>JASJET010000153.1:1440000-2931423 GCA_034092305.1 Diaprepes abbreviatus | reverse complement strand
TGGGTTATCTTTTCCAGGATCTTTTTCCACGAAACTAGATACAATAATAAAATAATATTTACCTTTTAGTCTCAAACGTTATCCAATTTTCTCAATCACGTCATTTTCCACCATAAAAAAATCCAAAAGACACAAAAATTAAGGCACTTTTTAAAATAATCCTAAAATACCACTCAACAATCTTTTTTCGGCTCGAAGAACCAAAGTACCAGCAAAATTGTCGTCAGTTTCTTAACACAAAATATCTAATATTTTCATAAAATAACACAGTATTTGTTCAAAAAGGGCACTGTTTCCAATAAAAGGGTCGTCACAACAGTTTTTTTACTTGGAAACTTTAAAACAATCCTGAAGTTTTAAAAACAGTATTAATTAGATTCACTCAAAATTAAAACGTCAGATCGAAACAAATCCAAAAAACAAAATCTGTGCCGGTAAAACTCAAAATCGCAACAGGCCGGGACGAAAACAAACGAAAAAAATTAATGAATCTCGCAGCTCTCGTGGCACCCTACGATCCAAATAACCGACACGAACAGTCGAACGTGCGACGTCCGACTCACGTTCATTTGTTTCTTGACGTTTTCAGATTCTGTAAAATCGAGCGTGCCGTGCGACGCGTTTACCCCCTCCACTCGATCAGGAATTTCTGTAAAATTGTGTGTCTGTGATTCGCCGAGGGGCAGGGCTTGAGGGGGAGAGGGGAGAGGTTATTTTCGATGTTTTGGCGTTGTTTCTGCGTTTTGCCCGTGGAATAGGTAAATAGTTGGCAATGTTTTGTGAATGAACGTAAATGGCATGTGGCGACACCTTGAATCGTTTTGAAAATCCGAGTCAAGTCGGTTTGAGGGAAGGAATTGTTTTCTGTCGTGGTTAGATTTTTAAGTGGAAAATTATCTCAATTTTTTTCTCCAAGCTATTTATTTCTAAGATTTCTACATTTATTCCACTCTCTGTGGAAGAAATCCATGCAAAGCTTTTTTGTTATTCACACATTATTAAATATAAATATGTAAAAATAATTTCTAATTTGCAAAATATGATTTTTAACAGTTTTTAGTGGAGGTTGTACCCATTTTCGAAACTTTTAGGGGGTACTGGAGTTATTATCAAAGATAGAGTGTTGCGGTTTGCACTTTAGTCTCCTACTTTTTAATGAAATGAAAGATTCCGGTGTCAAATTTGTCATGGCTCTCTTATTTTTTAATCTACAGAGTGATTTGAAGACCTTCGTTTTTTAGGCATATCTCGTATTTCTGTTATGCATTAATTTATTAAAAAAGTAAAAACTGATTTTTACAGAGTTTTTTTACCTAGAGTTCAGTGGTACAGTCAGTTTTTTCTAAAATGATTAGTTTTTAAGATATTAACTAAACTTATGATTTTTTAAATATGACACTCTATATATTATTTTAGATATTGATTAAGTATAATTTAGACTTTTCAAAATATGTAATGTCTTTATTTTATTTTGAAAAACAAGGTCAGAATATGATATCTTCAATAATTTACTTTATTTGTAACAGTAGGCCATGGTTAGTATATAAAAAAGAAAATGTTTTTCTATATTTTCAATTGTAAACACTTAATTATCATTATATTTTTTACTATGAACAACACTGTTATTATAAAACCAGAATATTGAAATTTGATTGCTAAGAATTAAGAACAATATTATTTCATAAAACTAAAGTAACAAAAAAAGAAACACTGAAACTAAAAACAACCAAGAGGTTTTTTAAAGATAGTTTTCAAAATGACGACCGTATTCTCGAATGCAATATCAGAACAGTTTTGTTATTAATTACATTTAAAAGAATCATAGGTCTATTATGAAGAGTTTGGAAGGCCAAACCAATTACTTCACGAAGTTCCGCTATAGATTCATGTTGTGTCTTATATACTTGATTTTGCATAAAACCCCACAAAAAAATCCAAAACGGAAAGATCGAGAGATCATGGGGGCCATCTCACTGGTCCCTGGTACCTATACATCTTTTTCAACGTATGTTTTGGGACGCGGCTGAATAAAAGATTCGTGTTCAACTAGATATCTTTTTAAAGGAGCAAATATGGCTGGAAAGGGTTGCCTTCTTTCTGGATACCTAACCTGAAAAAAAAAAGTGGCCACATATGAGAAGTTATCGAAATGATAATGCTTTAAATACATTACCTATTGAAATATAATTCAGAAACTTCTTGGGGACTTCCATTGCTTTGTATAAAACATACTAACATATCATATTTTTCATAAAAACATCCAAGTAACAAAAATATTTCACAAAAAATAGCAATCTGAAAAAGCTGTGAAGATTTGGACATCTGCCTTTTGTTTTTTATAAATTGGTCATAGTCTAGTGTAACAAATAAAGTAATTATTGAAAATATAGAATTCTAACCTTGTTTTACAAAATAAAATAAACACATTATATATTTTTAAAAAGCTTAAATTATACTTAGTTAACATAAAAAATAATATACAGGGTATTCTATTTAAAAAATCATAAGTTTGGTTAACATCTCATAAACTAATTTTTTTAGGAAAAAACTGACTATGCCAATGAACCCTATGTAAAAAACTCTATAAAAACCAGTTTTTACCTTCTTGATAAATTAACGCATAACGAAGATACGAGTTGTGCCTAAAAAAATTTCTAAATTACCCTAAGAGGGTATAAGAAGTATTAAACTAAAGTGAAAACCGCAACACTATATCCTTGAGAATAACTCCAATACCCCCTAGAAGTGTCGAAAATGAGACACCCCGTATAAGTTTTGTTTTTAGACTTATAAACAAAAGATTACTTTCTTATTATATTCTTTATTATTTCTTTGCATTCAACCTGCTGATTGCTGTGCTGATTTCTGATTCTTATTCTCTTTCTCACTTACATCTGTATGTATACCATATTATAATTTCTAGAGTGTAGAGTATGCACATAATAAACACTTATTTTTTTTACTAACCATTATATCTATATTAATAATTTTTATGAAATGTACACTACAAATACATTAATTTTTAAGCAGACGTGGGGCATCATTTAGGTCTACCGCACTGGGCCTCCGATGGGCTTACCTCGCCACTTCATATCTTATTAATAATAATGCCTTTGATAAAACGTCTTGAATATTATTTAGAATAAATTTTTAAGGCACTGAGTTGAAGGCAATTTTTAATATATACTTGACTTCATGTATTCTCAAAATATAAACAATATCTAACTTTTTATATAAAAACAACAGATCAATTAACAAAGGAACTCTAGATAAAACTTTATATTTATGTATTGGTAAAAATATTTACCATTTTCCCTGATACAGAATTGGCACATTTCTGCAATTTTTCTTAAGACATTTAAAATAATAACAGGTTTGTTTTGCAAAAACTAAAAACCAAATTTGTTACATTGCCAAGGTTTTCTGACGAACGATGTTGAGTCTTATAATAAATTATGTTCTGTAAAAAGCCTCATAAGAAAAAATCGAGAACAGATAGATCAGGTATTTGGGGGGGGGGGGGGTAGCAACTAACAGGCCCATTGGTACCAATCCATCTTTAAGGAGAAATAGTTTCCAAAGAAGATCTCAGAAGTTGAAAATTGTTACTCGGTTCATAGTCTTGCTGAAAATACCAACAACTGTAAATTACCATTCATCAGATCAGATTACCAATCTTCCAAAATTCTCTCTAGCTCTAACTTTTTCTATTTACCAATTACAGAACATTATTCAGTGATGCTATTTATATTTTAATATTATTTGTATACGACTTTTGATGACTTCAATTTACATTCTATCCCTCTCTATGGGGTTGAAGGCTCTGCTTCTACATAAGCCAGAACATTAACTTCGTCTGTCTCTCTTTTCATCTTCCTTCTCTTACATTTTGGGCCGTGGCTGAATAAAGTTCCCATGTTCTACTAAGTTATTCCTTAATCTAGAAAATATGTCTGGATATGGCGGCGTTCTATACGTTTTCTTCTCATTCGATTGGATTAACACGTCATACTTTTCATAATTTTGAACAGCCATTGATTATTAATACTTTCAAAAAAATATCCAACTGATGAAAAAAATTTTTACCATCCTATTTCAAATCTGTTTAAATTTTGCGAAGTAGTAGATATCTGTTGGACTTCCATTGTCTTTATTTTTGTTGAATATCACGACGTTTCGGCTAGTGGTTATCTCTAGCCGTTTTCAAGTGAACAGTTTCAGAGACAATCGGGTTTATTTTCCTGAATTCTAAGCTCTTGTGGAGGGGGCAATCGCCTCCACCGCCCCTCCTTTCCTTGAATCCGCGCCTGTATATATATATATATATATATATATATATATATATATATATATATATATATATATATATATATATATATATATATATATATATTTATGCGGCACACGGATTCCTCCGTGTGAGATGCAATAGCAGTGGATATATCCACATTATGCCGTTGTATGCCTCTAACACAGAAAGAATATGATGGAGAGAAGTTTGCATTTACTGTTCGCATTTTAGTTTATTCATATATATATATATATATATATATATATATATATATATATATATATATATATATTTATTTATTTATTTATTTGTTTGTTTTTCTTGAGTGTTATTTTATGAAAACGGATTTCTGAATATAAAATAATATTAAATTAACGTGTACACGGTGTGCAGTGTTGTTCGTGAAGTTTTTATTCAAAGTAAATATACAATATCTTTAAATAATTTAAGTTATATAAAGAAGATTATTTTTAGTTACACTGAAGAAAATAAAATAAATTACCGAAACGTCACTCATAAAAACTGAAATATATAGAAAATACAACAGCATTATTACGTTGTAATCTAATATTTTAACGGACCGTAAACTCAAGACAAAGAAACAAATAAAAATATATCATATATATATATATATATATATATATATATATATATTTCTAATATTTTCTTGGGTATAGGTTTTTCCATTAGAGAAAACAAAGGAAAACAATTTCTCTAACGTTTCGCTCTACATAGTGAGCTTCTTCAAAAGAGCTGGTATATTTATTCTACATCTGAGAAAAAACATATATGAGTGGTTTTGAAATTTAAAAACTTTGGAAAAATGCCAGAGTGCTTGCATGGAAGTAAAAATATTCTTCTATTTTTCTGTTTTGATATCTTCTTATATAATATAGATATTTCACGAAGCTTATTAACACAGTCAATACCATATGAATTCTTGATATTTTCAAGGAAGGTCAAGATAATCTTTCTGTTGCAGTCCGGAAACCCTTGCAATTAATAATTTATTTTTGTATTCTTAAACCTTTTGTTAAATATTTTTTCTAATATTTTCTTGGGTATAGGTTTTTCCATTAGAGAAAACAAAGGACAACAATTTCTCTGACGTTTCGCTCTACATAGTGAGCTTCTTCAAAAGAGCTGGTATATTTTTCTACATCTGAGAAAAAACATATATGAGTGGTTTTGAAATTTAAAAACTTTGGAAAAATGCCAGAGTGCTTGCATGGAAGTAAAAATATTCCTCTATTTTCTGTTTTGATATGTTCTTATATAATATAGATATTTCACGAAGCTTATTAACACAGTCAATACCATATGAATTCTTGATATTTTCAAGGAAGGTCAAGATAATCTTTCTGTTGCAGTCCGAAACCCTTGCAATTAATAATTTATTTTTGTATTCTTAAACCTTTTGTTAAATATTTTTTTCTAATATTTTCTTGGGTATAGGTTTTTCCATTAGAGAAAACAAATGACAACAATTTCTCTGACGTTTCGCTCTACATAGTGAGCTTCTTCAAAAGAGCTGGTATATTTTTTCTACATCTGAAAAAAAACATATATGAGTGGTTTTGAAATTTAAAAACTTTGGAAAAATGCCAGAGTGCTTGCATCGATACAAAAATAAATTATTAATTGCAAGGGTTTCTGGACTGCAACAGAAAGATCATCTTGACCTTCCTTGAAAATATCAAGAATTCATATGGTATTGACTGTGTTAATAAGCTTCGTGAAATATCTACATTACATAAGAAGATATCAAAACAGAAAAATAGAAGAATATTTTTACTTCCATGCAAGCACTCTGGCTTTTTTCCAAAGTTTTAAATTTCAAAACCACTCATATATGTTTTTTCTCAGATGTAGAATAAATATACCAGCTCTTTTAAAGAAGCTCACTATGTAGAGCGAAACGTCAGAGAAATTGTTGTCCTTTGTTTTCTCTATGGAAAAACCTATACCCAAGAAAATATTAGAAAAAAATATTTAACAAAAGGTTTAAGATACAAAAATAAATTATTAATTGCAAGGGTTTCCGGACTGCAACAGAAAGATTATCTTGACCTTCCTTGAAAATATCAAGAATCATATGGTATTGACTGTGTTAATAAGCTTCGTGAAATATCTACATTATATAAGAAGATATCAAAACAGAAAAATAGAAGAATATTTTTACTTCGATGCAAGCACTCTGGCTTTTTTCCAAAGTTTTTGAATTTAAAAACCACTCATATATGTTTTTTCTCAGATGTAAAATAAATATACCAGCTCTTTTGAAGAAGCTCACTATGTAGAGTGAAACGTCAGAGAAATTATTGTCCTTTGTTTTCTCTAATGGAAAAACCTATACCCAAGAAAATATTAGAAAAAAATATTTAACAAAAGGTTTAAGAATACAAAAATAACTTATATATATATATATATATATATATATATATATATATATATAAATTCATTGTCATTGTCCTTGAACTAATGGGTGAAATTTGTGGGGATTGGAGCCGATGAAAATAATTCACATGTTGTAATATACACTTTTTGCTACTTTCACATAGAAAAACGTATATCGGTGGACTGTTTTCGATGATCCACCTTGTATCGTGTTGATCAGAAAGGTATTAATTAAACCTGAATATTGATTATAAGTAAGTATTGTGGAATATTTTAAAGTTAGGAGTATAATTCTTCTATAGTTTCATTTGTACGTCATTTTATTTTGGACAAATTTTAGGGCAAGATTATATAAAGGTAATAAACCTTTTGCACCTGTTCACCATCAAAAGTCAGTTAAATACTTCGGTATTTCAAGATGTTTAGTTGCTTTGAAACAATATTATTAAAATACCTAACTTCAGAAATTATTTAATAATAATTTAAAATATAATTGAATAAAAGCAACAACAATATTTTTACATAATAAAAATGTCATTGCAAGGAGATAAATGTTTTAAATTGTTTGAATTGTAAAAGTGGTAAACTAATTTACTAGCAATAAAAGAAATTTTTTTTTAGAAACATATCTATACCATTTTTTTTCCAATGAAACCTATTTAAATTAGGATTAATCCTGTAAGTTTAGTGACATGCGGGAAATAGGAAACGAACTGAATACTCTTAAGATTGATTACAGTGACTTAGTTGAACCACACTATACAATCCATTCTAGCTGTGTCTGAAGCAATAAAAATTGGATTGATTCGGCTAGCAACGACAGAATGGAACGTTCCTTTGGAGCCCTACGGCGGTCAAGACTTGGAGAAGAAGTATACTTAGCAACAGCAGGTTAAGCGGCCTTTACATCCTCAGTTCCTACGAGAATAAAGTTACGTCAAATAAAAATGTGATATCACAAAAGTACAGTATGGCAAGCGGAGCAAGTTCGACGGGGGAGGGGGGACACCAGGAACATTCCCATTTCTAGTGTAAAAGGCAGGATCGGGTCTATTTTTCTGAATTTGAAGCTCTTGGAGGGGGAGGGGGCGATCACAAGAAAAAACACGTTGCCGACAGGAGGGGAAGGATGCGAGCAGCATACACATTCCCAGTATAAGAGGCAGAATCGGTTTTATTTTCCTGAATTCAAAGCTCTTGGGAAGGGGAGGGGCGATCGCAAGCACACATAGTCCTATACTCTATTCAAGAACGAAAGAGAGTAAAAAAACTTTTACTGAAACCTTCAACGTACCTGCTCCAGTGCCGCAGGTAACTGAGGACTGCCAAAAATATAATTATATTTAAATATTATAAGCTTTTATAAATTTACTGCAATGATAAAATTTCTGATAGTTCTATTTAATTTCTGTCAGTAAGCAACATACACCTTATAGTGTGTCCTTAGTGATTTATCTTGTTGTGCTTGTTTTCCTATATTATCTGAGATCAGAAGATACGCAAAAGGTATGGCTTTTACATCTATATTTATTCAAAAATTGTTAAACCAGGACATTTTTTCCTCAACGAAAAACTTATTACGATGAATGTTTATGATGCCTTAAGATATCAATATCTAGATAATAATGTTAAAAGCTCTGTTGGGATGCGTTCCCACATGACAGGACTTGGAAAATCTACTATGTACCGAATACTGAAGGAGAAAAAAACGACTGGAATTGTTAGTACTTCCAAGCCATATTTGATCACAGGCAGACGAAAAACCTCGTTGGAAGAAGAGATGTAAATTACAATAAAAGGAGTTGTACATGCATTTTATTATGAGAAGCAGATCCCAACCGTCGACAAAATTCTAACTAAAATCAATGAAGATCGGGATTTACTTGAAATTAAAAGAACTGAACTCTGGAAATTGCTCAGAGAACTTAATTTTTGCTGGGAAAAACCAGATAGGAAATTTGTTCTTATAGATCGTCCGGAAAATGTCCGTTGGAGAAGGAAATATCTCTCTCAAGTAAAAGGTAGAGTTGCTAAAAATAACACAACTTACAAAATTAGTAATTTAACAGAAATTTTGAAAGATTTTTTTGAATAAAGTTACTGCGAAAATTGGGAAAATCCATATAATTAAAGAATAAAAGAAAATGTGGAAGCTCGATCTCATGATCGGTGAGATAGAGGAACCAATTTTAATTAATTTGAGCGAAGATAGCTTCACTGACTTTGATTACGAATTAGATACGTAATGTTTACCAGCGTAAACACAATTTATTATTTAAATTTTCTGTAACATATAAAAATTAATTACATTTGAATCCCTTTTTAGTGTTTAATTGTAATTCTGAAGATGGTTTAAGAAATAAATAAACTGAAAAGTCACATGTCCTAAAATATTTTTATTAATAATAAAATGACCGATAGCCCCAAAAAAAATTTTAATATTATATGGACGAATTTATTTTTTTATATATGTTTAACTTCTCGTATTTTTGACAATGGGTATTTTGTAAGTTTTTAAATTATAACTTAGAATTTTTTGAGAGAAGAAGGCTTCGTTTTAGTCTGAATGTGCCTAAAACGGTTTCTATTCCAAAATTAAAAATAATAAAAATACAGTTGTAATTTGTGTTAAATATGTCAAAATTATCTATATATTCTAATATATGTGAATTATTAAGAAATCATAAGAAATAAAATAATATTATAAAAACCGAAATAATATTCTATGCCATAAATACTTAGTGATAAAATAAACCTCCTTCTGACGCCTATGACAAGTATTAAAATCCTTTTCAACACTTCACACATCCAAATATCTATTGATATCCAACCCAAATAGTCCATTATTATAGACCGGTATTTTTGATTATAAAATTTCTAACCCATTCCTATGAAATATATATATATATATATATATATATATATATATATATATATATATATATATATATATATATATATATATATATATATATATATATCTAACAGACACCCGACTAAAGAACACAGTTAGTTTGCGAAAAAAAAAGGGTAAAAAATTATTTATTATTCTCTTTAGTTCTTGAATAAACTATAGTATAAGAGGCAAAATCGGGACTATTTTCCTGAACTCAAAGCTCTTGGGGGGGGGGGCGATGACTCGCACCGCCCCCTTGGATCCGCGCCTGGTCCTAGAACCAGGGGGATGCAAATGCGCCCCCTTGCACCCCCTCCCGGCGCCATTGAGATAGTGTTATTTTTTTGTAAATTTGAAATAATATATATATTTGTCATATTATTCAGAACCTTCTCGAACTAACAGAAAGTATACATTGTACAATCATAAACATTAATAAACATATTTCTTTGTTTATTATGTCGTATCGTTTGCATATTATTAATTAAACTTAAAATTTCTCATCACGTCGTTTACGGTTTTTATGGCGTAAAAGCGTCGCTGCAATAACTTATAACACATTTATATGAATTTTTATATTTTCTATGACCGTACTGACCGTTTTGTTGTTTGATATTGATAGTTTTTGCATATCTTCTTTTGTATATTGTTAAAATTAAATATGCGAGAGTACTGAGTTGGCTTGTAAATAAAAAATTCTAATAAACGGTATGAAATTGGCAATAACAGTTATGCCAATTTCTAATACTATATTGACTTTCAATAATTTATTACCGTTTTACCAACCTTTGTGTTAGAACTAATAATAGAAATTCATCAATTTTAGCGGCTTCGCACAGGTGGATTTTGTGACTTTTATGTTTTATTTAACGATAAATGCATCTATTGCGAGCCTACTTAAAAGAACAATGCTATTCAGGACTTATTAGTATAACTCTTTGAGATTTATAATTTCGTCATATACTGCGAAGAAGAAGAAATGCAGAATGTCCCACGACGAAATGATGCAATCTATTTCTCGAAAAATAAACTTTGGAGAATTTTTAAAATTTGGCGGTTTACTAAAATCGATGAGAGCAATTCGGCTAAAATATTTTCAAGATAGTGGTATATTTCCAACAGGCCAATGGCCCCTTAATCTTCTTCAAGTGCCATATCAGGTCCCCCTGACGTTGGCAATTACATTGGCAAGTCTTTCAGGGTCCTGCGCCAGCTGGAACAGTTCCATTCACGAATATTCCTCAACCAGGAAGCCTGTCTCCTTCCTACCCCTCTACGTCCTTCTACTTTACCCATCATGATTAGCTGAAGAATTCTATATCGCTCCCCTCTGAATATATGTCCAAGATATGAAATTTTTCTACACTTCACAGTGTTTAATAGTAAACGAGTTGTGTCGGCCCTATTGAGTACCATTTCGTTGGTCTGCCTAGCTGTCCAAGGTATTCTCAACATTCGCCGGTGTAACCACATTTCGAGAGCCTCCAACCGATTAATCGTGGCAGCCTTAATTGTCCAGATCTCTGCCCCATATAGTAACACCGGCCAGATGTATGATCTAATCATTCTCTGTTGTAGTTTTAGGTTGAGGTTATCATTGCAGAGAAGTGGTTTCATTTTTTGAAAAGTTGTTCTAGCAGTCTCTATTCTACACCTTATCTCTTTATCTGGGATAATCTAAAACTAAAAATCCACTTAAAATCAATTCACCATTCATTTCAATATCGGATTTACAAGCTGTAGGCATACAATGTTCTCATAAACTATCTATATACATAACAAATTAGCAAGCTACAAAGGATAACCAGACACATCGCGCAGATGTCTCAGAATAGTTGGTAGACCATCAAAATGCATGTTGCATAGTGCAGAAATACGATTAAAATTGTTGCACATTTTGTAGATGGGAAGATGGGACATAGGAATAAAATGTTTGACCTAGGAAGGGCAGTGGAGAAAGCTGGTGGATGCTTAACACCGACACGAGGAACGCGAAATGATAGTTGTTCTAACAGAAATGGGCAATCAATCCTCGCATTCAGAAGCTTATAGAGAAATGATCGAGATTGGGAGTTACGACGTACAGCCCATGGCAATCCCTTAAATCTTGCGAGAATGGGGTCATGATTGAAACCCTACTGAGGATAAATATTGTCCTATCTAAACATTAAATATTTTAGAAATGCCATGACAATTGTATATGGGGGATCACACAATTGATCGATAATCTAGCCTCGATCTTACGTAACTATAATACAGCAGTTTGACAGTGGCTGTGCTAGAAAAAGGTTTGCAGTTTCGCAGAATAAAACCCAATGTTCGAGATGCTCTTGCCACCATATGATTAATGTGGGGAATAAAGGAGAAACTGGCATTGAAGACGACACCCAGGTCCATCACAGTCTAGCATCTATTAACGATAGAAGTAATTATATGGTAATTAAACCGAGTAGGATTTTTTGTCCGAGAGTAAGAAACAATATTACATTTAGTGATGTTAAGATCCAGCTTATTAGTCACACACCATTGACTGATCATATTAATACTAGCCTGAAGGGATAAATAGTCTGCAACAGAATCAGTGAGTTGAAATATTTTTAAACCATCAGCATAGGAAAGTTTGTTGCAGTCCAGCTGGTAAACAAGATCGTTTATAAATATGTTTAAGAGAAGTGGCCCCAAGTTCGAACCCTGGGGGACACCAAGGTTGTAAGTGAAGCCGAATAGGACACAAGCTTTCTATAAGAGTATGTGATGGTCGATTTGGTCAAAAGCTTTACGGAATTCAGTGTAAATAACTTCGACTTGATTTCTGCTATTAAGGGCGTCGCAAACGTAAGAGGAAAAGAGCAAAGATTAGTAATACATGATCTTTTGGAAAAGAAGCTGCGTTGGTCAGTCGATAATCGATTTTGAATTTTAGAAAATAAATATTTCTGCAAGATAATCTCGAAGACATTGGAAAAATTACATAAGATTGTAATGCCGTGATAGTTTTCAACTAGAGATGGATCACCTTTTTTTCAGAATAGGATAGACTTTGGCAATCTTCCAGACCTCTGGAAAAACCCCGCTCTTCAAAATCAGTTGGAAGATATGATACTCACCAGAAAACTAGGAACACCATCTGGACCAGATGTGGCCTTATTTTTAAGTGCAGGCCTAAGAAACATTCGTGGGAGTGATTATGGAAATATTAATGGTTTCAGAAGGTTCCCTAGAAGTAGAAATCTCAGAGCGCTCCTAGTCTTTGTAGACACTCTTGAAGTATTCCGCAAACGCTGAGACAAAATTATGAGGATGGTTCTCGTAGTTCATTATAGCTGGAATGCGTGATGGAGCTTTTTTACTTTAAACGAAAGTGCAAAAATTGGAAGGATCACTGTTTATATTTTGCATAGCGTCTCTTATAAAGGCCTCATAGGCGCGCTGGGACTGTGACTTTATTATACCGGAAGTTGATGTCTTCTTGCTTATTTTTAACCCATATATGTTATTTCTTTTTTAGATTCTACATGAAATTATAGACATATTTTATGTATCATGTCCTAATTGTAAGACTAACTGTTTTTGATATATTTTAAATTTTATGTCAAAAATGGCGTTTGCAGGCCTAAACATAACTATCAATTTCTTCTATATGAAAGTATTTATTATTTCATTGGAGTTGGTTTTCTTCTAGAAGGGGATCTACTTTAGTGAAAAGAGTTGATATTTTGATAATAAATTAATACAGGATAATCAAAAAATATATTACCTTGAAAATATTGTTATTTTTAGCATTAAAAATAAGGGTGACTTTGTATAAAATTGTCTATTTCAAACATTTGTATTTTTTGAAATATTGGCAATTTAACATGTTTGTATTGTAAAAATGCTAGATGGCTGTTAAGTTTTGTTATTAGTTAATTATGATGGTGAAACGCAACAAAAGAAAACAATGGACTTGTACAGAAATATCACTATATCTTGCCATTTGACAATTATTAATAAAAATCATACCGGGGCGATTAAATTATAAGCATGAAGATGATTTAAATTTGTTTATTATCTATGGGAAATGTAACAAAGTTTTATGAAGAATTTATGATTTGCCGACAAAAGTGCAATTTTACGAATTTATATTAACGATGATACAAGACGATCATCGATTTTTGGGCAACACAATTTTGAATGGCGGAGAAAAATTTACGAAAAATGGCCTTTTTAAGAGGCGTAATAGACATTTTTGGAATGATTCAAATCCTCACACAGTAGAATTGCGGAATTTTCAACAAACCATGCAGTTTAACGTATTTTGTACTATAAGAAATTATGAAATAATAAAACTACATTTTTACGAAGAAAACTTAAATGGTAATTCATTAATTTATGTCCCCATTTTAAATTATGTATTAACTTTTGTAAGAAAAAGATATTTAAATATTCTAGAAGAGTAAGACAATCAGTATTTAAGCAATTTACCTCTGGTGGAACACGGGCAAATTTTTTACCAACACGATGACGCCCCACCAAATAGAACCGTTCCAGTTATAAACTTCTTATAAGCTGGCAGTTGGCTTAGCTAAGCTAAACCCACAATAGATTCTTATTCAGCAAGTCTAAATACATAAGTAAAATATACTCACTCTTGCACAGACCCCCTCTTTCCTCTCCCCCGTGCTACATTCTTGTTCAGTATGTCAAAATACAAGAGAAACGATTTTCTTAACACATATATATATATATATATATATATATATATATATATATATATATATATATATATATATATATATATATATAATTTGATCATGGGCTTGACTTTCAAGGTTAAGTTGATTTTTTCAAATGCCATTTTCTATTTTTCATTGCGGAAATGAAAAGTGCAACCGTATAAATAACATGGGGTCAAATCACACAAAAAGGTCAATTGAAGGTTAAAATGTCAAAAATACCAATCGGTTAACATTTATAAAACTTATTTTTGAGGGAAATAATATTTATACATGTAGACTAAACATAGAAGTTTTCACGAAAATAATTTATTTTAGACCCTTACACTTTTTTTGATTTAAGTCTTCTCATTAGAAATATTTGAATTTTTTAAATGGGTCATTTTCAAATGCAGTTTGACTACTTACTCGTATGTTATATATACGGTTGGATAGGAAATCGTCTCCACTTTTCATTTCTGTAAAGAAAAATGGAGAATCCCATTTGGAAAAGTCAACTTGACCTTGAGGTGACCTTGAAAAAGGATCTTAAGATCAAATTGAAGATCATTATTCGATTTTTTCTTCGAAAATAAAAAACTTTTGTTCCAATACTTTTTTTTTTATTTAGGCCTTTCCATTAAAATTATTTGCTTGCGTCTTGTAAAATGAGTCACCTTCAAATGACTCCTCTTTGTAATTTGGCTACCTATGTTATTTATACAGTTGGATAGGAAATTTTCTCCAATTTCCATTTCTACAATGAAAAATTGAGTAGCCCGTTTAAAAAATCAACTTGACCTTGAAAGTCAAGCGCCCCAAGGTCAAATTGGCGCTCATTATTTGATTTCCTCTTCGAAAATAAAAAACTTTTGTTTCAACATTTTTTTTTGATCTAGACCTTCGTAGTAGAGCTATTTGCGTGCGTCTTTTAAAATGCATATCCCTGTATATATATATATATATATATATATATATATATATATATATATATATATATATATATATATATATATATATATATATATATAAAACTCTTTGAATGGTAAAAAAACTTTAAAAATGATGATGACCTTATATCGCACTTGGGTCAGTTTTTTGCTGATAAGGATCAAAATTTTTCCGAACGTGGGATTGTAAATCTGCAGAAAAGATGGCAAAAGGTCATTGAATAAAATCGAAAATATATAATTGATTCAAGTTTATTCCTAGTATAAAAAAATGAGTTTTATTAAATTACTTTTTTACCGATCCAATATAACATGTTTATCGCATATCACTGGGTTCAGTTCAGTGGCGTAAATAACGACCCCGTAGACCCCGCGGTACGGATGGGGGGGGGGAAGCCAATTCAAGGGCGCCTTCAAGTCCCTTGATAGAAATGAATATATACGAAGGATCAAGATGGGTGTAAAATAGTAGAGCGCATACAAAGATCTATGGGGGATGCACGTACTTTTAGTTACGCCACTGGTTCAGTCGTTTTATTACTGTTCTGGCTCGTCTTGGTCTGTTATAAATTTCGTTTTCAATAATGCAATTTTTTGAGTAAGTATTTAAATGTTTTATTCCCTTTATTTTAATAGTCTCATCCATTTCTTAGCCGTATTCTTGTTTTGCTATTGTTAAATATTCCGTAGGAATAACCTGCGCTTAATTTCGCCTTAATATCTTGAAGGGACCCAAACTCGTTCCAGTTTAAAATCAGAACAGTTCACGTCATGCTCAGATTATTTGTCAATTGACTGTGCATTAGAGGTCCACCCTAATAAAGTTGTGAGTAATTACTAGTACCATTAATAGTATCCCTAACCAGTAGTAAAATAATGAATATGTTACGGTTTTCGCACGGAAATTAGTGCGATAATGCAAAAACTTTTCAACCCAGTAATTTTCCTCATAATCCATAAAAAGCGCTTCTATAAAAGCGTTAATAGGATGAACGCAACGCGTTCCTTAAAGGGAAAAATGTTATGAAAATCACGTACGAAAAATATCCATAGAAAAAATTCATTTTTATTAAGTATCGTTTCCGGTACTTAATAGTCGGTAAAACTGGTGAATAATAAATCGATTCGAGAAAAAAGGGGGTCACACTACACCTTTTTGTTTTTTCAATTGAACAAATATATTCCCGTGTGTCGGTATTAAAGCCAGTGGCGAAGACGGAATGAGACTTGCGTAATTATGCCATGAGGTTTGTTCGCAACGTTATGGAGCGTTTCGTTGGAAGTAGACAAATAGAAAACGTGCAAATATTAAATACTTTTTTATGAATAAAGATAAATGATATATATATATATATATATATATATATATATATATATATATATATATATATATATATATATATATATATATATATATATATATATCTTATTAAAACTGTTAAAGATCTTATTATTGTACCTCTCACGAAACTAATAAACATATGTTTAGTATAGGACACCACCTCTCAATTCTTAAGAAGGCTATTGTATGTCCGATATTTAAAAAGGGAGACATAAACTTGCCTGAGAACTGTAGATCAATATCCTTACTTCCTGTTGTCTCAAAAATTGTGGAAAAAGCATGGCACTGCAAATAGTCGAATCCTTGGAAGGGAATAATTGCTTTACTGAATATCAATTCGGTTTCCGAAAAGGCAAGAACACTGTGTATATTGGATCTTGTATCCTACATACTGGAATCATTCCACCGAATTCAATATAGCTTAGTCTTTCTCTGCGATTTTAGTAAAGCTTTTGACTGTATAGACCATGGTCTCCTGCAAAAACTTGCAAAATACAACTTCTCTTTTAACAGCATTAACCTTGTTAGATCTTATCTAAAAGATAGAGTCCAAATCGTGCGGGTTGGCGGGGTGTCTTAGGCGGAAAGTGTTTTAAATATAGGAGTTTCTCGGGGCTTAGTATTGGGACCAATATTGTTCCTGTTGTATATAAATGATTTACCCAAGATGGATTCTGGGGTGAAATACACACTTTTTGCCGATGACACCACAATATCCTGTACGGCTGGTAGTGCGGGGGAGGTGCTTGAGGGTACTGTGGAGGCACAACAGAAAGCAAAAGAGTGGTTTGCAGCAAATAGGCTTATCTTCAATAATAACAAAACCAACAGGGTCATCTTCTCACTAAGGGATCTCAAAATATGAATGAGGGAGTGGATGAGAACGATATTAGGTTTTTGGAAGCGAAATTTGACCCACAACTACTTTAAAAACCTCACATCGAGCTATTATGCAAAAAATTAAGTAAATATCTTTTCCTTCTGCGAGATCTCTCGAACAGTGTGTCTCAGGAGACATTGAAGACTGCATATTTCTCTCTATTCCACTCTTACTTGTCATATTCTATTTTGGCATAGGGACACACAGCAGACTCCAAGAGAGTATTTGCCCTGCAACGTAAGGCAGTGAGAGGTTTAACAGCTCTTGAGTTTAGAGATAACTGTCGTGATGCATTTAAACATCCTAAAATCTTGACAGTTTCAGCACAGTATATTTTTGAAAACTTCCGTTATTTAAAAAAAAATATTTTGACCTATAAAATTCACCATGACATTCAGACATATGAGACTAGACACAAACAAAATATTGTTCCTACCTACTGGAGGTTAAAGAGGTGCAAAGTGGAGCAGGCTACTGGGCAGTAAAATGTTTCAATATATTACCGGAAGAAATTTAATATATGGATGAACGTGACTGAAAAAACTATAAAGAGTATTTTAGTTCAAAATCGTTTTAAAGCACAGAAGAATTTTTGAATTATCACTTTGTCTAAACTACTTTTAATCCACGATGCCTTGTGCCATGGTGTGTATATTTTATTAATGTTTTTATTTTGTAACTTGCATCTTGTATGCATCCTTTAACCAAGTGATTTGTGTAATTTTAATCTTTAAACTGTATTTGTATTTTTAATCTATCTTAAAATGTATATCCTTGTTTTTAATTTTTCTTTTTATACAGGGTGATTCAAAAATCGATCACAAAACTTAAGGGGGTGATTCTACTTGACAAAATAAGGGTAGAGCTTCATATAATTTTTTTTCAAAATGTCATTCGTTTTCGAGTTACAAGCCGTCCAAGTTCAAGTTTTTATTTTTTGTTTTTTGAATTACTCGCTTACAGGAAAACCGATTTGACTAATATTTGAAAGATAGGCTAAGTCTTCTGCGCTTCATCATTTTAGTAACAATTCACATTGATTGTTTGCCGCTAGAGGGCACTTTACCTACATTGAAAATTGTTTTTTTGTCATAATTTTTTAGTGTTGACAGCTACAGTAGTTTATGGCATAATTTCTGAAAGACTGATGCCAGGCCTTTAAAAAAGGTGCTCTTTATTTACATCGCTAAACCCAACGGTTTAGACGTAAATCACCCTTAAAAATTAAGTGGTAAATTTACTTTTCTCATTTCATTACCACCAGCTACCAGGTAAATAGCTATCAAAGTATACTAGAGCTGTCAGTTTAACATCAAATAAATTCGCTTTTTAAACTATTTAATTTATAATCTTAAAATAACTAATAATGGCTAATCAGTAAATATTCATATTATGGATTATTGCGATATACATTTAATTGATAAAAATTAATGAAACAGTACTAAACAAACTAAAAAAGATTCTCAAAATGTCCCCCATTTTCTTCCATACATTTCCTAACACTCTTCAAAAAATGTCGCCTAACTCGATGAAAAATTTCTGGTGTTTCTTTAATAATTTAGCACTTTTCGATTATCCTGAAGCGAAGATCCTCGACGTTGATTACTGGAATATCGTACACCAATTGTTTCAAATGACCCCAAAAGAAAAAATCCATAGGATTAAGGTCTGGTGACCTCGCTGCCCATGCCAATGGTCCACTTCGTCCTATCCATCGCTCAGGATACGTTGCATTCAAATACTGTCGGACACGTATACTAAAGTGGGGCGGAGCTCCGTCTTGGAGGATCCACATGTTGGCCCTTACTTCCAATGGCACATCTTCCAGATACAATGGGAGACGATTTTGGATAAAATCTAAGTATACGTCACCAGTTAATGGGCCATCAAAGAAATGAGGACCAATAAGGTAATCTCCTATTATCCCTGCCCACACATTTAGTGAAAATCTACGCTGATGTTTCGTTTCTACCACATTGTTTGGGTTCTCGTAAGCATATGTGTGGATGTTGTGTAGATTTGTTATGCCATCACGAGTGAAACCAGCTTCGTCAGTGAATAATATGACGCCAAATAATCGATTATCGTGTTCATACTTAGCTAGGATCTGATTGCACATTTCCAACCGTCTCGGCCGATCATCGTCATAAAGAGCCTGCACCTTTTTTGAATGAAACGGGTAGAGTTGTTCTTCTCTTAGTATCCTCCATGAACTAGCCTGACAGAGCCGCACTTCATTCCCAATTTTTCTAGTACTAATACCTGGATTATCTTCAATAATTTCAAGCACTCTTTCTTCTTGTTGCACGTTTCTAGCAGTTCTAGGTCTTCCCCTATTTCCATTATAACTTTTAAAGGAACCACATTCCGCAAGCCTCCTGTGCACACTGGAAAATGTTTGAGCATGAGGGATATTTCTTTCCGGATAACTCTCCATATAATATCTTCTTGCCAACTCTGCATTACCATTTGCTTTTCCATAACAAAAATGGATATCACAATATTCGATATTTGAATATTGGTGATTAGCCATTATTAGTTATTTTAAGATTATAAATTAAATAGTTTAAAAAGCGAATTTATTTGATATTAAACTGACAGCTGTAGTATACTTTGATAGCTATTTACCTGGTAGCTGGTGGTAATGAAATGAGAAAAGTAAATTTACCATTTAATTTTTAAGGGTGATTTACGTCTAAACCGTTGGGTTTAGCGATGTAAATAAAGAGCACCTTTTTTAAAGGCCTAGCATCAGTCTTTCAGAAATTATGCCAAAAACTACTGTAGCTGTCAACACTAAAAAATTATGACAAAAAAACAATTTTCAATGTAGGTAAAGTGCCCTCTAGCGGCAAACAATCAATGTGAATTGTTACTAAAATGATGAAGCGCAGAAGACTTAGCCTATCTTTCAAATATTAGTCAAATCGGTTTTCCTGTAAGCGAGTAATTCAAAAAACAAAAAATAAAAACTTGAACTTGGACGGCTTGTAACTCGAAAACGAATGACATTTTGAAAAAAAATTATATGAAGCTCTACCCTTATTTTGTCAAGTAGAATCACCTCCTTAAGTTTCGTGATCGATTTTTGAATCACCCTGTATAGATTTCTATTATACTTATTTTATGCTACCTTTGACGTATGATACATTTGTGAATTACATGAATAAACTATTCTATTATATATATATATATATATATATATATATATATATATATATATATATATATATATATATATGTTGGATGTGATGTGAAAATTTTTGGGTATCCCGTGTGGGTGCTGAGTCCTCAGGACTGTAAGGCAGCTGACGTTCTCATTCACTAGTTTCAAAGCTCACTGCGGCATTTGTGGGTGAATTCGGGCCAATCAGTTTGCAAGTTTTGCAGTGTGCTTTGGGCCGTGTCGCCCAGTTATAATTTTTTTCTATAGTACCAACTACTAGTCGATGTTTCGTTAGTATCGCTGACTGTCGTCTCTGCTATTTAAGTTGTTGGACCGCATTTCAATACTCTTGTGGACAGATTTTCCATCTGGATAGCATTTTAGTTCCTGTTGATTTTATCTACAGTGTTTAACTGATCTTGGGCAAATACAGAAGAAATTGTTTTTTACTTGAGAGCGTTTATATGTTCATCTCCTCCGTCGCTTATTTCGCGAATGGTTTGACCTATATAAAAGCTGATTTTTCCGCACTGAATTTCATTATACTCCTTCATTTTCTGGAGGGATTTTTTCCTTGGGTGTTGGCAGGAATTCCTTTGCTTTATTGTCTTTGCTGAAAATGATTTTATCTGTAGTGCCTCTGACATAAGAAACAAAAGTTTTGGGGCTCTTCACTTGGTTTTCGCAATTTTTTAGGGCCAAGCGTTTCTTGTTCAGAGCCTTGTCAATATGCTCTTTTTTGTAACCATTTGTTTATATGATTTAGGAAATTGTTGAGATTTTCTTCTCCACATTGCCAGATGACGAATGTGTCTTCTACGTAACATAGCCACAATCGTGGTTTGTGTAGGGAAATCTAAAAAGCTTTTAATTTGAAGTCTTCCATAAATAAATTAGTAAATGCAGGAGATAACAGCGATACCAAAGGGGCTCCTTCAACTTGTCTATATCTTTTCAAATCTAAAATAGGTATTATTGAGACAGTGTTGAGCTAGTCCAAATGATATATTTTGGCAGATTGTATTTGTTTTCTATTAAATAAGGAGCTTCATTGCCTGGTATTTGCGTAAAAAGCGATGTTACGTAGAAACTCACGAGAAAATCTTGTTCTTGTAGACGTATTATTTTAATTATTTCTCAGAAATGTGATTTTTTAACATAGGAGGCTGTTTCTTCGACAGGGTAGGGGCTAATTGTTTTGCTAGGGTCTGAGTTGGGGAGCCAACAGAGTTTAATATTGGTCTTAAAGGTGTTCCGGGCTTGTGTATTTTGAGTAAGCCATAAAGTTTAGGACATATGGTGTGATCTTCTTCTTTATTTCTTCGTTAAATGGAGATGATTTGATTATTGCCTTGGTGGTCTTTTCCAGATAAGTGATATGATCTCTATTGATTTGTAGGCGGGATCGTTTAGAGTAGAGATCATTTTTTCATGAAAGTCTGTTTTGTTTAGATCCACTGTCGAATTTTCTTCTAGCTGGAAGTATTATAACCCTCTTAGGTGTTGTAGGGCTCGATGTTTATCTCTACCTATATATATATATATATATATATATATATATATATATATATATATATATATATATATATATATATATATGAAGTAAAATGCGAAACAGTAAATGCAAACTTCCTTCCATCATATCCTTTCTGTGTTAGAGATTGCACAGTTAGAATAAATTGTTATAAAACCCAATTTATCCTATTCCACCACCATCGAGATGGTGGTCTACCTGTACCACCATACCGAGAAGAAAGTCAAAACTTACCCTACCCGCCACAGTGATACGGCAGAGGTACATGTTTCGTCTCTACTAGACTCATCAGGGTACCGACATGCACCTGGCTGTGCAAAGGACAGATCGGAAGGAAGCATGCAAATACAGAACGCGGCTTCGCCGACCTCCCGCCGGATAGTGTATATATGTTTATGCGGCCTTCACGGATTCCCCCGTGTGAGATGCAATAGCAGTGGATATATCCACATTGTGCTGTTGTAGTGCTGAAATCACATTCGGCAAACGTACAACTATATGCAACTCCGTATGTAAATGAAGTAAAATGCGAAACAGTAAATGCAAACTTCCTTCCATCATATCCTTTCTGTGTTAGAGATTGCACAGTTAGAATAAATTGTTATAAAACCCAATTTATCCTATTCCACCACCATCGAGATGTACCTCTGCCGTATCACTGTGGCGGGTAGGGTAAGTTTTGACTTTCTTCTCGGTATGGTGGTACAGGTAGACCACCATCTCGATGGTGGTGGATTAGGATAAATTGGGTTTTATAACAATTTATTCTAACTGTGCAATCTCTAACACAGAAAGGATATGATGGAAGGAAGTTTGCATTTACTGTTTCGCATTTTACTTCATTTACATACGGAGTTGCATATAGTTGTACGTTTGCCGAATGTGATTTCAGCACTACAACAGCACAATGTGGATATATCCACTGCTATTGCATCTCACACGGGGAATCCGTGAAGGCCGCATAAACATATATACACTATCCGGCGGGAGGTCGGCGAAGCCGCGTTCTGTATTTGCATGCTTCCTTCCGATCTGTCCTTTGCACAGCCAGGTGCATGTCGGTACCCTGATGAGTCTAGTAGAGACGAAACATGTACCTCTGCCGTATCACTGTGGCGGGTAGGGTAAGTTTTGACTTTCTTCTCGGTATGGTGGTACAGGTAGACCACCATCTCGATGGTGGTGGAATAGGATAAATTGGGTTTTATAACAATTTATTCTAACTGTGCAATCTCTAACACAGAAAGGATATGATGGAAGGAAGTTTGCATTTACTGTTTCGCATTTTACTTCATTTACATACGGAGTTGCATATAGTTGTACGTTTGCCGAATGTGATTTCAGCACTACAACAGCACAATGTGGATATATCCACTGCTATTGCATCTCACACGGGGGAATCCGTGAAGGCCGCATAAACATATATATATATATATATATATATATATATATATATATATATATATATATATATATATATATATATATATCAAATGAGATTTTAGCGAAACATTTGCAAGTTTCTATGAGAAACCAAACGAGTGCACGGATGCATTCCGGGATTAATACCAAATTACCCTTTAATGTCATGATGACTTACTTCGTTTTGTGGGATCGATTTCATAATCTGCATTTTCTTCATGTTGCAAGGGGCCATCGGGAGTACTCACACTTCCTTGGATATTTAATTCCTGGTCTGTTTTGTTAGCTAGTTGTAGTGATATATTGTTGTTGGCCCTTGCTTCTTTGGGAGCTGATTTTGAAGCGGCCCATTTGGGACAACAAGTTGGGCTAAGCTTCGTAGTAGTTCGCATAGTGTGGTTCACTTTTAAGTTTCTTGCACTCACTGTGATGGTGCTTCATGCTATAAGTAACGCAACTTGGTTCGGCTTTGCAATTTGATGTTGCGTGCCCAAACAGTTGGCACCTGAAAACCTGATCACTTTAATTTTACTGCTTTCTAACAAATCTCAAAAACAACTAAATTATTATCTGTTTCCAGAACGTAAAAGTGCATTCGAATACTGTTAGAAAATTATTTCATATTATTTTTTAATTTATTTAATGCACCTTATATTTTCTGGAGATCTGTCGTATTTTCGTTAAAAATCGATTTAAAAGTTTGAATAGTAAAAAAATGAGTTTATAAGTAATGACGCTAGTCACATGACACGTATGACGTCACATTATAGTAAACAGAGCAGCGCTGAACGATTGTGTGTTTATCTTTAGGTTTATAAAGGGTGTGTAGTGCCACGATGCACATCAACATCCACAAGGACTTTTGAAAAGTTGTTGGTTTCTGTTCCAATCAGAGGCGGATCCACCCTCTCTCTTTGTGAGGTGGCCGTGGTATTAAAAGAGCAAAGAAAATATCGAAATTACCCCCATCCTTGTACACAAGACAATAAAGACACTACAATAATACAAGCGAAAGCAAGTTGTCGACGGGCGAGGGGTATCAGCGACATTCACATTTCTAATGCAGCTGGCAAACAAGACTATTTTTCTAAATATTAAGCTTCTGGGGGAGGGATCATCTCTACCGCCCCCTTGGATCCGCACCTGGTTCCAATGCATTCTAAAAAGCAAAAACAATGGTTAGAATTAGCTTGTAGAGATCTCAAAAAATTTTTATGTGTGAAGATCGCTTTAAGGATATTCAATGATGACATAAAGGGAGGTGCGGGTATAAGAGGGGCATGAGGTGAAAGCATAGGAAGGTCATAGTGCTGCAAACTTTAAATAAAAAATATATCGTCTTCAGGATAGCTTTTACTCCACCAGGTATCAGCTAAGATTCCACCGTTCCACGTCTCCCTATAACGAAAGATACCATTGTTTCTTTTTATTCCAGCACGCCACTGTCTAATTGACATTGCTTATACGGTTTTAAAAATTGTTTTTAAATATGCGAAGGAATGTGTTTATTAGTCATTGACCAAAATTCGATTCCCGCTTAATTTTAATACTTTTTCGTATGTTAATGAAAATATTGTTAAATCGTTTTTGGCTTTTTGAAAGTTGATGGAATTACGACAACGTTCGGTATGTTTTTTTTTAATAATCAGTCAGTCATTGTATAGCAATTAAGATTAGACACATAATTTAAGTTTAAACAATTATGGCTGCCAGTTACCGTACGTACAACATTTACATACCTAATATGAATATATCCTCTTGTAATGTGGGATTTAGATTGTGAGCGTTTTGCCGAGTTTCAAATCATCTCAAATGTAAAATTAAATGTAATATTTTTTTAAGGAGGTCCAATAGTTGCACCTGTCAAATAAAAAATATTAGAGCACATTGAAAACCAATTTTTTTATAATAGTTTTTAAGTCGTTATGTATACTATCGCGAAACTTCACTTGACCTTACCGCATAAAATTTTCCGAATTCAATTTTCAAAAATGTAATTTTTTTTGAATTATACACCCATTGTCGATTAGATTCTTGTTTTGTAATAAAATATTTAGCTTACCGTGGAGTTTACTGAGATATGAATTAGAAAAATTACATAAAATTTAAGATTAATTTTCGTTGAAATAGAACCGAAACTTTCGGCAACGTTGCATGAGCGCGCATGTCAGATCTATAAATACATTTGTAATAAAAATTAATGGATTGTTGTGATTTACATATGAGTCCCTCGCAGGGCTATAAGGCAGCTGACGTTTCGGTGAAATCTCATTTACCATTTTTAAAGCTTACTGTACGGAGTCTACGAGCGAATATTACACATCACTCTCGTGAGAATATCCAACATAACATATATATATATATATATATATATATATATATATATATATATATATATATATATATATATATATATATGCGGGGAGGATAAGTTTTGAGTTTCTTCTCGATATAGTGGTACAGGTAGGCCATCTCGATGGTGATGGAATAAGATAAATTGTGTTCCGTAGCAATTTATTCAAACTGTGCAACCTCTAACACGGAAAGGATATGATGGAACTAAGTTTACATTTACTGTTCGCATTTTACTTTATCTATATCCGGAGTTGCATATAGTTGTACGTTTGCTGTATGTGATTTTAGCACTACAACGGCACAATGTGGATATTTCCACTGCTATTTTATCTCACACGGAGGGATCCGCGAAAGCCGTATAAACATATATATGCTACCCGGCGGGAAGTCGGCGAAGCCGCGTTCAGTGTTGCATACTTCTTTCCGATCTGTCCTTTGCACAAACAGGTGCATGTCGGTATTTTGATGAGTCTAGTAGAGACGAAACATGTACCTCTGCCGTATCACTGTAGCGGGGAGGATAAGTTTTGACTTTCTTCTCGATATGGTGGTACAGGTAGCCCATCATCTCGATGATGGTGGAATAAGATAAATTGTGTGTAGCAATTAATTCAAACTGTGCAACTTCTAACACGGAAAGGATATGATGGAACGAAGTTTGCATTTTACTTCATATATATATATATATATATATATATATTATATATATATATATATATATATATATATATATACATAACGAGTACATCCGTTCACTCGTTTGGTTTCTGATAGAAACTTGCAGATGTTTCGCTAAAATCTCATTTGACATATATATGTATATATATATATATATATATATATATATATATATATATATATATATATATATATATATATGTATATATATGTAAAACAGTTTTATAATAATATTTAAATTTTTGGGTGTACCTGCAACATATGGGTTTTTACGAACATTTTCAGACAATAGTTATTTTATTACGATTTCACCAACGGTAATAAATGCTTTTTCTAGTATTTCGAATGAAATACCGAAATTAGTCATTTTCGTAATAAAAATAGCAAATAATATTTAACCTGGGTGAAGTTAGCGACGTTTTCCAGAAACATTTCTATCAGCCACGAATTTTTAGAAGGGGGATCATGTCAATTGCGCCTACCTTTTGAATAACAAATTAGAACGTAAAATTTGGAAAATAAAGTCCTTAATTGATTGGTATTCAAAGAGATTTTACTATGATGTTGTATAGGGTGGCAAAATTAAAAACCGTAGAGTTATAGATAACTTGTTCCCACCAACACACGATGCGTGTATAATACATATTTTCCGCAAAAAAGAACAATAATAATTCTCAATAACCCGCAGGAGTTAAGACACAAAGTAAAAGAGAGCCAGCCACGGAGAGTGAGTTATTATAAAAATATGCATTTTTTGCAAGAAAAGATTTAAGTCTACTACTTGGGAATATTTTTCGAAAATTACTACTATATTGAAGATAAAAATTTTATAAAAAAATTGCTCGCCGACTTCAAAAAGTTCAATTTCATATAAAAATTTATAGTTATTTTTCACTTTTTAGCGCACTTTTAGAAGTCGGTTCAATTTTTTTATAAAAATTTTATTTTTCTATTTTTAGTTTTGGTATTCATTATGATATCCATAAATTATTTGAACTAAGTACTAATCGAGATTACTGTGCCTCGCAATAACTCCAAGGTGGCAGAAAAGTATCGATTTTATCCAATGTTGTAAATCACCCTAAAATGAACCACTAAAAATTATTTGGTTCTTGGAGTTTTCCAAATACCAGTAAAATTGTGTCAAACAAATATTTAGTCTGTCATAGTAAATCCACTATCTTAAATTTCAAATTAGTTTTAGATTGGTAATCTAGGCCCCAAAACTTTCCAATATCGATGTTTAAATAACCTGAGATGTAAATTGCTTAGCCCGATATATTTTTTACTGCATATTGAGTTTGTATACGCTTCAAGAACCCCACAAATATTAATTTTCAGGATTTAAAGAACCTGAGATGTAAATTTCTTAGCTCGATATATATTCTATATTGCATATTGAGTTTGTAGACGCCTCAGGAATCCCACAATATCAATTTTAGACAAAATCGGAATATATAAAATTTTCTGTCCTTCATATTGTATCTTATTAACCTAATAGTTGTAAAAAATAACTTCATATTCGTAATACACGACCCCGAAAACCCTCTAATACCAAATCAGAAAAAATGCGAATAAAGTAAAATTTTCAACCCACCATAGTGCATCCGCTATATTGAATTTCAAAAAAAATTATGTTAAGCCTTAATCTAATCTAAACTCTGCAAGGCTCCCTAATACCAATTTTGGATGAAATCCGGAAATTTAAATTTTCTAGACGTATATTCGCTATTTACATCCTCAAAAACGATTCAGTCCCTCCTTGGAATAAAATCGAAAAATGTAAAATTGTAGTCCGCTATCTTGAATTTGTCATATTGAATCCTGAATAAATACTTTTAAATTCATAATTTACACCCTCAATTTTTAGGACACCATATTGAATCTGCCAGATTGAGTTTTTCAAAAAAAATATTTTAAAATCATAATTAACACTAACAAGAATACCCCAATACTAATTTTAGACAAAATCGGGAGATGTAGAATCTTTAATCCGACATCTGGGATCCACCATATTGAATTTTATAAAAGTAATTTCAGATTCGCTATCTGCGACCTCGAAAATTCCCCCCTTCCAATTTTGAAGAAAATCCAACAAAATTGATTTTTTCGTCCGCTATATTGGATCCGCCATATTGAATTTTTGAAAAATAATTTTAGATTAGTTACGTACCAATTTTGGAGAAAATCGGACAAAATTGATTTTTTTGTCCGCCATATTGGATCCGCCATATTGAATTTTTAAAAATATTTTGGATCCATTATGTGCGACTCTCAAAACGGCACCACACCAATTTTGGAGAAAATTAGACAAAATTAAATTTTTTTGTCCTCTATATTGGATCCACCATATTGAATTTTAAAAAAAATAATTTCAGATTCGTTGTGTACGATCCCAAAAATTCCCCCATACCAATTTTCGAGAAAATCAAACAAAATTAATTTTTTTGGAAGCCATATTGTCAGCGCCATCTTCGATATTACTGCACCAATTTCGTCTAAAAAAAAGTATGGGACTACCGCAGCAACTTTCTGAACATAACATAAAAAATTCATTCAAATCGATGCTGCCGTTCCGGAGTAATCGGTGTACATACATAAAAGAAAAACATACATACTCGACGAATTGAAATCCTTCTTGTAGAAGCCGGTTAAAAATAACCTACATTATAAGAATTCTTAATAAAGTGTAGGACTTAAGATATAGACTAAAAAGTATCATCAGCAGACATTGGGTTATTATAAAAAAATGCAATTTTTGCAAGGAAAGTTTTAAGAACTATTAAGAAAATAACTTTCCCCATAAGAACTTTCAACAGCTCGTAAGAGTAGGTATATAAAAAATTAACTTAATACTTACCAAAAGCTAATTTGAAGTTAATATCGTAATGTTCATGATATATTTTATCTTCTTTATAACTACTCGAAGATAAACATAAACCGTAAAAACACAACGTTGCCAAATCACACAATAATTACGAGTAGCTGATTTAAATGAGTCAATTTCATATTTAGTTATTTTTTTATAATATATTCAAGTTCAATGATAAACGCCTTGCATACTATTTACTTTCAAATTATATTATTTTTTATTAGTATTTTAATATAATTTGTCAAAAATTGGTCACTACACTTTATTTGACGCATGTGCAGTGAATGCACCTCTTTAAATTACCCATTTATTTATTTATTTAGCACTGCAGCAGTTGAAATGACTATTTTTGAATTAATTCTATACCATTATTACTTACTCTCACCATCATAAGAAAGAAAAGTTTTTTAGTACCCCTCGTAAAAAATATTATTCAGTAAGTAATTTATTCGAAATTGGATTAAAATTTTGAGATTACTAAAACACCTTAAGTGTGCGAGAACTTTGTTGCAACGTCACTGTAAGTCTGGATAATTTTTTTTGAGAAAAAGGCGTTTCTCTCAGTTATACAACTCGAAATTAACAATATTAACCATAGTTCTTAAAAACCAAAATCGTATCGACAAGTTCACCGCACCGAGGAGGTGTTTCGGGCAGACAAAAGGCTAAACAAAACGCAAAAACCCGAGAACCCATAAGCTTAAATCATAAACTGGCTCGGAACCCATCAGCTTTTAAAAAACCGTCTTCGCCCCGAAAATAAAAACAGGCACCAAACAATATTTAAAACCTCAAAAATCGAATGGGAACCTCGTAAAAAACGAATTTCAATAACCCAGAATGGTGCTGTTCGCGAAACAAAAAGTTACGATGCGGCGTACTTAATATACAGGGATTTTTTCCCATGCCTTTTGAGAAGTTATTTTTTTGAGAGGTAAAGATCAATCGCGGCTTCGCGCTGAAACTCTTAAGATGTTATAGAAGTTGCGTGCTTGGTTGATCAGTAAAGAAAGTGAATGAGGATATACAGGTCTGGAAAATCCAAACCGGAACTTGGACGTTTCTTAAGTAAGATAAAGAAAATACTATATTATGCATCAAATCAGAATGAGACAGACGACATACGTGTAAATTACCAGTTTGGCCCTAGGGTGAGGGGTAATACAATGCTGGCGCGGTGAGAGCCGGCGGCAGCATACTCCACGCCCTAGCACAATAAGAGGATTCCAAGTTATTTGCTTTAATTCAGGCAGTCGAAGCGTAAGTACCGAGTATTGGTATTTCCGTGTTTCGCGCCAAATTTTTTTATATTTGAAATGGTAGTTTATTCCACGGAACAAAAAGAGCAGATTATTAAGTGGTACACTATTCTGGTAAATAATCGGCAGATTTGTATTTATGTGCGAAAATCATCCTGTTCCTTGAAAATTTAGAATTTCGGAAATTATTAAAAAATTTAAGACAACCGGTTGTCTAAAAATTTGTAAAAAATGCACTGATAATAATGAAGAGTAACCGGTAACCTCAAATTACTGAAGCACGTTTGTAGTTTCGCAGAAATTAATTTTCCTTGCAATAGTACCGTAATTCCGAATAACTTAATATGAACGCTCGAAGAGTTCGGAATATTTTAAAGCGGAACAAATATCGTTGCTAGAAATTGCGAATAACTCAAGACATTTTTCCGAAAAACCAGGAAACACGTTTGGTGTTTTGTGAGGACATGATAGAAAGGGCTAATAGGAATATAACCCCTGAAGTTTTGGCAGATACGCGAACCATATTTTACAATAGACTGGGTTATTGTCTCGCTCAAAGTGGAGGGAGGCCTGTTTGAACACCTCTTGTAGATTTTTAGGTGTTTTTGTTGATTTAAATTGAATTTAATTATTTGTTTATTTATTAACAATTACTGAACGTGTTATTTTTATTTTTTACCAGAATAAAAGTTAATTTTTGAGAATGCTTTTTATTTTTTTTTAAAATAAATGTTTATTTTGTAACAGAAATATCAATTTTCTTTACGCTGAAGAGCCAACAAAAACTATTTTTTTTTTGTATTTCTACTATTTGATGTATTTAAAACAATCAATGTATCAAATAGTCAATAAATATTCCAAATTCCGTCGATTACGTTATAAGTTTAGACGAAAAGTAAATACACCCTCTCATTCGTTTCAAGGTACTGCTCGTTTTCGTATCGCACGGAAGTTAGCGGGGGTAATATTGCGCGTAGGCATTCCCTACGATCTTCTGTCCCGAACTAACCTGAAAGAAGTTAGACGGGCTTAGTGGGTCAGAATTTAAAAATGGGCCAAAATAATTTCTAGTTAAGAAATTTAAAATAGAAAATTGGCTATAGTAACGTTTCTATTAAACCTCGGTAATATGAACGGTCAGTCTTTTCTTTCTAAAGTTTCGTCTCAGGTTAAAGGTAACAGTGTTGCGGTTGCGTAGCGCCCCGTTACATTTATGCGCCGCTCTTCTATTTGACATTGGATTGTCGAGAAACAAATATCAATGATTACAAAATTGGGCTAAACAGAAAGGCAGTAATATATTTTCGCCATACTCTGGTGTGTAAAATACAAAAAAGCATGTGTCCACATGACGAATATCTAACTTTTACTAAATCAAAAGCCGAGGTTAAATTCCAAGGCTTACTGGATCATACAGTGGATCGAATTATACTGCTGCAATTAGACGCCCTTGAACAAATCGATAAATTAGATTTGTAGATATGAGTTTCATTTGCAAATGGGGCTTCGATGGAACGTCAGGTCAGAGCCAGTACAAAATGAAATTCACTGATCCGAATATTTCTGATACAAACTTATTCCTAACCTCTCTTATTCCACTTCAATTAGTAGGTATTAACACGCAAACTCAACAAGAACAGATTGTGTTTACAATTCCAAACCCTCGTCTACTATGAATTGCAGGCCTCTGAAATTTGAATTTATTAAGAAAACCGAACAAAAGTCTTTAACGAAAATAGAAAATTATGAACTCGAACCAGACAACTTGCACCATATAACAGAGTTTTCTTTGCCACCCGAGCTTCAGTACAGTATAACTTATCTATGACGATGATAGATGGCTAGGTGAATGCTTTGGCTGGAGCGAAATCGGTCCAACGTTGTTACCTCTGCCAAACAACTTCTCAGTTCAACAACATTGATACTGTGTCCCAGTAAATACAGAGTATTTCAAGCTACAACTGTTAACTCTACACGCATGTATTCAATTCTCCGAATGCTTGTATTTGTCGTATCAACGTGACATACGGAAGTGGTAAGCCCGTAAGCAGAAAGACAAAGAGGTGAAAGCACAGACAAAAGCTACCAGCCAACAGGCCTTTAAGGAGACAGATTAGGACTTCTTGTTGACATGCCAAAGAAAGGGTTAGGAAGCACTAACGATGGCAACACAGCTCGACGTTTCTTCGAGAACAGCTATTATAGCAAGAGTAAAGCGAAAACTGATCCTCTGGTTTCGAGCATTTTGCAAACTATTGGAAGCAGACATTAAACTGCAATAGAGAAGATTTGGGATACACACTTCAGACAAGATTGTTTATCAAAAGATATTCTTGGTAAAATATGCCAACAGAAATCCACAAATTACTTGCGAAGTAGTGGATATCTGTTGGACTTCCATTGTCTTTATTTTTTGTTGAATATCACGACGTTTCGGCTAGTAATTATCTCTAGCCGTTTTCAAGTGAAAGTGAGTTTCACTTGAAAACGGCTAGAGATAACTACTAGCCGAAACGTCGTGATATTCAACAAAAAATAAAGACAATGGAAGTCCAACAGATATTTACTACTTCGCAAGAAACATTATTGTCTATGACCTTCAAACAAACACCACAAATTACTTACTCCATTGTCAAACATTATATCATTTGCAATATTACCGATAGGTAAACTATCGAAAGATACACAAAAATCAACGAATAAGTTGATAAGAAACTATCGCCGAGACTTTGCCCGAAAATCTTCTCGAGAAAAAATATGGAGGATATGTTCCAAATCTTTTCGCGTCTATGGATCCTTACAATGTTTTTGACATAGTAAGAATTCAGATAACAATTTATACGTATTGGAGAATGAGAAAAGAGCTGTTAACAAAGAAGGCAATGATTAAAAAGTTCTATTTATTATTTATTCATTTATGTGAATAAAATAAATATTATATTACTTACAAATTATTTGCATTGGTATTTATTAAGAAGTCTTAAGCATAGAGGAAAAAGTACTTTCGCCTTTTTAACGATTATCGATATCCATGTATTTATTATTATAGTATTATATTTAAAATGTACCTTGAAGTCAAGCGCAATATTTTCTTCATGGAAATACAATTATTATTTTTATTTTATTTTTAAAGCGTTGAACCACACTAGACGTTTTTCGAATTTATTTTCATGATTCTGCCATGTTGGATTCGATTTTTATTTTTAATATCAAATCCGTGCTTTTGACCCAATGTGTTTTGACGATCCGAAACTAGCGACAAGTCCTTGCCCGACATCATTTTTGCTGCGGTATGCTTTATTTCGCTTCTTCAATAGAGCTAAACGGGTTGTCCGTCTCTTTCTGTTACATTCACATTATTTAGAGGTTCCGTTTTGGATTTTCCACACATGTATATCATCGAATAGCACGACTTTGAAAGACTTGGAGGACTAGGAGTGAACGATCAGTGGCTGATGAAGCAGAAGAAAATCAATTTCTCATAAAGGAATGAAAAAATACATTTTATAAAGGGTGTTTTTTTTACAGAGGTATAGAACTTTTAAATGGAATAAAACAAAGATGAATTTTTTAAATTGACATGAAATTTACTTTATTCGAAAGATAACCTTCTGGCATTATAATTTAAATATGACTTCTGGCATATGACCGCCACGGCTGGCTCGGACGTAGTCTAATCTGGAGGTCCAATTTTCGATGACTTTTTCCAACATTTGTGGCCGTATATCGGCAATAACGCGGCGAATGTTGTCCTCCAAGTGATCAATCGTTTCGGGCTTATCGGCGTAGACTAGCGACTTCACATATCCCCACAGAAAATAGTCTAGCGGCGTTAGTTCGCACGATCTTGGAGGCCAATTCACGGGTCCGAAACGTGAAACTATGCGGTTACCAAACGTTTCCTTCAATAAATCAATTGTAGCACGAGCTGTGTGACATGTTGCGCCGTTTTGTTGAAACCACAGCTCTTGCACATCATGGTTGTTCAATTGATGAACGAAAAAGTCAGTAATAATGGCTCTATAGCGGTCACTATTGACTGTAACGTTCTGACCAGCATCGTTTTTAAGGAAGTACGGACAAATGATTCCACCAGCCCATAAAACACACCAAACAGTCAGTTTTTCTGGATGTAAAGGTGTCTCAACATACACTTGAGGATTATCATCACTTCAAATACGGCAGTTTTGTTTATTGACGTATCCATTCAAACAAAAGTGAGCTTCATCGCTAAACAAAATTCGCTTATGAAAATCGGGATCAACAGCAATCTTGTTTTGGGCTCATTCACCGAATCTGGCTTCAATTCTTGCACGAGTTGGATTTTGTAAGCACGCAAACCAAGATCTTTCCGCAAAAGCTTCCATAAAGTGAATGGACACATATCCAATTCCTGTGCACGATGGTGGATAAACTGATTCGGGTCTTCCTCTACGCTACGCTCTACAGCAGCAATGACTTCTTCTGTACGCACTGTACGACGTCTCTGTGGATGTGTATTATCATTTAGAGTAAACGTGGTGCGAAAACGTTCCATAGTTAATCGAATTAATTGCTCTGATGGACGATTATGTTGACCGTAAAATGGACGTAGTGCGCGATACGTATTTCGAACAGAACCATGATTTTCCAAATAAATTTGCACAATTTGGAAGCGTTGTTCAGGCGTCAGTCTATTCATGTTGAAATGCCAAACCAAACTAAACATAAATCACTTGACAGCTGACAAAATGGCCGCCAGTTAAAAAAGTGTTGCCAACTTAAAGTTCTATACCTCTATAAAAAAACACCCTTTACAAAGCAATACAAATAAAATTGGTTAAATAGTCTAATAAGTAATTTAAAGCATGCTCCCATATCTAATCAAACATTTAAATTTCGTTTTTTTGAATTGAAACAATGTTTACATGCTATTTAAAGGCTACAATAGCCAATGGGCTAATTAAAATAATTAGTATGTTTCTGAAACGAGTATCGTCGAATTAATTTAAACCAGGTATGATTAATTGACTACTCAAACGATCTAGATAGTTGATAATACAATGCGAAATTTTGTTTTCGGTATATGAATAGTTCAAGGAACAACAAGAAATCAATATTTCTTCGAGTTAAATAAATCCGCGTAGAAGGTTCGCTGTATTTAAGTTCCCAAAGCGGTCGGCCAAGTTTATTGTCGGTTTATACAGGGTGAGCAAGAATTTAGAATACACCGGTGTTGTTGTGTATGATGTATAATGTTAAAAGTTGGCATATTTAGGGCTAACAGGAGAAATAAACAATTTATTACAGTACACTCACAGACAAAAATATTACATATTTTATTTTTAAGTTTTGTTTATATTGATTTGTTTTCCTTTATAACATTATGTATGTTTTATTGTTAATGGCCAGATATACACTTATTTTGTTGGTTGGTAAGAAATATGATGTCTAATCAGGTCTTATGTAGACTTTTTGTGTCGTTAATTAATATCACTCTGTCTCTTTATATCGGATAGTAGGTTTTGAAAAAAGTGTTCTTTCCTCGCAGCCATTTCAGCGAAAATAGTTATTTGAATAAAAACTACACCACTCCACTAAACCAAAACACAACCAGTAATATAACAAAATGAGCACGAATTATTACCTCTTAACAATTTATAGATAAACAAATAAGTGAGTCAAAAAGTTTATGGTAGTAACCCAAATAGCACACTTCAGTCCACTGGATATCCATCGTTTATCCAAAGCTGGACATACTGGGTATCCATGGGATGTCCAGAATTTGTCCACCAACATCCTATGGATATCCACTAGACTATACGTTTGTCCCACTCATGGACGTCTTTTTGGATTACATATATTGTCCAAGTATGGATCATTTTTGGATATTAATAGGACTAATTTTGGATGTCCATATATTGTACATTCTTGACCCGATTGTGGACATATTATCCGATGGTATTGTGCTTTTTGGATAAATAGGTCATAATCTATGGTTCCCTCTTCTTGACGTTCCGGTAACGTGAATGGTAGATATTTTCAGAATTTCCTTAGGGTCCGAGAGCTTACAGTACCTAATTAATCTGCACTTCTGAAGACACAGACCACTCATGTCATCAAAACGTCGATAACAAGTAACCATAGATGGCCCTATTAAGTCACAAAAATTAAACAGATATAAATTACATTAGCGAACCAGGTAACAGAAACTGGATCCACATATTACACTTATTGACTACAATTGTCAAGTTTTTAATACAATACTATATAAGAATATAAAATTTTATAATTAGTCGAATTGCAAGTGCTACAAAATATAGCTTCACTTGATTTAAATTGTTCAAGCTGTAGAAGGATCGCTATGAATAAGTTATCTGGTTCCATAGTAATAGGTACAATTTCAATTGGGTAATAGAAAATATACCAATTATTTAAATAAAGACTTTTTATTGTTACAATAATTATTTTTTTCTAGATTTATTTCTGTCGTTTAATCTCTTCTGTCATTGTCTAATCTCGTTTTCGGCTGTTTTTTATCGGCCCCCCATTCTTCTACCGCAGCTGAAAATTAATAAGGTTTAACGTTAAATGATGCAGTATTTTATGGTTTTGTAGGAATTTAAATATCTCTCTCTCTCTCTCTCTCTCTCTCTATATATATATATATATATATATATATATATATATATATATATATATATATATATATAAAACCAAATGCATCGTTATTGCTTAGAGTGCTTAAACCAACAGGCCAGAAAAAAAATTTTAACACACTTTTTGTCTGGGTATTATCAGAACAAGAGGATCTAGAGTTCAACGTGTGAAATCTGACACCTAATTTGTTCTTATTATTTACGAGTATGACAAATAAAACAGAGAGATTTTTTTCATCAAATTTTTATATTTAAGTGGTAACTTACCTACAAATAGTGAACATAAGTTCTTTAAAGGGCACTTTACTGTTCCATCATATGTATAATTCTTGGAAAGGCTATCTGTCTTTGTTACAATAAAATATCTTTTAATAAGTTAATAGGTATAATTTCCTCCAATTTTCGCTAATTGTAAAACCTAAAATTATATTACTTTATTGAGATAATTAAACGTTAATTCCACATATGCTAACCTAAGAATATTTTTGACTTTAAGAATCAAAGTAAAAAAATATATATAAAATAATCCTGTAAATTAAGTTTTTTTTTTATCAATAGACTCATACACATAAAGAAGCATTACTCGAATAAGTTTCCGCTTTTATTTCAGGAGAAGTGTAATAAACTTACTGCATCTTTGAAGTTTAAATTGTCCTGAAGATCTTATGTGACTTGAGACAGCTGATTATTTTCTTAAGTAAAAGGATAGTTGAACTCCTGTAGAAAATTCTTTGTAAATACTTGTTGTTTTTTCCATATTTAAGATTACCTGAATATCCTCTCTAATTTGGTACAAATTGACTTTCACATAGGAATTTTATTTGGACCAATCTGTGGAAAATTCATCTAAAAAAATAATTAAAATAAATTAAATTATAAGTCTAAACCTAGAGTCGAACTGTCAAAACTTTATTATATATTTTTAAACAATTATACTGCACAAAAATACACATCAATGTAAACTTTTACTAGCGTTTAATCCAAAATAGTCATAAAAAAAATTAATATAATTATTCAAATTTGCTATAGCTTTTATTCTATTATAAATTTTGATAACATTTACTAATGCCAGCAATCTTATTAGACTGATTACTCAATAATGACTTTGTCAGAGAGAATTTTCTCTAAAATTTACAATTTTATTATTACACAAATTTACAACTCTATCTGTGCTCCATTTTAACTAACAAGATACAAAATTCATTGGCCTATCAAAATATTTGCACTTATTTGTAGTAATTTCCATTTAAATAAGTAATTGTATGAAAAAGTATAGCTACAAAAGCTATATTTTAACATACGTGTTTTGATACTGAATATTTTGTTCACTTTCAAATTTGTGCGAGTTTGATACTAAATTATCAGCTTTTCGTCGGGCATGTCTGTAGTTTCGTTCGGTAATTTTTGGTATAATTAAAAAAATTAAATTAAAAATAACTATACTTACCTTTAACGGTGGCATCTTCTTCAAATAAAAAGCACACTTGATTTTAGCTCAACTAAAACTCCAAAGGTCTTTTTTAGCTCGACGTCAACACAATGTGATCATGGCAGGCCGGCGGGTTAAGAAATGACAATTCTACAGGCCGATATTACAGTATCCGATTTTACCGACAACCCGAAATTTAATTAATGGACGTCTGATGGACTTACACTGGACATCCAGATATGGACGTCCATATAGATTACAGGTCATCACATCTAATGGACATCCATAAACGGTCCATGAACATACAGGACATTATATGTACCTATTCTGGATATCCAATGGAAATCTTGTGCTATCTGGGAAGTGCTTTTAAACCGCTAAAGATAAATTCTGACAAAACAAAAAAAAAATATGCATTGATCTTTTATTTGGTCAATGAAAAAGTGAAAAATAATAGAAAATCTACTCAGTTTACAATACAGTTGTTTAGGCTGAATAATAAATAGGCAAAAAGTGGTTTAGGTTTTTAATCACAATAATATTTTATACTACCTATTGATTTTAAATTTGAATTTGGTTTGGAAGGATTTCCCTATTAGTTATGAAGTAATCGATTGTCGAATTGAATCCTCTTGTGTTGCCAAAAGTATACTTGTGCTGTTGTTTGTGATTATAAAAGGTGTTATTTATACGAAGCTCGTTATGTGCGCATATATTTATTAGCATTTCTCCTTTGTTATTAATGGTCTCTTCGTTAAATTTGTGCATTATACCCGGAATGGGAGTATTCCCTATTCTAGAGTTGAAGTTACCTATTATGAAAGTTTTTGATTTTTTTGGCAATCTGTCTATTACTTCTTGGAGTTCCTCGAAAAAGGTGGTTCTTTCGTCTTTGGGCTTAGTCGGGTCTGGCGCATACATGCTTACGAAGTTAAGATTCTCTGTATTAAAATTTAAACGGATGTACATAATATTGCTGTTTATATATTGAACTTCTTCTATGTGATTCTCAAACTTTTCATGTATTAGTAGTCCTACCCCAGTGTGCGCCCTCTGGTTCTTTTCTTTGTCACTATAGAAAAGTATGTAGTTTTGACATTTAGTGTTGCCTTTACCTTTCTTTTTTAGTTCTGATAGTGCACAGATGTCAATCTCGTGTTTATTTGCTTCGATGATGATCTCTTGATTCCTTGTATTCCATGATGTTATATTCCAGAAGCCTATACGCTTTTTTTGTGATTTCCATAATCGTTTATTCCCTTTTCTCGCCGAGTGATTTTTCCGTAAGTTCCGTCCGTTTTCCGAGGCTTTCTTAGCAGTTCTTTGAGCATATATTGGTTTTTCCTATAGGTAGGTTGCTAGCCTCGCTTATAAACCCTCCTCCTTTACCCGGGCTTGGGACCGGCAGTGGCAACTGGTGAGCTACTCGTTCCACCTTCCAGCTACTCCAAGCGGAGTTACGCATATCCCCACTTGTTAAATATAACTTTAGTTATGTAAATATAAATATATAGATAATAAAATTTTTATTTAAAAAATTAAACCAACTTCTAAAAGTGTGCTAAAAAGTGAAAAATAACTACAAATTTTTATATGAAATTGAACTTTTTGAAGTCGGCGCCAAACTAATACCTGAAAAAATGTGATTCACATAAACAGATTAAAAATACTTTTTTTGTAATTGCTTTCTTACCATAATTTGTAAATATTAGTAATTTGTTTCATTTAGAAATAATTTGGGGCCGACTTCAAAAATTTCAATTTCATATAAAAATTGATATCTATTTTCCACTTTTTAGCGCACTTTTAGAAGTCGGTTCATTTTTTTTTATAAAAATTTTATTTGTCGATTTTTAGTTTTGAATTAATTATGATATCCATAAATTATTTGAATTAAGTACTAATCGAGATTAGTGTACCTCGCAATAACTCCAAGGTGGCAAAAAAGTACCCATTTTATCCAAAGTTGTTAATCACCCTAAAATGAACCACTAAAAATTCTTAGAGTTCTTCAAATACCAGTGAAATTATGTCAAACATATATTTAGTATGTCATAGTAAATTTCAAATTAATTTTAGATTGGTAATATAGGCTTCAAAACCTTCCAAGAACTTGAGACGTAAATTTCTTAGTCCGATATATTTTATACTGCATAATGAGTTTGTGTACACAAGAACTCCACAATATCAAAATTAGACAAAATCGGAAAATGTCAAAATTTCAGTCCCTCAAATTGTATCTTATCAACCTAATAGTTTTAAAAAATTAACTTCATATTCGTAATATACGACCCCGAAAACTCCTTAATACCAAATCTGAAAAAATGCGAATAAGGTAAAATTTTCAACCCACCATATTGGATCCGCTATATTGAATTTAAAAAAAATAATTTCAACAGCTTAATCTAATCTAAATCTATACCTTTCAAAGACCCTTAGTACCAGTTTTGGATGAAATCCAGAAATTTAAAATTTCTAGAGCGCTATAGTGCATCCGACATATTAGATTTTCTTAAAATAATTTTATATTAGCCATTTACATCCTCAAAAACGATTCAGTCTCACATTTGAACAAAATCGAAAAATGTAAAATTTTTAGTCCGCTATATTGCATTCGCCATATTGAATCCTGAAAAAATACTATTAAATTCATAATTTACACCCTCAAGAACCCCCTATATCAGTTTTGGAGATAATCGAAAAATGTAAAATTTTTAGGACACCATATTGAATCCGCCAAATTGAGTTTTTCAAAAAATATTTTAAATTCGTAGTCAACACTAACAAAAATCCCGCAATACTGATTTTAGACAAAATCGAGAGATGTAGAATCTTTAATGCGCCATCTTGGATCCGCCATATTTAACGTTTTTAAATAATGTCAGATTCGTAATGTATGATCTTAAAAACTCCCCCATATTAATTTTGAAAAAAATCGGACAAAATTAATTTTTTATCCGTCATATTGAATACGCCATATTGAATTTTTTAAAAATAATTTCAGAATCGTTATGTGCGACCCCAGTTTTGGAGAAAATCGGATAAAATTGATTTTTTGTCCACTATATTGGATCCGCCATATTGAATTTTTTAGAAATAATTTTAGATTCATCATGTGCGTCTCCAAAAACTCTCCCGTACCAATTTTGAAGAAAATCGGACAAAATTGATTTTTTTTGTCTACCTTATTGCATTCGCCATATTGAATTTTTCAAAAATATTTTGGATTCGTTATGAGTGACCTCGAAAACTCCCCCACACCAATTTTGGAGAAAATCGGACTAAATTAATTTTTTTGGCCGCCATATTGTCAGCGCCATCTTGGATTTTACTATACCAATTTCGTCCAAAAAAATATGGGACCACCGCAGCAACTTCCTGAACATAACGTAAAAAATTTCATTCAAATCGGTGCCACCGTTTAGGAGTAATGGGTGTACATACATAAAAAAAGAAAAAAGAATACATAGTCGACGAATTGAGAACCTCCTTCTTTTAGAAGTCGGTTAATAAAAATAAAAATATTAAAATAATATTCAATGAATTATATACGTGCGTATTTATACTAAAACAAAAATTTAAAAAGAAATCAAAAGATTCACGATTTTAAAATAAAATCCCTGATTTTTAACGTAAAAGAAAAATCAAATTCAACCCGACGAAATCATGGTTAACAATTTCTGCCGACCACTCAGAAAACACCCTGTATATTAAAACGTATCCAAATGCCGAAACAAAAACAACGAACCTTCCAAAAAATGAATAAAATCACCGGCCATTGTAATGTTGACCGAAATTTAAAAACCCCACGGCACAAGTAAAAATAAAAACCGCGAAACAATTGCCGAAACAAATGAAGCGCTGCGGAAAAGACAGAGAGCCAGAGAGCTTTAATAATGGACTGACAAAGATGTTATATTATCTCAGTAGCGGCGATGCCATCCGAAAAAATATGTATTGAACATTAAATTAAATCGCCAAATAACACACATATTTTTTTTTTCATTATAATTTTAATACAAACAGGAATAAATTTTTTTCTAGTTCACCAAAAGCGATAATTATAAATATAACTTTAATTCAAGCCGTTTTATGTAATAAATAATTTTTTTTCTGTATGATACGCCAATGTCGGTTTGTTACTCATAAAGAATAAACAAGGGCCGTTTTCATATATGCCCAAAGAATCTGCACTGCAATAAGCCGCCAAAGATCGGAAAAACACGGAACGATAAACAAGGACAGAGTGATGCGTCCGCGGGAACGATAAAAAGAAATAAAGCGAATATATGGTCCAATTCTGCGAATATCGTATCCTTCTTTCTTTTCTAACCCTTCGTCTTCCAAATATCGGTTTGGCTGGTTATAGGTATTTTACAGGTGGGCCTACTATATAGTAAGAAAATAATATGAACATTTTGTGCCCTGGTCACGATATCCGGGACCTGGAGGGGCCAGTGATGCCGGGCTCTCCGGATGGCGGAACGATGGTGCCACAGGGAAGGGTTTGGAATAAATCCGGACAAGGCCGAGGTGGTACTCTTTACAAAAAAGAGGAAAATGGGGAGACTTCCCATAATTACATTGGTGGGAAGGACTCTTCGATTTAAGGGGACAGTTAAATACCTAGGAGTAATTCTGGACTCACGACGCATATTGAGGCTCGAACCAAGAATGCCATATGTGCTTTCTGGGCTTGTAAACGAGCCTTTGGGTGCACATGGGGACTGACACCTAAAGTGCTATTTTGGCTATACACTATGGGGACCCACTCCATGATAATGTACACTTGTGTGGGAATATTGTGCGCGATGAGGACTACTCCCACCAAGGCTCTTGAAGTCCTGGTGAACCTGAATCTTCTTCACTTGTACATAGAGAACGAGGCCCTGAAGACTGTTTATCGTCTCAGTTGCCTGGGACATCTTGGAATTGAAATGGGCGGCTACTTAGGTGAAGAATACATGACGCTGCTTTTAAAACCCAACCTCCCCCTGATATTTCTGCCAAGTAGAGAGGATTGGGAGGGAGAGCAAAATCTTTCGAAAAATGGATCCTGGTGGTATACTGATGGATCTCGACAAGATGAATGAACTGGAGCCGGAGTATTCGCCAGGAGCATAGGAGTCAGAGAGTACTACCATCTTGGACAATGTGCGACAATCTTCACAGCAAAACTTTATGCTATTCTGTAGTATATCCATCTTTGTGAGAGAGATATAGACAGGGATAGGGTAATAAACATATACTCGGACAGTAAGGCTGCGATACTGGCACTGAAGTCCAGTATCGTGACTTCGCAACTGGTGTCTGAGTGCAAGGATGTACTAAATAGTATGACAACAAAAGGCTGCACAGTCAGACTCGTATGGGTCCCGGGTCACTTGGGCATACTTGGGAATGAGGAAGCAGACCGTCTGGCAAAGTTTGGTTCGACAACTGAACCGTATGGACTCCAACCATACTACCTGCCTCAATTGGTATTGAATCGTGGAGGGGAGCTCCTGGAATGAGGTGTACTAAGGAATATATAACTGGACCTAGCGCGCGGCGTACTAAGAAGCTTCTCTCCTTAGGAAGGAAAGAACTACGAATTGTGGTGGAATTGTGGATAAGATATTGCCACCTCAGGGGCCATCTTCATAATATCGGTGTCGAAGACGTACAGATGGTGTTTGGAGGAGGATGAAACTGTTGTTCATGTTCTCAGAGAGTGCCCAGCACTCAAAGGACTGAGGCAGAGATATTTCGGAGATACAATTTTGTTACCGGAAGCAGTTAGGCAAGTTCAAGTAACGAGGCTGCTTGGATTCGCAATGGCGATGGGCCTCGAATGGCCTGCAGATATGGTGGGATGTAAAGGATCCAATAGAGGCCTAGACATCGATGATCTAGTATTACCATCCCTTTTTCATTCATTCATTCATACTCTGAACATTATCAAGTCGCGGTCCAGTGCTTCCTACTGATAAAAAATAGCCATTGGAATGGCCATAGCCTATGACAAAAATTTCCAGCTCTATCGGTAACAATGAGAATAAATAAATATTATATTGATGACACTATGCAACAAGTTTTAGTTTATTTGTTATATCTTGTATGAAAAGTGCATTTTTCTGTTAATTTCGAGGCGCTGAATATGAAGAAAATGAAACTAAGAACTTAGTTGCACTTTTCAAGAACAAGAATACTAGATATCCTGTTATTTTGCTTTTCTTTTGTGAATTGTTTCTGGAGCATCTCTAACAAGAGTCCAACAGTAGTCGGCAAACATGGAAACATTCCACTTTTCCTGGCACCTTTTCTCCATTCTTGATATATCCTGATGGAAGCGTTCGCCGTGTTCATCACTTACAGCTCCGCAGTTGTCAGGAAAAAAGTCCAGAAGTGAGTGAAGGAAATGGATCTTGAGAAACATATTGCAACCCATTTTTTGGATAGGATGACAGCATATTTTCAATAAGAGCAACATAATTGTCAGCTTTTTATTTATTACCCAAGAAATTAGTGATCATAAGGCAAAAGTCATTATAAGCATTTTTTTTTATATCTGATAGAGTGCTGTCAAAATGTTTGTCTTTCAGAATGTTTCGAATCTGTGGTCCAACAAAAATATCTTTTTTAATTTTTGCTTCACTTAGCCTTGGAAATTTTTGACGCAGTTACTGTAAAGCTGGCCCGTCTGTATTCAGTGCCTTAACAAAGTTTTTCCTTATGCCCAATTTGATATGCAGTGGTGGCAACAAAATCTTTTTGGGGTCTATCAATGGTATATGTTGTGCATTCTTTTCACCTGGCTGTAATGATTGCCAAACGGACCAGTCTTTTCTCTTGTAATGAAATGCTTTTGCTCGACTGTCCCATTCAAACAAAAACAGCAAAACGTGCTGGAGCCTAGCTGTCACCCAAGTAAAGTGCAATCACCTTTAAGTCGCCACAGATCTGCCGTTGGTGCTCATCGTATTCTATATTTGTCAATAGGTACTTCATATTGTCGTATGATTCTTTCATGTGAACTACATATCCGACAGAAATAGACGATAAAATAATTCCCATATGCTTTTCAACTCAACTGTCCATAGAAAATCTCCATTCTTCTGATTTGTAGTTTATATTTAAAGTCGCCAATAAACCGTTAACGTTATTGCAGAAAACCAAGTTCTTTTCCGTGTTAAAAAACAGTACTAGCTGGGCCTTGATGGCGTTTACGAAAAATACATACTGAAACATCGTCTTCTAATAAGTTCCACTCCTGCAATCTTGATCCTAGTAAATCTGCTTTACTTTGTGGAAGTTCTAAGTCTCCCACATGATCATTTAATTCTGATAACCCCTCCACTTTGTAGTTGTTTATAAACCCAAATACGGCTTCTGCATTTTTAGAGAATATTCAAGAATTTTCTATTAAATATTATTATATTGGCAGTAGCGGCGTTTGTCATTTGTTTGTATACAAGAGCTGTTCAGTGCAAAGCAGACATAAAAGTAGATTTCTCTTCTCTAGGTGCCATCTCCGCTTCGAAGGTTGACAATCGATACTCACTTTTGAGACTGCAGTTCTAAATAATTCATTGTTACTGCATCCAAACCACTCCCTAAGGTTCTTCAGCCATGAGTTTCTTCTCCTTCCTTGGATTTTCCCTGTATAATAAACTGTAGTATTTGATATTTTTCTCCTGTCATGACATGCCCCATATAGAGCAGCTTTCTTTTCTTAATTGTTAGAATTATTTCTCTCTCCTTACGCATACGTCTCATTGCTTCCCCTTTAGTTATTCTTTCTACCCATGAAATCCGCAACATTTTCCGGTACATCCACTTCTCAAATGCCTCGAGCTTCCTCAAGTCAATCATCTTGAGTGTCCAGGCTTCCATCCCATAGTATAGTGCAGATATCACATAACATCTCATCAGTCGATTTACATGGGTTTAAATGGCTATCTCCCTTATTTTAAGTCCTGGGGGGTTGCAACTTCATATATATGGGGAAGGTCATCTCTAGCGATCCACATGCGGTATTGCCAAGTTGTACAAAATTTCCTTAACATGGGGAAAACTAGAGTTGGCACCACATGCATTCTTGCGGTTACATTGTTAATATATAGAAAGATATGACATCACGTATCTCTAAAACTGATTAATTTTCATCTCAATCATAAGCCAAGTTTGTCTCTAACAGTTTGTAAAACCAATGGAATCAATGATATTTGAAAATTCAGTTCAAATTCTGAAATAAATGTAATATACCATCCCGCTTTGAAATGTTTATTTGGCAAACTTTAATGTTCAGGTTGAAAACTACATAAAGTACGAGGGCGGTTTGATAAGTAATTAGCATCACCGTCCGATGGCGCCACTATCGCAAGAGAAATTTACTATCGTGTAGTACATTCTTGTAGACATTACATGTCAATTCCAGCCGAATCGGACTCCCAGTTTTGTTTTGACCGCGTGTGGAAGTGGGCGTATCCGCGGGTTTTAGAAAAATGGAAAAAGAGCATTATCGGTAGGTGATTCGGTTGGATGCGGTGTACGGTGACTCTTTTCTTTCGATGGCGACCGTCAAAAATTGGTTTAATGAGTTTCAACGTGGTCGCACGGCAGGCTGGCGATTGAAGGTGCGCGAGATAGCTGAGACAATAGGCATCTGAAAAGACCGCGTGGGTCATATCCTGCATGAAATTTGGTCTTCACCCGGCGAACCTGCTCCGAAGAAGCCGAAGACTGTCCTATCGGCCAGAAAGGTGATGGCTAGTGTTTTCTGAGATTCACACGGTATGATCTACATCGACTACCTGGAAAAGGATAAAACGATGACAGGGCTCTACTATGTCGAATTATTGGGCCGATTCGACGCCGAATTGCAGAAAAAACGGCCCCATTTGGCGAAGAAAAAAGTGCTCTTCCACCATGACAACGCACCGGCTCACACCTCCGCCTTCGCCACGGCCAAATTGGTCGAATTGGGCTACGAATTGCTGCCCCATCCACCGTATTCTCCAGATTTGGCCCCGTGTGACTTCTTTTTGTTTCCAAACTTGAAAAAGTCACTCGCCGGGCAGAAATTTGAGTCGAATGAGGAGGTTATCGCCGCATGGAGCCCTACTTTGCAGACCTCCAGAAAACGTATTTTTCAGACGGGTTAAAGAAGTTGAAGCATCGCTGGGTCAAGTGTATCGAGCTAAAAGGAGACTATCTTGAGAAATAAATCGCCACTTTTCCAAAATTTTCATTTTTCTCGTACTTGAAAAGATAATTAAGAAAACGTAATAGTGTATAAGAAATATAGCGATAAATTTCACAACGTTTTGAGGTAATTTCGTTATGTAAAAAAAATCAATTATGTTCAGATGTTAGCACCATATTTTTCGAAGTGCTACGAAACTATATATTCTAGCATTTAACTTAACATAGGTGAATTGTGGACCTATTTTGAGTACGGAAATGAATTCATTGCCTGGGAACATTGACCCATTTATACTCACTCTGAACTCATTTAAGGGTAGTATTAAAGAATTTTTAAATAATTAAATTTTATACTTAAGAGACTGTTCTTGAGTATTAATGGTATTATTATTATTTTTAGCCAATTGTTATTCTTTTTAGTACTGATGTGACTTGTGATATTTTGTGATTGTTTCTTTTCAGATTTTTTATTCTTATAGAACATATTATATAAAATGTAATTTGTATGCTTTATTGCCGGTAATAAACCATTATCCACTGGTGTTGGCGCACGCTTTCTAGATTAAAGAGATGTCTTTGTATGTACTCGTATAAGTTTCGACGGTTTGGTAAGTACTATTCGTTCACCGTCGACCAAGTAAATATAGTAGGCCCGCTTTATGGACCAAAAATCTTTCTTTATTTTATGGGTCCGGATTTTTATTGCCGACAACTTTTAAAAATGCAAAAAACGACCGAAAATGTACAGACGAAATAAATCATATAACCCAACGGCGGGAATTTCAAAAATGAACAAAACATTAGGGCGGATAATTATATCGATATATCATTGACTACGCCGAAAAGATGTTTTATTGCTTTAAGATCAGTAAATTAAATTAAATTGTTCGTGCTGGATGTAGGGAAACTTATACAAATGAAAACTATCATATTCTATTTACATTTTTATAAACGTTTTTGGTAGGCCAAAAATTTTATTTGTTGAAAAAAATGTATAATTTCAGGCTTCCTTAATAATTATGATTGCGATGCTCCAAAAGATTTGCCAATGATCATTATTGAAGAAAATGTGACGAGAGCAATGAAAATGATCATGTAAAACAATTAAAAATCTCATCAAAAGAAAATCTTATTGTAGCAGGTATGGAATCTTAACAATCCTTTTTTGTATTTAGTATTTTATTTATTTAAAATCACTGCTTTTACAACCATCACACTGTTTTGGAACAAATCTGTAAACACGAACAAGAACAGTGAAATAATTGGGCTAGTTATGCAGCAAACAATCTTAGAACACCAGTTTCCAAGAAGTTGAGGACAAGTAAAGGTTGGGATAAGTAACTTATAAATATATGTAACTGTAAGGTAATGTTTATGAGTCATATTCCATTAAAAATTTATTTTTTAATTATTACTTGAAAAGTATTTTTTTTTGGTTTCCTGTAAAATGTAATAAATTATAAATTTTTTTATAAAAATTGTTTAGTGTTAGAGTCGAGTATATTTTGTAAAGGACATAACATATAATGTTGATATCGTAATTATCCATCTTTCTTATTTTGGATTATTCAACAAAAACGCAAATGATTTTTATTCAATCCGAACCGTGAACAAATAAAAAGCGCAAGCAAAGTAATGAGGTTATGTTCTTTTGGTTAAGTAAGTAACCATAGGATTGTCTACTGGTAAACTTAACTCATGGCTAACTTCCGGTAAAATGTAAATCATCAATTGTGAAACAATTTTTTTAAATAACCATTGATTTTTTCTTAACCTTTCGGTGACCAGACATTGTGAAACTGGGCCTTAAACGTCGTATAGCATTTTTACAATAGAAAAATGTTGAATTGACAATATTTTGAAAACTACCAATTTTTTGAATAGACAACCCTATACAAAGTTACCTTATATTTAATAGTTAATATGATAAATTTATAAAAATAGCTGCTTTCTATTTAAAAAAATTGACTTTTGACGATTTTTTAAATATGATTTTATCTCTTCTTTTTTTGACCACTCTGTACAAATAATTTTCAAAATATTGTAAAAAGACTACTAAAGTCGATCTTCGTCTACAAGAAAACTAACCCAAATGAAATAATAAAGACTTCCTTATAGAAAAAATTTATAGTTAAGTTTTGGTCCGCAAACGTCATTTTTAGCATAAAAATTTATATATGTCCAAAACAGTGAGACTTAAGTATATAATATTATTCGTGAAATATGTCTAGAATTATACGTAGAAACCAAAAATGCAATAATATATAGGGTGTCCCATTTAAAATAAGCAAGTTGACATCTACTTCCGGTATAACCGGAAGTGACACCATCTTGAAAATATTTTAGCCGGCTGTTCCCCATGCACATATTACACTGTCAAATTTTCAGATTCTTCCTAATTATAATTTTCCCACAAGCCGAGCAGTAAAATGGACAAGAAGTGAAATAATATATTTCTATCGATATCGATGTCTATTAATATCGATCCTTCCGCCCTCTGTCGAAAAATGGAAAAAACAACGAAAAAGCCGCCACTCCGGGCTTTTAATTACATTTTTAAATGAGCTCCGACCCGATCCGTAAGGGCCTTGTAGCGCTTGAATTTATATGGGTTTATTAAATTTTAATTTCGAACAGTGTTTCGGTTCCCAAAGGCGAAAATGAGCGAAAAAACCGGACAACGGCGCGCATTCCTTGTGCTTTATTGGCGTAGTTTTTGTCCGAAAATGTCGTTAAAATGGTAAAACGGAGATTTCGGAGATAAAATCTCGAAAATGCTTTTGTTGAAAAAGTCAAAATCAATTCATTAGTCTGTAAATTTAAGGCTCTTAATGCGTTCGCGGGCCGTTCGTGATTGAAAAACGGGAATTTGTAATTTTGACGGCTGCACTGATTCATTCTCATAATTTTAATCGCTGGAAAATGCGAAAAATTTGATTTTAGGAATGTTTTAACGATAATTACTTGGTTATTTTACCAATGAAAATCTAATTAAAAGAACATCTCTCTTTTTGTTATATATGTAATTCTCCTTTCAGGCAGAGAATATGAAAAATATATGTACAAACAGTTTATTTCCTGCAAATATCGCTCTGGTCCTCTCTCCATACGCGTTTCGATCACGTCATGATCTCGTCAGTGGAGCTGTATGGGACCGAGAGCAACATTAGCAGGAAACAACTGTTTTATGAACCATAAATTTCAAGGTATGTCGGCAGGATATTAACCTGCCGTCTACCAACTTCGATGTTAGACTGAAAAATATCGCCAGTCGAACGACATCTATGAATCAACTGAGTAAAGTGAAATTTTTAAACAATCAAAATTTCAGTAAGAAATAAAGAAATCTTTCTGCCGTATTTAAATAGTTTGTTATACATGTAATTCTCCTTTCAGGCAGAGAATATGAAAAATATATGTACAAACAGTTTATTTCCTGCAAATATCGCTCTGGTCCTCTCTCCATACGCGTTTCGATCACCTCATGATCTCATCAGTGGAGCTGTATTGGACCGAGAGCAACATTAGCAGGAAACAACTGTTTTATGAACCATAAATTTCAAGGTATGTCGGCAGGATATTAACCTGCCGTCTACCAACTTCGATGTCAGACTGAAAAATATCGCCAATCGAACGACATCTATGAATCAACTGAGTAAAGTGAAATTTTTAAACAATCAAAATTTCAGTAAGAAATAAAGAAATCTTTCTGCCGTATTTAAATAGTTTGTTATACATGTAATTCTCCTTTCAGGCAGAGAATATGAAAAATATATGTACAAACAGTTTATTTCCTGCAAATATCGCTCTGGTCCTCTCTCCATACGCGTTTCGATCACCTCAAGATCTCGTCAGTGGAGCTGTATTGTACCGAGAGCAACAACTCCGTTGATTCATAGATGTCGTTCGACTGGCGATATTTTTCAGTCTGACATCGAAGTTGGTAGACGGCAGGTGTAATATCCTGCCGACATACCTTGAAATTTATGGTTCATATATCAGTTATTTCCTGCTAATGTTGCTCTCGGTCCGATATCCGCAGAAACAGAAACCAACACCATCAACTGTTCAAAGGATTATAGAAAACTTCGTGAACTTTGGATTCATAAAAACAAGAAAAAATAGAAAAAAAAAACAGTTGTTAATAATGAAAATATTGAAACTACAATTTTAGGATATTTTGCCGCATATTCAACAATATCTACAAGGCAATTAGCATTAGAATCTGGATTACCTCAAACATCAGTTTTATGGAAACACAATTTTCATTCCTATGTATATTTTATAGTATAATATTTAAAAGGCGCTGATTTTCCACGATGAGAAGAGTTCGGTCAATTTATTTTACTTCGGTCACGAAAATAATAATATTATTTGGTCGGACGAAGCCCAATTCACAGAAAACGGATTGTGTAATCGACACGTTTTCTACTATTGGAGTAACTTAAACGTATATCCATTTAGAGAATTAAATTTTCAAGAATCTTTTTTGGCAGTTTAACGTGTTTTGTGCACTAAGAAATTACGGCGTTGTCGTCCTAGAATTCTACCAAGATAATCTGAATGATAAGTTAGCCATTTTTGAAGACTTCTAGATACAAAACACGTTTTTTAACTTATAGGTGAGCGCTACTTCGACATCTTAAGAAATTTGGAAGTGAACTATTTAGATGACTTGCCGCTGGCTGATCATAGAAATCTATATTATCAACATGATGGATCGCCTCAATCAACTACAAAACTTGTTTTATGATCAATGGATGGGCCACATCTTGGCCACCTCGCTCCCCCGACCTATCAGTACTTGATCTTTTTATTTGGGGGATAATAAAAAACAAAGTATAAAATACCGCATTAACCACTCTCGAAGATTGCATGCAGCGCGTCAGAATGGTATTTGAAGAAATTAATCCTCAGTCAATAAGAACAGCCACCCATGAAGAGTTCCTGCTGAGGTGCGAAAAATGTTTGGAAGTTCGAGGGCGTCAATTTGAACATTTACTCAAATAATTTTTGTAACTGTATTTTATGAACAACTGGTTTAATTCTATTTCTTTTAGTTTTTATAGATCCAAAGTTCTTGAAGTTTTTTATAATCTTTTTAACAGTTGGTAGTGTTGGTTTCTGTTTCTTCGGATATCGGATCGCGAATGTAACGCATGTTCTCGAAATAACTCTCTCACATCCTCCATAAATAATAAATAAGTTTAAATAATCTTCGTGAAATTTATTGTTAGTATACTTCTGATTACGTAGAAACCTTCAGAATGATAATAATAATTATGTAGTAACTTATGTCTTATTTTCTTTTTTGGGGAAAATTTTTTATTTAACAATTAAGATGTGAAGAAGCAGTTTTTTCAAGTTCTAGGAAAAGCTATTATTTTTCGGTAAAACTGTTTCAAACAAAAGTTGTGCTCATTGAAAATATCTACAAAATGAGCTGAGGCCCATCCGAATCGGATAATTTGTTCGTTAGTTATTGTAAAGAAAGTTACTAAAATGGCTGTTTTTCAATTGTTAATAAACTATAGAAAAATATATTGCATTAACTTTATACTGCATCCAAAGGAGCGTCTTGTTGCATTCAACAAATGTGCAAAATTTCAAGTAAAAATATTCAATAGTTTTTGCACAGTAAATTTGTTTATAAGTTTTTATGTTTTTTTTGATTGTTTATTCTCAGCGGTCTAGAGGTCGTACGACAGTCTGCGGGTACACAAATGAAAGATCTGTACTTATACAAACAATAACAAAAAAGAACGAAATGAATTGTTGATCGTAAATTGTTGAAACAGATAAACAAAATTTGGGTTCGTTTTTTTTGTTATAAACAAAGGTAATAACTCTTCGATAATTATTGCTTTCAATATGCCGATAAGTGGACGCGATTGCTGATATTTTGACATATAATCTGAAAAAACAATATTATGTTTGACCACTAGAAACTGAAGGAGTTTTTTTTTTCAAAAAATCGCTGCGGAGTTGTTTATTAACATTAAGGGATTGTTTAAGTAAGAACTCATAGGGAGATGGTTCAACTATTGTATGCAGCATTTTTAACTCAATTAATTCAAAATTGTTGATGTAGCAATAATTCAAAATTGCACCTACTCCGAGAGTCAGAAAGTGAGCAGGGGGGGGGGGGGTTCTTTCAGTCTGTGGCGCTCGGAAAAAAACGTGACTCGGACGCTTCAAATTCGAACAATGGATGATATGTTTTTGTAATCAAATTATTGTTAAACATAGCAATAAACGAAATGTTGCACTTTTATACATTTTATTCATAATTATAATTTTGCCGTACTTACGTGCTTTTCAAATTGCGAAAAATTTGTTCCAGTGGTCAACAGTATACTATTAATTAGTAATATTAAAAATTAGATTGATTTTTCATATATCATTAATATTTATCGAAATATAGCATGAAACAAATTGCAACATTTTTAGATAGCATTATTATTTTTCGAGATGCAGAATAAACTACATTTGACGATTATATTGTAAGCGATTATCCAATCGAGAATTATTGTAATATTACTTTCAAAAACAATGAAAGTAATAGGGGAGAAAATAATTATGATTATGATAATAATCATGATGTCGATGTTGATGATAATTATGTCAATGATGAGAGTGATGATGATGATGATGAGAGTGATAATGATGATGACGATGCGAGTGATAATGATGATAATAAAGGTTCCAAAAATGAGTGTTCATCGATGTCTAAGAAACGGAGAATAGAATAAACATTTTGTATAGATTCAAGTAAAAAATATGTATGTTAGGAAAAATTTTTTTATGTGAAATATGTTCGTCCAATAAAATAAATAAAAAAATTAACATGTGTTTTTCTTGTACAACCAGCAATTTGGCTGTATATATATATATATATATATATATATATATATATATATATATATATATATATATATAGAGAGAGAGAGAGAGAGAGAGAGAGAGAGAGAAATACAGAGTATGAAGCTAGTGTTCCAAGAAGTGCAGTCCACGAGAAAATAGATCCTTCTGCACTTGATGAAAATGAAGAAGAGGATAATGATAGTGATATCTCCGATGATGAGGATGCGGTGGATTAAATTATGGTGCACAGTATAATTGTTTAATTAATTTTTATTAAAAAGTTTATGTATTAAATGTAAGGTTATACGGAAAATACAAAAACATAAACGTTCGATATAAATTCACTATATTTTTTTGCGATAAAAATACAATAAAGACAAAAGAATAAAATAAAATAGTTCATTAGATTCTTTATGGTACTATGTTAATAATATTTTTAAATTCGATACGTTACCTCCACAAACTCGATACAATTATTTGGAATCGATTGTATAAGTACAGTATTTTGTAACACTGCAATTTTAAAATTACATATAGCCGTCTGAAATCGATATGTGTTATGGAAAATAGATGAAAATGCATAAAAATAATCGTCAGAACTGACAGAGTGGACACAAAAGTCGTCAGCCGTAAATAAATATGTAGCACTTTAAGAGTTCTGCTCAGGCCAGGCCAGTCACTTTCATATTGCAGTCTGACGACTTTTGCGACAACTCTTTGTAGTCTGATGATTATTTTTGTGCATGCATATTTATTTTCTATAACATATATCAATTTCAGACGGCTATATATAATTAGAAAAATTCCTTTTTTTTACGCAGTTTCATGTCTGTCTGACGATTAAGGTGACATCGATAACGGGTCTGATGATATTTTTTATGTTTATCCAATCATAAACAATGCCCTGCTTCAATATCAACTGGCTATAAATAATTGAAATCTTTCATCCCTTTTTTTCATTCATAACGATGTTGTTATTAACAACGACGCAGTCGCGGGGTCTGACTTTTCATTTTGTTATTAGAAAACACGTTCCTAACGAAAGTAAATGAAATTAAGCGGCTAAAAATAATAATTTTTTTTTATCCTTCAGTTCACAGACTACTATGAAAGGTTTTATTTTATACCTGTATTTACCTTTATCACCACCAGACATTAAATTCTCTTCCCTTCAATTCCCCTATCAAATATCTAACACTTTAAAAATCACAGTGAGACACATCTTTAGAACTATTAGCATTTTTAATAAAAAAAAATCCCTTTTTCATTTATCTGCCTTCAAAAATAAATTATTAGCACTTAACCACTTTAATTTGCATTTATCTATGGGAAAAAAGATATTTCTCCTGATCTCTTTGTACGTATTCCATAAAAGGACGTCTCAACAAGCAATATAATAAATAAAAAACCTTAAATAAATAAAAATTCGCTAAAAAAATCTTTAAAAGTGTCCTTTAAGAAAAAAACTACCCCCTAGATAGCCGGATTTGCATTCCATTGACAAATTCACACCTATTAGCCTAAATCTTGCCTCTATAATGTTTTGACAAGCATATAATAGACCGGTTGACCATCACGACCTTGCATTGTTATTTTTTGCGCGATCCTATTAATACGGAGTACGTTTCGGACCTTTTTTGACCACACGCTGAGTAAGAAATCATCCCCTAATAAGAATGAAATTGATTTGTGATGATATGGCTATTTTAGGGTACGAAAGTGTGTGGATGGATTTTTTGCCGATAGGATCAATGGGAGTGTCAAGTGGACGAAGTGAATTGGCAGTTTTTTAAGGGTAGTGACCTAATTTTGGTTGTTGTTTTTTTTTGCAATTTCACGGTTCATGGGAAAAAGTGCACTTTGGTTGTAAATATGCTACCTTATTTAATACTCCGTGAAAATTAGATCAAAAAAGAGCTGTTTTGTTAACAAAAATGTAACATTGGTTTTTTTGCTGGAATGTATTCATTTCGGCATCCTATAAAACATATCTCAATGGTAACATTCCGAGTTAAGTAAAAAACTAAGCCTTTTGAAATTATAATATAAATATAACAATATCGTAAGAAAAATAAAAATGACGGGTTTAATGTTAAACATTTTTAGTAAATCTGGCTAATAATTGTTGGATTCTTCTCTGTTGAGGACAGACTTATAAAACGAATAAAGCTTGATGGGAGATTATTATCGCGATGCTTGAAAATTATACAAAATACGGCAAAAAATCCGCAATATCCCGAAACGAAATGAAGCGGTTAACATTCTAAACTATGTAATTTGGCCGATATATTACAACGTTAAGTGACTGTACATGACTGTAAATCGGCAAAAACAACGTTGGAGAATGTTTTGGGACGGAATTATTCAAATTACTGTTAAAATTGCTCCGCTGCCTTTGTCACTTTTGTTAAATGATACAATTTGCGTGTTTATATGGGGGTTGTAGATCGAATTTAAAATTAAAAATGAAAAGGAAGTTTAAAATTATATCAGCAGTTTTAATAAAGTTAGATCATGTTAATTAATTAGCCGATTATTTGTTTTTAAGATAGATTCCTCATCAAAATAAGTATATATATATAAATATATATATATATATATATATATATATATATATATATATATATATATATATATATATATATATATATATATATATATTATTGACACATCATCATCGACATCGACATATATATATATATATATATATATATATATATATATATATATATATATAATATATAGTTTTGTTTTTAGTTTTCTAAACCCTTGGAAATATATTTTTCTGTGAATAACTTCTTTGAATGTACAGGGTGAGTCAACGATTGGATGAAGTAAGTTTGTGCCTTTTCGGTGGAATTTACAAAGAAACTATATTTATTGTTTGATACAATTTATTTTTACGCAGATTTTAAAAATATTTAGGATTCTACAGGGTGAGCCAAAAAACTAGGACAGCATAAAGTTGTATTTTTTTAAATAGAACACCCTATATACGAATCGTATTTTCGATTTAGCTTATAATTTTAAATCTTTTTTATTAAGAGTTTACTATAACAAAACTTTATAGTTTCTGAGATAATTAAGTTTAAAGAAAAAAAGTCACATTTTCAAGCATCAATTCAATCCTAAATAACGTTTTCAATTTTGTGACAAATATATTCAAATTTGGAATATAGCAAGGCCAAGGACAAGTTAACATAATTTTTACTTAATATTTGCAATAAAAGCTACAGGGTGTTGAATACATCGGCTCAAATTTGAACAAGTTTAAATGAATAAATATCTTTTTTTTTAAATGGTACACTCTGTATATTTTCATGTTATTTAATAGAGTAATAAAAACCCTAAAAGTTTTGTTCAATATATTCTATACCAATTTATAATAGTTTTTGAGATATTTCAGTTTTTCTTATTTTCCATACTTTTTTACAGAAATAGTCTTCATTATCATAGTAGCCATGTAAAATAATAAAAAGAAACTACAGAAACAAACAGAATGTGGTTAAATATGATGAAATACATTATTCCTTATATTACAACGGCAATAGTTTAATTAAATATAATGTGAAAAAATTAACACAACAATAACGACAAGGCAAATACATATTTACTTTTATACTAAATTGAAACAAAAAAATTACCTATTAAATACTGAGATTAATTATTTCTTTTTAATAAGTGTTCGAATAAACGATCCTCTTGTGCAATGCACAAATTTAGTCTTTTTTGCAGATTTTCTCGGACCCTGGACAAAATTAGTGGCGTTATTGTTCTACAGGTATCCCTAATCCTGTTTCGCATATCTTCCACTGTTGTTGGTGGATTAACATACACCTTATTTTTAATATAACCCCATAGGAAGAAATCTAATGGGGTGATGTCGCAAGACCTTGGTGGCCACTCAATGAAACCGCCACGTCCAATCCATTTTTGCGGATATCGTTGGTCCAAAAACGCACGAACTTCACGATGGTAATGCGGAGGCGCACCATCGTGCTGGAACCACATACTGTCGAGCTCATCCCTATCGAGACCTTGAAGCAGTTGGGGTAGTTCTTCTTGTAGAAAGTTCAGGTAACTATGGCCATTTAGTGGTTCATTAAAAAAGTGGGGTCCAATAATTCGATTATGATGAATACCACACCAAACATTTAATGACCAGTGGTTTTGATGTTGCACCTCTCTAATCCAAAATGGGTTTTCTGTGGCATAATAATGCATGTTGCGTCTATTTACGGCACCGTTACTTCTAAAAGTAGCTTCATCACTAAACATTACCTTGCATAATAAATTTGGATTTAATTGAATCTCCGCATTTATTGTACGACAAAAGTTTACACGACTTTCAAAATCCTGTCCATGCAATTCTTGGTGTAATTCCATGTGATATGGATGATACCTATATTTCTTGGTAGTACGATTAGCGGTGGATTGTGATGTTTCACATAATGCTGCTAACTGACGACTACCAATATAAGGATTTTCCTGAACATTTAACAATACTTGTAGTTCTTTTTCTTCATTAGTTACTGGTTTGTTGACCACTTTACGTTTTGGATAATCAACAGTACCAGAAGAATCAAATCTTTGCATTAAGTTTTGAAAAGTATGGGTATTAGGCTGGCGTCGATCAGGATACTTCATTTTGTAAATTCTTTGAGCAAGAAGGCAATTTTTTTGAGCCTCTCCTATTGTATAAATCATATCTATTAACTCATTCTTTGGAAAATTCATTTTACAATATAAGATGAATGCAAAAAAAAACAAACTATACTACATAAAAACCAAAAGAAGCGATTGCGGTTATAAATTTGACACACAGAAAAATGTTCTTTTACATTGTTTTTGCCGTGGCTACTATGATAATGAAGACTATTTCTGTAAAAAAGTATGGAAAATAAGAAAAACTGAAATATCTCAAAAACTATTATAAATAGGTATAGGATATATTGAACAAAACTTTTAGGGTTTTTATTACTCTATTAAATAACATGAAAATATACAGGGTGTACCATTTAAAAAAAAGATATTTATTCATTTAAACTTGTTCAAATTTGAGCCGATGTGTTCAACACCCTGTAGCTTTTATTGCAAATATTAGGTAAAAATTATATTAACTTGTCCTTGGCCTTGCTAAATTCCAAATTTGAATATATTTGTCACAAAATTGAAAACGTTATTTAGGATTGAATTGATGCTTGAAAATGTGACTTTTTTTTTACTTAATTATCTCAGAAACTATAAAGTTTTGTTATAGTAAACCTAATAAAAAAGATTTAAAATTATAAGCTAAATCGAAAATACGATTCGTATATCGGGTGTTCTATTAAAAAAAATACAACTTTATGCTGTCCTAGTTTTTTGGCTCACCCTGTAGAGTCCTAAATATTTTTAAAATCTGCGTAAAAATAAACTGTATCAAACAATAAATATAGTTTCTTTGTAAATTTCACCGAAAAGGCACAAACTTACTTCATCCAATCGTTGACTCACCCGGTACAGTCCATAGAAAGAAAAATTTAAATAAACTTCCTTTAGATCATTTATTTGATAAATTTTATAACGTTTCGGTTACCTATTGACCTTCATCAGATGTATAATTTTCAAAAAATACTGTTCAAAACTTGAGAAAGTACACATATCAAACAAAATATTTTCAACAGGATGAACATTTAAGAAAAATATACCTTTAATTAAAAACGTAACACGTCACAAATTAAAACTTATTAACAAAGGAGGTACATGTGTCCTTCGGTGCATGAGCAACACTATTTACATTTAATAATGTTTTAACATGTGTCCATTAAATATATATCTGTAAAAGTTTTTTCTCAAGTCGATTCGTTACTATTCTTGTTAGGAGTTTATATAGGTGACTAAGAAGGCTTATTGGTCTGTAGTTTTCCAAATCGTGAGATCTCCTTTTTTGTAAATCAAAATTACCTTAGCATTGTGCCACTTGTCGGGTATTGTACTGTCCAAAAGGCACATATTAAAAAGCTCTTTTATTTTCTTAAGTAGACAAACACCTCCGATTTTGATTGCATCAGTAACTACACCATCTTCGCCTGGAGATTTGTTATTCTTAGTTTTTCTTAGGGCTAGTTTTATTTCGTTTATTGTGATTTCCGGCATTTGTTCTGATCCTTGGTTGACAATGCCCTTTTTCCTTGTCAATATTTCTGGTATTTGATCTTTGCTATTCTCTTTGTTTTGGCTTCTGTATAGTAAAATCTTCGACTACTTTAAGGATTTCCTCTCTGTTTGTTGAAAACTGACCATTCTTATCTTTCACTTTAATTATTTGTCTTGATCCCATTCTTACTTCTCTTCTCAATACTTTCATACTTTTATTCTCAATGATATGTTCGATCTGTTCTTGATTGTATTTTCGAGTGTCTTCTTTAACAGCTTTGGATATTTCTTTATTTATTCTTTGTAGTTCGTCAGCTTCAGTGTCTGTTTCGCTCCTCATTCCTCTTCTTTTCTGCATTAGTTGTCTGGTATTTTGGCTTAGCTTCTCTTCTTTTTGGGTTTTAGGACAAAATTTCTTCTGACTTTCTAGTAAGGTAGTTGTTAATTTATTACTTAGGTCGTTAGCGTCAGTTTCTACTTCACGGCTACTAATTATGTCGGCAATACACTGTTGAAAACCATCTACATCTGATAGTTTCATCGATGGTCTACCTTTGTTCTTCTTCTTGATCATCCTATACCTCTCCATTTTTAAAGATATTTCTATTTTACCTCGTACCATTCTATGATCGCTGGTAGCAAACCTGTTTAATACAGTAATATCTTTAACTATGTGGTTCTTGTCGGTGATAATGAAATCTATTTCGTTCCTTGTTCTTCCATCGGGACTTTGCCATGTCCATCTTCTATGTGGTTTCTTTTGGAAAAACTGTTCATTTGGTACAGTTCATGTTGCAGCAGGAATCTTAACAGTATTTCACCTCGTTCGTTTCTGCCGTCCGAGTCAAAGTTTCCCAGGGGCGTTTCTGTAGGGTTAGATTTCATTCCTATTTTGGCGTTAAAATCACCACATATGAAAGTAAAATGTGCTCGTTGGTTTTTAAGAGCAGCTTCAATATCATCGTCAAATAGATCCACTTTTTCCTCATCATGGTCTGTTGTTGGTGCATAAACCTGTATTATTCCCAAGTTATACCTGTTGAGAGTAAGACCAATCATTCTTGTGGAGAATTTCTTTAGTGATGCTATATTTGTTTCGTGGCGCTTGTGTATAATAAAGCCTGTTCCTCCCACGGAAATATTGACTAAAGGTATGAAAATAAGAAATATACACAAACACTATCACCATGGCAAATAACATGAAAACGAATCATAACAGTAAAGTTATAAATAATTTGGAAACATGGAAAAGCCATTAGGAAAAACTACTAGAGTTGAACATACAAGCATATGCTTATGAATTAACGAACGCAGAAAATAGAGTACCCAAAGCATTTGTGTCACCTGTCACTATTGTACAAAACACTTCATTAAACACAAAATCATCAAAGATGTTACTTGGCAATGTACAGGGTGAGTCAACGATTGGATGCAATAGGTTTGTGCCTTTTTGGTGAAATTTACAAAGAAACTATATTTATTGTTTGATACAGTTTATTTTTACGCAGATTTTAAAAATATTTAGGACTCTACAGGGTGAGCCAAAAAACTAGGACAGCATAAAGTGGTATTTTTTTAAATAGAACACCCTATATACGAATCGTATTTTCGATTTAGCTTATAATTTTAAATCTTTTTTATTAAAGGTTTACTATAATAAAACTTTATAGTTTCTGAGATAATTAAGTTTAAAGAAAAAAAGTCACATTTTCAAGCATCAATTCAATTCTAAATAACGTTTTCAATTTTGTGACAAATATATTCAAATTTGGAATTTAGCAAGGCCAAGGTCAAGTTAACATAATTTTTACCTAATATTTGCAATAAAGGCTACAGGGTGTTGAACACATCCGCTCAAATTTAAACAAGTTTAAATGAATAAATATCTTTTTTTTAAATGGTACACCCTGTATATTTTCATGTTATTTAATAGAGTAATAAAAACCCTAAAAGTTTTGTTCAATATATCCTATACCTATTTATAATAGTTTTTGAGATATTTCAGTTTTTCTTATTTTCCATACTTTTTTACAGAAATAGTCATTATCATAGTAGCCATGGCAAAAACAATGTAAAAGAACATTTTTCTGTGTGTCAAATTTATAACCGCAATCGCTTCTTTTGGTTTTTATGTAGTGTAGTTTGTTTTTTTTTTGCATTCATCTTATATTGTAAAATGAATTTTCCAAAGAATGAGTTAATAAATATGATTTATACAATAGGAGAGGCTCAAAAAAATTGCCTTCTTGCTCAAAGAATTTACAAAATGAAGTATCCTGATCGACGCCAGCCTAATACCCAAACTTAATGCAAAGATTTGATTCTTTTGGTACTGTTGATTATCCAAAACGTAAAGTGGTCAACAAACCAGTAACTAATGAAGAAAAAGAACTACAAGTATTGTTAAATGTTCAGGAAAATCCTTATATTGGTAGCCGTCAATTAGCAGCATTATGTGAAACATCACAATCTACCGCTAATCGTACTACCAAGAAATATAAGTATCATCCATATCACATGGAATTACACCAAGAATTGCATGGACAGGATTTTGAAAGTCGTGTAAACTTTTGTCGTACAATAAATGCGGAGATTCAATTAAATCTAAATTTATTATGCAAGGTAATGTTTAGTGATGAAGCTACTTTTAGAAGTAACGGTGCCGTAAATAGACGCAACATGCATTATTATGCCACAGAAAACCCATTTTGGATTAGAGAGGTGCAACATCAAAACCACTGGTCATTAAATGTTTGGTGTGGTATTCATTATAATCGAATTATTGGACCCCACTTTCTTAATGAACCACTAAATGGCCATAGTTACCTGAACTTTCTACAAGAAGAACTACCCCAACTGCTTCAAGGTCTCGATAGGGATGAGCTATACAGTATGTGGTTCCAGCACGATGGTGCGCCTCCGCATTACCATCGTAAAGTTCGTGCGTCTTTGGACCAACGATATCCCCAAAAATGGATTGGACGTGGAGGTTTCATTGAGTGACCACCAAGGTCTTGCGACATCACCCCATTAGATTTCTTCCTATGGGGTTATATTAAAAATAAGGTGTATGTTAATCCACCAACAACAGTGGAAGATATGCGAAACAGGATTAGGGATACCTGTAGAACAATAACGCCACTAATTTTGTCCAGGGTCCGAGAAAATCTGCAAAAAAGACTAAATTTGTGCATTACACAAGAGGGTCGTTTATTCGAACACTTATTAAAAAGAAATAATTAATCTCAGTATTTAATAGGTAATTTTTTTGTTTCAATTTAGTATAAAAGTAAATATGTATTTGCCTTGTCGTTATTGTTGTGTTAATTTTTTCACATTATGTTTAATTAAACTATTGCCGTTGTAATATAACGAATAATATATTTCATCATATTTAACCACATTCTGTTTGTTTCTATAGTTTCTTTTTATTATTTTACATGGCTACTATGATAATGAAGACTATTTCTGTAAAAAAGTATGGAAAATAAGAAAAACTGAAATATCTCAAAAAACTATTATAAATAGATATAGGATATATTGAACCAAACTTTTAGGGTTTTTATTACTCTATTAAATAACATGAAAATATACAGGGTGTACCATTTAAAAAAAAAGATATTTATTCATTTAAACTTGTTCAAATTTGAGCCGATGTGTTCAACACCCTGTAGCTTTTATTGCAAATATTAGGTGAAAATTATGTTAACTTGTCCTTGGCCTTGCTAAATTCCAAATTTGAATATATTTGTCACAAAATTGAAAACGTTATTTAGGATTGAATTGATGCTTGAAAATGTGACTTTTTTTCTTTAAACTTAATTATCTCAGAAACTATAACGTTTTGTTATAGTAAACTCTTAATAAAAAAGATTTAAAATTATAAGCTAAATCGAAAATACGATTCGTATATAGGGTGTTCTATTTAAAAAAAATACAACTTTATGCTATCCTAGTTTTTTGGCTCACCCTGTAGAGTCCTTAATATTTTTAAAATCTGCGTAAAAATAAACTGTATCAAACAATAAATATAGTTTCTTTGTTAATTTCACCGAAAAGGCACAAACCTACTTCGTCCAATCGTTGACTCACCCTGTACATTCATTTGTTTCTATCATTCCTCGTAATAAATTACTATGCAAGTTATTTTATCAGTTTCGAAACCCCCAAATCCGCACCCCATGTAAACGCGCTAAAACAACGTTCCCGATTTCCCGAAAGAGTAAAAAGTGGGAAAACTAAAACGCGGGAGCCCGCGAAAATCTGTCACTGTCACCGGCACAGAGTCGCGGCGCTTGTAATGTCCCCAATTAACATACGGATTTGCATAAAATTTGTAACTTAACCGGGTGGCAAATCTCACCCCACACTTCTCGGCGCTTATGTAACCAGAAATTAGGCAAATTTTCCGTGTCTGCTGGTGACTGCCGGAGTTTGGTCATTTTTCATTACTTTTTGGTCGATTTCTTATTTTAAACGACTTACTCGCTCGTATATACATATATATAACTTTATATTAATATTTCCGGATAAACATTTTTCCATTAATCCTTATTCAATATAGTTATAATTTAAACGCTGACGTCACAGATAATCTAGTAGGCAGCCTCTGCAGAAGTCGTAGTCGATTGTCAGTTGTTTTCCTTAGGGCCATCGGGTGAGTTAGGAGGTCGAGTTGCGATGATGAGCTATAGATAGGAAATTCTTGGCCGCCTACGATTTTATACCAACTTGTGTATTTATAATAATTTTTAGATAAGGCCATCGCGCGTTCTTGTTATGTGCTTATTATTGGTCTTAAAAGCTTGTTTTTTATTTTTAAATTAGTTTTAACCAGTTGAAAAATCGATGGTGCAAATGAGATTCCGTTTTCTTTCTTGAGATATACTGTTGAACAGAAGCAGAGGAATGCAGTGATTTTGAATTAGTACGAAAAATTATAATTATATAATCCAGAATTAATTTTAATGAAAATTTATTTCCACAATCTTAGTAGAATTTTACATTTTGGTAATCTTTAAAAAAAAATTAGTTTGACTAATATTTACAATTATAAAAGTCGACGAAAATATGTGCAAATTTATTTATTTTATAATTTTGTTAAAAGAATTATAAAAGCCATGAAAAATAATGGTCTCTCTATGGATATATTTTTAGATTTATCAAAGGCATTTGATAGCTTAAATCATAATATTTTCCTTAAAAATCAGCTAGTTAATAGCATTAATAACAGATTGCCGATGACACGAGTATATTGACACTCTATCCTGAAAAACTTTTTAAAGATCTAGGATGGCCGACTCAGCAAGACTCAGGATTAGTTTACAAACAATAAAATTATGTTAAATAACGACAAAACTCATTATATATTTATTTATCTCAAACAGTACATCACAGAGTCAATCCAAAGAGTATATTCCTTATAGTATATTACACAAATAAAATAAAATAGTTTGCTTAACGGTGATATAAACCTTTAACAAAGAATACACAATCACAAAGAAGAAAAAAGGACTATATACAAAAAAACAAAAAAAAAGTTAGGTGGTAATATACTCTAAATAGCAAATGAAATAAACCGTCGAAGTTGCAACACACGAATATTCAAGTATTATATAGGAGTGATTTTAGTTTCTTTTTGAACGTCGGCAGGGTGCATTCAATATCGAAATTAAGGACAATATATGTGTTGAAATGTTGCAATACGATTTATTATATTATTTCTACCAACATCAGTCCGCCCTCTATTAACCGAGAACATTTGGAAAAGGCGAGTGTCATGTGAAAGAACGCCAAAGTTAATCAGTTCAGGAAGGCCAGACCAGTCAATGTTATTCCTAATTATATTAAATCCAAAAAGAGTAGTTAAATAAGTTCTACGCAATTCCAGGCTTTCCATACCTATTACCTGCAATCACTGAAAATGGGAAAGAAGATTTCTGACGACGCACTAACGAGCATTTGGCCTCAATAATCGGACAAAATTAATAACGTCGTTGTTTTTGACTCTAGACGTGTCAAAATCAGTATCTTGGGATTTTTGAGGGCGCTAAATTGATTTCTGGCATTATTTTACTAATCGGGTGAAGGGGGCTGACTTAGGATGGGGAGGGGGAGAGGAGTATTATTAAAAAAACGTAATGGTTATCGCTTTATATGTTCTTAGGTGCTCCAATTTCATTTCTGGCATTACTTTACCAATCGGGTGAAGGGGCGCTGACTTAGGGTGGGGAGGGGGAGGGGAGTAACATTAAAAAAACGTAATGGGTATCGTTTTATATGCTGACTTAGGGTAATTGTATGTTTTCCCATAAAAAATCTATCTCAAGATAAAAATAAAGTCTCTTTACTGTGTGATCAAGTAGGTCCTGAAGCACAACTTCAACACTCGTCTCCGTAACTCGGATTGACTCTGGTTTTGGATAGCAGAGTTTCTTTGCTTCTCTAATTAGAGTATACCAAAGAAATATACCCTTATTGAAATCGTATAACAACTCCCACTGCCTCCTTGTAAAGTCATCTTCAACAGAGATTTGCAAAGCTTGTTCAGGTGTGTAATTTTTTTACTTTCGGTTTCTGGGCAGTATTTATTACCTTCCTGTAAAGTTTGGCTCTTGTTAGTGTTGAAGTTGTTTCTATTATAAGTTTAGAGGCCGCGGCATTTCCAGACATTCGTTGACGTACGCTGGCTGCATAGATAAGCTCCTCAACAGGTACTGTTCGCGGAGTTCTTTAGTATTTCATCGTTTACTACGATCATGTAATTCTTGGAAATGCTTTCTTGGGCGTCCCATAGAATTCGTGGCCCAGTTATGTACTGGTATTGATGTATTAAGCCATTTCTCGTTTTTTTTTTTCAAAAATCTTTCTTCAATATAGTTAGATGATATCCATCTTTTCTTCAAATCACTATTAAAATGTTTTAAATCGTGACTTAAGGTATGGTACTCGTTTTGGAGACATTTCATCATTTCGCAAAGCTTATGTTTCATAAATGATACCTTATCTTCAAGTGTTCTGGATGTGCTTTGTTTAAAAAGCATGTATAGCATTTTCCGATATACCTCAATAACATTGGATGTCAAATTTGTACCTATAGGAAAAAAAATATATATGTAAGTAAAAAATAACCAAAATTATTGCAAAAAAAAAACCGTGGAACTCAAAGCGGTTTTTTTAAGAGGTGGAAACATGTGGAAAATGTTTTGACTGTTATGATATGGCTAATGTCTATAGTTTATTATAAAAAAGAATTGTAGCCCGACCTAGCTCGGAACATTTTCAAAAACACTAATTAGTTAAAAAGAAAAACAAAAAAATAGAAAATTTTCTTGCATATTGTTTTAGGTCCATAAGAATACTAAAGAGTCATTATATTTTTAAATAATATATATTAAAATTAAATACATACCTTGTTCTTCAGATTCCATCACAAAATTTTTTTTTTAATATTCACTTTACAAAATACCAAACACCAAACACAAGTCTAAAGAAGATCTATCAAGAACGAATGCGTGCGTATTGAACGATGCTTAGATTGCAATTAACTGTGTGGAGGGGTCACTTTTTCATATTTTTATGATAGTACGGTTACTCAGGTATACAAAAAAAAATAATTTCGATGATTACTTGTATAGTTTGCATTTCTCCTTTTTGTCCGGTTTTTGGGGCCAAATGCTCGTTAGTGCGTCGATGCAAAAATCTATTAGTAAAGGGGGATAATGCCTATCTACATTGGATAACGGTGACTGGTTATGTGACACTGAGACATTTAAACAATTTGAAAAACTAAGTCCAGTATCATTTGATTAAAGTGTAGCATTTAAATTTACCAGTTTGCATCAATGCTACATGTTTTTAATAATATGACATAATTTGTATATTTTTATCTGATTAAATTTAATTATTTATCCTTTAATTTAAAATTGTAAACATGGAATTTGTTTTTTTTTTGGTTCACAACTCTTTTGGTCTTGATAACTTATCATTCTTTCTTCTTAACAGAGTCTGTAAATTGCTATAGTTTATATATCTCATTATTTGGTTTGAATTTAAAAGTAATAAAATATTTTATTTTTTATAAATTCTCATTTATTTACATTCCATTTCAGTATTAAAAAGTTCAGTTAGCATTTGTTGTGGATTCGTTTGACACGAGCACGGCATGTAGAGTCCGATCATTTAAGGTTGAGTATACAGTATGGAATTTGTAGCAATTTTTTTTGAAGTTTGTTTTAATCATAATTTTTTTTGATAATTTTCCATGCCTTGCCAATATTAAGAACAAATATCCCTAAGATTTGTTACGTGTGGCTGCGATAGAGATTTTCATTTTCGTTTCATTTAGGGTTGAACCGTCGAAGGCAGTAGACAAATCTTGCCATTAGATTTGAAAGGGCAGACTGTCAAGTGTTTTTTTGATACAGTCCATTAATCAATGAGGGCTTTCTTTTTTCTTCTTCGGCTTCGTTCCATTTTCTTTTTGTGCTCTTTCAATTTTGTGACTTTCTCGCCTGTTCAAGTTTCTAACTGTTCTGGCTCCATTTTTCCTGACCGTATTGCACCAACGACCTTGACCTTGACGATTGGGCTCATTTTACATTTGAGTTCCGACTAAATGAAGCTCCATTCATCCACGATGAACAAGGATCCAGATAACGCTAGATCCAATGAATAGAAGCAGAAGGTATGGTGTAAATAAGCAATAAGATTGAAGAAAACTTTCATTTAGAAAAGAGGACCTGACATCAATTTTTTTAATGCATATAAACATAGTTACCTATAACATAACATAATATGAAAAAAACATCTTGATAATTTTGTAAAAAATTACTTTCTATACTCTTGGCATTGAAGGTTCTAGAACGATAGGTCACCTATATATATATATATATATATATATATATATATATATATATATATATATATATATATATATATGAATAGTTTGGTTATTCCGGGTTTCAATCCGTTCGTTCAAAAAATCGTTTTCACGACGTTTCGCCTAAATCTCATTTGGCATTTTCAAGTGCGGTTCGTCTCGTTACTCGCTCAGAACTGATCAGTATCACAGCAGAGCACAACTATCTCTTACCGTACCCTGTAAAAGAGAGACGCTACAAAAGTTACAAATGTTATTGTATTGAATTAAATCATGAAAGCATATACAATCAAAAATAAATTTGTTCTTTATCGTTTTTTGAAATAAAACTAGTGTTAAGGTTATTGTCAGTGTTAAGTAAATTAGAATAATAATCTGTGTTATTGACATTAGAATCTCGATATGCGTTAGATCAGCGGTTCCCAACCTTTTTCTAAAAAATAGAATAAATTGGCGAACTCCCTGTGTAGTCATTAGGAACAATAAAATTTTATTATGAAAAGTGAAAACTTTCCTATTTAGGAAAATAGTAAAATGTTGCTCTAGTTTTGTATAATAGTGTTTAAGAAGATGATTTTTCCTCCAAATTTTTGACATGAAATGCACTAAACTCATTTTTCTGAAAAAAAAAGTCCGTTAAAAAATAATACGAATTCTTACCCTTTACTGACGTCACGAAAAAAAAACGATTAATAATCCTAAAAAAAACTTTCTCATATGGCACTATTCGAAATTCCCACAAAAATTAAAAATTTTACACTTGAATTCGAAAAGCTCGCATTGAAAATATCAAAAATTAATCCATCTTTTTTACAATCAATCATCGAGCATCATTAGTAATTTTAGTCTGGCTATCGGGTTTCTCGTATTTTCCCTACACATGTCGGCAACCCTTGCGATATGCTGTTTTAAATAAAAATCCCTTAAAAAATGAATGCCACTGGGGTGAAAGGGAGAAAATATACCTGTGCGTAATTGTATAGTCAGCTGTTCGAGAATTAAAGAATATGTATTTTATTCACTTTTATGTTTTTCGTATAATCATATTAATTCGGGATCGGTTAAAGTTATATCAAAGCTCTGCTAAACAATGTTTATACATAATCCCTTCTAACATACCCCTGTAAAATTAGCATAACGTCAGAACTAAAGCCCGGTTGTTTGAACGCTGAATAACGTACGAATATTTTTATTTATATTTGAAAAAATGTTGATAAACAGCAGATATTTCATTTCATAGTACACACCACGAACATGACATCTAAAACTGGACTGCTCATGAAAATAATTTTTGACCTCTCCTTATTGGTCGCCATTAGGTGCAATGATTTGTATGGCAACATTGAATTCCCTGCTAGTTTCTTACATTGGCGTGAATGTGTCGTGTATGAATGTCAATTCTATTATTCTAACTAACAGGTTTAGACAATAACTATCTCTTTCTATACTATATCTAAAACAATAAATCGCTCTTCCTTGTTTTACTTGACAAGTTAATTGAGTATATTCAATAAAAAAAACCGGGATAATTGTTTCTGTAAAACAATATTTAACTTGAATTTCTACTTTTAGTTTCCTGAAAATTATAATTTTTCTGTTTAAAGCAACTCCAATAAAGCTAATTTTTTTAACTTCTTTGGAACAGCGTAAATATGTAATAATTTTATTATTTCTAGATAACAAGAATGAAATGTCAGTTCTTATAAATAAATAAAAATGCTTTTTCTATGACTGTTTACATATTTTATTTTTTACAATAAAACTGTTATTTAGCAAAATAGCTAAAATGTGAAATATGCGCCAAAAACAAATCGAGACTAATTTTTTTTTAAATATCTGTTTTAGAAAAGATTGTGGAAATCAGCGGGTATTTTTGTAAATAACTAGTATAATCTACATCCTTATTCGGATGTAGAGTATAAGAAGTTAATGAAAAAAAAGTATTAAGGCATTTATTTTTAAAAATTTTATATCATGAATTAATATAGTCTATTGTTTAATGTTAGGTATCGAAATGTCCACATAATCTATTACAAAGTAAGAGAGTTTCATCGTTTAAAAATACCTTCGATCCGGTCTTTGTTAAAATTATTTTCTTCTGGATGCTTTTAGGGAACTGATATGTTAAATATTTATATAGGGTTAACAACATTCATAATAATATTGACATTTCCTTCATAATAACGGAGCTTTAATTTAAAGGAACTAACATTATGTACTAAACCATTTTTATATAAAAAAATAAAACTCTATAAAGGGGATAGTGTTAAAGCAGTTTATATTTAATTGTAAACAAAACAATATTTATTAAGACACTTTAAATATAAAAAAAGCTTGTAAATACAAGAGAATTCTTACATTAATACAATCATTTTTAATTTAAAAATATACATAAAGATTTACTAGCAACTTTTAATTTTTACACTAAGTCAAACTTTCCATTTACTTAACTGTATGAGGATCTGGAATTTACCTTTTAATTATTCGCAGCTTCTCACTACTTTGACAAAGGATTTTCATGGCACAAATTTCCTATTTGAGCTAAAATCAAGAATTTTTGTTTTATTAATTAATAACATCAAACAAAAGGTTATTATTTTATTTTTAGACAAATCAAATACATAAAAGTAAAATTTATGTAATTTCCAAACATGCTTAATAATATTGAAAAATTTCATATTATATGCAATCATTTATTTCTATTTTAATATGGCATATTGGTTTTTAAACGTATAATCATTTTAAATTTTAACACCATACCAGTTTTGATGTTCAGCTTTATATGTCACTGGAACATTAACTTTATGGTAAAACGATATAGTTGTTGGTTAATGCACAGCTAATTCAGGACTTCTTTTTGTAGAGCCAGTGTATGTTATTAAGTCCAAGTTTAGTTGCTTCAAGATGTTTACATCAAACAGTGCTTCGTAGTTTTTTTCAGGCAGTTTATTTGTAAGAAGCACAGAACAAACTTTTTGCTCATCTTCTTGTATAAAACTATTTCCAGAAAAATTCTCTGAACAGAGTTACTCATCTGGTGTGTGAAAGAATTATGATTATGATCAATTTGCTTCAGCCCTTGTATTTAAAGATTCTTTTCTCTTAGAAAACTAAAATATTGATAGAATTTTAAAATTATTATACATTATATCCATAAGATTAAACTTGTTACCGATTATAATAATACCATAATTAAAAACAAAGATATGAATTATCAAAAATTGCAATTAAAGGAAATGAAAGAAATTAAAAAAGATAAAAACACTGTTAACGACAGAACGGATATAGGAAATTTGAGCCACAGTTACACCAGCTTAATTTAAAGAAAAATATTAGGTATTCGATCCTGTTATTAAACATCAAAAATTGAATATATATAACATAAAATTAAATGTATGTTTTCTTTCGGTTTTTTTTTTGGTCCATTGTTAAAATATAAAAAATAAAACACACTCGCATTCCATGTATCCTAAGTACCTAAAAATTTCATTTCATCACTACATAGTATAAAACAAAGTCGCTTTCTCCGTCCCTATGTCCCTTTGTATGCTTAAATCTTTAAAACTACGCACCGGATTTTGATGCGGTTTTTTTCAATAGATAGAGTGATTCAAGAGGAAGGTTTATATGTATAATAACATCCATTAAATAGTGGAGAAATACTGTTATTTTTGAGGTTTCTAATGTGATGTCGTTAATTATCATATTTTTTTCCGCTTACATTGCAAACGCAGGCTGAACCCTACGAGATTTATCAAAATAATGTACTAATTATTTGTACACATTGAAAAGGTCTACAGAAAACTCCGCGATGGTATATGTCTATCTCTCATGGATATCCCACAATAACATTTTTTTGTCATTTACTTTTTACGACAAATAATGGCAAATTTTGAAGCGATTTTAACCAATACAGCATTAATCCTTATCCAATTAAATAGCTTAATTACATTGTTGATTTAATATAGATCTATATGGTCCTTTACAGCACAAGATTTAAATGAATATTTTCGAAGATATTACAGATTTAAAATTGCGGGAAGTAGCGCTTGCGGCGGTACTGGCCGACCGGGGCGGCGGCAGCGTGCCTATAAATAGCGCGTCGGAGGCCGATGTAATAATTGTTGTAAAAATAAAATAAATAGTCACAGTTTTTCTGTAGTGTATTTAGTATCAGCATTGCACCCGTGCGAAGCCGGGGCGGGTCGCTAGTAAACTATAAAGTAAAAATTTGGGGTGTTTCGTCCCGGTGCCAGCCTTAGGAGTCCTCAGTTGTCGTACTATATAATTTTTGATTCTCATATTTGAACTTAAACTGTGGCGGGAATTATCGGTGAGATGTAGTTTACACAACAATATATATATATATATATATATATATATATATATATATATATATATATATAATTTTTCTTAATTTTGTATATATATATATATATATATATATATATATATATATATATATCGATTACTCCGGAACGGCTGCAACGATTTGAATGAAATTTTTTACGTTGTGTTCAGGAAGTTGCTGCGGTGGTCCCATATTTTTTTGAACGAAATTGATGCAATAATATCCAAGATGGTGCTTACAATATGGCGGCCAAAAAAATTAATTTTGTCCGATTTTCTCCAAAATTGCTATGGAGGTATTTTCGGGGTTGTACCCAACGAATCTGAAATTATTATAAAAAAATTCAAAATGGCGGATCCAATAAGGCGGATAAAAAGAAATTAATTTTATCCGATTTTCTCCAAAATTGGTATGGAGGTATTTTCGAGATCGCACATTACGAATTCAAAATATTTTTGAAAAATTCAATATGACGGATCCAATATAGCGGACAAAAAATCGATTTTGTCCAAAATTAGTACGGGGGAGTTTTCGGAGTCGCACAGGACGAATCTAAAATTATTTTTAAAAAATTCAATATGGCGGATCCAATATAATGGGCGAAAAAATCAATTTTGCTCGATTTTCTCTAAAATTGGTATGGGGGAGTTTTCGGGGTCTCACATAACGAATCTGAACTTATTTTTTAAAAATTCAACATTTTTCGACTCCAAAACTGATATAGAGGGTTCTTGAAGGTGTAAATTATGAATTTAATAATATTTTTCAGGATTCAATGTGGCGAATACAATATAGCGGATTAAAAATTTTACATTTTTCGATTTTGTTGAAATGTGGAACTGAATCGTTGTTGAGGATGTAAATAGCGAATATAAAATTATTTTAAGAAAATCTAATACGTCAGATGCAATATGACCGTTTGGAAATTTGAAATTTCCGGATTTTATCCAAAACTGGTACTAGGGGGCTTTGAAGAGTTTAGATTTAGATTAGATTAAGACGTTAAAATTATTCTTTCGAAATTCAATGTGGCGAATCCAATATGGTGGGTTGAAAATTTTACCTTATTCACATTTTTTCAGATTTGGTATTAGGGCGTTGGGGGGTGGTGTATTACGAATATAAAGTTAATTTTTTATAACTATTAGGTTGATAAGATACAAAATGAAGGCCTAAAAATTTTACATTTTCCGGTTTTATCTAAAATTGATAATGCGGAGTTCTTGGGGCGTGTACAAACTCAATATGCAATATAAAATATATCGGGCTAAGAAATTTACGTCTCAAGTTCTTTAAATATCGATATTGGAAGGTTTTGGGGCCTATATTACCAATCTAAAATTAATTTCAAAAATATAGGATTTACTATGACAGACTAAATATTTGTTTGAGACAATTTCATTGGTGAATTACAATTCTGGATAAAATGGATACTTTTTTGCCACCTTGGAGTCATTGCGAGGTACATTAATCTCAATTAGTACTTGGTTCAAATAATTTATGAACATCATAAAGAATTCAAAACTAAAAATCGAAAAATAAAATTTTTATAAAAAAATTTAACCGACTTCTAAAAGTGCGCTAAAAAGAGAAAAATAACTAGAAATTTTTACTTGAAATTGAAACTTTTGAAGTCGGCGTCAAATTATTTCTAAATGAAATAAATAACTACTAATATATACAAATTATGGTAAGAAAGCAATTACAAATAAAGTATTTTTAATCTATTAGTTTGGCGCCAACTTCAAAAATTTCAATTTCAAATAAAAATTTCTAGTTATTTTTCCCTTTTTAGCGCACTTTTAGAAGTTGATTCAATTTTTTTATAAAAATTTTATTTATTTAACGATAACTTCCTGAAATTTTAAGACATTGCATCGCTCAAACGCATTTTGCAGGAAATTTTAAGAACTACGAAGTAACATCTTACACTAAACCACTTTGAGGCCTTTATTTTTGAGATTTTTGAGTTTAAATGGCTCAGAACAGGTGGTTCTTGCACTCAAATGCGAAATTAAATCGGTAATATCTTAGTCAATTTTGATCCTACAGAAAAATAAAAGAACGAAATTTTTTGCGATGGAAAGCCTAAATTTTTAGATTCTTACATTTTTTATGTATCTTCTTTAGTTTTTGACTTATTGTCAAAAAAAGGAAATTTTTTTAAGAATTCCAAAAATCATTTCAAAATAAAATCTTTTTTTTTTGAAATCTAGGCTTTCAAAACCAGTCAAACATATTACTGGTACTCAAATAAAGTTAAATCTATATGGATTACGTTAAATTTAAATTCTTGTGGTTACGCCATTGGTTTCACTGCTGACTTTTTTTTCGAAAAAACGAGATAACCATTTTATTTTTATTATAACCTTGTAAGTTTTCATACATTCTGAAAGTCTTCTCAAGCACTTTAAAAAAAATTCTATATGTTTTTCGAAAAAAATCGTCGTTTTCTCGTTAATTAACGTTGAAACATTTCAATTCGGCTTATACATCAGTCAAATAAGCATTTTACCAGGACACTCAATCATCCTGGCAGAAACTCGGATTTTCGGGTAATATAGGCCTATAGAAATAAACCGTATATTTTCTCTGCACTAGATTTTGTGTCATAAACTTTTTTTAAACAATTAAAGGTCACAAAATGCATTTTTTGCACTTTTTTGCTTACCAAAAAAAACTAAAGAAATTTTTGGACAAAATGGAATAGCCATCTTGTAGAGAATTGAAAAACCTACAAATTGGTTTTTTACAGATCTCGATATTTTTATTTGTTGCTGAGAAAAATGGAAAAAAGTCAAAATTGTTATAATATTTAATTAACAATAACTATTGCTAAATGTAACCTACGACTTTTGCGTAAAAAGTTGAGTCTTTTAGTGCTTAATATGTGGCAAAAATTTCAGATCAATTCATCAAATAGTTTGTGCAAAATTTAGTTTGTTATCACAGGCGAGCGAATTTTGCAATAACATTCTAGCTTCATCGATAAAGGTACACCGATTCGGAGCATATCTCATGAAAGAGATTGTTTAAAAATACAGCTTCCCAAATATGAAAACATAATTTTTTTATCGGCAAAAACAAAAGAGCTATTTAATTTGTTTACAAGGTAAAAATGATAGTGGTTTTCTAATGAAGTTTAAACAAATTTAAAATAAATTTTCCTCAATTCCATGTAATACCTCTCATAAAAGAAGGGTTCCTCTTTCATTAGATGTACTCAGAATCAGTGTGCCTTCATCGATGGAGCTAGAATGTTATTGCAAAATTCGCTCGTCTGTGATAAACAAATTAAATTTTGCACAAACTATTTAATGAATCGATCTGAAATTTTTACCACATATTAAGCACTAAAAGACCCAACTTTTTACATAACAACAAAGTTGTAGCTTGCATTTAGCAATAGTTATTGTTAATTGAATATTATAACAATTTTGACTTTGTTGTGCATTTTTCTCAGCAACAAATAAAAATAGCGAGATCGGTATAAAACCAATTTGTAGGTTTTTCAATTCTCTCGAGGATGGTTATTCCATTTTGTTCAAAAATTTCTTTAGTTTTTGCTGGAAAGCAATAGAGTGCAAAAAAATGCATTTTTCGACCTTCAATTGTTTACAAAAAGTTTATGACACAAAATCTCGTGCAGAGAATATATACGTTTTATATCTATAGGCCTATATTACCCAAAATCCGGGTCTCTGCTTGGATGAATTAGTGTCCCTAACTAGGTCTTTTTTCGCTTATTTGACTGGACTATTACGGCAAACAAAAAGTTACCTTCAACGAGCCATAACTCGGTTCGTATTACATCTACAGATGTAAGAAAAAAAAACAATTTGGTATTTTATAAGCTTTATTTTTACTCTAGATGATTTTTTTTTGATAAAACGTGTTGTTTTTGTGAAAGATCGCTCTAAAACATGCATTTTTTAATGAAAAATCAATATTTTCAATTGCAAATAACTCGAAAAATATTGATTCATAGAAAAAACTTCATAGAACAGTTTTTGCTCAGAACTTATCCCTCTTTTGATTTCTGTAATTATTTTGAGGGTACTAATTTCTACCCACGAAAAGGGATGGTGTTCACCCCACAGGGTAAAAACGCACATCGGTACTATATAACTTTTAATCCTTGAACTATTTCCTACTTACTCTAATAATTTCAGGTCGATTCGTCTTATTCGAAGGAATTCGTTGATAAAAAACCGTCATATACCGGATTAACAGGCAAACAATTTGAATCGTTCATTTTATACGATAACAATATAACAAACAATCCAACAATTTACCTACAGAAAAAAACATAACCAGATCATCTTACTCGAACACTTGGTCTCACAAAATAAAATTCCTTATAAAAATATGCAAATCGAGATTTTTTAAACAGGTATATTGAAATTTAAATCGGATCAAAAAACTGTGTCGTATTATGTTTTCAGTTTTGTAAAGGTGGATTTCGATTCCCACATAAATAATTTGAAAAACTGGTATGACATTACGTATTAATTGTGGTTTTGTTATAATTCCGCTGGGGCACGGTGGACTTTTTTAAAGTTATGTATATTTTTGCATTTTTAAGATTTGATATTTGCATTTTATGAAATACGTATCCACTTACAAATAAATATAAGTATGTGTTGCGAAAGGGGCGTGAGAAAACTTCTTTTTGAAATTGATACCTTAAATTTTTGCTGTGATATGAAAAGGCTGCGTTATTATTTGGATGAATATGAAAATACGTTAAAAAAACTCTTTTCTTGCTCTTTTTCCATTTTGCGAAGGACTTTACGTTGTTGTTGACACAATCAGTCCACGAAATTCGAAGGATGCAATGATACTCCCTTCAATAGGTTCTATTAATTTCATGAGCATATCCGCCATTGTTCACGATTCAGGGCCATACGATAATACAGTGAATATTTTCTCACTTACGAGTGCATATCCCGGGTTTTAACAGTGACCATAGAAGAATTAGTATACCTTGTCTATTTTTTGTTTAGTACTTTTGATATTTTTGACAGTATGAAGATGCAGTAACGCGTTGGCGAACCATTTGTTTTCTGTCTATTTTTGATTTGTTTTAATAAATTACTAAGTAATGTGTTGCAGATGGCGGCACACTCAGAATCTGGTTTATAGGTTCCGACGCAGAAAGGTTTAAATATGAGTATGCAGACGTAGAAAGTGCACCAAAGGTGTCTGGGGAAAGCTCCGATGGACCCACTGATCGTAGATCGTCGGTAGCTAGGACAAAACACCTCTTTTAGGGTCTAAAATTAGATTGTGACGAACCGATCGCTTCGACACGGAGGCGGTCTCGTTTACAATAAATGTTAAGGTTACTTTAATATATAAATGGACGTAAGAAAATTAGTACTTCTATCAGTGATTTGTGGATTTAAATTCTTCTTTTACCTAAGCAACGTTTGTAGTGGGTTCGCCATTTTCTATTGTAGAATACAGGAAATTTATCTTTGATAAATAATGAATTGTACTTGTACTCTTTGCTGCCTACGTGGATTATAAGAAGGCCTTTGACTCAGTGCCACATGAGTGGTTTAAAACTTTATCGAGAATGTATAGGGTCGATAATCATTTTGTTTCGTTTTTAGAACGCATCATGTCAACCTGGAGAACTAGGATCCAATTGCAAGTGCCATCCAGTGATACCATCGAAACTAATACAATTCCGAAGGGGAATATTTCAAGGCGATTCACTAAGCCCATTGTGGTTTTGCCTTGCAATGAACCCACTGTCAAGTGGTTTGAACTCCACCAGATACGGCTTTAGTATTAGAAATAACAACGAAGAGGTAGTAAGATTGAATCATCTTAAACTTTACATCAAGCAATATGAGAGGCAGACGATTCAACGCCGCTACAGCTGAAGGCACAGGATATTGCTCCTCACCAGCGAACAAACCAAGACAAATCGACAAATACAGAGACCTGGAGGTGTAAATTCGAAGATAATGGGCGTTGAACAACGTCCAAACCATTTCCATAATGTTATCAACTACTAGAGTGATACCAAAGAACCTCCTGTAGGTTATCAAGGGACTGGGCCTAAGTGAGCATCTGTATAAACCGATTTAGCAGTAGACCACGTCATCTAGGACCTGATATGCATTAAATGCCAAATTTAATAACAGTTAGTAGGTAAAATTAAGCTATGAAAAAATTGTCCAAGACATCGAAGAATAAATTTAAGAGGGTGTTATAAAGAATATTGGTCTTTATGTGGGGCAGGGATGCTAATCAGGGGCGGGGCAAAGTCACTAATATAAATTTGCTGTAATGCAGATAACTTGGTCATCAATATAGCTTTCTTAAATATTAGAAGCAGCTGTTGATTTTCGACGTCGTCGAAAGCTTTGGCAAAGTCGAGAAAGCATAAGTACACATCCTTGTTCATATTGTTACGAACTTTATAGCGTAGTATATTTCATAGTATTAGTTTGTGTTTGTAGTTTGTAGGGTTTTAGGTATATTTTCGACGAGTTCATAATTTATTTAATTAATTTTACCTTTGTTAATTTCCTCTAGAAATCGCCGGATTATTTCTTTTTCTTATTTTGATTACCCCACGAGTCACTACGTTGTACGGACTTTCCCATTACTTTTAAAGCTTTGGTGGACGCCCTTTGGTTCTTTTCGGATTGTGCAACCAAACTCTTTCACCAACCATGAATCCACCAGTATTGGCCTTGAGGTCATACCGGGTCTTCATTCTGTCACTTTTTATTTGTAATTTTTGACGGACTTCTTCGTGTAAGACCTGCAGCCGCTTACCAACTTCGTTGGAGTAGTCTTCTCAAGTTGCTTCAGAATCAGGTGGACGTCCAGTAAGCAAGTGGTCTGAAAGACGTAATTCTTTTCCAAAAATTATGCTGGCAGGTGTTTTTCCAGTGGCTTCGTGAAGGGCTGAACGATAGACTAGTAAAAATGACTGAATGCATTTATCCTAGTTATTTTGTTGTTCATTTACTCGTATCCTGATGTAATTCTCCAGCGTTCTGTTAAATCTCTCAACCATTCCATCTGACTGTGGATGTAGGGGTGTTGTTCTAGTTTTGTGGATTTTCAGAAGCTTACAAAGGTTCGTAAAAACGCCAAATTCAAAGTTTCTGCCTTGATCAGAGTGTATCTCTTCTGGCACCCCATATCTACAAATCCACTGTTCAAACAACATCTCAGCAACGGTGGTGGCTTCCTGATTTGGTATCACATAGACTTCTGGCCATTTACTGAAGTAATCCATAGCTACCAACATATAGCGATTCCCGGAATTACTAATAGGAAATGGTCCTGCTATGTCTATAGCAATTCTTTCAAAAGGTACTCTTACATTGTACTGCTTCATTTTACCATAGCTACGGGTCCTTGCTCCTTTACTGGCAGCAAGTCGGTACAGGTTTTGCACCAATCTTTTACATCTGCGCGGCTCCCCAGCCAATAGAACCTTCATAACACCTAAGTGTCCGCCACTTACACCATTATGTAAAGCTTGCAATACTTCTGGAACCCTTTTGGGTGGTAATATAGTCTGGTATCTGTAGTATTTGCCACCAGAGCTCTCCCAAACTCTTTTTAATAGACAATCGTGCATAATCAAGGATTCCCATAAGGCCCAGTAACCTTTTACTTTTTGAGATTTTGATGAGATTTCTTGAAAAGTGGGTCGATTTGATTTATTATTCTTTAATTTAATGATAATGTTAAGATCTGGGTCTTCTTGTTGTTTTTTGGAAATGATTTTGGGATCCCAATCTAAAGAGCATTGTAGTTGTGTCTTTCGATAATAGAAATCGTCAGGATTTTCTCGCCCTTCGAGTTTGTTACAATGCTTGCATTCTTCTGAACATGGTCTTCTCGACAAAGCGTCTGCATTTTTCTGGTTCAAGCTTTTTCTATGTTCAATTTTAAAATCGTATTCCTGTAATCGTTGTAACCATCGTGCTTCAGGATTTTTAAATTGTAAAAGCCACTTTAGTGATGCGTGGTCTGTTCGCAGGAGAAATTTTTGGCCATATAAATATTTATGAAAATGTTCCAATGTTTTAATAATAGCTAGTAGTTCTGTTCTTGTTACACAATAATTTCGCTCAGCTTTGCAAAGTACTTTGCTAAAATAAGCAATCACTTTTTCTTAGCCATTTTGTATCTGAGACAAAATTTCACCTGTAGAGGAGTTACTAGCGACAGTATCCACAACAAACATCTGGGTAGCTATTCTGGTTCTTCATAGGAAGTGATCATTCTCTTGAGAGAATAGGGACAATCCCATCCCACGGTTATTCTCTCGATCGTGTATTACCGTATTCTCGAAACAAAATCTAGTAAGCTATGTCGCCAAGCGTCAATACTGTATGTAACCATATAAATTGTGCATTTAACCCTAAAAAGACTGCGAATATGGACATAACCCTACTTAACAAGCAAATGGTCGAATTTAAAATGAATATAATAAATAATATTTTTAACCTATTTAATATTCTTAATGAGAGAAAAGAATTAGAAAGGGAGTTTTATAGAGAAAAAAATAAATATGTAAAAACACAGATCGAAATATTTTACTGGTAAAATAGCCGTTATGCGTGAAATTAGTTCACCTACAAAGATGTAAAGGATACGCGAAATAAAATTAACATTTTCATTTCCTAAAATACAAATTTAGTTTATTTTCTACTGGGTTGGGAAAAGAAAGATTTTTCCTTATTTTTGTAAAAATGCTATTTTTTATACTCCCTATAAATATCAGGGAATGAATATAAAAAGTAAAAAAACAAAATTAAATCTGTAAAAAATTTATTTCATCAATAAAATACATTCTGCATACTTGAAATATATATATATATATATATATATATATATATATATATATATATATGTTTATACGGCTTTCACGGATTCCTCCGTGTGAGATGCATTAGCAGTGGTTATATCCACATTATGCTGTTGTAGTGCTGAAATCTCATTCAGCAAACGTACAACTATATGCAACTCCGTATATATGTGAAGTAAAATGCGAAACAGTGAATGCAAACCTCGCTCCATCATATCCTATCTGTGTTAGAGGTTGCACAGTTAGAATAAATTGTAATAAAACACAATTCATCCTATTCTACCACCACCGAGATGGTGGCCTACCTGTACTTCATATATATATATATATATATATATATATATATATATATATATATAATATTCGGCTAATAGTAAAATTATTAATTTTCCCTAAAGTAGTTACTAATAATGTGTTGTTGGATCGGTCTTGCTTCTTGTAGATCAGGGTGTATCTCTTGTTCTTAATGAACATTTCCCATATTAAAAAATTATTATCTATCTATCTTTTGAAAAACATCTAAATTTATTCTTCAAGACACCACATCTTTCAACGGTACTCCATAATGAACAGATATCTATTAAATCTTTCCTCTGGTGTCCCCAGTTGTGAAATATCTTCCAAAGGCCGTGGCCTTAAAAGAAATCCTGAAAAAATTTAACTTGGTTCACTTTCCTTTATATATTTAAAAATATTCTAAATTAATAACAAATTATCAGTTTACTGTACAATTAATTTACCTCAATCTCCAATGAGGAAAAATAAATCTGGGTTTCTTCTATAGATCATTTCCATTATATTGGAATTCATTCCAAATATAAGAATCATGGGTACTACTAGGAAATTTAGCATTTATATTCATGATTTATAAAGTCTCATCGCAAATTCTAGATCATCTGTTACTGATCTTGTAATTGCAACATGAGTGCCGTCAGTGTATCCTATAATACCAGGGAAATTATGTTTAGTATAAAACCTAAAACATTATAAAAATCTCGTATATTTCAAAATTATCTTACATATGACCTATTTAGCACCAGTTATAATTCTTTTTTAAAAAAAGAAATTACATTTAAATTTTAAGTTTACAAAATACGTATTACTGCTAGCTGTATATAATTTACAATTTAACAGAAAATTACCCAATTGGACAAGCTCATAATTCATTTAAATTTTGTAGCAATTAGATCCACTCTGAAATAGCATCATCTCTATTTAAAGCATCTGGCTTTTTCTTCTACAATACTCCAACTGACACTTGGACGACTCACTCTAGAAATATATTCAACCCAGTTATTTTGTGGTAGCTGCTAGTCGCAAAAAATACAAGAACCTACAAATATTTATATTTTAATAAAATTATATTAATATGGGTACCTAAATCTAAAAAGAAAAAATAATATTAGCTTAACATTCTCCAAATTTTTTAAGAGTAACTAAAGCAGGTAATATATTACAAATATGTATAATCCAACCAAGTAAAAAAAATCATTAATGACTTGCTACTCTTGCATATGCTAACTTTATAGTTACCAAATATTACCATGACCTCTGGCAAAGATGATGTTGCCTCCTCTCAAGCCCTGAGAATTCTATAAATTGGGTTATTTTTAGTACAAGATATCTTCTTCGATCTTTACCAAGCCAGTAAAATAAATTAAATGAAGTAGAGTCCGCCAAGTTCCACAAATATTAATATAATAGATACTTACCTAAACAGCTTCGTGAATTCTGAATCATTTAAATCTCCAAATTGACGCAACCGTGGTAGAAATCGACGATTGTAATTTGCCATTTTTTTTCCGTTAATCTGACATCCTCAGGTCCATCGTGGTTCGAAATTACTTCCTCAATATCCATTTTATATATGTATATTTGCGAACAAAAATATTTTATAAAATTTACAATATTTTCAAAACAATCAAGAATTTTCTTCAACTTTTATAACCTAAAAATATCGCATAATGACGGGAATGACAGTATCGTTCTCTCAAAAACTCGCCGTTCTCTTGGTTCGGACCAGTAGAACAAGTTCTCTCAAGATTTGATGGATATGACAATCGCTTTAAGTACCAGAATACGGTTTCATACTTTTTCGTGAGAACCACGCCCACTTTCCATCAAGATGATCGTTCTCTCAAGAACGAGAATAGGTACCCTGATCGGGCTCAGGATATGACGGTATTGGAGGATTACAAAGTACCTTTTTTAGTTCAAAGTGGTTTTGCAGTCTGCGGACCATTCATAGCTATTGCTATTTTCAGTCAGTCGTTATAAGGGTCTTGCAAGACAAGTATAGAGACCTAGAAAGGGTCCAGATCGGCCTTCGTGGACAGTATAGTTTGAGAGTTCCTCGACGCAACTTGAAATAGTTTGAGAATTATTACAATTAAGGTTGACAATAAAAAATAGAATGTATTTAACAATACAGTGTGTGTTCAAAAATGGGCCGTCCGGAACAATATCCTTGCATCATTAAATAAGTACTTTTATTACCCCAGTTTTTAAATATTTTCTTTCCTATTAATGTGAGATTAATTTCCATTGAAATATTTTTTCAACGAATTGTTTTTTTAGATTGTTATTATAAATTTAAACTTCAAATAAGCGTCAGTAACTTGATACGATCACAAAAAGCATATTTTTAATTTGTTTACATTACATTTTCCCACTGACACATTTTTAAAAATGCTGAATACGTAGTCTGTTTGAAAAATTGCTTATAATCGGTAAAAAATCGTAACAGTTTTATTTATGTGGGTTAAATATCTGCAATTTTGTATCACAATTTATGTAAACTGTTGGGACTTATGCGGCGTATAAACAAACAAAAGTTATTGAAGAAACAAACGCAGTGTTAATTGGCTTGATTTATTCGTTTCATTTAATATTATACCGCATTAATTCAAGGTTAAATTATTATTTATTCTTTCGGTTTTTATTATTTTTTATGTGGTTTGAAATTTGAAAAGTTATCGGCTTATTTCTTAAGGGCATTTCTTCATACACTGTTGGACAAAGGTATAGCAACAAAGTGCTCTTGTAAATTTGAATTTTAAAAAATTATCAGGTTGTGATCCCTAGTTACCTTTATTAAAATATTATCCTCACAGCCTTACAAGAAACATATCTCAACTCGACGTCTCCAATTTCAATAATTTTTTGATATGTTATTAGGCCAGCGGAATTAGCATCTGAAGAAAAATTATTGTTAGTAAACTTCTGACTATGTAGAAATCTTCGGAATGATAATAGTAATTATGTAATATCTCATGTCTCATTTTCTTTTTTTGGGGAAAATTTTTGTTTAACAATTAAGATGTGAAAAAGCAGTTTTTTAATCACTTTTTTCGATAATTTAAATTTCTCTGGGAACCTTCATATTAGAGCAAAAAAACTTTATGCCATGATAAAATAACACGTTAAAATTCGTTAGGATCGAATCGATAGTTTTTGCACAATAATTTCGCTATCCGATTTCGTTAACAAAAATTGACCATGTTTCAAGTTTGTCCGAGTCCAAAATATCACGTTAACGTATTTAAATTTATTTTCGACATATAGTAGGGAACTCAAGTTTTCCAATGCTTTTTTCAGAATCAATATCGGATGATTTAGACGCCCTCTGGAATTGTTTAAAAACATTGTTGATATTTTTGCTTATAAACAAATAGATTATCATTGGATTTTTTTTTGCAATACATGGTTTGAAAGTACTTGGAAAGACGCATCTTTTCGTGAAAAAAAATTTTATATCCGTCAATTATAAATTATATTCAAAAAGTTCAATAAAGCACTCTTAACACTAAATATTATATTACAAACTTTAGTGTGCAGAAAACGTTTTTAATATAAAATAATTTATTTATTTTATTTTTATCTGTATTCTACGAGTAAAATAATTCTAAAAGAAGGAGGTTCTCAATTCGTCGACTATGTGTGTTTTTTTATGTATGTACAGGGTGAGTCAACGATTGGATGAAGTAGGTTTGTGCCTTTTCGGTGAAATTAACAAAGAAACTATATTTATTGTTTGATACAGTTTATTTTTACGCAGATTTTAAAAATATTTAGGACTCTACAGGGTGAGCCAAAAAACTAGGACAGCATAAAGTTGTATTTTTTTAAATAGAACACCCTATAGACGAATCGTATTTTCGATTTAGCTTATAATTTTAAATCTTTTTTATTAAGGGTTTACTATAACAAAACTTTATAGTTTCTGAGATAATTAAGTTTAAAGAAAAAAAATCACATTTTCAAGCATCAATTCAATCCTAAATAACGTTTTCAATTTTGTGACAAATATATTCAAATTTGGAATTTAGCAAGGCCAAGGACAAGTTAACTAATTTTTACCTAATATTTGCAATAAAAGCTACAGGGTGTTGAAAACATCGACTCAAATTTGAACAAGTTTAAATGAATAAATATCTTTTATTTTTTAATGGTACACCCTGTATATTTTCATGTCATTTAATAGAGTAATAAAAACCCTAAAAGTTTTGTTCAATATATTTTATACCTATTTATAATAGTTTTTGAGATATTTCAGTTTTTCTTATTTTCCATACTTTTTACAGAAATAGTCTTCATTATCATATTAGCCATGTAAAATAATAAAAAGAAACTACAGAAACAAACAGAATGTGGTTAAATATGATGAAATACATTATTCGTTATATTACAACGGCAATAGTTTAATTAAACTTAATGTGAAAAAATTAACACAACAATAACGACAAGGCAAATACATATTTACTTTTATACTAAATTGAAACAAAAAAATTACCTATTAAATACTGAGATTAATTATTTCTTTTTAATAAGTGTTCGAATAAACGACCCTCTTGTGTAATGCACAAATTTAGTCTTTTTTGCAGATTTTCTCGGACCCTGGACAAAATTAGTGGCGTTATTGTTCTACAGGTATCCCTAATCCTGTTTCGCATATCTTCCACTGTTGTTGGTGGATTAACATACACCTTATTTTTAATATAACCCCATAGGAAGAAATCTAATGGGGTGATGTCGCAAGACCTTGGTGGCCACTCAATGAAACCCCCACGTCCAATCCATTTTTGCGGATATCGTTGGTCCAAAAACGCACGAACTTCACGATGGTAATGCGGAGGCGCACCATCGTGCTGGAACCACATACTGTCGAGCTCATCCCTATCGAGACCTTGAAGCAGTTGGGGTAGTTCTTCTTGTAGAAAGTTCAGGTAACTATGGCCATTTAGTGGTTTATTAAAAAAAGTGGGGTCCAATAATTCGATTATGATGAATACCACACCAAACATTTAATGACCAGTGGTTTTGATGTTGCACCTCTCTAATCCAAAATGGGTTTTCTGTGGCATAATAATGCATGTTGCGTCTATTTACGGCACCGTTACTTCTAAAAGTAGCTTCATCACTAAACATTACCTTGCATAATAAATTTGAATTTAATTGAATCTCCGCATTTATTGTACGACAAAAGTTTACACGACTTTCAAAATCCTGTCCATGCAATTCTTGGTGTAACTCCATGTGATATGGATGATACCTATGTTTCTTGGTAGTACGATTAGCGGTGTATTGTGATATTTCACATAATGCTGCTAACTGACGGCTACCAATATAAGGATTTTCCTGAACATCTAACAAGACTTGTAGTTCTTTTTCTTCATTAGTTACTGGTTTGTTGACCACTTTACGTTTTGGATAATCAACAGTACCAGAAGAATCAAATCTTTGCATTAAGTTTTGAAAAGTATGGGTATTAGGCTGGCGTCGATCAGGATATTTCATTTTGTAAACTCTTTGAGCAAGAAGGCAATTTTTTTGAGCCTCTCCTATTGTATAAATCATACATATTAACTCATTCTTTGGAAAATTCATTTTACAATATAAGATGAATGCAAAAAAAACCAAACTACACTACATAAAAACCAAAAGAAGCGATTGCGGTTATAAATTTGACACACAGAAAAATGTTCTTTTACATTGTTTTTGCCATGGCTACTAAGATAATGAAGACTATTTCTGTAAAAAAGTATGGAAAATAAGAAAAACTGAAATATCTCAAAAACTATTATAAATAGGTATAGGATATATTGAACAAAACTTTTAGGGTTTTTATTACTCTATTAAATAACATGAAAATATACAGGGTGTACCATTTTAAAAAAATATATTTATTCATTTAAAGTTGTTCAAATTTGAGCTGATGTATTCAACACCCTGTAGCTTTTATTGCAAATATTAGGTAAAAATTATGTTAACTTGTCCTTGGCCTTGCTAAATTCCAAATTTGAATATATTTGTCACAAAATTGAAAACGTTATTTAGGATTGAATTGATGCTTGAAAATGTGACTTTTTTTCTTTAAACTTAATTATCTCAGAAACTATAAAGTTTTGTTATAGTAAACTCTTAATAAAAAAGATTTAAAATTATAAGCTAAATCGAAAATACGATTCGTATATAGGGTGTTCTATTTAAAAAAATACAACTTTATGCTGTCCTAGTTTTTTGGCTCACCCTGTAGAGTCCTAAATATTTTTAAAATCTGCGTAAAAATAAACTGTATCAAACAATAAATATAGTTTCTTTGTAAATTTTACCGAAAAGGCACAAACCTACTTCATCCAATCGTTGACTCACCCTGTACACTGATTACTTCGGAACGGCGGCACCAATTTGAATGAAATTTTTTACGTTATATTCAGGAAGTTGCTGCGGTGGTCCCATATTTTTTTGGACAAAATTGGTGCAATAATATCCAAGATGGCGCTGACAGTATGGCGGCCAAAAAAATTAATTTTGTCTGATTCTCTACAAAATTGGTATGAGGCAATTTTTGGGGTCGTACACAACGATTCTGAAATTATTTTTAAGAAATTCAATATGGCGGACAGAAAATCAATTTTGTCCAATTTTCTCCAAAATTGGTACGAGGGAGTTTTAAGGGTCGTACATAACTAATCTAAAATTATTTTAAAAAAATTCAATATGGCAAATCCAATATGGCGGGCGAAAAAATCAATTTTATTCGATTTCTTTCAAAATTGGCACGGGGGAGTTTTCGGGATCACACATAACGAATTTAAAATTATTTTTAAAAAATTCTATATGGCGGATTAAAGATTCTACATCTCCCGATTTTGTCTAAAATCAGTAGCGGGGTATTTCTGTTAGTGTTAATTATGAATTTAAAATATTTTTTGAAAAACTCAATCCGGCAGACTCAATATGGTGTCCTAAAAATTTTGCATTTTTCAATTTTCTCCCAAACTGATATAGGGGGTTCTTGAGGGTGTAAATTATGAATTTAAAAGTATTTTTTCAGGATTCAGATAGCGGACTAAAAATTTTACATTTTTCGATTTTGTTCAAAGGTGGGACTGAATTGTTTTTAAGGATGTAAATTTCCGGATTTCATCCAAAATTGGTGCTAGGATGCTTTGAAAGGTTTACATTTAGATTAAATTAAGACTTAAATTAATTTTTTTGAAATTTAATATAGCGGATGCAATATGGTGAGTTGAAAATTTTACCTTATTCGCATTTTTTCAGATTTGGTATTAGGGGGTTTTCGGGGTCGTGTATTACGAATATGAGGATAATTTTTTACAACTATTAGGGTGATAAGATACAATATGAGGGACACAAAATTTTACATATTCCGATTTTGTCTGAAATTGATATTGTGGGGTTCTTGAAGCGTATACAAACTCAATATACAGTATAAAATATATCGAGCTAAGAAATTTACATCTCAGGTTCTTTAAATATCGATATTGGTAGGTTTTAGGACTTACTAATCAAAAAATTAATTTGAAATTTGGAAAATTTTAAGAACCAAAGAATTTTTAGTGGTTCATTTTAGGGTGATTAACAACTTTGAATAAAATGGGTACTGTTTTGCCACCTTGGAGTCATTGCGAGGTACACTAATCTCGATTAGTACTTACTTCAAATAATTTAAGGTTATCATAATGAATTCTAAAACTAAAAATAGAAGAATAAAATTTTTATAAAAAAATTTAACCGACTTCTAAAAGTACCCTAAAAAGTGAAAAATAATTATAAATTTTTATATGAAATTGAACTTTTTGAAGTCGGCGTCAAATTATTTGTAAATGAAATAAATAACTACTAATACATGCAAATTATGGTAAGAAAGCAACTACAAATAAAGTATTTTTAATCTGTTTATGCAAATCACATTTTGTCAGGTATTAGTTTGGCGCCGACTTCAAAAAGTTCAATTTCATATAAAAATTTATAATTATTTTTCACTTTTTAACGCACTTTTAGAAGTCGGTTCAATTTTTTTATAAAAATTTTATGATAATTAAAGTATATATATATATATATGTATATATATATATATATATATATATATATATATATATATATATATATATATATATATATATATATGTTGTTGCGTAGTGTTTCACGGATGGGAACATGTGAATCAGTATTAATCCGGGAATACATCCGTTCGTTGGTTTGGTTTCCTGTAGAAATTTGCAGACGTTTCGCCAAAATCCCATTTGGCATCTTCTGTGCTTGGTGGTTGTAGATCAACTGTTGATCTACAATCACCAAGCGCAGAAGATGCCAAATGGGATTTTGGCGAAACGTCTGCAAATTTCTACAGGAAACCAAACCAACGAACGGATGTATTCCCGGATTAATACTGAATCATATATATATATATATATATATATATATATATATATATATATATATATATATATATATATATATATTGTTATAGTGTGCTTAATTATATTAATAAACAAAGATTCGCGAGTCCAATATTATAGGGTACAGTATGCTGTAAGTATGATGCATAAATAACGTCATTTGTTTATCACAAAATGAATACATGATGGGTACATGGCATTATGAAATTTGAGCGCCATTATTGGCGGTATATCGGTTTAAAAAAATGATCAAAATTGCTCCATTAAAAGCCGAGAAAATGAAATTCGCCTAGATTATCTATTTGTTTATAACCAAAAATATCAACAATGTCTTTAAACAATTCCTGAGAGCGTCCAAATCATCGGATTTTGATTCTGAAAAAAGCGTTGAAAAACTTGAGTTCTTTACTATATGTCGAAAATAAATTTTGTTTCTATTTGTTGACCGTGTAGTTATTAATTAGTTTTTACTTTTTTGGGTTTCGGTCATATTATTACTTTATAAAAAAATTAACACATGTTTTTTTCTGACGTTTCGGTTTATTTTATTGTTTAAACCATCTTCAGAGAATTACTAATGTTAACAGGTGGTTCACTTGAAAAACTTACATTTAACTATTTTATTACTTTAATACAATATAATTAAACACTTCTTATTTAATATAAATATAAATATAGAAAACTATTATTTTTTGATGCATTTTTTTTTCACATCTGGTTTGTTGTGCTTTTGATAGAGTACTACCAAAGGGTTTGAAAGTTTCTGGACCATCTGCAATTTTATTGCCCTATTAGATTCGTATATACATTACTCAGGTCATTTGTGTCTGTTCTGAAATTCATTGTACCGGGTGTTCTTTTAATATGGTTCATTTCTTTAATTGTTCTTTTTTTGTAATTAATTTCTTTGTCTAAAATTTCCACGTTGTTAAAATCGATGTTGTGCATGTTATCAATTGCATGTTTGGCTAAGGCGGTTTTATTATCGTTATTGTGATGTCTAATGCGGTGTTTGTGATTTTGTATTCTATTTTTTAAATACTGTTTGGTTTAACCGACATATGTTTGGTTGCAATCTAAGCAATTGATCTTGTAAATGACATTTGTTTGTTCGTTTTTAGGGATATCAGGTTTAAGTTTTGTGTAAAGGTTTTTGAAATTATTCGAAGTTTTTTCAGCTATTTGAATATCATATAGTTTTAGCACTTTTTTAATGGGATTAGTAATTTCTGGTATATACTGCAATGATCTGTATTTTTGGGTTGATGGAACATTGCTTTTTGTTGGCTGATTGTTGTTATAGATTTTATCTACTCGGCTTTTTATTATGGGTTCAACAAATTTCTTTGGGTAATTGTTTTTCGCTAAAGTGTCTTTAACTTTTTTTTAAATTTTGTGGTCTAAATTGTGGATGGGAAAATTTGATAGCTCTATCGGTTAGTGCTGTGACCACACTCTTTTTGTATTTTATGGGTGCTACAGAATTGTAATTTAGGTATCTCCCTCAGTTTGTTTTTATTTTACCATTGTGATCATATTGAATAGTAATGTCGAGGAAATTAATGGCTTTATTATTTTCTTTTTCTAATGTAAATTGTATTTTATTATGATAACTATTAAATTTATTGAGGGTGTACTGAACTTTGTCTTCCGGTATGCATAATATACAGTCGTCGACGTATCTTTTAAAGAAAAAAGGTTTGTAATTTAGTTGTTTAATTACACTTTCTTCTAGAAGTTCCATGACAAGGTTTGCTATTGTTGCAGATATTGGTGAACCCATGGCAACACCGTAGATTTGTGAAAAGAAAGAATCTTGAAAGCGAAAAAAGGTTTGCGTTAAACATAATTTGGTAGCTTCAATAAAATCATTTTTTGTTAATGGTGTGAAGTTTTTTTATTTTTTCCCAATAATTTTCTATGCTTTGAATAGCTAAGTTAACGGTGATATTAGTGTATAGGGATACCACATCAAAAGATACTAATATGTGACCTTGAGGGATAGTTTTATTTTTAATATAGTCGCAAAAATCCCATGAGTTTTTGACATAATAATCATTTTTACCTAGAAGTTTACTGATAATATTCGATAAGTATTTTGATAAATTGTATGTGGGTGACTGTATATTACTAACAATAGGACGAAGCGGGGTGCCTGGTTTATGTAACTTTGGAAGGCCATATATGTAGGGAGCATGACCATTATTACAATTAAGCTTAGTCTTTAATTCTTTTGTTATTAGGTTTCGTTTAAACCAATCATTTACAAGTCTATTGACCTTAGATTGTACCCTACTAGTTGGATTGTGGTTTTCTTTTTTATAGGTGGAGGTGTCATTTAGCAGGTTATACATTTTTGCGTTATAGTCGTCTTTGTCCATAATAACAGTTTTATTACATTTGTCGGCAGTTAAAATGTATAAGTTTGGATTACTTTTTAAAAATTGTTTGGTTTCTTTGATGTAAAATTTAATCTGGTTATTAATTTTTTTACTAGAGTGGAGAATTTTGTTTTTATAATTTGTTAATATATTACAAATTTTATTACGAATTATTTCTTTGTTTTCAATACTTAGTGATTCTATGGTGTTTTCAATGTTCGAAATGATGTTTTCGCAGGGAAAACGATTTGTGGGTAAAGAAAAAGAGAATTTTTGTCCTAACGAGAGTATGTATTTTATATGTTTAGGTATAACGGTTTGTGATAAGTTTTTTTTATCCAGTTTTCATTTGGTGTTAGTTTTTCTTGTATTTTATTTTGTTGGTTCATTAAATTGTTTATTTTATTGATATGTCTATTTTTAATTTTATCAGAGATTATGTTGAATCTTTTATTTTGATTTTCGTAAAAATTTTCAAGAAATTTTGAATTAAACGAACCGCTAAGTGCATTTTTAATGGTATTCATCGATTTGTTTAAAAAATTTATTTTGGAATAAGCGTCACTAATATGTATATTTAAGATATGGATGTAAATTGCAGATGATCCAGAAACTTTCAAACCCTTTGGTAGTACTCTGTCAAAAGCACAACAAACCAGATGTGAAAAAAAAATGCATCAAAAAATAATAGTTTTCTATATTTATATTTATATTAAATAAGAAGTGTTTAATTATATTGTATTAAAGTAATAAAATAGTTAAATGTAAGTTTTTCAAGTGAACCACCTGTTAACATTAGTAATTCTCTGAAGATGGTTTAAACAATAAAATAAACCGAAACGTCAGAAAAAAACATGTGTTAATTTTTTTAGAAAGTAATAATATGACCGAAACCCAAAAAAGTAAAAACTAATGTCGAAAATAAATTTAAATATGTTAACGTGATATTTTGGATTCAGACAAACTTGAAAAATGGTCAATTTTTGTAAACGAAATCGGATTGCAAAATTATTGTGCAAAAACTATCGATTCGATCCTAACGTGTTTTAGTGTGTTATTTTATCAGTCATAAAGTTTTCTTTGTTCTAATATGAAGGTCATTAGAGAAATTTAAATGGTTGAAAAAATTGATTAAAAAACTGCTTTTTTTACCTTTTTTTTTAATTATTGCTATTTTCCAATAAGGGAAATATATTTTGAGATTTTCGACCAACCCTATTTTATGGCAAATTTAATTGCGAAACTCTTTTTACTCTTCAACTTTTCTCTAAAATGAATACCTTCAAAGTTATACCAGAGAACAGACGAAAAAAAAACGTTTTTTTTTTTCGTTAATTTTATCTTTATATTAATAAAAACAATGTTGCCCAACTTTTTAAAATAACGCATATCAAAATTATCGTTAATCAGGCTATTCTGAAGGTTCTCATGCAAAAATCTCCATGTTCCACTTCACATCCACCTAAAAACAGGTAAGCCCTAGTCTATAATATTCAAAAAGAATTAATTACAGATCTGTAATAGAAATTGTTAAAGAAAGTGCATTTTTTAAGAGCGTCTAAACTGGGATACCCCCTTAATCAGCTTAAATATTTTGATTAAAATATTACTTTTACTTTGATTGAAACAGATTCTAGAAATATAACTTGTAGTTCAGCGGTTTTTTAAATCATGTGTTTAATTCTTCACAAAACTCATTTTCTCATTCCAGTCTCATAAAATGAGCCTGTGGTTTTGAAAGGTCAAGATCTTAAGCCTAAACACACTTAATAACGACTCATATTGCCACTCGACACGACGAGAATACATATGGTTATTTTATTACGCGTTTATTATAACTTTCACAAGTAATATCCTTTCTGCACCCATCTCAAAAGACGCATATATCAATATTCCAACTCACCCTTATAAAACATTATTGCAGCCACCTGTGTATGCCTTGGAAACAAGATACACCCCTATTTAGAAAAACCCGACCATGTGGCGCATGAAACTATACTTTTTTAAAAAAGTCCTTTCACTTTCCTTATTAACCATTTCTTCCGTTTTTTCGGAGAAATATTTGATTGATGATTTTTTACATTTAATCGTTTTTTATTTCTTCACTTTAATTGTTTAAAAAGTTGGGGAGATCACAACTGACGGTGAGAATTTTTGCAGAAAGCGATTTGGCGTAAAAATTTTTGATTGATTAAAGTTTTTTTTAGTAATTATCGAGTGACTTGCTGTTCACATTTATTTTTTTCGGTGATCGATGATTGTTTTGGAAATGTTTTAAATTTTTAACCCTTTTGTATAACGGGGACGGTTATTTTTGAGTATTTTTCGTGAATTATTCTGAAAGTTATTGAAAAGTATAGAGAACAGTATAGTTTTCGTCAACCACCATAAGGACTTCGATACGATAGAAAAATGGCCCTTATTAACAGCAACAAACAACGCAAGGATGGATGTTATGATGTTATCTCTCCTAAACTCTTCACTTTATCTCTGAAAGGCGTCTTTAAGAAACTCAATCAGGACAGTCCCTGAGTTCAGTTGGTTTTTGTAGCCGATGAAGATACATGGCTCAAAAAAGTTGTTTTTTTTTTATGTATTTTGACCCCTTGATTACAAATATCGAGTATGGATTCCCCAAAAATAGTCAGTAAATTTGTTGTAAACAACAAAATTGTTAATAATTGAAAACATGTTTTTGTAAAATAAAAAATATTTTAATGTTCCTGGGCCTATTCTCTCTCCGACGCATTTTTAACATGAATAATCTTTGATTAAATAAATATTTTTAAATTCTGCGTCTAGCACTTGATAGTTCAAGTCAAGAACTACAAATTGGGATTAATCACAATCCGAAAATATAAGCTTTTATTGCTTTTTCAAGCTATTAACCAATAGCGTTTCATCAATTATAACTTACCCGCGGTTATGTATAAAGGGAGGTGGAAGTCTACTTACTACTTACAACTTTCGTTGATCATATACATATATATATATATATATATATATATATATATATATATATATATATATCTTCTTCTTCTTCTTCTTCTTTCTTTGGTTTAGACGAAACGCCTGTTTTCCCTCACCACTCTGTCCACTATACATTCAAGTTGTCGCTCCATCGCTTTCGGGGGCGTCCTGTACTCCTACGTCCCGCTGGTGACTTATCACGTGTGACTCTCACAATTCTTCGGTCGTCCATCCTGTCAATGTGCCCATTCCATTCCACCTTCCTGCTCAGCACCCAGTCGTTTATGTTTTCCACCTTGCACCTCTCTCTTACATTTTCACTCCTTTCTCTATCGTACAGTGTTTTTCCTGTTATCCTGCGCAGCACCCTCATTTCAGTTGTTTCTAAAATCTGTTTGGTTTTTGATGTATCGGGGCGAGTTTCAGCGGTATATGTCATAATTGGCCTAATTACTGCTTTATATATTCTGGATTTAGTTTCTGTTCCGATGTTTTTATTTCGCCATATAGTATCGTTCAGACACCCCGCTATTCTTGTCGCTTTTTGTGTTTGTTCCCTCACCTCAGTCTCGACATCACCAAATCCCGAGATTGATATTCCTAAATATTTAAACTTCATCTCCTGTTGTATAATTTTGCCATCAACTTCCAATTTACATCTCAATGGTATTTTTGACGTTGTCATGCATTTTGTTTTTAAGGCTGATATGGTCATATTGAATGATTTTGCTGTGCAGTTGAATCTGTGTAACAGTCGCTGCAGATCATCTTCGTTTTCTGCCAGCAGAACTGCATCATCAGCATAGCATAAGATATTAACGTCCCGATCTCCCATCCTATATCCTCTCAACACACGTACTGCTTTTATTATCTCGTCCATTATGATGTTAAATAGAAGAGGACTTAAAGAGTCTCCTTGTCGGATGCCACATCCCACAGGTATTGGTTTGGTGAGATTTCCGTTTATTTTGGCTCGGATTTGATTAGCTGTGTATATATTTTCAATAGTTTTTATTATATTGCGAGGGATTTGTCTATTGTATAGGAGATGTACGATATCTCTCAATTGCACATGGTCGAAAGCCTTCACCAGGTCGATGAAGCACATATAAGCCGGTTTGTTGTATTCAATCGATTTTTCTGTTACTTGTCTTATGACAAAAACTGCATCTGTGCATGATCTTCCTGATCTGAAGCCTTGTTGTTCCTCTGCCAATGTAGTTAAGCTGTTAATTTTAGCCGTTATTATCTTTGTGGTAAGTTTCAGGGTGGTATTTAAGAGATTTATTCCTCTGTAATTCGATGGTATTTTTTTGTCTCCCTTTTTAAACATAAGAATGGTCGTGCTAGTGCGCCATTCGTCCGGTATTTTGTGTTGATGGAGAATTTTTTGAATCAGTTTTGTCAATTCTTGTGTAAGGCGTTGGCCACCGTATTTGAGTAGTTCATTCGGGATGCCATCATGTCCTGCGCTCTTCCTGTTCTTCAGCTTCTGGAGTGCCGCACTAACCTCCATGGTTCCAATTTCAATGTCTTCGTTTATCACTATTTCAGGTGTGCTAAGTTCAGTCTCGATATTATCTGCTCTGAACAGTTCGCTTAGGTAGTCTATCCACTTTTCATTGGTAATGTGATTTGTTTCTACCAGCTCATTGACTTCTTTTCTTTGTGTTCGAATTAGTCGCCAGATTTGTTTTTGAAGCCCATAGAAGTCATTCTCCATTCGCTTAGAAAATGCTTCCCAGTGTTGATCTTTTATCTGTCTTACGCGTGTTGTCGTTTCGTTTCTAATTCTTCGGTATATTTCATATGATTCCGGTGTTCTTTGTGTCCTATAATTAAGATATGCTTTTCTTTTCTCCTTACATTTGTCTTTGATTTCCTGACAAAACCAAGGGGTTTTTGCGGCTTTTCCACTTCTATGTGGGATTCTTGTTCCTAAGGCCTCGCTGGCGGCTTCTTTTATGTTTTTCTGTACTTTTTCCCAGCCGGTATTAATGCTATCTTGTCCGTTTATTTGATTAATCTCAATCTTTCCTTCGAGTCTCGTTTCGTACAGTTTTCTTTTCGATGTTTCCCATAGTGCTTCTATATTGATCTTTTCCTGCTGTAAAGGTAGTTCTTGGTTTTTCTTTGGTGTAAGTTTCAAATTGATTTTCCCGAGTAGTAAGCTGTGATCGCTTCCCACATCAGCAGAGTTCAGTGTCCTGACATCAAGGATTTGGCTTGGGTGGAGGTGTCTATTAGTGACGATATAATCAATTATTGACTTAAATCCTCTAGTGTTAGTGAATGTGAATTTATATTGGTCTTTATGATCGAAAAAGGTGTTGTTAATTCGCAGCTCATTAAGCGTGCAGAGGTTGATCATTAGCTCTCCATTATCGTTTAACATGTCTTCGTTAAACCTTTGTTTAACCCCAGGTATTGCATTGTTTCCAATGCGGGCGTTAAAGTCTCTCAAAATTATTAGTGATTGGTCTTGTGATAGTGACTGGATAGTGTCCTGGAGCTGGTCGTAGAATGATTCCCTTTCTTGCTTTGATTTATTGTCTTCGGGGGCATAGATTGATATTATATTTAGTTTTTGGTTTTCTGTTTCAAGTTTAACGGTCAGAATTCTTGGGGAGATGTAACCACATTCACGTATACTCCCTTGATATTTCTTATGTACTGCCAATGCCACTCCTTCTTTTGCTCTCTCATGTTTGTCTACCCCGCTGTATATTACTAGGTAGTCATCGTATTGTTTTTGGCCTTTCCCCTTCTTTTTGGTTTCCTGTAGGGCGCCTATGTCGATTTGATGATGTTTCAGTTCATTTAGTGTTTCCTGGTCTTTGTTGTTGAATGATCTTATATTCCATGTAGCAATTCGTATTGCACCTTTCCTATTCCAAATCGTTAACCTTTTTCTTGCGTGGGTCGTCATCTGTGAATCCGTCCTGTTCCGAGGCAGAGTGTTGGTTCTGTGAGCCTGCAATCTTTTTTTACCCCAGATAGGGAGCTAACCTGGTCTGGGAACCTTCCTCCTTTTTCCGGGTTTAGGACCGGCAACATGACCGTTGAGCTACTCAATTCACCCCTCGATCATGCAGGCGGAGTTATATATATATATATATATATATATATAATATATATATATATATATATATATATATAGAGGGTGCGGCTTTTATCTTGAGACAACGAAATATCTCGGTGGGATCACATTTTTTTGAAAAATGTTTTATACAATAATGATAGGGTGGCAGGAAGGAAAACTAGCAGTGACCTTGAAAATGACCTTGATTGTGTTTTTCAAGGTCATTTGAAGGTCAACTTCAGAATTTTAAATGGGACCTCCCAATTTTAATCCTGGGAATGAAAAGGGTGGAAAATTTTACCATCGGATATGACTTTAACCTGAAGATAATGGTCAAATGTTAAGGTCATTTCAAGGTCAAATAAAAAAAGATCGCAGTATGTCGTAAAATGTTTCGTAAAAAAGTTGTTGAGTGGCACGGGTGCTAAGGATTTACTATCACTTGAAAATAACCTTGACTTTAACCTTCAAGACCATTTGAAGTTCAATTTCAAACCCTGAAAAGGTAATTTGAACGGCGCAAAATATCGTGATATTTTAGAAAATCAAATTCCACTTTTGCTTGAAGATATACGCTTAGATGTAAGGCAACAAATATGGTTTCAACACGATGGATGTCCAGCGCATTATTCTCAATTAGTTCGTCAAGTATTGGATCGCGAATTCAACACCTGGTAGATTGGTAGAGGAAGTCCAGTAATGTGGCGCGCAAGATCGCCAAACCTTACCTCACCAGATTCTTCTTTATGGCGTTATTTGAAGAGCGCAGTTTATAAAGACGTGCCAATAATTCGTGAAAGCACGAAGCAGTGAATCAGAGATGCTTGTGCCACAATAATACCTGAAATGCTCTGCAGTTGTGTGCAATCTTTTTAAGTGCTGGTCAATAAATGTATTGAAGTTAAAGGTAACCATTTTAAGCCCTATTTGAAACAAATTTTTATCAAACCATTAACATGATCATAAAAAATGATAAGGGACGAGGAGATTTATAAAAAACAAGCAACTCGATGGTGAGAGACGAGGGGACTTACCTTAACAAGCACCCTGAAGAGAACAAAAATTACTACGTCCACATTGTTGTTTCTGGGTAGTGCTAAAAGTAGTTAGTCATGCACATAGTCGTACTAAGTACTGTTTTAGCTAACAATTCGGAACGAATGGATTTTTTCAAATAGCTCTGAAGATCGAGATCAAGGTAATGTTCTAGCAACTTTGCAATCTTACAAGTTTAAAACAAAACATTTTATCAAATAATGACGTTGAAAATCTTCGTTTGACCTTCAAATGACCTAGATATTAGACTTTAACCTTGAGGTCAAAGTAATATTTGATGATGAAATTACGGGAAAATTGATCGGTCTTTCCATTTCCGGGGTCAAACTAGAGGTTTCCTTTTCAAATTTTGAAATTGAGTTTCAAATGACCTTGAAGGTCAAGGTCAATGTTATTTTCAAGATCACTATCATATAGCCACCGTGCTACCCAAAAATTTTTATACAAAACTTTTCACAAAATACTGCGATCTTTTTGTTTTGACCATGAAATAATCTTGATACTTTACCTTTATTTCAAGGTCAAGATCATATATGGTGGTAGAAGTTTCTGCGCTTTCCATTTCCGGGGTCGAAATTGGGGAGTCCCATTTAAAATTCCAAAGTTGACATTGAAACAACCTTAAAGAGCACTATCAAGGTCATCTTCAAGGTCACTACTAGTTAGCTCCTTTGTCACCCTATAATTTTTCTATAAAACACTTTTCGAAAAAATATAATTCCACCGACACATTCCGTTATCTCGAGATAAATGCCGCACCCTATATATATATATATATATATATATATATGTTTATTCGGCTTTTACGGCCTTGTTGGAATCTAGACCCTATTCAAGTTGTTTGATTAAATGGGGTGCTTTTCCTTCACTTTCGGGAAAATAACAATCGTCCTTTTCTGATACATTATCGAATTTTGTCTTATCATCATACATTTCTACATCTTCCTCACATTTTGCCGGGGGCACTGGAACTGGTAAATCTTCTCCATGAAGAACCGGCTTTATTGCTGAGGGAATATCCGGATATTCAATATTATGTTTGTTCTTTCTTGAAAAACCAGACATTTTTGTCAAGCAAAAACAACAGTAGTTAAAATGATTTGTTGGTTCTCGCCAAATCATTGGAACTGCAAAAGTCATAGAAGAGTGTTTGCCATTTAACCAGTTACTTAGATTTGCTGCATAGATTTGGCAACATATGTGAGGAACCAAGTCCCGATCTTGATCGTCAACAAGACATACAAAATATTTATGATAAGCCACTTTGGTCATTTTGTTAATTGTCCTTTTCTGCAATTTAGAGATAAACTAACCACATATGTAGCAAAAACTTCCCACGGGGTTAACGCATCCACGTTTCTGTACTTTAAACAAACAACCAAAAATTCTTTGATTTTTAGTGTTCTCCATAAACCAGTTTTGAATGAAATTGTATCAGACAAATATTTAGTCTGTAATAGTAAATCTGCTATCTTCAATTTTAAATTAATTTTAGATTAGTCATATATGCCCTCAAAACCTTCCAAATCCGATATTTAAAGAACTGGAGACGTAAATTTCTTAACCCGATATATTTTATCCTGCATATTGCATGCGCCCCAAGAACCCAACAATATCAGTTTTGGACAAAATCGAAAAAATGAAAAATTTTCAGTCCCTCATATTGTATCTGCCATATTACGTTGTAAAAAATTATTTTAATATTCGTAATATATGAACCCGAAAACCCTCTAATTTCAGATTTGAAAAAATGCGAGATTTTTAATTCAATATGGCGGATATTGAGCCTCAAAAAAATAATTTAAATGTCTTAATCTATTTCAAATCTAAGTCCTTCGAAGGTTTCTAGTACCAATTTTGAATGAAATCCGTGAATTTAAATTTTTTGATCGGCCATATGGGATTTCCTATTTTTAATTTTTTTAAAAATAATTTCAGATTCTTAATGCGTGATCCCAAAAACTTCCTCATATTAATATTGGAAAAAATCAGACAAAATAATTTTTTTGTCCGCCATATTTGATCCGCCATATTGAATTTTTTAAAAATAATTTTTATTCGTTATGTGCGATCCCAAAAACTCCCCACATTAAATTTTTAAAAAATAATTTCAGATTCGAAAATTCTTTCATACTAATTTTGGGGAAAATCGTATAAAATAAATTTTTTTTGTCCGCAATATTGGATCCGCCATATTGAATTTTTTAATATTAATTTCTGACTCGTTGTGTACGACCCTGAAAATTCCCTCATAGCAATTTTGGAAACAATCGGACAAAATTAATTTTTTTGTATTTTACTGCATCAATTTCAGCCAAAATAATATAAGACCACCGTAACAATTTCCTGAATTTAACCTCCTTCTTTTAGAAATCGGTTAAAAAATGATCGAGACTGATCTATTAGAAGCCAAGATAATTACATTTTTTCTTTGCACCTAAGTATTTTGAACTTGTATTTTTGAGTTCTCCACCCCTCTTTTTGTCATTTTCACGTAAACGATTTTTTTTGCAATTTTCATTGTCGATAACGTCAACATGTGAACATTTTTGTCCGAAGAGTACTCGGAAAGACGAATTTAATCGTACAAGAACCAGCCCTGCCAACTTCGACAGTTTGTATTCCGGAAACCAAGCGAATTTAAAGTTGTTTTTTTTTTTTTGAAAATAAGCATCTTTCCGATTACTTTGAAACCATTTAAAAACAAATTAAAAAATCGCAAAAATATTCAATTTGTTTAAACGAAAAAATTATCGATAATTTTAATCAAATCCTTAGGAGGTTCTAATGATCCGACTTCATTTAAAAAAAAACATTTGAAAGCTTGGGATCTCTAGTATGAGTGAAAAATATTCAAATATGTAAGTTTTATATTTAGACTAAATCAGTTTATTGTTTTTTTTTAAAAAAAATTGGATTGTAAAATTACATGTTGTTTTCTCATACCATAAAGTTTTTTTTGTTCAAATATCAAGGTCATCAGAGAAATGTAAGTGATCGAAAGAAATCTGATAAAATACTACTTTTTACCTTTTAATTATTTCTTCTTCTTCTTCTACGTTGACTAGGGATATCCCTGTTTGTCATTCTATTTACACCCGCCTTATTCTGCTGATGAAGGGAACCAGCTCTGGGCCCATCTCTTTGGTGATCATCCTGGTAATATTCTTCCTCTTGGTCGTCCATACATACAAACTTTGGCTAATCCCTCTTCACTCATTCTCTCATCGTGTTCTTTCCATCCTCTTTTTCTTTCTTTTGTCCATTTGACCACGTCCTGTACATTACATTTTTCTCTGATTAAGGTATTTGTCAGCCTATCTCTGATTGACACGTTCAGCATTGATCTCAGTACTTTCATTTCGGTGGTTCTCATTTTCTGCTTTGTCTTCTTAGTGTCTGCTCTTGTTTCCGTGGCATAAGTTAAAATTGGTCGTATCATGGTCTTATATATTTTTGTTTTTCCCTCTATTTTCATGTATCCGTTTCGAAATATAACATCTCTTAAGCATCCTGCCACTTGTAGGGCTCTTGTATTTTGTGACAGTACTTCTCCAGTAAGGTTACGACAGCTTGTTGTGTCAATGCCTAGGTATTTAAAGTTCATGACTTGTTCAATTATGGCATTTTCTATCTGTAGCTTACACCTTCTTGGTTCCTTGGAAATTACCATACACTTTGTTTTATTCGTTGATAACTGCATATGGTACTTCTTAGTTGATACGTTAAGTAGGTGTGTCAATCTCTGGAGGTCGTCTTCGTTATCTGCGAATAGGACCGCATCATCCGCATAGCATGTTATATTGATATTGTGTCCGCCCATCTGGTATCCGCGTTATTTCTGTTTTGCAACAAGGCTAATCAATGATGAGATTTCCTGATAGAAAATTTAATTACGGAACTTTTTTTCTCTGTTTAACTTTCCTCCAAAATGAATATTTTCAAAATTATAAGAAAGAAAAGGAGAAAAAACGCGTTGTTAAATTTTGTACACATTTTCATTAACTGATAAGTTTTTCACAACTTTTTGAGAGGGATCATTTCGTAATTATTATTATATACGTTATTCTGAAGGGCTTATAGGAAAAATTAACATGCCTTTTCTCACAACCAACTCAAAAGAGATCTGCGCCAGTCTAAATCTGGATGTACTGAACAAAATGGAGTTCCCCGAAACTCCCCTAATAATCCTTTCAAAACAAGATTCTTCACTACATAGTATAAAACAAAGTCGCTTTCTCAGTCCCTATGTCCCTTTGTATGCTTAAATCTTTAAAACTACGCACCGGATTTTGATGCGGTTTTTTTCAATAGATAGAGTGATTCAAGAGGAAGGTTTATATGTATAATAACATCCATTAAATAGTGGAGAAATACTGTTATTTTTGAGGTTTCTAATGTGATGTCGTTAATTTTCATATTTTTTTCCGCTTACATTGCAAACGCAGGCTGAACCCTGCGAGATTTATCAAAATAATGTACTAATTATTTGTACACATTGAAAAGGTCTACAGAAAACTCCGCGATGGTATATGTCTATCTCTCATGGATATCCCACAATAATATTTTTTTGTCATTTACTTTTTACGACAAATAATGGCAAATTTTGAAGCGATTTTAACCAATACAGCATTAATCCTTATCCAATTAAATAGCTTAAATACATTGTTGATTTAATATAGATCTATATGGTCCTTTACAGCACAAGATTTAAATGAATATTTTCGAAGATATTACAGATTTAAAATTGCGGGAAGTAGCGCTTGCGGCGGTACTGGCCGACCGGGGCGGCGGCAGCGTGCTTATAAATAGCGCGTCGGAGGCCGATGTAATAATTGTTGTAAAAATAAAATAAATAGTCACAGTTTTTCTGTAGTGTATTTAGTATCAGCATTGCACCCGTGCGAAGCCGGGGCGGGTCGCTAGTATTTTTATAATTTTCAATATCGGGCCGCAAGTTCTTATTGGGACACCCTTTATAAGTGGTAAGACGACTAGAAATTTATCGTAAATATTCATTTTTAAACTCAGCAGTTTTCTAAAATTCCAGTTAGGGTCATAAATAAATCTACAAAAGCAGTAATATTTATCAAAATCAGACTTTTGGATAATTTACCCGTCGATTACACTTTCCGTAGACTAAACATTTCAAAAGCCGTCGAACCTAAGAAATGGCTCGTTGGCAATATTTGACTGAATCCGTTCCTTAACGAGATCCTGTCAATCCCCGTTTAAAAAGGGAGTAAGAAAGAATGTACGCATATGATCCTTATGAAGGGGACAAAGATAGATAGCTGATCTTGTTGGAGAACGGTGTAGGTGGGTGTAAGACGAGATCGCGTCCGATATTTGACTGATTTCTGAATCCCATTTTGTCGGTTTATTTTCTTTTCTTTGCGCGATGTGTGGTCAGAGAGGAAATTTTAATTACTTTGTTTGATTTCGTGAAATATGGGTTCTTTTTTATGTACTGGGTGCTTTTTTCTTCTTTATATTGACAAAACTTCTTTTTCCATCCAGATGCGTTACTATTGGGGTACGCATGATAACTAATATGTAGGCAGAAAGTTCATTAATCCCTTCAAATTTAATGACATTTGAAGAAACCTTTTATTTCTAACATATTCCACAAGTGTGGATCGAAAATAAAATTTTTATAAAAAAGATTGTATCGACTTCTAAATGTGCGTTAAAAAGTCAAAAATAACTATAAAGTTTTATATGAAATTAAAATTTTTGAAGTCGGCGCTAAACTAATTCATGACAAAATGTGATTCGCATGAACAGATTAAAAGTACTTTACTTAGAATTGCTTTCTTACCATAGTTTATATATATATATATATATATATATATAGGGGCGGATCCAGCCTCTCTCTTTGGGGGGGGCGGTGATATCACAAAAGTACAGTATGGCAAGAAAAACAAGTTGTCAACGGGGGCGGGGGGGGGGGGGGAGTGCAAGCCGCATACTCATTCCTAATATAAAAGGCAGAATGGGTTCTATTTTCCTGAACTCAAAGCTTTCGGGAGGGGGGGGGGGGCGATCGCAAGCATACAGACTCCTATACTCTATTCAAGAACTAGAGAGAGTAATAAAACTGTTACCGAAACCTCTAACGTACCTGCTCCAGTGCCGCAGGTAACTGAGAACTGCCGTAAATCTAATTATATTTCATTATATTTAAATATATTTTATAAATTTACTGCAACATAGAATTTCTGATAGTTTAATTTAATTTCTGTCAGTGAGCAAAGTACAACTTACAGTTTTTTCTTAGTGATTTATCTTGCTTGCGCTTGTTTTTATATATTATTTGAGATTAGTGAGATACCCAAAAGATATGGCTTTCATGTATATATTTATTCCAAAATCGTTAAACCAGGGCATTTTTTCCTCAACGAAAAACTTATTACCATGAATGTTTATGATGCCCTTAAGATATCAATATCTAGATAATAATGTTAAAAGCTCTGTTAACATTTGTTCCAACATGACAGTAGTTGGAAAATCTACTATGTACCGAATATTGAAGGAGAAAAAACGACTGGAATTGTTAGTACTCCCAAGCCCACATTCGATCACAGGCAAACGAAAAACCTCGTTGGAAGAAGAGATGAAAACTGCAATTAAAGGGGTTGTATATACATTTTATTATGAGAAGCAGATCCTAACCATCTACAAAATTCTAACTAAAATCATTGATGATCGCAATTTACCTGAAATTAAAAGAACTGATCTCTGGAAATTGCTCGGAGAACTTAATTTTTGCTGGGAAAAATCAGATACAAAATCTGTTCTTATAAATCGTCCGGAAACTGTCCGTTGGAGACGTAAATATCTCTCTCAAGTAAAAGGTAGAGTTGCTAGAAATAACACAATTAATAAAATTAGTAATTTAACTAACTTTGGAAGATTTGTTTGAATAAAGTTACTGCGGAAAATTGGGAAAAGTCCATATAATAAAAGAATAAAACAAAATGTGAGAACTCGATCTCATAATCGGTGAGATAGAGGAACCAATTATAATTAATTTTAGCGAAGATTGTTTCACTGACTTTGATTAGGAATTAGATACGTAATGTTTACCAGCGTAAACACAATTTATTTTTTTTAATTTTTGTTTTTCTTGTATTTTATTGTTTATGTTGTTTATATGTTTTTTTATTTTTTTATATATTTTTATTTTAGTGTGTCCCACTCTTTAATTTTATATATATTTAATTCTAATTAGCCGTAAGTTTTTTATTATTTTATTATTGTGTTTGTGTCTTTTTCTTAAGCGTGTAGAATTAACATGTTTATCTTATTTTTAGGGCTATCGTATTTCCATATATAAAAGTAAATTAAATTAAGATATCAGTACAATAGAAATAAAAATAAGTAGGTCTAATTTTAATTACAACATAAAAAAAAAAGTAATTACATTTGAATCCCTTTTTAGTGTTTAAGTGTAATTCTGCAGATGGCTTAAGAAATAATAAACTGAAACGTCAAATACCCTAAAAATGTTTTTAATTAATAATAAAATGACCGATAGCCCCAAAAATATTTTATTATTATATGAACGAATTTATTTTTTTATATATGTTTTAACTTTTTGTATTTTTGACCATAGATATTTTGTAAGTATTTAAATTATACTTAAAATTTTTTGAGAGAATAATCCTACGTCTTAATCTATTATTATAGACCGGTATTTTTGATTATAAAATTTCTAACCCCATTCCTATGAAAAGTATATGTGTCTAACAAATTTTGCTAAAAACATCGGACTAAAGAACACAGGTAGTTTTCGAAGAGAAAAAGAATAAAAAAATGATTTATTACTCTCTCTAGTTCTTGAATAAACTATAGTATAAGAGGAAAAATCGGGTCCATTTTCCTAACTCAAAGCTCTTGGGGGGGGACCGCCCCCCCCCCGCCCCCCCCCTTGGATCCGCGCCCTTTATATATATATATATATATATATATATATATATATATAATATACATATATACATATATATACATATACATATACATATATTTATGACGAAATGCATAGCAATCAGTATTTTATATTTAAAAAAACCTCATTTTTTATGATTTCTTTTTAAATATCAAGGAATGATATTAGAAAATTGTAAAATCATTTTCTTTAACAATCGATTATCGCTTATTAGTGTTGGGGTGTTTTGGGATTTTTCAAACAACCACACCTAAATACCTTTAACTACCTCCTACAGTGATGGACCACGAATTTAAATTCTTTAATAAAAAAGAAGGAAATAAGTCCTGTATAACTGATAAAAGAAATAACATTATTCTTTTCATTAAACCAACATTTTTTAAGAGGTGAAAATCACCTCTTAAGTTTGCCTTCAACATTCATTTTGATACACCTTAATATTTAATGAACATATATATATATATATATATATATATATATATATATATATATATATATATATATATATATATATATAATAGGAAAACTCTAATTCTTGGGATAGCGGTCCTAGGGCTGAATGAAACTCTGTTTTTTACAAACGCCAAGCTTTCGGAAATTTATTATTTCCTTCTTCAGGGCTACAATACAGAACAGTCTGTTGATTATAATTTTAAATTTACAATGAATGATAATTAATAATAAAAAGAAAATGATTCCAAATTCAAAGACTTACGTGCAAATTGAATCCATTTATGGCTTTTAGAAAATGAAACGGAAAATTCATGTAGAAACTGTTGATTTTGCATAATTATCACATTTTATTCTTAAAATGGTTTTTTAAAACACTAATATATATTTTTATTTTTGTAGGTCATTTTAGTTGTACTAAATGTAAGGTTTATCTGATAAAAAAAATCCTTGAAACACTCTTTTTTTGGTAGATGGGATATGTCAGAAATGTCTAATTTTATTTTAGCGGCAATTTTGAATGTGGAATCATTATGTTTTACATGAAATGTTAATTTTAATTTATAAGTTAGTATTTAACAATATTATTTTTCTTTGTGTTTCTATTGATGATATTTATGTTTATTTAATGAGTAATTAAGTTCTTATGAGTATTGTTGCGTTTAAAAATTGTAATAATTGTAAGAAGGCAATAGGAAATGATTAATGAATATTATTTATATAGAACAAAGAAGGTTAAAAAAGTCTTCCAACCTCTCGCCCTCTCCATATTCAAAATTGCAAAATATTTATTAGCAATGTAGTTGTTATAGGTAAGTGACAAAAATGCACTTACGTAATTTGCAGAAAACTATAGAGAAACTGTGAAGTCAAGAGGCTGGGAGGCTTGTTGTTGTGTCTAATATTTTTATTATTTTTTTATTTTTTTTTAGCCTCTTGACTTCACAATTTCTCCATAGTTTTCTGTCACTTACCTATAACAACTACATTGCTAATAGATATTTTGCAATTTTGAATATGGAGAGGGCGAGAGGTTGGAAGACTGTTTTCTAACCTTCTTTGTTTTATATAAATAATGTTCATTAATCATTTCCTATTACCTTCTTACAATTATTACAATTTTTAAACGCAACAATACTCATAAGAACTTAATTACTCATTAAATAAACATAAATCTCATCAATAGAAATACAAAGAAAAATAATATTATTAAATACCTAACTTATAAATTAAAATTAAAATTAACATTTCATGTAAAACATAATGATTCCACATTCAAAATTGCCGCTAAAATAAAATTAGACACTTCTGACATATCCCATCTACCAAAAAAAGAGTGTTTCAAGGATTTTCTTATCAGATAAACCTACATTCAGTACAACTAAAATGACCCACAAAATAAAAATATATATTAGTGTTTAAAAAACCATTTTAATAATAAAATGTGATAATTATGCAAAAATCAACAGTTTCTACATGAATTTTCCGTTTCATTTTCTAAAAGCCATTAATGGACTCAATTTGCACGTAAGTCTTTGAATTTAGAATCACTTTCTTTTTATTATTAAATATCATTCATTGTAAAATTTAAAATTATAATCAACAGAACTGTTCTGTATTGTAGCCCTGAAAAAGGAAATAATAAACTTCCGAAAGCTTGGCGTTTGTAAAAAACAGAGTTTCATTCAGCCCTAGGACCGCTATCCCAAGAATTAGAGTTTTCCTTTCTAACTAGTCAGTCAAGAACTACTCTTCCCCTTATTATATATATATATATATATATATATATATATATATATATATATATATATATATATATATATATATATATGTTTATGCGGCTTTCACTGATTCCCCCGTGTGAGATGCAATAGCAGTGGATATATCCACATTATGCCGTTGTAGTGCTGAAATCACATTCAGCAAACGTACAACTATATGCAACTCCATATACGAATGAAGTAATATAGTATAGTAAGTATAGTTGTACGTTTGCTGAATGTGATTTCAGCACTACAACGGCATAATGTGGATATATTCACTGCTATTGCATCTTACACGGGGGAATCCGTGAAAGCCGCATAAACATATATACGCCATCCGGCGGGAGGTCGGCGAAGCCGCGTTCAGTATTTGCATGCTTCTTGCCGATCTGTCCTTTGCACAGCCAGGTGCATGTCGGTACCCTGATGAGTCTAGTAGAGACGAAACATGTACCTCTGCCGGATCACTGTGGCGGGGAGGGTAAGTTTTGACTTTCTTTCTCGGTATGGTGGTACAGGTAGGCCATCATCTCGATGGTGGTGGAACAGGATGAATTGTATTCCTTAGCAATTTATTCAAACTGTGCAACCTCTAACACGGAAAGGATATGGTTGGAACGAAGTTTGCATTTACTGTTCGCATTTTACTTCATATATATATATATATATATATATATATATATATATATATATATATATATATATATATATATATATATATATATATATATGTATATATATATATATATATATATATATATATATATATATATATATATATATATATATGTATATATATGTATAAATATATATATATATATATATATATATATATATATATATATATATATATATTTAGTTGGTGACCAGTCAAGTCAAGACAGTTATAGGGTTAAAAATGTAGTGCCCATTCTTCTAACTGGCCTGTTAAAAATACTTTTAAAAAGTGAATATACAAAAGAGTGAGTGACTACAATTGGTTTGTGATGTAATTAACTATTGTTTAAAACAAAAATCTCTGTTCTGCATCCGCATCAGTTGAAAAAGATTCGAAAGAATCGAAACGTCCTGAGAAATAAATATATATATATATATATATATATATATATATATATATATATATATATATATATATATATACAATAAGTATGACTACTGTATATATGTAGTTTCAATGTAAAAATGAACCATATTCCCAAGAAAATAACCAACTAAAAATATATTTAATGGTTCAAGAAAAAATTTATTCCTATATATATATATATATATATATATATATATATATATATATATATATATATATATATATATATATATATTTACTTATTTATTTATTCCATTTAGAAATTATTTGCCGCCAACTTCAAAAATTTCAATTTCATGTAAGAGTTTATAGTTATTTTTCACATATTAGCGCACTTTTAGAAGTCGGTTCAATTTTTTTTATAAAAATTTTATTAAATATCAATTATTCTATACCCAGTGGTCACTTTTTATTTTAAATTTAGCTGCATCGCCAGACTTTCAGCTTTACTGCAGACTTGAGGAAGGCACCTTTTTTAATCAGAACGGTCACTGAACTCCATTATTATAAGGTATAACTTATCAAAATTTGTCAATTTTACTAAAAATTTAGCTGATCTCTAATCAGAGGTGGATTCATCCTCTCTCTTTGAGGAGAGTGGCAATATCACAAAGGCATAGAAAAGATCGACCCCATTTGACAAGCGAAACGAGTTGTCGATAGGGGAGGGGGAGTCAGCGACAGTCACGTTCCTAATGCAACAAGCAGGTGAATCTATCTTTCTGAATTTCGAAGCTCTCGAGGGGGGGAGCGATTGTCTCCCTGGATCCGTGCCTGTCTCCAATTGGAATATCGAAATTAAAACCTTGCGGTGGCTGATCAACTGATCAGCTGCCCACCCCCTAATAAAACTGTGTAGCTACGCCAATGGGCTGGACTATATTCCTTCTTACTAATGTAACGAGGCATTGTAACTACTCTAATCGAGCAACAACGTACACCATACAATATACAACAACAATACCTGAAATTAAAGGAAAAATCTTTTAAAGTATGTGCGCATTAACATCGTTCGACAAACTCATAATTCAAAACTATTTAAAAGGCATTCAATATTCTAGTAATGGTATGAGTTAAAGACACATCGAATGCTCATGTTGGAAAATAAATTTGAAATTTCAATGAGCCGTTGTCGTATCGACAAAGAACTGGAAAGAGCGGAATTATAGACACATCTCTGTAAAATTGAATGGGGAACTGTCACCTGTGAGAAGGAGTGCCGGCCGTGTCTCGCGATCCGCGCATTTTAAACCCACACGGGTCCTATGAACGTTAGGGAGTTATAGCATGAAATTGTTCTCGTTTTCAAATCACAATGGGAACATTTTAAAATTATATATATATATATATATATATATATATATATATATATATATATATATATATATATATATATGAAATAAAATGCGAAACAGTGAATGCAAACTTCGCTCCATTATATCCTTTCTGTGTTAGAGGTTGCACAGTTAGAATAAATTGTAATAAAACACAATTTATCCTATTCCACCACCATCGAGATGGTGGCCCACCTGTACCACCACACCGAGAAGAAAGTCAAAGCTTACCCTCCCCGCCACAGTGATACGGCAGAGATACATGTTTCGTCTCTAACTAGACTCATCAGGGTACCGACATGCACCTGGCTGTGCAAAGGACAGATCGGAAGGAAGCATGCAACACTGAACGCGGCTTCGCCGACCTCTCGTCGGATGGCTTATATATGTTTATACGGCTTTTACGGATTCCTCCGTGTGAGATGCATTAGCAGTGGTTATATCCACATTATGCTGTTGTAGTGCTGAAATCACATTCAGCAAACGTACAACTATATGCAACTCCGTATGTAAGTGAAATAAAATGCGAAACAGTGAATGCAAACTTCGCTCCATTATATCCTTTCTGTGTTAGAGGTTGCACAGTTAGAATAAATTGTAATAAAACACAATTTATCCTATTCCACCACCATCGAGATGGCGGCCCACCTGTACCATCACACCGAGAAGAAAGTCAAAGCTTACCCTCCCCGCCACAGTGATACGGCAGAGATACATGTGGATATAACCACTGCTAATGCATCTCACACGGAGGAATCCGTAAAAGCCGTATAAACATATATAAGCCATCCGACGAGAGGTCGGCGAAGCCGCGTTCAGTGTTGCATGCTTCTTTCCGATCTGTCCTTTGTACAGCCAGGTGCATGTCGGTACCCTGATGAGTCTAGTGAGAGACGAAACATGTATCTCTGCCGTATCACTGTGGTGGGGAGGGTAAGCTTTGACTTTCTTCTCGGTGTGGTGGTACAGGTGGGCCACCATCTCGATGGTGGTGGAATAGGATAAATTGTGTTTTATTACAATTTATTCTAACTGTGCAACCTCTAACACAGAAAGGATATAATGGAGCGAAGTTTGCAGTCACTGTTTCGAATTTTATTTCACTTACATACGGAGTTGCATATAGTTGTACGTTTGCTGAATGTGATTTTAGCACTACAACAGCATAATGTGGATATAACCACTGCTAATGCATCTCACACGGAGGAATCCGTAAAAGCCGTATAAACATATATATATATATATATATATATATATATATATATATATATATATATATATATATATATATATTAGTTGGTTATTTTCTTGGGAATATGGTTCATTTTTATATTGAAACTACATATATAAATTGGTCATACTTATTGTATATATATTTTTATTTTTCAGGACGTTTCGATTCTTTCGAATCTTTTTCAACTGAGGGTTTCTACGGATTCTACAAAAATGTACATTTTTAATATTATTATATACGGAATAACAGGTTAAAAACTTACCATTAAAAACAGATTTTTGTTTTAAATAAAAATTAATTACATCACAAACCAATTATAATCACACACTCTCTTGTATATTAACTTTACAAAAGTATTTTTAAAAGTCCAGCTAGAAGAATGGACACTACATTTTTAACCCTATAACTGCCTTGACTTGACTGAATGTGGAACCCAGTTGAAAAAGAATCGAAACGTCCTGAAAAATAAAAATATGTATACAATAAGTATGACTAATTTATATATATAGTTTCAATATAAAAATGAACTATATTCCCAAGAAAATAACCAACTAAAAACCTATTTAATGGTTCAAGAAAAATTAATTCCTAATATATATATATATATATATATATATATATATATATATATATATATTAGTAAATAATTTTACCTATTTCTTCCATATATATATATATATATATATATATATATATATATATATATATATATATATATATATATATATATATATTAGTAAATAATTTTACCTATTTCTAAAGAATTTAATGCATCCTCTCTTATGGAAACCACAAAAGCAGAAAATCATTTAAACAAATTTGCAAACAAATGGAAAAACCTCCACAAATAAGGGAACAAAAAAACAACATCCAACAAGAAAACAGCCTACAACATTCCTAACCACCGATTATCTGAAATCCAGAAAAGAGATTTTAGCAAAGGTTTTAATCAAGCAAAATAATTCCAATGGACAAAATAATTTCAGAAATCGAGTTTTCTTCGCAAGAAAACCATGAAGCTGAACAAATAGGGCAAGACGTGTTAAGATTTCTTAGAACTTCCAATCTCTCGAAAATCTAAAAAAAAAGATAGTTTCACAAAACTACCAACAAGTAAACCACCATCATGGATACTGAAGAGGAAATAATGGCTCTTGGTCAAGATTGGGATAACTTCATGTTCTCAGATGCACAAATAGGCTTGGTGGTAGATCCTTGAAATTTAGTAAGAGGCTGTTGGAGTATCCATCCCCATTGTTGCTTTGAAATCCCGTGAAATATACTCTTATGATTCAAATGCCATACCTAATCACTACTGTTCACTGTCAGATACTTTCCGTGAACAAAGTCTCAAAGAAAATATGCCAGAAGATTAGGACAGTCGACTCATAAGACCAACATCTACGCTAGAAGATTTAGGCGAAGGCTCTTTCGGAACACTTCATATTAACCTTTCTGTTGAAACTGAAGTAACTACAGAAGCAGGAAAGACTGGGAATGAATCTAGACCTAATACACAAGTGATAGAAAACTTAGAGCAAGTGATAACCCACACACCCGAAAAAGGTTCAGGATTGTCTTTCAAATGTTCGGAAGAAACATCAACCAAGGTTTTAACACAAATATATCCCATATCCAAGTTGCTAGCAATGATGTTACAAAAATAAGCAAAAAGCTGTAGTTTTGACTTCTCCAGAGAATATACAAGAAAGGAAGCAGATAAACCGAAATAAGAAGTACTAAAAAAATGTGAAAAGAAGAAGGCAACAAAGGGAAAGCAAAAGCTAAGAAAAGAAAGGCAAAACTGGATCATTGCTCGTCATCAGAAAGTAAAAACGATGAACAAGACTATGACAGTATTTCGAGCGAAGACATTTGCGACGAGGACGAGAATAAGTTCACAAAGTGTACAGAAAATTATTATTGTACTACTTCTCAAGAAGACTCATCTTGGATGCAAGAGTTTTTTATCATATACAAACCTCTTGGTAATGTTTGTGATAAAAAAGCCAGGCGTGAAATTATTAATAAAAAGAAGCAGATAAGAAAAGATATACGAAGGATGGTACAGACTAAAAACATAATTATTTTATTGAACATCGATCTCAAATTAATGTCTAAGACACATTATTTGTGTTTTAATTAGTTATTGAAAGTTTACTCTGTTAGTTTCGATATAATTTTATTATAGTTATAGAGGGGCAAGACACTCCACTACAAAACGCCCCACCTAAGGTTAAAAAATATATTTTTTATTCCTAATTGATAAGCAAAGGTTACCAAACAGAAGTATTATATTGTTGTCTGAAGAGTACTTTTTCTGTCTTTGTTAAATAAATGAAAGATAAGATACCAAACGTGATTTTATTGAATTTGTAAAAAAAGTTAGGCGTATTGTAGCATTTTACGCTAATATATAGATAATATCTGATCTATTTGCGCTGATGCTATTAAAGTAAGGGTATTTCACTGGAATATATGCAGAAGGAGGTCCAATATAGCATCTAAAAATTCAGGTAAAATACTTATTAACTATTTAACATTTTTCTTGTACCATAGTTGTATTATTACACTGTAAAGATTATACTATGATGCGAAAACTATTTGAATGTGAACAATAACAAATTACGTCCTTAATAACGTATGCGTTCGGGCGGTCGGGTCGGTCGGTCGCCGAGCCGGCACGCGGTCCGGCCAGTTTTTACTCTTGTTCTGTCATTTATTTCATTATTCCATGCCCGGCATTACCTTATGGGATTCAGGACATATTTCAAGCAAAATGACTATTTAAATCGGCCATTTTACTATTTCCGGTAGGGCGAGTTATGGGAATAACTTGTGAGTTATGATTCCATTACACGTTTCTTCATTATCGTAATTCCTGTAATTCGTAGGTTTTTGCATGTTTAGGGATCCATATGCGCTGTAGGCCAAAATATCACAGACATTTCGTGCATCAATTGGACGCTTATTTAGTTAGGAACTCTTACTAATCCAAAACTGTGATTCTTACACTTTTCTCTTCACATTATCTACTTGGAAAAGCAGTTCAAGAACTGTTCATCTAAAACAGCGGTTCCCAACCTTTTTCTTCTTGCTAACCCCTTCTAAAAACCGGAATAAATTGGCGAACCCCCTGTGTAGTCAGTAGGAACAATAAATAAAACAGTAAAATTGGATTATTAAAATTTATTTTACATATTGAATAACAATTCATAACTGCTATATTTGAGGAAAGTACCATGCCAAGATGCAACTATGACGTTTCCACATATGGTTCATTCAAGAGTGATAGTTAGTAAAGTGGTTCACAAGTGGAGAATCTACTGAGTACTCCTCAACATGAACACCTTACTTCGTTCTTTTCAAGTGTAACGGCTAACGATATAAATTAAAAATGCAGGTGCCGTTTATTCAATTTTACTGCTAATTTTATTTCACTTATTTGTATTTTCATTTTTGAATATTTCGAATTTCCATTGAAGTAAAGAACTGAATACATTGTTAAACTTTTTATTACCTTAAAATTAAAGCCAGTCTTTGTTTTACTGAAATACATTCACGAAAATTGGAGAACTTTTTGATGCTTTCTTTTATCCTCTTCAATATTTATTCAAATGTTTTCGGTCTCATCATGAAATACTAGAAAAACTTTTCCAGTTGGTCGAATAATTCTTGCAATAACATTTGAAACTCTCCGTTGTAATTTCTACTAGAAAACAACTGGTTGACATGTTCTGTTTTTTTCACCATTTTACAACAAAAACTTCAATAACGGATTTTCAAGAAAATAAAATTCATTAAATTCGTTCATCTTTGCTGGCAGCAGAAACGTACTGACTATCAGCGCACAATGTAACCGCCGTGTTCTGACGAGGATTTCGAACGTACTCGTCCCAATTCGATGCACAATAACTGTAGCCTAATTCTGCAGGAATGCGCTTACATACCAGTGCTGTGAATACAGCTTCAATATTCCCGTTGATCTTTACCCGCACTACAAGACCAGAAAATATTCCTGTCATTGATTGTACATCATCAGCCAAACAAAAAGACCAATTTTCTTTTAAAATATTCATCATATTTGTCCTTGTGATCCGGTGTCTTAAGGTGTCTACGAAGAAAAGCAGCTGTTGATCAGGATTGCATTAGAGATTACCCAAAGCGGTTTAGGTTCTGATTCCTCCCCAGTAAAATAAAAACCCTTTTGTAAAGAGTCACTGTCATATTTTCGTTTCTTTCCTTCTTTTCTCACTCTATTTCCCTATTTTTTTCTTTGTTTTCAGTCTGCCGAAACAGTAATCTCACTACAATTGCCACCTTGTGTTGGTTTCAAATCAGGGACTGAAGTAGAAGAAGCAATTGATTGCCCATCCATTGTCAGACTTGACAAAACTACCCGTTTTAACCAACAATCTATCACACATATACAGTGCAATAATTATTTACTTTTATTGTCACGTTCGACGTGCACACGTGCGATTTGTAAAGCTAGAAAGAAGTCGCTAAACCGGTTTTCACTACTAATATTTATGTACAACCTATGCATTAACTACTAACTCATTTATCTTTCTGAAATCACTCGAGGTTCTTAAGCTCATCGTACGATTCAGTTCGACTCTTCCTTATTTTTTTTTAGAGGAGGGGAAATCTTGCATAGACACCTGCACGAAGTGTGCAGGTAGTGCCGGATTCCTACCGGCTAAAACCCCCCCTGGACTTAAGGTCCTCACGATCTCCTTCTGTTTGCTATAGTGAGGCTATAGCCTACAGAAGTACACTGTGAGTGTCCCATTGGTTTCCGGGCCGAAGCCTTATAAACCTCCGGTCGTCACTCATTGGTGTTTCCGCTCCAGGTGCCATTGCACCTATTACTTCTCACCGCCTTACATTTCGCATTCAATATAAAGTAGATCTCGCTCCCATTCGCTCATCTTTCTCTCATTACCTGAAATATTAATTTGACCTGGGCTTCATGCTCCCTTCTTCTTCGGTGTTCTCCTTGGGATTTCTCCATGGGATCTGCTTACCGTTCGGTCTTGCTTCTTCCTTTTCTTCGGAGTTCTTTCTTCACTCTTCTACTTCTTCTTCCTCTTCTTTCTTCTCTTCTCTCTTCTACCTGATATTCTGGATTCTTCCTGGATTCTTTACCTAGAGTTGCATTCTAGGTCTTTTATGTTTTCTTGCGGCCACTTCTGGGTCGTAATCCACTGCTTGTCTTAGCAGTGGATTGTCACGTTCTTCGGCTTTTTGAAAGACTTTTGCAGCCTTTAGTCTTAGGACTTTCCGTAAAGGGGTGCAACTCATTTCTCTTTTTATCTGTTCGTTCCTGATGAACCACGGGGCGTTTAAGGCCATTCTTAGTACTATATTATCCTGGGCTTCCAGCCTTTTAATGTGTGATTCTGCAGCATAGCCCCATACTGCAGATCCGTAAGTCAATACTGGCCCAAGCACTGTTTTCACTGTCGCAAGTTTATTTCTCAAACCCATTTTGCTTCTTCTATTCAGCAGCGTGTAGAGTTGTCTTCTCGTCATTTTAAATTTCTTTATTGTGGCAGTGATGTGCTTTTTCCAGTACAATCCTCTGTCCAGTATTACTTCAAGATATTTGGCTTCATTAGTCCACTCGACTTGTTCGCCATCTATATCTATCATCTCGCCCGGTGGTCTCCTTCTCTTCGTCAGGAAGAGCGCTTGACTCTTTTTGGCATTTACTGCAATTTTCCAAGAGATAAACCAGTCGTTGACTAAGTCCATGTCTTCCTGCAGGTACCTACTGTGTCATCTGCGAACAGGGCTATGTTCGTATTCTAGTCTTGGGGATATCGTGAGTGAATATATTATAGAGGTGCGGAGAGAGTACGGATCCCTGTGGTACTCCTGCCTCTGGTCTTCTCGGTTGCGATGTTTCCTGCTCAACCATTAGAATGAACTCACGTCCTTGTAGATAGGAGTCTACAATTTTGCATATCCATGAAGGGTAGCCAGCGTTCCGGAGTTTATAGATTAGGCCCGCATGCCATACTTTATCAAACGCTCTGGCTACATCTAGCAGAATGATCCCTGTGGATTGATTTCTATTGAATCCTTCCGTCGCGTATTCAGCAACACGCAGCAGTTGCAGTTCTGTGGATCGTCTGTTGACGAATCCGAACTGTTCCTGAGGGATAGTTTCGTTTGCTTCAGTCTCTTTCTTTAGCCTTTTCAGTATTATCCTTTCTGCCACCTTACTCAGTGAGGGCAACAGACTGATAGGCCCGTAATTTTGGGGGAAAGTGTGGTTCTTACCCGGTTTGGGCAGCATCACTACTTGCGCCCTTTTCCAGGCATTTGGAAAATGCCTTAGTCGTAACATTGCGTTTATGATGTTGGTAACCGTTGCTATGCCCTCTCTGGACAAGAGTTTTAACATTCGGTTTGAAATTCCATCGACTCCTGGAGCTTTCCTATTTTTCTGTCTTTTTATGACAGCTTTAACTTCTGCTGGTGATGTTGGTTCAGGGAGTAGGTTGTCCTGCCTATCTCTGGCTCTTACTCCTCAGGCTACTCTTATCACCTCTTTTTCGTGCACATCATCTTTCTCCGGATGACTGTTTAGTCTACACTCGTTCTCGAGCGCACCAGCAAATGCATCCGCTTTCTCGCTTGGAATGTAGACAATCCTATTTCTACCGTGGAACGGTGGTATCACTTCTTTTGTCCTCCTGAGAACTTTTTGCATATTCCACAAAGAAAGGTCTTCAGGATCCAGCTCTTGCAACTTAAGTCGTTTAACTCTGTCCTAAGCAGGGCAGAAGCTCTGTTAAGAGCTATCCTGTCCTCTTCTGACCGGGTCGCTTTATACCTCCTTTTGAGGTGTCTTCTATTAGTGATCATTCACTTAATCCTAGGTGGTGTCGGTCCATAAGGGTATCTATGTACCACGATCCTCTGTTCTTGAGTCGCCTCTTGATGGGCCGACTTAATCACTTCTTCTAACTTCAGTATGGCTCATTTAGCTCATTTACTGAGTTTATCCTAGGTATTGGGTCTAGTTTTTCGTAAACCTTTTCTATAAACAGCGCCCAGTTTGTTTTCTTCTTGATTTCGATATCATCAACTTTTTCTTCCATTCCAATCTTCACGATGGTCGGGTCATGATCGGCTGATCCATCAACCATGTTTCTTATTTCGAAGTCTTCTCTCATGTTATGCAAGATAGCTAAATCCAGAATATCAGGCAGTTGTCCGGCTTTGAAGTAAGTAGGTTCCGGTGGGGTTACCTCTTCCTTATATGTGACTGTGCCGTTTTTATATCGGCAGACGTTATTCTTGTTCTTTCGTGCACATTCGGGAAAAGTATTGGTTCACCAAAGTATCGCCAGCGGCGTAGCGACTCATCGCTTTATAAATTATTATCTACTGCGATGTTTAATTTAAAATTCTACCATTACAATATTTTTTTCGCAAACCCTCTTTATAAAGTTCACCAACCCCTGGGGGTTCGCGAACCATCGCTTAGGAAACTCTGATCTTGAAAGTACAGATCCTAAGAAATCACCCCTCAAATCCATTAATCTATATTAAACTTACTTCGGAATAAATATTTAATTTAAAAGAAATTTATGGAGATTAGTAAAGAACTTAACACTTCGCAATAAACATCAGTTCTTGAGTTGGATAAAAAAACTTGTAAAACAAGACTTGGTTCATTTTTACACATTTTTGCCTCTTGTGGTACTCGGTTTAATAATTTAATGAAGTGGGAGATCATGGTTCATACATTTTTGTACCTATTCAAAAAATTTAATACATCACTTTTAAAAAAAAGCCTTACATCACATTTGGCAACACATGAGAAAAAATGTCCGGTTACCATATGGTCAGCAGTTTCTAAGATAAGATGTTTATTGAATGTATATCACTTCAAATTAATAAACATTGTTACTACTTATCTGTCAATCATTTATTGTTGTTATTAAATAATTATTATTCAGCAATAAAAATAGAAATAAATGTTCTTTATGGTATTAATTTTTGAAGGCGGTGAAGATATACACTATCGCACATAAGAAGAGTAACACTTTCGACAGACGTACAATACACATTCCGATATTATAATATACGAAATACATGATACCGAATTTAAATACATTATGTTCTAAAATATCAAGGTATGCTGTTCAGTGGCGGCTGGTGCATTAAAAAATAGAGGTTGCAATTTCTCGTTCCACCCTTTCCTCGTGCTTAAATATGGGGGCCTTGAACTAGAAAAAGCACTAACAATACTATTCGACAAAATTATATTAACCTGCAGTATTCCAGAACAGTGGAGGAATAGCCTGACTATACCCATCTTCAAAAAGGGAAATAAGAATGACCCCAACAATTATAGAACAATAACACTACTAAACAGTACAAGCAAATTAATAACAAAAATCATGACTTCAAAACTAACGAGTAAAATTGCAATAAGTGAAGAACAACACGGGTTTAGACAGAACAGATCGACAGTTGATGCGATTTTCATTATCCGACAGACTATTGAAAAATCGATAGAATACAATAAACCTCTTTTCAGCTGCCTAGTGGATCTTAAAAAAGCGTTTGATAGAGTTCGACTTAAAGACGTCTTGCAAACACTTCAGGAAAATGGCGTTAACCACAACTATATTACGGTAATTGAAGAGCTAAATAAAAACAATAAGACACGCATAAAGACACAACAAGGAGTAACAGAGGAAATACCTATCATGACAGGAATACCACAAGGCGACAGTATGAGTCCATTTCTCTTTAATTTAATTATGGACAAGATAATTCAAAATGTAAAAGAAGTCAATGGAGGATACAAAATGGACGAAAATCTTTAAAAATCTCATGTTTTGCCGACAACGCCTTACTGTTAGCAGAAAATGAAGACGATCTGCAACGACTACTATACCGATTCCAGACCACATCAAAAAATTCAAATATGGAAATATCTACAGAAAAGACCGAAACGATGGTATTTTCTAAGATTCCTGTCAGATGCAAATTGGTGGTGAAGAACCATCCTCGACAAAGCATGTCTTGCAGATACTTGGGAGTTGATGTATCAAGCAATAAAAATCTATACCAGGAAGTCAGAGCACAGGCTAACAAGGCCTGAAGGATATCAGGATGCCTGAGGGACATAATCTGAAAAAATAAGTATATGTCCACAGAGAGCAAAGTACGCAGCTACAGAACTGTGATAAGACCAGTACTAACTTATGCATCGGAAACTCGAGCCGAAACATCTAAAACAAAAAGTATGCTACGAACGGCTGAAATGAAAACGTTAAGAACAGTCAAAGGAGTAATCCTAAGAGATCAAATAAGAAGTTCCGAAATAAGGGAAGAGCTCAAGGTGCCTGATGTGATACGATTCATAAGGTCAAGGCGCAGATATTGGAGGGACCATAGGGACAGAATGGGCGACGATCGATGGGCAAAATGGGCTAAGAACGAGATACTAAATACTAGAAGACCCACTGGTCGACCTCCAAAACAATGGCGCGAATGTTGGACATCAACATCACAGGAGGCTTAATATAGCAGAAAAAGAAGACGTTGTCTTAAATAAAAGAAGAAGAAGAAGAAGGGTTGCAATTTCAATGGTACCTTAAAAATATACTCCAGTCAAATAAGCAAAAAAAGACCTAGTTGGAGACACTCATTCATCCAGGCAGAGACTCGGATTTTCGGGTAATGTAGGTCTATAGAAACATAACGTGTACGTTTTCTGCACGTGATTTTGTGTCATAAACTTTTTGTAAACAATTAAAAGTCGAAAAAATCATTTTTCTGCACTTATTTTGCTTACCATAAAAAAACTAAAGAAATTTTTGGACAAAATGGAATGGCCATCTTCTAGAAAATTGAAAAACCTACAAATTGTTTTTTTACCGATTTTGATATTTTTATTTGTTGCTGAGAAAAATGTAAAACAAGGTCAAAATTGTTATAATATTCAATTAACAATAACTATTGTTAGATGAAACCTACGACTTTGTTGTTACGTAAAAAGTTGGGTCTTTTAGTGCTTAATATGTGGTAAAAATTTCAGATCGATTCATCAAATAGTTTGTTCAATATTTAATTTGTTTATCATAGACGAGCGAATTTTGCAATAACATTCTAGCTCCATCTATGGAGGTACACCGATTCTAAGCACATCTTATGAAAGAGAAACTCTTCTTTTATGAAAAGTATTACATAGAATTGAGGAAAATTAATTTTAAATTTGTTTAAACTTCATTAGAAAACCATTATTATTTTTACCTTGTAAACAAATTAAATAACTTTTTTGTTTTCACCGATAAAAAAATTCTGTTTTTGGGAAACTAGCATTTTTAGACGAATTTAGAAAAAAAAAACCGCTTAGGTTAATATACGTCAAAGTTAACAATTTTTTTTAAATTTATTCCTATATTGTTAACAACAATTAAGAAATGAAAATAGCGCCATTCGAAAGAGTTTAGGTTTAGGTGTGAGTTGTCCGGAAAATGTTTCAGTGAAGTTTAAAAAATGTTAATTGTTTAAAAGACGACTCGGCAGGAAGATGAGTTGCTAATAAATCCGCGCGTTCAAAAAATGAAACAGCAACTTCAAACTGCTACCATTAGCTATATCTCCGAAAGTTGTTGACGGATTTTGATGATTCTTTTTTTAATTTGTGGTACCTTTCTGCCTGCATTGCAAATATGCACACTATTTATTTATTAATTTATAAATTAAACATTTAATTTGTTTATACATTTTTTTTCACACAATTTTTTCATTAAAAATCACTAATTTGTTTGCTATTTTTATTGGCAAACATGGTTATAAGTCGGGAAAATTGAATAATTAAATTATTGTGATAAAACATTAATATTTGTTACATTGCATGTAAGAAAAAGCTGTATACCTAAGTATTGTTTGCTACCGTAATATATACAGGGTGAGTCAACGATTGGATGAAGTAGGTTTGTGCCTTTTTGGTGAAATTAACAAAGAAACTATATTTATTGTTTGATACAGTTTATTTTTATGCAGATTTTAAAAATATTTAGGACTCTACAGGGTGAGCCAAAAAACTAGGACAGCATAAAGTTGTATTTTTTTAAATAGAACACCCTATATACGAATCGTATTTTCGATTTAGCTTATAATTTTAAATCTTTTTTATTAAGGGTTTACTATAACAAAACTTTATAGTTTCTGAGATAATTAAGTTTAAAGAAAAAAAGTCACATTTTCAAGCATCAATTCAATCCCAAATAACGTTTTTAATTTTGTGACAAATATATTCAAATTTGGAATTTAGCAAGACCAAGGACAAGTTAACATAATTTTTATCTAATATTTGCAATAAAAGCTACAGGGTGTTGAACACATCGGCTCAAATTTGAACAAGTTTAAATGAATAAATATCTTTTTTTTTTTAAATGGTACACCCTGTATATTTTCATGTTATTTAATAGAGTAATAAAAACCCTAAAAGTTTTGTTCAATATATCCTATACCTATTTATAATAGTTTTTGAGATATTTCAGTTTTTCTTATTTTCCATACTTTTTTACAGAAATAGTCTTTCAAACGTGCTACAATCATCTTAGCGGAGATATTCTTTGTCTGCTCCGAAATTCAATGTTGGTTGGGGGGGGGGGGGGGGAGGAGAGTGGCAGATGCAATATTTTGGAGTCGAGATGGTTGGACCCATATTTTTGAATATTTCATGTACAGTGCCTTGGGCGCATATTGACCTAAGTCATTTTTTTTCTAAATTCGTCTAAAAATGCCAGCTTCCCAAATATGAAAACAGAATTTTTTTTATCGGCAAAAACAAAAAACTTTTAGTTGTGTAGATCAACAGTTGTTCTACAACCACCGAGCACAGAAGATGCCAAATGAGATTTTGGCGAAATGTCTACAAACTTCTACAGGAAACCAAATGAACGAACGGATGTATTTCCCGATTAATTCTGAATCACTTGTTCCCAAGTTCCCATCAGTGAAACACTACGCAACAACACATATATATATATATATATATATATATATATATATATATATATATATATATATATATATATATATATATACTAGCGACCCGCCCCGGCTTCGCACGGGTGCAATGCTGATACTAAATACACTACAGAAAAACTGTGACTATTTATTTTATTTTTACAACAATTATTACATCGGCCTCCGACGCGCTATTTAGAGGCACGCTGCCGCCGCCCCGGTCGGTCAGTACCGCCGCAAGCGCTACTTCCCGCAATTTTAAATCTGTAATATCTTCGAAAATATTTATTTAAATCTTGTGCTGTAAAGGACCATATAGATCTATATTAAATCAACAATGTATTTAAGCTATTTAATTGGATAAGGATTAATGCTGTATTGGTTAAAATCGCTTCAAAATTTGCCATTATTTGTCGTAAAAAGTAAATGACAAAAAAATGTTATTGTGAGATATCCATGAGAGATAGACATATACCATCGCGGAGTTTTCTGTAGACCTTTTCAATGTGTACAAATAATTAGTACATTATTTTGATAAATCTCGTAGGGTTCAGCCTGCGTTTGCAATGTAAGCGGAAAAAAATATGATAATTAACGACATCACATTAGAAACCTCAAAAATAACAGTATTTCTCCACTATTTAATGGATGTTATTATACATATAAACCTTCCTCTTGAATCACTCTATCTATTGAAAAAAATCGCATCAAAATCCGGTGCGTAGTTTTAAAGATTTAAGCATACAAAGGGACATAGGGACAGAGAAAGCGACTTTGTTTTATACTATGTAGTGATATATATATATATATATATATATATATATATATATATATATCTTTATATATATTCTTTTCTACTAAGTTAACAACGTTTCTATCCATTTTGGCGTGCTTAATAGGTATTAAGTTGGCTATAAATTTTATTTTATGAAAATTTATATTCAAACCGACATTCAAGCACACAGTTTGGAATTCCTGCAGCCAGGTGCGAATTCAGTCTCCCTCTTTGGGAGGGGCATATCACAAAGGTAATCTATTTTTCTGAATTTGAGCTCCTGGGGGGGGGGGCATCGCGTGAAAGCGAGCTGTCGTCGGAGGGGGGGGGAGTTTATTTTTCTGAACTCGAAGCTCTTGAAGGTGGGGTGAACTCACATTATGGCAAGCGAAAGTGAGCTGTCGGTGGTAAAAACAAAAATTTATTCCGTTCAGAGTTTAATTGTAGGGTTATTCTTTGGTCGGTTTTTAAGTGATAAGACTGAAATAAAAAGGCTTGGAAGGCCTACTCCGAATTTAAAAATAGAACATTTCCTGTCTAGTATCGCAGATGACGGCACACTCAGAATCTGGTTTATAGGTTCCGACGCAGAAAGGTTTAAATATGAGTATGCAGATGTAGAAAGTGTACCAAAAGTGTCTGGGGAAAGCTCCGACGGACCCATTGATGAATCCACCGTCGGTAGCTAGGACGAAACACCTCTTTTAGGGTCTAAAATTAGATTATGACGTGGTCGTTTACAACACTAGCAAAAAAAAAGGACTTTTACCAAGAAGTTTAACCCGGATCTTCATAATAAACATACGTGGCTTTGTAGTTGTGAAATTAGAAATGTTCTATATTATTTTCCTTGTCTATTATTTGGAGGAGAAATTTCTTGGATAAAAGTAAGTTTTACCGACTTATATCATTCGGGGAACCGCATGAAAAAGCATACGTTGTCGGAAAAACCTATGTAAAATTTTTTACAAAATTCACTTTTTGGGACTGCTAACGTAGGTGCTTAATTAACATTAATGGAACAAAAATTAGCTATTAATCATGAAATCTTTGGTATATTTTCAGGGATAATTTTTTAAAAATTACATTCACTTTCTATTATTAATCTTTTGAAACTTACTATCAAAATGCTTTGCTTGCCTTCGTGCTTACAACAATTTTATGGTTTTACTTATAATACCTATCACCCATAGAATTTAAACGTTCGTTATTCGACAAGAAAGTTTTATTTTATAGATACGTACAGGGTGAGTCAACGATTGGATGAAGTAGGTTTGTGCCTTTTCGGTGAAATTAACAAAGAAACTATATTTACTGTTTGATACAGTTTATTTTTACGCAGATTTTAAAAATATTTAGGACTCTACAGGGTGAGCCAAAAAACTAAGACAGCATAAAGTTGTATTTTTTTAAATAGAACACCCTATATACGAATCGTATTTTCGATTTAGCTTATAATTTTAAATCTTTTTTATTAAGGGTTTACTATAACAAAACTTTATAGTTTCTGAGATATTTAAGTTTAAAGAAAAAAAGTCGCATTTTCAAGCATCAATTCAATCCTAAATAACGTTTTCAATTTTGTGACAAATATATTCAAATTTGGAATTTACCAAGGCCAAGGACAAGTTAACATAATTTTAACCTAATATTTGCAATAAAAGCTACAGGGTGTTGAACAAATCGGCTCAAATTTGAACAAGTTTAAATGAATAAATATCTTTTTTTTTAAATGGTACACCCTGTATATTTTCATGTTATTTAATAGAGTAATAAAAACCCTAAAAGTTTTGTTCAATATATTCTATACCTATTTATAATAGTTTTTGAGATATTTCAGTTTTTCTTATTTTCCATACTTTTTTACAGAAATAGTCTTCATTATCATAGTAGCCATGGCAAAAACAATGTAAAAGAACATTTTTCTGTATGTCAAATTTATAACCGCAATCGCTTCTTTTGGTTTTTATGTAGTGTAGTTTGGTTTTTTGCATTCATCTTATATTGTAAAATGAATTTTCCAAAGAATGAGTTAATAGATATGATTTATACAATAGGAGAGGCTCAAAAAAATTGCCTTCTTGCTCAAAGAATTTACAAAATGAAGTATCCTGATCGACGCCAGCCTAATACCCATACTTTTCAAAACTTAATGCAAAGATTTCATTCTTCTGGTATTGTTGATTATCCAAAACGTAAAGTGGTCAATAAACCAGTAACTAATGAAGAAAAAGAACTACAAGTATTGTTAAATGTTCAGGAAAATCCTTATATTGGTAGCCGTCAGTTAGCAGCATTATGTGAAACATCACAATCCACCGCTAATCGTACTACCAAGAAATATAGGTATCATCCATATCACATGGAATTACACCAAGAATTGCATGGACAGGATTTTGAAAGTCGTGTAAACTTTTGTCGTACAATAAATGCGGAGATTCAATTAAATCCAAATTTATTATGCAAGGTAATGTTTAGTGATGAAGCTTCTTTTAGAAGTAACGGTGCCGTAAATAGACGCAACATGCATTATTATGCCACAGAAAACCCATTTTGGATTAGAGAGGTGCAACATCAAAACCACTGGTCATTAAATGTTTGGTGTGGTATTCATCATAATCAAATTATTGGACCCCACTTTTTTAATGAACCACTAAATGGCCATAGTTACCTGAACTTTCTACAAGAAGAACTACCCCAACTGCTTCAAGGTCTCGATAGGGATGAGCACGACAGTATGTGGTTCCAGCACGATGGTGCGCCTCCGCATTACCATCGTGAAGTTCGTGCGTTTTTGGACCAACGATATCCGCAAAAATGGATTGGATGTGGGGATTTCATTGAGTGGCCACCAAGGTCTTGCGACATCACCCCATTAGATTTCTTCCTATGGGGTTATATTAAAAATAAGGTGTATATTAAGCCCCAACAACAGTGGAAGATATGCGAAACAGGATTAGGGATACCTGTAGAACAATAACGCCACTAATTTTGTCCAGGGTCCGAGAAAATCTGCAAAAAAGACTAAATTTGTGCATTGCACAAGAGGGTCGTTTATTCGAACACTTATTAAAAAGAAATAATTAATCTCAGTATTTAATAGGTAATTTTTTTGTTTCAATTTAGTATAAAAGTAAATATGTATTTGCCTTGTCGTTATTGTTGTGTTAATTTTTTCACATTATGTTTAATTAAACTATTGCCGTTGTAATATAACGAATAATGTATTTCATCATATTTAACCACATTCTGTTTGTTTCTATAGTTTCTTTTTATTATTTTACATGGCTACTATGATAATGAAGACTATTTCTGTAAAAAAGTATGGAAAATAAGAAAAACTGAAATATCTCAAAAACTATTATAAATAGGTATAGAATATATTGAACAAAACTTTTAGGGTTTTTATTACTCTATTAAATAACATGAAAATATACAGGGTGTACCATTTAAAAAAAAAGATATTTATTCATTTAAACTTGTTCAAATTTGAGCCGATGTGTTCAACACCCTGTAGCTTTTATTGCAAATATTAGGTAAAAATTATGTTAACTTATCCTTGGCCTTGCTAAATTCCAAATTTGAATATATTTGTCACAAAATTGAAAACGTTATTTAGGATTGAGTTGATGCTTGAAAATGTGACTTTTTTTCTTTAAACTTAATTATCTCAGAAACTATATAGTTTTGTTATAGTAAACCCTTAATAAAAAAGATTTAAAATTATAAGCTAAATCGAAAATACGATTCGTATATAGGGTGTTCTATTTAAAAAAATACAACTTTATGCTGTCCTAGTTTTTTGGCTCACCCTGTAGAGTCCTAAATATTTTTAAAATCTGCGTAAAAGTAAACTGTATCAAACAATAAATATAGTTTCTTTGTTAATTTCACCGAAAAGGCACAAATCTACTTCATCCAATCGTTGACTCACCCTGTACATAATATGAAAGTAATAATCTAATTTGAAAACTAATTGTAAGCTTGAACGATGTAAAAATAAATACCGAAGTATCTTCGTTCGCCATTTTATGATTCTTAAATGTAAACCACTGAACGACCAAATGTAGCAAACATTACTCTACTAGTTTTCCATTATTTAAGGTAATTAAATATTTTTTGAAAATATTTACTTTAAAATATCCCCAAGAAGTAAATGTCGCCTCCAGATTATCAGTCCTTCCACTTCCAACAAAAAACGTTTCAAAATATTCACAATCTAAACGGTTAAATTTGCACCGACATAAGTCAGGGTCATCTATTGACTTTCGATTGTCGTGTGCTTTGAGGGTGGCAGGCGGTGATCTATAGGCATCGGATCGGTAATTATCGGTTGCTTCCGAATGTAATGAGCATTTGAAATTCTCAATTAGAACAGAATATATACTCGATATGAGAGTTTTGGTTTGAATTAGTCTATTATTACTATTTAAAGTGATCCCCAAAACGTTTTTGAATGAATAAGTATTTCTTTAAATTGAGTGAAAAATCTTTTTTATATATTACGAAATACTTATTATAAGCAGGACATTTTTTTGAAAAAATAATTTGGTGCTATTAAAATAATATTAGCATATTATCAGGCTCATTTTACTTACTAAATTAGAAGACTTTTTTTCAAGAATTTATATTTTTCATATTTAGTATTTAGCAAACTTCATATTAAATATATTTGCTTAAATTAGACAGCTGTAGTTTTAAATTTAATATATATTTATGAGAAAATCTGTAAACGCATTTTGAGTATTCCTTTTTTGTGTGTAGATATTCCATTAACTTTAATTGTAATTAGTTTTTACTTTTTTGGGTTTCGGTCATATTATTACTTTATAAAAGAATTAACACATGTTTTTTCTGACGTTTCGGTTTATTTTATTGATTAAACCATCTTCAGAGAATTACTGTAAATATGAAAAGGAATATGTAAATTTATGCTGTATAAACTGAAAATTTTACTTTCTTACCTAATGTTAACAGGTGGTTCACTTGAAAAACTTACATTTAACTTTTTTACTACTTTAATACAATATAATTAAACACTTCTTATTTAATATAAATATAAATATAGAAAACTATTATTTTTTGATGCATTTTTTTTCACATCTGGTTTGTTGTGCTTTTGACAGAGTACTACCAAAGGGTTTGAAAGTTTCTGGACCATCTGCACTTTTATTGCCCTATTAGATTCGTATATACATTACTCAGGTCATTTGTGTCCGTTCTGAAATTCATTGTACCGGGTGTTCTTTTAATGTGGATCATTTCTTTAATTGTTCTTTTTTTGTAATTAATTTCTTTGTCTAAAATCTCCACGTTGTTAAAATTGATCTTGTGCATGTTATCAATTGCATGTTTGGCTAAGGCGGTTTTATTATCGTTATTGTGATGTCTAATGCTGTATTTGTGATTTTGTATTCTATTTTTTAAATACTGTTTGGTTTGACCGACATATGTTTGGTTGCAATCTAAGCAATTGATCTTGTAAATGACATTTGTTTGTTCGTCTTTAGGGATATCAGGTTTAAGTTTTGTGTAAAGGTTTTTGAAATTATTCGAAGGTTTTTCAGCTATTTGGATATCATATGGTTTTAGCACTTTTTTAATGGGATTAGTAATTTCTGGTATATACGGCAATGATATGTATTTTTGGGTTGATGGAACATTGCTTTTTGTTGGCTGATTGTTGTTATAGATTTTATCTATTCGGCTTTTTATTATGGGTTCAACAAATTTCTTTGGGTAATTGTTTTTCGCTAAAGTGTCTTTACCTTTTTTTAAATTTGGCGTCTAAATTGTGGATGGGAAAATTTGATAGCTCTATCGGTTAGTGCTGTGACCACACTCTGTAGCACCCATAAAATACAAAAAGAGTGTGGTCACAGCACTAACCGATAGAGCTATCAAATTTTCCCATCTACAATTTAGACCGCAAAATTTAAAAAAAGTTAAAGACACTTTAGCGAAAAACAATTACCCAAAGAAATTTGTTGAACCCATAATAAAAAACCGAGTAGATAAAATCTATAACAACAATCAGCCAACAAAAAGCAATGTTCCTTCAACCCAAAAATACATATCATTGCCGTATATACCAGAAATTACTAATCCCATTAAAAAAGTGCTAAAACCATATGATATCCAAATAGCTGAAAAACCTTCGAATAATTTCAAAAACCTTTACACAAAACTTAAACCTGATATCCCTAAAGACGAACAAACAAATGTCATTTACAAGATCAATTGCTTAGATTGCAACCAAACATATGTCGGTCAAACCAAACAGTATTTAAAAAATAGAATACAAAATCACAAATACAGCATTAGACATCACAATAACAATAATAAAACCGCCTTAGCCAAACATGCAATTGATAACATGCACAACATCGATTTTAACAACGTGGAGATTTTAGACAAAGAAATTAATTACAAAAAAAGAACAATTAAAGAAATGATCCATATTAAAAGAACACCCGGTACAATGAATTTCAGAACGGACACAAATGACCTGAGTAATGTATATACGAATCTAATAGGGCAATAAAATTGCAGATGGTCCAGAAACTTTCAAACCCTTTGGTAGTACTCTGTCAAAAGCACAACAAACCAGATGTGAAAAAAAATGCATCAAAAAATAATAGTTTTCTATATTTATATTTATATTAAATAAGAAGTGTTTAATTATATTGTATTAAAGTAATAAAATAGCTAAATGTAAGTTTTTCAATTGAACCACCTGTTAACATTAGGTAAGAAAGTAAAATTTTCAGTTTATATAGCATAAATTTACATATTCCTTTTCATATTTACAGTAATTCTCTGAAGATGGTTTAATCAATAAAATAAACCGAAACGTCAGAAAAAAACATGTGTTAATTTTTTTATAAAGTAATAATATGACCGAAACCCAAAAAAGTAAAAACTAATTAACTTTAATTGTAAAACTCTTAATTACTGTAATTCTTAAATGTGCGAGCAAATTTAATTTTAAAAAATCTTCTACGTTTACCTGATTTGAATCCCATAGACTAATTCACACCCGTATCTCTTTCACAATATTTTGACACCTTGCGAATTATATTGTTGACCACTTCGGACCTTCCGGGTATTTAAGGGCGTCCCTTTAAGAAGGGTATTCTCGGGCCACACGCTGGGCACGGAGTCATCCCTTAATCTTTTCATAATGAGCCACTAATAGATGTGGTGAATGGTGATTACTGCCTTGACGCAAGGTGGTAGATTGATCCATTAGGTCCAGAGGTCAAGTGTTATTTTTAAGGGACAGTTTTTTTGAAGTTGTTCTTGAGGTATGGGGTGTTTTTTTTTTTTTTTTGAAGAATAACTATGGGAAAATAGTTTTTTTGCGCTGTTCGTAGAAATAGTAAGGTCAGAGAGAGATAGTGTTTGTCACTCTCTATGTGAAAATTATTTAAAAAACGGAACTTTTAAGTTAAATTGTATTTCTTTTTGGTTTCCGTATCTAGCTAGAATCCCTTATTATTTCGCCATGTCTGTTCGTAAATCCGTCTGTATGTGACAGCCTAACAATACCGTATTTTTTTCTTCTTGCCATAAATCACTCCAGATATTGCATAGAATGGCCTGATGAGTCTCAAGAACGAAACATCGCTGTCATTATTTTCCGGACTCTAATACTTTTTGTATCCACAAAGCCGAAATTTCAGGTTCGATTTATATATATATATATATATATATATATATATATATATATATATATATATATATATATATATGTTGTTGCGTAGTGTTTCACGGATGGGAACATGTGATTCTGTATTAATCCGGGAATACATTCGTTCGTTCGCTTGGTTTTCTGTAGAAGTTTGGAGACGTTTCGCCAAAATCTCATTTGGCATCTTCTGTGGTAGGTTGTTGTAGATCAACTGAAAGAAATTCACCGTGCAGCGTGCTTTATACGCGATCGCAGATAGTAACTGTTGGTTGGCGTTGGCTCCGCATCTCTCTCAAGCGTCGCCGTTGGTGTTAGCGTGACATGCGTGTCGGTACAATGGTCCTGCTTAAAGAGAGTTTTCCATGTAGAAGTTAAGTGCATCGTCTCTCTTATTCTGAGTGCCGTTCCTTTCAATTTCGATGGATTCACGAATCAATCTTGCCTTGTAATGTTCTATATTAGCGACTTGCTGGCAGGTGTCAAAATCAATTTTGTGTCCTGTCTCATGCTGGTGAATTTCTTTCAGTTGATCTACAACCACCAAGCACAGAAGATGCCAAATGAGATTTTGGCGAAACGTCTGCAAACTTCTACAGAAAACCAATCGAACGAACGGATGTATTACCGGATTAATACTGAATCATATATATATATATATATATATATATATATATATATATATATATATATATATCAAGGTATGGTAACTTCTTTGGGTTAGGTTTAAGATTAATACTACTATTCTGTGCTTAACACTGATAAGTGGTTGCATAACATATTTGACACACAAATTCCTAATGATATTGGTAAAGTTTTTAACTTTGGGAGATAATTTCTTTTTTCAAATAAATCATAAAAACGAATTACCAATTACGGAATATATCGCATGCGTAGAATCGGCAATCACTACATAGTATAAAACAAAGTCGCTTTCTCTGTCCCTATGTCCCTTTGTATGCTTAAATCTTTAAAACTACGCACCGGATTTTGATGCGTTTTTTTTCAATAGATAGAGTGATTCAAGAGGAAGGTTTATATGTATAATAACATCCATTAAATAGTGGAGAAATACTGTTATTTTTGAGGTTTCTAATGTGATGTCGTTAATTATCATATTTTTTTCCGCTTACATTGCAAACGCAGGCTGAACCCTACGAGATTTATCAAAATAATGTACTAATTATTTGTACACATTGAAAAGGTCTACAGAAAACTCCGCGATGGTATATGTCTATCTCTCATGGATATCCCACAATAACATTTTTTTGTCATTTACTTTTTACGACAAATAATGGCAAATTTTGAAGCGATTTTAACCAATGTAGCATTAATCCTTATCCAATTAAATAGCTTAAATACATTGTTGATTTAATATAGATCTATATGGTCCTTTACAGCACAAGATTTAAATGAATATTTTCGAAGATATTACAGATTTAAAATTGCGGGAAGTAGCGCTTGCGGCGGTACTGGCCGACCGGGGCGGCGGCAGCGTGCCTATAAATAGCGCGTCGGAGGCCGATGTAATAATTGTTGTAAAAATAAAATAAATAGTCACAGTTTTTCTGTAGTGTATTTAGTATCAGCATTGCACCCGTGCGAAGCCGGGGCGTGTCGCTAGTTTATAATAAACCTGATGACATCAGAGAGTCAATCCGGGATAATGTAGTCAATGCTATGACAAATCATAAAATAAAAATCAGACACAAGAATATTAAATCTAATTAGTTTAAACAAAAAATCCAAAAACAACTTAAAGAAAATAAACTGTTTATCGTGACAATCCTTAAATAACGATTTTGAAATTTTACAAAAGCAACAAAACAGTTAAAATGAACACCACGGATTATAATAAGAAAATGGACGATTTATTAAGATTTGAGGACATACAAAAAGTTACGACACGACCCAACCAACATATTTCAAAATAAAAATAACCAATTAATCAAGAAACTTTTGTCTTAAAAACTCATAACAGATACAGAAGCAAAAAACTTAACAATACACAACGGGGTTTCACCAAAAATATATGGTTTACCCAAACTACATAAACCTGGTGTTCCCCTAAGACCAATAGTATTCAGTATACAATAACCATTTTACATGTTATCGAAATATCTTTTTAGCTGTTTATTGAAAATAACTGGAAAAAATAATTATTATGTAAATGGCTTTTAATTTCAAAAAATTTATTAATGCAACAAGTATTCCAAAAACTATAAATTAATCTCACTAAATGTCTCCTTATACACAAATATTCCCAATGACCTTTTAACAGATATGATGAAAGCAAAATGGGATAACTTAAAAAGCTTTATCATTTTAAACCTAAAAACTTTCACTAAAGCCATAAATTTGACACTAACCAATAATTACTCTCAATATCAAGATACATATTATCAGCAGATTGATGGTTGCGCAATGGGCTCACCAATATCATTTACGATAGCACAGTTGATCATGGAATATCTGAAAGCAAATGTCAAATAAACTTGATATACCAATTCAGTTTTTTAAGAGGTACGTTGACGACTGTCTAGCTGCTTCCACCAGAAGATACAATTTACATCAGAAGTCGAACATAATGGAAAAATAAATTTCCTTGACCTGACACTATTTCGAAATTATGAAAATAAAAAGATTGAGACGATGTGGTATACAAAAGATACATGGCCAGGAGGCTATCTCAACTCTCAGTCACATGATCTAAAATCTCAAAAGAGCGTTAACCTTAACTTCTGCGAAATATCGTCAAGAAGCTTTAAAGAAAGTCAGACAAATCCTAAGTGATAATAATTTTTTTTTGCGAAGCAGTAGATATCTGTTGGACTTCCATTGTCTTTATTTTTGTTGAATATCACGACGTTTCGGCTAGTAGTTATCTCTAGCTGTTTTCAAGTGAAAACTATTAGGTTGATAAGATACCGAATTTATAATCAAAATTTTGATTATAAATTCGACTTTATATGATGCAAAGGGGAGATGATGGTTTGTACCGACTGCGGTGGCCTGACGAGTCCCATATTAGGACGAAACAGCGCTGTCGCCATCTGTCGGACTCGGAGTTTTTCCATATTTTGGAGTGCTCCGCACTTTTTAATACGAGAATCATGTAGATTGACAAATTTTCACGTCCGCTCCGCCAATATTCTATTCTATTTTATTTTAAATTACACGGACAAAAACTTATCTACATATTTATATATATATATATATATATATATATATATATATATATATATATATATATATATATATAATTTCTTTCATATTCTATGACTATTAAACAAAATAATACCATTACCAATTGTCAATAGTAAGGAATCTACCAGTTTGTTCATGTGTGACATCGGTCACTCGACACCGACTACCTGTGCAGCTCATTCTTCTTAACTCTTGACAATCGTTGTTTGTCAACCTTGACTGTCTTCTCGTTTACCGTTCTCCGGTGGCATCCTCGACGGTCGAGTCTCTTGTAAATTTGTCAACGTTCGACTTGGGGAATTGTAATCGTGGCACGCGCCAAGACCTGGTGCATGATGGTTTACGATATGAAAAAAATGAAATGGAAACATCAAATAAACTTGTGTACTTTATTACTTCCAAAGTTTTATTTCTGTATGAAAAGGTTATGACGAAAAACTGTTAAACAAATGTATTTAGCCTCCTGGATTGTAAATGAAAAAACAATTGTTATTGACTGACATATAAAATTATATCAAATAAAAAAATGTCTCTATTATATATATATATATATATATATATATATATATATATATATATATATATATATGTTTTGTCGGATATTCTCACGGGTGTGATGTGTAATCGAAGGTTTTCGGGCATCCCCTGTATGTGCTGAGTCCCTCTCAGGACTGTAAGGCAGCAGTGCAGTTCGCTCGTAGAAGCCATACAGTGAGCTTTGAACATGGTGAATGAGATTTCACCGAAACGTCAGCTGCCTTACAGTCCTGAGAGGGACTCAGCACATACACGGGATGCCCGAAAACCTTCGATTACACATCACACCGAATATCCGACATAATATATATATATATATATATATATATATATATATATATATATATATATATATATATATATATATATATATATATATATTGTCGCAGATGGCGGCACACTCAGAATCTGGTTTATAGGTTTAAATAGGATCCCTCAATTTTGACCCCGGAAATGAAAAAAGCGGGAAATTTTACCATCGGATATGACCTTGACCTCAAAGTGAAGATCATTTCAAGCTCAAAACAAAATGATCACGGTATTTCGTGAAATGTTTCGTACAAAAGTGGGTGAGTGGATGGCACGGCGGCTGACTGGTAGGAACCTTGAAAATAAGCTTGACCTTCAAGGACACTTGAAACTCAATTTGGCCCCCAAAAATGGAAAGAAAGAGAAAACATTAATTTCATCATCAGATATGTCCATGACTTCAAAGGCAAGATCAAATTATCATGTTCAGTTTGCAAGTCGAATGTAAAAAAATTAATAAAGGCTTTCTTTTCACACAATTTACAAAAGCTTACGGATATTTTTAAGCGGAAATAAATGTTTAACAAAATTTCAATGGTAAACTATTATCACTTTTCAACTAAACGTTTTATTAATTATTCACATCAATAGTTTTTTTTTGTGTTCACTAGTAATACCTGTGTGGAGATACCTTGATTTTCCTACAAACCTCTGGACCTAAAGTTAGTCTTTGTAGCATTAATCTTAGATTTGTTTTTGTTATTTCGAAGGACTATCTGTTGCTTATAAAGGGAAAAACAACAGCAGAGATTTTCTTTATAAACTTTTAATAAAATAATTAAACTTTAAAAACTAAAATATACAATAAACTTCTTCCAAACTTTACAACACTTAATAACAACAACTTATTTACAATCCATTAAAATAAAGCAGATTTTGATAAACCTAAAATTAGGGTGAGAAGAATCGAAATATTTCGCGAGAGAGAATTTCGAGAATGCGATAGTGAAATCTCAGATTTAGTGTTATCAGGTAAGTAATTCTGAAGGTGACCTTTAAATCACCTTGAAGGAAAAGGTCAATGTCATTTTCAAGGTCACTGCTAGTTAACTTCCCTGCCACCCTATAATTTTTGTATAAAATATTTTTCGAAAAAATGTGATCCTACCGAAATATTCCGTTGTCTCGAGATAAATTCCGATTTTTTTTTCAATCGGTTCGTTCAAAAAATTGTTTTCACGACGTTTCGTCAAAATCTCATTTGGCATTTTCAAGTGCGGTTCGTCTCGTTACTCAGTTCTCAGCGAGTAACGATTTTTTGAACGAACGAATTGAAACCCGGAATAACCAAACTATTCATTCTACCATCCGTGAAAATCTACGATATAACATATATATATATATATATATATATATATATATATATATATATATATATATATATATATATATATATATATATACTATTTTAAAATGAGATATTACTTCATTTCACTAAAACTGTCTTCCAGCTGGTAGTATATTACAGAATTTAACAGTATAATAGTTCTAGCAATTCGGTGGAAGTTCCGTACAATATTATTATTATTTCTTGTCAAGTAATTATGTCCATTACTATGTGGTGTAAAAAGATTTGAATTCTGTAAGCTCGATACTGATAGATAAACGCAGAAGGTCAGGTCAAGATGCAAAGCTCCCCCAAACAGTAACAACACACAATTACCATTCTCCATCATAATACGAATACATCTGCGCTATTACTTCAAGATATATTTTTAGGCTGAGCAGTATGTTTCCAAATAAGAACAGCCTACAGTATATTTCATCCAATCTTCTTATGGTAAGCTGATGGTAACATTACAGGCAATACGCTTTTGGAAAATTTGCTCCTTGACAATTTATAACTGAGTTATGTAACATGCTCACCCCAGGTCAAACCAGCATTCAAGTAGAGACCAAGAAATTTCACTGCACCATCAACATGCACATCCGGTTGACAATTCTTAGGGAGAAATTTATAATTTGAGACTTCAACATTCGAGTATTTATCACAAATCATACTATGTTTAGATTCAAAAGAATGGTATCGTGCAATCGTAGGCGAAACGTCAGATAATAATTCCAATTTGACTCGGTCTAGACACAAGAACCATAATTTCCAAACAAAATTGGCTTATTTTGTGAATTAACAAAGTTATTATTATAAATTTAAAATAATATTGACCCCTGCGCAGACCCCTGGGGAACCCGGTTTATTTGACTTGTTCCTATTATGAGAAATATGTTGAATACGGTCTGATTGGAATGACTTGATTAGCAGAATTAATTTGAGATGAAAGTTGTAAAAACGAAATTTTTGTAACAGAATATTATGTGGTACAAAATCAAATGCCTTTGTTAGGTCAAAAAGGGCAGCATATTTTCCAGCCCTTCTCTAGACCCACAGTTACATACTCAACAATACTATAAATGGCGAGGTAAGTAGATTATATATTGTTGTTGTTTCTAAAACCATACTGACCCTGAAATAACACACCATGACCCCCAAAATAGTATTTTTTTTTTAATTTTTGAAGCAGATTCAAAAATCTTTGATAACTGAAAAGATACATCAAAAGTTATTATAATGATCAATTGACCATTTGTTATTGTAAATAGAAAGGGCCTTAGCGGCCTTTAGGGGGTACGGGAATTCTGTAAGGACTTAAAAATGGTAATGATAATATCGTAGCAATCTTTACACTTGCTGATTTTTAAATTAGTTATTTTTTGTATAACATGAACAAAAAAGGCTCTTTGTTGAAATTACCGGTTAGATAATCTTTAAAGGCTTTTTCAGCAGCAATTTTTTTTGTAATCGTTGACTAGTGTAATTTATTAATGACTTCATCAGCAATATTCATAAAAAAATATTAAAGGTTTGATCACTAAATGCTGGCTGAGGTCTTAGAAACGCGTCTGAACAGAGAACCGACGTGGAATTTAGAGAGATCGTCATTTCCAATTTTATAAATATACTTTTTTGGGTTAGGACCTCCTTCGGTTTAACGGTCGAATCGGTGTAACTGTGTCTGTAATAAATATGACACTAGAGTAACCGAATAAAAACTCATTACACTAACGCACAATCGTTACTCATTTGTTTATCAACTTCTAATGGCACCAAGCGGCACGCGCCGTGAACACAAATGAGTACCCGTTTGACGCGAAACGTGGATTTTTCCGAGCCTCACGTCGCTACGACCAAGAATCTAACAGGTCGCGCCGGGAATTTTTATTAGGTCTATTAGGTACCACATGGGTACCATATAGTATCAATGAACAGGTCATTCATATATCGAGCTACTGGGCTTGGTTCTTTGCTTCTTGAATTTTTTATTAGCCGTTTAAAATGGCTAAAATTGATAGGTCCGAGTTTTTATGGTAAATAAATTGATTATTGGAGATTGTTTATTAATAGATGTGAATTTTAAATGATTTAAGACGCTGAGAAATGATATTGGATGACGATCAGGTGGTGTCCGATGATAAATTGGTGTTAAATTCGAATTATAGGAGTTTTAACATTTTTTTTCATGGGTTATTAGTGAGTTTTGGCTACCGAACAGCGGGATTTTTAAGGGTCATTATTCGCTTTAAAATTCGAGCGTTTTTTGCATATTTTCTAGAAAAAATACATCTATGCCATGCTTTATTTTTTCATATTGTTATACAGGGTGGCGTAATAGTGTAACAAAGTATCCTATCTACCTCATTGTTTAAAAATGCAAAAAAATATTTTAATAAAACTTGTAAAATATGAAAATTTCTATAATCTAAAAATATTTTTAATTATACATGGTGTTTCACGACAGATACACTGTATATCCTTGCATATCTGGATTCCCCCAAGAATTATCTATATGATAGCATATCTGGCTTTTAATTTTTTTGCAAAGCTGCCAACTTTTTCAAAAAAATTATCCAAATTTTGAAAAAAACATGATCCTATTATCTACTGTATCTTTCAATCGACAACAAATGCACAAAATTGTCATTAAGAAGATAAGACTATTATTAATTGTCTAATATAGCGCTTAAGTAATTATGTCATACACCAAAATTTTGTCTAATTGATGAAATATAGTTAATTTAAATTTGATTCTTTAAACAGAACACCCTGTGAATATAACTACTTTATCATGTACGGGGTGTCCCATTTTCGACCCTTTTAATGGGTATTGGAGTTATTATCAAAGATATAGTGTTACAGTTTTCACTTAAGTATCCTACTTTTTAACGAAATGAAAGATTCCAGTGTCAAATTTGGCATGGCTTTCTTAGTTCTACAGGGTGTTTTTGAAAAGTTTCGTTTTTATAGGCACATCTCTTATTTCCATTATGCGTTAATCTATCAAAAAAGTAAAAACTGATTTTTATGAAATTTTTTACGTAGAGTTCAGTGGCGCAGTCAGTTTTTGAGATATTAACCAACCTCCTGATTTTTTTATATAGGACACTCTGTATATTATTTTAGATATTGATTAAGAATAATTTAAGCTTTTCAAAAATATGTTATGTATTTATTTATTTATTTTGAAAAACAATGTCAGAATTCGATATTTTGAATAATTTACCTTATTTGTAAAAGTAGGCCATGGCCAATTTATAAGAAACAACTGCAAAATCTTGATAATAATAAGTATACCGAAGACTTTTACAATTAATTTTAATGTTTTTCTATATTTTCAATTATAATTACGTAATAATTATTATATTTTTACTTTAAAGAATACTGTTATCATAAAACCAAATATTCAAATTTTACTGCAAAGAAACAAGAACAACGTTATTTCATAAAACTAAAGTAATAAAAATAAAATTTTCATAAAAAAATTGAAAAGACTTCTAAAAGTGCGCTAAAAAGTGAAAAATAACTAGAAATTTTTATAGGAAATTAAAGTTTTTGAAGTCAGCACCAAACTAATACCTAACAAAATGTGATTTGCATAAACAGATTAAAAATACTTTATTTGTAATTGCTTTCTTACCATAATTTGTATATATTAGTAGTTATTTATTTCGTGTACAAATAATTTGGCGCCGGCTTCAAAAAGTTCAATTTCATATAAAAATTTATGGTTATTTTTCACTTTTTAGCGCACTTTTAGAAGTCGGTTCAGTTTTTTTGAAAAAATTTTATTTTTCTATTTTTAGTTTTAGAATTCATTATGATATTTATAAATTATTTGAACTAAGTACTAATCGAAATTAGTATACCTCACAATGACTCCAAACTGGCAAAAAAGTACCCATTTTATCCAAAGTTGTAAATCACCCCAAAAATGAACCACTAAAAATTCTTTAGTTCTTAGAGTTTTCCAAATACCAATCAAAATTGGGTCAAACGAATATTTAATCTGTCATAAAAAATCCACTATCTTAAATTTCAAATTAATTTTAGATTGGTAATATAGACCCCAAAACCTTCCAATATCGATATTTAAAGAAAATAAATTAATTTTTTATCCACCATATTGGATACGCTATATTGAATTTTTTAAAAATAATTTTAGATTCGTCATGTGTGATCCCGAAAACTCTCCCGTACCAATTTTGGTGAAAATCGGACAAAATTGATTTTTTTTGTCCGCCATATTGAATCCGCTATATTGAGATTTTTAAAAATAATTTCAGATTCTTTATGTGAGGCCCCGAAAACTTCTCCATACCAATTTTGGAGAAAATCGGACAAAAACGATTTTTTTGTCGGCCATATTGAATCCGCCAAATTGAATTTTTTAAAAATTATTTTAGATTCGTCATATGCGACCCCGAAAACTCCCCCTTACCAATTTTGAATTTTTTAAAAATAATATCAGATTCGTTATGTGTAACCTCGAAAACTTCCCCATACCAATTTCGGAGAAAATCGGACTAAATTAAATTTTTTTGTCCGCCATATTGGATCCGCCATTTTGAATTTTTTTTAAATAATTTCAGATTCGTTGGGTACAACCCCGAAAATTCCTTCATACCAATTTTTGAGAAAATCGAACAAAATTATTTTTTTTGGCCGCCATATTGTAAGCGCCATCTTGGATTTTACTGCACCAATTTCATCTAAAAAAATATGGGACCACCGCAGCAACTTCCTTTACATAACGTAAAAAATTTCATTCAAATGGGTGCAGCCGTTCCGGAGTAATCGGTGTACATACATAAAAAAAAATACATAGTCGACGAATTGAGAACCTCCTTCTTTTAGAAGTCGGTTAATAAAATGAAATTAACTTCTCAAGGTATGTAAATTATTTCAATAAATTATTGAATATTAATCGGTTCACTAAAATATTGTAGGAGAATATATATATATATATATATATATATATATATATATATATATATATATATATATATATATATATATATACATGTATTTTTTACATCTTCAAATGAACAAAACTGATCTTAATTTAGAAAAAAGTTTATATATTCTGTCGTATTCGGTCATTTTACATATTATGATAAAAGTGTTGTCTATAGAATAAAGAACTATTCAGCTGCGCCTTTTTTTAATGCATTTTTTTCAAAAAAAAATAAGTAGGAAATTCGCTTATGAAAAGGTGATAAGAAAATGAAATGTGACAATTATTTAAGCCTCAGAAGAGAGAAAAGGAGACAGAAAGAGGAATAAAGAGTATATACAGTGTACAGAATGATTAGTGGGTGAAATGAAACGAGAGATAGAGAGATTTTACCTTACTGTTTTCAACTTCTAATTTTTTTTACTATATAAAATTTTATTATATTTTTATTTACAAGGTATTCGGTGTTTTCATTTCTAATTTAGATATTAAATTTAAAAAGAACAATGAAAACTTTTTATTTATGCGTCAGTTGAATTTAAATTATTTTGGTCGCTAGATTTAACTGACTGGCTACTTACTCGGGTTTCATTGAAGTTATAATTGAAGCTCCCATCTTTATTTCTCTCGTAAGAGTTTTCATGGTTTTTTTTTTGAATTTGATGCCTAATTATTGCATTTTAAATTAACTATTCATATTTTCAGTTATGTATTCAAGGTTGCCATATTGAATCCGCCATTTTGAATTTTTGGATTCTGCTGATTCTCTAATTTGTAATCAGCGACCCCAAAAATCTCCTGATAAAGAATTCCAAGTAAATTTGTTATTTTGTATATTTTTATATGATTTTTGGTATTCAACATCGCCATATTGAATCCGCCATTTTGAATTTTTAAATTCGGATAACGGATTCTTAATCAGTGACCCCAAAAATCTCTTAATAATATAATTGAGATAACATTGTAAATTTTTAAATTTTTTACAATCCTTTTGGTATTCAACATCGCCATATTGGATCCGCCATTTTCAATTTTTTGATTCTGATAACGAATTTGTAATCAGCGACCCCAAAAACCTCTTAATAATAAAATACAGATAAATTTGTTAATTTTTAAATTTTTTACAATCTTTTTGGTAATCAACGTCGCCATATTAGATATGCCATTTTGAATTTTTTGATTTATTAACGAACTAGCGACCCGCCCCGGCTTCGCACGGGTGCAATGCTGATACTAAATACACTACAGAAAAACTGCGACTATTTATTTTATTTTTACAACAATTATTACATCGGCCTCCGACGCGCTATTTATAGGCACGCTGCCGCCGCCCCGGTCGGCCAGTACCGCCGCAAGCGCTACTTCCCGCAATTTTAAATCTGTAATATCTTCGAAAATATTCATTTAAATCTTGTGCTGTAAAGGACCATATAGATCTATATTAAATCAACAATGTATTTAAGCTATTTAATTGCATAAGGATTAATGCTGTATTGGTTAAAATCGCTTCAAAATTTGCCATTATTTGTCGTAAAAAGTAAATGACAAAAAAATGTTATTGTGGGATATCCATGAGAGATAGACATATACCATCGCGGAGTTTTCTGTAGACCTTTTCAATGTGTACAAATAATTAGTACATTATTTTGATAAATCTCGTAGGGTTCAGCCTGCGTTTGCAATGTAAGCGGAAAAAAATATGATAATTAACGACATCACATTAGAAACCTCAAAAATAACAGTATTTCTCCACTATTTAATGGATGTTATTATACATATAAACCTTTCTCTTGAATCACTCTATCTATTGAAAAAAACCGCATCAAAATCCGGTGCGTAGTTTTAAAGATTTAAGCATACAAAGGGACATAGGGACAGAGAAAGCGACTTTGTTTTATACTATGTAGTGATATAGCAGTTCTTAAATAAGCTAATTCATTAATTCTGATAGTAGTTACAATCTGTCCATAATTAAATAGACAGAAAAAGTTTGACGTTTTTTTGGCCAGGTTTTTAACATTCATTAAAATAAACCAACACAAACTAACAGATGCATATCAATCTAACTACACCACTACATATATTATATTTTTTCTAGAACAGTCGAATGAAAAAAAAAACATTCAAAATTTCTATTAAGGTTACTTAATTTTTTAAATATTCAAATTTTTAAATGTGTGATACCCAGCTTGGCACTTGACTATCGAAAAAGGAAACAGGAGATCATTAGCATTGTTTTAAAACAACAATAAAATATTGATGCCTATCAAAATTCTTCATAATTCCTTCGTTTGAATTTCTACCAAATACCGATGATTTAACCTCAATATATTCGATCAAAACGAACAAAATATATTCTATTCCTTTGCCACATAAAATCCACTTTAGAAAAGGACGCTTCACGTAATTGATATGAAAGGAATAAGGAAAAACGCCTGATAGTCTAAGACGAGTAATACATGTCAACGGGAAACGAACGGACCTAAAAACTAACGATTAAAATGCAAGAATAGGCTTAAAGAAGCTCTAAAGGAAGTGAGGAATGCCTTTTGAATTTTTTATGTGAAAACGTACGGTGTCAAAAACATGCGATAAAACGGCCATTTCCGCCAATCGAGTGTTTTATTAAGGTTCATAAATAACATTCTATAAAATTGAATTTTTAATATAAAATTTTTATGCGAGGTTGCTGAACTCTAAATAACTTTTTTTTGTATGATTTTTACCAGACTTTGACAGGAGATGTATGTTTATATCCCGATAACTTCCTCATGGATGAACTGAAGTTCAGATAAAATGCAAGACATAAAGGAAAGTATCCCTAATATGGAATACAAGTATTTTTCTAGAACAAAAAGTTGAAGACACAATAAAAGGTCATCTTTTATTTAATCTGCTTACTTTAGTATCGCACTTATGTCATCTCGTCATTCAGGTGAACGTTGTCACTGTGGTGGTGTTTTGTTTTGTCGGCTGAGCTATTTTTCATTAATTAATTGTAAATAATAGTGTGGTTATATACAGAGCGCCCGGTAAGTACCCCCTATTTTTTTAGGAGCATATAGGGAAGGTCAAAATAACCCTACTTTGTCATAAAAAATCTGATAGTGCCTCTTAACGGAGATACAGAGCCCTGAATGGGTACTCTCAAACCATAATTTACTCTGCTCCAAAATACAAATTAAATTAAAGAAATTAACAAAGCCATCTAAACAAAACAGGATATGCCTCGACTCCCTCAGAAATCCTCAAACACGTGAACACATATCGCAGCAAATAAATAACGAAATACACAAAATATCGAAAATACCAAACGAAAACAGAACCATTAACGAATGTTGGTACGATATACAAAACTCGATTTTAAAAGAAGTGAAAGAGTCTCTGAAAACACCTAAAAGAAAGGCAAAAAATGAGTAGATGACACAGAAAATTCTTGACCTGATGGAGGTACGACGGAAATATAAAAATGGAGATACTAACAAATACAGTGAAGTCAATAAACTCATAAAAAGAAAAATTAAGCAAGTCAAAGAACTTTGGCTCGAAAATTCCTGTAAAGAAATAGAAAACCTCCAAAAAAAAAAACACGACAATTTCAATCTCCACAGAAAACTTAAATATATCTCTGGAATTAGAAAACCAAAAAATGCTCATTTACTCAAAGACGCCGACGGAAAAATCTGTAATCACGAACAACAGTGCAGAAAATGGGAGAGATACATCAGTGACCTTTTTGACGATGCTACTCGAGAAAACGCTGCACATACACATACTATATGCGGCAGCGAGATAGACAGGGGCCCCATTATATTGAAATCAGAAGTCAGAAAAGCAATACAGCAAGCCAAAAATAATAAGGCACTTGGACCAGATCAAATCCCTGCTGAGCTGCTTAAACTTCTGGATGAGGAAAATATTTCCTACTTAACCACTTTCTTTAATAAAATATACAACGAAGGAAAAATACCAGATGATTGGTTAGAATCGCTGTTTATCACACTACCAAAGAAAAGTAGACCCACCAAATGCAGCGACTTTAGACTGATTAGTTTAATGAGCCACACACTTAAGATACTTCTACGAATTCTACAGAACCGAATATTCCTTCTATGCGAAAGTAGAGTGAGTGATGAGCAATTTGGATTTAGAAATGGTCTAGGAACCAGAGAGGCACTATTTTGTATACGCGTTCTCCTACAAAAAAGTTGTGAATTCCGCAAGAACATCTACGTCTGTTTCATCGACTTTGAAAAGGCATTCGATCGAGTACAACACGATACACTTTTCGAATGTCTACAAGCAGCAGGTCTAGACCACTACGATATAAGACTGCTAAAACATCTGTATTACAATCAAGTAGCCTCTATCCAAATTGAAAACAGTCGTACTCAAAGCCTACCCATTAAACGTGGAGTAAGACAGGGTTGCGTTTTGTCACCCTGACTTTTTAATGTATAATTTTTAGGGAGGCTTTGGATGACAGAAAAGAGGGAGTAAGACTGGGTGGAGAAATAATCAACAATATTAGATTTGCTGATGATACGGCCATTCTTGCAGAAAGCATCGAGGATCTCCAAACATTAGTAAATCTAGCCAATGAGGCGAGCTGCCGAACAGGCCTTAAGATCAACATCTTATAAACAAAGTGGATTCCTGTTGGAAAGATTAATGTAGATAAATGTCAACTTTGGCTCGATGAAGAGAGGATAGAGCGTGTAAACCATTTCAGATACCTTGGCAGTTGGTTGAATGTGAACGGGGACTCAGATGAAGAGATAATAGCTAGGATCGAAATATCGCGTAAGGCCTTTATGACATGGAAACCAGTTCTATGCAACAGGAACCTGTCAATGCATATTCGTAAGAGGGTTCTGAGATGCTATGTATGGTCTATTCTGTTATACGGTAGCGAGACATGGACACTAAAAACCACAACGCTAAACAAACTGGAAGCTTTCGAATTGTGGTACTATCGTCGAATCCTAAAGATATCATGGGTTTCGCACACTTCCAATGAGGATGTTCTCAGAATGATGGATACAGATCGACTGCTCTTGAACATTATAAAGAGGCGGAAAACAAAATACTTTGGCCACATAATTAGAGGACCTAAATACCATCTAGTTCACCTTATAATACAAGGAAAAGTGGAAGGAAAAAGATGGATAGGCCGAAAGAAGCTTTCATGGCCACGTAACATCAGGCAGTGGTATGATTGCACGGTGGAAGAACTATTTCGCGCTGCAGCCGATAGAGAAAGATTTCAGGAAATTGTAAACATGATGACCACCAACGTCTGAATATGGCACCTAAAGAAGAAGAAGAAAGGAGTACCCAGCGATTTACCTTATCGGCTCTAAGATTTAAATCTTCTTCTTCTTTCCTGGTCTTACAACTCTGGGTGAGTCTTAGCCGCATCCACTATCGCCCTCCATCTCCTACGGTCTTGTGCTTCCATTTCCCACTGTTGGACTCCAATCCTATACAAATCAGCTTCGACGGCATCCTTCCATCCTTTCCTGGGACTGCCTATTGATCTTCTACCATCTAGTCTCTCAAAAAATACTGTTTTCAATAATCTGTGGTCCCCTGATCTTACCACATGGCCTGCCCATCTTATTCTATTGGCTTTTATACAACGGACTGTGTTTTCACTGCCATACAGTGTCGCCAATTCAGCATTGTGGCGTCTTCTTCAATTTCCTGTTGTTTCATCTCTTTGGGGACCAAATATCATTCTAAGAACCTTTCGTTCAAATATGAGTAATTTATTTATTTCCCATTGATTGAGGGTCCAAGTTTCGCTGCCATAAGTAACTACCGGGCGAATAATTGACCTGTACAAAGTTAGTTTGGATTGTCTTTTTAACAGTTTAGATCTCAACAATGTTGTGAGGGAGTATAACGCCTTATTTGCTGCTATTTTCGCTGAGACCTCTTTTTCAACTCGATTGTGGTCTGTGATTACCGCTTCTAGGTACTGTCGTATTTTATTCTAGTGTTCCATATTTGTGTATCTATTCCAAACAGAGATACCATTCTGTTGTTTTAATTTTTCCATAATTTTAATAATATTAATTAATATTAAAAATATGACTGTTACTAAGTCAAGTGAAAATAAATGACTGATTACGATTAAAATTACAAATTTTTAATTTTTGAAATGATGTTCTTTTTTTGTCAAAAAAAAACAAACAAAATAGTATTTCATATTAGATCCCTTTCCTTTACGTATGCATGTAAGAACCAATATATTCAGAGAAACTGGGATAAAAAACGCATCTTGTTCAGTATTATTCGATTATTTTGATTATTTCTCAGTCCGATCGGATTATAGTTCCTAAAACTTTTATCAAAAATTTATCAATAATTTTAATTGATTAACAATTGAAAAAAGGGATAAAGTTACATTCATATTTTTTTAACAAAACCAGCGAAAAAGGGCCCAAAGGATTTGACCATATCCTGAGAAAGATTCCAATACAAGAAAAGAAAACGTGTGCCCTCTCGTGTCATTCCCTACCTGAGCTCCTTTTGATCCTTTCGTTTTTTAAGGATTATATTTAAGGATTAGGTTTCAACTTTTAATTTTACATCTGCTGTTTCGTTTGCCTAACTCATTTACTTTTATATTATTATTTTTTTGTTAAATCTGGGTTTTTTGTATGTAAGATGTATTAGACTGGCTTTTCAGGTATTAATCGGAATACTTACGTCATTCAGCTGTGGGAAAGAAAGAATGTATATGAAATTAATTTCATAAAAACATGTTGACAAAATATAATTACCTAAAAAGTTAACGTAAAAAGGTTTATATTTTGGAGATACTAGTTTTTGGTCGGAGACGTGATTACCTCAATATAGGTTACGGTCACCACTGCTGTTTATAATTGACTCACATCACCGAGACATGCTGCTTACCCGCATAATAATTCAGTCTGTGTAATCAAAGATTATTATAGCTAACGCAATAGCTATAATATTCTATGGTGTAATGAAAAAAGATCGATTTTACTGAACAATTTATTACAGATATCTGAAGGTTTTAAATCATAGAGGGGGCGGGGGCTAGTAAATGATAAATATGTAAAGAGATACCGTCATATCGTTTCTGTTTTCTTATAAACAACGGTCAAAGTCGAAAGATTCGATTTTCTGCCCATAGAATTTTCCGATGATGTGCGAAAGTTTAGCCAGATCGGTTGAAAAGTTTATGAGTAATGTCAATTGTTTATTAAAAACAGCTAAAGTATAAACATTTGTTGCTCAGAAGATAATGCTTCCAAAGACATTTTTAAAGGTAAAATGGATTTTTGAAAGGTCAAACTAGAAGGAAAGTTAAAAAAATAATATATTTATACCAAAATGTTGTTAAAAATCGGGATTAAATAAGTGGTATTTTTTTGCTTATAAACTATTAGAATAACTTTATTATTTTTCATGGCGCAGACTTGTTATTAGGTAGACTGTAGAGGTGACTGAAAACCACGGTTTTTGGAAAAAAAATGCGCTCTATGGCCAATAGGAGCCAAGAGAGACATTTTTTTTAAAGTCATATGTTTGTTGTTTATGTATATCTTGGGTTTAGGGAATGTTGGACTTTCGTTTTTTTTTAAACTGTGGAAATTCTATGAAATATGAGCAATTGGATAAATTTCATTGCCATAGAAAATCGGGAAATGCTGGAAAATTGACATGTTTTATTAACCAAAATTTATTTACTACTTCTACTTTAATTTTGCTATAAACATTATATTATCAGAATAAAAATCCGAGTTCAATTTTGAAATCAATATATATATATATATATATATATATATATATATATATATATATATATATATATATATATATATATATATATATATATGTATATATATATATATATATATATATATATATATATATATACCGGGTGTCAACGAATCTATTAGACAAGTCATAATTTCTAGAGTATTATGTGTATCAAAATGAGAATTGGTACAGATCAATGGTATGTGAAGGGGAGAGTTTTCGCATATTTTCCACTTTCCGGCCACTTCCGGTTTTACCGGAAATGGCCCCGGTTTTAAATTTTTAAATGGAACACCCTATATATTTTAACATTTTTGGATTTCTGAGACAATTCTAGATCAGAATGTGACATTTTAAAAACTTTTTACGTCTACTTCATTTTTTTAGAGCCACTTTTAAAATTACATCTAGGTAGCCATGATCGAACGCAAACTAATCTAAGGGCCTTAGGTGATGTCAAAAAAATACAATCGCAAAGTTTTAGTTACTAGTATGAAAGACAGGAATAAGACAAGTTTACAAAATTACGTTTTCATTTCTAACTATTAATTTTCAAATGGCGACCCCTTTTTGACAACTACTTTTCGAAAAAAGCATTCTTTGACGAATCTAACGGTACTAATTTATTTGCGATTGGATTAGACATAAGAACAGAAATTAAATATTATTAAGCAAAATACTGGATAATTTATTTACTTATGACAAGTGCGCCATGGACAGCCATGATGCATAATAATTTGCAACTGTTTTTATCAAGTCTTCTTTGGAAAACAAAGCACTCACTTAAGTAGATAATGACAGTGACATACGCTCTAAGAACAGACGTAAAAGTTTCTTAATTTTCGTTAAGTTTAGAGTTCTTAGAGCGTATGTCACTGTCATTATCTACTTAAGTGAGTGCTTTGTTTTCCAAAGAAGACTTGATAAAAACAGTTGCAAATTATTATGCATCATGGCTGTCCATGGCGCACTTGTCATAAGTAAATAAATTATCCAGTATTTTGCTTAATAATATTTAATTTCTGTTCTTATGTCTAATCCAATCGCAAATAAATTAGTACCGTTAGATTCGTCAAAGAATGCTTTTTTCGAAAAGTAGTTGTCAAAAAGGGGTCGCCATTTGAAAATTAATAGTTAGAAATGAAAACGTAATTTTGTAAACTTGTCTTATTCCTGTCTTTCATACTAGTAACTAAAACTTTGCGATTGTATTTTTTTGACATCACCTAAGGCCCTTAGATTAGTTTGCGTCCGATCATGGCCACCTAGATGCAATTTTAAAAGTGGCTCTAAAAAAATGAAGTAGACGTAAAAAGTTTTTAAAATGTCACATTCTGATCTAGAATTGTCTCAGAAATCCAAAAATGTTAAAATATACAGGGTGTATCATTTAAAAATTCAAATCCGGGGCCATTTCCGGTGAAACCGGAAGTGGCCGGAAAGTGGAAAATATGCGAAAACTCTCCCCTTCACATACCATTTACCTGTACCAATTCTCATTTTGATACACATAATACTCTAGAAATTATGACTTGTCTAATAGATTCGTTGACACCCGGTATATATATATATATATATATATATATATATATATATATATATATATATATATATGTGTGTGTGTGTGTGTGTGTGTGTTAGAGGTTGCACAGTTAGAATAAATTGTTATAAAACACAATTTATTCTATTCCACCACCATCGAGATGGTGGCCTACCTGTACCACCATACCGAGAAGAAAGTCAAAGTTTACCCTCCCCGCCACAGTGATACGGCACAACAGCATAATGTGGATATAACCACTGCTAATGCATCTCACACGGAGGAATCCATGAAAGCCGTATAAACATATATACACCATGCGGCGAGAGGTCGGCAAAGTCGCGTTCAGTGTTGCATACTTCCTTTCGATCTGTCCTTTGCACAACCAGGTGCATGTTGGTACTCTGATGAGTCTAGTGAGAGACGCAACATGTACATCTGCCGTATCACTGTGGCGGGGAGGGTAAGCTTTGACTTTCTTCTCGGTATGGTGGTACAGGTAGGCCACCATCTCGATGGTGGTGGAATAGGATAAATTGTGTTTTATAATAATTTATTCTAACTGTGCAACCTCTAACACAGAAGGGATATGATGGAGAGAAGTTTGCATTTACTGTTTCGCATTTTATTTCATTTACATACGGAGTTGCATATAGTTGTACGTTTTGCTGAATGTGATTTCAGCACTACAACAGCATAATGTGGAATATAACCACTGCTAATGCATCTCACACGGAGGAATCCGTGAGAGCCGTATAAACATATATATATATATATATATATATATATATATATATATATATATATATATATCCGTTTGAGATATTACTGTCATTTGAAATAAAAATAAAATATTTCCTCTTTTGTAAAATATAAAAATGAATTATATTTTAAAAAAGAAAAATTTTTTTATTGTTTATTTAAAATAAATATGTTTCCTAATGCGCAATCTCATGGTAGGTCGCGTCTGTGCAATGGTTATGGTGCAGCATCATTTTCGGTACGAGAAACCTGGTACCAGCTGCCTTTAAAGCGTGCGTATAGCTATAGAAATACAAAAAGGCGGGATCTCATTCGTTAATAACAACCTACTTTTTTAACAACAATTTTAGAAAAAATATATTATTTTTTAACTTTCCTTGTAGCGTGACCTTTCCAGAATTCATTTCACTTTTAAAAATGCCTCTAGAAGTATTATCTTGTGAACAACAATTGTTTAAACTTTTGGTGCATAACCTACATCACTACATAGTATAAAACAAAGTCGCTTTCTCTGTCCCTATGTCCCTTTGTATGCTTAAATCTTTAAAACTACGCACCGGATTTTGATGCGGTTTTTTTTCAATAGATAGAGTGATTCAAGAGGAAGGTTTATATGTATAATAACATCCATTAAATAGTGGAGAAATACTGTTATTTTTGAGGTTTCTAATGTGATGTCGTTAATTATCATATTTTTTTCCGCTTACATTGCAAACGCAGGCTGAACCCCACGAGATTTATCAAAATAATGTACTTATTATTTGTACACATTGAAAAGGTCTACAGAAAACTCCGCGATGGTATATGTCTATCTCTCATGGATATCCCACAATAACATTTTTTTGTCATTTACTTTTTACGACAAATAATGGCAAATTTTGAAGCGATTTTAACCAACAGCATTGCACCCGTGCGAAGCCGGGGCGGGTCGCTAGTTACTTATAAACCGTTCAACCGATCTGGCTAAATTATCGCACACTTCTGAACACCCATAATAGTCTCATTATCAAGGTGTTACATGTCACTTTTAACCATTATTGTAAAAGTTATTAACATTTATAAAAAAGGGCAAAAAATGAGGTTTTTCCCCATTATCTCAATAAATTATTTATCGATTTGACGTATAAAACACGTATACACATTTTCACTTAGGTCACTTTATTTCTGAGATAAAAAATATTTAAAATTCCAAAAATAGCCAATTTTGCGTGTTTACCAAACCGTAAAAGTTCTATATCACTGGTACCTCCATGGAATACACTCAATTCTATTCGGCATTTTTCACTATATACATTTGGGGAAATATTACATATTTCGTTACTTTATAAAAGGATATTTTCTTTGGAAGTTTTCATTAAAAATGTATTTTTCCTTTGGCATCGTAAAAGAAACTGGTGTCACTTTATGTTTGTTTTCAGAATCGCACTTGAAGCTTATTCCTATGTATTAAAGGAATTTTAGTGAGAGGTTCAAACACTTTACCTTTATTACCACTGACTCTCGGTCTGCAACTCGATAAGAAAAAACCGTGCAAAAAACTGACCTGAAATTACGGGACAATTCCCGACCGCGGGAGGCGGAATTAACGAGTTTTGAATATTAGAATATACTCGCATTTTCCGCGCTACTCACTGCTGTTAAAAGAACCGACCACCTATTGTTTACGCAACTAACAAAAACAAAATTTTTATAAATCGGAACTTTTTTGTATCCCTACAGGCTCTTTGGATGCACCGCGATAATGCACTTAAAAACGGTACTGCCCCGTTGAAAACGGGACTTAGTCACTTTAGGTATCTACACTATATAGACCCATATACTGCGGTATGTAAACTTTCCTGCCCTCCAAGCTGGGATATTTCATTTATTTGGAATCCAATCCAATGTGTGAGACCGCATACAAAATTGCGAACTTGATTATTTTTGGAATTTTGAATATTTTTTATCTCAAAAACAAAGCAACCTAAGAAAAAATGTGTAAGAACTTTTTTTGTTCTATATTACCTAAAAATTATGAAAAGATTTTTTATTTTGTAAGAAACTGGATTTTGTAATATTTGTTTACAATAAGTTAATCGACATTCGTACAAATTTTCACTCCGGGAGAGATACAAAGAAAGAGAGAGGAGACTATACAAATTTTTGTTTAAATACTGTCTTAAATAATTTTTTTAATATGCATTGATTTTTATATGATTTCATTTTGATCATTACGCTAGACAAAAAAAAATTTTTGCGGTTGTTCGCAAGATTAGTTAAAATATGTGTCTGAAAAAAACTGAAACGTCCATTTTCTTAGAAAAATATATTTGTTTAAAAAAACAACAAAAATAATTCTAATTTGTAGGGGAATTAATTTAAAAAAAAACTATTCTGAAGATTTCTTTGTTCGTTGTGCTTCTTTTTTTTTATAACTGTCTAATTGATAATTTCGTTTTAATGTCCAATAAAAATCTGCAAGCGATGATCATTTTCCTGGGCACCTTGTTTCCATCGTCATGATATCTTGATGAAATCTCTCCCCATGCTCGTCGGTTACAGCACCTAAGTTTTCAGAGAAAAAGTCTAGAAGGGAATCAGGGAAATGAATCTTCAAAGACATATTACATCCTAAGGCTGTGTAATCTTATAATAGCTTCCAAACCATCTCCTTATACTTTGCAGACTTTCTATTTCCCAAACAATTTTTTGCCACTTCAGCAAAAGAAAGCCAAGCATTATTTTCTTGTATTTAATTTAGAAATAAAATTGCAATCCTTCATGACCTTCCTTATATCCGGCCCTACAAAAATTCCTTCTTTTAATTTCGCTTCGTTCACTCTACGAAACAAAGATTTTAAATACAGAAAACCTTATCCCTTTCTACCTATGACTTTAACGGAGTTTTTCATGAGGTCTAATTTAATGTTCAAGGGCAGTAAAATTATAATTTATGAGCCTTTAAGGAGGTTTCTGGAACATTATTTTGTCTAGGAATGAAATTAGTCCTCTTTTTTATGTGGTGTTTATTTCTAACTCTATTGTCCCTATTGCATAAAAAACAACGAAATTTCATGTAACGTCCTTGCAACCCAAGCAATATTCCGACAACTTTAAGATCTGCACATATTCTCCAAGAGTGCAAATTTTTTAAATTAGCTTATATTTTTTTTATGTGGATGCGATGTGCTAAAAGCACAGATGAAAGATTATTGCCATTGTTTAGTAAGACTGCTTTTAAATTTAACTTTAAAAAATCAATGATCAGTCTCCATTCATCTGGTGAGTTGTCATAGTCTAAAATATTCATAAGCCCCTGCACATCACTGCAATATGTAAGACCACTTTATTCTTTAAAAAAGTCTACAAATTCAGCATCGCGTTGTCGAAATACTGAAACTTGTGTACTTTGATGAAGTAAACTCCATTGCTGGAGCCTGGAACCTAAGAGTGCAGCTTGAGCTTTGAAAAAATTTGGGTCTCTAACTAAATCATTTACTTCACCTTGACGTATTAAATGGGGTCTATTTTCATTTACAGCAAAATCTTCTGACTGAGAGATGGTCTGTGTTGAAGATTCTAATTCGGTGTCACTTAAAAGATGTCCTCTGCAACTTTTTCCTTCATTGGAGGTTGGGGAGGTGGGCAGTCTTCAGTATGAGAAGGCGGTTTAGTTACTGACTCCACATCAGTATATATAAGTCTGTCTTATAAGTTCAGTTTCGTTAAACAGAAGTAACAGTCAGGCACATGATCTTTTTTTCCTTCAAAATTACAGGAAAAAAAGGGCATTGATGGGTGAGTACCTTTAAACCATCCTCCTAAATAACGAACGCATCTTAAGCAAAAATAATAGGTCCTCAAGGTTTGTTAATAGACTCAGGAATTTGAAACCAAAATTCAACATATGTTCTGTAGTAACGGCGCAGGCCATTCTCAATATCAACTTTAGATTCATATTCTAATCTAAAATTAAAACGTATAAAATTAACTAAAACACTTGTTACAATCAACAATTGTCGCTTGAAAAAATTACTAGAAATAGACCGTTGTTAACTATAATAGGCGTTGTAGCAATATTAAACGTCGATAACCCAACAAGATTGAATTGGAAATATACTGAGATGAGGGTATATCGTGTATATATAAAATACCAGTCTTGTTTTTCTTAGTACGGCCAGAGACAATTTTTTTTTCGATATATCGTCAAAAATATGACAAATTTGTAGGTTATAATTTATTTAGGTATTTCTATATAATAACATGTCTTCATTATTTTTTCTTGTTAATATCAATACATCAGAGATACCCTAAATATATAATTAGATTAACGGCAAAAAATCACACATTGTCACCTGTTATTGATTTTGCAAAAAGTTCTAATCGATTCGGTCTTATACTTGAATTTAGTAACATCAAAAGCCAATAGGTGGACCCTACAGCTTTAATAATATATATCGCTTCCACGTTAATCTTACCGTATATCATAACGGCGTCGAATCCCTAACGCGCCTGTCATTCCCAATACGGTAAATTACCGGCTAAAAACAATTTCTCTAAAATAATGATTTTATTTAAAAGCAATAACAAAAAGCAGCCAATAATAATGGAATTCCGCCGTCCGAGCGTCGTACCAGCGAAACTCGTTTGAATAACTTGGCCCAAAACCAATAAAACACTCTTGATTTAGTGCCCCGTGACTTTTACTACGCCAGTTAAGACTTTTACCCCCGCGAAAATTAACTCGCTTCTTTTCGATTTTTTTCGCGAGAAATAATTTCTTCTTGCCTTATTTGAATAAAGGTGACCGCGCGGGGTTGCCAACAATTCTTACTTTCAATAACAAGCATTGCATTTAAATATTATTTAGCGACAACGTCGCGGCATTGAGGCAATCGAATTTTCAATGAGAAAATTTGTTCAAACACATTTGTGTTAAATATGACGTTCTACTTCTCTTGACATATTTTCAATGGGAGTAAGATCTGTGAATTTTACTGGCCACCGCAAAACCTGAACATGGTTCTACTCTTGAACAACCCTTGAAGCGTGTGTGGGATCGTTATCCTTTTGAAAAATAAAACACAATGGCATTAGTAACAGTACATGAAACAGTAAAATTAGGTTATAAAAATTTATTTTCCATATTGAATAACAGTTCATAACGAAAAACTAAAATATAATCGTAAAAGATTTACAGACAAACGTTAATAAAACTAAAGTGATAGCTTGACCTACAAAAAAGGATTAATACAAAATAAATATAATAATACAGAATTCGAAAGATATCCTCAATGGAATATTTGTGCCTGTTTGATAGAACAAAGAAATTCAAAATTTGGTTTTGATGTCTGAAAGGTTAAGTATTGGATCAGGTTCTGCATTTAACCTGTTTCTGAACTTATTTTTCAGGTAAGTGTATGTTCTAAATCCTTTCTTACATCGATATGTTGTATAAAAGGGTAATAAAACTTTAATAGCTTTATTTTGTTGATATTTCCATAAAAGCAGCATTTCGTCTTCAGTATAGGGCAACATAGTATTCTGTGCGAAGTAGTAGATATCTGTTGGACTTCCATTGTTTTTATTTTTGTTGAATATCACGACGTTTCGGCTAGTAGTTATCTCTAGCCGTTTTCAAGTGAAACTGAACTGAAAATTGAGGGCACACCTCAACCCTGCCAGTTTGAGAAAAGTCGCGAGCGTAGCTTCTACACAGAACAAGATGTATACAATTAAATTATATACAATTAAATTTAATTGTATACATCTTGTTCTGTGTGGAGGCTACGCTCGCGACTTTTCTCAAACTGGCAGGGTTGAGGTGTGCCCTCAATTAAATTTAATTGTATACATCTTGTTCTGTGTGGAGGCTACGCTCGCGACTTTTCTCAAACTGGCAGGGTTGAGGTGTGCCCTTTGGCAGGTGAGTGTGGTTGGTGAGTACTGAGTAAACTTATTTGCTAGCCATATTCTCTTGTTTCTAGGGTCTGAGCCCTGAGGATGGTCCGATAGAGAGACCGAAAGCGCTTGGCCGATTGTAATAATTTCAAATATACACTGAAATACAAAATCCGTCAATTTCTTGTATTAGCCAGACTGGTTCTTTTGCTCCAGATCACTGCCCCATATGTAATGATTGGTCTCACTATTGCAGTGTACATCCACTGCGGGATTTTTGGGTTTGTATCCCATCTTTTTCTAGAAAAGATTCTACAGAGCATGTAGAGTTTTGATATTATTAGAATTCAGGAAATGGACCTTAAGATACTAAGGTCATTTAAACCTGATATTTTAATGTAGGAGACAACCATAGCAATCTTGAAACACTCCGGAATTTCGCTACTTTCCTCCTACAGCGACAACATATTTTAGATACCTTCCTTGGACCAAATAAATCATATAGGTGGTTTTTCTTTTCAAAAAGAGACAGAGATAAATACGCAGATAGATGTGAAATAAATAATCTTTGGGAAACACACAAATGTTTTAATTGTCCAAGAATGGTGTCTCAGATTACAAGCAGTAGCTGAACAATAAATAAGTGAGTTAATGCTTTTTAATGAAATTTTTTTAGTTTTAATTAAATTAGATACCAGTTTAATATGGACAAAACGTCAAGTCTTGCAACATGGCGAACCCATCCACCACGTAGGTAAAATATACAAAAGAGAATTGGAAAATCATTATGCAAATACAGTTCAGTTTTTCTCGACGCAGGTAATTAGAACAGTTTTATTGGTGCGTTTTTAAGGAGCAAAACAGAAATAGAAGTAATGCTTTGAACCTATTTCGTTTTAAAATATACGGCCGTTAAAGAAAGGTTAGAAAGAAATATACGGTGTCGTCGAGAAAAGTCGATTGTCAGCAAAACAAACTATTTTTAAATTCTATAGGCGATCAGAGTGGGTTTATAGAAGGATTTCCTTTGGTTTGTCAGTCTGTATGTTACTGCCTTGTAAAGTCGTCATATTGTCTTCTTTTTTTTGTAACGAAGTTGTATGTGTCATTTTTCCCATCGAGTGCGGTATCGTTGATTGGGAAATTTCATTAAATACAGGGTGATTCAAAAATCTATCACGAAACTTAAGGGGGTGATCCTACTTGACAAAATAAGGGTAGAGCTTCATATAATTTTTTTTCAAAATGTCATTCGTTTTCGAGTTACAAGCCGTCCAAGTTCAAGTTTTTATTTTTCGTTTTTTGAATTACTCGCTTACAGGAAAACCGATTTGACTAATATTTGAAAGATAGGCTAAGTCTTCTGCGCTTCATCATTTTAGTAACAATTCACATTGATTGTTTGCCGCTAGAGGGCACTTTACCTACATTGAAAATTGTTTTTTTGTCATAATTTTTTAGTATTGACAGCTACAGTAGTTTTTGGCATAATTTCTGAAAGACTGATGCCAGGCCTTTAAAAAAGGTGCTCTTTATTTACATCGCTAAACCCAACGGTTTAGACGTAAATCACCCTTAAAAATTAAGTGGTAAATTTACTTTTCTCATTTCATTACCACCAGCTACCAGGTAAATAGCTATCAAAGTATACTAGAGCTGTCAGTTTAACATCAAATAAATTCGCTTTTTAAACTATTTAATTTATAATCTTAAAATAACTAATAATGGCTAATCAGTAAATATTCATATTATGGATTATTGCGATATACATTTAATTGATAAAAATTAATGAAACAGTACTAAACAAACTAAAAAAGATTCTCAAAATGTCCCCCATTTTCTTCCATACATTTCCCAACACTCTTCAAAAAATGTCGCCTAACTCGATGAAAAATTTCTGGTGTTTCTTTAATAATTTGGCACTTTTCGATTATCCTGAAGCGAAGATCCTCGACGTTGATTACTGGAATATCGTACACCAATTGTTTCAAATGACCCCAAAAGAAAAAATCCATAGGATTAAGGTCTGGTGACCTCGCTGCCCATGCCAATGGTCCACTTCGTCCTATCCATCGCTCAGGATACGTTGCATTCAAATACTGTCGGACACGTATACTAAAGTGGGGCGGAGCTCCGTCTTGGAGGATCCACATGTTGGCCCTTACTTCCAATGGCACATCTTCCAGATACAATGGGAGACGATTTTGGATAAAATCTAAGTATACGTCACCAGTTAATGGGCCATCAAAGAAATGAGGACCAATAAGGTAATCTCCTATTATCCCTGCCCACACATTTAGTGAAAATCTACGCTGATGTTTCGTTTCTACCACATTGTTTGGGTTCTCGTAAGCATATGTGTGGATGTTGTGTAGATTTGTTATGCCATCACGAGTGAAACCAGCTTCGTCAGTGAATAATATGACGCCAATTAATCGATTATCGTGTTCATACTTAGCTAGGATCTGATTGCATATTTCCAACCGTCTCGGCCGATCATCGTCATAAAGAGCCTGCACCTTTTTTGAATGAAACGGGTAGAGTTGTTCTTCTCTTAGTATCCTCCATGAACTAGCCTGACAGAGTCGCACTTCATTCCCAATTTTTCTAGTACTAATACCTGGATTATCTTCAATAATTTCAAGCACTCTTTCTTCTTGTTGCACGTTTCTAGCAGTTCTAGGTCTTCCCCTATTTCCATTATAACTTTTAAAGGAACCACATTCCGCAAGCCTCCTGTGCACACTGGAAAATGTTTGAGCATGAGGGATATTTCTTTCCGGATAACTCTCCATATAATATCTTCTTGCCAACTCTGCATTACCATTTGCTTTTCCATAACAAAAATGGATATCACAATATTCGATATTTGAATATTGGTGATTAGCCATTATTAGTTATTTTAAGATTATAAATTAAATAGTTTAAAAAGCGAATTTATTTGATGTTAAACTGACAGCTCTAGTATACTTTGATAGCTATTTACCTGGTAGCTGGTGGTAATGAAATGAGAAAAGTAAATTTACCACTTAATTTTTAAGGGTGATTTACGTCTAAACCGTTGGGTTTAGCGATGTAAATAAAGAGCACCTTTTTTAAAGGCCTGGCATCAGTCTTTCAGAAATTACGCCAAAAACTACTGTAGCTGTCAACACTAAAAAATTATGACAAAAAAACAATTTTCAATGTAGGTAAAGTGCCCTCTAGCGGCAAACAATCAATATGAATTGTTACTAAAATGATGAAGCGCAGAAGACTTAGCCTATCTTTCAAATATTAGTCAAATCGGTTTTCCTGTAAGCGATTAATTCAAAAAACAAAAAATAAAAACTTGAACTTGGACGGCTTGTAACTCGAAAACGAATGACATTTTGAAAAAAAATTATATGAAGCTCTACCCTTATTTTGTCAAGTAGAATCACCCCCTTAAGTTTCGTGATCGATTTTTGAATCACCCTGTATATCACAGGCCTTTTTCTTACCTATAAAATTAGGCCCTCATAACATAATGGTACAGCACTTGTTTCCCCTGCGCTACTTCTACCGTTACCTGTACCCATCTCAAGGTTTTTAAGTTAAATTTTCCTTCAAACAAACAACAAGAGATCTCGCAAATAACAGAATAATTCTATAAACACCTATAACTACATTCTTTGCAGATAATTTTTTTCATTTTAGTGTGGCTGATATGTAGAACAACTAAATTTCATATCTCATTTTTATTCAATTTTGTTTGTGCTGTTGAGTTTATTAGTAGTGAATTTAAAAGTATAAAGATTAACAATGCCCAGGGGTGTACATTTGTCGCTGCAAATAAAGCCAATAATTTTAGAAAAACTAAATAATGGCGAGAAGCAATGTAAAATTGCATAAGATTTAAATTTATATGAATCAATAGTATCCAAAATTATTTCCAATTTCAATACAAGAAGTTCCTAAAAGTGACAGAAGAAGAAAACTGATAAAGTCGTGGATAAAAATATGGAAAGGTTGGCTGTTCAAGATCTATTTATTAGTGTTTCACGCATTAAACAGCAGTTAGGACATGTTTCAATATCAGTAAGCACTATAAAACGAAGGCTAATGGAAGCCAGTTTATTTGGCAGAAAGTCAACAAAGAAACCATTTATTCCAAGAAAAAAAAAGAGTTGAGATTATTATTTGCAAAGGAGCATTTTAACTAGACATATGAAAAATGTAAATCAGTGTTGTTTTCAGACGAAAGTCGCTTTAAACTGTTTAGGTCAGATGGAATTTGTTGGGTTAGAAGACCAGTAAATGAAATATTCACGATTCACCATAAAACACGACGGTGGTGGTGTCATAATTTGGGGTTGCCTTGGAGAATTTGGTATAGGCCCTTTAGTTTAAACTGATAGAATTATAGATCGCTTTGTTTATCAAAACATTTTGGAAAACCAAATGCTACCTTGGACAGAAGACAACATGAGCTTAAGATGGGTTTTTCAAATGTAACAACGGCCCAAATCACACCTCAAAGCTACTTAAAGACTGATTGACTGCTAATAAAGGCAGTGTTATGCTATTTCCGTCCAAAAGCCCTGATCTTAACCCGATTGAAAATCTATGGGATGAAGTTGATAGAACGATTCATGAAAAATACCTGTCCAATCTGACTGAATTGTATGAAAAAATTCAAAGAATTTGGAAATCAATACTCGAAGACTACATTGAAAAACTTTTTAAATCTTTGAAAAAAAAACGCGAAACCGTTATCAAGAGCAAAGGCTAGGTCACCAGATATTAAATATGGTTTATAATATTCTTATGGGATTAAACATTAATTTTAGTTGCTTTATTTTTGACCCGTGTATTTTGAAAAATATTTTAGTTACTGACATATAAACTTTTGTAATTGAAATTTTGTCCTTAAAAAGTTGTGTCATTATTATTACATATAGCAGACTTACTAAAAGTTGCTTTACATATGGCTGATAGTATATATATTGAAAAATCAGAATTTTTGTCGCAAATGAAATCTCAAAATTTTACCATGAAATATAATATATTATTACCAACTATGAACGCCTTACCAAATCCTGGCAACACCCTGTAAGGTACCTCAGTTCAGACTTACCTAATGATTGTCCTAATGCTGACTGGAGTTTACCTATACGCTAGCTCATCTCAGGGTAGATTAATTGTTTTTATGTTTTTCCACTATTTTTAATATATTGCCTGTGTAAGTTTTATAAATGTCTAAATCGGGAAAAAGGCGCCACCAAATTTTACTTTTGAATGAGCCCTAATGATTATACTGCGAGTAATTGTAGTAAAGAAAACTTGGAAAAGAATAAATATTTAATATATCATATCCAGGTAAATAAATCGCAAAGTCTAAGTACTTAAAAGTATCCTAATTTAAAATTATAGGAAATAAAACCAATTAAATAGAGGCCAATACATTTATTCCTCACGGTATACCCCTTCCCAGATAATAAGTACAACCCCTGGAAAAAGTTATCACTAGTGTGAATTATTGCAAGCTCCTCTAATGGGGCTATCTAATAGAAGTGCGATTACAAATGTTAAATTGAAATAGAGAAACCTTGTTGACTTAGTCGAAAGTTATTGTCTTTCTATGACGTAGCAAAATGTGAATATTAAAACAAACGAATAGTAAATTAAACTTGACAGTGTCCTGCACAGTGAACGGCAAACCGATCCAAAAAGTAAACAAATCAACTACTACCTTTGGAAGGTTTACGTCGACATAGCCCAGTTATAGAAGAAAAGAACACACTCTATTTTAAACTGGACTATGAAGTTCCATAAGCCCAACAATGCAGGAGACTATCAACTTTGCAGTAATAAAAAAAATAAGCAACATCAAAAAAACTACAAAAATATCTGCAAAGAGAAAGAATGAGAAAATTGATAAGGGGAGAGATAATGAGTGTTTAAATGACAGTTAACAAAAATATAAGCAATAGAAAATTAAAAAAAAGTGATAGATAATTACAAAAATTAGATCATAGAAATCAATTTATAACTGTCGCTCATGTGGTTAAAATCTTAATAAAATTTTTCTGAAAAGTATGTTACAATTTTGAACAAAATAACTAGTTTCCAAAATATTCAATTATTAAGCAATTAAAATTTTCAATAAAGGTACCATTATCATAATCATTATTTTAAGCAATAATTAAATGGGTACTTGGCCACTCTGGGACTCTAAAAAAAATGGAACCATAATAAAAACCTCAATTACAGTAAAGTATCGCAAAAATAAAACATTTAAATTTGAGGTTGTAGCGCAACGAAGTCGACTGCGTTTCACCTTACATAGTTTACTGGTTCGCCGCAAATATATGATATGGTAAATTACCAAAAGATAAATATCATTAAAAAAAAACATATTAAAGTCCAGATATTTAAAGACTATTAATTAGAAAGGTTCAAAACCATATACACAAGAATTCCCTACCTGTTAGCCCTCTAGGTAATCGAACAGAAAACTGTGTTTAGATAACTAAACGATTCAAAATACAGGTTTAATACCCATTAGGCTTAACAGTCAGAAACTCTTGTGTACATACTCTGGCTAAAATTAGGCACTTAGCTGAATCACTTTAAAACTGGTGGTTGAACAAGGCCTGTGACATAGACGGCTTCTCCAGAACGAACGTTGACCTGGCTCAATATGGAGCTTGTCCCTTTCAGAGGCTCACAATCCCAGAAGTGCAGCACGAAACCCAAACTGTACATTATAACTATTTATAGTTTTCCCAAAAACGTAATTATTCCAAAGACATAATTATTCCAAAGACATATTGTACTTATCCCAAAGACAATACTGTAGTTATTCCTAAGACATATTCATTCCAAAGACCTTAAAATAAAGAAATAAAAATTCCTAGTCAATCAGTCGTACAAAAGGCCTACGCAAAGCCTAGCTAAATTTTGCTTAAACACAAAAACTGATTGTTTCAAAAGAAATATGTACATACCTCGAACTCAAGAAGATGGTGGCATCTGCTAACTGATAAGCCGTTGTTTCTGGAAACTACTTCCGGAAAATATATACAAAAATTATTCTATCTCAACTTTAAACTGGCCAGTACTGAAATCAGACAGAGACAACCAATATCTTAATAATCTAACCTGCCTCGTCCTACAAAATGAATACCCAATAACAAACTACTTAATGGGTTCGAAATATTCAAAAATTAAATCCAATTAGTTCAACTTAGTTCGAGGGTCTAATTTCTAATATTTTATTTACCAAAAATTCCAATTAGTAAAGTAAAGAGAAATATTCAACTAATAAGCTGAAAACAACATAATGAAAAAAATCGATACTATTTTATTTCGAATTTAGCATTTCGATAATATTCAACTGATGTGCCATCTTATAGGCAACCCTAAAAACTTTCACGCAATCTCGTGGAGCTGACCATTTACCAGCTGATATGTGACAATAAATAAATATTTACTGAAAAAGGAAAATCAACAAGAAAGCAAATAACCCTATTTATTATTTATCCAAACATTAAAAAAACGCTTTTCCCAATATGTGATACATTGTCTCTAGGTACTTAATGAAATTTATAAATTACAGAAATATATTAAATTTCGATGTCAATCAAAATGTAAACAAAAGGAATGATCTGAATATAGATGAAACCAATATTAATGAATGAAAAACAAAAGGTAATCATTAGTTTTATAGTAAAAAACATCGTTTACTGTAAATTTACGTACAAAACAAAAATCTATTTATGACTTTAGTAATCTGAACCTGTAATTTAATCTTGAAAAATGTAAACAAAAATATTTATTATTTAAACCCAATTTTTAACCGTAACAATATATATATATATATATATATATATATATATATATATATATATATATATATATATACATATATATATATATACATATATATATATATATATATATATATATATATATATATATATATATATGTATGAAGTACAATGCGAACAGTGATTGCAAACTTCGCTCCATCATATCCTTTCCGTGTTAGAGGTTGCACAGTTTGGATGCATTGCTACAAAACACAATTCATCCTATTACACCACCATCGAGATGGTGGCCTACCTGTACCACCACATCGAGAAGAAAGTAAAAACTTACCTTCTCTGCTACAGTGATACGGCAGAGGTACATGTTTCGTCTCTTGCTAGACTCATCAGGGTACCGACATGCACCTGTCTGTGCAAAGGACAGATCGGAAGGAAGCATGCAACACTGAACGCAGCTTCGCCGACCTCCCGCCGGATGGCGTATATACGTTTATGCGGAATCCGTGAAAGCCGCATAAACAAACATATATATATATATATATATATATATATATATATATATATATATATATATATATATATATATATATATATATATATATCCCACAGCTCCTGTGGATGTTTGTTTGTCGGAATAAAAAGTGTAATGTTTGTCTTGAGGATATAAATACAATAATACGTTAGTTCGGGAAGCCAGAGAGGCAAAAGGGAATTTTAAGTAGAAATTAGTACGGTTTCAACTTGTAATTCCTTTTTTGAATTGCTTAGTTAAAAAGGTATAGTTGCTTAAACGCTTGGACCCGTCGATTTTTTTTACATTAGAGTTTTTTGCGCGGTACCAACGTATATACGGTAACTGGGCGCCACTGACTCGATTTGATTACTCAGCTTTTTCATCTTACTTTGAAACTTTTTTGTCTCTTAAGTTTTCCTCTAAAATCAATAGCTTTTCCACAAAAAAAGAAAATACATAAGTAAAAAATCATAATGTACTTATTTTAATCCATTTTCATTTATATTTGTTTTAACCAAGAGGGACTAAGAAAAAATACAAAATAATAATAACAGAATTTCAACAACAGTAACAAAATGTTAATAACATAAATTACAATAAATATTGAAAATGACCACCCTCAGCCAAAATGCAAGAATCCGATCTTCGTCACATTGACGAGCTTATTCGTGGAAATAATCCTCGAGTATTTTTTATTCTTGCGCAAGATGCAATAATGCGATTTCTCAAATCTTCAGCATCTTCAACATGAGGCGCGTAAATCAAAAATATAAGAAGACCTTAGATGAAAAAGTCCAAAGTATTAGATCAGGAGATCGGGCAAGCCATGTATTGCAAAAAAAAATCCAATGAAAATCCGCCGAGATAATCTATTTGTTTATAAGCAAAAATATCAACAATGTCTTAAAACAATTCCTGAGGGAGTCCAAATCATCCGATATTGATTCTGAAAAAAGCGTTGGAAAACTTGAGTTCCCTACTATACCTCGAAAATAAATTTAAATACGTTAACGTGATATTTTGGACTCGGACAAACTTGAAAAATGCTCAGTTGTTGTAAACGACATCGGATTGTAAAATTATTGTGCAAAAACTATCGATTCGTTCCTAACGAATTTTAGCGCGTTATTTTATCATGGCATAAAGTTTTCTTTGCTCTAATATGAAGGTCCTCAGAGAAATTTAAATGGTCGAAAAAAATTAATTAAAAACCTACTTTTTTTTACCTTTTTTAATTATTGCTGTTTTGCAATAAGGGAAATATATTTTGAAATTTCCGACTAACTTTATATTATGGTAAATTTAATTACATAACTTTTTTTCCTCTTCAACTTTCCTCTAAAATGAATACCTTCAAAGTTACACGAGAGAAAAATTGAAAAAAAAACTTTTTTTTTGTTAATTTTATATTTTTATTAATAAAAACAATGTTGTCCAACTTTTTGAAATGACGCATATTTATCGTTATTCAAGTTATTCTGAAGGCTTTCATGCAAAAATCTCCATGTTCCAGTTCACATCCACGAAACCCCGATATTTTACAGATAAAAAAAGGTCTATTTGTGTAATGACATTTGATATCAAAATAAAATGACAATTAAAATATTTGATAAATAATGTTTTCATTTTTTCCACCTCGTTTTTGTGTTTTTTGTAATGTTCGGTGTGATTTGTTGTTTATATGTAAATTGGTTATATTATAAGATGATAGATTTTACTGAGGTTATCGGTATTGGTTTTTGAATTTATAGCATTTTATTTTTTTTAGTCTCTAATATTTCATTAAATTCTCGTTCGGGAATCGGAAATTCGTAAAACATACATTTTTTAGTGTGTTCATATTCCTTCAACAAGTTAAAAAACTTCAGGTAAAAAATGACACACGCAAACACACACTTCATTCCTTTATTTTCCCAGGATAAAAACTCTTTTTAGCATTTTTTACTATTTTTCCCCGTTTTCTCAAGGATATCAAAAGGCAAGGCTTAGGTAGAAAATAAAACCTAAAACCATTATTAAAATTGCGTAAATTTCTTCTTTATTCAATTTTTTTCACCCTTTTCTGAATTATTCTTCACGTGTACAGGATAAAGCAAAAGGATCGCATCCTTATACCTGTCCAAACAGCTGGTATAGAATTACATCTTAGGTTTTCAATATTTGCATTTTTTCAGAAAGTTTTTTATACCTGAGGCGTTTTTTTTTTTCGCAAAAAGGGGTTAAATTAAGAAAGGTGTGGAAGTATAAAGTATATACGGGGGGTCTTAAATTACAAGCGTACAGGTAAATGTGACGTAAGCGCATAATGCCGGTTATCGGATACAGGGTTCGCGTCGTGTGGGAAAAGGGGTATGGAATAAAGGTGTGAAAGGAGTGAAAGTTGTTTTTTGGGATTATTAAAAAATCGTAGAAAATGAAAGATTTAAAATTATGCCAGGTGTTATGAAATAAAAAGAATGCGACAGTCAATGAGGCACCTTTATAATTTTCCAAAAAAATATAACACGACGATTCTTTCGCTCACCTGGCACATCAAACTGTCACTTGTTGAGGATGCATCGGAGCTCTTGCAAGATGAAGTGAAAGAAAGCCTCGTCATTAAATGTAAAATTTGACTTCAAAAATTGGTGAAAATTAGCCTATTTAGTGGACCTCCTATCTGAGGCCAGAATGTGTGCTAATCAGGCGCGGATCCAAGGGGGGGGGGCGATCGCCCCCCCCCCCCAAGAGCTTTGAGTTTAGGAAAATGGACCCGATTTCTTCTCTTATACTATAGTTTATTCAAGAACTAGAGAGAGTAATAAATCATTTTTTACCCTTTTTTTCTTTGCAAACTACCTGTGTTCTTTAGTCCGGTATTTTCAGCAAAACTTGTTAGACACATCTATTTTTCATAGGATGGAAATTTTATAATCAAAAATACCGGTCTATAATAATAGACTAAAACGTAGGATTATTCTCTCAAAAAATTCTAAGTTATAATTTAAATACTTAAAAAATATCCATTGTCAAAAATATAAAAAGTTAAACATATATAAAAAAATAAATTCGTCCATATAATAATAAAATATTTTTGGGGTTATCGGTCATTTTATTATTAATTAAAAACATTTTTAGGGTATTTGACGTTTCAGTTTATTTATTTCTTAATCCATCTGCAGAATTACAATTAAACACTAAAAAGGAATTCAAATGTAATTACTTTTTTTTATGTTGTAATTACAATTAGACCTACTTATTTTCATTTCTATTGTACTGATATCTTAATTTATTTTCTTTTATATATGGAAATACGATAGCCCCAAAAAAATAATATAAACATGTTAATTCTACACGCTTAAGAAAAAGACGCAAATACAAAAATAAAATAATAAAAAACTTACTGCTAATTAGAATTAAATATATATAAAATTAAATAGGGGGATACACTAAAATAAAAATATATAAAAAAATAAAAAAAACATATAAACAACATTAAACAATACAACAAAAACAAAAATTTAAATAATAAATTGTGTTTACACTAGCAAACATTACGTATCTAATTCCTAATCAAAGTCAGTGAAACTATCTTCGCTAAAATTAGTTATAATTGGTTCCTCTATCTCACCGATTATGAGATCGAGTTCTCACATTTTGTTTTATTCTTTTATTATATGGATATTTCCCAATTTTCCGCAGTAACTTTATTCAAAAAAATCTTTCAAAAGTTTAGTTAAATTACTAATTTTATTAATTGTGTTATTTCTAGCAACTCTACCTTTTACTTCAGAGAGATATTTACGTCTTCAACGGATAGTTTCCGGACCATTTATAAGAACAGATTTTCTATCTGGTTTTTTTCAGCAAAAATTAAGTTCTCTGAGTAATTTCCAGAGATCAGTTCTTTTAATTTCAGGTAAATCGCGATTTTCAATAATTTTAGTTAGAATTTTGTAGATGGTTGGGATCTGCTTCTCATAATAAAATGTATATACAACCCCTTTAATTGCAGTTTTCATCTCTTCTTCCAACGAGGTTTTTCGTTTGCCTGTGATCGAATGTGACTTGGGAGTACTAACAATTCCAGTCGTTTTTTCTCCTTCAGTATTCGGTACATAGTAGATTTTCCAACTCCTGTCATGTTGGAACATATCTCAACAGAGCTTTTAACATTATTATCTAGATATTGATATCTTAAGGCATCATAAACATTCGTCGTAATAAGTTTTTCGTTGAGAAAAAAATGCCCTGGTTTAACGATTTTGGAATAAATATAGAGGTGAAAATATATAAAAACAAGCACAAACAAGATAAATTACTAAGAAAAAACTGTAAGTTGTACTTTGCTCACTGACAGAAATTAAATTAAAGTATCATAAATTCTATGTTGCAGTAAATTTATAAAATATATTTAAATATAATGAAATATAATTAGATTTACGGCAGTTCTCAGTTACCTGCAGCACTGGAGCAGGTACGTTAGAGGTTTCGGTAACACTTTTATTACTCTCTCTAGTTCTTGAATAGAGTATAGGAGTCTGTATGCTTGCGATCGCCCCCCCCCCTCCCAAAAGCTTTGAGTTCAGGAAAATAGAACCCATTCTGTATTTTATATTAGTAATGAGTATGCTGCTTGCATCCCCCCCCTCCCCCGTTGACAACTTGTTTTTCTTGCCATACTGTACTTTTGTGATATCACCGCCCCCCCCCCCCCCCAAGAGAGAGACTGGATCCGCCCCTAGTGCTAATTAAATGTTTATGATAAAATAATGCTCTAAGAAAAGTTTCAAAATGAGCAGCTGTTTCAATTTTGAGAAATTAATTATCAAAGTTGAGGAAATTGAATTGCATAATGTGTTGCAGTTTAATAAAAGTTTTGACATTAACCCCCTAATTCACTAACATGGTTTAATTTTAAAATCGGTCTAAATTGATAATAGAGAATTTAAATTGACAAGGATAACAATACGAGGATGGTTCGATAAGTTCTCGGCTTGATAAAGAAAACAAAAGATTTTTGAAAATATTTTTATTTATTTTTCAACATAGTCTTCTTGTACTTCAATACATTTAGACCAACGATGTTCTAACATTTTAATACCCGTTGTATAAAGCGATTTGTCCAACTCTGCAAAATAAGCGGTTGTCGCTGCCCTGACCTCGTTATTTGAAGGGAATTTTCGTCCAGAGAGCCATTTTTTCAAGTTTGGGAAGAGAAAGTAATCGCTGGGAGCCAGATCCGGGGAATATGGTGCATGCGGAAGCACTTCGAAACGTAGGTCATGGAGTTTTACAGCAACAACCATAGATTTGTCTGCAGGCGCGTTATCCTGATGGCAGAGCACTTCATTTTGGCAAGATGTGGATGTCCAGCCTTAATCATATGCTGCAAACGGTCCAGTAGTGAAGCGTAATACTCCCCGATGATGGTCTTGCCATTTTCTAAATAGTTTTTAAGCACCACGCCATGTGAGTCCCAAAAAACTGTTGCCATGACTTTTCCTAGAGATGGAACCGATTTTGTTTTTTTGCGCACTTTCACCTGCCCCTGCCCACTGTTTAGACTGATGCTTTGTCTCTGGCGCGTAATGATGAATCCATGTCTCATCTACAGTTATAAAACGTCGAAGAAACTCAGCAGGATTGCGTCTGAATAAATCTAAACCCTCTTGCGACGTGTTCATTCGAAGGCGTTTTTGGTCGACTGTTAACGAACGCAGCACCCATCGCGCAGAAAGCTTTTTCATGCCAAGAACATCATGTAAAATGTAGTGGACACGATCCATCGAGATGTTTGCTATACCAGCAAGCTCTAGTACTTTCAGTCGGCGGTCATGAAGTATGACATTGTGATTTTTGTGACAATTTCGTCAGTTGTAGCAGTTTTTGGGCGTCCCGAGCGCTCATCATCTTGAATTGATGTACGATCACGATTAAATTCAGCAGCCCATTTTTTTACTGCCCAAAAACGAAGGAAAAGAATCCTTTAAAGCAGAATCCAACTGATTTTTAATATCCGTAGGAGCCAAGGCCTTTAAAACAAAGTACTTTATAACCAGTCGAACTTCAATTTTATCCATCTTGCACAAAATATCGAAGACAACTGAACGCAAACATCAGAAACTTTGCAGGGCGTCATATCGAGGTTAATGCTTACAAAATATTATAGTTATTTGATCCTACTAGCGCCCTCTCTGTTTCAGGCCGAGAACTTATCGACCCATCCTCGTACGTCAAGCAAGTTTTGAACCTTTAAAATATAATTAAAACAATATCATAAGAAAAACAAAACTGGTCATCTAGAAAATCTAATTTCCAAGGCAACTAGATCGGGTCTGGATATAAAAATTTAATATCTTGTGAATGAAAGAAGATAAATAAGTTTACCTTAACTCATTTTAAAGCTCAGGTCACGTAGAATACCAAAAATTATCAGTGAAATAAAAAATTGTTAAATCCACCCCTTGGCCATGGGGTGCAAGAAAAATGGAAATAAATTATAAAATATTTGAAGAAATTGTGTTTATGAGCCATAATTTAAGCTGTTCATTAAGTAACAATTTATTTATGGTTCGTTTTTATTGACATTCATCCTTCCATGGAGGTGAAAACAACCACAAAGTCAATATTCATAAAAATTTGAACAAAATATGAGAAAGATGTTTGAATCAGATCCAATACAAATAGACCCCATAAAGAAGGTATATATATATATATATATATATATATATATATATATATATATATATATATATATATATGCGATGAACCTGAACTTTAAATCGATTATTATCATCGAAGAAGAATATTCGCTAGTGGTCATTTTTGTGTTCGATGTTGGTAAAACATGGTTTCAAAAATATTTTTTGAGCGTTTAGGGCACTGAATTAATAGGATGGGGACGGTACGGTGTATATCTATTGTTATATAACCCAAATAGTCCATTATTATAGACCGGTATTTTTGATTATAAAATTTCTAACCCATTCCTATGAAAAATATATGTGTCTAACAGATTTTGCCAAAGACACCGGACCAAAGAACACAGTAGTTTGCGAAGAGCAAATGGGTAAAAAATGATTTATTACTCTCTCTAGTTAGTTCTTGAATAAACCATAGTATAAGAGGCAAAATCGGATCTATTTTCCTGAACTCAAAGTTCATTGAGGGGGGGGCGATCCCCCCACACTGCCCCCTCCCTTAGATTCACGCCTGCGAATACAAAGTACTTACATTTGGCTTGATCACGCACTTCTCTTCTCTATCTAATACTAACCACTACTCGTGTTAAACCAATACCGATAATACGACTGCTGGATAGCTGCTTTTATGGCCGTTCCGTACTTTTGGTATTTTCTAAAAACATGAGGTATCGGAAGTTCGAAAAGCGACGGTGTACTTCTCATATACAAGGACCATCTATAAATAGATTCGGCTACTAGGGGGTTGAGACTTCATGGTTGATTTGTCGTCTCTAGACACCCCCACGTGGTGTTGCCAGATTATGCACAATTTCCCTAACTTATGGAAAACACAAATTTGGCAACGTTGAGCTCCGGTATATTAAAAAATACTTTTTAAAATAATGTGACTAAAATATTCATTAATTTTTTTCTAAAAAAATCATAACTCAAAAATCTAACGTGTTAGGACGTTTTTAACCGTCATTTTCGCATTTAGAGACCAAAAATTAACCAAAAACTGATTTTTACATTACAGTCGCAAGTTTCCCAACAACATATTTTCTGATGATTCTGTATACAAATATATTTATTTCAAATTCCATACCCACTAAAATATTTTCCATTGACTCAGCAAAACTGAAACCACCGATTAGGTTTTTCTAGAAGTCACAAATTGTGCATTTTGCAAAAAGATAAAAAAGGAATTTGTTTCACATATAATGGTCTCTTTTATAGCGATTACTGCTAAAATGGAAAATAATACTTTATTTAAACAATAACCTTATTTAAAGTACCAGTTTTATCATAAATATAGGCTAATTCACCAGAAATGGAAAAGATATCTTTCTGAGTTTGTTTTATTGCAGTATTAGGGACTTATTGTTTCACAGTGAATTACGGCACTGTAACGTTATGGCGTTAATTTGTCCTAAAATTGTAAAATCCTGGAATATCGAATCGTACTCCATTTTTGTTGGCCAATTATTGTCAGGAGTGGATACAAGGGGGGGGGGATGCGATCACCCCCTCCCCCAAGAGATTCGATTTCAGAAAAAATATTTCGCTGTATCACAGCGATCGAGTAAAAATTGCGAGCAGAAGAAACTGGATCATGCATACGATACTTTAAATTATTAGAGCAGTGTGATAAAGAAATAATACTTCCTACCACCAATAATATTTTAAGAATATCTGCAACGTTGCCTTTTTTTAGTTTGTTAGTTATTGCAGTGCAGAGTGAACATTTTCATTTATGAAACGAGTGGAAACGTGGTCCATATAAACTATGTCAAAAGACAACCTGAATGGATTTACGTATACTGCGACATATCATTCAATATAACCAAAGTAATCGATCGATATACCCATAATAAACATCGTAGAGTTCACTTCCTTTTATAGTGCAATTTAATGTAATACTATTTTAAATAGATATAGATAGATAGATATTTATTTGTGTCACAATTATTACAATTTTACACACGTCAAAATAAACATATAAAAATAAAAATTCCTACAAGATACAATAACAATCACACTGGCAAACTTATGAGTTAAAAGATGCATCAAACTGGTGGTTTTCAATAAACAACAAAATATTAATTCCCTACTACATCAACATATTTCAACAAAACCCTAAGTCTGCATTAATAAAATTGTCAAGTGAATAAAAGCTTTTTGCATCAGTATATTTTTAACTTTGCTTTTCTTCTTCTACCTTTTATAATAGGTCCCTGACCTGTTCCTTCTTCGATTTTCCTCATTCTGGACTTAAATTATCGCTCCACCTTTTCCGTGGTCGACCTCTACTGCGTGTACCACTAGGCGATTTATCTCGTGCGATCCTTACCAGTCTATCCTCTGTCATTCGGCTTATGTGTTTGTTCCATTGTGTCTTACGCTGTAGGACCCACTCGTTAATGCAGTCTGTGTTGCATGATTGCCTGATGTTCTCGCTTCTTTCTCTGTCTAGTAGCGTTTTTCCTGTTATTCGTCGAAGTATTCTCATTTCTGTAGTCTCCAATAGTTGTTTCGTTTTTGTCGTCTCTGGCCGTGTTTCTGAGGTGTATGTCATAATAGGTCTAATTGTGGTTTTGTAGATCTTTGCTTTTAAACAGATCAAATGATAGGCTCTTTAGATGCAAAGGAAGCTTGTTGTAAAATCGAGGAGCATAATAATTGACAGAATATCGACTCTTAGACGTACAAAGTCAGGTGCCATGAGTGAAGCATCCTTGTATTGTAATGGTGAATGTCACTATGCAGTGCAAATTGTTCCCGTCCATAGTAAACATTTAAATATATATACTGATGGCAATGTCAAAATGTTTAGATTCTTGAAGTGGTTTTTGACGTCTGCGCGAAAGTGCAGCCCCATAATAATTCTAATGGCCTTCCGTTGCAGACTGAAGAGTTTGCCAGAATGCGGTGAATGTCCCCAAATAAGAATTCCATATGATAGATGGGTGTGGATGAAGCTGAAGTAAGCGCTCATACATGTTTCATGATGTGCAACTCGCACCAGATTTCTCAAAAGAAACAAATTCTTTGAAACTTTATTTGACACAATCTGAACGTGTTCATTCCATAACAATTTTTGATCCATATGTAATCCCAAGAATTTAACCGTCTGCCGATCACCAATCAGCTGTTTTTGAGTAAATATTTTTAGTTTTATTAATATTGAGACACAACTGATTGACATCAAACCACAGCGAGGCCCCCGACCGCACCTCAAGCATCGTAAGCCGAAGGCTCGTTAAATCAGGGTTCCTATTAGCCAAAGTTGTGTCGTCGGCATACAACACAACCCCGGAAGAAGAAGGGACACTATTTGGTAGATCGTTTATATATATTATGAACAGGACAGGTCCCAATACCGAGCCCTGCGGCGCCCTACGCTCACTACACCGGTCTTTGAAAGATTATCATTATAATAAACACATTGAACTCTATTTTTTAAATATAACTTAATTAGAGAGAGACTTGAAGAACCAAAACCATAGTGTTTCAATTTTGTTAGAAGAATATCATGTGAGATGCAATCGAAAGCCTTGCTGAGATCACAAAATGTAATCCCAGCGAAGCCACCACTCACAGACACAATGGAGCGCACCAAATCAAGAACAGCCAATTCAGTGCCCCTACCCGCCCGAAAGCCAAACTGAGAAGGGTCAAAAATATTAAAGGTTTCCATATAACCGTAAATTTGCTTTGATAGGATAATCTCAAAAACCTTTGCGACCACCGGAATAATGCTTATGGGCATCGGATAATGCATTTTTTGCATTTGTTAATATTAAATTACTTGATAACACACACTTAATGGAGACAATAGACCAAGAAGAGGCCTGAATCTTAGATGGAATTATGACTCCAGACAACTGGAAGGAACAACTTGGTCCCAGACAGCTAAAAACAGATAAATATGGTCACACATGAGAATAAATTACAAGAACACCAAATAAATTACATCACCAAATAGAAGAAGGAACTCTAGGAGCATTGAATAAGCACCGTAGTTGGAAACGGTAGATGAAGGTGAGAATGATGATGACGATGATGAGGAAATTGATAACATAAATATATTTTTACAACTTGACTTATTGAAATAAAAATTTCTTTTGTAACTTGTTGTCTTCCAGTTATCTAGTTATGTGGTTTTAGTTTGGGTTTATGATCTGCTGAATATATTAAGACTCGCCTGTGGAACGTGGATCTTGTTGAACTCCAGTTATGTGATATTGGTAACTTGGGCTTGTGGTATATTAATTCTATCAACACACGTTCGCTTGTCATATTGTACTGTCTTGTATATGTATGGGGTGTGGGTAATTTGGATCTTTTCTTTGCTCTTGTGATTTTGCCCTCCCCCCCTATCTAAAAGAGGAAGTCTGGAGCCGCCCCAGGCTGTTGTGCTTTTCTCCTTGCGGCATTCACCTGATGATTCCAGAGTTACTGCAGCGCTAAATACTTTTCTTTGTCAAAGTTGTCTATCATAGATGGTTAGGTACCTGAATGCTTGTTTTTTAGTTTTGGTAAATAGTATTGTTTGGGTTTTTGTAGAATTAGCTCAGATCTCCCAATGGTCCATACAGACTGAAAGGCTGCTGAGATATTTCTGTAATCTCAAGGTAATAAAGTTGGTATTTGTAAGTGAAGCAATTTGGGCCATGTTGTTATTGTAAAAGCTGGAATTGATTTGGTTGATTTTTTGGAATATTAGCATTATTTATTTAACGGTTGTAGACAATGTTGAAGATCGACTAAAATGTCGTTGTCGGACTTGCATTGTCTTTATTTTTATTTATTTTTACGACGTTTTGATTAGGTTGTATCTCTAATCGTTATCAAGTATAATCAGTTTATACTTGATAACGATTAGAGATACAACCTAATCGAAACGTCGTAAAAATCAATAAAAATAAAGACAGTGCAAGTCCAACAACCAGATTTTAGGCAATATTTATGTTATATAAAAACTTATAACGAAAGGCTTGTAGAAAATGCAATCGAAATTCATAAGAGCTGCAAAGAGACGAAAAGTACGTTGACAATCGGCAGAAAACTAGCATTGATGAAAGATGGTAAAAAAATGAACAATAGGAATGAAATAATAGAACACCTAAACAAATTCTATGAGGATCTTTTAGAGCACCAGAAATACAAGAAGTAGAGAAAGAGGTAACTGCAATTGAAGTAGACGTTCCAGATGTTTTCAAGGATGAAGGTAACTGATGTAATTCAAAGAATAAAATTCATTTCGTAATGTCAACAAAGCTGAGGTAGACATTTAACTGACATTTGTCATCGAAAATTGAAATTTGGCTTAATGATAATGGCCTCAAAAGGTCATATACCTCAATAGGTAGATCAATACCACAATTTTTTTTTATAATTTTAAGATATTAGTGGTAGATTTAAATAAAAATGATACTAGTAGTACGGTTACAATTTAATATGCTAAAATTATATCGATGTGTTATTCTATATAACCAACAAATTTAATTTTGTGATTGGTAAAATTGCTTTTTGGCATAGTCCAAAATTGGGATGTTGGCTATTTTCGGGAAAGTGTTTAAAACCTAATACAACCGATAATATTTAACTTTTTTTTAATACAACTAGTACTTTAAAAATCGCAAACTTTAAATTCCGTTTCAAATTTCCCGCCAAAACGCCAATACTTGTCACTTGACCGATGTGACGTCACACTGGTAAACTAACAAGGATATATAAATTTTTTTCGTAATTTTTGTAATATAAAATGAGTTCTAGGTTATTTTAAGTATTGTACGATACCTCAGTGTACAAGTACTACAATTAAAATACCTGAAAAGTTATTTATTCCCGTTCCAAGTTCGGAAAATAATAGGAAAATGTGGCTTCAGCTAGCCCGGCATTTCTCGTTTTATTTTAGTTTTGAGCTTATAAATACCGATTATTATTATTATGTACTCATTACAGGGGCGGATCCAGCCTCTCTCTTTGGGGGGGGGGGGGAGAGCGGTGATATCACAAAAGTACAGAATAGCAAGAAAAACAAGTTGTCAGCGGGGGGGGGGGGGTGCCAGTAGCATATACATTCCTAATATAGAAGGCAATCGGTTCTATTTTCCTTACCTCTGGGCTGTTGGGGGGGGGGGGGGGGCTGATCACAAACATACACATTCAAGAAGTAAAGAGAGTAATAAAACTGTTACCGAAACCTCCAACGTACTTGCTCCAGTGCCGCTGGTAACTGAGAACTGCCGTAAATCTAATTATATTTCAATATATTTTATAAATTTACTGCAACATAAAAATTCTGATAGTTTAATTGAATTTCTGTCAGTGAGGAAAAAGTACACCTTACAGTTTGTTCTTAGTGATTTATCTTGTTTACGCTTGTTTTTATATATTATTTGAGACTAGTGAGATACCCAAAAGATATGGTTTTCACCTCTATATTTATTCCAAAATTTGTAAACCAGGGCTTTTTTTCCTCAACGAAAAACGATGAATGTTTTTGATGCCTTAAGATATCAATATCTAGATAATAATGTTAAAAGCTCTGTTGAGATGTGTTCCAACATAACAGAAGTTGGAAAAGCTACTATGTACCGAATACTGAAGGAGAAAAAAAGACTGGAATTGTTAGTACTCCCAAGCCACATTCGATTACAGGCAGATGAAAAAACCTCGTTGGAAGAAGAGATGTAAACTGCAATCAAAAGAGTTGTACATACATCTTATTATGAGAAGCAGATCCCAACCGTCGATAAATTTCTAACTAAAATCAATGAAGATCGCGATTTAAATGAAATTAAAAGAATTGATCTCTGGAAATTGCTCAGAGAACTTAATTTTTGCTGGGAAAAACCAGATAGAAAATCTGTTCCTATAGATCGTCCGGAAACGTCTGTAGGAGGAGTAAATACCTCTCTCAAGTAAAAGGTAGAGTTGCTAGAAATAATACAATTAACAAAATTAGTAATTTAACTAAACTTTTGAGAGATTTTTTTGAATAACGTTACTGCGGAAAATTGGGAAAAATCCATATAATAAAAGAATAAAACAAAATGTGAGAACTCGATCTCATGATCGCTGAGTTAGACGAATCAATTATAATTAATTTGAGCGAAGATAGTTTCACTGACTTTGAATAGGAATTAGATACGTAATATTTATTAGTGTAAACACAATTTATTATTTAAATTTTTGTTTTTGTTGTATTTTATTGTTTAATGTTGTTCATATTTTTTTTTTAATTTTTATTTTAGTGTGTCCCACTCTTTAATTTTATATATATTTAATTCTAATTAGCTGTAAGTTTTTTATTATTTTATTATTGTATTTGTGTCTTTTTCTTAAGCGTGTAGAATTAACATGTTTATCTTACTTTTTGGGGCATGTTTATCATATTTCCATATAATAAAGTAAATTAAATTAAGATATCAGTACAATAGAAATAAAAATAAGTAGGTCTAATTTTAACTGTAACATATAAAAAGTAATTACATTTGAATCCCTTTTTAGTGTTTAATTGTAATTCTGCAAATGGTTAAGAAATAAATAAACTGAAACGTCAAATACCCTGAAAATGTTTTTAATTAATAATAAAATGACTGATAGCCCCAAAAATATTTTAATATTATATGGACGAATTTATTTTTTTATTGTATTTTTGACAATGGATATTTTGTAAGTATTTAAATTATAACTTCAAATTTTTTGAGAGAATAAGGCTACATTTTAGTCCATTATTATAGACCGGTATTTTTGATTATAAAATTTCTAACCCATTCCTATGAAAAATATATGTGTCTAACAGATTTTGCTAAAGACACCGGTCTAAAGAACACAGGTAGTTTGTGAAGAGAAAAAGGGTAAAAAATGATTTATTACTCTCTCTAGTTCTTAAATAAACTGTAGTATAAGAGGAAAAATCGGGTTCATATTCCTAAACTCAAAGCTCTTGGGGGGGGGGGGGGGGCGATCGCCCCCCCCCCTTGGATCCCCGCCTGACTCATTATCGGTTGCGAAAATAACAATTCTTGATAAATTTCTTACATGGAGGTCGTTATATTCCTAAATTTAGCATAACAAAAGTTACTGCTTGTTGCGAAGAAATGGGCCACAATAAAACAATCAATTCTCGGCAATTTCGAACTATTTGCCTTAATAAATCCACTTTCGTTCATGGGAAAAGTAAGCAAATTTCGAAGAAATTACATAGAAATGACTATAAAATATGAATCAGACAACGTAACTCTTGACAGCGATCACGAATGTGACATAAAACAAAAAAATTTACATGTTAAGTTCGTGGCAGCAATGATGTTGGCTGTATTCTTTAGAGTAATTATCAAATGATTGAAGTGGAAAAAAGTGAAACTGATAACCATGTTCTTTTGAATATTCACTTACTTGTCATTAGTTCGAGGTGATCATGATTACTTTAAGTGATAGAACTGAAAGTAATAATGACTCAAAAGAATAATCGTATCCGGACGGAGTGCCAGCGATGACGTTAGTATGGAGTGGTGTTCGTTGTCACGTGACTCGATCCTTCGAGTCACGTGACAACGAACGATCTCCTGATCTAATTACATTTTCATTATTTAAAAAACTAAAATTCCTTGAAAATAAAGAAAAATATTGGATTTCTATTGTGGAAACTACCATTTCGAGACAATATTATATTTTTATTTGAATACAGTCAAAATCCCAATTCCCATTTGATTAATTTGAATGCTCGGAACCCACGGCGTGCCAGTCACACATATTCTTGACACCGATTTTCTTTTATTAAGATATAACATCTTTATTCTTCAATATATTTGGTAATATACCATATTTAGATTAGTTAAACAAAACGTTTGTTTTTAGATAAAAATCTATGTCTTCGGTTATTGAACGGAGATTTTATGCAAATTTCCTATTTAATTGCTAGAAAAAATTCTTAACATTCCGCGTATTTATTGACACAGACCAGCGCAACTGTTTTTGTATCAATCAACACTTCAAATTAAGGTTTTTAAACTTTGGTGACACTAAAATTAAGAGCAATTAAGAGAAAATAGATTCGAGTTTATCGAAAATTAATTGCTTATAAAATCCGAAAATCGAAGACGATCTATTAAAATGTAAATTCGCTAATATGTAATAAATTATTATCAAAACGGGGCATTGAAATTTTAACTATCTGCTTTATATCATTCAAAGGTTTTGGGTCGCAGCTTAACCACGATTGCTCGCATCCTTTACGCTCATATATGAGTACAAAAACCTTTGAAACAATATTTTTGAGATAGCAGTGAAAACTGAATTAAAATTTATCCAGGTGCATTCGAGTTATAAGCAAACAAACAGACAGACAAACATATATACAGGGTTTCATAATTTAATTCACAGGAATATAAAATCTTCATTCCGAGAAATGTCGATAGGATGGTAACCTTGCAGATATTTTAGAAGCCAAACTGCAAACCAACACTCAAATACTCCTACATACACCGGAATAGGGAGAAGCTTAACAATTATGCAATATATAAATAAATCTTTACTGTTATATAATTAGTTTAATAATAATAATAATAATTGCTGTACCTAACAACAACAACAACCTAAGGCCAAAATACAACGAGAAGATCGCCAAATACAGAGATCTGAAGGTCCAAATCCGAAGACAATGTATTATAAATATATTAGAAATAACAACAATAGCTGCTACCAGAAACCAGCTAGAACGGATGCTTAAAATTGTAAAGAAGTTCTCTGGGGATATCAGTTTGGACTTGACGACTACCGTATTTTAAACATTGTTAAAGGACAGATACAACAAGGTGCATTTGGGATGCAAACCGGTGAAACTATAGCTGCAATGGAAGTAGATTAAATATACAAATATCTAGGTATTAAAGAGGCAAAAAGAATTGACTATAGCACTATGAAGGCCGAATTGACGGCCGAATTTGCTAGGAGGGTAAGACGGGTATTACGAACTAACTTAAATGATAGAAATTTATTTAAGGCACTCAAGTGATACAAACTCTTTTAGAATTGTAAAATGGAGCATGATGAACATCGAAAATCTACAAAGAAAAATAAAAACCCTTTAAACAAAAGCACACAAACACCGCTTTCGGAGTGCTACTGAACGTACAATGCTTCCAAGACACCAAGAAGGAAGAGGAATGGTGGATATTGGTAAGCAGCTCGATCAACAAATAATAAATTTAAGTTTATATTTTCACAGATTAGCAGATTCTTCCACAGGATATCGAGCAATATGCGAGGCAGACGTTCCAATGCCGCTACAGCTGAGAAAATAGGATATTGCCACTCACCACCAAACAGATCAAGAGAAGTATCAAGTTTGGCTACAGAAGCGACTTCATGGACGGCATCCAAATGAGGATATCCTGGACAATATCGAAAACTCAGGGTTGAACTACTGATTGACTTCAGGACAGATGTTTCCGAAAACGGAGGGCTTCTTGTAAGCCATCCAAGACCAGGTTATTCCAATGAAAATTCATTGACAGTTCATCATCAGAGATCCCTCAATATAAAACGACCAATGTAAGTATGGCTGTCGACCATCGGAGACAATCCAACACATCACTGGAGGATGCCAAGCATTTGCCGCAACGGAGTATATGGAAAGGCATGACTCAACCGCTAAAATACTTCGTCAAGTGTCAGCAGAGAAGTTAAATCTATTGGAGGTAGGAAAAGTGCCTTATTAGACCAGACATTTCATTAACAGATTAAACTTCTAAGCGAACCACACTAATTGACATTGCAATACCAAATAACAACAATCTAAGGCCAAAAGTGGCCAAAGACCTGGAGGTGCAAATTCGCAGACAATGGGCAATGAACAGCGTCCAAACGATCCCCATAATTTTATCAGCAACTAGAGTGATACCAAAGAACCTCCTGCAGGAAATCAAGAGTTTAGGCTTTAGTGAGCATCTGTATAAACCTATTCAACAATCAGGACTTCTTGCCATGGCGCGGACCGTCCGAAAGTTTACAGCGGACCAGGTCACCTAGAGCCCGGTTACATGAAAAAGATCCCCACAGAACTCAATCCTGTGACTATCCTTGTATACCTGGCCTGAGCCAATATTCCATGGAGGGAGTGCGAAACCGTTTGGCTTAGAGATCTATAATAATAGTAATATAAAATGAAAATAGAGTGAGAAATCAGAGGCACCGACGAAAACTTTGAACAAATCATTGAAGTTGAGCCACAGCTAGAACTAGAGGTCGAAGAACAACTAAACAATGACATTTGATAGGACAAAGCTCAACTCTACCGGAAATTGTCCACTGAAATGAGTAAGTCTGTACTGGAGTTGGATGGTACCGACCAATTATACAGGCCAGCACTATCAAGAGTAAATTCATCTAAAAAGTTTAGTATTATATTAGATATCATAAACAACAGAGTTTTGTCAATTTATGTTTCAGAGATTCACACACTAGAACATCGACATATGCTGATATACTGGGCGCCAACTGCAGCAGCTAGAACTATGAATGTTAGGATCATCATGAGATAGCGAAAAGGCTACTGAAGCCTACAATCGAAGATTATTCAATAGGATGAACAATTATATATATATATATATATATATATATATATATATATTGTCTGACAAGAGTGTACATAGAATCTAATAACAAAAAACTGTAAAATGTTCGTGATATATTTTAATATTTTGTAAGCCTTTCAGTTGCGTCTAAGACTGTCTGAATCAGGAGATATAACTGGCAGAATTTATTAAAGGTGTTAGAACAAGAAAATATAGAGTCGAGTACGAGAAATATTGAATCGGATCCAATATTAGTCGCAATATAACCCAATAAACAGCACTGCCACATACTTAAACAGAAACCTTCCATTACTGCAGAACGAGTAAAGAGTATAAAGACAGCAACAACCGAATATCGGCGGATTCAGCCTCTCTCTTAGGGGGGGGGGGCGCAGTGATATCATAAAAATACAGTATGGCAAGTGGTAGTAGGTTGTTGACAGGGAGGGAAACACCAGCATTTCTGAATTTGAAGCTTTTAGGGGGATGATCTCAAGCGAAAGCGAGTTGTCGACGGGGGGAGAGATGCCAACAACATTCATATTTCTAGATATGAGGCAGGATTGGGTCAATTTTTCTGAATTCGAAGCACTTGGGGGTGCAAGCGAACGCGAGTTGTCTACGGAGGGGAGATGCAAATAGCATTCATATTCCTGTGTGTAAGAGGCAGAATCGGGTCTATTTTCCTGAATTCGAAGCTTTTTTTTTGGGGGGGGGGGGCGATCGTCCCCACCACCTCTTTCCCCCTTGGATCCGTCATTGCAACCGAAAACGAAACAATACCCTTTTTGACCGATCAAAAAGACCTTTTCAATCACCAAACTTGGCAAATAATAGATACCCGAATAAAGAATAAGTAAAAGAGATCTGGAGAAAAAATCAACTAACTTCAACCACCCTCTGCAACATCAACGCTAACTGAAACAACGAAGAACATCAAGTCTGACAGGATTATAGTCAGATGCAAATCCAACTCGTCACTACCGAGGATATCACTAGCATCATCAAGGAACTTCATAATTGAAAAGCTTCAGGTCCTGATTATCTCCAGAACTACTGCCTTAAAAAATTATAGAGTATGAACCAAAGACTGATGTTTTACTTGAATCACGTATCTCCTACTAAAAGATAAGCATAATATACAAGATCCACCCAAATATCGGCCAGTCATTTGTCGTACCACGATATACAACGTGATCATTTGCTGCTTGACACAATGTATCCATGGACACTGTAAGCAAAACAAAATCGTTCCAATTCAGCAAGAAAGATATGCCGGAGGCTCAATGGGTTACAAGGAACAACTTCTTATCAATTCGGCATAGTTCAAATGAAGGAACTTATTCGCCACCTACGTGGACTACCCAAAAATCTTCGACTCTGTACCAGATGAATGGCTAGCAGATATACTGAAAATATGTAGATTCGATATACATATAGTCTTCTTTTTAGAACACCTCATGTCAACTTGGAGAACATCGAGACAGACATAATCACAAGACGAAGGGAAATATTTCAGGGAAATTCACTGAGCCCATTATGGTTCTACCTTTCCATGAACCCACTATTACGCCTTTTAAATTCCACCATAGGTGGCTTCAGTATTAAGAACAATCGTGAAGAGATGTTAAGAGTAAATCATTTTTTGTATGTGGATGATTTTAAACTGTTGGCTGCCACCAGAAATCAGCTGGAGCAAATGCTGAAAATTGTGAAGAATTCTCCGGGGATGTGGGAATGCTGTTTGACCAAGAGAATTTGAGATGCAGAATGGTTAAACCATCGAGACAATGGAGACAGCACAGTTATAAAAACTTGGACATGAAGCAGGCACAAAAAATTGACCATCGAACTATGAAGACCGAATGAACCAGTGACTTCATAAAATTCTATTTAGAGCGTTCAACACCTCAGCGAGTTATATACTCAGCGACTCTTGAAATTCTGAAATGGAGCAGGATGAACATAGAATTTCTGCAGATGAGAACCAGAACGTTCCTAACAAAGGCACGCAAACATCATCTTCATAGTGCTACTTAGCGGATAATGCTATAAAGACACCACGAAGAAAGAGGGTTAGTGGATATTGGTAAGCAATTGAATCAACAATTAACAAACTTACCTGAAGGCAGAGGAGCATAACATTCCTTAGGGCCTAACAACATAGATAGTTCTCCTACAGAGCTCCATCCTTGTGATATCTGAATATATCTTGGCTGTGTGAATGTTCCCTGGAGAGAGTATCAGAGACTTTGTGCTCTATCGTGACTAATCTGAATTAACCTAATATAGTATTGTTGCATTACACAAAGAATTGCGAATTGTCGTATTTTCCCTTTATGCACGAAAGCCAAAACTACCTATTTAATTATGAATTCCATAATACTTTTAGAATTAATTCTGCCCATTACTGCTATTTGTTTATAACAATAAACTTGTTCATGTGAAAATATGTATTATGCAACATTCTCGTCAAGTTAGTTCACTGTTGGATTTTTTCTTGGAAAACCCGACGGTCGATTACGTTGACAGTTTTTATTTGATTATGTTATCCTTGTTTATAGATTGTTGGTAATAAATTTTTTATAATTATTGTGTTTTCATAAATGACACATTTTAGCCGCGAAAACAATAAATTCTTATAACGAGCGGTTGTTAATTGTTTTGTGGATGGTGATTTACTTAGAGAGAACAATTAAATAAAGGAAATTTTTCTCTCTTGGTTTGTTACCGACTTTCTGTGTTATTCTTATTGTTGTTCGCCAATTTATTCTTATATTATTATAATTGTTAGCTCGTTGCTAGGTAAATTTTTATTGTTGATGGTCGCTCCAAATTTCTTGGACCAGTCTTAAGCTTTGCTAAAGTGTGATAGTGATGGAAAGTAACGATACTAATCGTTACAAAATAACCGTTACAAACCAATCACTAAAAGTAACGAGTCCTCTATTTAGAAAAGACTTGTACCTTGGCAATTCGTTACTATACCGAAACACTATTAGTCCGGGACGAGAACCCAAAATAACTAAAGAAATATAACTACTATTTTATTCTCGCGAGACCAGACCGGCATGGCGGTCTTCTTTATAGTCACGAAACCGCTTACTAGGGGATTAGACACTGGATTATTTTAACTGTTTATTAGACATTTAATGTATCAGCGATTTCGAAGTTTTCGTTGTTTTCCGAGCAGCAACCCACAGGACAGAAGCGTTTTTTATGCTTAGATGCAGGACTCGGCAGATTAAAAGAATTTTTCCGAAATAAGATAAGAAATAGTATTTCTAATAGAAAGAATAGATCTCGTTAACGGTCTATCCATATATGATAGTTCAGTCCAGGGCCGTGTCACCAGAATATGAGTGTACGGCAACATCGAATTTGAGGGGGCGCGCGCCCACTTCAGCGGCGGGAAAAAATCGATATCTTATGACCTTCAAACTCTAGGCTTCAAACACTAGAAATTTTCTATTTACAACTAATAATAGAATTTTTTAGCCAATTTAACGATATTTACAAATATTACATCAATAATATTGTGTTTTCTGTAATAAATTATCAAATAAGTGATCTGTTTTTAATAAAAATGCCAACAAAAAACATTTATAAAAATTAATTCTATGTTGGCAACAATATGTGACGTTGTGCCAGTTGTCTCCGAAACAGGTGTTGGGGTTTTGCTTCGAATGTTTTATGAAATTTTCACCGTTTTTCAGTATTTTTCCCAAAATTTTTGGTAAGTAAAGACAGAATTCTTTTATACTTTTTCAATCACTTACTTAATAGTTCGTATTTTGTTGTAGAAGACGCATGGTAATTCATACGTGGCCCCAAATTTTTGTATCGTGTTTTCATGCTTGGGTGGCGAAAGGCAGGTATTGTAAGTATGATCTGTAAGTTAATTTTTAATTAGTAATGAATATAACTTGTAATAACAATAATCCGCCTCAAATTCCTGCTCTGTTTTTTAAAGTGTTTTACATGTTTAATATAACATCATTAAACACAATAACAGATATAGTTAAAGTTTATTATGAACATTTAAAAAATATACTCTGTACAAGATAAATTTTTATTATTTTAGACATAAAAGTGTGACTTTTGAATGTGAAATTTTGTTATATAACTATTATTCATGAGTCTCAGTAGCCCAATAGGAAGGGTGCCAGCCCTGAAGGCATGAGCATGTTTGTTCGAGTCCCAGCTGAAATGGAAAACTTTATTGACCTTACCTAAATGTTCTCAATGTAATAACAAAATTTTTGCTTCTGATACTTATAGTGAACATCTATTTGTCAAGTACGCGAGTCAAAATTTAATAGATATGACAGATAACGTCTGTAAAATGCTTGCATCTTTTTTCTTTATTTTTAAGTTTTGTAAAGATAGAAAAAAGTTTCAGAGTTTTCTAAGGGACATTCAAAAAAAATAATAGATTTAAAACGCAGAAATTAAGTTTATGATGATTTAATTTTAGTAATATATCAGTAGCATAATTCTAACAGATCATCTCCCTCAAAATATTTAGAGCCGTTTTCTATCAATAGTATGGATATTGTAAAAGTTTGATGCTTTAATCTTTATAAAATATGATGGATGACAACTAAGTTATTGATTTTTTTACTGGCATATTTTAAATAATGAATAATTTTCTTTTCACGTTTTAATTTATAATCTGATTTGGTTATATTGTGAATAATAATTGTATATTTTTATGAAGTATAAATAATTTTGCTTTTTATCTGTATATATAATTTATAAGCCATTCTTTAATTATAAGATCTTTACTTTCTAGATTCTTCAAGCTGTTGTATTTTTTTGTAATCTTTATTATTTTAAATGATATTTCAGGACCTTACAACTGAGAAAAAGTCGTCGTGTAGAAAATCACTCTTTTTACTGTTTAAATAGTTGAATATGTATTGTAAGTAATGTATAAATTATTTTAATTTTTAAACTTGTTATAGAACCTTTTATATTAATGGCTGAAGTTTACTACTGTCATTTTTTAGTTTAAAATGATTTGTAGTAACATTCAGCCAATAGAAAAGTTATCTTGAATATCTCAAGTGTAAAAAGGTGTTTTAGGGGTGGGGCAAGTTCTTATCATATAAAAGCAAACAAAATTTTTCATTTCCATCTATTTAAAAACAAAATATTTTTTCAATTAATATATAGAAAAGTGTTAATTTAAATCCGTACACCCTAATTCATTAAGATAGTGTAACTGTAAAACCGGTCTAAACTCTCAGTAGAAAGTTGGAACCGACGAGAATAACAATCGGTCAAACAAGTTTTGAACCTTAAAAATAATTTTCTTTTTGTACTGAACCTGCCAAAATGGAGAATTTTATCATTTTCGGGCACAACTATTTCTCTTAGATATTTCAAGGTTTTATCGCTAGGTTTTTATTCTTAATCTCCCTATATAAGTGTTGTATTTGTTGACATATGTAATATAAATTATGACAGAATTATAAACAAAAGAAAATTGGTCTACTAGATCTAACTTCTGTGGGTCTAAATCTTAAACCTTCTTAGTGAGTCTAGCTGTTAGCTTTCAGTTTAGACTGGGTTTAAATTTAATTCACCCTGGTAAATCACAGTTTCAATTTTTATTGATATACTTTTTTTTTCAGGTATAATATGGAAATGATCAAGTATTGCAGCTTGGTTATAAGGCTCTACTAAATTTAATATTAATATATTGTATATATATATATATATATATATATATATATATATATATATATATATATATATATTATTATTTCAGTAATATAAATAAATATCTTTGGGTACTTGTGTTATTTTTTGACATTGCTGACTTTGAATAGAAAAGGATATTATTTTCAATTCATTAAGCTGTATTATTAGTTTTAAAAAGAGGAAATATTATGTATTTATAAATTTACATAGTTGCAATTTCAGAAGCACTAGCAGAATTATCTAATTTTTTAGGAAATTACTATTTAAAATGAATTTTGTACGTTTTACGTCTGTCCCTTTACGTTGGTTGTTTACTTGCTAGTTATTTCAAGTGTGGCATATATAAGTAGGTAATAATATCTTGAAATGTTTCGAACTAGGTAGGTAATAAATAATAAATATATTCTGAATTTACTAAAAATAGTAATGCCAAATATGTTTAACGCATGATAAAATATATTGAGCAGATATAACAAAAGCATTTTTAGGGTTGAGAAATGGAAATACAGAAGAGAAGTTCTGTTTGGATTTATTTTCTGTTATTATTTAATGCCAAAGCAAAATGTAATATTTGCAAATCTATAAACTCCTATTAAAACGGCAATATTTCAAATTTAAGGAAACGTTTTAAATCGAAACTCCTAACAATGTCATGAAATGAGCGCTGAAAAATAAATCACTCTTTCAGAAGTTATCCTCGTAGTTAAAAGGCTCATGTCAACGTTGGAGGGAATTAAACTTGAATTTACAAGTCAAATGAGAGAAGATTTGATATTTTTTTTAGATTCACTTGCTGCTCGTTTTGGAGACCCAGAAAAGTAACAATGAGTAAAGTGACTTATCTTGATCCTCATTTCAAAACAAGGAGTATTATTAAAAAATATTGTACTAGTAAAAGACGAACTCCAGGTTGAATTAGTTAATATAATAAAAAAGGAACATAGACAAATTGCTGCAAGTCAGAGAAATCAAATACAAATATCTGAAGAAAAGACAATATGCGAAGATAGATATTATTTGGCAAGATTCTGATAGTTCTATAATATATTTTGAACTTGTCAGCAGTTCAATCGCTTTAGTAATTGCAGAAATACGCATATACACAGAAAAGGCTAATTTGTAAAGAAAAAAAGATCCTCTAGTTTGGTGGCAAGGCAGAGAAAAAGTATACCCTTGGCTATCTCAACTGGCAAAGATATATTTATGTATAGTTGTAGTACTGCGAAAGAGTTTTTTTAAAAGCTGATCAAGTCATGACGAAACGAAGAAATCGTTTAAAGGCAAAACACGTCGAAAATTATTGTTTTTACAGCAGACTAAACATTTATAACATTTTTGTCTGTATTTGAAAATGAATATATATTTTTTTGTTTTTGTTAAATCTGGTTATTTTTGAATGGTATATTCTTTAATTTGTATATGTTTTTCCATATTTCCATATATTACCTTTTATTACTTATAATTTAAACACCTTTTAACATTTATAATTGAAACCAATACATGCTTAACGTTTAGTATTAAATTTCATATTTAACATAGAATATAAATTATTTAATCAAAGACCTGAAGTATATATGTTATATCACTAGCAGTATTACTTATTCGAATAAAAGTAACTAAAATAACGATTCCAAAGTAACGAGTCCTAGAGACGAAAGTAACGAGTAGTTACAAGTCCTTAAAACTAACTAAACTTTCCATCACTTAAGTGTGAAGAAGGGCTACGACCAGGGTTGCCACGTGTCCCGTTTTTCTGGACTGTCCCCCTTTTTCGCCCTCGGTTCCCCGGTCTGTCACCATTATAAGCGGAATCCTGGATGCCCCCTTTTAAGGTGTTGTTTGAAAAATGTATATGCAAATATTTACTTAAAACTTTTCTGCACAATTTATAAATTTGTCTAAACACAATTTACTTTTACAAAAACAAATATAGTTATAACTTTAGCTAAAGCTATAACTATCTTTGTTTTAGCCCATTCAAGAACATTCGTACACTTTTTATAAACATTGTGTAGGTTTACATGCTTACATTGTTCTGATCCACACAATATTTCCCTAGTGTTCTACAGGTAATTTTTTACAAAACAAGTAACCATTTTTAAAAAATAAAAATTTCAGTAAGAAACAAAGAAATCTATTTCTTCTTCTTCTTCTTCCTCTTACAGCCTGTTTTTTCCAACTCAATCATTCATCTCATTTGATGTTGAAATCCAGGACTCTCTCCATCTTTTAGGTGGTCTACCTATTGGTCTTCTGGTTTCCGGTGTTCCATCTCGGGCGATTCTCGCTATCCTATTTTGCGCCATTCTTCCTACGTGCTCATTCCAGGCTCTTCTGCGCTTCCGTCCCTATCTTACTATATTCTGCATTCCATGTTCCTCGCGTATTGTTGAATTGCGTATGTGATCTCTTAATGTGTATCCCGATATTCTTCTTAGTACCTTCATTTCGGCAGTTCTTAGAATTGATTTTGTTTTTGTGTTGTCAGCTCTCGTGTCTATTGCGTACGTCATTATCGGTCGAATACAGGTCTTGTAGATTTTTGTTTTTGCGTCCTTGCTCATGTATGTGTTGTACTATATTATATCCGCCAGGCTTCCTGAGATTCTATTTGCCTTGTTTACTTGGTTTCTTCCTTCTCTTGTTTTGTCTTGGTTTGCGGATATCTCAACTCCTAAGTAATTAAAGGTCATGAGTTGTTCTATTGGTTTGTCATCCACTACTAGTTTGCCTCTTAAGGGCACTTTGCTTATTACAATTGACTTAGTTTTATCGATGGACATTTTCATGATGAATTGCTTGCTTATGGTGTGGAATGTAAATAGAAGTCTTTGGAGGTCGTCTTCATTTTCCGAGATTATGACGGCGTCATCAGCGTAACATATTATTGTTATTTCCCCGGTATTCATTCTGTACCCTGGTGCCGCTCTTTTGACGTTCTCAATTATTTGGTCCATTACTATGTTAAACAGTAATGGACTCAGAGGGGCCCCCTGTCGTATGCCCGACGTTATCGGTACATCCTTAGTTAGGTTGCCGCTTACTAAGATTTGTGTTGTGGTGTTGAAGTTTAGCTGTTCAACTATGTTAATTAAATTGTTTGGGATGCCTTTAATTCGCATTATTTGCAGAATACCATCCAGTCTCACCCTATTAAAGGCTTTAGTGAGATCTATAAAGCACATAAAAGCCGGCTTAGTAAATTCAGTAGATTTCTCTGCTATCTGTCTTACGATGAATATGGCAAAAATGAAAAAAAGAATAATAAGGAATAAGAATTCTTAATTAGAAATAAACACTTTACACGTTTTACATCGACACTGTAATCAGATCTTGATGTCCCATCCTAAAAATATCTTAAGTACCAAACTTAATACAAATCAAACTGAAATATTTACAAATATTTAAGAAAATTATAATTTTGTCAACGTGTATTTCGAATAGTATCAACTTTTGGACCCAGGTAAATTGATCCTCATATTTTAGCATCGGAAATTTGTACTAGCATTTTGTCTAGACCTTTTAGAGACACCTTGTATAGTACACCCTATTCACAAGTTATAAAAGAAAAAAAAACCTAAAAGACACAAAATTATTTTTTATTTCACTCTTTAAAGGAAACCCGCTTATCAAAAAATCTTTAAAACCTCCCTCAAAAATCCAATTTTCAATAAAAACCGTTCGATAAATCATCACCCCATTGTCGCCCATTTTAACCCTATTCGATACAGCCGTATAGGATTTTTTATTCCATCCCCTTGCTGAATGAAAAGATATTTTTCTGAAGAAAAGGTACAAAGGTGTCCGAAAATGTCTTAGAAATTAAATGGTTACACGTGTTTACGCATTATGTTGACACAAAAGTGTTAACGTTTGGCAATATTTTTTTTGCTGATGTGATATTTTGAAAAAATATTGGGTTTTGATGAGATTAGGATCGACCAGATAATTTTCATATATATATATATATATATATATATATATATATATATATATATATATATATATATATATATATAATTTATTTTTAACCTTTTGTTAAATATTTTTTTCTAATATTTTCTTGGGTATAGGTTTTTCATTAGAGAAACAAAGGACAATAATTTTCTTTCTGACGTTTCGCTCTACATAGCGAGCTTCTTCAAAAGAGCTTGGTATATTTATTTTACATCTACAAAAATTACAGAATTTTTTATATAATAAACATATATCACAGTAATTACATTTTTATATTTTTAATTTAATTAAAATTAATAATTATACGAAGTTAAAAAGCAAAGTTCCCACCAAAAAAAGATCTAACGTAATATATGCAATTCCATGCCTAAATTGTCCTAAGAAATACATTGGCATGACGACACAATATATTGAAAATAGAGTGAATGGACACAAGTATACTAAAAACGCATCGACATCTTTACACAAGCATGAACAAACATCTAAGCATGAATTTGATTTTAAAAACACCCATATTTTAGATACTGACAGAAATTATCATAAATTAGTCATCAAAGAAATGATACACATAAAAAAAGATAAAAATGTTGTAAATGACAAGCAAGATGTCAAAAATTTAAGTCAGATATACTATAATTTGATTTTTGAATAAAACATGCTTGAAGCGACTCTATAATAAATATGAGAAATAATGTAATGATGCTTGGAACGATTTCATATACACTCATACAGGTGAAAGAACGTCATTAAAAAATAAATAATAATCTTTTTTCCTATTTTTTGCTTTTTATAAAAATAAATCTATCTATACAAATTGCATACCAAAGATCATAATTGAATTTATTTTTAAACATACACACAAAACTACTTTCAAGGTATGTACTATTTTATAATTTTCACTATTTTAACCTGTTTGTATTGTTTTAAATTTTGAATTTTAAACTTTAAGACTATTTTAAAATCTGTTTTGTTTTTTTTTATTAATTTTAATTAAATTAAAAATATAAAAATGTAATTACTGTGATATATGTTTATTATATAAAAAATTCTGTAATTTTTGTAGATGTAAAATAAATATACCAAGCTCTTTTGAAGAAGCTCGCTATGTAGAGCGAAACGTCAGAAAGAAAATTATTGTCCTTTGTTTCTCTAATGAAAAACCTATACCCAAGAAAATATTAGAAATATATATATATATATATATATATATATATATATATATATATATATATATATATATATATATATACATATGTATGTATGTATATATATATATATATATACATATATATATATATATATATATATATATATATATATATATATATATATATATATATATATATATCCTTTCTGTGTTAGAAGTTGCACAGTTTGAAGAATTGCTATAGAATACAATTTATCCTACACCGAGAAGAAAGTCAAAACTTACCTTCCCTGCCATAATGATACTGCAGAAGTACATGTTTCGTCTCCACTAGACTCATCAGGGTACCGACATGCGCCTGTCTGTGCAACTATATGCAACTCCGTGTATAAATGAAGCAAAATATGAACAGTAAATTCAAGCTTCGTTCCACATGGTGGTCAAATAGGATAAATTGTGTTCTAAGCAATGTGTTCAAACTGTGCAACTTCTAACACAGAAAGGATATTATAACCTAAAGATAACTAAAAACAGTTTTTTAACGAAAATTTAAATATTTGACAACAAGAAAATTTTAAATAATTCTTTTACTTAAGAATAAAATCAAATTAATAATAATATTTCTTTATCCTGAGTTCACTCTAGCTGAAAATCTTCCAAAAATATTAAAAAACCCTAATAAAAACACATTTTTAGTAAAAGGAATCGCCAGTAGTGGACTCTAGAAAACCCGTAATTAAATGATCCACGATTATTGCAAGTACGATTTGGTTTTAATGGGTGGTAATGAATGATCGGTAAAAAATGATCAGCATTTTTTTTAAATGCTTTAATTATTTATCCTCAAAATGTATTTATTAGTATTATAATAATTACCATTTATCTTTTTTAATATTCTTATTTAATTAATTATCCCTGTCATTTGAGAAGTTCTGCCAAATGATCAGTTTGATGGTTTCAGCAAAACGCTTGCCCCGTACATAATTTCAGGGAAGTACAAACATTTTAAACGGAGACTTTTGATGAAAAAATAATCTTTAACCGTAGTCCCAAGCGCTGGCGTTTTGACTTTTATTTATGGGGATATGTGAAAAATGAGTTACACGAATTTGATCGCCCTGACAACAAGAAAGTTCTTGAACAGAGAACTCTTGGAAATACCATTCATGGTGTAATCAGAGCCATTTTGAAAAAATGTCAGCTGTGTATTGAAAAAAATGGTATATATATATATATATATATATATATATATATATATATATATATATATAATTTATTCTTGTATCTTAAACCTTTTGTTAAATATTTTTTTCTAATATTTTCTTGGGTATAGGTTTTTCCACTAGAGAGACAAAGGACAACAATTTTTCTTGACGTTTCGCTCTACATACTGAGCTTCTTCTAAAGAGCTGGTATATTTATTTTACATCTACAAAATTACAAAGTTTTTTTATAATAAACATATATCACACTAATACAACATTTACATTTTTAATTTAATTAAAATTAATAAAAATAAAACAGATTTTAAAATAGTCTTAAAGTTTAAAATTTTAAAACCAATACAACAGGTTAAAATAGGTTAAAATTGTAATAATTATAAAATAGAACATACCTTGAAAGTAGTTGTGTGTGTAAGTTAAAAACAAAATTCAGTTATGATACTTTGTATGCAGTTGCTATGGATGGATTTCTTTTTATAAAAAGCAAAAAATAGGAAAAAAGACTATTATTTATTTTTTAATAACGTTCTTTCGTTTGTATGAGTGTATATGAAATCGTCCCAAGCATCATTACTATTTATTATAGAGTCGCCTCAAGTATGTTTTATTAAAATATCAAATTATGGTATATCTGACTTAAGTTTTTGACATCTTGCTTGTCATTTACAACATTTTTATCTTTCTTTATGTGTATCATTTTTTTGATGACTAATTTATGATAATTTCTGTTAGTATCTAAAATATGGGTGTTTTTAAAATCAAATTCATGCTTAGATGTTTGTTCATGTTTATGTAATGATGTCGATGCATTTTTAGTATACTTGTTTCCATTCACTCTATTTTCAATATATTGTGTCGTCATGCCAATGTATTTCTTAGGATAGTTTAGGCATGGAATTGCATATATTACGTTAGATCTTTTTTTGGTGGGAACTTTGCTTTTTAATTTCGTATAAAATGATCCTAGTAAATTGTTCGCCTTATAGCATACCGTTATGTTATGCTTATCCAAAATATATTTTATTTTTTCAGACAGTTGGTTTATATACGGTAATGCAATGAAAGTGTTTTGTGTTTTGGTATTGTTAATTTTATTTTTTTTTGTTTGTGTTATAATGTAAAAAGGTTCTTTGTTTAATAATTTTTTTATGAGTAGTTTGGGAAAATGGTTCTTTATTAGGGTCTCTTCCACTTTTTTTAGCACTTCTGGGTGAAATTCGGGTGAAGATAACTTTATAGCTCGATCAACTAAGCCAATTATGACACTATTTTTCTGTTTATTTGGATGTTGAGAGTTAAAATTCCAATACCGGCCCGACTATTTTAAAATCTGTTTTATTTTTATTAATTTTAATTAAATTAAAAATGTAAATGTTGTATTACTGTGATATATGTTTATTATAAAAAAACTTTGTAATTTTGTAGATGTAAAATAAATATACCAGCTCTTTTGAAGAAGCTCACTATGTAGAGCGAAACGTCAAGAAAATTTGTTGTCCTTTGTTTCTCTAATGGAAAAACCTATACCCAAGAAAATATTAGAAATATACATATATATATATATATATATATATATATATATATATATATATATATATATACATATATATATATATATATATATATATATATATATATATATATATATATATATATATATATATATTGTATAGGTGGACACCTTTTCTCAGCTGTAATAAGTTTTTGATTATGAAAAAGTTAAACAAAAATGGAAATAAATAATTAATTAATGCATTTATGTGGTAATTGCAGATAGTGGAATAGACATTAGTTAGTAGTATGTAAGAAGTTATATTTGAATTATGTTTTTAAAGGACATAAAATGCCAATAATTGTGTAATAACATGATAAAATGTATAAAAATTAGTGTGAAAGGTTGGACATTAATGCATATAAATTAAGAATTATAAACATATTTGACTCAGAAAGACATGAATCTTATAAACTAATAAATAGGTGATATTTTAAATAAGGAGTGAAGTGTTATTGTCCAGAGATAGTAACTGAAAAATGAATTTTAAAACAATATAGTGAAGTCCACGAAAATTAAAATCTTAATCACCCATTTTATAAAGAGTGCGGGTAAAGATAATATTAGTGAAAATAAGCGTCAAATAATAACTATTTAGTGAAATATAGACACTATTTATCAATAGTTATTTATAACATATTAGTTCCTACGTATTACCACAAAAGTATTTGTTAAAACTTTGTTAAAAATATTGTAAATGTGTAATAATACTATAAGAAAATCTAAATTATAAGTTTATTTAAAAAAAAACTAGGATAATAGAGTACCTAATTATAGGTAAAACTTTGTTAAATAATATAATAATATTAATAAAATAAGAATTATCAATTTTAGCAAGTTATAATTAAAATTTAAATGTATAGGTAAAATTTTCTTAGATGTAATTCCTTTTTATTTATCAATTTTATGTGGTAAATAATAACCAAAAGTAAAGTTTAGATATATCAAAATGTCAGAAAAAGTCCAAAATTTACATAATTCATAATTTATTGTCATCAAATAGAATATTTATTTCATAATACCAATAAAATAACAAATTTTTATCATAAATTGACAATTAGGAATTCATTTTGATTTTGTGTTTCAAAGCTTAAAATTTCATCTAGTTACCAGTTCACATCAGATGGCCGACCAATCAGAAAAAAATTAAAACAAAAATTTATATCACGTGACCACTTACTATAAAAGCTAAAATTGATTTTTTTAAAGGAGTACAGGTCCATCATTTGTACAGTAAACATCATTAGTCTGGTTCTCAAAACGTAACATAACCTCAATATTTTCGCTTGTTATTTTGAAAAGTAAAAGAAGTGGTTATTAATCGATCATAGTGTGAAATTCGCTAGTCTTTTTTATTAACGGGACAATAATCTAAAAGTTTTTCATTTGTTCTTTCATAAATAAATTAAAAGGAAGACAGTGCAGATTAATCTGTGGTAAAGAAAACATTGCTGGTTTCATTTATAAAAATTTTTTCAAAAAAGTAAAAGGAAGAAACATAGAGCTTGGATATAAAAATATTTGGAAATTGAAAGTCAATTTTAAAGGAAAGAAAAGAAGTTTAATAAATTAGTAAATAAATTATGTCAATAAGCAAGCAGCTGTGAAACATATTTAAATAATTGGCAAAGGAGGAAGGATTTGTAAATTTTTATTTATTGAAAAAAAGGGAAGGAGGAAATGTAAAACGTGGATATAAAAAAATTTCTGAAGATTAAAAGGTATTTATTTATTGTGTAAGATATACAGATTTTTGACTTGCCTGAAGATAAATTAATAAAATAGATTTATACTAACCTTATTATGAAGAGTAATAGTTAATAATAAAAATTAATTGTTTAATTTGTGCTGTATCAAGATCACTTTTTAATAATAACGGCACACACTTAATTAGTTTTAGATTGTTTAAAATATAATAATATATTTTAAGACGCTAATCATTTGTAACCGTTTAGGCATTTATACCATATTGCCAGATTTAATAATTCTAAATCCTAAAAAAGAATACAGTGCATATTGAATAATATTGATAATTTAATTAGGTTCAGATAAGATGATTTATAAATTTTACATAAAAAAATGCACCCACTGACATGATTGTATTTTTCTAAATAAAATTTGTATTTGTGTTTTTAAATCATTGGTATTGGTATATTGTATATATATATATATATATATATATATATATATATATATATATATATATATATATATATATATATATATATACAAAAAAGGTGACCACAAAAACCCGGACAACTACAGAGGAATTACACTTCTTAACTCTGTCACCAAACGATTTACAGCAATTATTCGTGACAAACTTGAAGAGAGAATAAAGATCTCGGAGGAACAACAGGGGTTTCGAAGAAACAGGGGAACCACAGATGCCTTATTTATAGTGAGACAAATAATCGAAAAATCAATAGAATTTAACCACCCTGCATACTTATGCTTTGTTGACCTAACAAAAGCATTTGACCGCATCAAGAAGCAGCACATAACGGACATCCTAAAACAGAAAAATGTTTCAGCGGAGATCATAAACATAATTGATGACTTGTACACAAATTCCAGCACAAAAATAATAGCATTCGAAAGTCTAACCGAAGACATCAAGATAAACGAAGGGATAAGGCAGGGAGACTCGCTAAGCCCCTTCTTATTCAATTTGATAATGGACCGCATAATAGAGGATATCAGACCGAAACGCGGATACCAGATGGGCGGACACAATATCAATATAATATGCTATGTGGATGATGCGGTCCTATTCGCAGATAACGAAGACGACCTCCAGAGATTGACACACATATTTAACGTATCAACTAAGAAGTACAATATGCAGTTATCAACGAATAAAACAAAGTGTATGGTAATTTCCAAGGAACCAAGATGTAAGCTACAGATAGAAAATGCCATAATTGAACAAGTCATGAACTTTAAATACCTAGGCATTGACACAACAAGCTGTCGTAACCTTACTGGAGAAGTACTGTCACAAAATACAAGAGCCCTACAAGTGGCAGGATGCTTAAGAGATGTTATATTTCGAAACAGATACATGAGAATAGAGGGAAAAACAAAAATATATAAGACCATGATACGACCAATTCTAACTTATGCCACGGAAACAAGAGCAGACACTAAGAAGACAAAGCAGAAAATGAGAACCACCGAAATGAAAGTACTGAGATCAATGCTGAACGTGTCAATCAGAGATAGGCTGACAAATACCTTAATCAGAGAAAAATGTAATGTGCAGGACGTGGTCAAATGGACAAAAGAAAGAAAAAGAGGATGGAAAGAATACGTTGAGAGAATGAGTGAAGAGAGACTAGCCAAAGTTTGTATGTATGGACGAAGAAGATTACCAGGACGACCACCAAAGAGATGGGCCCAGAGCTGGTTCTCTTCATCAGCAGAATAAGGCGGGTGTAGATAGAATGACAAACAGGGATATCCCTAGTCAACGTAGAAGAAGAAGAAGATATATATATATATATATATATATATATATATATATATATATATATATATATATAGTATGAAATTTACAATAAACATCTAATGGTGAATTTTTGGTTCCAGTTATCGTACGGGCACCCTGTATTACACAGTCCGCAAATGTTACCGTAGAAACGTGAAACCTCTCCTAATGTTGTTAATCGTCGCCGGCGGCGGTTTTAGGTCCAAATAACGGATATTTATGAACCGTAAGCCAAATATTAAAATAAATTAACAGTATGTATGCGTGCGTACTGCCGGAATCCGTTTTCGCCATCGTGAAAGAATGACTTTTTACTTTTCGAGATATGTGGCGAACCGATTTGTCGGGCTTTGTTACGAACATACTTGATTGACAGAAGAGATAACTCATACGAGTTCTACTTTTTTCGTTGTAAAAAAACGCCTACGCCTTAATCTATAAAACAAAAGATTAAGGAGCGAAAACATCGAACATGGAAAACGGGTCCAACTTCCTAACAATTAGTTTTCGGTTCGATTAAATTGATTGCTTAAAAATTCATATTTTTTCGACACTTTATACAGTGTGTCTGTATCAAAATAGATATTATTACGGGAGAATGAATGGATCAGAAATGTTAAAATGATAAAGGGTATCTCAGAATGTTTTTCGTTTTTGTTTAAACTGTTACGCGCCAAATACTGATAGTGGGGGGAGTGAAGTGGTGTCAAACGCTTGATTGGTTTCTCAAGTTTAGTAGCGATGGAACGTTTCAAGAGATCACAGCACGCATTTGCTTGCGAGCGTATTATAAAAACACAGATTCCTAAACTATTGTTCGACATCTATCCAGGATAAATTTCAATTTAATGACTATGAGAAATGTCAAACCGAATTTGATCGAGTCTTGAGTACACAAGTTTCAAGAAATTGGAAACACAATGCCGGATAAATCATCTGGGCGCAAAAGGGCATCAAGAAAACGCCTTTTTTGGCTCCAGAAATACAAAACCAGATTGGCTATAACCAGAATACATTTTCCAACAAAACTGAGCAACTTCCCACGTCACAGATGGTTCTTTGGCAGTTCTTCATGATTTATTCCCTGAAAGAGTGACAAGTTGTCGAGAGGCCATCAACTGACCACCGCGGAGTCCAGATTTAACACCTGCTGATTTTGTTCTATGGGTTACTTAAAAAGGAAGGTTTTCAACCTATTACCACCCAACTTAAATGTCATAAAGCAAAGAATTACTGACGAAATGTACTTATAATTTTCAGCATTGTCGCCAAATATTAATTATAATTATAGAAAGTGATATACTCTAAAAAAATACTCTGCAGTACAGATCCCATTATATTAGATTACGAATATTATTGCTATTCAGCTATATTTATTTATTAAAAACAGATCATATAAAAGAACAAATACCTTTTTTCTACCTTTAGGCACACATATGTTGGAACTCTTTTTTACTCCCTTTCAGACCGAAAAACTTGAATTCACCTTTCAAATCTTGGATATAATAAAAATATCGAAAAAGATACAAATCTTTTTATCAGAACCAAAGATTCATTGTTAAAAATGTATAAGAAAGGTTTTAGAAGGCCAGATTTGAACAATATAGATATTTTCATTTGTTTGATTTTAAAAATATCTGCTTCTGAAAAAATACTGTAGGCGAGTTTTGTTAAAAATCAATCCGCTCTAACTTACTATGAAGAGTTTCAAAGTAAACATGATCTTTCAGTGAGAAATTGAAACAGGAATCTGAATTCTTGGCATTCAGTTTTTTGTAGATCCGTTTGCTAATTTTAACTACACGAATAGTTGAACAAAAAGTATTGCCCATCCCTTAACTTGAGTGGGTGAATGCAGCACTTAATTTTTTTAATTGACTTCTCAAAAAGAAGTAAGTTTTCAACTCGATGTGTTTGTAAACTTCTGAACAACATAGCCCAGGAAACGGAGTGTTAAAAAAAATCAAATACTTCCTGCGATCTGATTACAGAAATGAGTAGGGAAAGATAGTAGAAATGACGTCTCATCTCGTGTCTTAACAAATTTTGGTACATTTTTGTAGCATACGCCGAAACCCTCAGTTGAAAAAGATTCGAAAGAATCGAAACATCCTGAAAAATAAAATATATATATACAATAAATATGACTACTTTATATATGTAGTTTCAATATAAAAATAAACCATATTCCCAAGAAAATAACCAACTAAATATATATATATATATATATATATATATATATATATATATATATATATATATATATGAATAGTTTGGTTATTCCGGGTTTCAATCCGTTCGTTCAAAAAATCGTTTTCACGACGTTTCGCCAAAATCTCATTTGGCATTTTCAAGTGCGGTTCGTCTCGTTACTCGCTGAGAACTGATGGTGGCCTCTGAAGAATTTCGAGTTTTGTTTAGTTGACTCGCTGCCTGATTGGATGGGCGGCTTCATAGGCTCCTCCCCTCTCCCGAATGCGATATATTTTGTTCTTGTATGCAGGTCTCTCGTGTACTAGTTGATTTTTGTTGTTTTCTTTCTTGATTTTTTATTAATGTTTTCCATGTTGATGAAAAATTTATAGCATCGTCTCGTTTATTTAGCTATCCCGCTTTTTCGATTTCTAGGGCCTCTCTTATGACGCGTACCTTGTAGTTCTGTACTGGTGCTATTTCTTTTGTTTTTTCGAAATCGATGGTATGTCCGGTTGTTTGGTGATGTTGAAATAGGGCTGAGGTTGTCTGTTTGTTTTTGAGGCTATTTTTATGTTCTTGGATTCTTGCTGATATGCGCCTGTTTGTTTGTCCTATATAAGTTTGATGACAATCTGCACATGGAATGCTGTAAACGCCATGATTTTCAAGGTTGGTCTTGTCTTTGAGATTTCCCAGGATGTTGGCTATTGTTTTTTGTGGTTTTAATATGGGCTGTATGTTGTTTTTTGAACGAACGGATTGAAACCCGGAATAACCAAACTATTCATTCTACCATCCGTGAAAATCTACGATATAACATATATATATATATATATATATATATATATATATATATATATATATATATATATATATATATATGTGAAGTAAAATAAGAATAGTAAATGCAAACTTCTCTCCATCTTATCCTTTCTGTGTTAGAGGTTGCACAGTTAGAACAAATTGTTATAAAACGCAATTTATCCTATTCCACCACCATCGAGTTTTGACTTTCTTCTTGGTATGGTGGTACAGGCCATCATCTATATATATATATATATATATATATATATATATATATATATATATATATATATATATATATATATTATGTATGTACACTGAATACTCCGGAACGGCTGCACCGATTTGAATGAAATTTTTTACGTTACGTTCAGGAAGTTGCTGCGGTGGTCCCATATTTTTTTAAATAAAATTAGTGCAGTAAGATCCAAGATGGAGCTGACAATATGGCGGCCAAAAAAATTAATTTTGTCCAATTTTCTCCAAAATTGGTATGGAGGAATTTACGGGGTTGTACCCAATGAATCTGAAATTATTTTTAAAAAATTCAAAATGGCGAATCTAATATGGCGGACAAAAAAATTCTATTTTGTCCAATGTTCTCCAAAATTGGTATGGGAGAGTTTTCGGGGTCGCACACGACAAATCCAAAATTATTTTCAAAAAATTCAATATGGCGGATCCAATATGGCGGACAAAAAAATTTAATTTTGTTCGATTTTCTCCAAAATTGGTATGAAGAAGTTTTCGAGGTCGTACATAACCAATTCAAAATATTTTTTAAAAATTCAATATGGCGGATCCAATATGACGGGAAAAAAATCAATTTTGTCCGATTTTCTCCAAAATTGGTATGGGGGAGTTATCGGGGTCGCCCATGACGAATCTAAAATTATTTTTAATAAATTCAATATGGTGTATTCATATATGGTGGATAAAAAAATAATTTTGTCCGATTTTTTTCAAAATTGATATGGGGGAGTTTTTTGATAGCACATTACGAATCTAATATTATTTTAAAAAATTAAATATGGCGGATTAAATATTCTACATTTCACGATTTTGTCTAAAGTCAGTATTTAGGGATTTTTGTTAGTGTTAATTACGAAATTCAAATAATTTTTGAAAAACTGATATAGAGTGTTTTTGAGGATGTAAATTATGAATTTAATAGTACTTTTCAGGATTCAGTATGGCGAATGCAATATAGCTGACTAAAGATTTTACATTTTTCGATTTTGTTCAAATGTGGAACTAAATCGTTTTTTAGATGTAAATAGCAAATATAAAATTATTTAAAGAAAATCAAATACGTCAGATGCAATATGAACATTTAGAAATTTTAAATTTTTGGATTTCCTCTAAAATTGGTACTAGGGTGCTTTGAAGGGTTTAGATTTAGATTAGATTGAGACGTTAAAATATTTTTTTTGAAATTTTAGCTTGTTTGCATTTGGGCAAATTTGGTATTAGGGGGTTGGGGGGGGGGGGTATTATGAATATGAAGTTGATTTTTTATAACTATTAGGTAAATAAGATACAATATGAGGGAATAAAAATTTTACATTTTCCGGTTTTATATAAAATTAATATTGCGGCGTTCTTGGGGCGTATACAAACTCAATATACAATATAAAATATATCGGGCTAGGAAATTTACGTCTCAAATTCTTTAAATATCGATATGGGAAGGTTTTAGGGCCTATATTACCAATCTAAAATTAATTTGAAATTTAAAATAGTGGATTTACTACGACAGACTAAATATTTGTTTGACACAATTTCATGGGTATTTGGAGAAGCCAAAGACTCAAAGAATTTATAATGGTTCATTTTAGGGTAATTTACAATTCTGGATAAAATAGGTACTTTTTTGCCACCTTGGAGTCATTGCGAGGTGCACTAGTCTCCATTAGCGCTTAGTTCAAATAATTTATGAATATCATAATGAATTCAAAACTAAATATCGAAAAATAAAATTTTTATAAAAAAATTGAACCGACTTCTAAAAGTGTGCGAAAAAGGGAAAAATAACTAGAAATTTTTATATGAAATTGAAATTTTTGAAGTCGGCGAAAAATTATTTTTAAATGAAATAAATAACTACTAATATATACAAATACAAATAAAGTATTTTTAATCTGTTTATGCGAATCACATTTTGTCAGGTATTAGTTTAGCGCCGACTTCAAAAATTTCAATTTCATATAAAAATTTATAATTATTTTTCACTTTTTAGCGCACTTTTAAAGTCGGTTCAATTTTTTTATAAAAATTTTATTAATATCTTAACTAATAACCAAATTATACACCATATTAGAATTTGGTCTAATTTGAAAATCGCCCTATACATCGTAAACGAATCACGATAGCCATGATCTGTTTTCACATTCGTATGTTTCTCCAAAAAAGAGCTAGAGAATGGGGGGTCAGATTTTTTGTACAGGTTGAGGTTTTTAAATTAGCCTATAAAAACATCGAAATTTACTCACTCTGTACACATTTAACATTGATGTTTAAAAATCATCTTATTAATATATTTGTATGCGTCTCTATGAACAGCAAAAAAGTTTTATTTTGTTTTCTTCCATGGAAAGTGGAATAAATAAAATGGGGTTTGGCACACGAATTTTATTTTTGCCGAAGGTTATTTTTCATTACTAATAATCCCAAAAAAAAAATACGAAATAGAATCGAAGTAAACATATTTCATAATTTATGCCGTAAATGTTATTTTCCGCGGATGGCATTGAAGCTTAACTTACTACCCCGTTGTAGACATCACTAACAAGACCAATGGATAAAATTTTAGAGCCAATGGACTATAAATCACTTAAACCTCAATACGCTCAAATAAACACCGAGAAAAATTCAAAAACCGATCACACAGCGCCACAATAGCCAATTTAAATATGAATATGGGTCTTGTTAGCGATACGAAAATTATACGGGCCCGCGCTCTAAAAAAATTAGCATAATTTTTGTACGGTTTAGTTACGTGCCCTTTCGCGCTTTAATCTTCGTTTAGGATCGGATCGGTATAGATTTGCGATTTGCATATGTTGACGGTTGTGCTTTTCGGGTTGCACGGTGTCGATCCGATCATGCAAATTGTGCTAATGCAAAGGTGATAGAGATATCCTTGAAATAGTGTTAGCTGAACTGGAAATGTGTCGGTGATTTATGAAAATCACCACGCCATCGGTGAAATTGATAAATTATTTTTTAAAATAAATTAAATTAATTCGACTTCAAATAATTGGAAGAAAAAGTAAAATATAAATTAAGAACTTCAATTAATTTAGTACCTATACAGGGTGTTCGAAATTGGTGATGACAGCAATGCAATCTCGAAAAGTATAAGAGATAGAAGCAGTGGCGGCTGGTGCATTGAAACAGTAGGGCTTACAATTCCAATAGTCCATTACAAACATAGAATATATATATATATATATATATATATATATATATATATATATATATATATATATATATATATATATATATATATACAGTGCCTTCATTTCAAAACGAACCATCCTTAATAACTTTCTTAAATAGAAAAATTAAAAAAAAGAAAAAACACGTCAATTTAGATATACAGGGGGAAGTTTAATTTTGCATTTGTTAAAAGTCTGTCAATCACCTCCTCACCTCCAGCTAACCTCACTTTGATATGTCAAATGGGAACCCCCACCTTGTGACACATAATTGTAAGCAGCATAAAATTGTCTATCCAACCGTATAAAAAAAATTAAATCGGTTGACGTACAAGCGAATAGTGTGCAAAAATGTCTTGTAATAATGCATAATATATCGGCGTCGAACTTTGGTATGTCAAATGATTACCCTATAGTGTGATACATCATTTTAAAGGGCATACTATCTCCTATTTAGCCAATAAAAAAAACAAAATCTGTTGATGTACAAGCGAATAGTAAGAAAAGATGTGTGGTAATAATAGACACCTTATCACATTAAACTTTATTATGTCAAATGGCTACTTCATAGAGTAAAATATTATTTTAAATTTAAAATAAATATTTTTTTAAAATAATAAACAGTTAAAATATTTGCGAGAAAAAAACTAAGCCTGTTTTAAAATTCATCGCAAAATTCATTGCAGTCTAATCAATCTAGTGTATTTATTTCAATGATATTTTTTGCGGTACCTGATAGGTACAAAAAATCACTGCAATAAATAAAATTTTTAAGATCTTTAAACACCAGTTGTTTATTATTGTTAAAATTGTCATTGTGACGCCTAGTTGAAACGTAAATATAAATGGTGTATACGCTAGCCGAAAGAATAGAAATAATTTTTCTCTATGGAGCTGAAGATCGGTGCGCTCGTAGAACCGCCAGAGCATTTAACGAGAGGCATCAAGACAAAAACGTGGGCCATAAATATGTACTCGAATTGGTACGAAAGTTTGAAGAAACGGGATCCGTTTGTAATAAAAAATCTATTGAGAAAAAGGTTGTAGATGAAGCATGCCAAATCGAGGTACTAGGACAGTTTGCAATAGATCCAACTTTATCCATCTCAAAAGTCGCAGATTTAACCAACATTTCTGCTGGCTCTGTGCATAAAGTTTTAAAACAAAATAAGTTTTTTCCCTACAAAATTCAAATTCTTCAAGAACTGGGAGAAGACGATTTTGATAGGAGAATTCAATTTTGCGAATTAATGTGCCAACGAATTGACGAGGACCCCTATTTACCTAAGAATATCTGCTTTAGTGATGAATCAACTTTTTTTCTAAATGGACTGGTTAACAGACATAACTGCAGATACTGGGATAATGAAAATCCGCACCTTTTCCGAGAAGGGCATACTCAATATCCCGAAAAAATTAACGTGTGGGCAGGAATTTATGGCAATGAAATCATCGGGCCATTTTTTTTGGAAGATAATTTAACTGGGCAAATTTATTTAAACCTTTTAGAAAACACAATATACCCTGCCATTGTGCAATCTTTAGAAAATCAAGTGGATGAAAATGCTGTTATGGTACTAAATGAAAATAATTTGCATTTCCAGCAAGATGGAGCTCCCCCGCACTACGCTTTGGCAATTCGAGAGTGGCTTGATGAACATTTTCCAGGGACGTGGATTGGCAGACGTGGTGCAATTGAATGGCCAGCACGGTCTCCAGACCTAACCCCTCTAGACTTTTTTCTTTGGGGGTATTTAAAAAGCAAGGTTTATAAAACCCCACCTGAAAATATTGACGATTTAAAAGATCGAATTGTTCGGGAATGTAGAGGAATTAGCAGAGAAATCCTTGCCAATGTTCGTGGGGAATTTCAAAATAGGCTTTTTTATTGTCTCGCTAATAACGGCGCACATTTTGAACATTTAATAAAATAATTTTCTTCAACTGAATAAAACTGAATAAACTGCTTATATTTAACACACATTTTTGCATCCTAATTGCCTATAACGTCTATTAACTTAATTTTTTTTGACATCGTTGGATAGCAGATCGTACGTCCTTAAAAATTATGTATCACACTATAGGGTAATCATTTGACATACCAAAGTTCGAGGCCGATATATTATGCATTATTACAAGACATTTTTGCACACTATTCGCTTGTACGTCAACCGATTTAATTTTTTTTATACGGTTGGATAGACAATTTTATGCTGCTTACAATGATGTGTCACAAGGTGGGGGTTCCCATTTGACATATCAAAGTGAGGTTAGCTGGAGGTGAGGAGGTGATTGACAGACTTTTAACAAATGCAAAATTAAACTTCCCCCTGTACATCTAAATTGACGTATTTTTTCTTTTTTTTTAAATTTTTCTATTTAACAAAGTTATTAAGGATGGTTCGTTTTGAAATGAAGGCACTGTATATATATATATATATATATATATATATATATATATATATATATATATATATATATATATATATATATATGTATATATATATATATATATATATATATATATATATATATATATATATATATATATATATATATATATATATATATGTATGTATGTATGTATAGGTGTGGAAAATACAAAACAGAACATGTAAATAACGGCAATGTAACCGTCAGAAATGGACAATCCATTAAGCTCTGTTGAAGCAGCGGAGTAAACTAAAACTGTTGTATCGTAGCTTGCTTTCAGCAACACAGTGGGTCGAAATGGACGAAAATAGGTATAAATGAATTTTCACGTGGCTGAGCACGGATTTAATATTTAAAATAAAAAATATAGATTATCGGAGCCAACATAGCAGACTGAATCTTTAAAATCACGAAAATAAATTCGACAAACGTCTATTGTGGTTCAATAGCTGTTAAATGTAATGTAATAAAAATATTTAAAAGAATTTTTCAATCATTGCCTTCTTTATTAACAGCTATTTTGTCATTTTTCAACACGTACGAATTGTTGTCCGAATCCTTACGATGTCAAAAAACAATGTAAGGGCCAAAAGTTTTAGAACACATCCTACATATTTTTTTCTAGAGGAGAATTTCGGGCAAAGTCCAGGCGATAGTTTCTTATCAACTTATGCGTTGATTTTTGTGCATCTTTCGATAGTTTACCTATCGGTAATATTGCAAATGCGATGTCTGGTCCATGGGTAAGTAATTTGTGGATTTCTGTTAGCATGTTGTACCAAGAATATTCTTTCAAGAACAATCTTGCTGTTTGAAGTGTGTATTCCCAAATCTTCTCTATTGTTGTTTAATGTTCGCTTCAAATAGTTTGCAAGATGGTGTGCAACTGAAGGATCAGTTTTCGCTTTACTCTTATTATAATAGCTGACTCATCACTGTTCTTGAAGACACGTCGAGCTATGTTGCCATCGTTAGTGCTTCCTAACTCTTTCTTTGACATGTCCTAATCTCTCTCCTTAAAGGTCTGTTGGATGGCGGCCTTTGTGTGATTTAATCCCTTTGTCTTTCTGCTTACGGACTTGCCACTTCTGTGTGTCACGTTGATACGATAAATACAAGCAGTATTCTAAGCATCGAATATATGCATGTAGAGTTAACAGACGTAGCATGAAATACTCTGTATTTACCGGGACATAGTATCAATGTTGTTGAACTGAGATGTTGTTTGGCAGAGGTAACAAAGTTGGACCGATTTTGTTCCAGCCACAGCGTTTACCTAGCCGTCTATTATCGTCATAGATACGTTGTACTGTACTGAAGTTGGAGTGGCAACTAAAGACATTTGTTCGGTTTTCTTAATAAATTCCAATTTCAGAGACCTGTAATTCATAGTAGAAGAGGGTTTGGGATTGGACAACAGAATCTATTTTTGTTGAGTTTGAGTGTTAACACCTGCTAATTGAAGAGGAACAAAAGAGGTGGGGACAAAGTCTGTATCAGAAATATTCGAATTAGTGAAATTCATTTTGTACTGGCTCTGACCTGACGTTCCATCGAAGCCCCATTTGCAAATGAAACTCATATTTGCAAATCTAATTTATCGATTTGTTCAAGGGCGTCTAATTGAAGCAATATAATTCAATCCACTGTGTGATCCCGCAAGTCTTGCAATTTAACTTCGGTTGTTGATTTAGTAGAAGTTAGATAATCGTCATGTAGATAACATGCTTTTTTTGTATTTTACGCACCAGGGTACAGCGCAAATATATTACTGCTTTAAATAGCGATTTTTATATAAGTGCATACCTTCTGAAGAAACATCCATTTTAAAATGTAAAGATCGAAGTACACAAATCAGATATAATTGACTTGAACGAAGCATAAATATTCTCCTTTGACCTTAAAAGAAACCTTAGAAAAGACCGGCCATTCATATTACCGAGATTTAATAGAAACGTTATTATAGCCAACATTCTAGTTTAAATTTCTTGACTAGAAATTTTTTCTTTTTCATTTTGGCTACGTTTTTCAATTCTAACCCACTAAGCCTTTCGGGTTAGTTCGGGACAGACGATTGTCAGGGAAGTCCTACGCGGCATATTACCCCCTCTAACTTCCATGCGACACGAAAAATGAACAGTAGTTTGAAACGAATGAGAGGTTGTATTACTTTTCGTCTAAAAGTATAACGTAATCGATGGAATTTGGAATATTTAATGAATATTTGTTGCATTTATTGTTTTAAATGCATCAAAGAGTCTAAACAAAAAAAAATAATTTTTTATTGGCTGTTGAGCATGAAGCAAAATGGTAATTTTGCTACAAAATAAGCATTGATTCAAATAAAAATATTAGGTAACGGTAACTTCTAAGTAAATATATAGTTTATAAACCACTTTAAAATTAAAATCACTCTCAAAAATAAACTTTGATTATGATAGAAAATAAAAGTAATCCATTAAGTAATTGTAAATAAATAAACAAATAATTAAATTCTATTTAAATCAACAAAAACACCTAAAGTTCTACAAGAGGTGTTCAAACAAGCCTCCGCTTTGAGCGAGACAATAACCCAGTCTATTGTAAAATGCTGTTCGTGTATTTGCCAAAAACTTCAAGAATTATATTTATGAGAACTTCATTAAATTTTTAAATTCAGTTCATTTAAAATATCAATAAATTTTTTGGGGAACGTGACCCCAAAGAAAAAAATCGTTTGGGGTAAAATCGGGAGATCTGGGAGGCATTTGAATGGTTCCCCTTGTGCTTATGAGGCGCTCTGGAAATATACTTTGCAAAAACTGTTGAACTTCCCTCATATTATGAGCAGGGCAACTATCCTGCTGAAACCAAATTTCCTCAAAATTAATATTCAGTGCTTGATTAGCTGGAATGATGTGATTTCGTAAAAGGTCCAAGTATTTGTTGGCAGTTAGGTTCCCGTTAATAAAAAAGGGCCCAATGATAAAATCCCCTAACATACCAGCCCATACATTAAACTTTTGAGGGTATGTGTTCTCTGAGAAATATTGAGATGTTGATTCTCTCTAGAGCATCCTATGGTAATAGAAGGATTGTGCCAGCTGTGCAAGGAGAATGAAGATTCATCAGTAAACAAACTATTGCTAATGAATCTATCGACCCTATTAGCCTTTTTAATCATGTCCTAACAAAATACAATACGTTTTTCCTGGTCTTCTGGAAAAATTGCTTGAGTTGTTTGCAATTTGTAACAGCGATATTTGTTACGCTTTAAAATATTTGGAACTGTTCCAGCGTTCATATCAAGTTCTTCGGCAATTGCGGTACCAAGGAAAATCAATTTCCGCTAAACTACGAACGTTAATCTCCCGATTTTCTCGTTCTTCAGTAATTTGAGGAACCGGTTGCTCCTTATTATTATCAGTTCATTTTTTATAAATTTTTAGACAACAGGTTGTCTCAAATTTTTAAAATAATTTCCTAAATTATATATATATATATATATATATATATATATATATATATATATATATATATATATACATTGATAGATGTATATGTACATATATATATATATATATATATATTCTTTTTACAAACAACTCGATGGATGTGCTATGGGATCACCAATTTTATCTACCATTGCCCAGTTAGTAATGGAATATTTAGAGGAAAAAGTTTTAGAAAAATTAAATTTTAATATAATATTTTTCAAACGTTTTGTCGATGATTTCATAGCAGCCGTACCACAAAATAAAATAAATAAAATTGTCCAAGAGTTTAACAGTTTCAACGAAAAATTACAGTTCACTTCCGAACAGAGAATAATAATAAAATAAATTTTCTAGATATGACACTTATACGCAGAAAAAACAAAATTTTAACTGAATGGTACACCAAACCAACTTGGTCAGGTAGATAATATCTAAACTATTTCTCTAATCATTCAAAAACTCAAAAAAATAGCGTTAAAATCGGTCTATCTGATGGTGCTATCTCCCTAACGTCTCCAGAATTCCGACCAAAAATACTGCAAAAAGTAAAAGAGACACTAATAAATAATAACTTCAACGAAAAGACCATCACCAAAATAATTGATAAACGAACATATAAGTTTTATAATAACGTAAAAGCAAAAAACATAGAACATAAACAGTAAAAATATGTGGCATTACCGTACACTAGTGAGCTGTCAGAAAAAATAAAATACATTTTAAAAAAGCATGATATTATCATACGCCACAGGTCACATAATAAATTAAATACGTTGTTCACAAATTTAAAAAGTAAAACTCCTCTCATGAATAAATCAAATGTAATATATTCGATCCCTTGCAGAAATTGTGCCAAAAAATATATAGGCATGACGAGCCAATTGCTGAAAAACAGATTGAATGGCCATAAATATAAGAAAAACGCATCAACAGCGTTAAACAAACACACACAGGACGAAAAACACACTTTTGATTATAACAGTACCATTATAAAAAACAAAGATATGAATTACCAAAAATTACAGATAAAGGAAATGATTGAAATTAAAAAAGATAAAAACACTGTTAACGACAGAACAGAAATTTGAGCCACATTTACGCAAGTCTAATTTAAACAAAAATATTAAGTAGTCGATCCGGTCAAATAAGAATCAGAAATGGAATATCCTCTTAAACATAAAACCAAACATATACCTTATTTGTTTTTTTATGCATTGTAAAATATAAAAAATATTAAAAAAATAAAACACATTCGCATTCCACGTATCCTCAGTAGACGGTGTAAAATTTGAATTTTATTTAGTAACAGAGCAGCAAAATGTCAAGGTGTGTACCGGTAAAATTAAATATTTTTAAAAAATTTTAAAGTTTTGAATAATGTTTTTAAGTGTCTTGTTTGTTTTTTGAAATTGTAAATATGTTTTTTATGTGGTGTATTTTAATTATATATTTTTAGGAGGAAAGAATTTTGAAAATGCCTTGAATAAAGGGCGAAACGTCAATCGTTTTGTGTTTTTATTAAATATAGAACTTAAACCCAAGGAAAGACAAAATAAAGAAAAATGATATATATATATATATATATATATATATATATATATATATATATATATATATATATATATATATATATATATATATATACAGGCGCGGATCCAAGGGGGGGGGCGGTGGGGGCGATCGCCCCCCCCCCAAGAGCTTGGAGTTCAGGAAAACAGACCCGATTTTGTCTCTTATACTATAGTTTATTCAAGAACTAGGGAGAGTTTTTCATTTTTTACCTTTTTTTTTCTTCGCAAACTACCTGTGTTCTTTAGTCCGGTGTCTTTGGCAAAATCTGTTGGACATATATATTTTTCATAGGAATGGGTTAGAAATTTTATAATCAAAATTACTGATCTATAATAATGGACTATTTGGGTTGGATAGCAATAGATATTTGGATGTGTGAAGTGTTAAAAGGGATTTTAATCCTTGTCATAGGCGTCAAAAGGAGATCTATTTTATCACTAAATATTTATGGCATAGAATATTATTTCAGTAATAAACTTAAAATAAAAAGTTTTTATAATATTATTTTATTTCTTATGATATAGATAATTTTGACATATTTAACGCAAATCACAATTGTAGTTTTATTATTTTTATTTTTGGCATAGAAATCGTTTTAGGCACATTCAGACTAAAACGTAGCCTTTTTCTCTCAAAAAATTCTAAGTTATAATTTAAATACATACAAAATACCCATTATCAAAAATACAAGAAGTTAAACATATATAAAAAAATAAATTCATCCATATAATATTAAAATTTTTTTGGAGCTATCTGTCATTTTATTATTAATTAAAAACATTTTTGGGATATTTGACGTTCCAGTTTATATATTTCTTAAACCATCTGCAGAAATACAATTAAAAACTAAAAAGGGATTCAAATGTCATTAATTTTTATATGTTACAGAAAATTTAAATAATAAATTGTGTTAACGCTGGTAAACATTACGTATCTTATTCGTCATCAAAGCCAGTGAAGTTATCTTCGCTCAAATTAATTATAATTGATTCCTCTCTCACCGATTATGAGATCGAGTTTCCACATTTTTTTTATTCTTTTATTTTATGGATTTTTCGCAGTTATCTGCAGTAACTTTATTCAAAAAAATCTTTCAAAAGCCCAGTTAAATTATAAATTTTGTAAGTTGTGTTATTTCCAGCAACTCTACCTTTTATTTGAGAGAGATATTTCCTTCACCAACGGACATTTTCCGGACGATTTATAAGAAGAGATTTCCTATCTGGTTTTTTCCAACAAAAATTAAGTTCTCTGAGCAATTTCCAGAGCTCAGTTCTTTTAATTTCAGGCAAATCCCGATCTTCATTGATTTTAGTTAGAATTTTGTCGACGGTTGGGATCTGCTTCTCATAATAAAATGTATGTACAACTCCTTTTATTACAGTTTACAACTTTTCTTCCAACGAGGTTTTTCGTCTGCCTGTGATCGAATGTAGCTAGGGATTACTAGCAATTCCAGTCGTTTTTTTCTCCGTCAGTGTTCGGTACATGAAAGATTTTCGAACTCCTGTTATATTGGAACACATCTCAACAGAGCTTTTAACATTATTATCTAGATATTAATATCTTAAGGCATCATAAACATTCATCGTAATAAGTTTTCCGTTGAGGAAAAAATGCCCTCCATCTCTTGGGTATCTCACTAATCTCAAATAATATATAAAAACAAGCACAAACAAAATAAATCACTAAGAACACACTGTAAAGTGTACTTTGCTCACTGACAGAAATTAAATTGAATTATCAGAAATTTTATTGTTGCAGTAAATTTATAAAAGCTTATAATATTTAAATATAATTAGATTTACGGCAGTTCTCAGTTACCGGGGCACTCAAGCAGGTACGTTGGAGGTTTCGGTAACAGTTTTATTACTCTAGTTCTTGAATAGAGTATAGGAATGTGTATGCTTGCGGTCGCCCCTCCCCTTCCCAAGAGCTTTGAGTTCAGGAACATAGAACCGATTCTGCCGTTGACAACTTTTTTTTGCGATAGCACCTCCCCCCCCCCCCCAGGAGCTTTGAATTCAGGAAAATAGACCCGATTCTGCCTCTTATACGAGGAATGTGTATGTTGATCGCATCTTCCCACCCCCCTGTCGGAAACTTGTTTTTTCTTGTGATCGCCCCCCCTCCAAGAGCTTCAAATTCAAAAAAATTGCCCCGTCCCTGCCTTTTACACTAGAAATGGGAATGTTCCTGGTGTCCCCCCCGGGGACAACTTGCTTTCGCTTGTCATACTGTACTTTTGTGATATCACCGCCCCCCCCCCCAAGGAGAGAGGCTGGATCCGCCCCTGTATATATATATATATATATATATATATATATATATATATATATATATATATATATATTATCCGGAAATATATATTTCATATAGTTTTTTGAAGTACGTATTTTTACTATATAATATTGGCGAACGTACGAGTTTCATTTTGACTAACTATACATGTAAGTTTAAAAAAATTCTTCTTTGCCGATTTTATTCGCCTTCAAAAGTTTTCGAATCAGTAAATCCAACAGAAAACACACCAGACAAATAGCAGATCAATAGATTACTCATTCTCAATATCCTCGCTACTATCGACGTATACTTCGACGTGCCTCGGCTTCTTCACGGCACCGTTGACCCGGGGGCTCTTCTTCAAAGAAGCAACGTGGTCGCAGCATAAAATTGAAGAATAGCAGGACAAAAACAGTCACGTATCGCTCACAGCGCGCGTGCGAAGATCACGCAGGAATTTCTCGAACAAGTAGCTCGTTTACGATCGATTTTTTTTTGAGAATGGGGACTGAGTTATAAGCATATTGTACTTACCGACGTAACCCATGTGTAGTCGACGTTATTTTTGTTAAATTGTTATTTGTGTTTTCCTCTGCAGAAATTTATTTTCATTATGCGTATTTATTTGCTTCAGTATCAATTGGCTTTGCATAAATAAGTTATACTTAAAAAAAGAGAGAACAAGGCGCTATACACATGATAACTTTTTTTCTAGAATTATTGACTGGGTTTGGCGTACACACACTTCAAAACTTTAATGTATCGTATATAAACATATATATATATATATATATATATATATATATATATATATATATATATATATATATATATATATATATATATATATGTTATATCGTAGGTTTTCACGGATGGTAGAATGAATAGTTTGGTTATTCCAGGTTTCAATCCGTTCGTTCAAAAAGAAATTAGTTCTGTCTAAAGGTTTTGATTTTGCCGTAACGCTAAAAATACTCCCCTTAGAAGAGATAATTTCGAATATAGAAACTGCCCTAGAAAATATCCCTGAAGAAAATGCCGAACAAGCCAGACAAGACATAACGCAAATTTTGAAATCAAGCCAGCCTCCCAACTCAAATTTAACGCGAGCTGAACATCAGGCCCTCTCATCCTTAAAAAAGAATAAGGAAATAACAATATTACCAGCAGATAAGGGAAATGTCACGGTTATATTGAACACCAACGAGTATATACAAAAAATGTCAGAAATTCTCGAAGACGCCTCTTACAAACAAACCAACAGAGGTCCAACGACATACCTTGAAAAAACTACGAAAGGCAAGATTAAAGCCTCAAAACTAGACCCAGAAACTGACAAATCTATAATACCAAGAGCAAAATCAAGCAGATGTCCAAAACTGTATGGCTTACCAAAAATACACAAAACAAATGCACCACTCAGACCAATAGTGAGCGCCGTGGGATCTCCTATACAAAAACTGGAAAAATATCTAGCAAGTATCATGCAACCAAGAGTCGAACTGGCTGATTCCTTCGTGAAAAACTCCGAACATCTGACTAAAATGATCAAAAACATTCACCTCGAAGAAAATGACATCTTAGCAAGCCTCCACATAAAATCGCTATATCCAAGCATACCACTGGATGAGACTTTGGACAAACTCGCCATGAACGAGGATTTTCCAGCCTACACAATTGAACTTGCAGAACACTGCCTAAAGAACACATACTTCATGTTCAATAACCAAATATACAAACAAACAAATGGCGCACCTATGGGGTCCTCGCTTTCACCAGTCATTGTCAACCTTTTTATTATATATTTCGAACAAGAGGCACTGCAAAAGGCACCTTTAAAACCGAAATTTTGGAAACGCTATATTGATGAAATTTTTATAATATGGCTACATGGAAAGAACACCTGGACGATTTCTTCATATACCTGAACAATATCCACCACAGAATCCAATTCACGGTAGAAATCGAACAAGAAAAGAAACTTCCTTTTTTGGACCTGCTGTTAACTAGGAAACTCAACAGCACCCTGGGATTTAGCGTATATCGGAAATCCACACATATTGACTGATATCTCAATGAAGCGTCACATCATCATCCCTCTCAAAAGCAGGCAGTAGTCAACACACTAGTATGAAGATCTCTCCGCTTAACAGAACTTGACACAAAACAAGACGAAATAAGACACATTTCAACAACTCTAGAACGGAATGGTTTCTCACAATCAGATGTAAAAAAGCCATAAAAAGACAAGAGAAGACTACAACAAAGACCAAAGACCAAGATCAAACAAGGAACAAAGCCATAATACCATACATAAAAGGAATAACAGACAGAATCGGAAGAATCTTAAGAGAACACAACATCTGTATATCTAAACCACAAAAAACAATAGCCAACATCCTGGGAAATCCCAAAGACAAGACCAACCTTGAAAATCATGGCGTTTACAGCATTCCATGTGCCGATTGCCACCAAATTTATATAAGACAGACAAACAGGCGCATATCAACAAGAATCCAAGAACATAAACTTAACCCCAAAAACATACAGACAACCTCAGCCCTATTTCAACATCAACAAACAACCGGACATATCATCGACTTCGAAAAAACAAAAGAAATAGCACCAGTACAGAACTACAAGGTACACGTCATAAGAGGGGACCTAGAAATCGAAAAAGCGGGACAGCTAAATAAACGAGACGATGCTATAAACCTTTCAACTACATGGAAAACATTAATAAAAATTCAAGAAAGAAAACAACAAAAATCAACTAGTACACGAGAGGCCTGCATACAAGAACAAAATATATCGCACTCGGCAGAGGGGAGGAGCCTGCGAAGCCGCTCATCCAATCAGGAAGCGAGCCAGCTAAACAAAACTCGAAATTCATCAGAGGCCACCATCAGTTCTCAGCGAGTAACGAGACGAACCGCACTTAAAAATGCCAAATGAGATTTTGGCAAAACGTCATGCAAACGATTTTTTGAATGAAAGGATTGAAACCCGGAATAACCAAACTATATATATATATATATATATATATATATATATATATATATATATATATATATATATATATATACATATATATATATATATATATATATATATACATATATATACTTCCGATCGCATTATTTGTGTAAACATAGGGAAGGGTTTAAAATGGGTACTTTCTGGCCACCTTGGAGTCATTGCGAGGTCCACTAATCTCGATTAGCACTTAGTTCAAATAATTTATGAATATTATAATAAATTCAAAACTAAAAATCGAAAAATAAAATTTTTATAAAAAAATTGAACCGACTTCTAAAAATGCGCTAAAAAGTGAAAAATACCTATAAATTTTTATATGAAATTGAAATTTTTGAAGTCGGCGCCAAATAATTTCTAAATGAAATAAATAACTACTAATATATACGAATTATGGTATAAATACCATTACAAATAAGGTATTTTTAATGTGTTTATGCGAATCACATTTTGTCAGGTATTAGTTTGGCGCCGACGTTAAAAAGTTAATTTCATATAATAATTTCTAGTTATTTTTCACTTTTTAGCGCACTTTTAGAAGTCGGTTAAATTTTTTTATAAAAATTTTATTTTTTATCGTAAAAAGGAAAACATTCTAATGAAAGGTAACAGTGGTAAGCCGAAGAAATAAAGACTTTTTAATCTAGATACTTTAGATTCCTCATTTACGATTAGCTAATTACATCGTTGCCAATTTGCACTCTGTTACTTTAGTGCGCGAATAATCATCTTTTCGAACTGCTGCAAATTCCTCAAATAACCCGAAAAATTCACCAACTTGGCAACCATGCGTACTTAAGCCCAACCAGTGGTGTTGCGTGGGCTATATGGGGCAATTAAAACTACAATTTAATCGAAGATTTTATAGCGGAAAATGTTTACAACTGCGCGAAATAGCCGCATAAACATAAAATTATAACTAATGATAATATCAGCTGATTTTATGGGTGTAAACGCGATTTTCTGCTCGGTAATACGGGTTGTACATGGGAAATATACGGTGTCGTTTTATTCACGAAATTTATGGAGGTTAAAGACGTCGCCGCTGGAGAAGATATACTGGCATTGGCGAAATAAGTGTCTCAGACTCTTAGAGAAATATGAGTCTACAGTGCTTTAAAATATAATTGCGCCTCGTTTGGTTATATGACAATCATTCGTTTATGATTATTTTTCCGACAGGTATGTTCCTTTATTAAAAATGTGATGATGTTCTAATATCTCAAGACTCAATTTTTGTTGCCAAAACACTTGATTAAATACAAAATAATAAACGAAATAAAATTAAATTTGACACACAAATGGAAGAAGTTTATCACTGTTAAACTTTACTAAGCTAAGTGGATATATTTTCAAATATTCCTAGCGTCAGTAGCGGCCGATTCATTAAAAAAGTAAGGGTTGCAGTTCCGATGATACATAAAAAAAACATAGATTTGTATAAAACTCGTCATAGACACCGGTGGATCAAAAAATAAAAGTCTTTAAAAATTGAGTTAGCATAAAACAAAGCAGTGTATGTAGATGGCTCAACGTCTTTTGAGGTAATATTATATCTAATTTCTGTTAATTTTCATTCAAATGATAATATCTTTTTATTTGCGATAACAGCGTCAATGTTTCTTGTTTGAAACCTACCAAATAATAAATCAACTTGAGACATTATTTTGTAAAATAAGTTGAATCATGAAAGGAAACTCTTGCTTTTGAGAATTTTGACATACCTTGATGATTGGTTCGTGGTACTAACGTTTCTACTGTCACCTAAGATTTTTTCCATTTATTTATTTATTTATTTAAACCCATTTCACAGTTCAAAAAACCAATTAACAAATGGGTAGAACAGAAAAAAAAAACTAAATATTTACAATGACAAAGCAAGCATACACAAATTACTAGAAACAAAACTACAAAATATTACATACTTAATTTTTTTTTTATTTGTGCCATTCTGCAGCTAAATATGTCAAATTTATTTTGATGCTGGTTGTAGTTTCTACACATCCTATATAAAGGAGAGTTGTTACACACATTTGTACGAGGTGTAGGACAATAGAATGTGGCAGATTGGCGAGCTGAAGTCCTAGGTACAAGAAAACTTATTTTTTCCAATATATCACTACATTCCACCCTGTTATGCAAAACTTTATAAAGAAATTTGAGGTCTGTGACGATACGTCTATGTTCTAGAGAACAAAAAGAATACCGCTGAAGTAAGATTTCATGCGAAAACCCTGTTTCAGGATAATGCTCATCAATCCGAAAGCTTAGGTATTTCAAGAAACGCCGCTGAACTCTCTCAAGGTCATTAATATGGTTTTGATAATAAGGAGACCATATTATGGAAGCATATTCCAATTTAGATCTTACAAAAGCGTAATAAAGTAAAATGAGCCTACTTTGATTCGAAAATGTTTTTGAGTTTCTAACAATGAAGCCTAATGATTTAAAACACACCTGTATAAGATCATTTATATGAGTAACAAATGAAAGTCTACTATCAAATGTCACACCCAGATCTCTAAAGCATTCCACTCGTGGAACACATGTTCCATCAATTTTATAATCATACACCAGCACATTTTTCTTTAATGTGAAAGTCATGACTTTGCATTTACCAACGTTTAGAGGTAGTCTGTTTTCGCTACAATCGGTGACGGTATTTATTGCTATTGTAGTCTTTGACAATCAGCATCGTTTTTTATAGAAGTAAAAATTTTAGCATCATCCGCATACAGAAGCATTGTACAGTCACCCACAATTCCATTAATAAATATATTAAACAATAAAGGACCGAGTATTGACCCTTGAGGAACTCCCGAAGTCACACACAGGGGTTCCGAGGACTGACCACAGCACTCTACTATTTGCTGCCTATCGCAGAGATATGATTTAAAAAATAGAATTAATTTTTGCGAAAGTCCAAAACAATGCAGTTTATCAAGCAGAATGCCGTGATCAAGCCTATCAAACGCCCTTGAAAAGTCTGTGTATATTGTGTCTACTTGACCTCCCTTGTCCAAGACATCAGCCACAAACTGAGTAAAGCAGAAAAGATTGGACGCTGTGGACCTACCCTTCATAAAGCCATGTTGGGAACCACTAAATAGGTGTTTTAGCTTGAAAAATAGATGTTCATGCAGAAACATTTCAAAACATTTAGAAAAATTATTTATTATACAGACTGGTCTGTAGTTTTCTATATTTTGTTTGTCTCCTTTTTTAAACACTGGAGAAACTCTGGAAATTTTCCATTTATCAGGAAACTGTGAATTATTTAGGCAGAGATTAAAGATAATGGAAAGAGGTTTTGCTAATACGCATGCAGGAAAAAGGATGGAATTTTATCCGGACCTACTGTTCCCTTTGGTTTCATTTCTTTTAAGCAAGATAGTACTTCATTTTCACTGACCTTACAAATTTGAATGGTTTGAAAGACAGAACTTTGAATATCTTTATTAAAAGCATTGTTCGATGCAATATATAAAGATTTAAAAAAGTCAGCAAATGCATTTGCAATATCTGCATGGTTTCTATAAGTATTTTCCCCACAAATCATATTTTCAGGTAATTCTTTATTATTTCTTTTACTATTTATAAATTGCCAGAAGTTTGATGGATTAAAAGCAGTGCGGTTTTCCACACTTTCACAATATTTTTTATATGCATCATTTATGTCATACTTAATCTGTCTTCTCTGCTGTTGAAATTTTAACAGATCTTCATTTTTTTGTGAACGTTTGTATTTTTTCCAAGATTTAAATTTTTTCTTAATATTATTTATTATTTTAGATGTAAACCAAGGTGGATAATTTCTTCTGCGTTTTTTAGTTTTAGGTACGAATTTATTTAGGGCAGTGTATATTTGAGTATAAAACAAATTGCAAGCCTCATTAGCATCATTAATCTGATACAAAAAATCCCACCTAATATCACACATATACTCATATAGGCGCATAAAATCTGCCTTTTTAAAATTATAATATACATTATTAATTCTTTGTTTAGTAAATTTTTTTTCATGAGCCACTGTGTATGAGAGCAATAAAGCAGGATGGTGCAACACTTCAGGTAAGATTAGGTCTTTCGCCCTTTCAATTCTACATGAAAATGAATTATTATTGCTCAAAATTAAATCTAGTAAACGATTATTGTCGTTGTATATGAAATTGTGCTGTTTAAGGTTTAAAAATTGCATAAAGCCTACCAAAGACAAAGTTTTGTTCGATATATTGTATTCGTCAGATGACATGTTTATGTAATCAGGTAGATTGAAATCTTCTAAAAGTAAAAATCTTGCGTCATATAGGTATTCATTCATACGTGCTAATTTCATCAAATAAAGTATTGTAATCACTAAAAGATGTGTTGGGTGGTATATAAGTCACTAACAAATAAAAAACATTTTTATTTAAAGATATTTTCGCAACAATAAGATCAATATTTTCCGTTGCTGTCTTTGTATTTGAATACGATAGAAACAACTTTAAAATTAAAATTGCATCTTACTGAGGTCGAACGAGGTAAACGTTTGTTAATAATTTCATCTAGTATTGTGGTTCTTTGAGGACTATTTGAAAAAAAAAAGAACAAATCCCTTGTAAATTGGAAAAAAATATGCGGACATTTTTACTGGCGAATGTCGCGTTTAACATTACAAAATTTAATTGATGTGCATAACAATGCACGTAAGCAGCATATTCTTAGGTTTTTTATAATTACTTGCACCCCATTCGACGAGCCGCTCATGTTTTCTAGAAAATAAAAAAGCGTGCACTTGGTTTTTCTTACACATACGAGGTGTGTCCAGAAAATAACGGGAATTTTCGTTTTCTGAAAAAAATATTTATTCATTCGTCTACATTACTGTTGTCGCCTTCAAAATAGTCCCCATTAGATTTTATGTACTTGTGCCAGCGCTTCTTCCAATCCTCGAAACACTTTTCAAACTCGATCTTTGGGATAGCCTTTAGCTCTTTCAGCGATGCGCTTTTAATGCCATCTATGCTTGTAAAACGATGGCCCTTTAAGGTTCTCTTTATTTTTGGAAATAGGAAAAAGTCACACGGAGCCATGTCTGGCGAATATGGAGGCTGGGGCAGCGTTACAGTATTGTTTTTGGTCAAAAGTTCACGAACAAGCAATGAAGTGTGAGCAGGTGCATTATCGTGATGCAAATGCCATGAATTGTTTTTCCACAAATCCGGGCGTTTTTTTCGGATTGCTTCATGCAAATGGTATTGAACTTATAGGTAGTACTCCTTATTAACCGTTTGACCTCGTGGCAAAAATTCATGATGCACTATGCCATGAAAATCGAAGAACACAAGTGAACATAACCTTCACATTTGACCGCATTTGTCGAGCCTTTTTCGGTCTTGGCGAGCCAGAATGCATCCACTGGGACGATTGAGTCTTTGTTTCGACGTCATATCCGAAAACTCATGTTTCGTCACCTGTCATAACACGTTTGAGTAATTCTGCAACTTCCATTTGCCGCTGTTTTTGTTCAAAATTCAACAATTTTGGAACAAATTTTGCTGCCACGCGTTTCATACCCAAAGCATTCGAAAAAATTTCATGGCATGAGCCAATCGATATGCCAACATCATCAGCGACTTGTCTGATTGTAATTCGGCGATTGTTCATAACCATTTCTTTCACTTGTCCACGTTTTCATCGGTTGTTGATGTGCTGGGTTGTCCGGGGCGTTCGTCTTCTTCAACGTCTTCACGGCCATCTTGGAAACGCTCATACCACTCGTAAACTCTTGTTTTACTCATAGCAGACTCAACATAGGCCTTTGTTAACATTTTACACACTTTATTTCATTTTTTACGCCAAATTTGATACAAATTCTTTGTTCATTTCTTTTAACAAACGAAAATCACCGAGCCCATAAAAACATGTCTAACCTTAGCGGCTGCCACAGACAGAGTAAACAATAAATACAGCTGAAAATTTTATTATATTTCAGGGGCATATATATCAACATAATAAAAAAAAAATGACAATCGGACTCTCCAAACCCGCGAAATTTAAAATTCCTGTTATTTTCTGAACACACCTCGTAGAGAAAAATAGATAGCAAGAATTGCATTGTATTTAACTGCTTTTCTAGAATTTCTTACAAGAGATTAAAAATGTCTAATACATACACCATGGTTTTTATAAATGCCTTCGTAACTGGGAATCCTTTGAATTCGGAAATCGAAATCGGTTACTGTATTTGTCTAGACCACTTAATTTTGGATGGTTTCTTTCTCACCAAACATTTTTATTTTCTTTAAAACGTAACAAAATATCTTGATCAAAGTAAAAATATATTAACATTCACAAAAATTAAAATACCGGCACAGTAGACATCACGCATAGAAATATCGGCACAGTAGACACCACAGTTATATTCTAACCTGAACTAAAGGAATGGTTTAACTGCTGCTTGAAGAAGAAACCTTTACTTGATACTGGCAGCGCCACGCGCGACCGGAAGCAAAAGTTCAAATACTCGTCCAGTGGGTTGCATAAAAGAAATTTTCTTAGTAGAGAAATATTTTGTGGAGCAAACTAAACACAGGTTTGCAGTCGACTTGCAACTTACATGGAGCTTATCAGACGGAATTAAGCTTGGATTGCATTAAAATTACACAGCAGCAAAGCAATAACATTTCAAAGCGTGTCTGTGATACAAATAAATTATTAAGGATATTTAGACGAAATAAAATAAATTATTTCAATAATTGACTGCTGTAAAAAATTGATTTAAATTTAATCATTAAATTATCAGTAGAAATTAAAAAAAAAACATTTGTGCTTATATTTATTAGTATGTTTTATTTTAATTTACAATTTTTTGGGGGTTGAGCAAACCTGCACACCTGATTCCTAGTAAGTATTATGTTGGATATTTATTTTATTTCATAGTACAAAATCCAAATCATTTTTCTCTTAATAAAAGACATATTTTTCTGTTTTCTTCAAATTTTTTGAACATTTTTATATCCATTTTGTATTATATTACAAAGCCAATGTTAAAAACCTAAAACTCCGGTATGTAAATTTCTAAACGACGTTCAAATTGAAAAGAAAAACCAGTACGCATTGTACGGACTTATGATTTATGATATTCTTAAATGAGGGGTTGAAATTTTATATTCTCGATTTTACCCTTTTCTATGTGCCACTGCTCATTTGCATACCCAGATTTAGATTTATTTTTTAGCGCAGGACCGAACATCTACATTTTTTAAAACAAATTTTCCTATAATATTTATTATTTTTTACACAATTAAAATTTGCTGATACGTTAATCGAAAAAATGACATTTTGAAAATCCAGATAGGTTTATATATATATATATATATATATATATATATATATATATATATATATATATATATATATGTTTATGAGCCTTTCACGGATTCCTCCGTGTGAGATGCAATAGCAGTGGATATATCCACATTATGCCGTTGTAGTGCTGAAATCACATTCAGCAAACGTACAACTATATGCAACTCCGTGAATAGATGAAGTAAAATGCAAACAGTAATTGCAAACTTCGTTTCATCATATCCTTTCCGTGTTAGAGGTTGCACAATTTGAATGAATTGCTACAAAACACAATTCATCCCATGACACCACCATCGAGATGATGGCCCACCTGTACCACCATACCGAGAAGAAAGTCAAAACTTACCCTCCCCGCGCCATAGTGATACGGCAGAGGTACATGTTTCGTCTCTACTAGACTCATCGGGTAATGTGGATATATCCACTGCTATTGCATCTCACACGGAGGAATCCGTGAAAGCCTCATAAACATATATACGCCATCCGGCGGGAGGTCGGCGAAGTCGCATTCAGTGTTGCATGCTTCCTTCCGATCTGTTCTTTGCACAAACAGGTGCATGTCGGTATCCTGATGAGTCTAATAGAGACGAAACATGTACCTCTGCCGTATCACTATGGCGGGGAGGGTAAGTTTTGACTTTCTTCTCGGTATGGTGGTACAAGTGGGCCATCATCTCGATGGTGGTGTCATGGGATGAATTGTGTTTTGTAGCAATTCATTCAAATTGTGCAACCTCTAACACGGAAAGGATATATATATTCTCTTAGGCATCTAGTCCATGTTTTTATTTTGCTTTTTAATAATTAAAAATACAAATACAAAGTGGTCATAATTATATGTATAAATTTTTTATTAATCAAGATATATCGAAAAAGTTTTCTGCCAAAATATGTATTTTTAAGGTTTTTATATACAGTGTCTGGAAAATCTCCCGGATATTAAAAAAAAAAACCATGGAAGGAATACTAAAAGTTCATATAAACTTGCTCTTCGGAAATATGGGCTCCCAAAAGCTGCTATGGAATCAAGTCTCTTACACATAATTAATAAACCACCAGGTATATTTCACTTTTTTTTAATATAATGTATATCAGGTAAGAACCTTCAAATTGTTACCAAGAAAGTATTGTGAATTACTCACAGCTGCAGGGACGGACTAGCTGTGACACTTATGACCCCATTTTTTACGCCCTGTTTGATAAGAACGACCGAGTCGTTTTTAGGTTCAAATTTTAACTGATGGACGCCCCTAAAAAGCTGGTGTGGTAGCTTGACAAAATCCAACATGGCGGATCCAATATGGTGGTCAATTTTTGAAATTAACAGTTTTGCACCAAATGAATTATATGGGGTCCGAGGTCGAATTTGCAAAATTCAAGATGGCAGATTTGATTTGGCTGACGTATTTTTTGAAAGTCAACTAATTTACACCAAATTCAGTATACGGAGGTTTTTTGGGTTTCCGATTACGAATCTGAGGTCAGATTCAAAATTTTCAAGTTCAATATGGCAGATCTAAGATGGCGAACGTATTTTTTGAAAGTCAACCGATTTGCACCAAGTTGGCATACGGGGATTTTTGGAGTTACTGACCACGAATTCGTGGTCAGGTTTGCCAAATTTAAGATGGCGGATCCAAGATGGCAGACGACATTTTTGAAAATCAACGGATTTGTACAAAATTTGTTATACGGAGTTTTTTGGGGTTACTAATCACGATTTCAAGGTCAGCTTTTCAAAATTCAAGATGGTGAACCCAATAATAACCTAATTCTTTATATTAGATTCGTAATATTAGATTTCAAAAATCCGACCTAGAAATCGTGATTAGCGACCCCAAAAACTCCGGTAATACCAAACTTGGTGCAGATCGGTTGATTTTTACAAAACTTGTCGGCCATATTAGATCCGCCATCTTGAATTTTGCAGATTTGATCTCGGATTTGTAATCAGCAACCCTAAAAACCCCCGTACACCAAATTTGGTGCAAATCGGTTGAATATCAAAAATTCGGCCAACATATTGGATTTTGGACTACCATATTGGATCCGCCATGTTGAATTTTGTCAGCTTACCACGCCAGCTTTTTAGGAGAGTCCATCAGGTAAAAGTTGAGCCAAAAACGACCCGATTGGTTTGCGAATTTTTATTTTTACAAACCTTTTTTGCTAAACACTCGATTTTTCTACAGCGCACTCAGCATAAGAAATGTAGATGAGCCCTTGGTTAATTTTTTTGGTTGCTTCTCCTTTTGGTAGCTCTGATCCGGTTGATGCGGATTGTCCCATGTATGTATATATATATATATATATATATATATATATATATATATATATATATATATATATATATATATATATATATATATATATATATATATTTGTATATTATATTTTACGATTTTATTACGGGCAAAACTTGCTGCTCAACAACAATAATCAAATCTAAAAAATAGAATACGGACCTGTGCTATCAAAGTACACTTTCCTTTTCACTGTCGTTTGAATCATACTTTTTGCTGATTAAAATTAATCGGGCGTTATTTGATTTCAGAATTAGAATTTAGATTTATTAGGTCCATCTGCATGTCGCCGTTGTTTGTTTAGGGAATTTCACTTTCGGGATACGGTGCGGTATACGACGTTGCAGTTCCCGCTCGTAAAAACGACATACGTTTATTAATATGGAATTTTTCTGCCTTTAAGTCTTTAAAAATTTGAAATTTGAAAAAATAATAATTCTTACGTAGGTTTGAATTAATTTAATAGATTGATATTAAAATGATGTAAGATGTTTACAGTTTTAATTGTTAACATCTTGTTGTTATTTTTTACAATATACTCCAGTTTGCCTAAAAAAATTTGTTACAGATATCTGAAGGTTTGAAATCAGGAGGGGGGGGGGGGTGGAGCTAGTAAATGATAACTTCACTTCATGTATTATACGTCAAAATCGATAAACAGTTAGTCGAGGTAGTGACGAAAAACCCCCCTTTTTGTACTATTTTTTAAATGTTAATAACTTTTACAATAATGGTCGAAAGTTACATATTGATGATGAGTCAAATGTGGTTCTTTAAAAGTGTGCGAAAGTTCGGCCAGGGTAGCTATTCTGGTTCTTCATAGGAAGTGATCATTCTCTTGAGAGAAGAATAGGGACAATCCCATCCTACGGTTATTCTCTCGATTGTGTATTACCGTATTCTCGTAGGATGTGATGGGAAATCGGAAACAAAATCTAGTAAGCTATGTTGCCAAGAGTCAATAGTGTATGTAACCATATAAATTGTGCATTTAACCCTAAAAAAGAATGTGAATATGAACATAACCCTACTTAGCAAGCAAATGTTCGAATTTAAAATGCATATAATAATTAATATTTTTAACCTATTTAATATTCTTAATGAGAGAAAAGAATTAGAAAAGGAGTTATATAGAGAAAAAAATAAATATTTAAAAAAACTAATTGAAATATTTTACTGGTAAAATAGCCGTTATGCGTGAAATTAGTATCACCTACAAAGATATAAAGGATATCATGCGAAATAAAATTAACATTTTCATTTCCTAAAATACAAATTTAGTTTATTTTCTACTGGGTTGGGAAAAGAAAGATTTCCCTTATTTTTGTAAAAATGCTATTTTTGAAACTCCCCATAAATATCAGGGAATGAATATACAAAGTAAAAAAAATTTATTTCATCAATAAAATACATTGTGCATACTTGAAATATATATATATATATATATATATATATATATATATATATATATATATATATAAAATTATTATCTATCTATCTTTTGAAAAACATCTAAATTTATTCTTCAAGACACCACAACATCTTTCAACGGTACTCCATAATGAACAGATATCTATTAAATCTTTCCTCTGGTGTCCCTAGTTGTGAAATATCTTCCAAAGGCTATGACCTTAAAAGAAATCCTGAAAAAATTAAACTGGGTTCACTTTCCTTTATATATTTAAACATATTCTAAATTAATAACAAATTATCAGTTTACTGTACAATTAATTTACCTCAATCTCCAATGAGGAAAAATAAATCTGGGTTTCTTCTATAGATCATTTCTGTTATATTGGAAATGTTAGATTCATTCCAAATATAAGAATCATGGGTACTACTAAGAAATTTAGCATTTATATTTAAGATTTATAACGTCTCATCGCAAATTCTAGGTGATCTTGTAATTGCAACATGAGTGCCGTCAATGTACCCTAAAATACCAGGGAAATTATGTTTAGTATAAAACCTAAAACATTATAAAAATCTCGTATATTTCAAAATTATCTTACATATTACCTATTTAACACCAGTTTTAATTCTTTTAAAAAAAAACAAATTACATTTAAATTTTAAGTTTACAAAATACATATTACTGCTAGCTGTATATAATTTACAATTTAATAGAAAATTACCCAATTCGACAAGCTCATAATTCATTTAAATTTTGTAGCAATTAGATCCACTCTGAAATAGCATCGTCTCTATTTAAAGCATCTGGGTTTTTCTTCTACAATACTCCAACTGACACTTGGGCGACTCACTCCAGAAATATATTCAACCCAGTTATTTTGTGGTAGCTGCTAGTCGCAAAAAATCCAAGAACCTACAAATATTTATATTTTAATAAAATTATATTAATATGGGTACCTAAATCTAAAAAGAAAAATTAATATTAGCTTAACATTCTCCAAATTTTTTAAAAGTAACTAAAGTAGGTAATATATTACAAATATGTATAATCCAACCAGGTAAAAAAATCATTAATGACTTGCTACTCTTGCATATGCTAACTTTATAGTTACCAAATATTTCCATGACTTCTAGCAAAGATGATGTTGCCTCCTTTCAAGCCCTGAGAATTCTATAAATTGGGTTATTTTTAGTACAAGATATCTTCTTCGATCCTTACCAAGCCAGTAAAATAAATTAAATGAAGTAGAGTCCGCCAAGTTTCACAAATATTTATATAACAGATACTTACCTAAACAGCTTCGTGAATTCTGAATCATTTAAATCTCCAAATCGACGCAACCGTGGTAGAAATCGACGATTATAATTTGCCATTTGCTTTTGCGTTAATCTGACATCCTTTAGCCCATCATGGTTCAAAATTACTTCCTCAATACCAATTTTATATATGTATTTTTGCGAACAAAAATATTTTATAAAATTTACAATATTTTCAAAACAATCATGAATTTTCTTCAACTTTTATAACCTAAAAATATCTCATAATGACGGGAATGACAGTAACGTTCTCTCAAAATCTCACCGATCTCTTGGTTCAGACTAGTAGAACAAGTTTTCTCAAGATTTGATGGATGTGACAATCGCTTAAAGTACCAGAATACGGTTTCATACTTTTTCGTGAGAACCACGCCCACTTTCCATCAAGATGATCGTTTTCTCGAGAACGAGAATAGGTACCCAGATCGGTTAGGGTAAAAGTGGGAAAGACGCCATACTTTTTGTAGAAATTAAGTAGAAAATAAAAAATGCAATATAAATCAACCCTTTATTTTTATTTTAAAAGTACACTAATATTAAGTAGTAAAATTAAAATTAACGAGTTTTAGACTATATATATATATATATATATATATATATATATATATATATATATATATATATATATATATATATATATATATATATATCAAAAAGAAATAAAAAATAAAAATTATAAGTTTATAACAGGTCATCTCTCCCATAACGTGTGGGAGAGACGCCATATAGTGTGGGAGAGATGCCATATATGTTATTATTCCTTTTTTTGTTTCTTTTTACAGATCATTTCCCTACCACAATTATTGCAATGCGGAGCGTACATTGTACATGACTCATGCAGCCATTTTTGGCATAAGGAACATTTAATCCAGTCAGTTTTTTTTTTGTTAAATAAAAATTTTCCCAACATTCCGCGCACACATTGTTATCATCTTCGATTGGGGTGGATGCTAAGACAGAAGGCGAAGACTTTAATTCTGCACTAGCTAATTTGCGTTTTTTAGTTGCTCCTTTAATTAAAATGACATCGGAAGTATTCTTAAAAACGTTCTCAGGGGAAGTCAACACAAGCAACTTGTTTTCGCTTCACTGTCGAGCTAGGTGTTTTGGGATTGGATTAGACTCCTCAAGAATCTTTGTAGGGATTTCTTTACTAGTGAATGTTTGTCTGGAAGTTGATGGTTTTTGTGGAGACAGAGCTGCAGTGGCAGCACTTTCAAGAGGAATGGCAGGAGTAGTTACTTCAATTAAATCAGATATGGCAAAAAAATGATCTGGAATAACATTAGGATTGAGTGGGAATATTCCACAAGCTTTGAAATCTAATGTGGCAGTTCCCACGGTTGTAGCTCTTCCCCATGCTTGCCCTATTAATGACCCAGCCTGTGGTCGTGTTATAGTTCTATCCTTATTTCTCAACATTCATGCATTTGATTCTTGATTATAATAAGTTTTCAGAGGTTTGAAAAAATTGCGATCAAGAGGTTGAAGGGCTTGTGTAGTGTGACTCGGCAAGCATATAATTATGACATCATTTTTATTTGCTAGGTCTAACAGATTTATTGAATTGGAATGTGAGGTGTGGCCATCTAAAATCAAAATTGTTTTACCTGTCTTTGGTTTTTTGGATAGAAAATGTTTCTTAAACCAACGCAAAAATAATTCAGAATTAATATAAGATGACTTTTTATTTATATAGCCATCAGACCGATTTGGCAAGCCATCAGAAAACTCCGACTTTTTATTGACTCCTTTCATTATTAACACTGGAGGTAGAAAACGACCTTCAGCACCGCAACATGCAACCAGAGAAATTGTTTCTCCTTTTTCACAAGGTGTGATCACATGAGCGTCCTTTGCTCCTCTGGCTGTTAATACTTTTCCAGGTTTATTTATTAGTTAAATTCCACTCTCGTCAACATTAAAAATATTTTTAAGTCTATTAGTTAAATTGTGCTTTACCATTTCTTTTGCAAGCAGTTTAAAAAATGAACCTACTTCTTCTCGGTTCATTCCCTGGGCTCTTGCAACAGATAAACCTTCTGCTTGACGTACTGAGACATCTTTGTTTCTTTCTAGAACAGAAGAGAGCCAATGTTGATCTGCTTTCTCTTTTTCTTTAGAAAATTTATCCTTAATTCCAAACTTTTCGGCAAATTGATAGGCAAGAGACCGAATAGTAGACCTATCAAGTGTAAAGCCAATCGTTTTTCGTTCTCTATCCCAAGTAATGCTGGAACAGTAGTTAATATGATTACTTACTATATCATTACATATAAAAACAATAAGATCTTACATTAAGAACAAGAGTTTGATAAATACCTGAAGGACCTAGTCCAGACTTTTTAGTATCACCAGTCATGAGACGCTTACTCAAGGTACAAGACAGTATTCCATAAAGTTATTGAGCTTCATTTTTTCGATATTTCTCCTTTTTTTACTTTTTCAATAGCCAGAATTAAGTTCTCTTCACTCCACTGCCCCCTGACTACCATATGCTTTCTCACGAATTTTCTTGGCATTCTAAAAACAATAAAGAAAATACCCCTTCATTAACACTTTTGCAAAGGTTGGCATCTCTCCTCATTTTGTGGGAGAAATGCCATATAGGTATAAAGTACGTAGGTATTAACACATATTGCAAAATGTAGTTGAAATAAGTTAATAACAAACTAATTAAAACCAGTTCTTACTTTACGGTGTCTTTGTTTTACAGTTAACACTCATTGAAACCGCAGCGACTCAAAATTTTCGTCGAAAAATTCTCGTGCTAAAATAATCTTTTCGTCATACACACGTCACACTCGAGCGCAATCGAACAAGAACTGACACGTTGAGAAGGTAGCGTCTATGAGTAGTTAAAAACAATGAGAAATATAGCCATCTCTTTCTTACTCACTGAATTTTCGGAAGTATGGCGTCTCACCTCATATGGCGTCTCTCCCACTTTTATCCAATGTCACTTTCTGCCATTATTGTAAAGGTTATTATAAAATAGTGCAAAAAAGCGGATTTTTCACTATTGTCTCGATAAATTATTTATCGATTTTGACGTATAAAAGATAAAATTAAAGGTCTTTTTTAACCGACTTCTAAAAGAAGGAGGTTCTCAATTCGTCGCGTATATATATATTTTTTTTTATGTATGTACACCGATTATTCCGGAACGGCTTGACCGATTTGAATGAAATTTTTTACGTTATGTAAAGGAAGTTGCTGCGGTGGTCCCATATTTTTTTGGACGAAATTGGTGAAGTAAAATCCAAGATGGCGCTGACAATATGGCGGCAAAAAAAATTAATTTTGTACGATTTTCTCCAAAATTGGTATGGAGGAATTTTCAAGATTGTACCCAATGAATCTGAAATTATTTTTTAAAAATTCAATATGGCGGATCCAATATGGCGGACAAAAAATCAATTTTGTCTGATTTTCACCAAAATTGGTATGGGGGAGTTTTCGGGGTAGCACATGACGAATTTAAAACTATTTTTTAAAAAATTCAATATGGCGTATCCAATATGATGGATAAAAAATTAATTGTGTTCGATTTTTTCCAAAATTGATATGAGGGAGTGTTTGGGATAGCACATTACGAATCTGATATTATTTAAAGAAAATTAAATATGGCGGATTAAAGATCCTACATCTCTGCAATTTATCTGAAGTCAGTATGGAGGGATTTTTGTTAGTGTTAATTACGAAATTAAACTATTTTTTGAAAAACTCAATCTGGCGGATTCAATATGGTGTTCTAAAAATTTTACATATCTCGACTTTTTCAAAAACTGAGGGTGTAAATTATGAATTTAGTCCTATTTTTTCAGGATTCAATATGGCGAACGCAATATAGCTGACAAAAAATTTTACATGTTTCGATTTTGTTCAAATGTGGAACTGAATCATTTTTGAGGATGTAAATAGCGAATGTAAAATAATTTTAAGAAAATCTAATACGTCAGATGCAATATGACCGTTTAGAAATTTTTAATTTCTGGATTTCATCTAAAATTGGTACTAGGAGGCTTTGAAGGGTTTAGATTTAGATTAGATTAAGACGTTAAAATTGTTTTTTTGAAATTCATTATGGCGGATCCAATATGGTGGTTTGAAAATTTTACGTTATTCACATTTTTTTAGATTTGATATTAGGGCGTTGGGGGGGGGGTATTACGAATATGAAGTTAATTTTTTACAACTATTAGATTGATTAGATACAATATAGAGGACGAAAAATTTTACATTTTCCGGTTTTATCTAAAATTGATATTGCAGGATTCTTGGGGCGTGTACAAACTCAATATGCAATATAAAATATATCAGGCTAAGAAATTTACGTCTCAAATTCTTTAAATATTGATATTGGAAGGTTTTGGGGCCTATATTACCAATCTAAAATTAATTTGAAATATAAGATATTGGATTTACTATGACAGACTAAATATTTGTTTGACACAATTTCATTGTGTAAGAATCAAAGAATTTTTAGTGGTTCATTTTAGGGTGACTTACAATTCTGGATAAAATGAGTACTTTTTTGCCACCTTGGAGTCATTGCAAGGTACACTAATCTCGATTAGCATGTAGTTCAAATAATTTATGAATATCATAAAGAATTCAAAACTAAAAATTGAAAAATAAAATTTTTATAAAAAAATTGAACCGACTTCTACAAGTGCGCTAAAAAGGGAAAAATAACTAGAAATTTTTATATGAAATTGAAATTTTTGAAGTCGGCGCCAAATTATTTCTAAATGAAATAAATAACTACTAATATATACAAATGATGGTAAGAAAGCAATTACAAATAAAGTATTTTTAATCTGTTTATGCGAATTACATTTTGTCAGGTATTAGTTTGGCGCCGACTTCAAAAATTTCAATTTCATATAAAAATTTCTTGTTACTTTTCCCTTTTTAGCGCACTTTTAGAAGTCGGTTCAATTTTTCTATAAAAATTTTATATTATCTACTACTTTTACTAATACAACTTTTCTTTAAAATGTCATAGGAAAATTCTACAGACATAAAATCAAATTTTCCGACTTTGATCGTTGTTTACAGAAAGACAGGCCTATTTGAGAACATCTCTTTACGTATTTACCATTTACTAGGCTACCCCTCCCCCCGATGGTTAAAAACTTTCAGATATCTATAATAAATTTTTCGGTGAAATCTTTTTTTTTTTTCGTTACACCACCATTCCGTTTTTCTTTCCTTTTCCTTATTTCTATTATGGAATTCCACCCCATGTTACAAACATTTGACTATAATAGTATAATGTAAATATATAATATGGTATTAACGAAGAAAAAAATGGAAAAGAGAAAACGTTTTAAATATTGAAATACCATCCGACGACTACGACGAGGACGACCGGAGCCCGTGTAGTATATTTATGTTAAAATTTCAATGTAGATTTCGAATATTCCTTTTCGAAAAAATCGACAACAATATGGTAAAGTATAAATGCTCGGTTCATATTTAATATAAAGTCTTTATTGTATGCAAATCGGGTGAATACATTAAGCCGGAGAACTCCATGTAACGAATTTTATATATTGAGGATTAACATAGCATTTATTGTTAGCAAAAAACGGCTTATAAACGGTGTATTTTGTATGCATATGGGAGACGTGAGCATTAACCTTCTTCCTGAGAATGAACAATTTAAGATCGAATAATATTGATGTATAATTGTAATTTGTTATTCGAAAATATTTATATTGATGATTAACTCCATATCGTAATACATTTAGAATTTTACATTCTATCTAACAATCCTAATATATGATGTTATGAAAATAATCTGCTTTATATGGAGAAGAACAGTGGCGTAGCTACCGAAGCGTCAGGAATAGCAGTACCACTCGGCGTTGAGTCATATTAGGCGTCTTCCCTCCAAATCCTGTTATTTTATTACTGCAAATGAATTTTGTAAACTAGAATATCAATATTATTCTAAAAATATATGAAAATAAATAAAAAAATTTAAAAATCCTGGTTCTCGGATTTAGATCGTGTCAAATTGGAATTATTATCCGATGTTTCGCCTACGATTGCATGAGGCATCTTCAGAAATCTTTACTCAATGAAATTAGAACACTGAATGACTATCGAGGAGCAACAGTCCCATATTATTTAACCAACTATAAAGATAATTATGTAGATATACTTGTGAATTTTCTTGAATTTTTTGATTGTCAGCAATTGAATCGTGTCTTAAATGAACACAACCGTTTATTAGATGTTGTTATAACAAAACTTTCTTGTAACGTATACAAAAGCACTTTTAGCTTTGTCAGCGCTGATCCACATCATCCACCTACTACTATCGAAATAAAACTTAAAATGCCAAAACAAAAATCTTTAGCTAAAAATAATAATGCACTTAATTATAACTTTAGGAAAGCAGATTAGCAGGTCATGTATCAGTTATTCCAAAATACAACCTGGGATGACTTGAGAATATTCTCTGATATTAATCTTGCAGTTAAACATTTTTATAACAAAATAAAGGCAATCTTTGGAATTTGTGTGCCAAAATGCACACCTAGTAAAAAATATCCTGTGTGGTTTGATAAAACTATCATTAAGGGCATTAAAAATAAAGATAAATTAAGAATAAATTATAAAAGAACCGGTAACTTAGAAGTTCTTTCCATACAGCAGGTTAGCTATGAGGATGTGTGCGATGCTGTCAAAAGACTTAAAATTAATAGAGCTACTGCTCCTGATAACATACCTTCATTTCTTATTAAAGGCATGATTGGTTTTCTTGCTGAACCCTTGAGAATACTATTTAATATGTCAATAAAAACAAGTACTTTTCCGAATATGTGGAAGGAAGTTAAAATTTGTCCCGTTTTTAAAAGAGGAGACAAAAGCGATATTCAAAATTATAGGCCAATTGCATTGATATCATGTCCAGCAAAAATTTTTGAATCGATTATATATACATGTCTCAACTAAAATTACTGAACTGCAACACGGCTTTATGAATAAAAGGTCAACAATTACCAATTTGTGTAACATCACGCAATATATATCAGAAAGTTTAGATAATAAATCCCAAGTTGCTGTAATATATACGGACTTTGCTAAAGCTTTTGATATAGTATCGCATACTGTTCTCATGGAAAAACTGCACACTGAGTTCGGATTTCATAACTTAGTTAAATTTTTCCTATCATATTTAAAAAATAGACAAGAAAGGGTGTTAGTTAGAGGCTATATGTCAAATTTTTTTTCACCTTCTTCAGGCATCCCTCAGGGTTCCAACCTTGGTCCAATGTTATTCCTTTTGTATGTGAACAATGTAGCAAAAGAAATTAATGTCTGTAATATATTCTTGTTTGCTGATGACTTAAAACTATATTCAAAAGTTCAGCAAGACAGTGATTGTCTTATAGTGCATATAGTGAATAAACTCTATGAATGGTCAATTGGAAATGTTTTGAAGCAAGTGTTTTATTCTTAGCTCTAACAGAAAAAGGCATATCTTAAAGTATGAATACAAAATGAATGGAATGTCATTGGCCTAGGTTGATGAGATGCGGGACCTTGGAGTTACTTTTGATGATCAATTATCCTTTAGACCTCATCTGATGGATGTTATATCTAAAGCTTCAAAAATGTGCAGATTGTTTGAAAATATTGACTATAAAATCACTGTATATTTCCTATGTTCGAAGTATATTGGAATACGCTTCCATAATATGAAATCCATATTATGCGAATCACAAAAACATGATTGAAAGAATACAGAATAGATTCCTAAGATATATCTATGTTAAAGAAACTGGAGTATATCAGTTACACATACCAAAAGACGAAATCATGAATAGATATAATCTTGGGAGTTTGGAATATCGTAGAATAGTTGCATGCATAATTTTTTTGTTTAAACTATTACATAATGAAATTGATGATTCAAATTTATTGGCATTAATACGACTGTATGTACCTAAATATAGGACAAGGAACTCGTTAACATTTTATACAGATAAATCTCATACTAATTATTATAGAAATTCACCTGTTATTAATATGTGTAAATTATATAATCAATTTAGGGATGATTTTTATATTTTTAATATAAACATAAGATCTTTGAAGAAATTGTTATTAGAAATTATATAAATACCAGATAATTATTTAGTCATAGTACCAATAGGTCCTTTCCCTACTCTATAACTGGATATATTCTGTAGAGTTTGTAATGAAATAAATAAATAAATAAATAAATTTATACCTGACTGTTGCTCATCGAACCGTGATCCAGCATTACAATCGATTTTTGTACTAGTGCAAAGGAAAAAGAATGGCAAATTAAGGCATTCTGTGTACATACAAATCGATATCTCAATGCAACGTCACACCATCATTCTTCTCAAAAACAATCCATCATAAACTCTTCGGTATATAGAGCACTTTCAATATGTGATGAACAATCGCTGAAATCAGAAACAGAAAAACTGACTAATGCTCTGAAAGGCAATGGATATTACGCTGAAGATATAAGACGTTGTATTAATAAATATAAAAACCCGACTCCTCAACAAAATGTCATAAATGTACCTCCTACGGACAGTGTTGTCTTACCTTACATATACTGAACCAGCGACAAGATTCCAATATTTAGCACTAAGTCATATTCAAAATGGGTGATTTATTGGGTATTGGGTCGTCATGGGTTCGCGGTTCGCTTGGGCTCATTTTTTCTGGTTATTTTGAATTTTTTGTAATATTAGCCAAACTAAACGAACCCATTGTCCTAGTATTGCCATCCCGATTAATTACCCATTTCGGATACGTCGCGGGACGTACTAACATGTCTTGAATGAAAACTGATATTTCCTGTAACAATGTAAAATTAAGGGTTAAGAATCTAAGTTGAGAGATTATGACAATTGACGAGGTTCAAAACCAGATAGCTAAGAACGAAGAGTTCCCACATCACTTCATCGACCTCTCCGAACTCTATCTTAAAAACACATATTTTTCTTATGAAAATAACTTCTACCGACAAACAGATGGTGCTCCTATGAGATCTTCGCTGTCACCAGTCATCGCAAACCTTTTTATGAAGTATATCGAAACACAGGCCCTAAGAAAAGCCAAAACAAATCCATTCCTCTGGAAAAGTTAAGTGGATGACATCTTCACACAGAAGATTCAACCTAACCATATTTTTAGAGGAACTAAACAGCATTCATCACCGCATACAATTCACATTGGAGATCGAAGTCAACAAACAGCTACCTTTCCTTGACCTTCTAATCGCCAGAAAAGACATGGTCTACAGAAAACCCTGGCATACAAATAGATACCTGAACTCCGAATTTCACCACTACCCATCACAGTTACAATCAATCGCCAACACACTAACCTCCAAATCCATGCGACTAGTCGAACCCACGAACCTCCAAGCAGAACTTAATGGCATTACAACAGTTCTAAAACAAAACAACTACAAAGTACATAATATTAAAACACCATAAAACCGAACACAAATGCAAAGACAGAGAAAAAGAAGAAGATGACAAGTCTAATCCAAAAACCACACTGCCATACAAAGAAAAACACACTGTCATACATAAAAGATGTAACAGACGTAGTTGGAAGAATTCTGAGGAAGCATGACATATGCAATCAATCCCAAAGACGATATACCATTGGAAAACTAGGAAGCGTACAGCATCCCTTGTAGAGACTGAAAAAGAATGCATCGGCCAAACAAACAAAAGAATCCCTACCAAAGTCCAAGAACGTAAAAATAGCATAAAGAATAAGCAGACCATCAGCTTTATTCCAACATCATTAAAAGACAGGAAACAGTATAAATTTCCAGAAAACCAAACATGTCGCACCCATAAAACACTATAGAACGCGCATCATCAGAAAAGTTCTCGAAATAGAAAACACTAAAAACCTTAACAAAAGAGATGATGCACAAAACATCTCAAACAAATGGAAAACCCTAATCAAATTGCAACCAAAAATAATCCACCAAAAAAACAGGACAATGAGCCGAGAGGAGACCCAGATCCAGGGAGGCAAGGAAATGAACTTGGTAGAACCAAGATATAACCTGCGTAAGCGCAAAACTATAAAAAGACAGACTGTCATATTATTCAACATCTTACCGCCATCCTCCGGTCAGATTTAACTTCAAATACAAGATTCGAATATAAATAAGTACAACTACGGGTGTCTGGGAAGGTACTAACTAGAATCGCATTGACGAGTCCTATAGTTGGTACCGGGACGAAACACCCACATTTTTAGAGAAAGAAATTTAAAATATATAAATCCCGATTTAGACACTGCAGATCTTTTCTAGGTTACCCGATGATGACAGAATAACCCGAAAAAAGAGACCGTTATAGACAAACCACATGAGAGGCAGAGAAAGAAAACCGAACGTACTTGTAATATAGGGGTATACAGGAACAAGTCGATCAGTAGTAAGCTAGACTTTCTCCGACATTACAAGACAAAGAATCAGCACGCTCATTTTAATTCGAGCATCCGTTAAAGAAGCATAGGATTGAAAACCAGAAAAACACCAGTTCTTTTGAGCGTTTTCTAGAGGATCCATTGCTGTCTTATATGCGACTCTCCAGACCGCAATACAGTACTGTATTATACTTTGTAATATGCTTTTTGAATTGTACCTCTGTTTATACATTTTCTCTAACCTGATTAGTATCATCTATTATATATTCCTTCCAAGAGAACATTTTATCAACAATGACGTTATATTAAAATTTGTTCATGTATTTTATGATTTCATTATTCTACTCAGACTAACTAGGTTAGAATTTGAGTATAAAAATGCAATTGCAACAGTTTTTGAGAATTCAAGCCTGACAAGCCAAACATTGAATCGTTTTAAGTACATATTTGCATTATATATTACTTCATTCTAAGAATTGCTAATGAATGTAACATATGCCATATAATTACCATTAACATTTAAATTAAATTAAACATATTATTTAGATGCAAGTCAAATAATAAGGGTCCAAGAACAATGCCCTGTGGTACATCGTAGTCTTCCGTAATGAAGTATATCGACTATTAATTTTAGAGCATTTTTCTCTATGTGGTAAACAGTCTTGAAAGAAATCATAACAATTTCCTCCAATATCATAATGAAACAATTTCTCAAGAACTTTTGTATGACATGACATCATAGCCTGTGCTCATACCTTTAACGAAGCCAAACTGTGCTTTACTGACATTATTATTTTGTAAAAGAGATTGTGGTCTTGAAAAAATACATTTTTCTAACAATTTTGCAAAAGGTGATGCACGAGAAATGATTCTATAAGCCGTTTGCACACGAAGCCAGGCCAGTATTGTATCCTTGTGCACAGTAATATTAAGACAGCGCAACTGGGTCAACCCAGCAGCGTTGCCAATATGTCTCGTTAAACTTAACAAAAATTAATATGAAAACAAATCGGTTTTATTAATTTTTTTAATTAACTTGCCGATTTACATTACTATCATTACTCTCGTTTTTTTTTTGTTTTTGAGCGAAAAAAGAGAATTGACAATATTAATTGCGTAATTTCTACCAACCGCGCTGTACACAAAATTCTGTTCTATATGTGAAAAGTCAGATTTGTATCTGTTCTTTTTTTATTGTGCACTGATACACAAAGATAGCAAAACAACAGACTTATATGTACTGCGTAGTGATTTGAGGAAAATTAATGGACCTTTAAGCATAAAATCATTTAAATTTTGCAATATACCTATTTTATAATTAGTATAAATATTATTATTATGTAATAATGCTGCTACCAGAAACCAGCTGGAACAAATGCTTAGGAGTGTGGAGGAGTTCTCCAGGGATATCAGAATGCAATTTGGACTTGGCAAGTGTCGTATTTTGAACATTGTTAAAGGGAAGATACAACCGGGGGTTTTTGAAATGCAGAACGGTGAAACTATAGCTGCAATGGAAGCAGACCAAACATACAAATATCTAGGTATGAAACAGGCTAAAAGACCTGACCATGGCACTATGAAGGCCGAATTGACAACCGAATTTGTCAGGAGGGTAAGGCGGGTATTACGAACTAACTTAAAACAGTAGACATTTGTTTAAGGCGCTCAACACGTATGCTTGCTCTGCGCTGAGCTACTCTTTTGGAATTGTAAAGTGGAGCAGGACGGACATCCAAAACCTGCAAAGAAAAATAAGGAAACTCCTAACAAAAGCACAAAAACATCACCCTCGGAGTGCCATTGAACGTACAATGCTTCCAAGACACCAAGGAGGAAGAGCATTGGTGGATATTGGTAAGCAGCTCGACCAACAAATAATGAACTTACGTTCATATTTCCACAGGTTAGCGGACTCTTCCACACTACATCGAGCAATATGCGAGGCAGACGATTCAACGGCGCTACAGTTGAGGGAACAAGATATTACTTCTCACCACCAAACAGACTAAGATAAGTTACAAACCTGGCTTTGAAAGCCACTTCATGGACGGCATCCAAATGAGGTCAATCAGGACAATGTTGACAACTCAGCGTCGAACTACTGGTTGATTTCAGGACAGATGTTAGCTATCCAAGACCAGGTTATTCCGACGAAGAACTATCGGAAGTTCAACATTAGAGATCCCTCAATAGAAAATGACCAATGTAGATATGGCTGTCGAACATCGGTGACAATTCAGCACATAACTGGAGGATGCCAAGCGTTTTTGCAACCGAGTATAAGGAAAGACACGAGTCAGCCTCTAAGATACTCCATCAAGAGTTAGCAGAAAAGTTAAACCTATTACAGGTAGGAAAAGTGCCTTATTACAAGTACAATCCGGAACCTATTCTTGAGAACAACCAGTTCAAGTTATATTGGGACCGAACAGTTCTGACGGATCAAACAGTAGCTCATAATAGACTAGACATTATACTAATAGTTAAAATTTCTAGGCGAACTACACTAATCGATATTGCTGTACCTAACAACAACAACCTAAGGCCAAAATACAACGAGAAGATCGCCAAATACAGAGATCTGGAGGTCCAAATCCGAAGACAATGGGCAATAAACAGAGTCCAAACGATTCCTATAATACTGTCAACAACTGGAGTGATACCAAAGAACCTCCTGCAGAACATCAAGGGACTGGGCCTTAGTGAGCATCTGTATAAACCGATTTAGAAAGCGGTTCTCCTTGCAACCGCGCGAACCGTCCGAAAGTTTGTAGGAAGTGCAGAAGACCACGCCACCTAGGACCCGATAACATGGAAAGGGTTCTCACAGAGCTTCATACTTTTAGTGTCTTTGTATGCCTGGTATGAGTGAATAATCCCTGGAGGGAGTGTGAAGCCGTTTGGCTTATAAATCATGATATTAAGATTAAGAAATATGTTATAAATTATAATCCAAACGGTTAATGAAAAAACGGCAATAGCTTCCACTGAAAAACGGTACAGCTACCGTTAAAACTGTAGGTTTAGCAACACTGCAAACCAGTAATTGAGACAGAACAGTAGATAGAATGCAAGTCTAAATTTTTGAAGAACGTTTTTTTTATTGCACTGGTAAGCAATGATAAGATAACAACGGGCATACGTGTGCAGCGCAGCGCCATCTAGTAAATTGGAGAAAATTCGTGGGCCTTTAAACATGAAATCATTTAGATTTCCTAGCGTACTTGTTTTATAATTATTATAATAATAATATTATGCAATAATAATAGTTCTTTGCAACTTATTTAAATAAATATGTAATAAATTATAACCAAAAGGTTAGTAAATTAGATCACTTATGAAAACGGGTACAACGGTAGTTCCCGCTGAAAAACGGCAAATCTAGCGTTAAAACGTTAGGATTGGCAACACTGCTGGCCTGTCCCACTGACTTTTTTTATGGTTTTTAATACATTGAAATTTTATCATAATCTATCGATGCTTTATTTTTGAAACTGATGAGATTTTCTATTTCTGCTATGTTAACAGGCTAACGAAAAATCGGTTGGTTGACAGAAAGAAGTGTCGAATTCCTTTCTAAAGGTTAACTGCATCAACCAATTTATTATTACCTTTTGATATCGGTTAAAATGTAACTCGATAATCTACGTAACTTTTGAAATTAAGAAGTGCAAGGTATAATTATTACTCGAGAATTTTTGTCTTCATAGCCAATCTAACATCAACACATTTGTTATTGTATTGTGTGCATCTTTTTCACAATCTTTTGTTGCATACTTTACTTGACAACAATCAACATAAACTGTTGCACGCGATGCCCATGCAGGCCAATGGGAAGCTCAGAATGTGCTGTAGGCGGCACTGGCCTGTGATATTGACCTATGACGGAAACGGCCAGGTACAGTCAGTAGAGAAATCTGCGGCTCGAAGAAGTTTTATAGGTATTTTATGCTGATTTTGCCGAGAGTTGGTCTAGAGGATTGAATATGTTTAGATTAAAATTATTGTCGGTAATATTATTTGCAGTTTTTACCGAGTTTAGTGACCGATAACTCTTCTTATCTTGAGGTGAATACTTGTTAAATAAAATTACCTTGCTTTCCGATAAATTAAAATGTTTTATAGATGGTAAGTGTGGAAAAGTTGTCGCACATTTAAAAAAAAAATGCGTAATTTATGTAAAAAATATTTTATTAACTACTCTTATACCAAAAAAATTAAAACAATAAACGAAAAACACCTTTAAAAGAACATCTCCCATTACCCTAGGGGAAGACGCCTCGTTAAAATGGGAGACCTGGCATAGAAAAGAGGAGATGACGTACATCTTAAAATCGAATTTTTGTATACTGTTTTTCCATTTTTTCTCGCGAATAAATGTTGCAAATATCGCCGTACTTCTTCATGTCACATGAAGTCATTGTTGACTTTTAATACTTACAAGTATAACTTGTTTATACAATCAACTTTTTTATCGTCTTCAAGTATTGTTCAAAACGACACGCAAACATCGCTACCAGTGTTTTTACTTTTTTTTTATTAAAGGTTGTTCCTTTTGGCTGTTACTTCAGATGTTTTCCTTTGATATTTTTAGGGGTGTTTTTTTATATTTGACGACACATTACCAACTTTAAAGTCCGTTGCTTTAAGGAACTCATCCCACCTTTTCCGTACGAAATATGGCACTGACTTCCCTATGCTTTTCAAAATTTTTTAACACCATTATCCTCGCGAGCTTCTACATATCTTCCGTTGACCTTATCCAAAATAAAAAGCTACGCCTATTAACTGGTGCGTTTTGCATTTTCTCAATTTCAAAGTCTGATCAACACCCTCACTTTGGTCCTCCGACATCTTAATCTACTCATAAAATATGTCATCTCTGTCAAATCTAGGTCTTTTCTTATGGACCACCACAAAATTTTTAAATCCTCTAACTTCCCGGCTCTCTCAAACCACACTTTAGGCACGAATGATCGCACTTCTTCATGACTGCCCACAAGTTAATTATTCCTCCACCAGATTTTCCCCCATGGGGCTTTCCGTGCTTTTAAATTAATCTAGATCTTCTTCAGTATGATAAACACATAACATGTCCCCTCACCATTAAACAACATCCCTTAATTCTTGTTTATATCTTTTTTATTCCTTTTCACTTTTTCTTTCGCCAAATAACAAAATCTTTTCTTTTTTTGCTTTCTTAGAACTTGTTTTTAGCTGTTTAGTCACTTTTACTGTCAGACGATTCTTATCAAGATCCGCTTACTTGTTTGTCTATTATTTGTTAAGAGGTAATAATTCGTGCTGTTATATTACTGGAGTGTTCTGGCTCGGTGCAGTGGTGTAGCAAGCAAAGAAAAGAAAAGGATATATACAAGCAGTTCGGTCCCTGCATAAAAAATTCTGGTCGTCTCTCCATACGCGTTTCGACCACCTTAGGGTCTCATCTGTGGGACTGTATCGAACCAAGAGCAACGTTCGCAGGAAATAACTTATCGCACAAACGCTTGATCGTCGTACGGATTGCGTACCGGTTCTACGGGTATGGGAATGTCAATGTTTGTAGAGATTGCGCCACAATTTGACAACAAATCAGCGCTGGTTACCGTACACATATTCCTATCTTCATTTATTCTGTAGCATAGTCGTTCTTCTCCACCAGGTTGCATCTTTTTGGTATAATTTTGGTGAAGCCTAGATATCCACAATCCTAGATAAGCTGACTCTAGGTTGAATTGAATGCTGCTTTCATCTTCGAATTGAGGAAATTGTCTATATTCCGCATCTAACAAACCTTGCAGGGGTTTTTGTTGAGTATAAGTGAACATTGAATGTTCGGGTAGTTGAAAGGGGCACCACGTAGGTGGTGCCGGAGAGGACCCACTATAACCGCCCGACCCAGCGAGAAACCAAGCCGTCTCACCTTTCTTGCTGTTTGTTGGTGGCACTTTGGAAAAAAATTTTGAAAAAAGAAACATTTTTCTAAGCCAAAATTTGAAAATGGATATTGGGGATGCGTCTAGAAGGAGAACTGAAGTGTTCAAGACGTCTTTACTAATTATTTATTGAAAAAATAATTAGCAGGCCAAGTTTAAGTATACTTTTCGTTGTGGCCAATTTTTTTTTATCCGCAAAGAATACCTTACTTTTTGAAAAATTTTTTGTTTTTTATTACCAAAAAATATCTTGTTTTAATACCCTTGTATTACCGCAAAACGTATTTTTTGTTTTGGCGTAAAAACCGGAATTTCCAACAAATATATTTCCGAAAAACAAGCTAAATGGATGCCGCAAGTAAAATGTTGAAATTTTATCGAGCGTTGAGTTTTTCCATCTAATTTTTATTTTTTCACGAAAAATAAGAATGTCTTTGTCTTTTATTATCCGCGAAAAATGACTTGTTTTTTTTATTTTAATATTTCGTTGTTTGAGTATGGGAAAACTCAAGTTAGGATAGAAAGTTTCGCGATCTTTGGTTACCAGATCCCGATCCAATGCAACTTTCTTCAGGTATACGGAGTATACGCGATCTTTGGACGAACCCAAGTGAAACTGGGGTCCCTTTTTGTACCGAAACCTTACCTGGGAGTCCGTAAGCAGGTACTCCTTACTTCCGCAGTCTATTTTAAAAAAGGGAAAAACCCAGAGACACTATTTAAATTGATCCTAGAATTTTCACCAATATTTCCACTTTCAGCTATCGATGTGCAATGATAACCTACTCAGAGAACATCGGATATGGTCACGAACGGATAGGGGTGTTATAGACAAAGTTCACTGACACATGCGCCTAACCAAGTTTATCGTAGGTTTACTGGTTCTTCTAGAAGATCTAGGAGGTCTATGCTCCCGTCAGTAATATCGTCGGTGATCTGAAAGAGAAAAGAGAATTTCTTCTGTCCTGAAATGGGATTTTTTTAAACTAAAGACTATATATATATATATATATATATATATATATATATATATATATATATATATATATATATATATATATATATATATATATATATATCCGGTTTCATAGCATTCTACGCCTTCCAGTTCCCAGTCTCCATTGTTTTCGGTCTTCCCAATCCCCTGGAAGTAAGTTTTTTTCGGACATGGCTCGGTTAATGCCCTTAATCCAGGTAACTTTTGGTCTTCCTCTTTTTATTTTTTCATTTGGTGTCTATTTTAGGATTTGCTTTGATAGAAGTTCGTCCGTCATTCTCTCCACATGTCCATACCATACCAGCTGACGTTGTTCGATTTCAGCGAGAATAGTTTTCTTTACGCCCATAATCTCTCTAATTCTCTCGTTGGTTATCCGTTCGATCCTTGACTTTCCGGCAGATCTTCGCCAAAAGTCGATTTCAAGAGCCAGCAGTTTACGTTCTAAAGTTTTATTTATCTGTCATGTTTCACATCCATACAATACAACGCTTTTAAATATTGCATTGTATAGAAGATGTTTTCTTTCCTTGGAGATGTTTGTTGATCATAATAGTGAGTTTAGGCATCCGATAGTTTTTTTTCCCTTTAGTTATTCGCTCCAATATTTCTTCTTCAGTTCGTCCACTTTGACTAATCTTTGTTCCAAGGTAGGTATAATCAGAACAAGATCTTACTATAATATTGTCATCCACTTCCAAATCTGTTTCTTCTCCGATAAACATATATTTAGTTTTATTGCAGTTGACGGTTAATCTCCATTCTGCGTATTCTTTAAATAGTTTCCTCGTCATAAATTCGAGGTCTTCTTTATCTTGGGTCACTACCACTTGGTCATCTGCAAAATGAAGCGTATGTAAATGGGTGTCATTATTTAATTCTATTCCCATTCCACTGCATGATCTTCTCCAATTCTTTAACGCTTCATTGAGGTAGATTTTAAAGAGAGTTGATGATAGACAACATCCCTGGCGAAGACCTTTGGTCACATGAAAGTTTTCTGATAAGTTATTGCCGATCTTAATTCTGGAGACTAGAAAATAGAATTTTTGGCCAATGAACACTATTGAATTATCGAAATCAGCCGTAAAAACAGCCTTTAGAGACCAAAACTCTACCAGCGATTCAAACAGTTGCTATAATCCTTCGTAATCAGCTCTGATTTTCTCCGTACTTCTTCAGTTTGACTGTTGTGATTCTTCTAATTGCGTTTAAAATAATCATAGGTCCATTATGAAGAGTCTGGAAGGCCAAATCAATTGCCTCAGAAAGTTCCGTTCTAGATTCATGTCGTGTCTTATACACTTGATTTTGCATAAAACCCCGCAAAATAAAATCCAAAACGGAAAGATCGGGAGATCGTGGAGGCCATCTCAATAAAGAATGTTATTATCCAGAAATAGCCCAGACTTGTGACTCGGGACACCGTCTGGTTGAAGATAAATGGAATTGAAATGGGTCAATGGAACATTTTCAAGCAATTCTGGAATAATTTCCTCAAGGATTTCTAGGTATCTACGTGCTGTGAGACCCCTTCATTCATCCTGAGGTTATGTGTCGACCCAAAATAAAACACGAGACGCCAACCCCGAAGCGGCCTTGTTGTGACCGTTTCGGAAATGAAGTGGTGATTTTCTGCAGACCAATACCTCGTATTGTGACGATTAAAAATTTCTGCACTTGAAAAATATCATTCATCAGACCAGATAACAAATCTGCCAAAAGATTCGGTGTGGATTTGCTTTAAATACCATTGACAAAACGTCACTCAGCGCATATCATCTCCGAGGTGTAAATGTTGCACTATTTTAAATTTATATGGATGGTATTTGTACTTTTTCAAAATTCTTTCAGCGTCAGATTTTGCTGCACCAACTTTTTCGTCTATTTTTCTGCAGGATGATGAAGTTGTTGCGGCAGCGTAAAATAACACATTGGTTTCTATTCTCTCTCTTCTTCTTTGACGTATATTTTGGGACGCGGCTGAATAAAATATCCGTGTATAATTCAGAAGCTTCTTGAGGCCTTTCATTGCTTTGTATAAAACATACTTTTCATAATTATCCGCTTAAAACTACTGGTATTTGGAGGGAAACAGACAAAAGCAACTATAATTCTTGAAACCTTTAATATTTAGAGTCAAAATCGCACATCAAAGACTTAGACATAAGAATAATTAATAGTATTTCAATAATCAAAGGACAGGGAAAAAGTCTTTTTGGGACCTTTTCTTTCCAATTCAAATAGAAAGAGAAGAATATATATGAATTTCAAAGAAATCGTTTTTGCAATCTGGCAACATCGCAGACTCAAACAAGTACGCCATCTTTAGTGAACTATGCAAACTATTATTTGTTGATGGCGGCCGTTTTCATTTGATTTGTTGTGATTTTTATCGTAATAATTTTTCGGATTTTTTCGATAAAACGGCCATTGTTAATGCAAAATAAATAAAAAATAAAAAGTAAAATAAAAACTCCACGTAACAAAAATACTTCATATATAATAACAATCTGACAAAACTGAAGTTTTGGACATCTGCTTTTGTTTCTTAAAAATTGGCCATGGCCTACTGTTACAGATAAAGTAAATTATTGAAAATATCGAATTCTGACATTGTTTTTCAAAATAAAATAAACACATTACATATTTTTGAAAAGCCTAAATTATACTTAATCAATATCTAAAATAATATACAGGGTGTCCTATTTAAAAAATCATAAGTTTGGTGAATTTCTCAAAAACTAAACGTTTTAGAAAAAAAGTTCCTGCTTCACGAAACTTTACGTAAAAATCAGTTTTTACCTTTTTGATAGAGTAACGCATAACGGAAATACGAGAAATACCTAAAAAACCAATTATCATTGATAATAATTCCAATACCCCCTAAAGGTGTCGAAAATGGGACTCTCCGTACAATGTGATACACCCAAACACACTCAGCTGCTACAACAGATTTTCTGTGTCTATTTGACTGTAAATGTTGTTCTATATCACTGGAACCTCCATAGGATACGCTAAATTTTGTCGGTACTTTTCACAGTGTACATCTGAGGGAACGTCATTGCGTTGTTTTATAAAAGGATTTTTTTTTAAATTTTCATTAAAAACGCATTTTCGCTTTGGCACCGTAATAAAAACTTCATATCTGCTTACAAAATCACACTTCAAACTTATTCTTATGTATTAAAGAAATTTTGGTCGGAGATTCAAATAATTTACCTCTATTATTCCCGCTGACTCTCTACCCGCAGCTCGATAAGAAATATATCCACGTCATCTGTCGACTTCCTTATATCATATTGGTACCTCTTTCTAGACCGTGCAAAGAACTGACCTGAATATACGGGAAAATTCGCGGCCGCGGGGGGCGGAATTAACGAATTTCGACAATTAGAATCTATTCGCGTTTTCCGTAAAAATATACCCACAACTTACCAGGGGCAGATCCAGCCTCTCTCTTTGGAGGAGGGGTGATATCACAAGAGTACAATATGGTAAGCAAGAGCAAGTTGTCGATGGAGGGCGGGTGATGCCAACTGCATTCACATTCCTAGTGTAAGAGGCAGAGTCGGGTCTATTTTTCTGAAATCGAAGCTCCTGGGGGAGGCCATCGCCCCCACCGCCTCCCCATGGATTCGCATCTGCAACTTACACATGCAGATGTGAGCTAAGAACCGACCGTTTGTACAACTAATAAAACATTTTAAATTCTCGCCAATTGTCTAAAGATGTGTATAAATATGGCGAGACGAGCGCGTGACGAGTATGCGACGAGCTTGCAACGAACCTCTATGATGTTTGCCGGTTCGAACCCTTTTTCGACGCCCGGCGCCAAAAGAGATTTATAGCGTCTGGGCGGGGTAAAGAAAAAAAATATATAAGTTTTGGTTGAAGTCCAGCACACCACTTATTAAATAAAATAGGACCAGTTACGTCCAAAGAAGCAACAGTTTTCCAGCATAAGTACAATAGATTTTAATTAACAGTGATATGGAGGTGCGCGAAGCACAACATGCCTATGTTCTTTAGCCTATTCGTCTATCATATGTTTCTCAAATCTTTTCGTCTTTTTCCTCGTTGGCAATTTTTAAAAGTTCCTTCTTTAGCAAATCGTTCGTAAAGAGTTGTTATTGGCAACTTTTCCACAAGTCTAGAATGATAACTGGCGTTATCCAAAACTATAACAGACCTTTCCTGAATGAACTGTATCATTTGAGAAAAATATTTTTGAAAGATATCCGCCATCATTTATTCATGATAATCTTTGGTAGATTTCAATTCGAACTGCAGTAAAACTCCTATAAATCCATTAACACCTCCAATATGAGTTATAATGAATTTGTTGCCCTTACCGAGTAAAGGTTTTAAACGTGTCGACAACCCTTCTAAGAATGCTTCACGAAAAATTGTCATATTCTTATCTTCATACATTTTTTGTACTATGCGTCCTTCACTGAGGCAGATTACATCCAAATTTGCCTTCTCTGTGGTATTTTCTAATGTCCGTTAAATACTGTCGTCTCTAAAATAGTATTTCCTCTGTATCACCTCCATTTTGACTTTCCCTAAGAAAAATTCACTTTTGTCAGCACTTTCTACAAATTGGTATTTCCCATGCCAGGCACATTCTCGTCTTGTTTCACAACTTTCAAAATTTTATCAATACTTGCTTTTTATCTTCTAAGATATAATTCGTGAACATGTCTTCTTAGTATTTTTTGAAGCATGCGTATAATTTTTTTCTTTTCGGAGACGGTTTAGTTTCGCACACAGTTCCATTTTTCCTCTCCTTAATTCGCCTGTAAGTTGTAGATTCGCTAAGTCCCGTTATGCCAGCATATTTGGAAAACAAACTACACACCCTCACCAAAGTTCTTGATTGAACAAGTGAATTTTGCACACTTAAAAGTATTGTCTTGGATTTTAAATCCCTTAAAACACCTAAACAAAGTTTTGGAGTAAAAGTAGACATTTCCAACTGAACAACACTGAAAGTTGTAAGACAGTAATATAGTAATGTCTTACACTTATACACGTCTGTAGTATACTTAAAAAATGTCATTACTGTTAATTGCTCAATTAAGATGTATACTTTTAAACCTAATTATCTTTTAAGTATACTACTGTTTTCTCAAATACATACTTCAGAAATATACAATATCTTCCTTAAGGCGGGTTTTCCTAGCAACGCACATTCTGCGTGGCATAGAACGTAATTCAGTAGACGCAACGCAGCAACCAATGCGCTGCCTAAAAGTGTTTTCCTAGGATTGTCAGTTGTGTGATGACCGTCGCGATGAATTTATCTAAAATTAAAAGAAAAGCTTTGGCTTTATTAATATTACAAAACGAAATTTTGAAAGAAGAGATTGACTTATTAACCACGATTCATAGTGGCACTAGAAATTCTGCTAGTCAATTATTACAAAATAGAAGCAGCGAGGGAACATTTAAATTACTTATCCATAGACATCTGCTTGACGACGAAGTAAAATTTAAAGCGTATTTTACATTTCGTTCATTTCATTCCAAATTGTGTCCTTTTTGACAACATTTTTAAACTCTTGAAGCTTCATGTATTAAAGATAATTTGCTATGTCGATGATGCAGTACTGATATCAGAAGACGAAGACAACCTCCAAAGGCTCCTGTACAAGTTTGAAAAGACCGCTGAAAAATTTAACATGACAATCTCCATAGGAAAAACCCAATCTCTCACGATCAGTAAAGAACCAAGAAGATGTAAGCTCGCTGTACACAATCAAAGCATCGAACAAGTCATTTCATTTAAATACCTGGGAGCAAACATCACCAGCAATAGAAACTTAAAAGCAGAAGTTCAAGAACAAACAACCAAAGCTGCCGTAATGTCAGGATACCTACGTGATGTTATATGGAGAAATAAACATATGACGACACAAAGTAAGATCAGAATATATAAGACCTGCATACGACCCATAATGACTTATGCCATCGAAACAAGAGCAGACACATCAGCAACCAAAAGACTACTCCGGACAACTGAGATGAGAACGCTAAGAAGTATCACGGGTCATACATTACGCGACAGACTAAGAAACGATGAAATCAGAAAAAGATGTGAAATACAGGACGTCGTAAGATGGGGCAGAGGAAGAAGGAGAGCATGGAGGGATCATGTCGACAGGATGACCGACGACCGAGTGGCAAAAATTGCAAAAGGAGGAATACCAAACTCCTCAAGGCTTCCTGGTCGACCGCCTAAAAGATGGAAAGAGAGCTGGACATCGGTGTCACAGGAACAAGAATAAACGAGATGCATTGACAGTCAATACAGGACAAAGTCCTATACTAAGAATAAGAAGAAGAAGAAGAAGAAGCTTCATGTTCCAAAGAATAGGGTAACCACTCACTATTTCTACCAATTGTTCATCCTCGGTAGACCTAAACCGGATCTGTTGTTTTTGTGAACTCATTTTCAGCAAAATATCGGAGCACTTCTTTCACTACACGCAGTGTACAACTGAATAGACTGCTCTCGGAGCAGTCGTCCTGTTGCGTCGACCGTATTAAGATGGCGCAAGTCGTTTTTACGCAGTATAGGAAAGCGCCTGCATTTGATTTTCATTAGAGAAGTTCTCGGCGTTATACGCCGACCGTATTAAGTTCTATGCCGCGTAAAATGTGCACTGCTAAGAAAACCCGCCTTTACTTTATCCGAATTCGGAAACCCGAATTATTTATGAAATTTATCCTGAGAATTGCTATGCTTTTGGTTTATGGGTCTTCACAGGTCTCTTGTGCATATAATTGTCATACTTCTGACGTCTGACAATTAAGAACAAACGACAACTATGTTAGTTTTATACAGTGGGATTTTACCGTTAAAAATCCCTCGATAACGATAGAAGTTCGAGGCATACTCGTCTCACGCTCGTCTTGCCATATTTATACGCACTTTAATATGTCCAACATTGTTATAAAATGGGGCGTGTTTGTGTCCCTATAGGCTGTTTGGCGACACCAAGACAATACGCATAAAAACGGTACTGTTTCGTTGACAACGGGACGTAAGACCACTTTAGTTACATAACCCTCATATTTTGGCTATCTATGTTTTTTGATTTAAGGCGTTCGGATAACTTGCTGTAACATCCACATACTTACAAAAAAATTGCATATACCATCATTTGTGTCAAATAAAACGACATTTCCGTTCACTTATTTCGCTACTGAAATTTTCCGAACATCTTCGCATTTACATACGTCCAAACATGTAACACAAAGTTGCCCCTTTTTATGCATACAGCAGTCATCGTCGGCACATTCAAAACAATAAAACCTAAAAATACCGATAAATTGGTTAAAAGGAAGTCGCTCAGATTTGTGACAATTTAAAGTGAAGCGCAGCGCAGTCGAGATTGCCGGATGTTGCCGTTTAAAAAACGACAATTGAAGCAATAATGCCCGTTTGGCATCGCTGCATTATTGTGTAAAGCGTACGTCGTGTTCGGAAAGAAACAAAATCGGTTTTATTAGTGTTTGCCAGTGGCGTGACCGCACATACGAGATTATATTTGGAAATTTAATTCTTCTTACATAAGAATATATATATATATATATATATATATATATATATATATATATATATATACAGGGTGTCCAAGATAAGGATCCTAAGCATGGGGATCTCGGAAACAGTTGGAGATACGAGGTCGGTTAAATTAGAGAAAAGTTGCGCAATTTAGTGCTAAATTAAACGCAGTTAAAAAAATTAAAAAATTTCAAACACTTCCGGAGATTTCCGGAAAAAAAACGAAATTTGACAAAATCGTTTTTAATTTTTGCAGGCTTTATTTAAAGAGATATCAGAAAATAAAAGGTAGATTCTCATTGCCACTTTTTATTTTTTATAATATGGTCTAAACAAAATTTAAATCCGACGTTTCGTTTCTGAGATACCATCATGAACTTTCATTTTTTATATGGAACAAAAAAAAGTATCCCATGTATTTGATAGCATTTTTTATTACAAATTCAACGATGTATCACCCTTGCATATCGAATACGTAGTTCAAGTACTTTCCATAAGAGCTCCATGAGAGCGAGAGAGAAAGGTATATCAGTTTTATAAAAGCCAATGAACTACACACTTGATATGCAAGTGTGATACACCGTTGAATTTGTAATAAAAAATGCTATCAAATACATGGGATACTTTTTTTTGTTCCATATAAAAAATGAAAGTTCATGATGGTATCTCAGAAACGAAACGTCGGATTTAAATTTTGTTTAGACCAAATTATAAAAAATAAAAAGTGGCAAGAAGAATCTACCTTTTATTTTTTGATATCTCTTTAAATAAAGCCTACAAAAATTAAAAACGATTTTGCCAAAATTCGGTTTTTTTCCGGAAATCTCCGGAAGTATTTTGAATTTTTTAAATTTTTAAATTGCGTTTAATTTAGCACTAAATTGCGCAACTTTTCTCTAATTTAACCGACCTCGTATCTCCAACTGTTTCCGAGATCCCCATGGTTAGGATCCTTATCTTGGACACCCTGTATATGTTTATGCGGCTTTCACGGATTCCATCCGGCGGGAGGTCGGCGAAGCCGCGTTTAGTATTTGCATGCTTCCTTTCGATCTGTCCTTTGTACAGCCAGGTGCATGTTGGTACCCTGATGAGTCTAGTAGAGACGAAACATATACCCCTACCGTATCACTGGGGCGGGGAAGGTAAGTTTTGACTTTCTTCTCGGTATGGTGGTACAGGTACGCCATCATTACCATGGTGGTGGAATAGGATAAACTGTGTTCCTTAGCAATTTGTTCGAACTGTGCAACCTCTAACACGGAAAGGATATGGTTGGAACGCAGTTTGCATTTACCGTTCGCATTTTACTTCATATATATATATATATATATATATATATATATATATATATATATATATATATATATATATATATATATATATTGTTGTAATATAGGAGAGAGTCTGGAGCACGTTCGATTTTCTTTCTTTGTCTCTCATATGGGTTGTCTTCATTTGTCGCTCTCTCCGGGTTATTTTGTCGTCATCGGGTTATTTTGGCAGGGAAAACCTAGAAAGGACCTGCCGTGTCTCAATCGGGTTAATGTATATTACAAATTTCTTTAAAAATGTGGGTGTTTCGTCCGGGTACCAACTATAGGACTCGTCAGTGGATTCAAGTTGGTACCTTCCCAGACACCCGTCGTCGTACTTATTAATGTTCGGTTCTGATATTTGAAGTTAAATCTGACCGGGGGATGGCGGTAAGATGTTGAATAATACGACACCCCCTCCTATAGGCCAGACAACTTCGTCGTTCTTCGAGATCTCATACGTCCTTATTTCGAACGAACGCCGAACGTTGGATGCCCAGGAACTGCGGGGACTAACACCCCGAATTACATATTATTCAACATCGTGACTAGGGCTTCACCGGACCTTATATTTTTATTGCTATATTTTAGTCCCCTTGGCTGATAGCTCAACTATTTTTTCTGTCGGTTATCCCTTTACGTGTCACATTTGTCATGGGTTCAGCATTTTTAGCTCAATGCTTTTTCCATGCAAGGATCTATATTTCGTCGAAGCTGCGACCCGCTGCAATTGTCCCCACCAGGGATGCCATGTTGTAATATAGGAGAGAGTCTGGCCTATTACTTATCGACTTATCCCTGTATACTCCTACATTACAAGCACGTTCGGTTTTCTTTCTTTGTCTCTCATATGGGTTGTCTCTATCGGTCTCTTTTTCCGGGTTATTTTGTCGTCATCGGGTTATTTGGCAGGGAAAACCTAGAAAAGACCTGCCGTGTCTCAATCGGGTTAATGTATATTACGAATTTCTTTAAAAATGTGGCTGTTTCGTCCCGGTACCAACTATAGGACTCGTCAGTGGGATTCTAGTTAAATCTGACCGGAGGATGGCGGCAAGATGTAGAATAATACGACAATATATATATATATATATATATATATATATATATATATATATATATATATATATATATATTGTTGTGATTCCATTGCAGCAATAGTTTCACCGTTCAGCATCCCAAATACTCCCGGTGGTATCTTTGCTTTAACGATGTTCAAATTCCGGCACTTGTCGAATCCAAACTGCATTCCGATATCCCAGGAGAACTTCTCCACAATTTTGAGCATATGCTCCAGCTGGTTTTTGGTAGCAGTAGTTTAAGATCATCAATGTATAGAAAATGATTCATCTTACTACTTCTTCGTTGTTATTTCTAATACCAAAACCGTATCTGGTAGAGTTCAAATAGCACAGTGAGTTCATTGCAAGGTAGAACCACAATGGGCTTAGTGAATCGCCTTGAAATATTCCCCTTCGTATTGGGATTGTATTATTTTCTATGGTATCTCTGGATGGCACTTGCCACTAGATCCTAGTTCTCCAAGTGGACATGCGTTCTAAAAAGGAAACAAAATGGTTATTGACCCTATAAATTCTCAATATAGTTTTGAGCCACTCATGTGGTACTTAGTCGAAGGCCTTCTTATAATCCAGGGAGGCAGCAAAGAGGTTTCTTCGGTTGGTACAGGCTTGGTTACATATGACAGAGTCAACAATTAATTGTTCCTTACATCCCATTACTCCCCTGATGCTTCCTCTGTGTTGAGTTGCGCTGATATTATTTTGTTTACAATGTGCGTATGCAGGAGGTAATCACCTTATATAGTGTGGGAAGTCAGGTGATTGACTTATACTTAGCTGGGTCATGTGTGTTATGTTGGTCCTTTGGTAAGAGATACGTAATACCGTCTGTCAGAAACAATGCCATCTTAGATGGGTTTAGAAAAACATCATTAATGAGATTAGCCAATTGATAGTGTATACACCAGAACTTCTTGAGCCAGTAGTTCTGGATCCGGTCGAAACCTGGAGATTTCCAGTTATGAAATTCATTGATTATTCCTGAGATTTCCTCGGTGGCAAATGGCTTAAACTATATCTGAGTGTAGTCTTGGCAGCTTTGGTGTTCTTCATTGATCCAGCCGGCTGCGATGTTACAATTGGCGGGTGGAGAAAGTTGGTTTCCCAGAATTCTTCTACCTGCTCTCTGTTGAGATTGGATAATTATTATATATATTATATAATTACACGATGTTTCTTTTCTTTCGAATTTCTTTCAATTGTTTGTGTCCGAGGCTTCTACAAAAATACAGATTTTTAATGTTATTAAATACGAAACAACAGGTTAGTACAACCGTTAAGAACAGGAATTTTTGTTTTATTTATAGATTAAGTACAACACATTATAAACATTCACTTTACTATACTTATGTATTAAATTATAAAAGTATTTTTGTAAGTTACAATGGGAGAGTGGGCACTACATTTTAAACTGTATAATTGCAATTACTTGACTGAAATGTGGAAATCACATGGTGTATGTTCTGGATGTTTTAAGTAACATAAAAGGTTTAGGTTTTTAATTAAAGCAATATAAAACATATACGTATTTCATTTTTAGATACGCAAAATTATAAGTATATTTTGTGTATAATGTCCTGTACCTACGTCTAACTATTTTTGACATATTTGAAATTTTATGTCATAAATTACGTTTCTAGCCCGAAACATCAATTTCTCCTATATGAAATTATTTATCATTTAATTGAGGTTGGTTTCCTTCTAAAAAGGAATCTACTTTAGTGGGCTGTGTTGATATTTTTATAATAAATAAATAAATACAGGGTGATCAAAAACTAACATTAAATATTAATAATTTGAAAAAATCGTTAAAAGTCAATTTTTTTGAACGTAAACCCGTTATTTTTATAATGCTGCCTTATTTACTATTAAAAATATGGGTGACTTTGCGTCACAGCATTAGTGTTTCCGTTCCACGTGTCGGTACACCCATTCCATGACACTCTCTTACATTTCGCATACAATGTGAGGTTGGTCTCTCTTAACCTATGTATTCCATGTATCTCATCTCTCTTACATTGTATATATGTTCGATCCTAGGTGCATTGCGCTCCCTAGTATTCTCGGATGCTACCCATTAGGTTTCCCCGTCGGGTCCCGCGCCTTGATCTCTCCTATTTTCTTTCTTTGTTTTTCCTCACTCTTCTTCTCCCTTCTTTCTTCTTACTTCTCTCTTCTTGCTCCTTTCTTCAGAATTTCCTCTGGATCCTCGTACCTAGAGCTGGTGTTTAGGTCTTCTGTGTTTCCTTCCTTCTACTTCGAAATCATACTCCACTGCTTCTCTGTTCAGTCGATTGCCGTGTGTCTCTGCTTTTAAGGTGACTTTTGAAGCCTTTAATCTCAGGACCTCCCATAGAGGGGTCCATTTCATCTCGATACGTATTTATTCATTTCTGACGAACCACGGGGCGTTTAAGGCCATTCTTAGTACTATGTTTTCCTGAGCTTCTAATCTCTCGAGGTGCGATTCAGCAGCGTATCCTCACGTTGCTGAACCGTATGTCAGTACAGGCCTTAGCACTGTTTTGATAATCATTAGCTTATTCTTCAGACTCATTTTGCTATTTCTATTTAGCAATGGGTATAATTATCCTCTCCCTGCATTGAACTTCTTGTCTGTAGCTGAGATGTGTTTTTCCCAACACAGTCCTTTGTCGATTTTCACTCCTAGATACTTGGCTTGGTCCGTCTATCTGATGTCTTCGCATCAATATCTATCATCTCGCGACCGGTGGTCTCCTTCTCTTCGTCAGGAAGAGCGCTTGACTTTTTCGGCATTAAAAGCTACCTTCCAGGGAATGAACAAGTCATTGATTAAGTCCATCTCCTTCTACAGATACCTGTCGATCATTCTATATATATATATATATATATATATATATATATATATATATATATATATATATATATATATATATGCCTCCCTAAAAATTTTCTGGATCCACCCTCGCATTTCATAACCTCAAAATAATCAAATTCAGCGATTTTCATCAAAGAATTTTTCTATTATTGCTTTGTGTACCGAATAACCCAACAACGACAAAGACGAAGACGCGCCACTGGTATCAATCAGAAACTATTGTCTCTGACTAATAAGTTTAATAACCGTGGCTACAACGTTTTTAATAGGCACGTAACATGCGGGTACGAGGAATACTTACGCTTAATTGTGATTTATTTTTTTAAACGAGGCAAAACGGACGAAACTGTATTCAAATTCTAACTATTTGACTTGGCTGTAAATTAACTTGATGGATTGGGATCGGTTGGTTTTTATTGTTTTATCGTTTCTTGTGTTCGATGTGCAGTCTTGTCAATCTAGGCACACAAATTGGGATTGGGACACTATTTTTGGTGATATTTGATGTATATGCGCTCCTTCATAGAACACCGCTTTCAAAAGATAAATTTGTATATTTCTTAAAATACACATGTAAATGAAAACACATTTGATATAAAAGAAGTTTATTTTCTTTATTTCTCTATCTCCTTTCGTTTCTCGTTCACAAACTACAAATATAAATCACTTAAGAGCTCATGTCTTCGACGTCCGATGGCACCCATCACAATAACGCAAAATCTCCGATCTGGTAGTTCGTTTATCATTCTACTGATTGATGGTGGATTGATCCGCAATTGATTGGAAAAATATTGTGACAAATTTTCTGTTGGCAGCTGTACATTTGTTGAACGTGTTTCACTCAGTCTCTAGATTATTTTCTTACGTTTATACCGAGTGTTCTGTTTTTTTAGGAAAACTTTATAATATTGCTTCAGTTTGGACGCATTATTATTCTGTATTTAAGAGTTAACGTTTATATAATTTCATTTTTATTTGAAGGTTGTAGAATCGAAAAGTTTTCGGGGTCTCATATAACGAATCAGAAATTATTTTTAAAAATTCAATATGATAGATCCAATATGACGAAAAAAAAAATTACTATTTTCTGATTTTCTCCAAAATTGGTATAGGGAAGTTTTCAAGGTCGCACATTACGAATCCCAAATTATTTTAAAACATGCAATTAGCAGATCCAACATGGAGGACAAAGATAATTAATTACGTAGGATTTTCTCCAAAATTGGTACGGGGGAGTTTTCGGGGTCGCATATAACGAAACAAAATTATTTTTACAAAATTTAATATGTCGTATCCAATATGGCGAACAGAAAAATTAATTTTTTTCGATTTTCTTCAAAACTTTTATGGGGGAATTTTCAGAGATACACATAACGAAAAAAATTAAATATGGCAGAACCAATATAACGGAACAAACATTTAACATGTCTCGATTTTGATCAAAATAGGCATTTCTGAATGGGCTACTTACTAATTTAAAATTATTTTCTATGGCGGATCCAATATGACGTCCGAAAAATTTTAAAATTTTCGATTTTATCCAGAATTGTTACTTAGTTGTTTTTGAGGGAGTAAATAGCGGATTTAAAATTATTTCAAGATAATTTAATGTTTGAAGGTTGTAGACAATGATGAAGATTGACTAAAATGTGATTGTCGGAATTGCATTGTTATTATTCGTTAATGGTTCAATTTTTTTATAAAAATGTTATTTAACTAAAAGTTATTCATGTTGAAAAGTGACAAAATCGACATTTTTCAAATATATATATATATATATATATATATATATATATATATATATATATATATATATATATATATATATATATATATTGCAATCGAAGGTTTTCGGGCATCCCGTGTATGTGCTGAGTCCCTCTCAGGACTGTAAGGCAGCTGACGTTTCGATGAAATCTCATTCACCATTTTCAAAGCTCACTGTATGGCGAACTTCGCTTGTAGACGCCATACAGTGAGCTTTCAAAATGGTGAATGAGAGTTCACCGAAATGTCAGCTGCCTTACAGTCCTGACAGGGACTCAGCACATACACGGGATGCCCGAAAACCTTCGATTGCACATCACACCCGTGAGAATATCCGACATAACATATATATATATATATATATATATATATATATATATATATATATATAAATATGTAGATAAGTTTTTGTCCGTGTAATTTAAAATAAAATAGAATAAAATATTGGCGAAGCGGACGTGAAAATTTGTCAATCTACATGATTCTCGTATTAAAAAGTGCGGAGCACTCCAAAATATGGAAAAACTCCGGATCCGACAGATGGCGACAGCGCTGTTTCGTCCTAATATGGGACTCGTCAAGCCACCGCAGTCGGTACAAACCATCATCTCGCCTTTGCATCGTATAAAGCTGAATTTATAATCAAAACACAGCAAATAAGACGACAAAGGCGACATCTCGATGGTCCACTTGATAATACAAGAACCACACAGATTAACAAAGTTTATAAAAGAACCGTCATATGGTGGCGCGACGGTGAATTAAAACAGAAATATGTAAAATCGAGTACACGAAACGCGCTGCCCAAAGGATAGGGGTCGCATTTTTCGGTACTGGCAAGCAAACCTACCGCCTATTTTGGCAGCCAAAGCCACGTGCCGCACCAAACGATCCCACCATGAGAACATCGTTTAGCGTGTTTAAAAGCCAAACAAGTAAATAAATATGTAGATAAGTTTTTGTCCGTGTAAAGGCGAGATGATGGTTTGTACCGACTGCGGTGGCCTGACGAGTCCCATATTAGGACGAAACAGCGCTGTCGCCATCTGTCGGACCCGGAATTTTTCCATATTTTGGAGTGGTCCGCACTTTTTAATACGAGAAGCATGTAGATTGACAAATTTTCACGTCCGCTTCGCCAATATTTTATTCTATTTTATATATATATATATATATATATATATATATATATATATGTTTATGCGGCTTTCACGGATTCACCCGGTCTATATATATATATATATATATATATATATATATATATATATATATATATATATATATATATATAGACCAAGAAATAAAAATCAATGGATGACAAGGGAAATTCTTGAACTAATGGAAAAACGTAGAATCTGTAAAAGCCAGGGAGACGTCAATAACTACCGAAACTATCAGAGAAAAGTTCGAATCAACAACCATAAATAAAATTGAAGCGTTCGAAATGTGGACGCTAAGGCGAATGCTTAGAATTCCCTGGACCGCCCACATAAGAAATGAGGAGGTGCTTCAAATCGCCAACCTAGAAGATCGCGAACTGTTTGAAAACATTAAAACGAGAAAAGTCTCCTACCTTGGCCACATTTTGCGTGGAGAACGCTATTATTTCCAGCGTCTTGTGCTGGAAGGGAAGATCGAAGGAGGAAAGAGAGGATTGGGTAGAAAAAAACTGTCCTGGCTCCGGAACATCCGCCAGTGGACGGGAATGCACGATTTCCAGACACTCCAGAGTGCTGCTATTGATAGAGTTATATGATGGGAAGAAGTCGGAGGACGCCTACGCAGGAATCTGCACGGCACTTTGAGAAGAAGAAGAAGATATATATATATATATATATATATATATATATATATATATATATATATATATATATATATATATATATATATATATATATATATATATATATATACAGGGTGATTCAAAAATCGATCACGAAACTTAAGGGGGTGATTCTACTTGACAAAATAAGGGTAGAGCTTCATATAATTTTTTTTCAAAATGTCATTCGTTTTCGAGTTACAAGCCGTCCAAGTTCAAGTTTTTATTTTTTGTTTTTTGAATTACTTGCTTACAGGAAAACCGATTTGACTAATATTTGAAAGATAGGCTAAGTCTTCTGCGCTTCATCATTTTAGTAACAATTCACATTGATTGTTTGCCGCTAGAGGGCACTTTACCTACATTGAAAATTGTTTTTTTGTCATGATTTTTTAGTGTTGACAGCTACAGTAGTTTTTGGCATAATTTCTGAAAGACTGATGCCAGGCCTTTAAAAAAGGTGCTCTTTATTTACATCGCTAAACCCAACGGTTTAGACGTAAATCACCCTTAAAAATTAAGTGGTAAATTTACTTTTCTCATTTCATTACCACCAGCTACCAGGTAAATAGCTATCAAAGTATACTAGAGCTGTCAGTTTAACATCAAATAAATTCGCTTTTTAAACTATTTAATTTATAATCTTAAAATAACTAATAATGGCTAATCAGTAAATATTCATATTATGGATTATTGTGATATACATTTAATTGATAAAAATTAATGAAACAGTACTAAACAAACTAAAAAAGATTCTCAAAATGTCCCCCATTTTCTTCCATACATTTCCTAACACTCTTCAAAAAATGTCGCCTAACTCGATGAAAAATTCCTGGTGTTTCTTTAATAATTTGGCACTTTTCGATTATCCTGAAGCGAAGATCCTCGACGTTGATTACTGGAATATCGTACACCAATTGTTTCAAATGACCCCAAAAGAAAAAATCCATAGGATTAAGGTCTGGTGACCTCGCTGCCCATGCCAATGGTCCACTTCGTCCTATCCATCGCTCAGGATACGTTGCATTCAAATACTGTCGGACACGTATACTAAAGTGGGGCGGAGCTCCGTCTTGGAGGATCCACATGTTGGCCCTTACTTCCAATGGCACATCTTCCAGATACAATGGGAGACGATTTTGGATAAAATCTAAGTATACGTCACCAGTTAATGGGCCATCAAAGAAATGAGGACCAATAAGGTAATCTATTATCCCTGCCCACACATTTAGTGAAAATCTACGCTGATGTTTCGTTTCTACCACATTGTTTGGGTTCTCGTAAGCATATGTGTGGATGTTGTGTAGATTTGTTATGCCATCACGAGTGAAACCAGCTTCGTCAGTGAATAATATGACGCCAATTAATCGATTATCGTGTTCATACTTAGCTAGGATCTGATTGCACATTTCCAACCGTCTCGGCCGATCATCGTCATCAAGAGCCTGCACCTTTTTTGAATGAAACGGGTAGAGTTGTTCTTCTCTTAGTATCCTCCATGAACTAGCCTGACAGAGCCGCACTTCATTCCCAATTTTTCTAGTACTAATACCTGGATTATCTTCAATAATTTCAAGCACTCTTTCTTCTTGTTGCACGTTTCTAGCAGTTCTAGGTCTTCCCCTATTTCCATTATAACTTTTAAAGGAACCACATTCCGCAAGCCTCCTGTGCACACTGGAAAATGTTTGAGCATGAGGGATATTTCTTTCCGGATAACTCTCCATATAATATCTTCTTGCCAACTCTGCATTACCATTTGCTTTTCCATAACAAAAATGGATATCACAATATTCGATATTTGAATATTGGTGATTAGCCATTATTAGTTATTTTAAGATTATAAATTAAATAGTTTAAAAAGCGAATTTATTTGATGTTAAACTGACAGCTCTAGTATACTTTGATAGCTATTTACCTGGTAGCTGGTGGTAATGAAATGAGAAAAGTAAATTTACCACTTAATTTTTAAGGGTGATTTACGTCTAAACCGTTGGGTTTAGCGATGTAAATAAAGAGCACCTTTTTTAAAGGCCTGGCATCAGTCTTTCAGAAATTATGCCAAAAACTACTGTAGCTGTCAACACTAAAAAATTATGACAAAAAAACAATTTTCAATGTAGGTAAAGTGCCCTCTAGCGGCAAACAATCAATGTGAATTGTTACTAAAATGATGAAGCGCAGAAGACTTAGCCTATCTTTTTGAATCACTCTGTATATATATATATATATATATATATATATATATATATATATATATATATACATATATATATATATATATATATATATATATATATATATATATATATATATATGTACATATATATATATATATATATATATATATATATATATATGTACATATATATATATATACATATATATATATATATATATATATATATATATATATATATATATATATATAGTTTTAACAGAAAAACTATGCATCGGACGAAATAATCACAAGAGATGCTTTTTGCTTAGAATCGGCCGAGGAATACAAAAAAAAAAATTTTTTCAAAAAAAAAATATTTTTTTCAATTATTATCGAATTTTTGTTTATTACAAATTACCTGATAATTTTTCAGGAATCCACCCTCGATTTTTTAAGCGGGAGTTTAAATTACTTATAAAAAACTTTGGTGGAGCCACCGGCTGCGAAAACCTGATGAGCTCCCCGACTATGAGCCAAAGACTACAAGCGACTTATTTTAGAATTTGTGTTTTCAGTATTATTTCCCCTGTTTAATACTGACATAGCACTTAAAGAACACAGGAGAAAAAGAGGAAATGTCAGAAAATATCCAAAAATGAGTTAAGATCGCCATCTAATAGAGAAATTTCTCTCTCTCTCTTTATGATAAACACACTTTCACAGGAAAAACGCTATAATGTGTATCTAATATATGAGATACAGGGTAAAAACATTGAATATCCATTGATGCTTTTAGCGCATATTATGAGTAGTTCTATTTTCAGTGCGTTGTTTGTTGTGCTTGAATAAACAAGTCAGTTTCATTTGCTCATAATCGCATTTTTGTGAGTCCATAGTAGTGTTTAAAGTTAAAAAGGTTAAACCAAAAGTGGATAATATACTTGCAGTTGGGTGTATAAAAATACAATTATCTAAGAAAAACTTAGCTCTCAACCAACTGAAAAAACCTTATACTATAAGGACAAACGTGCTTTGATCTCACACAGTTGGAGACAAAGCACTATGTCAGATTGCAAGAATACCAAGAAAGGGTGGAAGCCTTTCCTATGGTAGTGCACCGCCATCTGTAGACCGGTTTCAGCATCGGAAAAGTAAATCCTTTAAGCAACCTTATATTAGACAAAATATGAAATCTAATCCTGGTATTGTTGCAATCTGAGATAGTGCTTTGTGTCTAACTGTGTTAGACACAAAGCACATGTGTGTCCTTATAGTATAAGGTTTTTTCAGTTGGTTGAGAGCTAAGCTTCTCTTATATAATTATAAAAAGGCTAAGTTTAATAAAAGTAATCAGAAAATGAACAACAACAGCAAAGTTTAAAAATTTAAAAAAGAAAGTCACATGGACGACTTCGGGATGTAAATAAGAAAATGAAGTTAAGCACTCATGGATTAGGGAATGACTGTAAGTGCAAAAGACTGAAATATTTCGAAAAAATCACTAATGAAGAGAGACAGGCACAATTAAAAAACTTTAATTTGCTGGAATCAAATAATGAATAAAATTTATATATGTGTAGACTGATATCATGTAAAACTAATCAAAGGAGAAGTCCTTGAAAAGACGAAAATGTGACGTTGTCACATGATAATTATTTTTCATATATTGTCAAAGAAAATACAGTATTAGAAATCATAGTGTGTTACAAGGCATTTTTGGCGATACATGGAATTACGAAAACTAAACTGCAATATTTACAAAAATCCATAAAAACAACTGGTAGAGCCCCTTAAGAGATAAGCATTTAAATCGACCTCGGAAAATATCTGATCAGACTACTGAAAATGTGATAAGTCATATTCAGTCATTTACAGGAAGCAAAAGCCATTGCAGCCTTAAAAATCCAGATCAATGCATCAATTATATAAAAAAAATTCCGGATTATCCTGTTTCATATAAATTCTACAGAAACATTTTTAACACAAAGTTCAACAAATCTTATACTTGTAAATATACCTGCAGTAGTTGTGATAATTATACTGCAATCAAAAAAGATCTTACATTAAAACTGGAAAATAAATCACCACTTTCCATAGATGGCATTTTTGATATCCAAAAATTTTTGTTAAAATTGGAGAATGAAAATAAAATCCACAAAATTAGTGCTCAAATATTTTAAATTAAAAAAAAATCTTCAAGAATTAAATGTCAAAAAGAATTTATCCGTTTCAAATATGACAACGACGATGTACAGGGTGAGTCAACGATTGGATGAAGTAGGTTTGTGCCTTTTCGGTGAAATTAACAAAGAAACTATATTTATTGTTTGATACAGTTTATTTTTACGCAGATTTTAAAAATATTTAGGACTCTACAGGGTGAGCCAAAAAACTAGGACAGCATAAAGTTGTATTTTTTTAAATAGAACACCCTATATACGAATCGTATTTTCGATTTAGCTTATAATTTTAAATCTTTTTTATTAAGGGTTTACTATAACAAAACTTTATAGTTTCTGAGATAATTAAGTTTAAAGAAAAAAAGTCACATTTTCAAGCATCAATTCAATCCTAAATAACGTTTTCAATTTTGTGACAAATATATTCAAATTTGGAATTTAGCAAGGCCAAGGACAAGTTAACATAATTTGTACCTAATATTTGCAATAAAAGCTGCAGGGTGTTGAACACATCGGCTCAAATTTGAACAAGTTTAAATGAATAAATATCTTTTTTTTTTAAATGGTATATTTTTATGTTTTTTAATAGAGTAATAAAAACCCTAAAAGTTTTGTTCAATATATCCTATACCTATTTATAAAAGTTTTTGAGATCTTTCAGTTTTTCTTATTTTCCATACTTTTTTACAGAAATAGTCTTCATTATCATAGTAGCTGTGTAAAATAATAAAAAGAAACTACAGAAACAAACAGAATGTGGTTAAATATGATGAAATACATTATTCGTTATATTACAACGGCAATAGTTTAATTAAACATAATGTGAAAAAATTAACACAACAATAACGACAAGGCAAATACATATTTACTTTTATACTAAATTGAAACAAAAAAATTACCTATTAAATACTGAGATTAATTATTTCTTTTTAATAAGTGTTCGAATAAACGACCCTCCTGTGCAATGCACAAATTTAGTCTTTTTTGTAGATTTTCTCGGACCCTGGACAAAATTAGTGGCGTTATTGTTCTACAGGTATCCCTAATCCTGTTTCGCATATCTTCCACTGTTGTTGGTGGATTAACATACACCTTATTTTTAATATAACCCCATAGGAAGAAATCTAATGGGGTGATGTCGCAAGACCTTGGTGGCCACTCAATGAAACCCCCACGTCCAATCCATTTTTGCGGATATCGTTGGTTCAAAAACGCACGAACTTCACGATGGTAATGCGGAGGCGCACCATCGTGCTGAAACCACATACTGTCGAGCTCATCCCTATCGAGACCTTGAAGCAGTTGGGGTAATTCTTCTTGTAGAAAGTTCAGGTAACTATGGCCATTTAGTGGTTCATTAAAAAAGTGGGGTCCAATAATTCGATTATGATGAATACCACACCAAACATTTAATGACCAGTGGTTTTGATGTTGCACCTCTTTAATCCAAAATGGGTTTTCTGTGGCATAATAATGCATGTTGCGTCTATTTACGGCACCGTTACTTCTAAAAGTAGCTTCATCACTAAACATTACCTTGCATAATAAATTTGGATTTAATTGAATCTCCGCATTTATTGTACGACAAAAGTTTACACGACTTTCAAAATCCTGTCCATGCAATTCTTGGTGTAATTCCATGTGATATGGATGATACCTATATTTCTTGGTAGTACGATTAGCGGTGGATTGTGATGCTGCTAACTGACGGCTACCAATATAAGGTTTTTCCTGAACATTTAACAATACTTGTAGTTCTTTTTCTTCATTAGTTACTGGTTTGTTGACCACTTTACGTTTTGGATAATCAACAGTACCAGAAGAATCAAATCTTTGCATTAAGTTTTGAAAAGTATGGGTATTAGGCTGGCGTCGATCAGGATACTTCATTTTGTAAATTCTTTGAGCAAGAAGGCAATTTTTTTGAGCCTCTCCTATTGTATAAATCATATCTATTAACTCATTCTTTGGAAAATTCATTTTACAATATAAGATGAATGCAAAAAAACCAAACTACACTACATAAAAACCAAAAGAAGCGATTGCGGTTATAAATTTGACACACAGAAAAATGTTCTTTTACATTGTTTTTGCCATGGCTACTATGATAATGAAGACTATTTCTGTAAAAAAGTATGGAAAATAAGAAAAACTGAAATATCTCAAAAACTATTATAAATAGGTATAGGATATATTGAACAAAACTTTTAGGGTTTTTATTACTCTATTAAATAACATGAAAATATACAGGGTGTACCATTTAAAAAAAAAGATATTTATTCATTTAAACTTGTTCAAATTTGGGCCGATGTGTTCAACACCCTGTAGCTTTTATTGCAAATATTAGGTAAAAATTATGTTAATTTGTCCTTGGCCTTGCTAAATTCCAAATTTGAATATATTTGTCACAAAATTGAAAACGTTATTTAGGATTGAATTGATGCTTGAAAATGTGACTTTTTTTCTTTAAACTTAATTATCTCAGAAACTATAAAGTTTTGTTATAGTAAACCCTTAATAAAAAAGATTTAAAATTATAAGCTAAATCGAAAATACGATTCGTAAATAGGGTGTTCTATTTAAAAAAAATACAACTTTATGCTGTCCTAGTTTTTTGGCTCACCCTGTAGATTCCTAAATATTTTTAAAATCTGCGTAAAAATAAACTGTATCAAACAATAAATATAGTTTCTTTGTAAATTCCACCGAAAAGGCACAAACCTACTTCATCCAATCGTTGACTCACCCTGTATACTACAAAAGGCAGTTGTCTTTTTATTTGTTTAATATTCACATATTAACAAATGGGGAATGTGTCTTCTATTTATATCCAGAAACCGTGGTTATTAAGGGAAGCAACGAAATCGTATCAATATTTCATCACTTTATTGAAAATTATCTTGACCTCCAAATAAAACACCTTGAAGTATCTTGCGATTCATGTGGAGGTCAAAACAAGGATTATACTATGATCAAATACATACATTGTATTCTTTATGTCAAAAAAACATTGGAGTCCCTCAAAATTACTATTCCAATTAAGGAACACTCCTATTCAGAGTGCGACCGAAATATGACCCTCTTAAACTAAAAACATCCTGCTGAGCTGCTAAGTCAGTGGCTCGAAGAAATAGAAAAATGCCAGATTTAAGCCAGCACTATTTAATACAGAAGATCTGGAAAAGTGTCAGGAAATCATAAGAAACTGGAATATTTTTTTGACAAGCTAGATTATAGCAAAGTGTCCATTTGCAATTCGATCTGTGAAGGAAATACAAGTTTCACTTAGATACACTTATAATGGGGCTTGTGAACAAAGCTCAATTCTACCACCATAATAGAAAATGATTCTTCCTGGACTGTGTACCGATGAATTTTTATATCCTGATCAAAAATGCGATGGTAAGTCTTTTGATTTTGATAATTTAATACTATTGTTAATATATAAACTATTTTAGATCTAATCTCAATCTCTACCGAAAAATTTAAAGATCTGCAAAGTTTGAAAATCTTTTGTTCTAAGGAAACACAAAATTACTATGATAACATACCTCATGCCATGAAAAAAGATAGAAAAGTAAAAGTTGACAATAAAAAACAATTACACGCAAGGAGATTGGACAATCCTGTTTTTTCCTTTGGAAATTTAATTTTTTTTTGGACATGCCTTTTTTGTCCTGGAAGAATGGTTACTTTTTAGTTTCTTATGCATTATTTTTCTAAAAATGTATTTTTAATAATTACAGATTTTTATTTATATAAAAGTTGATATAATTTATTTCCATTCATTTATTTAGTCGTTAAAAACATAGAAGTTCCAAAGTTTAAAACTGATTTTTCTCGTAATTAATGTTTTGTGACATTGTGTCTTTTTCCCCTGTGGTATTCACTTGATAATTACTCCTTTGTAGTTTAAAAAACAAGATACTAGAAATTTTGATTTGATTTATCACCCAATTTATATTCAGATGTGAGTGAATAATGGATGTTGTGGTTTAATTTAATTTATTATTTGGTATTTTTCGTACCCATAGTTCCTAGACGGTACATCGTTATGCTTTCTTTGTTTTTATTTTACGTCTCTTTTCTTCCTGTAAAACTATATTATGGAAAATCAGAAATGAAGGGCGCACCTTATCCGCAATTACCCAAATGGTTTTCATACTTCAGTAAATATGGCTTTTCATATGGAAATATATCTGGCTATTGTTTTTGTTAGCGACTTTTTGAACTGTTGAAATATTAACGTAATAATAACCGAAATTCATTATGTGTATTTATTTTTCTGTATTTTTTAGAGATTTTTTTTAGGAGACAATAATTGTTATTCTACCTCCTAACAAATTGAAATTGGCACGAAACATAGGGGCCCTACGGAAACCAAAATTTCTTAGAGAATTCTATATTAAATACGAAATAAAATACCTTTTGTACATACAACTATCAGCAGTGGTGTAACAAAGGCTCCGCAGGGACCGCGGCACGGGGGGGGGGACCTGTGGTAGCCTCGCTCACCCAAAAAAACTTTAGAAATCACTTTAAGACTCACTATTTAAAGCCATTGAATGTACGACCTCTATAACAGTCTATATTAGTATCTATACTCCCGGTGTGCAGGAAGCAACTTTAATACAATAATCGACCAAATCAGTCTCAACAGACACTTGGGTAATAATTTGTAGTGCTAAAAACTTTCCTATTTGAAATCGTAGCTGATCGTTTACCCGAGATATACAGGTCTGGAAAATCTAAACCGGAACCTGGACGTTTCTTAAGTAAGATAAAGAAAATACTATATTATTCATCAAATCAGAATGAGATAGTCGTAAGCATCGACATACGTGTAAATTATCAGTTTGGCCCTAGGGTGAGGGGTAATACAATGCTGGCGCGGTGAGAGCGGGCGGCAGCATACGCCACACCCTAGCACAACAAGAGGATTCCAAGTTATTTGCTTTCATTCAGGCCGCCGAAGCGTAAGTACCGTGTTTCGCGCCGAATTTTTTTGTTACAATGGAAGTTTATTCCACGGAACAAAAAGAGCAGATTATTAAGTGGTACTTTTCTGGTAAATAATCGGCAGATTTGCATTTACGTGCGAAAATCATCCTGTTCCTTGAAAATTAAGAATTTCGGAAATTATTAAAAAATTTGAGACAACCGGTTATCTAAAAATTTGTAAAGAATGCACTGAAAATAATGAGGAGCAACCGGTTCCTCAAATTACTGAAGAAGGAGCAAATCGGGAGACTGACGTTTTGTAGTTTAGCAGAAATTAATTTTCCTTGCAATTGTACCGTAATTACCGAAGAACTTGATATGAACGCTCGAACAGTTTGCAATATTTTAAAGCGGAACAAATATCGCTGTTACAAATTGCGAACAACTCAAGAAATTTTTCCGAAAAACTAGCAAACACGTATGGTGTTTTGTGAGGTCATGATAGAAAGGACTAATAGGGATATAAACCCTGAATTTTTGGCAAATACGCGAAGCGTATTTTACAATAGACTGGGTTATTGTCTCGCTCAAAGTGGAGGCCTGTTTGAACACCTCTTGTAGACTTTTAGGTGTTTTTGTTGATATAAATTGAATTTAATTATTAGTTTATTTATTTACAATTACTGAACGTGTTACTTTTATTTTTTATCAGAATATAAGTTTATTTTTGAGAATGATTTTTAATGTTAAAGTGGTTTATTAGCTTATTTACTTAGAAATTACCGTTGCGTTTCACTAGAATTTTTATTCGAATAAATGTTTATTTTGTAACAGAAATATCAATTTTCTTTACGCTCAACGCCCAACAGAAACTAATTTTTTTGTATTTCGACTATTTGATGTATTTAAAATAATCAATGTATCAAACAGTCATTAAATATTCCAAATTCCGTCGATTACGTTATAAATTTGGACGAAAAGTAAATACACCCTTACATTCTTTTCAAGGTATGGCTCGTCTTCGTGTCGCACGGAAGTTAGCGGGGGTACTATTGCGGGTAGGCGTTCCCTATGATCTTCTGTCTCGAACTAACCTGAAAGAAGTTAGACGGGCTTAGTGGGTTAGAATTTGAGAAACGGCCAAAATAATTTCTAGTTAAGAAATTTACAATAGAAGGTTGGCTATAGTAACGTTCCTATTAAACCTCGGTAATGTGAAGGGCCAGTCTTTTCTTTCTAAAGTTTCGTTTCAGGTCAAAGGCAACAGTGCTGTGGTTGCGTCGCGCACAGTTACATTTGTGCGCCCCTCTTCTATTTGACATTGGATTGTCGAGAAACAAATATCAAAGATTACAAAATTGGGCTAAACAAATAGGCAGTATTATATTTTCGCCGTACTCTGGTGTGTAAAATACAAAAAAAGCATGTTATCCACATGACGAGTATCTAACTTTTACTAAATCAAAAGCCGAGGTTAAATTCCAAGGCTTATTGGATCATTCAGTGGATCGAATTATATTGCTTCAATTAGACGCCTATTCCTTATTCCTAACCTCTTTTGTTCCACTTCAATTAGCAGGTATTAACACGCAAACTCAACAAGAACAGATTGTGTTGTACAATTTCAAACCCTCCTCTACTATGAATTGCGGGCCTATGAAATTTGAATTTATTAAGAAAACCGAACAAAAGTCTATAACGAAAATAGAAAATTATGAACTCGAACTAGACACTTGCACCATATAAAAAAGTTCTCTTTGCCACCCGAGCTTCAGTACATTACAACATATCTATGACGATGATAGACGGCTAGGTGAATGCTTTGGCTGGAGCGAAATCGGTCCAATATTGTTACCTCTGGCAAACAACATCTCAGTTCAACAACATTGATACTGTGTCCCAGTAAATACAGAGTATTTCAAGTTACAGCCATTATAACAAGAGTAAAACGAAAACTGGTCCTCCGGTTTCCCGTCATTTTGCAAAGTATTGGAAGCGGACATTAAACTGCAATAGAGAAGATTTGGGAATACAAACTTCAAACAGCAAGATTATTCTTCAAAGAATATTTTTGGTACAACATGCCAACAGGAATCCACAAATTACTTACTCCATTGACCAAACATCATGGCATTTGCAATATTACCGATAGGTAAACTATCGAAAGATGCACAAAAATCAACGGACAAGTTGATAAGAAACAATCGTCTAGACTTAGCCCGAAATCTTCTCGAGTAAAAATATGGAGGATGTGTTCAAAAACTTTTGGCGTCGATGGATCCTTACACTGTTTTTGACATAGTAAGGATTCGGACAACAATTCATACGTATTGAAGAATGAGAAAAGAGCTGTTAACAAAAAAGGCAGTGATTAAAAAGTTCTTGTTATTATTTTTATTACAGTCGTATTATTTATTTAATGTGTAAGAAGTCCTAAGCATAGAGGAAAAAGTACTTTTGCCTTTTTAACGATTATCGATATCCATGTATTTATTATTACAGTAATATATTTAAAATGCACCTTAAAGTCAAGCGCAATATTTTATTCATGGAAATACAATTATTCTTTTTATTTTGTTTTTAAACTGCATATTTAACAGCTATTGAACCACATTGGACGTTTTTCGAATTTATTTTCATGATTTTCAAAATTCAGTCTGCTATGTTGGATCCGATTTTTATTTTTAATAATAAATCCGTGCTTTCAACCCGCTGTGTTTTGACGTCCCCGCTAACCATCTTTGCTGAAAACCAGAAAGCAAGCTACGATACAACAGTATGTTTTATTTCACTTCTTCAACATTGTTAAACGGGCTGTCCGTCTCTTTCTGTTACATTCCCTTTTTTTAGAGGTTCTGTTTTGGATTTTTCACACCTGTATATGTTTGAAGTTTTCTCTATTTAAAAAACGGGGTAAAATTTTTCCCAATTAAAAAACATTGTAAATGAAATAAAAACGATTACTCACAATTCTATTCTGTGAGGGCTTTTTGGATGCTTAAAAAAGGAATTATGCGTCTTTTGAAGACGCTGTTTCTGCTTTTCAATCGTTCAGAAAGCTTCAAAACTCGGTCCTCAACAAGCAGATAAAGTTACGAAAAACTTTGAAATATTGAGTTCATTTCAAATTTGAATGTTTGTCGAATTTCGAGATTTAGAGCTTTTTAAACGTTCAAAAAAAAGAAATTCTTTTTTAAATTAGTCTATAGCTTATATCCATTGGTTTAGGTTGACTCCACTGAGTTAATTTTCTTTTTGAGAGTAGTCAGTTTGGAGCCAAGGATTGTGGTACTAGAGGAGGTTTTTCCTGTTCAACAAAGGTTAAGTATATCATCACACTTATTCCTAGTATAGTTATTATTATGGTCATCAATACTTTATAAAATATATAAATATGAAAACTTTTTCGTAACGCTACACAAACAATCCGAAAACTCTCCGAAAATATAGGCCTATTGTATTTATTTATATCAGCTTGAAATTTCTTTGTATTTTCGTCCCCGTGTAATTTTGTAATTTTACTGCCATTAATTCCAAATTGTGATTGTTGTCTTCTTTCCAAAGGAAATCTTTCTCTCGGTTCTCTATTTTATTTCGTTTGTGTGTGAGTGTGTGTGTAATCATTGCAGGACACACCTAGCTTATTAAAATCGTTAAAATGCTATAATATGGCTTGTTTTATGCATGACGGAATAAAAATATAATCGAGACGTTTATTACTGAAACATAATGTAAGAAATGAACTCTCGAACTAAAAAGCGCTGAATCTTGGGCTTATCTATAGTAGGCATTATTTTGGATTTTCCACTTTTCACATTTAAAAGTACCATAGTGAATCAAATTTTAGGTAAATTAATGTAAATTAAAAAAAATTAAACCGACTTCTAAAAATGCACTAAAAAGTGAAAAATAATTATAATATTTTTATGTGAAATTGAATTTTTTGAAGTCGGCACCAAACTAATACCTGACAATATGTGATTCGCATAAACAGATTAAAAATACTTTATTTGTAATTGCTTTCCTACCAATTTGTATATATTTGTAGTTATTTATTTCATTTAGAAATAATTTGGCGCCGAATTTAAAAATTTCAATTTCATATAAAAATAATAATAAAATAATAATAATAATAATTCTTGAAAACAACCAGTTCAAGTTATATTGGGACCGAACGGTTCTGACGGATCAAACAGTAGCTCATAATAGACCAGACATTGTACTAATAGATAAGATTTCTAGGCGAACTACACTAATCGACATTGCGGTGCCTAGCAACAACAACCTAAGGCCAAAATCCAACGAGAAGATCGCCAAATACAGAGATCTGGAGGTCCAAATCCGAAGACAATGGGCAATGAACAGCGTCCAAACGATTCCCATAATACTGTCAACAACTGGAGTGATACCGAAGAACCTCCTGCAGAACATCAAGGGACTGGGCCTTAGTGAGCATCTTTATAAGCCGATGCAGAGAGCAATTCTCCTAGCAACCGCGCGAACCGTCCGAAAATTCATGGGAAATGCAGCAGACAACGTCACCTAGGACCCGATAACATGGGAAGGGTTCCCACAGAGCTTCATACTTTTGGCGTCTTTGTATGCCTGGTATGAGTGAATAATCCCTGGAGGGAGTGCGAAGCCGTTTGGCTTGTAAATCATGTATAATAATAACAAAAGCACAAAAACATCACCCTCGGAGTGCTATTGAACGTACAATGCTTCCAAGACACCAAGGAGGAAGAGGATTGGTGAATATTGGTAAGCAGCTCGAGCAACAAATAATATTTCATATTATTCACAGGTTAGCGGACTCGTCCACACTACATCGAGCAATATGCGAGGCAGACGATTCAACGCCGCTACAATTGAGGGAACAAGATATTGCTTCTAACCACCAAACAGACCAAGAGAAGTTACAAACCTGGCTACGGAAGCCACTTCATGGACGGCATCCAAATGAGGTCAATCAGGACAATGTCGACAACTCAGCGTCGAACTACTGGTTGATTTCAGGACAGATGTTTCCGGAAACGGAGGGCTTCTTGTTAGCTATCCAAGACCAGGTTATTCCGACGAAGAACTATCGGAAGTTCATCATTAGAAATCCCTCAATAGAAAATGACCAATGCAGATATAGCTGTCGAACATCGGAGACAATCAGCACATAACTGGAGGGTGTCAAGCGTTTGCCGCAACCGAGTATAAGGAAAGACACGACTCAGCCGCTAAGATACTCCACCAAGAGTTAGCAGAAAAGTTGAACCTATTACAGGTAGGAAAAGTACCTTACTACAAATACAATCCAGAGCCTATTCTTGAGAACAACCAGTTCAAGTTATATTGGGACCGAACGGTCCTGACGGATTAAACAGTTGCTCATAATAGACCAGATATTATACTAATAGATAAAATTTCTAGACGAACTACACTAATCTACATCGCTATACCTAACAACAACAACCTAAGACCAAAATACAACGAGAAGATCGCCAAATACAGAGATCTGGAGGTGCAAATCCGAAGACAATGGGCAATGAACAGCGTCCAAACGATTCCCATAATACTCTCAACAACTGGAGTGATACCAAACAACCATCTGTATAAACCGATTCAGAAAGCGGTTCTCCTTGCAACCGCGCGAACCGTCCGAAAGTTTGTAGGAAGTGCAGAAGACCACGCCACCTAGGACCCGATAACATGGAAAGGGTCCCCACAGAGCTTCATACTTTTGGTGTCTTTGTATACCTGGTATGAGTGAATAATCCCTGGAGGGAGTGCGAAGCCGTTTGGTTTGTAAATCTTGTATAATATAATAATAATAATGTCTTCTTATTAGCATCAAAAAGATAAACTGAACAAATACAATAATGGACAGCGAGATCTAGCAGAGCTACTCATCTAACCGTCTGTTTTCTTAAATTAAATCTAAGATAAACTAAAAGTAAATCTAATCTAAAATATAAAATTATTTGAGAAAAAATAAAAATGTAAATTCTAAACCATTCATTTTCACACTTTTGGGCTTTTACGTGCAAGTGATCCAGAAAATCACCGCACCCGACCACGCGTACTAATAATAAATAATTTAACAGCTCTTTTGAAGCTAGCGACATTCTTAAGGGCTACGACATCCCTAGGAAGTGAGTTATAAATTTTCATTGCATTATATCTGAAAGATCTCGGAAAAAGGGCAGTTCTATGTTTCGGGACAATGAACCTGGAACTATATCGTGTTTGCCTCCCATGAACAGCACCGCCACTAATCAATCTACTAGATAGATAAGAAGGTGCCTCTGTCAACACAATTCTATGAACAAGGGTTGCTAAATGTATAAAGAATCTTTCCTCTAAATTAAACCATCGGGATGCCCGAAATAAAGGTGTCACATGATCGAACTTTCTCATACTGTAGCAAAACCTAAGGCAGGCATTCTAAAGTCCCTGGAGACTATTCCTCTCACATAATGTAAGTGCTGGTCAATATACAACGTCATAGTATGACACCAAAGACAATATCAAAGAGTCACAGAGTCTCAACTTTATATCAGTTGTTAAGACATCTTTATGCATATAAAGAATTTTTAGCTTATAATAACACCTTTGCAATAAATTCGAGGTACGTGCATCAAAGCGAAGTTGTGCGTCAAACATTACCCCCAGGTTCTTGGCAGAGTCCGACGGCGTCAACATAGTATCACCAATTTTGATTTTAAAAATATTATTCTCTACAATTTGTTGTCTGTGCGAACCAAAAAGAAGAAGTTTCGACTTTTTACCATTCAGACACAGTCTATGACTCCTGGATATCTCCAAAATGATCTGTAAATCATCATTAATTTGCTGTGCAGCCTGTGCCATATCGACTAAATTAAACGAGCAGTAAACTTGCAAGTCATCTGCGTATTGGTGAGAATGACTTATAAAGAATGCTGCCCTGTGGTACACCCCTATTGGAAGTCACAAATTCAGACCTCTCATTGCCAATGTACACTCTTTGCATTCTATCTCCAAGATAACTCCTAAACCACTCCACTGTACTCCTCCCCAAGCCAAAGTATCCCACTTTTGCAAAAAACATCGTATGATCCTACAAAGGCGCTACTAAAATCCAGTAATATAAGAGATGTCGTCAAACTGCTATCACTTGCACCAAACACATCATCGCTCACTTTAAGAAATGCAGAAAATGTATAGTTATTTTTCACTTTTTAGCGCACTTTTAGAAGTAGCCTCAATTTTTTTTATGAAAATTTTATTTTTCAATTTTTAGTTTTGAATTCATTATGATATCCATAAATTATTTGAACTAAGTACTGATCGAGATTAGTGTACCTCGCAATAACTCTAAGGTAGCAAAAAAGTACCCATTTTATTCAAAGTTGTAAATCACCCCAAAACCAACCACTAAAAATTCCTTGATTCTTAGAGTTCTCCAAATATCAGTGAAATTGTGTCAAACAAATATTTAGTCTGTCGTAATAAATCCACTATCTTAAGTTTAAATTTAATTTTATATTAGTAATATAGGCCCCAAAACCTTCCAATATCAATATTTAAAGAACTTGAGACGTACATTTCCTAGCCCGATATAGTTTCTACTGCATATTAAATTTGTATACGCTTCAAAAACCGCGCAATATCAATTTAAGACAAAATGAGAAAACGTAAAATTTTCAGTCCGCCATATTGTATTTTATCAACCTACTAGCTGTAAAAAATTAACTTGATATTCGTAATACCCGATTCCGAAAACCTACTAATACCAAATGTGAAAAAATGCGAATAAGATAAAATTTTCAATTGACTATATTAAATTTCAAAAAAATAATTTTAACATCTTAATCTATCTAAATCTAAACCCTTCAAAGCCCCTTAGTACCAATTTTGGATGAAATCTGGAAATTTAAAATTTCTAGACTGCATCTGAAATATTAGATTTTCTTAAAATAATTTTATATTCGGTATTTACATCTTTAATCATTTTTTTTTAAAATTGAACCGACTTCTAAAAGTGCGCTAAAAAGTGAAAAATAACTATAAATATTTATATGAAATTGAAATTTTTGAAGTTGGCGCCAAACTAATACCTGATAAAATGTGATTTAGAAACAATTTGGCGCCGACTTCAAAAATTTCAATTTCATATAAATATTTATAGTTATTTTTCACTTTTTAGCACATTTTTATAAGTCGGTTCAATTTTTTTATGAAAATTTTATTTTTCGATTTTAGTTTTGAATTCATTATGATATCCATAAATTATTTGAACTAAGTACTAATCGAAATTACTGTACCTCGCAATGAGGTGGCAAAAAGTACCCATTTTATCCAAAGTTGTAAATCACCCTAAAATGAACCACTAAAAATTTTTTTATTCTTAGAGTTCTCCAAATACCACTGAAATTGTGTCAAACAAATAATTAGTCTGTCATAGTAAATCCGTTATCTTAAATTTCAAGTTAATTTTAGATTGGTAATATAGGCCCCAAAACCTTCCAATATCGATATTTAAAAAATTTGAGACGCAAACCCCATAATATCAAAACGCGAATAAGGTAAAATTTTCAACCCGTCATATTGGATCGGCCATATTGAATTTCAAAAAGGTAATTTTAACATCTTAATCTAATCTAAACCCTTCAAAGCTCCCTAGTACCAATTTTGGATAAAATCCGGATATTTAAAATTTCTAGACCATCATATTCCATCTGACATATTAGATTTTCTTAAAATAATTTTATATTCGCTATTTACATCCTTAAAAACGATTCAGTCTCACCTTTGAACAAAATCGAAAAATGTGAAATTTTTATTCCGCTAAATTGGATTCGCCATATTGAATCCTGAAAAAAATACTTTTCAATTCATAATTTACACCCTCAAAAACCCCCTATTATTTCAATTTAGGAGAAAATCAAAAAATGTAAAATTTTTAGGACTCCATATTGAATCCGCCAGATTGCGTTTTTCAAAAAATATTTTAGATTCGTAATTAACACTAACAAAAATCCCCCAATACTAATTTTAGGCAAAATCGAAAGATGTATAATTTTTAATCCGCCATTTTGGATCTGCCATATTTAATTTTTTAAAATAATTTCAGATTCGTAATGTGCAATTCTAAACACTCCCCCATATCAATTTTGAAAAAAAAATCGGACAAAATTAATTTTTTTATCCGCCATATTGGATACGCCATATTGAATTCTTGAAAATAATTTCAAATTTGTTAGTTCCGATCTTGAAAACTCCCCCACACCAATTTTGGAGAAATCGGACAAAATTAAATTTTTTTTGGACGCTATATTGTCACCGCCATCTTGGATTTTACTGCACCAATTTCGTCCAAAAAAATATTGGGCCACCGCAACAACTTCCCGAACATAACGTAAAAGTTTTCATTCAAATCGGTATCCCCGTTATGGAGTAATCGGTTTACATACATAAAAAAATATATGTTCGACGAATTAAGAACCTCCTTTTAGAAGTCGACTAAAAAAGGATGGATATAACTGAAATGTGCTTTCAAGAGAACAGCGCCATCCATCGTACCATTCGCGAAACAATAACGTCGTTGCAAACAAAGGTCTAAGTTGTGTCATCCCCCATTTTGGAGACCAAAACTGATCGCAAAGAAGTTGCAATTGAACCTGTTTTGATTTTTTCTATGTGATTTTTTAAAAAGCTAAACGATTCAAGAATTCAAAGAACAAATTGAGCGCCGAATTTGTGAAATTCGGCGGAAATTTTAAGGTTATGACGTAGGCAATGCTTCGACTAAAAATAAAAGAAAATATTGTCAATATTTTAAATCTATTAAAAATTTGTATCCCAATTTTTCCTTAATATTTTTAGCGGAATATGGTTATCTTGACCGCAGTTGTACTACGTGAATTATTTATTTTACTTTAAAATCCAACAATACACCGACAAGAGATCAGAACTCAGAACGCATGCAGAACAGAGGACTATTAATATTATTCATTGCTGATGCGGTATAAATTATATTGGCAAGGGCGGTTGTCAACTCGTCTAAAAGGTAGCGACTGATTGGTTGGGAAAATTAAAGACAATGATAAGCGAGAGAAAAACTAAAAAGTTTGGGTAAATGTTAAAATTATGTGTAGAAAATGTTTTGTTTTTGTACTTTTTTACTAAAGTTTTTCAATTTAAAAATCCACTTTTTAACTCTCTAATTTCTCTCTCTCTCTCTCTCTCTCTCTCTCTCTCTATATATATATATATATATATATATATATATATATATATATATATATATATATATATATATATATGTATACCGGGTGTCAACGAATCTATTAGACAAGTCATAATTTCTAGAGTATTATGTGTATCAAAATGAGAATTGGTACAGGTAAATGGTATGTGAAGGGGAGAGTTTTCGCATATTTTCCACTTTCCGGCCACTTCCGGTTTCACCGGAAATGGCCCTGGTTTTGAATTTTTAAATGGAACACCCTATATATTTTACCATTTTTGGATTTCTGAGACAATTCTAGATCAAAATGTGACATTTTAAAAACTTTTTACGTCTACTTCATTTTTTTAGAGCTACTTTTAAAATTGCATCTAGGTGGCCATGATCGGACGCAAACTAATCTAAGGGCCTTAGGTGATGTCAAAAAAATACAATCGCAAAGTTTTAGTGACTAGTATGAAAGGCAGGAATTGGATTAAAAATTTAACAAAATTAACAAAAAACTAACAAAATAAACTAATAACTTAGACGACGCACTTAAAATATTTGAAAGTACAGTAACTGAATTTGTTAAAAAGTTTAGTGTAGTAAATGTTCAAAGTGCATTCCTTCTTTTTCACGACACATTTCAGCTCGTTCAATTGTTTCTCTCAACACGTTTTGTAGCATTTGGGGCGTTATACTTCTAAATGCCCGTAAAATTCTTTCTTCTAATATTTCAAGAGTAGCTGGGGCTGCTCCATAGTAAACCCTTTCTTTAACATATCCCCTGACAAAGAAATCGAGCACAGTAAGATCCGGTGAGCGGGCTGGCCACCGTACCGGACCATTGGTTGCAATAATTCGATTATTAAAATGCTCTATTAAATAATTAAGAACTTCTCTAGTATTGTGAGGCGGTGCTCCATCTTCTTGAAAGTAAATTCGCCGTAAAACTGCTAAAGGTATATCATTGAGATGATTTTCGATTTCATTTTGAAGAAAACCTAAGTATCTAACCCCTGTTAACTGACCTTGAAACAATATTGGTCCAATTATTCTGTTTCCAACGATACCAGTCCAGACATTGACGCCAAATCTTTCTTGAAAATTGCCCTCTCTCATTTCATGTTGATTTTGTTGGGGCCAGTACCGAGTATTTTGCTTATTGAACATACCATTATTTGTAAATCGGGATTCGTCGGAAAATAGAATAAAATCGATAAAATTTGGGTTAACTCTATGATTTTGAAGCAGCTAATCACAAAACACTACCCGTCTATCGCCATCCTCAGTATACAAATGTTGATGTAACTGATATTTAAATGCTCGATATCCATGCTTTTTCAGTATTTTTCTTGCTGATTCATAACTTACCTGCAGTTCTTGACTAATTTTTCTTAACGAAACTGTTTTATCAACCTCAACCATAGCAAGTACGTTAATCTCAGTCTCTTCATTTATGATAAACCTCTGTTCCGGCTCTTGATTTCCTATTTGCCTAAAACGAGTCTCGACATACGGAAAATATTGATGGGCTGGATGTTGCCGATTCGGATATCTATGAGCATACAACTCGGCAGCATTCCTTGAATTTCTATGACACTCTCCAAATATTAATTACATATCCACTTTTTCACTTTGAGTATACATTATTTTAACGAAAATTTAACTAAACTTAACGAAAATTAAGAAACTTTTACGTTATCATTATCTACTTAAGTGAGTGCTTTGTTTTCCAAAGAAGACTTGATAAAAAAATAATACTCTAGAAATTATGACTTGTCTAATAAATTCGTTGACACCCAGTATATATATATATATATATATATATATATATATATATATATATATATATATATATATATATATATATATATATATATATATATATATATGTGTATAGATATATGTATTTATCTTGAGACAACGGAATATCTCGCTGGGATCACATTTTTTCGAAAAATGTTTTATACAAAAATTATGTGGTAGCAGGGGCTCTAACTAGTAGTGGCCTTAAAAATGACCTTGACGGTGTTTCCAAGGTCATTTGAAGGTCATTTCAAGAATTTTAAAAGGGACCCTTCCAATTTCGATTTCGGAAATGAAAAGGGCGAGAAATTCTACCATCGGACATGACCTTGTTCTCAAGTTCTCAAGGCGAAGGTCAAATATCAGGTTCATTTTAAGGTCAAAACAAAAAGATCGCAGTATTTTGTGAAATGATTCGTACAAAAGTTGGGTGGCACGGGGGGACTAAGTAGTAATGACCTTGAAAATAACCTTGACCTTAACCTTCAAAGTCATTTGAAGCTCAATTTCAAAACCTGAAAAGGTAATTTGAATAACGCAAAATATCGTGATATTTTAGAAAATTAACTTCCACTTTTGCTTGAAGATGTACGTTAAGATGGGGTTTCAACACGATGGATGTTCAGCACACTATTCCAAATTAGCCGATCAAGTGTTGGATCGCGAATTCAACGAACGGTGAATTGATAGAGAAGGTCCAGTAAATTTTCCCGCGAGAGCGCCAAATCTTGCGTCACCAGATTTTTGTTTATGGGTTTATTTGAAGAGCGAAGTTTATAAAGACTCTCCAGCAACTTGTGAAAACATGAAGCAGCGAATTAGAGATGCTTGTGCCAAAATGACACCTAAAATGCTCTGCAGTTATGTACAATCTTCTAAAGTGCTGGTCAATAAGTGTATTGAAGTTGAAGGTGATCATTTTGAGCAGTTATTGAAATAAATTCTTATAAAACCTATAACATGATCATACAAAATGATGAGGGACGAGGGGACTCATAGAAAACAAGTACCCCGATGGTGAGAGACGAGAGACTCACCGAAAACAAGCACCCTGAAGAGAACAAAAACTACTACGTCAACGTCGTTGTTCCTGAGTAGTGCTAAAAGTAGTTAATCAAGCCCATAGTTGTACTAAGTAGAGTTTTTGCTAACAATTCTGTACGAATGAGTTTTTTTATGAAAATCGTGATCAAGATAATGTTCAACAACAACTTTGCAACCTTACAACTTTAGTATGAAACATTTTATAAAATATTGACGTTGAAGATCTTCGTTTGACTTTGGAATGACCTTAACTTGAGGTCAAGATCATATATAATGATGAAATTACTGTGAAATTGATCGGCCTTTCCAATTCGGTGGTCAAATTGGAGTTTTTTTTTCAAATTTTGAAATTCAGATTTAAATGACCTTGAAGATCAAGGTCGATATTATTTTCAGGGTCACTACCACTTAGCCCCTGTGCCACCCAACAACTTTTGTACGAAACATTTCACGAAAAACTACGATCTTTTTGTCTTGACCTTGATATTATCTTGATATTTGACGGTAAAATTTACCGCCCTTTTCATTCTCGAGGTCAAAATTGGGGGATCCCATTTAAAATTCTAAAGTTGATCTTCAAGATCACTGCTAATTAGGCTTCTGTCACTCTATAATTTTTGTATAAAACATTTTTCAAAAAAATGTGATACCACCGAGATATTTCTTTGTCTCAAGATTAATGCTGCACCCTGTATTATATATTAGGTATGTATATATATATATATATATATATATATATATATATATATATATATATATATATATATATCTTAATTTTGTATTTTTTTGGGTTTAGGTTCTATAATTAATAAAACACAAAACGATTGACGTTTCGCCCTTTATTCAAGGCATTTTCAAAATTTTTTCCTAAAAAAATATATAATTAAAATACATCAAATAAAAAACATATTTTACCATTTTGGAAAACAAACAAGACACTTAAAAACAGTAGTCAAAACTTTAAAACATTTTAAAAATATTTAATTTTACCGGTACATACCTTGACATTTTGCTGTTCTGTTTCTAACTAAACTTTAAATTTTCATCGTTTACTGAGGATACGTGGAATGCGAATGTGTTATATTTTTTTAATATTTTTTATATTTTACAATGTATAAAAAAAAAACAAATAAGGTATAAGTTTGGTTTTATGTTTAAGAGGATATTCTATTTTTGATTCTTATTTGACCGGATCGAATACTTAAAAGTTTTATTTAAATTAGGTTTGCGTAAATGTGGTTCAAATTTCCCATATCTGTTCTGTCGTTAACAGTGTTTTTATCTTTTTTAATTTCAATCATTTCTTTTATCTGTAATTTTTGGTAATTTATATGTTTGTTTTTTATACTGGTACTGTTATAATCAAATGTGTGTTTTTCGTCCTGTGTGTGTTTGTTTAACGCTGTTGAGGCGTTTTTTGTATATTTATGGCCATTTAATCTGTTCTTCAGTAATTGGCTCGTCATGCCTATATATTTTTTGGGACAATTTGTGCAAGGGATCGAATATATTATATTTGATTTATTCATTAGAGGAGTTTTACTTTTTAAATTTGTGAACAATGTATTTAATTTATTATGTGACCTGTGGCATACGATAATATCATGCTTTTTTAAAATGTATTTTATTTTTTCTGACAACTCACTAGTGTAAGGTAATGCCACATATTTCTGTTGTTTATGTTCTATGTTTTTTGTTTTTACATTATTATAAAACTTATATGTTCGTTTATCAATTATTTTGGTGATAGTCTTTTCGTTGAAATTATTATTTATTAGTGTCTCTTTTACTTTTTGCAGTATTTTTGGTCGGAATTCTGGAGAGGTTAGGGAGATAGCACGATCAGATAGACCGATTATAACGCTATTTTTTTGAGTTTTTGAATGATTAGAGAAATAGTTTAGATATCTACCTGACCAAGTTGGTTTGATGTACCATTCAGTTAAAATTTTGTTTTTTCTGCGTATAAGTGTCATATCTAAAAAATTTATTTTATTATTATTCTCTGTTTCGGACGTGAACTGTAATTTTTCGTTGAAACTGTTAAACTCTTGGAGAATTTCATTTATTTTATTTTGTGGTACGGCTGCTATGCAATCATCGACAAAACGTTTGAAAAATATTATATTAAAATTTAATTTTTCTAAGACTTTTTCCTCTAAATATTCCATTACTAGCTGAGCAATGGTAGATGAAATTAGTGATCCCATAGCACATCCATCGAGTTGTTTGTAAAAGGTATTTTCATACTGAAAATTAATATATATATATATATATATATATATATATATATATATATATATATATATATATAGGTATATATATATATATATATATATATATATAGGTATATATATATATATATATATATATATATATATATATATATATATATATATACGTTTATGCGGTTTTCACGGATTCCTCCGTGTGAGATGCAATAGCAGTGGTCATATCCACATTATGCTGTTGTAGTGCTGAAATCACATTCAGCAAATGTACAACTAAATGCATCTCCGCATGTAAATGAAGTAAAAAGCTAAACAGTGATTGCAAACTTCGCTCCATCACATTCTTTCCGTGTTAGAGGTTGCACAGTTTGGATGAATTGCTACAAAACACAATTCATCCTATTACACCACCATCGAGATGGTGGCCTACCTGTACCACCACACCGAGAAGAAAGTAAAAACTTACCCTCCCTGCTACAGTGATACGGCAGAGGTACATGTTTCGTCTCTTACTAGACTCATCAGGGTACCGACATGCACCTGTCTGTGCAAAGGACAGATCGGAAAGAAGCATGCATGTTGCATGCGGTGTGGTGGTACAGATAGGCCAGTGTTTTGTAGCAATTCATCCAAACTGTGCAACCTCTAACACGGAAAGGATGTGATGGAGCGAAGTTTGCAATCACTATTTCGCTTTTTATATATATATATATATATATATATATATATATATATATATATATATATATATATATATATATATATATATATATATATAAATATATACAAAATTATTGGGACCACCAAAAGGCTATGTCGAATTTACTCCCATCCGTCCACCCGACTATTGACCGTCAATAGAAAAAAAAAATAAGAAGAAACAACAACGTCGAACACAATCGCCAAGAAAGACGAACGATGAAAACGATGAATAGTAAAAATAAAAATTGATTAACTATTTAAATTCCCCGAGTCCGAAACGAGGGAACCTGAAACAGATATCTCGGAAAGATTGTACAAATGAATAAATTAAAAATGTATTAAAAATGTTTTTAAAATCGTGATGGGATCGAAAAAATGGACGAGAACGTTTCTACTCGGTCATTGTGTTCCTTCGAATACGGCTTAATTTATTTTTATTGTTGGTTTTTTTGTTCGGAAGATGTTTGACATTTTACATGATTGCTCGATGTTTAAAATATTTGAGTAATCTAGCGCGAAACCTTGCGATCTATGTTTTAAAATACCATTTAAAAATTAATTCTTTTAAAGTTCCTTATTAGTACCTAATAGTAATAGTTAATAATCTGGCAACAATGGATATCGCTTACAATCACACATTAAACCCAAAACCAAAGCTTTTTTTGTTTACATCCCCTTCTTCATAGTCAGGAAGTCTACTGGGTTTTCGTAGCCCATGAAGAAACATGGGTCCACGCAGGGGCGGATCCAGCTTCTCTCTTTGGGGGGGGGGGGGGGGCAGTGATATCATAATTATATTTAAGTATTATAAGCTTTCATAAATTTACTACAACAATAAAATTTCTGATAGTTCAATTTAATTTCTGTCAGTGAGCATAGTACACCTTACAGTGTGTCCTTAGTGATTTTATTTGTGATTAGTGAGATACCCAAAAGATATGGCTTCCACATCTATATTTATTCTAAAACCGTTAAACTAAGGCATTTTTTCTCAACGAAAAGCTTATTACGATGAATATTTATGATGTCTTAAGATATCAATATCTAGATAATAATGTTAAAAGCTCTGTTGAGATATGTTCCAACATGACAGGAGTTGGAAAATCTACTATCTACCGAATACTGAAGGAGAAAAAAACGACTGGAATTGTTAGTATTCCCAAGCCACATTCGATCATAGGCAGGCGAAAAACTTCGTTGGAAGAAAAGAGTACATACATTTTATTAGCTTTGTTCGCGGTAAGGATTTAGAACCGATTCTGAACTAATACGCATGCGCAGTTGAAATAGCAGCGTTCGCGAATAACAAAGTTCAGAATTTTTAGTTACAGTTCCATGTTCGCGGAGAAAATAATTCGGTTCGAAATCGATTCTGAACCAGTCCTACCGGTTCTAAGGATTGAAGAAGAACTGTAAGTTCGGAATTTTATGCAGCGCCAGCGTTCATGCTGCGGCCGCAATGTGCAACTATTTGACAATTGTTTTTATTTTATTTTAGGTTTTTCTCTTGTTTATGTCATTCGTTGCATTTGATGTTCCAGTATATATTTTATTATATTATATTGGTTTTACTTTAATTAGTGTTAATCGACCTAGAATCTTAAAAAATAAGTTAAAAAAGTGTTAGTTTGAACCTAAAAAAATATATTTTTAGTGAATACTCCCATTATGTCTAACCATTTATCATCCAGCGATGAGGACTCAAAATTCCTAAAAGTGCTAATTATTTTGAGGAAATTTTACCCCCCCCCCCCCTTTTTAGTTAAGCTGAGAAATGGACAAGAACTGCCGTATATTATGGTTTGCGATAAATGAAGTTGCATCGTATAGGGACGTATCAAACCGGTTTTTAGTTTTATTAAAAATGTTTTTTGAATCAAAAAGAAATGGACTTAAAACTATTACGTTTTATTTTTTGTTTAGAAAAACCCCCATCTTTTTACTAGGCGTATGTTTAGAATTAGATTTACTTTGAGGCTCCCGAAATATGAACTTAACACAAAATAAAGAGTTAAACAATAGATATCTGTTAAAATATATATTTGTTTATCAAAAATTCTATTCAGCAAAAAACAAGACGTTTTATTCCAAAAGGAACTGACAGTTAGACTCTATATTATATAAGAATAACAATTATAAATGAATATTTCTTTAAAATAATACAAATAATAAAACCTAATAAAAGACAGTTTTAAGTTATTTAAAACAAAAAAAAAACAACTAGTTTAATCAGCATTTAACACCGTATGCATACCAGAGTGGACGATTCAAAGTTCCAAAATCGTTCGCGGTAAAAACAAATCCTGAACCGATTAATAACTGAGCATGCGCTGTACGGCAATCCTGAACTAATTCCGTACTAGTTCTGAATCGGTTCGGAAAGTGACCCGCGAACAAAGCTATTATCAGAAGCAGATCCCAACCGTCAACAAAATTCTAACTAAAATCAATTAAGATCGGGATTTACCTGAAATTAAAAGATTTGAGCTCTGGAAATTGCTCAGAAAACTTAATTTTTACTGGAAAAACCAGATAGGAAATTTGTTTTTATAGATCGTCCGGAAAATGTCCATTGTAGAAGGAAATATCTCTCTCGAGTAAAAGGTAGAGTTGCTAGAAATAACACAATTTACAAAATTAGTAATTAAACTGAACTTTTGAAAGATTTTTTCGAATAAAGTTACTGCAAAAAATTGGGAAAAATCCATATAATAAAAGTATAAAAGAAAATGTGGAAACTCGATCTCATAATCGGTGAGATCAAGAAACCAATTATAATTAATTTGAGCGAAGATAGCTTCACTGACTTTGATTACGAATTAGATACGTAATGTTTACCAGCGTAAACACAATTGATTATTTAAATTTTCTGTAACATATAAAAATTAATTACATTTGAAGCCCTTTCTAGTGTTTAGTTGTAATTCTGCAGATGGTTTAAGAATTAAATAAACTGAAACGTCAAATGTCCTAAAAATGTTTTTAATTAATAATAAAATGACCGATAGCCCCAAAAACATTTTAATATTATATGGACGAATTTATTTTTTTATATATTATTAACTTCTTGTATTTTTGACAATGGGTATTTTGTAAGTATTTAAATTATAACTTAGAACTTTTTGAGAGAAAAAGACTACGTTTTAGTCGGAATGTGCCTAAAACGGTTTCTATGCCAAAATTAAAAATAATAAAAATACAGTTGTGATTTGTGTTATATATGTCAAAATTCTCTATATTTCCTAATATATGTGACTTATCAAGAAATTATAGGAAACAAAATAATATTATAAAAACTTTTTATTTTAAGTTTATTACCGAAATAAAATTCTATGCCATAAATATTTAGCGATAATAAACCTCCTTCCGACGCCTATGACAAAGATTAAAATCCTTTTTAACACTTCACACTTCCAAATATCTATTGTTATCCAACCCAAATAGTCCATTATTATAGACCGGTATTTTTGATTATAAAATTTCTAACCTATTCCTACGAAAAATATATGTGTCCAACAGATTTTGCCAAAGACACCGGACTAAACAACACAGGTAGTTTGCGAAGAAAAAAAGGGTAAAAAATTATTTATTACTCTCTCTAGTTCTTGAATAAACTATAGTATAAGAGGTAAAATCGGGTCTATTTTCCTGAACTCAAAGCCCTTGGGGGGGGGGGGGGCGATATTTTTTTTTTATACCACACAGAAAAAGCAGTGAATTTTACGTCTCTGATATTAACTAGTTAGATCAGCGTGCCTTTGGAGGCCATGTTTCTAAATGATTATAGCTAGTCTAGAAATAAAAAGGTCCACTACAATGACTTTCATGTGACCTTGAATTCAAATTCAGGTCTGATCTAGATGTAAAATTCACTGTTCTTCTATTTGTGAGTTCAAAAGTGCAGAGTTTCGGTTGAAATTCTGAAATGGACCTTTTAATAACTTTGAAGGTTACATTTAAGGTCCCCACAGGATTGTCCATTACGATTTTGTCGAAGTTTTTCCTCTATTTTCACTATTTTTAAAAATAAGGGGTTCACTATTTTGACCTATGCGGCTTTCACGTATACCTTCGTGTGAACATATATACGCCATCAGACGGGAGATTGGCGAAGCCGCGTTCAGGGTTGCATAATTCCTTCCGATCTGTCCTTTGTATAAATAGGTGCATGATGAGTCTAGTAGACACGAAACATGTACCTATGCCGTATCATTGTAGCGGGGAGGGTAAGTTTTGACTTTCTTCTCGATATGGTGGTACAGGTAGGCCATCATCTCGATGGTGGTGGAATAGGATGAATTGTGTTTTATAACAATTTATTCAAACTGTGCAACCTCTAACACGGAAAGGATATGATGGAACGAAGTTTGCAATTACTGTTCACATTTTTACCCGGAGTTGAATATAATTGTACGTTTGCTGAATGTGATTTCAGAACTACAACAGCATAATGTGGATATATCCACTGCTATTGCATCCCACACGGAGGAATCCGTGAAAGCCTCATGAACATATATACACATATATACAGGCGCGGATCCAAGGGGGGGCGGTGGGGGGCGATCCCCCCCCCCCCCCAAGAGCTTTGAGTTTAGGAAAATGGACCCGATTTTTCCTCTTATACTATAGTTTAATCAAGAACTAGAGAGAGTAATAAATCATTTTTTACCCTTTTTCTCTTCGCAAACTACCTGTGTTCTTTAGTCGAGTGTTTTTAGCAAAATTTGTTTGACACATATATTTTTCATAGGAATGGGTTAGAAATTTTATAATCAAAAATACCGGTCTATAATAATAGACTAAAACGTAGAATTATTCTCTCAAAAAATTCTAAGTTATAATTTAAATACTTACAAAATATCCATTGTCAAAAATATAAAAAGGTAAACATATGTAAAAAAGTAAATTCATCCATATAATAATAAAATATTTTTGGGGTTATCGGTCATTTTATTATTAATTAAAAACATTTTTAGGGTATTTGACGTTTCAGGTTATTTATTTCTTAAACCATCTGCAGAATTACAATTAAACACTAAAACGGGATTCAAATGTAATTACTTTTTTTATGTTGTAATTAAAATTAGACCTACTTATTTTTATTTCTATTGTACTGATATCTTAATTTAATTTACTTTTATATATGGAAATACGATAGCCCCAAAAAATAAGATAAACATGTTAATTCTACACGCTTAAAAAAAGACACAAACACAATAACAAAATAATAAAAAACTTATGGCTGATTAGAATTAAATATATATATATATATATATATATATATATATATATATATATATATATATATATAAATTAAAGAGTGGGACACACTAAAATAAAAATATATAAAAAGATAAAAAAACATATAAACAACATTAAACAATAAAATACAACAAAAACAAAAATTTAAATAATAAATTGTGTTTAGACTAGTAAACATTACGTATCTCATTCCTAATCAAAGTCAGTGAAACTATCTTCCTTAAAATTAATTATAATTGGTTCCTCTATCTCACCGATTATGAGATCGAGTTCTCACATTTTGTTTTATTCTTTTATTATATGGATTTTTCCGCAGTAACTTTATCCAAAAAAATCTTTCAGAAGTTTAGTTAAATTACTAATTTTATTAATTGTGATAGTTCTAGCAACTCTACCTTTTACTTAAGAGAGATATTTACGTCTCCATCGGACAGTGTCCGGATGATTTATAAGAACAGATTTTCTATCTAGTTTTTCCCAGCAAAAATTAAGTTCTCTGAGCAATTTTCAGAGATCAGTTCTTTTAATTTCAGGTAAATCGCGATCTTCAATGATTTTAGTTAGAATTTTGTAGATGGTTGGGATTTGCTTCTCATAAATAAAATGTATATACAACCCCTTTTATTGCAGTTTTCATCTCTTCTTCCAACGAGGTTTTTCGTTTGCCTATGATCGAATGTGGCTTGGGAATACTAACAATTCCAGTCGTTTTTTCTCCTTCAGTATTCGGTACATAATAGATTTTCCAACTCCTGTCATATTGGAACATATCTCAACAGAGCTTTTAACATTATTATCTAGATATTGATATCTTAAGGCATCGTAAACATTCATCGTAATAAGTTTTTCGTTGAGGAAAAAATGCCCTGGTTTAACGATTTTGGAATAAATATAGAGGTGAAAGCCATATCTTTTAGGTATCTCACTAATCTCAAATAATATATAAAAACAAGCGTAAACAAGATAAATCACAAAGAAAAAACTGTAAGTTGTACTTTGCTCACTGACAGAAATTAAATTAAACTATCAGAAATTCTATGTTGCACTAAATTTATAAAATATATTTAAATATAATGAAATATAATTAGATTTAAGGCAGTTCTCAGTTACCTGCGGCACTGGAGCAGGTAGGTAGAGGTTTCGGTAACAGTTTAATTACTCTGTCAAGTTCTTGAACAGAGTATAGGAGTCTGTATGCTTGCTATCCCCCCCCCTCCCAAAAGCTTTGAGTTTAGGAAAATAGAACCCATTCTGCCTTTTATATTAGGAATGAGTATGCTGCACCCTCCCCCCCCCCTTTGACATCTTGTTTTTCTTGCCATACTGTACTTTTGTGATATCACCGCCCCCCCCCCCCAAAGAGAGAGGGTGGATCCGCCCCTGCATATATATATATATATATATATATATATATATATATATATATATGTATATATATATATATATATATATATATATATATATATATATCAGATACCGCAAACAATCAAGATTATTTGGTCTCAGAGAAAAATTATTGATAGTAGTTTTATTTAAATTAAGTTTATTTTTCTTTGACCATCACACTTTCTTTAACTATAGTTTTTCAAACGTTACTTTCAATAAGGATTACATTGAATTTCAGATTCAAACGTTTGAAAGTAGTTATTATATTCCTCTTTTGGATTATCTATAGTAGCCATCTCCGATTCTTCAATTTTGGTTTAAAGGTGTCCAAACATGTCCAAATTTCCAAGATTGACTGTCTTCGAGAGTTTCACAGACTCAGCACTAAGAACAACATTGCATAAAACACACTTTAAAATCAAATTCTTGTTGAGTGTCTTTATTATTACTAACAATACACCATAATGCAGATTAAACTTTTCAGAAATATTATCCATTTTCCATTGCGCCTTATCTACAAATTTCACTACAACTTAAACAAAGTAATTAAAAAACTGATTTGAACCTATGGTAAAAACCGAATAAAATTAGTTTTAAAAATTAACTTAAACAGACTTATAGAAGCAACCGGACAATTTTTTTTGAACTAAAGACAAATAATTCATGACAATTGTTTATAATAAAAAGTGAACGTAAAATAAAAAGTTTGGTATTTCATGGTATTCCCATACGACCCGACATCTTTCACTTAAAAATCGAGAAGGCTTTATTGAAAACAATTTAAAAGAGAGAATAACCAATCAAATCTTAAAAAAAATAATATGTTCGAATGGCCATTGTTTCTCCGACATTCCACAATTTCCTTATACGAGACCGAAGTATTTCTCCGTTGTCAGAAGGGCGCATCACCATTATTAATACATTCAGTGATTATTATTCGAAATTTAAATAATCGAAATGTCGATCAGAGATCCCGTCTTCGATCCATCTCACAATTAAGCGTACCAAGGTGGCAGGGCCGGATTCAAAATTTAAATTTAACTGTCTTTACCCAGTTGAATATTTGTTTTGTACCACCTCCTTGCATTTTGGTGTTTCGGTTAATGTCAAGTTTACCACAAGTACAGTCAACAACGGTAAAAATACCCCCTTCTTTAAAAGTTATATTCTTCTGATAGGTGCTTTTTATTTTAGAGCGTGAAAACTACCCCTTACGAAAAAAAAGTTACAAAAATATAGATTAAAGCTATACTTCGATTGAATTCATGTTTAAAGATGTCAAATAAATAGTCTTTCATATACTGAATTATAAGATGTGATTTATTGCAATGTTACATCCTTTTAGAACCATCCTTTACAACAAAATGTACAAAAAAAAACAGTTTTCAAGCTCCAGATTTTTTTTTTAAACCCCGATTTTGATGGAAATTGGTAACCAAGCCCGTCGTCCTGAGCGTAGAACTTATCTTTTGCTTAAAAGTAAGCACTACGCAGGCAACACACCAAAAGGTCCATCACCCCGTCCAGTGGTAACGTGGTTCGATCTGATAATGTTGTATGATTCGAAAGTCTAGTTTTGATTATGTCTAGTGATTCCCCTAATGGCACATTAGTATAGAGACTTTCTACATCAAATCTTATGAGTCTGTCGTTTGGCTCTAGATTGATGCTACTGATAATGTTCACGAAATGTGTAGAATTTTTAACATATGTTTTCGTCTTACATTCTAAAGGTTGTATGATTTTTAAGAGAAACTTCGCCAGTGCATTTGTTGAGGATCCTCTGGAGCTGGTTATTGGCGTCAATGATATGTTCGTTTTATGAATTTTTGGTAGTCCGTAAAGATGTGGTGGCTTACTTTAGTGTGGTGTGAGCGCTGATCGTAGGTTGTCAGGCAGGCGCTGATCCAGGGAGCTGTGAATTCAGGAAAATAGACACGATTTTGCCTCTTATACTATAGTTTATTCAAGAACTAAAGAGAGTAATAAATCATTTTTTACCCTTTTTTTCTTCGCAAACTACCTGTGTTCTATAGTCCAGTGTTTTTGGCAAAATACCGGTCTATAATAATAGACTGTTTGGGTTGGATAAAAATAGATATTTGGAAGTGTGAAGTGTTAAAGAGGATTTTAATCCTTGTCATAGGCGTCGGAAAGAGGATTATTTTATCATCAAGTATTTATGGCATAGAATATTATTTCGGTAATAAACTTTAAATAAAAAGTTTTTATAATATTATTTTATTTCTTATAATTCACATACATTAGAAAATATAGATAATTTTACCATATTTAATACAAAACCACAACTGTATTATTATTATTTTTAATTTTGGCATAGAAACCGTTTTAGGCACATTCAGACTAAAACCTAGTCTTATTCTCTTAAAAAATTCTAAGTTATAATTTAAATACTTACAAAATACCCATTGTCAAAAATACATGACGTTCTACATATATAAAAAAAAATAAACTCGTCCATGTAATTTTTTTTGGGGATATCAGTTATTTTATTATTAATTAAAAACCTTTTCAGGACATTTGACGTTTTAATCTATTTATTTCTTAAACCACCTGCAGAATTACAATTAATTGATTTTCATATGTTACAGTGAAAATTAGACCTACTTATTTTTATTTCTATTGCACTGACATGTTAATTTAATTTACTTTATTATATGGAAATCTGATAGCCCCAAAAAAATAATATAAACATGTTAATTCTACACGCTTAAGAAAAAGACATAAATACAATAATCAAATAATAAAAAAATTACAGCAAATTGGAATTAAATATATATAAAATTAAAGACTGGGACACACTAAAATAAAAATATATAAAAAAATATATAAACAACATTAAACAATAAAATACAACAAAAACAAAAATTTAAATAATAAATTGTGTTTACACTGGTAAACATTACGTTTCTAATTCGTAATCAAAGTCAGTGAAGTTATCTTCGCTCAAATTAATTATAACTGGTTCCTCTATCTCACCGATCATGAGATCGAGTTTCCACATTTTCTTTTATTCTTTTATTATATTAATTTTTACCAATTTTTCGCAGTTACTTTATTCAAAAAAATCTTTCAAAAGTTCAGTTAAATTACCAATTTTGTAAGTTGTGTTATTTCTAGCAACTCTACCTTTTACTTGAGAGAGATATTTCCTTCTCCAACGGACATTTTCCGGACGATCTATAAGAACAGATTTCCTATTTGGTATTTTCCCAGTAAATATTAAGTTCTTTGAGCAATTTCCAGAGCTCAGTTCTTTTAATTTCAGGTAAATCTTCATTGATTTTAGTTAGAATTTTGTCGACGGTTGGGATCTGCTCCTTATAATAAAATGTATGTACAACTCCTTTTATTGCAGTTTACATCTCTTCTTCCAACGAGGTTTTTCGTCTGCCTGTGATCGAATATGGCTTGGTAGTACAAACAACAGTCTTTTTTTTTTCTCCTTCATTATTATCTAGATATTGATATCTTAAGGTATCATAAATATTCATCATAATAAGGAAAAAATGCCCTGGTTTAACGATTTTAGAATAAATATAGAGGTGAAAGCCATATCTTTTGGGTATCTCACTAACTCAAATAATAAAAACAAGCGCAAACAAAATAAATCACTAAGGACACACTGTAAGGTGTACTTTGCTCACTGAGAGAAATTAAATTGAACTATCAGAAATTTTATTGTTGTAATAAATTTATAAAAGCTTATAATATTTAAATATAATTAGATTTACGGCAGTTCTCAGTTACCTGCGGCACTGGAATAGGTACGTTGGAGGTTTCGATAACAGTTTTATTACTCTCTCTAGTTCTTGAATAGAGTATAGGAATGTGTATTCTTGCGATCGCTCCTCCCCCGCCACCAAGAGCTTCGAGTTCAGGAAAATAGAACCGATACTGCCTTTTATATTAAGAATGCGTATGCTTCTGGCACTCCCCCTGCTGATACCTTATTTTTCTTGCGATAGCCCCCCCCCCACCAAGAGCTTTGAGTTCAGGAAAATAGACCCGATTCTGTCTCTTATACTAGGGATGTGTATGTTGCTGGCATCCCCCCTCCCCTGTTGGTATCTGGTTTTTTCTTGTGATCGCCTCCCCCTCTCTAAGAGCTTCAAATGCAGAAAAATAGACCCGAACCTGCCTTTTACACTAGAAATGGGAATGTTGCTGGTGTCTCCCCCCCCCCTCGACAACTTTCTCTCGCTTGCCATACTGTACTTTTGTGATGTCACCGCCTCTCCCCTAAAGAGAGAGGCTGCATCCGCCCCTGTTGTCAGGTATATGGTCTTGGTATTTCCTTAGTATTCTGTAGATTTTTGAGTCTATAGATTTAGTGGGATCACGAGCTAATTGTCTATATTTTCCTTTTTCCAGAATATCTCCGATTTTTTTTTGGTCGTACATTACGATATCCATTATCACCGTTGCATTTTCCTTGTCCGCTGGTAAAATATTTATGGATTCATCCTTACGAAGTTCTTTTAAGGCTGATGCTTCTAGTTTAGAGAGATTTTGAACTAGATTTTTCTTGTTTTCCAAAGTTGATTTTATTTTCCACCTAAACTCGTCGGAATGATTTTCGTCGACTTGTACAGGGTGAGTCAACGATTGGATGAAGTAGGTTTGTGCCTTTTCGGTGAAATTAACAAAGAAACTATATTTACTGATTGATACAGTTTATTTTTACGCAGATTTTTAAAAATATTTAGGACTCTACAGGGTGAGTCAAAAAACTAGGACAGCATAAAGTTGTATTTTTTTAAATAGAAAACCCTATATACGAATCGTATTTTCGATTTAGCTTATAATTTTAAATCTTTTTTATTAAGGATTTACTATAACAAAACTTTATAGTTTCTGAGATAATTAAGTTTAAAGAAAAAAAGTCACATTTTCAAGCATCAATTCAATCCTAAATAACGTTTTTAATTTTGTGACAAATATATTCAAATTTGGAATTTAGCAAGGCCAAGGACAAGTTAACATAATTTTTACCTAATATTTGCAATAAAAGTTACAGGGTGTTGAACACATCGGCTCAAATTTGAACAAGTTTAAATGAATAAATATCTTTTTTTTTAAATGGTACACCCTATATATTTTCATGTTATTTAATAGAGTAATAAAAACCCTAAAAGTTTTGTTCAATATATCCTATACCTATTTATAATAGTTTTTGAGATATTTCAGTTTTTCTTATTTTCCATACTTTTTTACAGAAATAGTCTTCATTATCATAGTAGCCATGTAAAATAATAAAAAGAAACTACAGAAACAAACAGAACGTGGTTAAATATGATGAAATACATTATTCGTTATATTACAACGGCAATAGTTTAATTAAACATAATGTGAAAAAATTAACACAACAATAACGACAAGGCAAATACATATTTACTTTTATACTAAATTGAAACAAAAAAATTACCTATTAAATACTGAGATTAATTATTTCTTTTTAATAAGTGTTCGAATAAACGACCCTCTTGTGCAATGCACAAATTTAGTCTTTTTTGCAGATTTTCTCGGACCCTGGACAAAATTAGTGGCGTTATTGTTCTACAGGTATCCCTAATCCTGTTTCGCATATCTTCCACTGTTGTTGGTGGATTAACATACACCTTATTTTTAATATAACCCCATAGGAAGAAATCTAATGGGGTGATGTCGCAAGACCTTGGTGGCCACTCAATGAAACCCCCACGTCCAATCCATTTTTGCGGATATCGTTGGTCCAAAAACGCACGAACTTCACGATGGTAATGCGGAGGCGCACCATCGTGCTGGAACCACATACTGTCGAGCTCATCCCTATCGAGACCTTGAAGCAGTTGGGGTAGATCCTCTTGTAGAAAGTTCAGGTAACTATGGCCAATTAGTGGTTCATTAAAAAAATGGGGTCCAATAATTCGATTATGATGAATACCACACCAAACATTTAATGACCAGTGGTTTTGATGTTGCACCTCTCTAATCCAAAATGGGTTTTCTGTGTCATAATAATGCATGTTGCGTCTATTTACGGCACCGTTACTTCTGAAAGTAGCTTCATCACTAAACATTACCTTGCATAATAAATTTGGATTTAATTGAATCTCCGCATTTATTGTACGACAAAAGTTTACACGACTTTCAAAATCCTGTCCATGCAATTCTTGGTGTAATTCCATGTGACATGGATGATACCTATATTTCTTGGTAGTACGATTAGCGGTGGATTGTGATGTTTCACATAATGCTGCTAACTGACGGCTACCAATATAAGGATTTTCCTGAACATTTAACAATACTTGTAGTTCTTTTTCTTCATTAGTTACTGGTTTGTTGACCACTTTACGTTTTGGATAATCAACAGTACCAGAAGAATCAAATCTTTGCATTAAGTTTTGAAAAGTATGGGTATTAGGCTGGCGTCGATCAGGATACTTCATTTTGTAAATTCTTTGAGCAAGAAGGCAATTTTTTTAAGTCTCTCCTATTGTATAAATCATATCTATTAACTCATTCTTTGGAAAATTCATTTTACAATATAAGATGAATGCAAAAAAAAACAAATTACACTACACAAAAACCAAAAGAAGCGATTGCGGTTATAAATTTGACACACAGAAAAATGTTCTTTTACATTGTTTTTGCCATGGCTACTATGATAATGAAGACTATTTCTGTAAAAAAGTATGGAAAATAAGAAAAACTGAAATATCTCAAAAACTATTATAAATAGGTATAGGATATATTGAACAAAACTTTTAGGGTTTTTATTACTCTATTAAATAACATGAAAATATACAGGGTGTACCATTTAAAAAAAAATATTTATTCATTTAAACTTGTTCAAATTTGAGCCGATGTGTTCAACACCCTGTAGCTTTTATTGCAAATATTAGGTAAAAATTATGTTAACTTGTCCTTGGCCTTGCTAAATTCCAAATCTGAATATATTTGTCACAAAATTGAAAACGTTATTTAGGATTGAATTGATGCTTGAAAATGTGACTTTTTTTCTTTAAACTTAATTATCTCAGAAACTATAAAGTTTTGTTATAGTAAACCCTTAATAAAAAAGATTTAAAATTATAAGCTAAATCGAAAATACGATTCGTATATAGGGTGTTCTATTTAAAAAAATACAACTTTATGCAGTCCTAGTTTTTTGGCTCACCCTGTAGTGTCCTAAATATTTTTAAAATCTGCGGAAAAATAAACTGTATCAAACAATAAATATAGTTTCTTTGTTAATTTCACCGAAAAGGCACAAACCTACTTCATCCAATCGTTGACTCACCCTGTACAGATTCTACAGAATTTAGGATATCAAGAACAGGCATGCTTTTTGGTGTTACTGCAATATTAAGCCCCTTGCTGAGTAGTTGTTCTTCTGCTGTTAATAGTATTCTTGAAGATAAATTTATGGCGTTTTTTTTTGAAGTTATTTCAGGCAGAGTCGGTTGTTGATGTGATTTTAGTTTTTCTAGTTTATTTCGGTGTTTCGTCGCCATATTTTCTTTCAACTTGTTGCATAGTATATTTATATTATGCAAAATTGGCTCATGATCATCTGACAAAGTTTCAGCTTTGATTAATTCGTAGCGTTGTCCAGCTTCATCCAGAAGAAGGGCTTTTCGCCATCGGTGATAATTTATTTGTGTTCTTAGTAGTGCTTTACTAGCGTTGTCCAGAATACGGCGTGCTCTATTACCTGGTATTGGTGATTTCAATCTAAAACCAATAGGAATGACGTTGCTATCTCGTGCTTGTAATAAAAAATGAAGAGTGGGCTTCCTCCTTGGCAAGTTTGATCCTAATTTTTTCGTAAGCTTTGGTTTTGTCGCTGATACCGAGTCTCCAACGTTTGTTTGAAGGTTGTAAATAATATTAAAGATTGACTGAAATGGGGTTGTCGGACTTGCATTCTCTTTATTTTTATTTATTTTTACGACGTTTCGATTAGTCTCTAATCGTTATCAAGTATAAACTGAATGTTTTGTCTTAAAATTACGAGCTTATATAGGGACTGGGTCTATTGAAGCCCAAAGTTTCGCGGCCCTGTCCACACCTTAACAGTTTGACATTCTTATATGTGTTGAAAATTATCCAGATATTTGATTTTTGGAGCAATCTGGCAATCTTGTCGGTGGTTCCGTGTATATAAGGTAAGACAACACTGTTCATAGGAGGTTCATTTATGACATTTTGTTGAGGGGTTAGTTTTTTATATTTATTAATAGAACGTCTTGAACGTCTTATATCTCTAGCGCAATATCCGTCGCCTCTCAGAGCATTAGTTAGTTTTTCTGTTTCTGATTTCAGTGATTGTTCGTCACATATTGAAAGTGCTCTATGTACCAAACAGTTTATGACGGATTGTTTTTGAGAAGGATGATGGTGTGATGTTGCATTGAGATATCAATTTGTTTGTGTTGGTTCTGTTAATAAATATAAAAAACCAACCCCTCAACAAAATGTCATAAATCAACCTCCTTTTGACACTGTTGTCTTACCTTTCAAACACGGAACCACCGACAACATTACCAGATTGCTCCCAAAATCCAACATTCGAACAATTTACAACACATATAAGAAAGTTGGACAATGTTTGAAGTTTCCAAAGGACTCAATACCCTTTCAAACAGAAGGGGTTTACAAGATACCTTGCTCTTGTCATAAAGTGTATGTAGGTAAAACAGGATGGTCTATATCCACTAAGCTTAAGGAACATAAAAGATGTCTAAAAAAAAAACAAATTGTACAATCTGCAGTGGCTGAACACCAGCATTGCTCAGGTCACACTTTTAATGTAAAAGAAACTAAGGTGCTAACATCAGTGCCTGTTTTTTTTAAACGTAAAATTAGAGAATCAATCTAAATTTGTAAATATCCAAATAATATTAATAGAGATGCGGGTTACAGTCTACAATCACACGTGGAAATCGATTGTAACGCTGGATCACGGTCCGCTGAGCACCAGTGGGGTATAAATACCGGGCTGTTGCTCCTCGATAGTCACTCAGTGTTCCAATATCGTGGAATAAAGATCCCTGAAGATGTTTCGTGCAATCGTAGGCGAAACGTCGGATAATAATTCCAATTTGACACGATCTACACCCAAGAACCATGATTTTCAACCTGACTAAAGCCGTGAAAGCGTTCGTTCTCTATAGTGGTATATTATTGGCCGTAGGTCCTTGGCTAAATTTGGCTAAAAAAAGAGCAGGTTTAAAGCTAAAATGACATCTTAAATTGCTACGTTTTTTCCAAAATCACAATCACACCCTCGACCAGAATAAAGAGAATAATGTTGTCCATGGGTTTCAAATAAATCATTCTTGTTATTTATTATTCAGGAACATTTATTAATACGTTCCTGCAGGCGAATTTAAAAAGATTATTAACAATGATTCCGAGTTTTTTCCAGTGGATATGTGTGATAGGCGGGTAAAGGGTCCAGAAGTGCAACGTCATCGTCGCCGAGCATACCTGGAGGCCCGTTTCGATAAACAAAGAAAAATATTATAAAGGTGTATGGAGATTAGTTAGAATTAAAAGTTATTTTTAATGAGATTTCCTGTATAATTTCAGGTGTAATTGGTCTTTTGTTGTGTCCGTTTTCGAACTAATTTGGTTAGTAGGTGAGGAATTTTTTTGTCCAAGAGGGATTATAAGTAAAGCGTTAAAACATTTTGAGGGGTGATTAAATATATAATGAGGACGTAGAGTCTAGAATAAATCCATTATTTCAAAAACGTTCTTTTTATATAATCGTTTGGACACGTCGACTTAATTTTTTTAGTTATATTAACTTTGATTTGTTAAATAATAAGTGTATGTATGCATGTATGTACAGGGTGAGTCAACGATTGGATGAAGTAGGTTTGTGCCTTTTCGGTGAAATTAACAAAGAAACTATATTTATTGTTTGATACAGTTTATTTTTACGCAGATTTTAAAAATATTTAGGACTCTACAGGGTGAGCCAAAAAACTAGGACAGCATAAAGTTGTATTTTTTTAAATAGAACACCCTATATACGAATCGTATTTTCGATTTAGCTTATAATTTTAAATATTTTTTATTAAGGGTTTACTATAACAAAACTTTATAGTTTCTGAGATAATTAAGTTTTAAGAAAAAAAGTCACATTTTCAAGCATCAATTCAATCCTAAATAACGTTTTCAATTTTGTGACAAATATATTCAAATTTGGAATTTAGCAAGGCCAAGGACAAGTTAATATAATTTTTACCTAATATTTGCAATAAAAGCTACAGGGTGTTGAACACATCGGCTCAAATTTGAACAAGTTTAAATGAATAAATATCTTTTTTTTTAAATAGTACACCCTGTATATTTTCATGTTATTTAATAGAGTAATAAAAACCCTAAAAGTTTTGTTCAATATATCCCATACCTATTTATAATAGTTTTTGAGATATTTCAGTTTTTCTTATTTTCCATACTTTTTTACAGAAATAGTCTTCATTATCATAGTAGCCATGTAAAATAATAAAAAGAAACTACAGAAACAAACAGAATGTAGTTAAATATGATGAAATACATTATTCGTTATATTACAACGGCAATAGTTTAATTAAACATAATGTGAAAAAATTAACACAACAATAACGACAAGGCAAATACATATTTACTTTTATACTAAATTGAAACAAAAAAATTACCCATTAAATACTGAGATTAATTATTTCTTTTTAATAAGTGTTCGAATAAACGACCCTCTTGTGCAATGCACTAATTTAGTCTTTTTTGCAGATTTTCTCGGACCCTGGACAAAATTAGTGGCGTTATTGTTCTACAGGTATCCCTAATCCTGTTTCGCATATCTTCCACTGTTGTTGGTGGATTAAGATACACCTTATTTTTAATATAACCCCATAGGAAGAAATCTAATGGGGTGATGTCGCAAGACCTTTGTGGCCACTCAATGAAACCCCCACGTCCAATCCATTTTTGCGGATATCGTTGGTCCAAAAACGCACGAACTTCACGATGGTAATGCGGAGGCGCACCATCGTGCTGGAACCACATACTGTCGAGCTCATCCCTATCGAGACCTTGAAGCAGTTGGGGTAGTTCTTCTTGTAGAAAGTTCAGGTAACTATGGCCATTTAGTGGTTCGTTAAAAAAGTGGGGTCCAATAATTCAATTATGATGAATACCACACCAAACATTTAATGACCAGTGGTTTTGATGTTGCACCTCTCTAATCCAAAATGGGTGTTCTGTGACATAATAATGCATGTTGCGTCTATTTACGGCACCGTTACTTCTAAAAGTAGCTTCATCACTAAACATTACTTTGCATAATAAATTTGGATTTAATTGAATCTCCGCATTTATTGTACGACAAAAGTTTACACGACTTTGAAAATCCTGTCCATGCAATTCTTGGTGTAATTCCATGTGATATGGATGATACCTATATTTCTTGGTAGTACGATTAGCGGTGGATTGTGATGTTTCACATAATGCTGCTAACTGACGGCTATCAATATAAGGATTTTCCTGAACATTTAACAATACTTGTAGTTATTTTTCTTCATTAGTTACTGGTTTGTTGACCACTTTACGTTTTGGATAATCAACAGTACCAGAAGAATCAAATGTTTGCATTAAGTTTTGAAAAGTATGGGTATTAGGCTGGCGTCGATCAGGATACTTCATTTTGTAAATTCTTTGAGCAAGAAGGCAATTTTTTTGAGCCTCTCTTATTGTATAAATCATATCTATTAACTCATTCTTTGGAAAATTCATTTTACAATAAAAGATGAATGCAAAAAAGAAACCAAACTACACTACATAAAAACCAAAAGAAGCGATTGCGGTTATAAATTTGACACACAGAAAAATGTTCTTTTACATTGTTTTTGCCATGGCTACTATGATAATGAAGACTATTTCTGTAAAAAAGTAAGGAAAATAAGAAAAACTGAAATATTTCAAAAACTATTATAAATAGGTATAGGATATATTGAACAAAACTTTTAGGGTTTTTATTACTCTATTAAATAACATGAAAATATACAGGGTGTACCATTTAAAAAAAAGATATTTATTCATTTAAACTTGTTCAAATTTGAGGCGATGTGTTCAACACCCTGTAGCTTTTATTGCAAATATTAGGTAAAAATTATGTTAACTTGTCCTTGGCCTTGCTAAATTCCAAATTTGAATATATTTGTCACAAAATTGAAAACGTTATTTAGGATTGAATTGATGCTTGAAAATGTGACTTTTTTTCTTTAAACTTAATTATCTCAGAAACTATAAAGTTTTGTTATAGTAAACCCTTAATAAAAAAGATTTAAAATTATAAGCTAAATCGAAAATACGATTCGTATATAGGGTGTTCTATTTAAAAAAATACAACTTTATGCTGTCCTAGTTTTTTGGCTCACCCTGTAGAGTCCTAAATATTTTAAAAATCTGCGTAAAAATAAACTGTATCAAACAATAAATATAGTTTCTTTGTAAATTTCACCGAAAAGGCACAAACCTACTTCATCCAATCGTTGACTCACCCTGTATATGTATATTTTTAGATTACCTGCAAAATTCTGAACGTGAGGTAATTATATTATTTTCCTACGCCAAAAATAAATACAATAATGGATATTTTTATAGGCTCTGGGAAACCGTAAAAAATTTTAAAAATCTGATAAAGTAGCCAAGAGCTCTTTTTTGGGAAAATTATAATGGCTAAAACAAATTACGACTATCGCGACTGGTTTCGGATTTACAAGGGAATTTTCGAATTTTTCCATTACATAAAATCTCCTGTATTTTATTTATCGAAGCAACCACGTTTAAACTAATATAGCATCCTCAAGGTACTTATTTCTGTAGAATCTGGTGGCGTAGCCAGATTTTTAATTTTAGTTTTAATTATGGAGATATAATACCAAGTTTTAATTTTTTAAACGGAACCCCCTGTATTTTTTTACCTAAATTTTTTGCATTTTGCATTTTTTTAAGAATATATTATACTGTCAATATAAATTGACAAAAAATAAGCTAAAAACAGTTTTAATAAAACACAAGTATAATCTCTGGTTTTCTAAATGTTGTTGATAGATTTAAACTCCTTGATCCCTCATTTATGACCACCACTACTGAAACTGAGTTACACAAGCATGCTTAATTTTTGCGAAATAAACGCTACGACGATTTATCTGATAATTTTGCCCCCGAAATTCTCAGTTTTCGCTTAGCTCTTCCTGAAAATTTAAAAGAATTATCAACAATAGACGATTGCGAAGTAGTAGATATCTGTTAGAGTTCCATTGTCTTTATATTTTGTTGAATATAGACAACGGAAGTCCAACAAATATCTACTACTTCGCAGGAAACATTGTTGTCTGTGACCTTCAAACAAACACTAGAAGCCCGGTATGGACCCGGTATAAGTGACAAATTTCGAAGCTACGAGAAATCTAAGATTAAGCTTACAAAAGAGGAGATGCACATTCAGTTTCTACGACATCCACGGGATCAGGAATAATACCAGATGCGGATAAAGGGAATGCTACAGTCGTAATGGATGCTAAGACATACAATCAAAAAATTGACGAAGTTTTAAGGAAAAGAAAATATACATCTCTTGCTAAAGATCCCACATCTACAATTGAAGGAAGAATTTGTCGCGTTCTTAAGAAACATGAACGGTATATTCCTAAGAGGATTCGAACTAAGTTGACGCCACACCACAGCAAAACTCCACATCTTTATGGACTTCCGAAGATACATAAACAAGACATGCCCTTACGACTTATTACGAGTTCCCAGAACTCTACGATTTCTGAGCTTGCCAAGTTCCTTCTTCCAATCCTGAGACCATTACAAGAAAATACATCGTCTTGGGTTAAGAACTCGCAACATTTCGTAGAAATGTACAAAAAAAACCTCGGAAAGACAAAGTTTTTGGTTCAAAAATCAGGTCTGTATTGTTTATAGATTCACCGTAACAGGCTGTCAACTTTGGCAGTTTGTATCTCGGAAACCAATTGACGGATTTGATTTTTTGTTTCGTGAGAAGAAGCGTCTTTCCAAGTACTTTCAAACTATGTATTGCAAAAAAAAATCCAATGAAAATCTGCCGAGATAATCTATTTGTTTATAAGCAAAAATATCAACAATGTTTTTAAACAATTCCTGAGGGCGTCCAAATCATCCGATTTTGATTCTGAAAAAAGCGTTGGAAAACTTGAGTTCCCCACTTATGTCAAAAATAAATTTAAATACCTTAACGTGATATTTTGTACTCGGACAAACTTGAAAAATGGTCAATTTTTGTAAACGAAATCGGACTGCAAAATTATTGTGCAAAAACTATCGATTCGATCCTAACGAATTTTAGCGTGTTATTTTATCTTGGCATAAAGTTTTGTTTGCTCTGATATGAAGGTCCTCAAAGAAATTTAAATGGTCAAAAAAAATTGATTAAAAAACTGCTTTTTTTTACTTTTTTTTTTTATTATTGCCATTTTGCAATAAGGGCAATATATTTTGAGATTTCCGACTAACCCTATGTTATGGCGAATTTAATTAGCAAACTTTTTTTTCTTTTCAACTTTCCTCTAAAACGAATACCTTCAAAGTTACACGAGAGAAAAGTTGAAAAAAAAACGTTTTTTTTTCGTTAATTTTACATTTTTATTAATAAAAACAATGTTGCCCAACTTTTTGAAATGATGCACATCAAATTTATCGTTATTCAGGTTATTCTGAAGGCTTTTATGTAAAAGTCTCCATGTTCCATTTCACATCCACGAAACCCCGATATTTTACAGATAAGCCCTGGTCTATATACAAAAAATTGGGGTCACTGTTTAACAAGTACAGTTCCTTTCGAGCTACACTTTATGAATTAATATATTAAAAAAAAATCCTACCCAGCGTTTTTTAAATAATATATTCCACACTTTACGTCGCCTTTGTATACATTTTTCAAATAAAGGTGTTGTTTATAGAGGTATAGAACTTTTAAATGGAATAAAACAAAGATGAATTTTTTAAATTGACATGAAATTTACTGTATTCGAAAGATAAACTTCTGGCATTATAATTTAAATATGACTTCTGGCATATGACCGCCACGGCTGGCTCGGACGTAGTCTAATCTGGAGGTTCAATTTTCGATGACTTTTTCCAACATTTGTGGCCGTAAATCGGCAATAACACGACGAATGTTGTCCTCCAAGTGATTATCGGCGTAGACTAGCGACTTCACATATCCCCACAGAAAATAGTCTAGCGGCGTTAAGTCGCACGATCTTGGAGGCCAATTCACGGGTCCGAAACGTGTAACTATGCGGTTACCAAACGTTTCCTTTAATAAATCAATTGTGGCACGAGCTGTGTGACATGTTGCTCCGCCTATTTGAAACCACAGCTACTGCACATCATGGTTGTTCAATTGATGAACGAAAAAGTCAGTAAGCATGGCTCTATAGCGATCACCATTGATTGTAACGTTCTGACCAGCATCGTTTTTAAAGAAGTACGGACCAATGATTCCACCAGCCCATAAAGCACACCAAACAGTCAGTTTTTCTGGATGTAACGGTGTCTCAACATACACTTGAGGATTATCATCACTCCAAATACGGCAGTTTTGTTTATTGACGTATCCATTCAAACAAAAGTGAGCTTCATCGCTAAACAAAATTCGCTTATGAAAATCGGGATCAATGCCAGTCTTGTTTTGGGCCCATTCACCGAATCTACGCCTTGCTAGGTGATCGTGTGACTTTAATTCTTGCACGAGTTGGATTTTGTAAGCACGCAAACCAAGATCTTTCCGCAAAATCTTCCATAAAGTGAATGGACACATATCCAATTCCTGTGCACGATGGCGGATAGACTGATTCTGGTCTTCCTCTACGCTACGCTCTACAGCAGCAATGACTTCTTCTGTACGCACTGTACGACGTCTCTGTGGATGCGTATTATCATTTAGAGTAAACGTGGTGCGAAAACGTTCCATAGTTAATCGAATTAATTGCTCTGATGGACGATTATGTTGACCGTAAAATGGACGTAGTGCGCGATACGTATTTCGAACAGAACCATGATTTTCAAAATAAATTTGCCCAATTTGGAAGCGTTGTTCAGGCGTCAGTCTATTCATGTTGAAATGCCAAACCAAACTAAACATAAATCACTTGACAGCTGACAAAATGGCCGCCAGTTAAAAAAGTGTTGCCAACTTAAAGTTCTATACCTCTATAAAAAAACACTCTTTATTTATTGTATTTATTAAAATTTCACTTGTTGTCCATTTTTATTTTTTTTTCGTAAATATAGATATAAAGCTTTCTTAAATACCTAAAAATAGCTGCTGTAATTACGTCGAGAAATAGGAGTGTCATTTATCTAAACACCTATAATTTTGAAACCAATTAATAATCCTTTAATCTCGTTATTATGAGAACTGTTAATCATTTCTTTAAATATTCGAACACACATTTCCAAAATACCTCATCAAACGGGCAGCCTCGTATATCTTCTTAATTTAAAACCGTCATATTTCTTAAATTCATATTTTCTTTATGCATCGTTTCGGCATTAACATTTTTTTCATCTCGAAAAAATCGTGTTTTTTAGTTTTTTCGCTTTTTTTGGCCCTCGCAGCTTACATGCATCGGGCCTTTTCCAAACCAGTTTTTTATTTAGTTTAGTATTTCGGCTATAAGAATTTTTAGGGGCATAATTCAAAATTTGAAATAGAATTATTAAGAAAGGGTATTGGGAGAGGGCCTACTATATGCATCAAAATTGCTCTTCATTAATCAATCATATGTTAAAAATCCAGGGCCCCTATCCTCGAAAGTATGATGTGAATGGCGATGTGAACTTTTTGACAGTAAAAGCCGTATTCTTGAAAAGCCAATGTTGCCAGATATGAACATGCTAAAACCCGAGAATTTCAAAAAATAAAATAGATGACAGATTGAATTGAGCTGTCAGACCGAAAATGTCTGTAGTATATTTTGTTGCCATTTTAGTCAAAAAGTAGTTTTGGTACTTTAAATTAATCGTCCAAAGTAAAAAAAAAATAATGCTGTTGTTTTTATTTTTGTGAAGTTATTGATTGCCATTACAATATTTGTACTTTGCCTGGATTAAATTTATCTTAAATTGACACTCTAGAACTGTTAAACAAACATGCATACAAAGAGCCAAGTACTTGAAGATTCTAATATATAAAGAAAAGGGGATATCAAGGAAAGCAGCAATGATATATACAAAGTAATATAATGACAGTAATTGCAGAAAGTCAGCACTGATAAACCTTGAAATGGTGGAAATTACAACTCTACGTAATATGACTAAAAGCCATCCTCCCAGTCTACTACGGAAACTATCCAATCAGTTATTTATTGTATGAATTCACAAAGTGTCCAGCCTCTTACTGCAAGATGTTCTGTCCTGACAAGTAAATTTGAAAGAAAACCTGAAACTAACAATAATAGTGAAACTGTTTATGATCAGGGACCGAAACCAAAGGCCAGACAGAAAACGTCCATTAAAGATACTGGCGGATCTCACATTCAACTTTAAATGTATATATTTTTTATTTAATGCACCATAAATAAGGTTTTTATGCTGAAGGATCTCATTCGTTAGTCTGTAGGGTTCATATTTATATGTCTTGATAAATTATAATCATAATATTTATTTAATTGTAGTGTCGTATAGTGTCTAACACAGGCTAATTAAGTTAAGTGCTGTAGTTAACATAATTTAAATATAAAAGTTGTTACTTATTTAAATAAAAATTTCAGATAGCTTACAAAATGTGATTTCTCAAAAGTTGTGTCGTGAAAAGAATTATGTTAGATTTAACTGTTTAAAACTAAGATATTCGCCTGTTATGGACACAAGTATTTATGTTAAATCCATAAGCAGAACTGGCCCTAGAAAAACATTTTTAAAAAGCACGCTCATACAATTGAGTAATGAACAGAATCTCCTGTATTCATTTTATATGTATGTAATATCAAATTTACTTAATACTTGCGAGACATATTCAACTTTCTGAGGATATTTTATTAAAAAATTTGAAAATATTAAAAATATCGGGGTACGTTTCAACTGTTTATTCAAAAAATAAAACGTCTTAAAGAAACGGTTCGTCAACATATCATTTTTTTAATGACGAATTATTTTGAAGAACCAAAAATAAAATAAAAATGTTTAATACTATTTTATTTTTTGAAATCCGTGCGTTAAATATGTCATTTAGCGGCTGACATTTCATTTGCGCATGTTTCACCGCTCGCTTGCCTTCCACCGGGCGAACGAGGATATGAGTGATGAACATTTCAAGAATGCGCACTTGCCACCTTTTCACTGTTCACTTCACGTTCCCCAGTTCGAAGATAGGGCTCCAGATAGATTCCTGTACAGGTAGGCCATCATCTCGATGGTGGTGGAATAGGATAAATTATCTTCCTTAACATTTTTTTCAAACTGTGCAACCTCTTTGCATTTACTGTTCGCATTTTACTTCATTCATGCACGGAGCTGCATATAGTTGTACGTTTGCTGTATGTGATTTCAACGGCATAATGTGGATATATCCACTGCTATTGCATCTCATACGGAGGGATCCGTGAAAGCCGCATAAACATATATATATATATATATATATATATATATATATATATATATATATATATATATATATATATATATATATATATATATATATATATATATATATATATACGGCGATTTTGACAAATTAAAGATAGTAGCACTGCAGCAGTACATAAGGCATTTATACAGATCACAAATCTAAGGTTACAATTTAAGTAGGCGGATCCAAGATGGCGGCTAAAAAGTTCCAAATTCGATTTTGTCGGCAAAGCATTATAAAAACGGGTTCCGGGAGGTTCTCGAGGTCGCTGAACAGGAATTCCGGGGTATAAATTTGAAAATTAAAGATGACGGATGCAAGATGGCGATCAAAAAGTTCACAATTTGATTTTGTGGATAAACATGATAGAAACGAGTTGCAAAGGCGTTGCTGATCCCGAATCCGAAACGAAAATTTGAAAATTTTAAATATTAGATCCAAGATGGTGGTCAAAATGATCGAAATTTTGAATTTTTTATAGACTGAAATGTACCTTTTTATTATTATATTGTTTCTTTGTAACGCAGGACTACATTTTTTCCAAGGAGTTCAAGAAAAACTAGAGTAAAAGCAACTTTTTCCCTAATTCAACTTTAGAGGGTTTAGTATACAAAAAAGTCATGTACATTAATTGTTTCATTAAAGATTCCGATGATTCGACGATGTTTTATTTAAATTAAAATAATTTATAATATAGTTGCAGATTAATGATCAACTTTTAATTCACATAACCTTGCACAAAATCAATTTCTTAAATCTCTTAAATTAACCATCTTGATCTATCATCAGCAATCCTAAAAAACCCATAAATGTCATGTTTCGTGGACAAAATCATATTTCGAACTTTTCAACCGCCATTTTGGATCCGCCATCTTAGATTTTGAAATTTGACCTCCAATTCATCATCAGGGGTTTCGAAATCCTCCTGAGACCCGTTCTCAATGTGCTTCGTCGACAAGGAAAAAATTTCGAAATTTTGGTGGCCATCTTAGATCGGCCATCTATTCAAATTTTAACCTTAGATCTGTAATCAGTGACCTTGAAAATTTATAAATTTATTGTACTAATAAACAGTGATATCCAAAACGTTTTCAAATACTCGTTCACCAATTTATATTTATTTTTATATAGTATAAATGCTTTATCTACTGCTACTCCGCCGCCATTTTTAATTTCTCAAAATCGATAAATTTCACGAAAAATTTTAAGCTGAAGTCCAGAAGGCCAGAATATATATATATATATATATATATATATATATATATATATATATATATATATATATATATATATATATATATATATATATATATATTGATCAAAAGTTGATCTACAACCACCAAACACAGAAGATGCCAAATTAAATTTTGGCGAAACATCTGCAAACTTCTACAGAAAACCAAACGAACGAATGGATGTATTTCCAGATTAACAATATATATATATAGAGGGTATCCCAAAAGTACCAACCACAAAAAATTTTTTCAGCAAAACAATTTAGAGAAAAATATTTCAGACGAAAGCTGCAAGCCTTGACCTTGACCTTGACCTTCACAGCGATTTGAAGGTTAAGTTGAGCTTTTCAAATAGAAACTCCTATTTTTTATTGCATGAATGAAAAAGGGGAAAATTCCTATCCTAAGGTATAAATAACATAGGGAATCTAATGACATCTAGAAGTCATTTCAAAGACAAGGAACAACAGCGAAGCATTTTAGAGAAAAAAGTTTCAGACAAAAAGCGCATCTGATGGTGACCTTCGCCTTTACCTGTCCCTGTGTTTCCGAGTTTATTATACATGAATTTATGAAAAGAACGATAACTGACCTTGAAATGACCTCTAGATCCCCTATGTGATTTATACCTTTGGATAAGAAATTTTCTCCGCGTTCCATTTCTGCAAAAAAAAAATGGGAATTTTTATTTAAAAAATTCAACTTACTCTTCAAATACCTTTTTGGAAATCAAGGTCAAGGTCAAAATTACCATCAAATGCGCCGTTTGATTTTCTACAACTTTCGTCTGAAACATTTTTCTTTAAAATGCTTTGCTGAGAAAATATTCTGCTCTTTTCGGACACCCTGTATATATGTATGTGTATGTATGTATATATATATATATATATATATATATATATATATATATATATACATATATATATATATATATATATATATATATATATATATATATATATATATTATAATTGTAGAAGTACTCTGGTCGAGTATCGGCATAGTACTTCCAAGACCCAGCCTTTATAATTACCCAGTCTGCTATTGTCAGAATATGATATATCGAGGTTCAGACAAGGACGGCTGCACTTTGCATTCGACTTTCCCACCGCGTAAGACAGAGACGCGCGAATGCGTGGGCACCACTCGGAATTTTATTTATACAGAAACTTTGTTTCAGATGATATTTATTAATGCAAGGGATAAAAAGCGGTATAATGGCTTTTATTAATATTATTTTACGTGCATATGCCGGGTTGTAGTGAACACGGCGAACGGAGATATATCTGGTGTCTCTGAGAGACGCTGTGAGGCGAAATTACATGAATTTTCACTTCTAGATGAGATAATTTTACAAAAAAAAACTATTAGAATACGTGTTGTTAAAAAATGTGAACATTGAAATGGTGTTTGTTGTTTTGGTTTTATCCCTAGTAATTGATAACTTAAAAAATACATACTCATTCATATTTTATGTAGTCCAGCCATAAGTCTACAGCTGTGATCGATCTATTCTCAACTTTATAAAGCAAGAAATTTACAAATTTGATCAGATGTAGCATAATAAAGGCTTCTGATATGATAAAGTCCAGCATTCCTTCCATCTTTTGAGGGTCTTCCCGGTGATCGTTTCGTGTCCGATATTTCTGATTTGGCCCAATTGTGTTTATTACATGATCTTGTAGACCGACTCCTTATATCGTTCTGAGAATTTTCATTTCAGTTAATCTAGGATTTCTTTTGTTTTTGCTGTATCTGCATGGGTTTCGGCTGCAATGGTAAGTATCGTCAAAATTTACAGGTCTAGAAAATCCAGAACAGAAACTCGACGTTTTTTAAGTATGATAAAGATAATACTATATTATTCATCAAATCAGAATGAGACAGAAGATAAGCATCGTAAGCATCGACATACGTGTAAATTACCAGTTTGGCACTCGGATGAGTGGTAATACAATGCTGGCTGGGTGAGAGCGGGCGGCAGCATACGCCACGCCTTAGCACAACAAGAGGATTCCAAGTTATTTGCTCATTCATTCAGGCCGTCGAAGCGTAAGTACCGAATATTGGTATTTCCGTGTTTCGAGTCAAATTTTTTAATTTAAAATGGTAGTTTATTCCACGGAACAAAAAGTACAGATTTGCATTTACTTACAAAAATCATCCTATTCCTTCAAAATCTAGAATTTCGGAAATTATTAAAAAATTTGAGACAACCGGTTGTCTAAAAATTTGTAAAAAATGCACTGATAACAATGAGGGGCAAGCGGCTCCTCAAATTACTGAAGAACGAGCAAATCGAGACTGACGTATGTAGTTTAGCGGGAATTAATTTTCCTTGTCCTTGTTTCCTATGAATTTGGATGAATTGAGACAAAAAATTAATGAAGTTATTATAAATATAACACCTGAAGTTTTGGCAAATACGCGAACCGAATTTTACAATAGATTGGGTTATTGTCTCGCTCAAAGTGGAGGCCTGTTTGACCACCTCTTGTAGAATTTTAGAGGTTTTATTTACTTAAATAGAATTTAATTATTTGTTTATTTATTTATAACTACTGAATATGTTACTTTTATTTTTTACCTGAATCAAAGTTTATTTTTGAGAATGATTTTTTTAATGTGGTTTATTAACTTATTTACTTAGAAACTACCGTTATTTTTATTAGAATCAATGTTTATTTTGTAACAGAAATACCAGTTTTCTTTACGCCCAATGGCCAGCAAAAAATAATTTTTTTGTATTTCGACTATTTGATGCATTTAAAATAATAAATGTATCAAATAGTCATTAAATATTCCAAATTCCGTCGATTACGTTATAATTTTAGACAAAAGCAATACACCCTCCCATTCGTTTCCAGCTACTGATGGTTGGCTGTTCGTTTTTCGTGTCGCACGGAAGTTAGAGGGGGTTATATGTCGTGTAGGTGTTCCCTGACAACGTCTGTCCCGAACTAACCTGAAAGGCTTAGTGGGTCACAATTAAGAAAACGTGGCCAAAATAAAAAAAAATTCTAGTTAAGAAATTTAAACTAGAAATTTGGTTATAGTACTGTTTCTATTAAATCTCGGTAATATGAGCGTCCAGGCTCCTTTAGGAGGTAGGCACTTAATTAAAAATAGCTATTTAATATTTTTTTTAAATTTTATACGAAAAATTAAGCAAATTATCCTAAAATGCAATGACAATTGAAGTATAGGTTACGACTTCTACACAATTCCGCAGAATATCCAGTTTTTTCCAAACTTGCTTAATGTCAATGAAAGTGCCGCTCTTCTATTTGACATTGGATTGTCAAGAGATAAATATGGTGTGTAAAATACAAAAAAAAAAAAGCATGATATTCAATGACATTTATCGAACCTCTACTAAATCAAAAGCCGAGGATAAATTCCAAGGCTTACTGGATCACACCGTAGATCGAATTATATTGCTTCAATTAGACGCCCTTGAACAAATCGATAAATTAGATTTGTAAATATGAGTTTCATTTGCAAATGGGGCTTCGATGGAACGTCAGATCAGAGCCAATATAAAATGAAATTTACTGATCCGATTATTTCTGATACAAACTTATTCCTCACCTCTCTTATTCCACTTCAATTAGCAGGTGTTAACACAGAAACTCAACAGAAACCGAACAAGTCTTTAAAGAAAAAAGAAAATTATGAACTAAACAACTTGCACCATATAAAAGAGTTCCCTTTGCCACCCCACCTCCAGTACAGTACAACTTATCTTTGACGATGATAGACGGCTAGGTGAATGCTGTGGTTGGAACGAAATCGGTCCAACGTTGTTACCTCTGCCAAACAACATCTCAGTTCAACAACATTGATACTGTGTTCCAGTAAATACAGAGTATTTTAAGCTACGACTGTTAACTCTACACGCATGTATTCGATTCTTCGAGTGCTGCTTGTATTTGTCGTATCAACGTGACACACAGAAGTGGCAAGCCCGTAAGCAGAAAGACAAAAAAGTGAAAGCACAGACAAAGGCTATCATCCAATAGACCTTTAAGGAGAGAGATTAGGACTTCTCGTTAACATGCCAAAGAAAGGATTAGGAAGCACTAAAGATGACAACACGGCTCGACGTTTCTTCGAGAATAGTAATGAGTCAGCTATTATAACAAGAGTAAAGCCAAAACTGATCCTCAGGTTTCCCGTCATTTTTTAAACTATTGAAAGCGGACAACAAACTGCAATAGAGAAGATTAGGGAATACACACTTCAAACAACAAGATTGTTCTTCAAAGAATAATATTGGTACAACATGCCAACAGGAATCTACAAATTACTTACTTCATTGACCAGACATCATAGCATTTGTAATATTATCGGTAGCTAAACAGTCGAAAGATGCACAAAAATCAACAGATAAGTTGATAAGAAACTATCACCTAGACTTTGCCCGAAAATCTTCTCGAGAAAAAAATATGGAGGATCTGTTCCCAAACTTTTAGCGTCGACGGATCCTTACACTGTTTTTTGACGTAATGATTCGGATAATAATTCGTACGTATTGGGACATGAGTAAAGAGTTGTTAATAAAAAAGGCAATGATTAAAATGTTCTTTTTATTATTTTTATTACAGTCGTATTATTTATTCATTTGTGTTAATCAATAAATATTATATTACTTTCAAATTATTTGCATTGGTATTTGTTAAGAAGTCCTAAGCATACAGGAAAAAGTACTTTCTTATTTTTAAAGATTATCGATATCCATGTATTTATTATTATAGTAATATATTTAAAATGTACCGTGAAGTCAAGCGCAATATTTTATTCATGGAAATACAATTATTCTTTTTATTTTATTTTTAACTAGCGACCCGCCCCGGCTTCGCACAGGTGCAATGCTGATACTAAATACACTACAGAAAAACTGTGACTATTTATTTTATTTTTACAACAATTATTACATCGGCCTCCTACGCGCTATTTATAGGCACGCTGCCGCCGCCCCGGTCGGCCAGTACCGCCGCAAGCGCTACTTCCCGCAATTTTAAATCTGTAATATCTCCGAAAATATTCATTTTAATCTTGTGCTGTAAAGGACCATATAGATCTATATTAAATCAACAATGTATTTAAGCTATTTAATTGGATAAGGATTAATGCTGTATTGGTTAAAATCGCTTCAAAATTTGCCATTATTTGTCGTAAAAAGTAAATGACAAAAAAATGTTATTGTGGGATATCCATGAGAGATAGACATATACCATCGCGGAGTTTTCTGTAGACCTTTTCAATGTGTACAAATAATTAGGACATTATTTTGATAAATCTCGTAGGGTTCAGCCTGCGTTTGCAATGTAAGCGGAAAAAAATATGATAATTAACGACATCACATTAGAAACCTTAAAAATAACAGTATTTCTCCACTATTTAATGGATGTTATTATACATATAAACCTTCCTCTTGAATCACTCTATCTATTGAAAAAAACCGCATCAAAATCCGGTGCGTAGTTTTAAAGATTTAAGCATACAAAGGGACATAGGGACAGAGAAAGCGACTTTGTTTTATCCTATGTAGTGAAGTGTTGAACCATATTAGACGTTTTTCGAATTTATTTTCATGATTTTAAAGTTTCAGTCTGCTATTGTTGGATCCGATTTTTATTTTTAATATCAGATCTGTGTTTTGACGACCCGAAACCAGCGAGAAGTCCTTGGCGGACGCCATTTTTGCTAGAAATCAGGAAGCAAGCTACGATACAACAGTATGCTTTATTTCACTTCTTCAACATGGCTAAACGGGTTGTCCGTCGCTTTTTGTTACGTTCCCTTTTTTTAAGAGGTTCTGTTCTCGATTTTTCACACCTGTATTTAAAATATTTTCCGCGAGAAAGCCATCTTACTTCTGTATGAAACAGGAGTGACAGATGATTTGCTCCCACTTCTTGACATATTGCATTAAACAGACGAGAGTTCAGCGGTCATGACTGAATAAAGTTGATTACATATGACGATTTCTTTAAGGACAGTCAATAATTGATCAGGCAGAGAATTCGTCAACAATGCTTAGCTGTGTAGGAAGCAATGTTTTTTTTGAATATTAGGATTTTTTCAGAAGCCTTGGTTGTAAATCCTCTAATCTTTCCCGTCATAGCTGCCGCTACATCTGTACAGGGTGAGTCAACGATTGGATGAAGTAGGTTTGTGCCTTTTCGATGAAATTAGCAAAGAAACTATATTTATTGTTTGATACAGTTTATTTTTACGCAGATTTTAAAAATATTTAGGACTCTACAGGGTGAGTCAAAAAACTAGGACAGCATAAAGTTGTATTTTTTTAAATAGAACACCCTATATACGAATCGTATTTTCGATTTAGCTTATAATTTTAAATATTTTTTATTAAGGGTTTACTATAACAAAACTTTATGGTTTCTGAGATAATTAAGTTTAAAGAAAAAAAGTCACATTTTCAAGCATCAATTCAATCCTAAATAACGTTTTCAATTTTGTGACAAATATATTCAAATTTGGAATTTAGCAAGGCCAAGGACAAGTTAACATAATTTTTACCTAACATTTGCAATAAAAGCTACAGGGTGTTGAACACATCGGCTCAAATTTGAACAAGTTTAAATGAATAAATATCTTTTTTTTTAAACGGTACACCCTGTATATTTTCATGTTATTTAATAGAGTAATAAAAACCCTAAAAGTTTTGTTCAATATATCCTATACCTATTTATAATAGTTTTTGAGATATTTCAGTTTTTCTTATTTTCCATACTTTTTTACAGAAATAGTCTTCATTATCATAGTAGCCATGTAAAATAATAAAAAGAAACTACAGAAACAAACAGAATGTGGTTAAATATGATGAAATACATTATTCGTTATATTACAACGGCAATAGTTTAATTAAACATAATGTGAAAAAATTAACACCACAATAACGACAAGGCAAATACATATTTACTTTTATACTAAATTGAAACAAAAAAATTACCTATTAAATACTGAGATTAATTATTTCTTTTTAATAAGTGTTCGAATAAACGATCCTCTTGTGCAATGCACAAATTTAGTCTTTTTTGCAGTTTTTCTCTGACCCTGGACAAAATTAGTGGCGTTATTGTTCTACAGGTATCCCTAATCCTGTTTCGCATATCTTCCACTGTTGTTGGTGGATTAACATACACCTTATTTTTAATATAACCCCATAGGAAGAAATCTAATGGGGTGATGTCGCAAGACCTTGGTGGCCACTCAATGAAACCCCCACGTCCAATCTATTTTTGCGGATATCGTTGGTCCAAAAACGCACGAACTTCACGATGGTAATGCGGAGGCGCACAATCGTGCTGGAACCACATAGTGTCGAGCTCATCCCTATCGAGACCTTGAAGCAGTTGGGGTAGTTCTTCTTGTAGAAAGTTCAGGTAACTATGGCCATTTAGTGGTTCATTAAAAAAGTGGGGTCCAATAATTCGATTATGATGAATACCACACCAAACATTTAATGACCAGTGGTTTTGATGTTGCACTTCTCTAATCCAAAATGGGTTTTCTGTGGCATAATAATGCATGTTGCGTCTATTTACGGCACCGTTACTTCTAAAAGTAGCTTCATCACTAAACATTATCTTGCATAATAAATTTGGATTTAATTGAATCTCCGCATTTATTGTACGACAAAAGTTAACACGACTTTCAAAATCCTGTCCATGCAATTCTTGGTGTAATTCCATGTGATATGGATGATACCTATATTTCTTGGTAGTACGATTAGCGGTGGATTGTGATGTTTCACATAATGCTGCTAACTGACGGCTACCACTATAAGGATTTTCCTGAACATTTAACAATACTTGTAGTTCTTTTTCTTCATTAGTTACTGGTTTGTTGACCACTTTACGTTTTGGATAATCAACAGTACCAGAAGAATCAAATCTTTGCATTAAGTTTTGAAAAGTATGGGTATTAGGCTGGCGTCGATCAGGATACTTCATTTTGTATATTCTTTGAGCAAGAAGGCAATTTTTTTGAGCCTCTCCTATTGTATAAATCATATCTATTAACTCATTCTTTGGAAAATTCATTTTACAATATAAGATGAATGCAAAAAAAACCAAACTATACTACATAAAAACCAAAAGAAGCGATTGCGGTTATAAATTTGACACACAGAAAAATGTTTTTTTACATTGTTTTTGCCATGGCTACTATGATAATGAAGACTATTTCTGTAAAAAAGTATGGAAAATAAGAAAAACTGAAATATCTCAAAAACTATTATAAATAGGTATAGGATATATTGAACAAAACTTTTAGGGTTTTTATTACTCTATTAAATAACATGAAAATATACAGGGTGTACCATTTAAAAAAAGATATTTATTCATTTAAACTTGTTCAAATTTGAGCCGATGTGTTCCACACCCTGTAGCTTTTATTGCAAATATTAGGTAAAAATTATGTTAACTTGTCCTTGGCCTTGCTAAATTCCAAATTTGAATATATTTGTCACAAAATTGAAAACGTTATTTAGGATTGAATTGATGCTTGAAAATGTGACTTTTTTTCTTTAAACTTAATTATCTCAGAAACTATAAAGTTTTGTTATAGTAAACCCTTAATAAAAAAGATAAAATTATAAGCTAAATCGAAAATACGATTCGTATATAGGGTGTTCTATTTAAAAAAATACAACTTTATGCTGTCCTAGTTTTTTGGCTCACCCTGTAGAGTCCTAAATATTTTTAAAATCTGCGTAAAAATAAACTGTATCAAACAATAAATATAGTTTCTTTGTTAATTTCACCGAAAAGACACAAACTTACTTCATCCAATCGTTGACTCACCCTGTACAAGTACTTATGCAGTTGAGCTATTCCAAATAATGCTCATTGAAATATTGATTTGTAACTTTAAATATTTCTTCTTCAGGGGTATAATTAGGTAGTGGTAGACAAAATAAAAATTCCTCTTTTACTTCATATCCATCAGTGTATCTCACATATGAAATGAGATGTCGTGGCCATTGATGTCAGTAGACTCATCAACTTGTAGGGCAAAAACCTCAGTATGTCTTAATTTTTCAGTCAACGTCGATTTAATGTCGTTAGGAATATTATTAATGCAACGTGAAATCGTTTTTGCCAATGCAGGTTGGTAGTCCAACATAATATATTACTTGGTAACTGTTACGTTTTTAATTTTCCTGTCTAATTTCCTATCTAATTTAGTAATTTAGTAATTTTTACGCTTACCTCCTTCATCATTTATGCGTTTTGTTTTTTTTTTTTTGGTTTGAGAACATATTTACAAATGAAAGAAAACATTGGCAATATATCTTGTTTATTAGAATTTGGTTCACAATTATGCTATTATAATCCATAGTAACTGTTCGATAGTCCTTGTTGTTGTTATGTTGACTTCCTAAGGCTTCTCTCCTTTGTACCTAAAATATAGAAAGGTATTAGTCTTGTACAGAGTGGCTCGGTATAGAATATTTAGTTAGAAGTTCTTAATTTAAATTGTCTTTTGCGGTTATTGTTACCTTCATCGAGAGACCTCGAGTGGGAAGATAATCATTTGACTGCAGGATCGACAAATTTCTGAGTGGAAGCTCTCTGGATACTGTTGGATCTTCTATGTCTTCTAGGCACTTTAATTTTCCCATTGTATCAGTTATCGTGCGATTATGAGAGATTATATTGAGCTAAAATCGGAAAAACTACCTCAATGTCAAATATAAATAAAGTTTAAGGTTAGAATCTACTCGACTTTTCTTGTTCAGTTTCACTTCAACAAAGCCTGTTTATTGCTATAAATTTTTGAACATACCACAATTTTCCTGGTTACTTGCTAATAAAATTTCATGTCATAATTTTAAAATTTCATATTTCTATTTTTTTTTTCATTGTTATGAGGACTTGTCAGTTGTCAGTCAATATACAGATCCCTGTATCTTTTCCCGCCGTTTCCGTGGACGTTTTTCTGGGAACATGAAAAAAAGTCTGAGAGTGGTAAAGACTTTCCTTGCAGAGTGGCACCGGAAAGGTCACTTGGCAATTTTGCTAGTTTTGATTTGAAAGTTTCGGTCCCTGACCAAATTTATAGTAACTGTGTTGTTAACAGCTGTATGCTGATTTGGTTTGGTCAGTTCGGGAGACAAATCCGACATTAAATTTTGCTAGCTTTGATTTGAAAGTTTCGGGTCCCTGACCAAATTTATAGTAATTGTGTTGTTAACAGCTGTATGCTGATTTGGTTTGGTCAGTTCGGGAGACAAACCTGACATTAAATTTTTTCTGTTCCACCACGAAAAGGCCACATAACATCACTGGTAAGTCTGTTTTAATTTTTGTTTTAATGCTCAAGTATTAATAATTGTGGGTATGTTTAAGAAGAAAAGGAATGAGTAACCTACCTCACTCGTAACATAAAAGGTTGAGTTCTTTCTAAGTCCATCTTTTGTTTTAGGCCTTTTTTCCCCTTTTTCCTCTTTCCTTTTGTTGCCCTCTTGCTGACTTCTCTACGGTACCTGCCTTGGCTACTGTACATACCAGACCACTCGAGCCTTCTTGCGGATATCTCTACGGCACCTGCCTTGCATGCTACGTACCACCACACCGAGTGATCCAGAGCCTCAACATCAGCACATCAAGAAGCCGCCGTTAATCAGGTTTTATGTGTCTGTGTCGTTTTCAGGGTATCATAGACTTTAATGCCTTCGGCATCACCTGTAAAATTTAAAGCCGTTGTATGTTTCTTTTCATTTTGAATATAAAATTAATGAATAATCAGTGTACTTACCTTGGTAAGATCTATTGTGTTTCCTCATATGGTACAATTAATCAAATCTTGCAACCATATGCAGTTGATATCTTTCACATATGTAAAAGGGGCAAATTTGTTAACTGAGGTAAACAGGCCTATTTACGCGGGTAGAGTGCGCTTAATACTATCATATTATATATATATATATATATATATATATATATATATATATATATATATATAGTTGTCATTTATATTAAATTGCTTTTGTATAGTTAGTACTATGGCCAAAACACTGATTAAACTGAAATTATTTATTTTATTGGACTAATTATTTAGTTTTGAATTGTCAAAAACCAGCTGACTGTCCGAAGTTTATTCCTTTAAACAGAGAAGCGCTGGGCCACTCTCGGTGGTTACATTTACATCGTGACACATGAAATATAGATACTTGTCTTTAAATTTTTTTTTGGGTGTTTTTCTTGTAATGGAATTAGATTTCCTGTTTTTTTGTTAGATCGGTCTCTGCCTTGACCTTTAGGGCACTAAAACAGGTGGCGCATTTACCTAGACCACTTTCTGTTCCATTGGGAGCTAGCCGGAGGAGCCCTAAAAGGTAGAGACTACTCAAGAGCCACCTGACAAGTGTAGATAAACATTTCTTTCATTTTTATAACTATCCATCTTTAAAAAAAAATTTTTTCTCTAATAATTTTTTTTTTCTTAACATAACATAGAATTTATTCGATAAAGCAGATTTTTACTGTTACTATTTTCCCCAGAAACCAAAAATTCTGGTGATGTTAAAATGACATCAATTAATTAATTTAAGTAGATAATCGGTATGTCCCAGCTTTCTGCTATATCAAGAAATCTAATTTCGCAAATTGTACTGCCAATTCTTTAATTCCGTGATTGTGTGGCTCTTTTTCTCAGTGTACGTCTAAGTTTTCTCGCAACGCGATCCGACATAGGTTTTTATCTCGGGAAGCGATTTCAGAAAATGAAAAATCACCGCGAATTCACCTCGAAATGGTGTAATTATCGAATTTATATTTCTTTTATGTGTCGGGGCGGCCATTTACAATCCGAAACTGGATTTTTCAACTTTAAAAATATTCGCGGTGGAGATTAACATCGCAGATAGCCGTGCACGGAATAAGAATTATTAATTATTGAGTTTAAGAAATTTATATTTCTTTGTGTTCCGTTCGGAATGGACGACGGTCAGATTTTGGATTAAGGGCATATGCGGTGGGTTTTACATGGAATTTTATGGGCTTACTTGCTTCTTCTTTTCGATTTTCTTCTTTTATTCGAATGGACAATATACCTACCTTTGTTTTTATTTGCTAAAGCAAAGTATATACCAGTACAATGATGATGTAAAAGGAACTTCCACATTCTTCAAAATTTAAATTAAGGGAATATATATATATATATATATATATATATATATATATATATATATATATATATATGTATATATATATATATATATATACATATATATATATATATATATATATATATATATATATATATATATATATATGTGTGTGTGTGTGTGAATGGTAACTTCTTTGGATTAGGTTTCAGATTGATACTACTATTCTGAGCTTGACGTTTCGCCCAATATAGTAGTACACAACTACCATGGTCACAAACGCACACTCACATGACTTAAATTACCAGACATTTTCTTAGAAAAACTGACACAAGAGCGAGAAGAAGTGGTTTAGTTTTACTACTTTCCCAAGTTAAGGGATTTGGTCATAAATGGCCGATTAAATTAACGAAACCAAGCCGGGGTGCAAACATTTTTTTTTGGTGATTTGGTCGTTTCACCATACAGCCGGTTTGGCGATTATTTTTCTTTTTCCAGCCCAGAAACAACGGCTTAACATTTACCAGATGCCACCATTTTCTTGGGATAACTACAATACGTCTTAGAATAATTACAGTATGTCTTAGGATAACTTCAGTGTCTTTGGATTTCTTCATTTTTTTTTGGGATGTAATTTTATAATGTACAGCGTGAGAAATAATATGCAGTTTGGGTTATCGTGCTGCACTTCTGGGATTGTGAGCTTCTGAATGGGACAATCTTCATATTAAGCTAGGTCAACGTCCTTTCTGGTGAACCCGTCTACATCACAGGCCTTGTTTATCCACATGTTTGAAAGTGATTCAGCTAAGTGCCTAATTTTAGCCAAAGACATGTGCCCAAGAGTGTCTGGTTGTTAAGCCTGATGGGCATTAAACCAGTATTTTTAAATCGCTTAGTTCTCTGAACAAAGTTTCCTTTTCGACTACCTAGAGGGCTAACAGGTGAGGGATTCTTCTATACATGATTTTGAACCTTTTTAATTAATAGACTTTAAATATTTGGACTTTAATATTTTTCTAATGATATTTATCTTTTGCTAAATTTACCATATCATATAATATTTGCGGCGAACCAGTAAATTTTGTAAAGAGAAGCGAAGTCGACTCCGTGGCGCTACAACCTCAAATTTAAATGTTTTATTTTGCGATACCCTACTGTAATTGAGGTTTTTTTTTATTATGGTTCCCTTTTTAGAGTCCCAGAGTGGCAAATTAATCATTTAATAATGGTTTAGAGTAATGAATATTATAATGATAAATTTATTGAAAATTTTAATTGCTTAACAATTCAATATTTTGGAAACTAGCTATTTTGTACAAAATTGTATCATACTTTTCAGCAAAATTTTGTTAAAATTTTAACCACTTGAGCCACCGTTATAATTTCCTTTCTATGTTCTAATTTTTGTAATTATCTATCATTTTTTGTGTAATTATCTATTGCTTATATTCTGGTAACTATCACCTAAATACTCATTATCTCTCACCTTATCAATTTTCTAATTCTTTCTCTTTGCAGACATTTTTGTAGTTTTTTGATATATTTTTTTTATTACTCTAAAGTTGATAGTCTCCTGCATTGTTGGGCTTATGGAACTTCATAGTCTAATTTAAAATGGAGATGTTTTTATCTTCTATGACTAAGCTATGTCGATGTAAACTTTCTAAGTATAGCAGTTGATTTCTTTACTTTTTGGATCGGTTTGCCGTTCACTATGCAGGACACTGTCAAGTTTAACTTACTCTTTTGTTTTCATTTTCACTTTTTCTACGTCATAGAAAGTCAATAACTTTCGACTAAGTCGTTAACAAGGTTTTTTTATTGCAATTTACCATTTGTAATCGCTTTCCTATCGGATAGTCCCATTAGAGGAGCTTGCAAGAATTCACACTCGTGATAACTTTTTCCAGGGGTTGTACTTATTATCTGGGAAGGGGTATACCGTGAGGAATAAATATATTGGCCTCTATTTAATTGGTTTTATTTCCTATAATCTTAAATTAGGATACTTTTAAGTACTTAGACTCTGCGATTTATTTACCCGGATATGACATATTAAATATTTGTTTTTTTCCAAGTTTTCTCTACTACAAGTGCTCGTAGTATAATCATTAGGGCACATTTTACAGTAAAATTTGGTGGCGCCTTTTTTTCCTGAATTAGACGTTTATAAAACTTACACAGGCAATATATTAAAAATAGTGGAAAAATAACGAATCTACCCTGAGATGAGCTAGCTTATAAATAGACTCCAGGCAGCATTAGGACAAACGTTAGGTAAGTCTGAACTGAGGTACCTTACAGGGTGTTGTCAGGATTTAGTAAGGCGTTTATAGTTTATAATATTATATTGTACATCGAAAAAAAAATTATTATTTCATTAGCGCAAAATTCAAAGATTTCATAGCCCTATTTGGATTTTGTAGAAAAACACAAATTTAATATGCCGCTACTTTAAACAAAATATGTCTGGAATGAAAAAAATAGCCTCTGTTTTATCATTAGCAATTACATCTGTAGATGATAGATTTAATCTAGACAGATGGGCTAAATATTTAAGATTGAATTTCACTGTGTGAATTAAACATAATAATAATTCCGTATAAACTTATAACCCATTAAACATGTCGACAGTACCAGCGCACGACCAACAAATAAGCGTTCATATAAAGCGCCCTAACCAGCCGTTGCAAACGGCCCATTTAAGCCCGATTCATGAACCGTATTTATACGATTCGCGAGACGATCGTACTATTAAATCGTACACCCGGCCGGGTTCATTAGAGAAAATTTAAATATCCGTCTATCGGACGGATCGAACGGCGAGGGTGGTCCTGTTAATTGGAATTATAGGATCGGGTCGCGGCAGCTCTCTATTTTTAATGTTACGTATCGAAATTGGAAAAACGGTAAAGAATCAGTGTCTGTTTGTAAGTCCGTCTGTGTGTCACAAGTTTTTAGACAGAAAAGGGAGAGAAGTCTACTTTCTAAATCAATTTTCTATCTATCTATCTATCTATCTATCTATCTATCTATCTATATATCTATATATCTATATAAATATATATATATATATATATATATATATATATATATATATATATATATATATATGTAATCGAAGGTTTTCGGGCATCCCGTGTATGTGCTGAGTCCCTCTCAGAACTGTAAGGCAGTGACGTTTCGGTGAAATCTCATTCACCATTTTCAAAGCTCACTGTATGTTCGCTCGTAGACGCCATACAGTGAGCTTTGAAAATGGTGAATGAGATTTCACTGAAACGTCAGCTGATCTCAGTACTTTCATTTCGGTGGTTCTCATTTTCTGCTTTGTCTTCTGTAGCTTACATCTTCTTGGTTCCTTGGAAATTACCATACACTTTGTTTTATTCGTTGATATCTGCATATTGTACTTCTTAGTTGATACGTTAAATAGGTGTGTCAATCTCTGGAGGTCGTCTTCGTTATCTGCGAATAGGACCGCATCATCCGCATAGCATATTATACTGATATTGTGTCCGCCCATCTGGTATCCGCGTTTCGGTCTGATGTCCACTATTATGCGGTCCATTATCAAATCGAATAAGAAGGGGTTTAGCGAGTCTCCTTGCCTTATCCCTTCGTTTATCTTGATGTCTTCGGTTAGATCTTCGGATGTTATTATTTTTGTGCTGGAATTTGTGTACAAGTCAACAATTATGTTTATGATCTCTGCTGAAACATTTTTCTGTTTTAGGATGTCCGTTATGTGCTGCTTCTTGATGCGGTCAAATGCTTTTGTTAGATCAACAAAGCATAAGTATGCAGGGTGGTTAAATTCTATTGATTTTTCGATTATTTGTCTCACTATAAAATAAGGCATCTGTGGTTCCCCTGTTTTTTCGAAAACCCTGTTGTTCCTCCGAGATCTCTATTTTCTCTTCAAGTTTGTCACGAATAATTGCTGTAAATAGTTTGGTGGCAGAGTTAAGAAGTGTAATTCCTCTGTAGTTGTCCGGGTTTTTGTGGTCACGTTTTTTGTGTACGGGAATTGTATAGCTGGTTTTCCATTTTCGCGGTACTTGATTGAGGAGATTTTCTATTCTTTAAATTACGTATTTTATATTCTATTTCTTCCGATGTTACCTGCATTTTTGTATGTGCTCAGATTTATGGATTTTGCTGTTATGCTAGTGTGAATCGTATTTGTATTACCAAATTGTCTTTCAAAGTATAATGTCCATTCTTCCTTTTTGATGTGAGCTGTACTGATGTATTCATTATCATTTTTTTTTGTTTTGTTAATAAGTTAATATTTAAATATAATAGAGTGCGTTGTTATAGCTGTTGTGGTATAATTAATCTTTACGTAAAACCGTTTCGTTCCGTTCTCAATGATGCCCCTGATACATTCGATTGATAAAGATTCGAAGGAATCCAAACGTCCTGAAATAATAAAAAATATATAATAAGTATAACTATGTATGTAGTTTTAATATAAAAATGAACTATATATCCAAGAAAATAACCAACTAATATATATATATATATATATATATATATATATAAACATCATATTTAAATAATTTATTTAAATTAATCAGTACGCCACTGGCTCACCTATCGCCCATCAAACACATCTCGTTAAAAACCTTTTTTCTCTCCATACCGGCCGCTTTTATAATAAAAATTCAAAATATAATAATCCCGACTCACAATGGGCCTCGATCCGATCAAAAATCGATCCGAGGAATACCATTCTCATGTGATGCTCCCGACAGGGTGCCCTATTGTTTAATATAATTGTTATTTTGTCTTAAAAGAATATCTACGACGAGTTAGAATGTGATCGGGGAATACGAGGTTGCAGGAAAATGTAGTTCTTAGCTTATCCTGATAAAAAATACGTTTATGTTTTTTAGAGCCTTATCTATATGTTATTTTTTATAACCGTTCTTTGTTAGGGCGTCTTGCAGTATGTTCATCTCTTTGTGATAATTTTCTAGATCTGTAAGGGACTGCGATGGAAACGCAAGTGATTTCATTACTGCAAATAATTGGGCGGGGTGGTGATGTGAATCGGCGTTGAGGTACCTGTTGGTGTTAATGGGCTTTCTGTAGACAGTGAGTGAAAGCAAGCCATCCTCTTTTCTTTTCAGTAGGATATCCAGAAACGGTAGTTCTCTTTCCTGTTCTGTCTTCATGGTGAATTTAATTTTGGGATGTATACTGTTTATGTGTTCCAGGAAACTTTTGAGATTTTCTTCCCCATGTTGCCAGATAACGAATGTGTCATCCACGTAACGTAGCCACAGTCTTGGTTTATGTGAAGAGGTCTTCAAAGCTTTTGATTCAAAGTCTTCCATAAATAAGTTAGCGAGTGCAGGAGATAGCGGCGATCCCATCGGGGCTCCCTCAACTTGTTTATATCGTCGACCTTCATAAGTAAAATAGGTGTTATCAAGACAGTGTCTAGCTAATTCGATGATATATTTTGGCAGATTGTATTTGTTTTCTATTACAGGAAGAGCCTCTTTAACTGGTATTTGTGTGAAAAGTGATGTTACGTCAAAACTAACTAGACATTCTTTTTCTTGTAAACGTATGTTTTTGATTATTTCGCAAAAATGTTGCGAGTTTTTAACGTAGGAGGCCGTTTTTTCGATAAAGGGTTGGAGAATGGTGGCTAGATGCTTTGCTAGGGCCTGAGTTGGAGAGCAAACAGAGCTTACAATTGGTCTCAATGGGGCTCCGGGCTTGTGTATTTTGGATAAGCCATAAAGTTTAGGACATATGGATGATTTTTCTCTTGGTGTAATCTTCTTCTTTATTTCTTCGGTAAGTGGAGATGCCCTGATCAATGTTTTGGTGGTCTTTTCTAGATAAATGGTATGGTCTCTGTTTATTGGCTTGTATGCAGGATCGTTTAACAAGGCGATCATCTTTTCATGATAGTCTGTTTTGTTTAGGACCACTGTCGAATTTTCTTTGTCAGCCAGAAGTATTAGGATCGAGGTGTCTTTGCGCAGGTCTTGTAAGGCTCGATGTTCTTCTGCGGATAGATTACTTTTTGGAGGTTTTGCTTTGCGCGATGCCCGAAAACCTTCGATTACACATCACACCCGTGAGAATATCCGACATAACATATATATATATATATATATATATATATATATATATATATATATATATATATATATATATATATATATATATATATATATATGGGTCATTCTTTTCGGTTATCATCTGGAAAATTAACATTTCATTAAGAAATAAATAAAGCTATTTACTGACGGGTGTAAACCAAGTTGCCTATATTTTCCCCTTTCAAGCACCTAATGGTCTCGTCAGTGGAGCCATATCGAACGAAGAGCAACATTCGCAAGCCAGGGAAGTATGCAGGTTTAATGTCCTGACGACATGGCGCGGAATTTATATTTTATATGGACTGTTGTACCTGCGAATATTGTTATTGGTTCGATACAGCTCCACTAACAAAACTATTAGGTGGTCGAAACGCGTCTGGAGGGAGAACCAGAGTTGTATGTGCAGTAAATAAATTGTACATTTTATTTTCTTTAACTACCTGAAACGAGAAAAAATATATATTATTTTACTATTGAGGTGAATAAGAAGCTGAGATATACTCATTTGAGTTTCCAGAATGTTTTTTCGCCCATTTTTCGTATATTTTTAAATGCTCGCCGAATCTTTTAATGTCGTCTTGAAAATATCTTCAATTATTATTTTGAAAAACTTGGAGTGGAGATTCAAAAATTTGAAAACGGAGGTAAACAAATTAAACCTTTTGAGCAAAAAAATTATCTCGAGATTACATCAGAGTTTAAAGCATGCCTAAAAATTACGAAAATTAGCAAAAATAGCACGTTATAAATGGTATTTTACAAAAGCCGATTCTATTTAAAAGTATATAATAAATTAACGAGTTCACATGGTATTTTCAGTAAAAAAAATGCTTTTTTCAGCATTCAAATACAGCCAAAACGTCTGATTTGACCTTTAAATGAAAAAAAATATATACATTCTTGAAATTTTGCAAATTTTCGAAAACAGACCTCCCTTTAAAGACTGGTATGATATCTCCGACTCTTTTCAAGCAATCTGAGCTTATCAAAACATAAATCAAAGAGAAAATATAAAATTTTGTAAGTTAAAAAAAAAATCTAAAATCAAGCTTCGACAGTTTAAACTTGCCTAAAAAAGATAAAAATTCGCAAAAAGAGGGAACATTTGAAATTATGCGGAAATTGTGTAAAAAGGGATCCATTTTAGTACGTGAAATAAGCATATTTCAGCTTCTTGAGCATCTCAAGGGCTCAAATTCGACATGAGTCCTTTTTTTAAGAGTACAATAATTTTTTTTCCAAATTTTTTTGAAACTTGAAGTGCACAGTGACAGTACATAATCCAAAAAAATTATATATATATATATATATATATATATATATATATATATATATATACAGGGACGGATCCAGCCTCCCTCTTTGGGGGGAGGGCGGTAATATCACAAAAGTACAGTATGGCAAGCGAAAACATTTGTCGATGGGGGGGGGGGGGGACATAAGCAACATTCCCATTTTTAGTGTAAAAGGCAAGGTCGAGTTTATTTTTCTCAATTTAAAGCTCTTGGAGAGGGGGGCGATCACAAGAAAAAACAAGTTGCCGACAGGGGAGGGATGCCAGCAGCATATACATTTCTAGTATAAGAGGCAGAATCGGTTCTATTTTCCTGAATTCAAAGCTCCTGTGAGGGGGGGGACGTTCGCAAGCATACACATTCCTATACTCTATTCAAGAACTAGAGAGAGTAATAAAACTGTTACCGAAACCTCTAACGTACCTGCTCCAGTGCCGCAGGTAACTGAGGACTGCCGTAAATCTAATTATATTTAATTATATTTAAATATTATAAGCGTTCATAAATCTACTGCAACAATAAAATTTCTGATACTTCAATTTAATTTCTGTCAGTGAGCAAAGTACACCTTACAATGTGTCCTTAGTGATTTACCTTGTTTGCGCTTGTTTTTATATATTATTTGAGATTAGTGAGATACCCAAAAGATATGGCTTCCACCTCAATATTTAGTCCAAAATCGCTAAACCAGGGCATTTTTTTCTCAGCGAAAAACTTATTACGATGAATGTTTATGATGCTTTAAGATATCAATATCTAGATAATAATGTTAAAAGCTCTGTTGAGATGTATGCCAACATAACAGAAGTTGAAAAATCTACTACGTACCGAATACTGAAGGAGAAAAAAACGACTGGAATTGTTAGTACTCCCAAGCTCCATTCTGAACTCTGAAAATTGCTCAGAAAATTTAATTTTTGCTGGGAAAAATCAGATAGAAAATCTGTTCTTATAGATTGTCCGGAAACTGTCCGTTGGAGAAGGAAATATATCTCTCAAGTAAAAGGTAGAGTTGCTAGAAATAACTTACAAAATTAGTAATTTAACTGAACTTTTGAAAGATTTTTTTGAATAAAGTAAGTGTAGAAAATTTGAAAAAACCCATATAATGAAAGAATATAAGAAAATGTGGAAACTCGATCTCATGATCGATAAGATAGAGAAACAAATTATAATTAATTTGAGCGAAGATAGCTTCACTGACTTTGATCAGGAATTAGATACGTAATGTTTATCAGTGTAAACACAATTTATTATTTAAATTTTTGATTTTGTTGTATTTTATTGTTTAATATTGTTTATATATTTTTTTATTTATTATATAAAAAATTATTTATTACTCTTTCTAATTCTGGAATAAACTATAGTATAAGAAGCAAAATCGGGTCTATTTTCATGAACTCAAAGCTCTTGGAGGGAGGGCGATCGCTTCCATCGCCCCCCCTTGGAACCGCGCCTCTATATATACATACATATATATATATATATATATATATATATATATATATATATATATATATATATATATATATATACAATTCATTCATTAACTCGAAACAGTATCTTAACGTTGTTTTTCTGTAAAATGATAGTTAAAAATTTAATACCCTGTTAAAATACTAGTCAAGATCGCTTCGTATTTCCATTTTTCAGCTACACCACTTCTAGATTAATATCAAAGTTAACCTCACAGTCTAAGTAGCGCCAGACGTAAAAAATGAGTAAAGTCATCGCGCTTGATTTTGAAAAATCATCATTGAAATCTTAAGAAAACTGGTTTAAAATATCAGAAATCATCTTTACAATAGTTTAGAAAGAATGAAGAGAACTGATTATTAATATATTGTAAGAAGAACGCGTCGTTCTTCACCACTCTTCTTTTCGTCTTCTCGATGTACGATAATGAGCTGTGAGCCTTGTTAAGTTATTATGAAGAACAGTGAAGAAATTACGCATATTATCTGAGATTGTTTTTGATTTTTGATCATTTTTTTATTTATTGCAGGTCAACAAAGTATATATATATATATATATATATATATATATATATATATATATATATATATATATATATATATATATATATATAGTGTGTGTTCCACTACGAAATGCAACGATCGATTTCTCGGAAACTAAGCTTGGAAAATTTTTAAAATTTGGCAGTTTACTAAAATCGATTGGAGCAATTCGGCTAAAATATTGTAACGAACTTTATAGCGTTATACATTTCATAGTATTAGTTTGTTTTTATAGTTTGTAGGGTTTTAGGTTTATTTTCTACGATTTCATAATTCATTTAATTAATTTTACCTTTGTTATTTTCCTCAGAAAATGTCCTTGAAAGGTTTGGAACTTTTTATAAAATTCTATTTCCTTATTTTTAACATGGAACGCCTATGACAGAAGATCTAGAAATCGCCAGATTACTCCTTTTTGTTATTTTTATTGCACCATGTAGTATGAAAAACCTTCTAGAAAGATCCGTAATCTTCTGATATCCGGAAAAAGGGTATTCAAAAGGTCCAAATCAGCTTTGGTGAACAGTTTGATTTGAGATTTCTTTGAAGAAACTTAAACTGTTTGACAAGTGTCAGAAGTTAAGTTTTAATAAATGGTTATTAAATAATACAGTGTATACAGTGTGTTTATAAGTACCGGCCATCCGGAGCAAATTAATGTCAGAAGTGGGATCAAATCCAGGTTAGAAAATTAGAAAGAAAGTGAACCGAAATTATATGCCAGTGGAAACCAGAAAACAGAAAGCAAAAATGGAAGAACAACTTCAAACTAGTTTGAAGCAGATATGGATGATGATACAAGACATGAAAACAAGCCAAGGGGGAGATGAAACAAGAATTGAAAGAAGATACGACGAAAAATCAAGATGATATAAAACAAGAATTAAAGACAAGCCTAGAAGATATGACGAAAAATCTAGACGATATGAAACAAGAATTAAAGACAAGTCAAGATTATATGAAACAAGAATTAATGACACTGAAAACAAGCCAAAACTATATGGAACAGGAATTAAAAACAAACCAAGATGATATAAAACAAGAATTAAAAACAAGCCTGGAGGACAGGAGATAGGAACTTAAAAAAAAATTAAAAAGATATGAAGCGCATAGAACAAGAAATGCAACAAAAGATTAAGAAGATTAGAGAAGAGGTACATAGATACAGATGCAACAATTACATCTGCAAATTACAGAAAATAGCCAGTATAGGTGTAATAAAGGTAGATGGTATTCCTGCAACTAGTGTGATGAAGCCACCTACCTTCGATACACTTTTTAGATATGACTCTTATCCGAAGGAAAAATAAAATCTTAACTGAGTGGTATACTAAACCCACATGGTCATGGAGATACTTGAATTTCCACCCAAATCATCCAATGCCTCAGAAAAATAATGTTATTATTAGTCGGGCAGACAGAGCCATCACTTTAACTTCCACTGAATTTAGACCCCCTCTTTTAAGAAAAGTGAAAGAGGCCTTAGGAACAACTTTAAACACAGGGACATTGATAAAATAATAAAAGGGCGAATACACAAATTTTATAATTCTAAAAAGCCTCCCAAGAATAATAATATATCGAAATTTATGCCTTGTCGTATACAAACGGACTTTCAGAAAAAAATAAATATATTCTGAACCAACATAATATCGTTGTCAGCCACAAAGCTCAAAATAAGTTAAACTCTTTTTTTACTAAACTGAAAAATAAAACCCCTAAAATGAATAACTCTAATGTAATATATTCAATACCTTTCACCAATTGTCCACAAAAATATATAGGAATGACCACACAGTTATTTAAAAATAGATTAAATGAGCAGAAATTTACGAAGAATGCTACAACTGCATTAAATAAACACGTACGAGAAACAGGCCATTCCTTCAACTACAAGAATACAACAATATTTAAACATGACCATAACTATAACAAATTGAGTGTAAAGAAAATGATGGAAATAAAAAAAGAAAAAAACGCAGTTAAAGACAGAACTGATATAAGAAACCTAACGTACATTTATACAAATCTAATTAAAAATTAATATACCCTCTTAGAATATTTATATGTTATCAATTTTAGTAATAAAAAAACACTCCATAAGTAATGATTTAAAAAATAATTTAACAAAAAAAGAATTGTTTTTCCAACACCACAATCGGTACAGTTTCTCTTTCAATATCGAAATAGAAATAGCAAGCTCACCTATATATTTTTGTAAAAATTTTAATATTTTAAAAATTATATAAAGATTTTAAATTGTAAAATACGTTTTTAGATTTTCTTTTTAATTGTCTTTTAGCTCTTTCTGTTAATGTGTAGGATTTTAAACATAATTTGTGTATTTTAAATTTTAGGGTGACCAAGGAAAATGTGATTGTTTTTATTGAATTAAAGAAAATAATATAAAAAAACTTTTTGAAAATGCCTTAAAAAAAGGCGAAACGTCAAAACATGTTGTTTTTTTGACACCCACGTACGAACTTAACCCCAAGAATCCTAAAAAAAAACATATTGATACATGTATTGAATGGTTCAAGAAAAACAGAATATTATATATATATATATATATATATATATATATATATATATATATATATATATATATATATATATATATATATATATATATATATATTTATTAGTTTTGAAGGAATGAAACTTATATTTTTATACAGTTATGCTTCAGGCACCGTTTTCTTGTGCGGTTGTTCCTCATAAAATGGGATGAACTCTGTAAACTTTATCAATAACTCCGTGCTACCTTATACCAGGCGTGGATTCAAAGGGGGGACATCGCCCCCCCCAAAAAAAAAAAAAAGTTTGAGTTCAAGAAAATGGACCCGATTTTTCCTGTGAAACTAGAAATATGTATGCTGCTGGCATGTCCACCCCCTGTCGACAACTTATTTTTTCTTGCAATCGCCCCCTCCCCCCAAGAGCTTTAAGTTCAGAAAAATAGATCTGATTTTTTTCTCTTATACTAGGAATATATATGCTGCTGGCATCACCCCCCTTTTTCTTTCTTGCAACCGCCCTCCCCCCCCCTCCCCAAGAGCTTCGAATTCAGAAAAATAGATCCTATCCTGCCTTTTACACTAGAAATGGGAATGTTGCTGGTGTCTCCTCCCCCCGGTCGAGAACTTGATTTCGCTTGCCATATCGTACTTTTGTGATATCACCGCCCCTCTCCCAAAGAGGGAGGCTGAATTCGCCCCTGCCCTGTGCAGAGTCGAAAAACGATCCAAAGCACTCTTTAAGGATGATTTCAAGATACTAATGCGCGTGTTTTGCAGTGACCAGAGCATTATTACTAAACTTTTAACACCACTCAAAATCTGTGAGAAGAAAATGCTTGAATGAGCGCTATCCAAACCGAGTGGTTGATCGAGGAAAACCAGTTTTATGGCCTCCAAAATCACCGGATCTGAATCCCCTTGATTTATTTTTCTGAAGATGGCTAAACGATGTTTTATTTGCCAAGGCATCACTAAGACATCTTGTCAAATAATTACTCTACAAACCATCAGAAAACAGGTAAACTTTAAACTCAGACACCTGCATACAAGACATACATATCATTTTGAACACTTGATGCTAAATTTTGCATTAATTAGCCCAATATGTACCAGATCCCACACAGCACTAGACGTCTTATAGACGTCATTTTTATATCCAGATTATGTCTGAACGTCTTAAGACATAAATAAGGCGTCTTATACACGTTGTTTTAAAGACGTCTATAAGACGTCTATATACAACGTCTTTAAGATATCTTTTAAAAGTCTACTTTTGTTTCTGTCAACTGTCATTTTTCAGTTTTGTATTTGTGTTTCATCAAGTCGTTATTCATTTTTAATGTTGTTGGGGTGCCGACTGTGAAAATTTTGCTTTTGAAAGAATTTTATTAAAATAGTTGATTTATCTATGTGCCTCTGAAAATCTTTTTTATTCGTGTTTATGTAATACTTAAGGTAAGATCGAGAATCATATGTACTTAGGAAAAACAGTAACGTTATTTATAGGTTGTGTTACAGGAAATTCCCGAATGCTTTACGTCTTATATTTTTGTAGTAACTCTATGTTATTAGAAGTATGAAATGAAATCTTCAAAAATATTATCTGTGTAAAAAAAGCTTGCACAGCTCATCCAGACCCGGTCCTAAATATTACAAGAAATATTACTAATGAAGTGGAAGGCGAAATGTTTGTTTATGGAGTGCTCCACTAATGAAACCTGTAAGATTTATTTTGTTCCTGATGATTGGTTTATATTTAAAGAACATAGAAAATAGAGTTTTGTTAATTACAAGAAGTAATTTTGTTTAAGGTTTTAGAAATTTCAAAATTGGGAGTAGGGAGCATTTATGACTTTGTAAAGCGAGCTTGTAAAATTAACATGTACAGTTGTTGATTAGTACGAAAAGGAAAGAGAAAGTTCTACGATTCCAACTTGGCGAGACTTATTATGAGTAAGTTCTGTCTTTCATTATACATATTAACTTTGAAATAGCATAAGTCACGATTCTATAGTAGAGGACAATTATAAAAATTCGCAAAAATATCAAAAAATGTACTCCCACAAATGATAAACTTTATCCTATAAAATTAAAATCAGTTTGTTATTAGGATCTACAGAGACAACAGGACTGGCAAAAACTCGGAAGAATGAGGAAATTTCAATCCAAACATGGCTGAAAAGGGCATCAGACCAGATTTGTTATTCGACTAAATAAAAATTCTTGTTTTAAAAACTATTTAAAGATTTGTGTACTTTTTATTTCAATAAACTTTTATTTTGTTGATAGTCTACCTTTTAGAGTTATTATATCGAAGGGATAAACTAAGGCTTATATTTGATAGGTTCACTTATTGTTCGAACAGTAGTAGTTCTGAAAATATTTGCTCTTCTACCTCACTTCTTAAATTTCAAATTAGAAAAAGTTTACATTATGCTTAAGTTATGTATTTTTTTGTATAAAGAGATTATGTTGAACATATTTTTTAAAGCAAATTATTCATGCGGAACTTGTAGTTATTTAAAATGGTAGTGTATATTTTGCTCTTGATTTTTTCTTAATTAAATTTATTTTTTGGACTTTTGAATAATTACGGTTTGACTTTGTAAACAGGACAACCAAAAAAATTAAAGGGACCCTTTTTAATGTACATAATTTTATTGGTGGAATATGTTGTTTTAATGTTGGGAAGGGACGTCCATAAGACGTTGTAAGCAAATGTCTTAAAGACGTTACCTTTTGTAACATAAGACGTCTATACAACGTCTTATGGACGTCATTCGTCTTTAATAGACATCCATAAGACGTCCTGAATGTTGAGATCAAACGTTTTATGGACGTCTTTAAGACCTATTTGTGCTGTTTGGGATATTCTCTTAGTTGGCCTAAAAGGAGGCGGATCTTCCTTTAGCTGAGCGGATAATCATCAGATTTTGCTTTAATTAGCCAGATAGGTACAATTTTCGTGTGAAACATTTTTTGTCGACTGCAAATACTTCGAATTCTTCGGATGCGAAATTGTGCACCCTGTATATATAATAAAGAATACTTTTTCCGTATGTAAAAATCGTCTTTTAGTACCTAACCATAAAAAAGCGGGCATCTCGCAACCAAAAATAATTTTTTAACTCGTTGTACTCATAATGCCCCGTCATCATCATTTAAATAATAAATCTTCGACAAGCGGTCAAATTACCAAAACCGAAAATTCAATAGATAAAACCAGAAAAAGAGGAGAGATGGCTGTCAGTCAAAGAAGGCTCGTTTGGGGCCGAAGCGAAGTAAAAAATGATTTCGAATATTAAACACTATAAATCTTCCAATACACATTCCGAGATGGATTCTTGATTTCTGTATACGTGAGGTGGTACCATTGTGGTATCTATTGTATGACGGGTACCGTGGTACCGCGAAGACAGTGGCGTGGATTGTAAGAAGCTCTCTTTTATATTGAACGCCAAATTTGTAAAATCCAAAGGCCCCAGAGATCACATACATACTTAACAACAGAGAGATTATATATATATATATATATATATATATATATATATATATATATATATATATATATATGAAGTAAATGTGAACAGTGAATGCAAACTACGCTCCATCATATCTTTACCGTGTTAGAGGTTGTACAGTTTAAATAAACTGTGACAAAACACAATTCATCCTGTTACACCACTATCGAGATGATGGCATATCTGTACCACCATATCGAGAAGAAAGTCAAAACTTACCCTCCCCGCTACAGTGATACGGCAGAGGTACATGTTTCGTCTCTTACTGGATTCATCAGGGTACCAACATGCACCTGTTTGTGCAAAGGACAGATCGGAACGAAGTATGCAACACTGAACATAGTTTTGTCGACATCCCGCGGGATGGCGTTATATGTTTGGGCGACTTCCATGCGGTTGTAGTGCTGAAATCACATTCAGCAAACGTACAATATTTTTCAAAGCGACGTGTTTTGCATGCTAGAGACAGTCTGATGCTTGCACGTTCTGGGCAACTGGTTTTGTGTACTCCCTGCGCCTTGTGATTGCCTCTTTGATTTCGACCAATCAGGATGCGTGTTTGGCTGCGTGTGACAGGACCATATGTTTCTCGTATTTCACGATGTTTTTCTGTATTTTCAATGAAAATTTTTTTTGATGGTTTGTTTTTGGGGTAATTTTTGCTTTTACTCGGAAATTTACTAATATGTTTTTCCAGGTGGTTGGTAGTCTTTGGCTATCATCTAGATAGTTTAAGTTTTTTGGTCTATTCTCTATTTCTATAGATTCTTTTATAATTATTTTGGATAGTTAGTTACTATGTGCTAGCATTTTGGTGTTGTTAAAATCTATTTTATGTCCTATGTTTTTGATATATTGGGCTAGTGAGGAAGTGGTTTGTTTTTGTCTAACCTCGTTGATATGTTCATTCCTTCACGCGCTGATTTTTCTGTTGATCTGTCCGATGTATGAGAGGTTACATTGACGGCATGGAATTTCACAGACTCCTTGATTTTCAAGTGGAATTTTGGCTGATGATAAAATGTCTTTTATTTTCCGACCTGTTTCGAAAACGGTGTAGATATGGTGTCGTTTTTGAATTTTGCCAATTTTGTCTTTGGTGCCTTTGTAGGAGGGTAAGACTGCTTTTTTGTTTTTGGATTTTGTTCGGTTCTTGTTCCTCTCGACTTCTTTTTTATGGCCATTTGAATTGCGTTGTCTATATACCCGTTGTCTGTTAGGGCTTCTTTGACGGAACCTATGAAATTCCATGTAGTGAATGTAACTGAGGCTACCAAAGACCAAAAGACTACCAAGCATTTGGAAAAACATATTATGAAATTTTCGAGTAAAACCAAAAATTGCCACACCAACAAAAAAAATAAAAATAACAATATCACGACACAAAACACTTTCATTGCGTTACCGTATATAAACCAACTATCAGAAAAAATAAAATATATTTTAGGTAATAATACCATAATAGTATGCCACAGGGCGAACAATTTATTGAGATCACTTTATATGATATTAAAAAGTCAAGTTCCGACCAAAAAAAGATCTAACGCAATATATGCAATTCCATGCCTAAACTGTCCTAAGAAATACATTGGCATGACGACACAATATATTGAAAATAGAGTGAATGGACACAAGTATACCAAAAACGCATCGACATCTTTACATAAACATGAGCAAACAATTAAGCATGAATTTGATTTTAAAAATATCCACATTTTAGATACAGACAGAAATTATCACAAACTGGTCATCAAAGAAATGATACATATAAGAACAGATAAAAATGCTGTAAATGACAAACAAGATGTCAAAAACCTAAGTTAACTGTACCATAATTAAATTTTTTAATATGACATATTTGAAGCGACACTATAATAAATATTAGAAATAATATAATGGTGTCTGACACGATTTCGTATTAACTCATGCAAATCAAAGAACGTTATTAAAAAAAATAATCTTTTTTCCTATTTTTTGCTGTTATAAAAATTAATCTACCCACATCAGTTGCATACCAAGTTGTAATTATTGAATTTATTTTTAACACACGCACAAGGCTACTTTCAGGGTATGTACTATTTTATAGTTTTCACTATTTTAATCTGTGTATTGTTTTAATTTTAAGACTGTTGTAAAATCTGTTTATTTTTATATATTAACTTAAAATATAAATATAATAGGTAAGGTAAAACAATTCTGTGATACATGTTTATTAAAAAAAAATTAGTTTTGTAAATGAAAGATAAATATACCATAATTTTGAAGAAGCTCACTATGTACAGCGAAACGTCAAAAAAATTGTCTTCTTTTGATTTTCAAATGTAAAAACCTATACCGAAGAAAATATTACAAAAAAATATTAACAAAAGGTTTAAAATACAAAAATAAATTATATATATATATATATATATATATATATATATATATATATATATATATATATATATAGCGGTTGGGCTCATCAACTGGCATCTTTCCCAGACACCCTGTGTTGAAGTACTCAAGAATATTTGATTCTCGTATTTGAAGTTATTTTCGGGCGGAACATGACGATAGGATATTACTGAAATTTGTATTTCAGGAACCTTGCATTCTTGTCTTGCAGTTCAACCCTTTATTCCGTATTACTGCGACACGCCCCCCTTCAAGCAACCACTTTCCATATTGTTCCGCGATTCGTGTCTTGATCATAAATCAAGATGGAAAGCTGAGTGCCGAAGAACTCGACGACGCGCTGCACATTGTGGTCTAGTCTAACATGCGGATCCAGTCCCTATTTGCTGACTCAATGCGGGGAAAAGCCCTCTGAAAGACTCGCAAAGATCCCAACTCCAGGAGTGCCATGTTGTATTCGTGGGTCGCTATTACGATATATAAACTGAAAATTAGCCCAACACTTTACAGGCGTGTTTCGTCCACGATGCCAGCGGTTGGACTCATCAGTGGGTCCACTGGCATCTTTCCCAGATACCCTGTGTTGACGTACTTAAGAATATTTGATTCTCATATTTGAAGTTATTTTCGGGCGGAACGTGACGGTAGGATTTTACTGAAATTTGTATTTCAGAAACCTTGCATTCTTGTCTTGCAGTTCAACCCTTTATTCCGTATTACTACGACTATATATATATATATATATATATATATATATATATATATATATATATATATATATATGTATTAAAAAATAAACAATTTCACGGTCTATGCACAAAAATTATTTTATTCTCCTTACGACCATTAAGAAAAGGGGCAGACAGTATATGTTCTGCGAATTTTACTCTGGATCTCTCTCCATACTAGTTTCGACTGCCTAATGGTCTCATCAGTGAAGCTGTAACGAACCGAGAGCAAAATGCACAGGAAACAACTGTCTACTTAAAATCCCCACATCATAAAATATCGGCAGGATATTATCCGCAGATTTTGATGCCCGACTGTTATCTTAAACAATACAAACGCACATCTGAATACCCCGGAGTAAGAAAAATAAAATAACTTTTCCGAGTACATAGACCGTGAAATTGTTTATTTGTAAAAAATTTCGTACCGCCATATATATATATATAAATATATATATATATATATATATATATATATATATATATATATATATATATATATATATATATATATATATATATGGAAATGCATTATAACTCCCAACGCACCATCATCCACTCCATATAGTTCTATGTAAAATTATAGATAAACCATAAAAATTCCCAAATATTTGAGCCACCCTGTAAGCAAGGCCCTTGGCCATAATCCACATATCCGTAAGCCCGGATTTACAAGTTATTAGTCCATTTGCGAGAGACACAATAACTTTGTAGCGATTTTTTTGTCTGGCCGACGCGTGCCATTTTACGCCACACCTTGTCATTTCTTAAATAATTTAGAACTATTTTTAAATTGCCATTAGGGGTTCGCTAAAATTGTTTCTTGTAATACTTTTACGTTAAGTTACGTGTATTTATAAAGAATAATGTTAGTAATATTTTTTTGCAAAGTTTTTATTATAGTAATAATCGGTACCAAAGTCGCAGCTAGAATTTCGTGCTGCCACCCGGGTTCCAAATTACGACTCATCTTTAACGAGGGAATTTGTAGTATAATAATAAGAGAAAAAAAAACTTTACCAATTTCAATCGAATTTTAATTTTTTAAATATTTTTTTCGACTATAACAAAAAAAAATTTTTGATATCGCTTCTGTAAGGTCCAGAACTATTTTTTTTAGAATTTTATATTAGATGGTTTTGTATTTAAACACAGGATGAAGCAGCATTGATCACTGGTATCAATGCCTTGTTTCTCCCGGTTCATTGACGCAAGGACGTCTGGCAACACCACAGTAAATATTTTTGTCTCTCAAATGATTTGGAGACATCTAGAACAATTGCGCTTAGATGAGCAGGTTTGTCGTACACAGTGCTTATTTACCTCATTCATTTCGGTATCTTATAAAACATATCTCGATGGTAACTCTGAAAGACTTGTGCAAAAAAGATGGCGGACCAAAAATGGTCACGATTTTCAGTTTTTTGAGTTTATCTCAAAAAGTAAAAGTTGTATCGAAAAATATTTCAAATAAAAGTTGTAGAGAATTAAAAAATCTATCGATTCATATGATATAATTTATAGCTGGCGCCACTAGTTATCAAGATATATATTTTTTCGACATAATTTACAATTTTTGTTTTAAAAAAAAGACATTTATTAACAAATTACCGATTTAAAATTTAACATAAATATAAGTATTATCATTCTAAAAAAGTATGTCAAACTAGGAATCTGTAAGTTTTTTACTTTCCGAGAAATTCGATGTCAAAGCTTTCCTAATTAAAATACAATGCTCAATTTTAATGGAAATTGTTTATATTGTTTTATATTTTGAAGATTAATAAAAAAATTTTTTTCAATTGTGGACCGAGAAATTTTGCAAAAATCAATTTTTGCACCAAAAAAATTGCGATAACTTTTCACTGGATGGAAATAAATTTTTTTTAATGCATGCATTGGCTTTAGATGTGTCATTTCCTATCTCAAAAAAAATTTCATTTTGGACGAAAAAAACGGTTTTTTTTCAAAAATTCATAATGGCGTGGTAAATGAATATTAAGGGCTCAAATTTGCAGAAGATGCTTTTTAATACTTGTACTTTACCTGTGAATTTTTTGAATCCAAGAAATACACTTCCATACGATCTATAAACCTTCGAAAATTGGGGCGAATTTAATCGAAAATAGCTGCTGCAGGCCGCTGTCGGCGCATTATTCATTGGCGCTTCAAGGAAATTTTTGCATCACAAGTAATATTTATAATATTGAAGTTGTTTTATTAATTTATATGATAGTGACAATATGTTTAGTCATATTAGTTATTAACCATACAAATATTTAATTATATGTTACATATTATACTGTTTTTTCCCTTCATATTATTATTTCCTCATAGTTTATTAACAAAATTTTTACAAAAATTTCTATAAGCAAATCATATAAATATTTAATAATACATTAATAGTTTATTAACAAAACGATGCTCTTTAATTTTATAAGTTTGCATTAAGACAAATTAATATCATTGGTCGCTAATTATTTTCGAATTTTTGGCGCGCTAGAAGTAGATGAATAAACCAGATGTATAATGACTGGGAGGACTATGGTTGTTCTGCGCAGCGTCCATTTTGGAGCAATTCGGATTTGTGACATTCTCTCTTTTACACAATAATAAGGTAAAAAAAGTGATATATTATATTTGTATGATTTTTATACGTAATTTTAATGTATTATTAAATATTTATATGACGTATAATATATTATTATTATATTTTTATATTTTAATTTATATATATTAGGTTATAATAATATAAAGGAAAAAAAACAGTATAATATATAATATATAATTGAATATTTGTATGATTTTCTCTATAATTTTTTGTAAATATTTTGTTAATTAACAAATTAATAATTAATATGACTAAACGAATCGTTACTATCATATAAATTAATAAAACAACATCAATATTATAAATATTACTTGTGATGCATAAGTTTCCTTGAAGCGCCAATGAATAATGCGCCTGAACTATGGCAACCCGCAGACAGCAGCTATTTTTGATTAAATTAGGCCCATTTTTCGAAGGTCCACAGATCGTATGGAAGTATATTTCTTGGATCCAAAAAATTCACAGGTAAAGTACAAGTATTAAAAGGCATCTTTTTTTTTGAGATCGGAAATGATACATCTAAATCCAATGCATGCATTAAAAAAATTTTATCTCCATCCGGTGAAAAGTTGTCGCAATTTTTTTGGTGCGAAAATTGGTTTCTGCAAAATTTCTCGGCCCGCGATTGAAAAAAAAAATTTTTTAAATAGATCTTCAAAATATAAAACAATATAAACAATTTCCATTAAAATTGAGCATTGTATCTTAATTAGGAAAGTGGAAAACTGAGGTTGAATTTTAAACTTTGACATCGAATTTCTCGGAAAATAAAAAAGTTACAGATTCCGAGTTTGACATACTTTTTTAAAATAATAATACCTATATTTATGTTAAATTTTAAATCGGAATTTGTTAATAAATGTCTTTAAAAAAAAAAACAAAAACCGTAAATTCTGTCGAAAAAAAAATATATCTCGAAAACTAGTGGCGCCACCTATAACTTATATTATATAAATCGATAGGTTTTTTAATTCTCTACAACTTGTTTCAAACATTTTTCGATACAATTTTTACTTTTTGAGGTGAATCAAAAAACCGAAAATCGTGACCATTTTTTTTGCACAGGTCTTTCAGAGTTACCATCGAGATATGTTTTACAGGATGTGGAAATGAACACATTCCAAAAAAAACCAATGTTACATTTTTCTTAACAAAACCGAATATAAAACAATTAATTGTTAACCGCGGAACTTGGGCTAAAATAAACTTTAGTCTCCTTATGTTAAACTAGCGACCCGCCCCGGCTTCGCACGGGTGCAATGCTGATACTAAATACACTACAGAAAAACTGTGACTATTTATTTTATTTTTACAACAATTATTACATCGGCCTCCGACGCGCTATTTATAGGCACGCTGCCGCCGCCCCGGTCGGCCAGTACCGCCGCAAGCGCTACTTCCCGCAATTTTAAATCTGTAATATCTTCGAAAATATTCATTTAAATCTTGTGCTGTAAAGGACCATATAGATCTATATTAAATCAACAATGTATTTAAGCTATTTAATTGGATAAGGATTAATGCTGTATTGGTTAAAATCGCTTCAAAATTTGCCATTATTTGTCGTAAAAAGTAAATGACAAAAAAATGTTATTGTGGGATATCCATGAGAGATAGACATATACCATCGCGGAGTTTTCTGTAGACCTTTTCGATGTGTACAAATAATTAGTACATTATTTTGATAAATCTCGTAGGGTTCAGCCTGCGTTTGCAATGTAAGCGGAAAAAAATATGATAATTAACGACATCACATTAGAAACCTCAAAAATAACAGTATTTCTCCACTATTTAATGGATGTTATTATACATATAAACCTTCCTCTTGAATCACTCTATCTATTGAAAAAAACCGCATCAAAATCCGGTGCGTAGTTTTAAAGATTTAAGCATACAAAGGGACATAGGGACAGAGAAAGCGACTTTGTTTTATACTATGTAGTGATTTAACACAAGTTCCAAAGCGTGTCTCAACAAAAACTTGATTTGTAAATAAATTAGAAAATACAGGGTGTCTCAAAAGAAAGTTCACATTTAAAAAATCGATTTAAAAAAAAGTCAGGACTTTATTGAAAAAATGTTTATTACATATCAAAATACATTGTTTGGGAAATTATTTTTTTAAAATGATATCGTCCAAATGTAATCCGTTGCGCTCACGGCATTCATTTAATCGAGCACTAAAATTGCCCATGACGACTCAGCAGGTATTCTCCGTGATGTCTGCCATTTCGTTGCGGATATTTTCTTTTAATTGTGCCAGGGAAGTCGGTTTGTTGGCGTAAACTTTTGATTCTACATAACCCCATAGGAAAAAGTCCATAGGTGATAAATCAGGACTGCGTGGAGGCCAACTTATGTCAACTTTCTTTGAGATCAATTTGCCAGGAAAAATTTCACGCACTCGTGGCAGAGACATGTTGGACGTGTGTGAAGTTGCTTCGTCTTGCTGGAACCATGTTCTTTGGTTATAGTCAGGAAAATTTTGCAGTTCAGGCACGAAGAAGTCGTCTAACATCTCCACATACCGCTCTGAAGTCACTGTTACTGTGCGTTCCCTTTCATCTTCAAAAAAGTACAGGCCGATAATTCCTCGCGCCGACATCGCAGCCCATACAGTCACTTTCAGCGAATGTAGAGGTTTCTGATGTTTGTGTTTTGGATTGTTTGCACTCCAATAGCGGCAATTTTGCTTGTTTACATGACCATTAAGACGAAAATGGGCTTCATCCGAAAAGAAGATGTTGGTAAACGTTGAAAAGCGTTCAGTCATCTGGTTTACGAAGTCAAGCCTCTGACCAGCATCCTGAGGCTTCAATTCTTACACCAACTGAATTTTATAGGGGTTCAGCTTTAAATCTTTGTGTAAAATGCGGAATAATGATGACCTATGCACATTTAAAGCAACAGCACGCTTACGAATCGAAACGTTTGGGTCGTCACGAACAGACTGAGTAACACTCTCTACGTTTTCGACCGTTCTCGAAGACCTCGGACGCCCGGATTTTGGTTTATCTAGTGTTGAACCGGTCTCTTCAAACTTCTGGACCCATTTTCCAATAAGCCGAACGCTTGGCGCATCATTTAAGTGACGAATATGTCGAAAATTGCAGAATTTTCTACGCGCTACAGTCGCCAAATTACCGTTTTTGTAAAACTCACGTACGCAAAAAGCACGGTCCGCTCCCAAGAAACGCTCCATAGCGACTAAATTCCCAAGAGCCAGGCTACCGATTGACATACCCCCCGCGTCGCTCGGAATAGTTGCGTTCACGCAATAAGCAAAACAAATGTGTACTTTCTTTTGAGACACCCTGTATTTCTTGGAGTTTTTTATTTATTTGTAAAAAGTAATTATTTACATTCAACGTGAAATAAAATGTCATTCAAAGGTTCCATAGTGGATGCCGTTCGACCTTAAAAGAACTCCCACTAATATTGTTTACAAACTCGGCAAACTCAAACGTGACCGTAGCTCCCTAATCTGTTTTCAAAGTAATTTTAAAAACCCGATTAAACTTACAACCGTATAAACACTTTGTTTTATAATAAGTGTGAACCCGTTCGCGTTTTGAAATATCGTGGGTGTCGTGGTATCGCCATCGCCACCGCTGCCACTAGATCGAATATCTATGTGTGTACGTGTGTGCACATACTTTACAGCCTGATAATTCATTTGAATTTTCGACCAACCTAATAGTCGTTCACTTTATAGGCTTATTGACACGTGAAAGTACTTAATTGTTAATAACATCGAGGAGTTTTATTGGTACTTATGTTTAAAATAATCATAGGTGTAGCAAGACGGGGATCAGGGGGCTCTCCTCCGCTAGAATCTTGCTTATTACAAACTAAATTGGTACTTAAAAGTGGAAAAGCAATATAGGAAAGGAGAGACGACAACAATCATAATAATATATAGAACAAAAGAAGACAAAACAAAATAACTGAAACAGAAATATTGGGATGAACACAGAAAGCAAAAGAGAGGTACTAATAGTAAGCTAAGAATGGGACTTACCAGTTGAAAAATCGATTTTTAACCTACTTCTAAAAGAAGGAGGTTCTCAATTCGTCGAGTATGTATGTTTTTTTATGTATGTACACCGATTACTCCGGAACGGCTGCACCGATTTGAATGACATTTTTTACGTTATATTCAGGAAGTTGCTGCGATGGTCCCATATTTTTTTGGCATAAATTAATGCAGTAATATCCAAGATGGTGCTGACAATATGTGGGCCAAAAAAATTAATTTGGTCTGATTTTCTCCAAAATTGGTATGGGAGAATTTTGGGGATCGTACATAACGAATCTAAAATTATTTTTAAAAATTCAATATGGCGGATCCAATATGCAACTGCAGTGGCAGTGCCACTGCCACTGCTACTGTGACTGCCACTGCCCCTGCAACTGCAACTGCACTGCCACTGCAACTGCTATTGCCACAGCCACTGCCACTGCCACTGCGACTGCAACTGCCACTGCAACTGTCACTGCAACTGCCACTGCAACTGCCATTGCCACTGCCACTGTCACTGCCACTGCCATTGCGACTGCCACTGCCACTCCAACTGCCACTGCCGCTGCAACTGCCACTGCAACTGTAACTGCCACTGCCACTGCAACTGCCACTACAACTACCACAGCAACTGCCTCTCCAAATGTCACTGCAACTGCCACTGCTATTGCCACTGCAACTGCCACTGCTATTGTCACTGCTATTGCCACTGCAACTGCCACTGCAACTGCCACTGCTATTGTCACTGCTATTGCTACTGCCACTGCCACTGCCACTGCCACTGCCACTGTGACTGCTGCTGCTACTGCCACTATTACTGCCACTGCGACTGTCACTGCGACTGTCACTGCGACTGCCACTGCGATTACCACTGCGCCTGCCAGTGCGCCTGCCACTGCGACTGCTACTGCTATTGCCACTGCAACTGCCACTGCCACTGCGACTGCCACTGCTATTGCCACTGCCACTGCGACTGCCACTGCGACTGCCACTGCTACTGCCACTGTGACTGCCACTGATACTGCCACTATTACTGCAACTGCGACTGCCACTGCGACTGCCACTGCGACTGCCACTGCGACTGCCACTGCGACTGCCACTGCGACTGCCACTGCGACTGCCACTGCGACTGCCACTGCGACTGCCACTGCGACTGCCACTGCGACTGCCACTGCGACTGCCACTGCGACTGCCACTGCGACTGCCACTGCGACTGCCACTGCGACTGCCACTGCGACTGCCACTGCGACTGCAATTGCCACTACAACTGTCATTGCCACTGCCACTGCTACTGCCACTGCGACTGCCACTGCGACTGCCACTGCGACTGCCACTGCGACTGCCACTGCGACTGCCACTGCAACTGCCACTGCCACTGCTACTTCCACTGCGACTGCCACTGCGACTGCCACTGCGACTGCCACTGCGACTGTCACTGCGACTTCCACTGCGACTGCCACTGCGACTGCCACTGCGACTGCCACTGCAACTGCCACTGCGACTGGCACTGCGACTGCCACTGCGACTGCAACTGCGACTGCCACTGCGACTGCCACTGCGACTGCCACTGTGACTGCAATTGCCACTGCAACTGTCATTGCCACTGCCACTGCTACTGCCACTGCGACTGCCACTGCAACTGCCACTGCGACTGCCACTGCGACTGCCACTGCGACTGCCACTGCGACTGCCACTGCGACTGCCACTGCAACTGCAACTGCCACTGCAACTGTCACTGCAACTGCTATTGCCATTGCGACTGCCACTGGCACTGCTACTGCCACTGCAACTGCCACTGCAACTGCCACTGCCACTGCAACTGCCACTGCAACTGCCACTGCAACTGCCACTGCAACTACCACTGCAACTGCTATTGCCACTGCTACTGCCACTGCCACTGCCACTGCAACTGCCATTGCAACTGCTACTGCAACTGCTTTTGCCACTGCCACTGCACTGTCAAGGAAGTTGTTGTAAAGGTAGAAAATAATACAATTAAAAGCAAAGAATATATAAAATACCTAGGTGTCCTCTTAGATAGAAATATGACCATGGGACAGCATGTCAGAAGTGTTGCTAAAAAAGCAACAAACGCCATAGGGAATATAAGTAGAATTCTCCCTAACATCGGAGGAGCCAGAGAGAGAAACAGGAGAATACTCCTTACTGTTGCAGAATCCATTATCCTGTATGGAGCAGAAATATGGGGAAGAGCCATGAAGCGGACAATTTATAGAAATATCCTGCTAAGTGTCCAAAGGAAAGCGGCAATAAGAATCGCGAGCGCCTATAGAACTGTATCAACCAAAGCCATTCTGGTTATCGCTAGAACTCCGCCGATCTATCTACTGGCGGAGGAGAGAAGTTCTATACAAGAAGGGACTGACAGAAAAATATCTAGAGAAAGAACTCTCAGAAAGTGGCAGAAAGAATGGCAGGAAAATACAAATATGGACACAAAGGCTGATACCAAACCTGGAGCCATGGGTTAAAAGAAACCATGGGGATGTGACGTATCATCTCACCCAGCTAATCTCTAGACACGGATGATTTCAGTCATACAGACATCGCTTTAAGGTGGCGGAGAGTGACCAATGTATATATTGTGGAGAAGTAGACACTGTCGAACATACATTCTTTAAGTGCAGTAGATGGGAAATGGATAGAGGGACGGCCGAAAGTGGTATAGGGGAGATAATCGCACAAAATATCGTGGAAAAGATGCTGCAGGACGAGAATGGTTGGAAAACAATAAATCAACTTGCTAGAAGTATCATAGAAAGAAAGGAGAAGGATTTTAGACTGGCAGAAAGATAGTAAAAAGATTGGAACATCATGACTAAGACACCCTCTTTGAAGTAATACCCAAGGGCCGTTCCGAAGAGGAAAACCGTAGTGTCCTAAGGGGTGTGGTTTTAGTGGGTAGGGTGCTCCCTAGATTGGACACGCGAGTCCCACAAGAGTGCGTAAAAAGCATTTCCACAACTCTACAAAATAAAAAAAAACCGCCACTGCAACTGTCACTGCTACTGCCACTGCCACTGCCACTGCAACTGTCTCTGCAACTGCCACTGCAACTGCCACTGCAACTGCCACTGCAACTGCCACTGCAACTGCCACTGCAACTGCCACTGCAATGGCCAGTGCAACTGCCACTGCAACTGCCACTGCAACTGCCACTGCCACTGCAACTGCCACTGTAACTGCCATTGCAACTGCCACTGCAACTGCCACTACAACTGCCACTGCAACTGCCACTGGAGAATCACCCAGTATACGGAAATATTAATCTAAGTAAAGACGTATACAAGAAAGTTTAAGGAGCGTCTTAAATTAAAAGTTACTCAATTGCATTCGACAAAGTTCACACTTTCCCGGACAAAATCTTAATGAGGGTATGCAGAAGCCCGTTTTTTTTCTTATGTTAGTAAAATTTAGCTATTTCTGCGTAATTTGATGAAATTTTAGGCCAAAATAAAATTATGACTTTTTGGGTCTGTGACCGTGGGTGGAACCACAGTGCATTGTGGTCGTAGCTATTAGGTCTCTATAAAACAGAATCCTGTCAAAAAAACGTAAGAAAAAAATCAGAGTAGTGTTACAAAAGAAGCAGAACCATCAAGATGTTAATAACAACCGAAAATAAAATTAAAATTCCGATATATCCAGAATTATTTCTAATTTATAACAATTCAAACAAAAGTAGTAACAGACAAAAAAACTAACCAGGAACCTTGTACAATACAAACGACGTGTGGTCACGGCCAATCAAAATGCTGAAAGAGCTGACGACTGGCCGGCCGATGATAGCCGGATAAGAGGGCAGTCGTACCTCCGCGATGACTCGTATTATTTCTCAGATATAAGTACTAATTACCGCAACAGATCTGATAAGCTGCTCATTTGTACAAAAATGTTATTAATGCGTTGATTGGACAATCGAAGAGGGAAAGATTCCGATTCGATTTTGAAGTTCGGTTCGAATAAATCGTAATACGTTTACCTTTTAGAAAAGTTGTTTTAATAGATTAGTTGGTAAAAGAAATAATTAGTAACGATGATACAGGGTGAACCATTAAAATTTAACTTATCAACTACATTATTTATTGTTAGTAGCACTCATCTTCTTTTTTCGGGTCGTCAACCCTATAGATAGATAGATTTAATATATTTTGTTTACAAAATTTAAGTACATGATAACAAGGTTTATTTTTTTTGCTATAATCAATTAGCTAATAATTATACTGCACCATCAAAACTGAACAAACCAGGAGAGGGAAACCCACCCTAAATTGTATGAGAATACAATTTGTGTGCCGAAATTATCTCCCCCAAAGTCAATACAGTACCGAGTAGTTAGAGGATGAGGAAATAGAGTGAACTGGCCCGTGGCATTTCTCTTTTCTTTCATTTTCTTTAATAAAAAGTTAAGGGAATAACTTGATAAAGAAGTTTTGAATTTTTTAAGGCAAATTTCCTTATTCTTCCCTTAAATAATTTAGTGCAATGTATTTATTTTCGTGTAAACTCTGGGAGCATATTAAATATCCTTGGTACGTAATAATTAAAAAATATCCAACATTATGTTGCAGTTAAAACCGGGACAGAAAGATTTTTATTTATTATAGAACGGGTTTAGTAATGATTTTTAATAAATATTGATATAATGTATATATATATATATATATATATATATATATATATATATATATATATATATATAAACATAACCTTTCTATCCTAAGGTGTAAAGTTAGTATTTACCGCCTATATTTTTACATTTATGTATGTAGCGACTTTCCCACTCTATTTTGTTCTTTTTGATCTTTTTCGCGGTTTCCCAAGTTTCTCCTTTCTTCGTTAGTATTTGCGTTTTTCCTCGGCTTTCCTCTTCTGTCATTAGTCCTTTATCTATATTTCTATTCACTAAACTTTTTGTGTCAGAAAAGCCTTTTCTGTGTTCAAAAATGCCATATATGCTTCTGCTCCTTTAGCTAATGTTTTTCTATCATTTATTTTATGGAGCCGCACTATCCTTCATCCAACTGGTATCTTACTACATTCATTAATCTCTGTAATATTTTTTGAATGTTTTAGTACTATGCTCAACAAAATGATCTCTCCTCTGTAATTTCCACATACTGTAGGGTCCCTTTTCTTATGTATTGGCATTATCATTCTTACTTTCGCGGTATTCTTTCGCTTCTCAAGGTTTTGTTAAATGTTTCCGTATACAGGGTGATCCTCCAGCTGCAGTTGCAGTGGCAGTTGCAGTTACACTGGCAGTTGCAGTGGCAGTTGTAGTGGTAGTTGCTGTTGCAGTGGCAGCCCAATGACAGTCCAGTGACAGTGGCAGTTGCAGTGGCAGTTGCAGTGGCAGTTGCAGTGGCAGTTGCAGTGGCAGTTGCAGTGGCAGTTGCAGTGGCAGTGGCAGTGGCAGTTACACTGGCAGTTGCAGTGGCAGTTGTAGTGGTAGTTGCTGTTGCAATGACAGTCCACTGACAGTCCAGTGGCAGTTGCAGTGGCAGTGGCAGTGGCAGTTGCAGTGGCAGTTGCAGTGGCAGTTGCAGTGGCAGTTGCAGTGGCAGTTGCAGTGGCAGTTGCAGTGGCAGTTGCAGTGGCAGTTGCAGTGGCAGTTGCAGTGGCAGTTGCAGTGGCAGTTGCAGTGACAGTTGCAGTGGCAGTTGCAGTTGCAGTGGCAGTTGCAGTTGCAGTGGCAGTTGCAGTGGCAGTTGCAATGGCAGTTCCAATGGCAGTTGCAGTGGCAGTTGCAGTGGCAGAGGCAGAGGCAGCGGCAGTGGCAGTGGCAGTTGCAGTAGCAGTCCAGTGGCAGTGGCAGTTGCAGTGACAGTTGCAGTGGCAGTTGCAGTGGCAGTTGCAGTGGCAGTTGCAGTGGCAGTTGCAGTGGCAGTTGCAGTGGCAGTTGCAGTGGCAGTTGCAGTTTTTTTTTTTTTTTTTTTTTTTGTAGAGGTGTGGAAATGCTTTTTACGCACTCCGTGTGGGACTCGCGTCTCCAATCTAGAGAGCACCCTACCCACTAAAATCACACCCCTTAGGACACTACGGTTTTCCTCTTCGGAACTACCCTCGGGTATTACGTCAAAGAGGGTGTCTTAGTCATGGTGTTCCAATATTTTTACTAACCCTCCGCCTGTCTAATATCCTTCTCCTTTCTTTCCATGATACCTCTAGCAAGTTGATTTATTGTTTTCCAGTCCTCCTCGTCCTGCAGCATCTTTTCCATGATATTTTGTGCCGTTATCTCCCCTATACTACTTTCCGCCCTCCTTCTATCGTTTTCCCATCTAATGCACTTAAAAAATGTATGTTCGACCGTGTCCACCTCTCCACAATATATACATAGGTCACTCTCCGCCACCTTAAAGCGATGTCTGTATGACTGAAAACATCCGTGACCAGAGATTAGCTGGGTAAGATGATACGTCACATCCCCATGTTTTCTTTTAATCCATGGCTCCAGGTTTGGTATCAGCCTTTGTGTCCATGTTCCTTTATTTGTGTTTTCTTGCCATTCTTTCTGCCACTTTCTGAGAGTTATTTCTCTAGATGTTTTCCTGTCAGTCCCTTCTTGTATAGATCTTCTCTCCTCCGCCAGTAGATAGATCGGCGGGGTTCTAGCGATAACCAGAATGGCTTTGGTTGATACGGTTCTATAAGCGCTCGCGATTCTTATTGCCGCTTTTCTTTGGACACTCAGCAGGATATTTCTGTAAGTTGTCCTCTTCAAGGCTCTTCCCCATATTTCTGCTCCATACAGGATAATGGACTCTGCAACGGAAAGGAGTATTTTCCTGTTTCTCTCTCTGGTTCCTCCGATGTTAGGGAGAATTCTACTTATATTCCCTATGGCGTTTGTTGCTTTTTTAGCAACACTTCTGACATGCTGTCCCATTCTCATATTTCTATCTAAGAGGACACCTAAGTATTTTATATGTTCTTTGCTTTTAATTGTACCATTTTCCACCTTTACAACAACCTCCCTTACAGTGCGCCTACCCGCCAGAACAACCAACTCGGTTTTTTGTGGGGCTAAGCTAAGTTGTTTTTGCCTGAGCCATTCCGTTACTCTTTCCAAGACTCGGTTTGCTGATTCCTGTAATCTGCACGCATTCTTCTCCACCACCGTTATTCCGATATCGTCCGCATATCCAATAAGTTTCACCGTACGTGGAACTGGGATCCTTAATATGCCATCATAGTAGATGTTCCACAAGGTCTGACCCAGGACTGAGCCCTGAGGTACGCCGCATGTCATTCTCATTTTTCCATTTTCCCCTATGTTTAGCCACCTTTCCTCAAGGTAGCTTGCAATCATGTTATACAAATAGGGGGCAATTTGTCTTTTTCTCAATTCTTCTAGTATTCCAGCCCATGGAGCTGAGTTGAAAGCATTTCGGACATCTACAGTTACTAGTATGCACCTTTTCGTAGCCCCTCTTTCGTTGGCCTCATCAGCAATTTTTTGAACCTTGTTTAATGCCTGGATAGTAGATCTTCCTTTTCTAAAACCAAATTGTTTGTCGGCGAGGTCGCCGGTCCGTTCTATTTCCGTTTTAAGCTTTCCTAATATCAGGTGTTCCAATAGCTTTCCTAGTGCATTCAAAAGGCAGATGGGTCTATACGCCTTGTTGTTCTGTCCTTGTTTAATCTTTTCTATAAGCACTAGCTGTGCGACCTTCCACTCCTGTGGGAAAACTCCTTTCACTAGAAATTGGTTTAGGATCTTAAGTATATTATTCGGGTGTCCCTTAACTGTTGCCTTAATGATTTCTGGGGGCAGATGATCAGGTCCTGGAGCCTTCTTTTCCCTTAGCTTATCACAGGCAGCTATTATTTCTATCCTGGTAAATAAAGGAATTTCTGCTTCTTTGACTGGTATTCTATCCCACTTTCTAACTTCGTGTGTAGGGAATAGTTCTTCCGCTACTTTAGTTTGTTCTTCATCGCTGAGCATTGTTGGTGATGTTCTTTTGATTTTATCCATAACGATTCTGTATCCTTTACCCCACAAGTCGTGTTCAACTTCTTCTACCACTTTATTCCAAGCATTCTTTTTCGCGTTATAGATAGTTTTCTTTAAGTTAGCACGACTTTGTCGGTAGTTATTTACGGCTTCCTGTTTCTGTCTTTGATCTTCGTTTTTGTTAGCCCTAGTCATATCTCTTTTCTTTCTCACACATAATTTTCGTGTTTCCGCTACCTCTTCTGTCCACCAGTACATCGGCTTTTTATTTCCAGGTGCTCTCTTTCTTTTCAGACACTTATTGCAAGCTAACGTAATGATTTTGCTTAAGTCCCTTGCCTCTATTTGCTTGATTTTTCTTTGTTCAAGTTTCTTACCAACTTCCTCGACAACTTTGCATATTTGTTCTTTTTTAAGTGGCAGTTGCAGTGGCGGTGGCAGTTGCAGTGGCAGAGGCAGAGGCAGTTGCAGTGGCAGTTGCAGTGGCAGTTGCAGTGGCAGTTGCAGTGGCAGTTGCAGTGGCAGTTGCAGTGGCAGTTGCAGTGGCAGTTGCAGTGGCATTTCCAGTGGCAGTTGCAGTGGCAGTTGCAGTGGCAGTGGCAGTTGCAGAGGCAGTTGCAGTGGCAGTTGCAGTGGCAGTGGCAGTGGCAGTTGCAGTGGCAGTGGCAGTTGCAGTTGCAGTGGCAGTTGCAGTGGCAGTTGCAGTGGCAGTTGCAGTGGCAGTGGCAGTTGCAGTGGCAGTTGCAGTGGCAGTTGCAGTGGCAGTTGCAGTGGCATTTCTAGTGGCAGTTGCAGTGGCAGTTGCAGTGGCAGTGGCAGTGGCAGTGGCAGTGGCAGTGGCAGTGGCAGTTGCAGAGGCAGTTGCAGTGGCAGTGGCAGTTGCAGTGGCAGTTGCAGTGGCAGTTGCAGTGGCATTTCCAGTGGCAGTTGCAGTGGCAGTTGCAGTGGCAGTTGCAGTGGCAGTTGCAGTGGCAGTGGCAGTTGCAGAGGCAGTTGCAGTGGCAGTTGCAGTGGCAGTGGCAGTGGCAGTTGCAGTGGCAGTTGCAGTTGCAGTGGCAGTTGCAGTTGCAGTGGCAGTTGCAGTGGCAGTTGCAGTGGCAGTTGCAGTGGCAGTGGCAGTGGCAGTTGCAGTGGCAGTTGCAGTGGCAGTTGCAGTGGCAGTTGCAGTGGCAGTTGCAGTGGCCGTTGCAGTGGCATTTCCAGTGGCAGTTGCAGTGGCAGTTGCAGTGGCAGTTGCAGTGGCAGTTGCAGTGGCAGTTGCAGTGGCAGTGGCAGTTGCAGTGGCAGTTGCAGTGGCAGTTGCAGTTGCAGTGGCAGTGGCAGTTGCAGTGGCAGTTGCAGTGGCAGTTGCAGTGGCAGTGGCAGTTGCAGTGGCAGTTGCAGTGGCAGTTGCAGTGGCAGTTGCAGTGGCAGTTGCAGTGGCAGTTGCAGTGGCAGTTGCAGTGGCAGTTGCAGTGGCAGTGGCAGTTGCAGTGGCAGTTGCAGTGGCAGTGGCAGTTGCAGTGGCAGTTGCAGTGGCAGTTGCAGCGGCAGTGGCAGTGGCAGTTGCAGTAGCAGTCCAGTGGCAGTGGCAGTGGCAGTCGCAGTGGCTGTCGCAGTGGCTGTCGCAGTGGCTCTCGCAGTGACTGTCGCAGTGGCTGTCGCAGTGGCAGTCGTTACCGAAATAGTTATCCAGTATTTACATAGTTTTAGTACCATTGAATATATTTTTAACGCAAAATTTAATACAAACTCGTTATTGCAAATTCAACTCCATTTTTGAAACAGTAAAATATCGAAAACACGTAGATATACTCAAGATGGCTTAACTTTTACAAATGTTAAGCTACGACGATAAAATTTGGCGAGAATGTCAATAATAGATGTGGCAAACCTAACCAAAAAAAAAAACAAAATCCAAATCAGCTGACTCAGAGCGTCACTGGGTGGAACGTTTTTATCACGGTGGTATTCTGTCAGAAGGTGCTCGTGTATCCACAGTACCTATAGTTGTCGCGCCACTGAATCTGTGACATCCTTTTCTTAGGACTGGTGTGAAAATGTTTTTTTTTCCACTTTCTGAGCAATTATTAATTTCTTTTTTCCTTTCAGTATCACTTTTTTAAACAGAAATAATGTATTTGAATAACAGTACAGCAAACACGGAAGAAGTTCAGTCTATTTTAAAAACAAAGCATATATATTAAAGAATATGTTAAATATAATATGCAAAGCAGTATGGTAAAAAAGATTGATTGTGTAATTCAAGTCGCTGGTCGTCCGGCTTCCTCCTTAAAATTGAATCTGATAAACGCATCAAATAAATTAAAGAAATTTGTTTTAAATTCTATCTGGCTTCATCTGAAATATGAATAAAAATTTCGGAATTCTTAATTTGTCACATGTTCGGACAACAAGACGAAAACATTAATATTTTTTGGTTAGTTTTATTAGTTAAACATCTGTAGTATCTGCTTTTTACATTTTTTCAATGGACGTGCTTATATACATGGATCGGGTCTTATTAAATAATGAGTATGAATTATGCAAATCGACACAAAAATGCGTGAACGGGTATTTCTACAAAAATTTGTATACTTTTCTAAACAACTTTAACTCAACATTTTTAACGTTTGTTTGAAGGTTGTAGACAATGTTGAAGAATGACTAAAATGTGGTTGGACTTGCATTGTCTTTATTTCTATTTATTTTTACGACGTTTCGATTAGGTTGTATCTTAATCGCTATCAAGTATAAACTGAATGTTTTGTCTTAAGACTACGAGCTTATATTGGGACTGTGTCCATTGAAGCGCAAAGTTTCGCTTCACTGTACACACCTTAATGATTTGATGTTACAAAGTAGTGGTTGCCAAAGATTAGGTATCTCAATACTCGGTTTACTGAAGATTCCATTATTGTTTTTAATGTATGCTACTTCTATAAGTTTTCTTGTTTTTCATATTGGGTTCCATATATATTGTCGCAGCCTCAGACCATTTTATATGGTATTGTTTATCCCAGGAGTGTTCTGCAATACCTGATCTCGACGTTTCCCCTTTTTAACCGACTTCTAAAAGAAGGAGGTTCTCAATTCGTCGCGTATATATATATATATATATATATATATATATATATATATATATATATATATATATATATATATATATATATATATATTTTTTTTTATCTATGTACACCGATTATTCCGGAACGGCTTGACCGATTTGAATGAAATTTTTTACGTTATGTAAAGGAAGTTACTGCGGTGGTCCCATATTTTTTTGGACGAAATTGGTGAAGTAAAATCCAAGATGGCGCTGACAATATGGCGGCCAAAAAAATTAATTTTGTCCGATTTTCTCCAAAATTGGTATGGAGGAATTTTCGGGATTGTACCAAACGAATCTGAAATTATTTTAAAAAAATTCAAAATGGCGGATCCAATATGGCGAACAAAAAAATTTAATTTTGTCCGATTTTCTCCAAAATTGGTAGGGGGGAGTTTTCGAGGTCGAAAATTACGAATTCAAAACATTTTTTAAAAAATTCAATATGGCGGATCCAATATGTCGGACAAAAAATCGATTTTGTCCGATTTTCTCCAAAATTGGTACAGGGGAGTTTTCGGGGTCGCACATGACGAATCTAAAATTATTTTTAAAAAATTCAATATGGCGGATCCAATATGGCGGATAAAAAAATTAATTTTGTCCGATTTTCTCGAAAATTGGTATGGCGGAGTTTTCGGCGTCTCACATAACGAATCTGAAATTATTTTTAAAAAATTCAATACGGCGGATCCAATATTTCGGACAAAAAATCAATTTTGTCTTATTTTCACCAAAATTGGTATGGGGGAGTTTTCGGGGTAGCACATGACGAATCTAAAACTATTTTTAAAAAATTCAATATGGCGTATCCAATATGATGGATAAAAAATTAATTGTATTCAATTTTTTTCAAAATTGATATGAGGAAGTTTTTGGGATAGCACATTACGAATCTGATATTATTTAAAGAAAATTAAATATGGCGGATCTAATATGGCGGATTAAAAATCCTACATCTCTGGAATTTGTCTGAAGTCAGTATGGAGGGATTTTTGTTAGTGTTAATTACGAAATTAAAATATTTTTTGAAAAACTCAATCTGGCGGATTCAATATGGTGTTCTAAAAATTTTACATATGTCGACTTTCTCAAAAACTGAGGGTGTAAATTATGAATTTAGTCCTATTTTTTCAGAATTCAATATGGCGAATGCAATATAGCTGACAAAAAATTTTACATGTTTCCATTTTGTTCAAATGTGGAACTGAATCATTTTTGAGGATGTACATAGCGAATATAAAATTATTTTAAGAAAATCTAATACGTCAGATGCAATATGACCGTTTAGAAATTTTTAATTTCTGGATTTCATCTAAAATTGGTACTAGGGGGCTTTGAAGGGTTTAGATTTAAATTAGATTAAGACGTTAAAGTTGCTTTTTTTGAAATTCGTTATGGCGGATCCAATGTGATGGGTTGAAAATTTTACGTTATACACATTTTTTTAGATTTGGTATTAGGGCGTTGGGGGGTGGTGTATTACGAATATGAAGTTAATTTTTTACAACTATTAGATTGATTAGATACAATATGAAGGACTAAAGATTTTACATTTTCCGGTTTTACCTAAAATTGATATTGCAGGGTTCTTGGGGCGTGTACCAACCCAATATGCAATATAAAATATATCGGGCTAAGAAATTTATGTCTCAAATTCTTTAAATATTGATATTGGAAGGTTTTGGGGCCTATATTATCAATCTAAAAGTAATTTGAAATATAAGATATTGGATTTACTATGACAGACTAAATATTTGTTTGACACAATTTTATTGGTATTTGGAGAAATCTAAGAATCAAAGAATTTTTAGTGGTTCATTTTAGGGTGAATTACAATTCTGGATAAAATGGATACTTTTTTGCCACCTTGGAGTCATTGCGAGGTACATTAATCTCGATTAGCACGTAGTTCAAATAATTTATGAATATCATAAAGAATTCAAAACTAAAAATCGAAAAATAAAATTTTTATTAAAAAATTGAGCCGACTTCTAAAAGTGCGCTAAAAAGTGAAAAATAACTAGAAATTTTTATATGAAATTGAAATTTTTGAAGTCGGCGCCAAATTATTTCTAAATGAAATAAATAACTACTAATATATACAAATTATGGTAAGAAAGCAAATACAAATAAAGTATTTTTAATCTGTTTATGCAAATCACATTTTGTCAGGTATTAGTTTGGCGCCGACTTCAAAAAGTTCAATTTCATATAAAAATTTATGGTTATTTTTCACTTTTTAGCGCTCTTTTAGAAGTCGGTTCAATTTTTTTATAAAAATTTTATTGCTTTTATAAAAAGAAATCTATCCATATCAATTGCATACAAAGTATCATAATTGAATTTATTTTTAACCACACACAAAACTACTTTTAAGGTATGTACTATTTCATAATTTTTACTATTTTAAATTATATATATATATATATATATATATATATATATATATATATATATATATATCATAAATTTGTAATAAATATGGTTTTATTTTAAATAAAAGAAAATGTTATTTTCTTCCAAAAAAAATATATCTTGATAACTAGTGGAGCAACCTATAACTCTATTTACACATGTCAATAGGTATTTACAACTTTTGTTTGAAACTTCTTTTCACACAATCTTTTGTGTTCAAAATAAACTGGAAAACCCGAAAAAAGTGATAATTTTTGTTCCGCCATTTTGTTAGCACAGAGTTGCCAATGTTAACATCGAGATATGTTATTTAGGAAGCCGAAATATACACTTTCCAATAATAAAATCGCATGTTACATTTTTTTCGCGATAAGAGTATAATTTTCATGGAGTATAAATAAAACTGAAAATAGGTTGAATGTTTGCAATTTAACTAAGCACCACCAAATCTCTTTATTTCTGGAGAACAACCCATAAAAAAGATGTCATATGGTACACACTGCAACATTACAGTTGTAGAGGTGTTTTAACTGTACAATTTCCAAGAATTGAAGAAAAAACATGATTTACGGAAACAAAAAAAAATACATTAACGAGCTTGTTATTGAACTGACCGCGTGAGTTCTGTTAAAATATCTAACGGCAAGGTAACTTGAATGATTCATACGTAGCAAAGTTTCTCTTAAATAACAAACATCAACTTTTATAATATTTTCATTAAATTTCCAGTTAATTTTTCACATTTAATTACAGGCCGGGCCTGTTCGACCTGTTCAGAAGTTTATGGAAAATGCAACAGTCTCTGATGACATCAAAAGAACCCCCTCGGAGCCAGGGGCGTATCCAGGCTATCTTTGAGGGGTGAAGATATCACAAAAATACAGTATGACAAGCAAAAACAAGTGGCCCACGGGGGAAAGGGGAGAGTTAACGACATTTACGTTTCTTATGCAGCCCTGCTTGTATTATTACATTCAATATAACATTTTATCATATTAAACTTTTAAAATTTTCGAAATTTTTCCATTTTGAGTTTTTAAATAAACAAATTGCAAGCTGACTAGCTAATAAGCCTCAAGCTTTGGCCGAATAAGTGATTCTTTTATTTATTCATAGTCACAGCCTGCTATTTTAAAACATACTATACAATATATTATATTCATCGAACTTAAAGTGTTCTAAGCAGTGACCTGTGGAAAAGATTAAAATATTTAGATATTCTTTTTAATCGAGATCAGTTAGAATATTTATTATATTATACCGGGTGTCAACGAATCTATTAGACAAGTCATTATTTCTAGAGTATTATGTGTATCAAAATGAGAATTGGTACAGGTAAATGGTATGTGAAGGGGAGAGCTTTCGCATATTTTCCACTTTCCGGTTTCACCGGAAATGGCCCCGGTTTTGAATTCTTAAATAGAACACCCTGTATATTTTAACATCTGTGGATTTCTGAGACAATTCTAGATCAGAATGTGACATTTTAAAAACTTTTTACGGCTACTTCATTTTTTTAGAGCCACTTTAAAATTGCATCTAGGTGGCCATGATCGGACGCAAACTAATCTAACGGCCTTAGGTGATGTCAAAAAAATACAATCGCACAGTTTTAGTGACTAGTATGAAAGACAGGAAATGGATTAAAAAATTTAACAAAATTAACACAAAACAGTAGTGAACATAACCCGATTCTCTCAATCCCCCCACTCCTCGACCTTGACCTTGACCTTGCTTCACCCCTCTTTGGCCCCGCCCACATGTCCTTGTCATTGACCTTGAAAGTGCACGTGTGCTTTGGCCTTGGCCTTGTGTTCAAGGTTGTGTGTGTGACCTTGACCTTGACCTTGGTCGAGACGACCTTGACTTTGTTGAAGGTCATCTTGGGTGTGTGACCTTGAAGATATGTTACGTGGTTGGGGGTGACCTTGAATGGTTTTATATAGAGTATGGGGCAGTTTCATTCATCAGTTGGCTCTGACTTGTATAGGTAGTACATGTGTTAATATTTGACAAATCATGGCATATGTTTGTGAAAATTGCGGTTCTAAGTTTACTAAGAGTTATAATATGAGACGTCATAAAAGAGAATCGTGTGCGGCGAGATTTAATGAAGTGCCTGGAGGAAAACGGCTCCGAATTGAAGAGTATACATCGACGATTCCGGTAATTAATTGCGCTACATGTAATGTAGATGTTCCAATAAATCATATGTCAGCGCATAAACGAACACAACAACATAAAAATAATTCATGTTTGCCGGTATGTCATGGTGTGCAACTCGTTCAATGTGCCTTCAAAAGAAGAATTGCAACCTATCGGGTTAGCAGTGATATGGAGCATTCCGATTACGTAATGTTCTTTGCAGACATTAAATCCAAGGTGGTGGAACTTGTTAATAATTTATTGCGTGTGCATCATGCTTTAAAAGTTAACATGACAGCTGTTGGCGAGTACATGCTTCCGTCACAAGAAATATTCAGTGAAAAATCCTTCAACACTGCTAATCAAATAATTAGTGTAGAAAGTGATTTGGATGCCGTTTACCATTCTTTCACCGAATCAATAAAAACGCAGGCGACAGAGTTCCAGGAGAAAGATTCAGGTATGGAAAAATCAAAACCCGATATATTAAACTGATTTTTATATATTATTTTTCTTGTTATAGGATGGGCTCTTGTGCGAATTTTATACTTGGAAGTTGGTATCAACAAGTATATGCCTATGGGTGGCTCATCATACATCAAGTTGCCGTGTTCTATTGAAAAGAAAGGAGCTGTCGTCAATGTGATTAACCAGGACGAATTTTGCTTTGTGTGGGCTGTAACATCAGCATTGTTTCCTCCAACAGCAGAGCCTTCACAGAAGACATCCTACCCCCATTTTTCTAGAGTGCTAAATGTAACAGGTATGGATTTTCCAGTAAAATTACGTGACATTAAAAAATTTGAGGAAATGAACAACATATCAATTAACGTATACGGTCTGGAATCTAAATATGAAAATAATGAAATAATACATGAAGTTATTGGTCCACTGAGGTATGCGTCAAAAAAGTTGGATAGGCATGTAAATTTATTGTTAATTACAAAAGACTGTAGTAGTAAAGATGGCGGTGAACATTTTTGCGATACGACTTGTTCAAAGAGTCATTATTGTTGGATTCGGGATTTATCACGTTTAGTTTCAAGTCAAATTAGTTGTCAACAACATAAAATATATTTCTGTGATGGTTGCCTCATTTATTTTAGTACACCGTCAGCTTTAACTTTACATCAAAGCTACGATTGTAACCACATTTTCACGCAAACACCCTCAGTGGATTTAAAAATCGATAAATTTGGAAAGAGTGTGCCGGAAAATATTTTAAAATTCGAGGGTATAGAAAAGCAAATGCGCGTTCCATTCGTGGTTTATGCAGATTTCGAATCTGTTTTAAAACCCATTGAAACGGTACAACCAAACCCACAAAATTCTTACACTGTAAAAAGTTTTAAACATGAACCATATTCTTTTGCTTATTTAATTAAATGCTCTTTTGACGACTCACTTTCGAAATTTGAGCTATTTCGGGGGAATAATGCAGCTCAAGTCTTTGTGGATCGTATCGAGTGTGATTTAAGGGCTCTATACAACACATATTTAAAAGACATTAAGCCTATGAAACCGTTAACGCCTGAAGAAAAAAGGGAGTTTAATGATGCTAAAATATGTGGTATATGTGAAGGCCCTTTTGAAGAGGGTGAGATTAAAGTACGAGACCACTGTCACATAACTGGTGCAAAAAGATTTGGTGCTGCACATTCCGTTTGTAATTTAAATTATAAATTACCCTCTTTTATCCCTATCATATTTCATAACTTAAGCGGCTACGACAGCCATTTATTTATAAAAGAGTTATGTAAATATGGGGATAAAATTGGTGTTTTGGCTCAAAGTAAGGAAAAGTACATATCATTTACCAAAAGCATTTATGTGCACGATTATTTTGATAGTAAATGTGGAAAAGTCAAGAGGAAATATTTAAAGTTGCGATTTATTGATAGTTTTAAATTTCTGTCAACGTCTTTGGAAAATTTAGGCAGCGGTTTAAACGACGACGATTTTATTGAAACGCGGAAACATTTTTCAAATATCAACCAATTTAATTTGATGCGTCAAAAGGGTGTTTTTCCCTATAGCTTTATTGACTCTATAGAAAAAATGGAAAATACATGTCTTCCAAGTAAAGATGAATTTTATGATAATTTACGGGAAGAACATATTAGCGATGAAAGCTATAGAAGAGCAAAAGAAGTATGGCGCTTGTTTGGGTGTAAAACTTTGGGGGACTATTCGGACGTGTATTTAAAATCAGATGTGTTGCTATTGTGTGATGTTTTTGAGCAATTTCGGAATAATTGCTTAAAATTCGATAAACTTGATCCAGCACATTACTATACCCTTCCAAGTTTATCATTTGATTGTATGCTACGTATGACTAAGGTAGAGTTAGAGCTCTTAACTGATATAGACATGATACATTTTTTTAAGAAAGGTATACGCGGCGGCATAAGCCAGTGTACAGAAAGGAAGCACATCGCTAATAATATTTTTTTACCAGACTATGACCCAACAAAACCTTCTTCATTTATAACATACCTTGATGCTACAAATCTATATGGTCATAGTATGTCACAAGCATTACCATATGGTGGTTTTCGATGGTTAAGCGAGCGCGAAATTCTGGATTTAAATATTATGGCTGTTGGTGATGATAGTTTACATGGCTACGTTTTGGAAGTGGATGTGCATTATCCGACTGAGTTGCATGATGCACATTCTGATCTTCCATTTCTAGTAGAAAATATCATACCGCCAACAGAAAACGCTAAATTACCGAAATTAATTCCCAATTTACAAGATAAAAAAAAATACATTGTACACTATAGAACTTTAAAACAAGCCATCGCCAACGGCTTAGTGGTAATGCAAACCCATCGAGTATTACAGTTTGAGCAATCAAAATGGCTAAAATCGTATATTGATTTTAATACCAATTTACGTAACAAGGCCACCACAAAATTTGCGAAGGACACTTTTAAATTAAAAAATAACGCGATATTTGGTAAAACTATGGAAAATGTGGAAAATCGAAAGGATATAAAATTAGTAACACATTGGGAGAACAGTGTAGGCAGAAATGGAGCTAGAGCACTAATATCCCGCCCCAATTTCAATAGTAGCTCGATATTTACCGAGAACTTTGTTGCTATACATATGAATAAAGTTAAAATATTGTACAATAAACCAATTTATATCGGTTTTTCCATATTAGATATATCAAAGACTGTAATATACGATTTTTATTATAATTTTATTAAATCCAAGTTTGGCGATGATGCTTCGTTACTTTACACCGATACTGACTCGCTTATATTAAAAGTGTATACGGAAAACTTTTATCAAACTATATCAGAAAACCCCGAAAAATTCGATACATCAAATTACCCCGAAATTAATAATTTCAACATAATTAAAAGTAATTCTGTAGTTGGTAGAATGAAAGATGAGTTTCCTGGTGATCCGATAATAAGTTTTTATGGTACCGGCGCGAAGGCTTATTATGTAAAGTCCATTAATAATGAATTAAAAAAAGCCAAAGGTATCAAAAAATGTGTTATCGAGAAAGACCTTCATCAGGAAGACTACCAAAGAATTGTTGAACGGGGTGGTTTGATATTAAGAAAGATGAAGACATTTAGAAGTGAATTACATAACATTTATACCAACATAATAAATAAAGTAGCATTGTCACATAGCGATGATAAACGTTATGTAATTCCCAGTTCAACCAAAACTCTACCTTGGGGGCATGCAGACATAGATTTTTACAAAACAGACCCGGAAGAAAACTTAGCAAATTTAGTCACCGTGTTGGAATCATTTCTAAGTCAGGACAGCACGTAATCTGGAAAATCCATATTTCATTATTTGTATTGTTTTTATTATTTCTATTAAACATACAACATTAATATGTAACGATAGTATTGTAATTTTTTTTTTTTTTTTTTTTTAAATAAAAAACATGTATTCATTGATTGATTGCTTTTTTATTGAACCTTTATTTTAAAATTATAAATATAATGAAGTGTCGACAAATAACAAACTGTAAAAGTTATTGTTGAAAAATTTGTCTAATAGTAAATTAAACGCACAGGTCTACGAGTAAATGTTTAATGTGAAACAGGTTTGCTGACAAGATCCTCCATAGTCTTTTCAATTTTCAACATTCTAGAGTTAAGTTCATCACGCAGTTCGTCTTGCCTAAGTTCATATATTGCAATAACAGTATCATCAATGTATCCTCTAAGTTCTTGACCGGTTTCAATTAATTTCTTGCGTACGTAACCTTCAAGTTGGTTTCTGAATATATCTTTAATAACAATTGTTGAGTCATGTAAAGCTTTCTGCGTATCTTGCACACACTGAGCAAGGTTATTATCAACATAATTTCGTGTGGTCGCATCGTCTCCTTCAAGAGGTTCTGCTAAATAGCACAATCTTTTGCTTCCCATGTCGTAATCTCCATTAGGTGTAAGTTTAAAACCTATTCCTGAAGGACCTCGCATAAAGTTAAAATCCTTAAATTTTCTTTTGCGACCGAACTTATCAATAGTGTTTACTTCTGACATTGTTATGTGAGACTGATTTGAAACCATTAGATTTCACCCTAATATATGGTTCTATTTCATTAATAAACAGACTCTGCAGAAAAATATGGATTGCAAAACGTATTTTAGGTGATGTTTAATAAATACACATACAGATTCATTTTACTATTGTTTTATTGAAAAAAAATTAAAATATAACAAAAGATTGAGTTTACTTTTTATTATTAAAAAAAAATAAAAAAAATAACAAACAAAAAATTAAAAATTAAGAAATAAAATACATGTTAATTTCTTCTGTACAGGTAAGCTTCTTCTATGACCCAATTTCTTCTCTGGATGGCACGTTCATTAATGTCCTTGTTTTTAAAATAACCTTGACAGGACCAAAAAAAAAATCCTTGAAAATTACAACCTCGAAAACGACCCTGACATTGACGGGTACTTTGACCTTGGCCTTGGCCTCGCATCTAACAAGTTTAGTACTATATTTATATGCTTCTTTAAAATAACCTTGACAGGGACAAAAAAAAAATCCATGAAAATTACAGCCCTGAAAACGACCCTGGTATTGCCGGTTACGTCGGCCTTGGCCTTGGCCTTGCATCTGACAAGTTTAAATATTATACTTAATGCATCGAACAAAAGGAATAAAGGCGGTGTAGTGGGGGAAATGGGCATAAAAGCAGACTTGCTGGCTCGAGCTCTTCACAGTTCGTCAGAACAGCAAACAGTACAGTGCTAAGAAAAAGTTAATTGTGTGAGTTGGAATATCGAAAATGTCTAGTGTACGGTCTCTTTTAGATGCTCTTGACGTGAGCTGCGGTTCACAGCAAGGCATGCTCGATAACATGAGTGGTTTAGAGGTGCTAAGTCCGGGGGTGTTCGAGAACTGGAATGGCGTGGAGCATGAAGATGCCGAAGACCGAGCCCTCAACGATGGTCGCGACGAGGAGTTGGTTCAGTCGGCAGCGCAATTCCTGGAATGCTGGACGGAGGAGAAAGAGCCAAAAATTAATGTGATTAGTGATGTGGTTGTGCGAAAAGCATCGCGGCCTAGGGAATCTTCTCCGAAAGCGTCGAAACTGCAAAAGCTCTTGACTATGCGGAAGTCGGAAATCGCCGATAAAAAAACATTTTATTCGGCGATTAAAGGTGTGGGACAAGGGAAGAAGAAAAAGTTTAACTTTAAGCGTCCCTCCACCCCTGTTCCATTACCCGACTTCCTAAAAACAGCACCGCAAGAGCCACTGTCAGTAGAAGTGGAAGTCATAGAAGGCCCCGATGGACCAACACCACCAACGCCACCAACACCGGCCAGCGTCGAGAATGTAATAGTGTCGGAGGTGAAGTCTTCCCCAGCGCCAGCACCACTGTCGCCGATATTGGGGTGCCGGAAACCCATGAAGAAGCGGTTTAAGCGGTGTTTTGAAGGCGATGAAGTTTCCGCTGCTTCGTCGTCGTCGTCGTCGTCATCGTCTTCACCAAATAAAACCGCGTCTTCTTCCGAGCCATCACAACCGGAGTGGGTCGAAGACTTCACCAACTCTCAGAAGACCAAATTGACTGACATTTATGCCATGAAAAAACGGTTAGTGAATGAAGTGAACGAGTGTGCCAGTGACATTATAGAACTTGAAAAACAATTAGAGATAAAAAAGGTGAAATCTGCGCGGTTAAAAAGACAATTAGAGGACTTTAATAAATTATGTAGTAGGTGTTAGGTAGTTGTAGATATTAGCTTTTAATTTATAGTATTAAGTTTGTAAATATATATATATATATATATATATATATATATTGTAGTTAATAAAAAAGTGTTTGATCAAATTTTTTATATTTTATAATGAGAATAAAAATGACTTGAAAATTTATTTTTGTGTGTTATTTCATATAGGCCCTGTCCCACATAATATTAGGTAATAAAAAAAAAAAAAAAAAAAAATTGAATAATCCACTAAAACTACGCAATAGCAATAGTTGTAAATATTTTCTGATAATATTTACAAGTATGCTAAAACATGGTTCGGTTTATGAAGTTAAGGTTCTGTCGCCAGAACTTCTAATACTTTGTATCTCAATATTGTATGTTTTTATGAAAAAAACATAAAATATTGGTTACAAAGTATTATAACCAACTAAAACTACGATCAAATTATTTTGTGGTCCTGAAAAGGACCGTTTGGTTTTAAAACATGCGACTCTTTTATTGAGTTGTGGAGTCGCACGGCCCGTCATCATCATCAGCGGGGGTGGCGGTGCTGTCCTCTGTGTATTCGATGATGAACCGCCAAAGTTCATCCCATCTAGGATCGTTCGGCTCCCACTCCAAACAATTCTCTGTGGTAGAATCTACCACAGGGCATTGGATGGGTTGTTGTTGTTGTTGTTGTTGTTGTTGTTGTTGAGTCCCTGACATGTTGAACTAAAATGATTGTAATAAGTATTGATGGTCGTATATATAGAGACAAATTAATGGTGGGGGGTGAAAACAAATGTCATATTACGTATTGAGACCAAAAGTTGTTTGTGGTCTCAAATACGAACGAACGATTTAGCTGGGTTCCACCAGCACTTAAAGTTTTAATACTTTGTATCTAATATTGTATATTCTATACATACAATATTAGTAACAAAGTACTAATATGTACTAAAACTACGATCAAAGTATTTTGTGGTCCTGAAAAGGACCGTTGTTGTGTGCCCTTAAAAAGGGCCAGGGAGAGTGTGGGGCTTATGGTGCCCCATCCTCGCTGGTCGACCACCAGCTTGACGAATCGCAGGGGCCTTGTGGGTCGTCGGGTGTTGGTGATGCTGGAATTTCCAGCACCGCATCTTCCGTCGAGTCCGGCTCTGGCTGCGGCGACGGAGTTTCGAGTCTTTGTAAGACCCAATCACCCGCGTCGTCTAATTCCACTAGACCCGGATCATGGTCATATACTAGCGGAATCGGCTCATCCAAGTCGTCCCAACGTAGGACGTCAATTTCAAAATCCACCTCGTCGTCGTCGTCGAAGACTTGCAGGTCTCCAACGTTGTCGGCTACGGTGTCATCACTAAAGATGGATGAGCCTCGGCTGGCGGGTCTTTCTTCCTCCATGTTTATCGTATGAGGGTTGATGAATATATGACTGTGTAACTGACCCAGTCTCATATATATAGAACTACCCCCACCCCACCAACGGATTCTAAATGTTATGTATTGGTGAGAGCTTATAGAATTATTGATTTTTTTCAAAAACTTTAAATAAGGAATTAGATTTGTTTAGACAATAAGACTTATTCTTAATATTTTGTGAAGAATACATTACAAAAAAAAAATAATAGAAACCTTGTTTGAACTGTTAACATTTTCATAGGTTCTCAAGCATATAACTTGGCACTTAAGCTACGAGACAAATCGTCGTTAAACGAATATCTCGCCCCATAAGTGACGATTACTAAACTACGATCAAAATATAATGTGGTCCTGAAAAGGACCGTTTTTGTGGCCCTAAAAGGGCCTGGGGGGAGGGTGGGGTGCCTACCGTGGAGTAATACCCAACGATATTAACACCGACCTAGGTGCAGCCCTTGGTCTTCTCATTGGCGGCACCGTCGTCGTCGCTGGTGGTGTCGGCGTTGCAGGCGGTGCCGAAGGTGCCGCTCCTGGTGCGGTACCCCCGCACTCCTCACACTTGCATATTTTGCCGGGCACGAATGGCCTGACAATGCCAATGATCCTTTTTGGTATATCTTCCATCTTGCCGATCGAATGTGTAATGATGAAATAATTCTAATACCGGCCTCTATATACATTCAAAAAGTTGGAGGGGGTAAGGTGGAGTGCATATATGCATTATATAAGTTTGAGAATAATATGATTTTATAACTCACCGTATCTCTGGTATGGACACAAACTACCCCCCTCCACTTTTCTAGCATATAGTACTAGACTTTCTCTACATTTTTTTCAAATAAATTTTTTTGATATTTCTAACCATTACTTTGCTACATATTTACAAAAAATGCAAATTATGCATATATTTTAATTATTTTCAGGCAAGGTAAGGAAAATTTTGAAAATGTTTTGACGGAATCGTAATAAGGAAGAGTTGAAGTATATCACACTATTTTTCCCGATTCGCTAATATAAAAAAAATTTTTTCATCGCATTTTGGATGGGCTCTGGCATCGTAACGGTTGACGATAAAAAATTGGAAAAATACATATATTGTGGGAAATTTTCTCTAGAATCCAAAAAAAAAATTTCCGAACTTCTGTCACCGCAAATAAAAAAATCGATACCTCAAAAATTGCGAGAAAATGGTGAAGGAGCCGCGCAATCGCTCTGAAACCATCAAAAATCGATTTTTTTTCCCTCCGCGGGTGGCAGGGTGGAGGAGGCGGTGGTGGACTTAGAAAAAAAAAAAAAAAAAAAAAAAAAAAAAAAAAAAAAAAAAAACCTCCCCCTACAACTTCCACATACTCCCGTTCGGCGGCCCTAGCCTCCTAACTCGAGAATTTCAATTTTTTCGTCTAAATTTTTTGTCATTTTTAAGATTTTCCAAATTTTTTTTTCACCATTGTATTCTACTCAATATTCTAGGTAATTAAAGTGCTTTTATTCTTTCTCTATCTTGAACGGTTCCCGAGCTACAGCGCTTTAAAGAATTCAAATTACTAACTTTCTATAACCCTTTTTTTCAAATTTCATTTTTTCGAATTTTCAAAAATACTACAATATGTAGAAAAAAGTTCTCTCTTTAATTTCCCAATACCGTTTTTCTCTAAATCTTCAACTTTAGCGCGTATTCAGCATTTTCAAAAAAAAAAAAAATTATAATTTTTTTTACACCATCGCATTCTCCTCAAAATTTTGGGCTATCAAAGTGCTTTTATTTTTTTTCTATCTTGAACGGTTCCCGAGCTACAGCGCTTTAAAAAATCCAAATTACTAACTTACTATAACCCTTTTCTTAAAATTTCATCTTTCCGAATTTTGAAAAGTACTACCATATGTAGAAAAAAATTCTCTTTCTAATTTCCTAATATCATTTTGCTCCAAAACTTCAACTTTGGCGCGCATTCACCATTTTTCAATTTTTTTTTGAAAAAATTTTTTTTTACGTTTTTACTATCGAGAAAAATGCTTGCTTATAGTACTCGATTTCCTCTATAATTTTTTCTTATAACTTTTTTCCCTATTCCTAACCGTCACTTTCCTACAAATTTTCTAAATCGTTGTTTTCATATTTTGCCTTAAAAATTTTTTCTTGTGTTATTTAAGCTCTTTTTTCCACTTAATAAACCACCATTTTCTAAATTCCCGTACTCTTTTCTTAAAGAGCGGGCTTTTCCGCCAGCTTTTTTTTTTTTGGTTGGGTTTCAAATAAATATAAAACTACTACTTCACTCATTACAAATTTATTGATTCAAGAACATTATTTTGTGTTACATATAATAGATACATTAAAATATAGATTTATTGGTCACCGAACCGTTTAATACATTATAACTAAAAAATGAGTCGTGAATAACTAATGCGTACACTTTAGTGTCTTTGGGGAATTTATTCTTTCTCGTTTGGAACTCCAATTTTACATCCACTGTCGATGAGTTAATCGCCTCTGGTTGATGACTGCAATTGATAATAAAAACGGGGTTTTTCATATATTCCGCGAACGTTATCATCGGATCGTTTATCTCGCGCCCGTAGTAGCTGCTTTGGAAGTTTTCGTAATTGTAATAGGCTGCTGCGTACAGTTTCTTGGCGAAATCTAAATTCCATCTTTCGTATGGATAAACGGTTGAATTCAGATACAGTCTAATGTCGCATACGTCGGCGTGGGTAAACTGGGTTGCGTTTTTTTCTTTCTTGTCGCAATTATTGCTGTCTTGAAACCCGACGATTATATAGCGCGGTCTTTCCAGACTTGTACTCGTTCTCAAGGCCCACACGTCGGAAGATGTTTGCCTTAAAGCTGGTAATTCGTACAGATCCCATTTACGATATGCCATTTGAATACTGGCATTGTTTCCTCCTTTATTAATGCGAGACAGTATTTTCAATTTTTGCTTGTCGTCTGGAATGATGTGACGAATTTTCCATTCGATTTTGTCGATACTAATTTCTGCCTCTACTTCGCCGACGTAACAATTGGTAAAAGTGCGAGCTATAATCATAATAAGCTCTTGTTTTACGTTGAAAACACCTTTTGCGTAATCTTCGGCGAATCCCATAAGATATTTTAAGGGTAATTTCCCGGAGAATACGTTACTTGCCGTGTCTACGATATCTTGGTTTGCTTCGTCGAGACCCCATCCGCACGTCATGAGAGATCTTTGTTGCAAACTTCCGAATGAAACCATGGTTTTTAATGTCGTCGTAACTCCAGGTTTACGAACCACGGCGACCTGTTCACCTCCCATCTCGTAGCGAATTTCATCGAACAAAAATGCGAGGGCATTATTTGATAAAAAACATCTTTTCGTTGCGTCTATGGGTTTAAATTTTCCTTCGATATATATGTAACTTTCGGCGATATCCAGTATAATATCTTGAAAATTAATGGGGATACGGACTTCATCCGAATTGTTGAATGATGGAGATCCGTATGGTTTATACGTATGCTCTTCTAGACTAATAATGGAATTGTCCAAGATGGGCTCGGAGAAAACCTCTATTTTATCGCTGGTGGTGGAAATCATTTTCGCACTTTAAGACCGATTGATTTTAAAAATTTATAGTCTTCGGCAGATAACTGTTGAGATGTTTGTGATCTAACGTCTGGACGACGACTAACCTTGACGTTAACTCTTCTTTTACTTTTATTATGTTTCGGCGGTTCCCCCATCTTAGTCGACAGCACACACAATTGACGATTGAAGCAAAAACCCATTTCTATGAAAGTTTCTTCAGTTCCAATTTCACGATTATTTTCTCGCCTTGAAAATTGATTAGATCACCGCTATCGTCCAAGATGCGAAGAGTAATGTTGTCGATAAACTGACGTCCTGCCGGCATTAACGGCATATAAATATTATTTTGTGGTTCTTTACTGATTTTGTAACCGGGCTCCACGTCGATATCGAATTCGAACAAGGTATGACCTTCCACCGAATTCATATATGCTCCGGAAATTATATTACAATCTACGCGTATGATGCGTACTTTCATTATTTCCACCATCTCGGTTGATTCGTGCTTTTTGTCTCTTTTTAACACTGTATGATTAAATCCTAGCATTTTACCGATACTCGCCTCTCCCCGGAAATCTATAGTATATTGGGATTTCAGTTCACATTTCAGCGTATTATTATTAGCAACCAAGTAAAAGATTCCATCGTTCTTTTCTTCAGTTGAAATCCTCAAAGCCTCCAACATAGCTTTACCTATCTCATCTATTTCATAGGCCCCAGGTGGAATCTGCAATTGTATCGGCTCGGTGGTGTAACCCTCCTTCATGTAGGCAAACTTATTGTTGCTTTCGTCCACATTAAAAATTGAATTGTATGTGTAAAATCCCAGCAATGCCAGACCATATTTGTTTTCTCTATTTAATTCGACTGGTGGATAAAAATCGGCGCTTAAGACGCTCGAGTGTCCTGTTAGTGTGAACGTATAAGACATGACTAACCATTAAAACATCACACATCTCGGTTTTATTCTTAGCGGCAACATTTAAAAAGATTCATCGTCACACCTTTTCTCACTGCATTAGATAGTGATGTTTTTATGCTATTTTCTGCTTTTATGCGCACATCGCTGATTTTGCAATAACAACAAAATATTTTTCTAGCCGTAAGATCCTCATCAGTCATAACCTCGTTTAAATTGCTGCTGCTGCTGCTGAAATAATGTTTGCAACCGCACTGATATTTTAATATATCGATATCGCTTTTAAGATGCTCCGGCAACTTTTCCCAAACGAATGGAATTTCATTTGGGGCTAATGCAATCATTACTTCCTTGGGCATGTTTTCTAACTGTTTCACGGTCATTTTCCTTAATCCACCGGCTAGATGAAATGCTTTCAGTGATTGCAACATTTTAGTATAGTTATTGCGATCCATTTGCGGTGTTAATGGTGACGATGATGATGATGACATCTTTTACGATGATGATTCGACAAGAAACTTTAAGCACAAATGTCCACACCAGACTGTTCCAAAATCCTGCTGACGATCGTATGTATAGTAAATAATTTTTGATGGTTCCGATCCCGTTTGTAGATATCGTACCAATTCGATCGGTGGGGGTAAATCGCCGAAGCTGTCATAATATGTTACTTTAGAATTATTTTTTCTATAAGCTACCCAATGAGTCCCTGCACCACGCGTACTATCCAAATTCACTATTGCTGCTTCGTAACGTCGAGGACCTTGTCTAGGTAATAAATCCCTCATATAAACGCCTCGAAAGTGTCCTATTCTTTTCTTTTTGGCATATTTTTCTATATCGATGTTAGATAGTGGTCTTCGAGGTAGGGATTCAATTAGTTTTTTGATCTACGATTTAAAAATAATCCCATACCTTTACGATATGGCTTTAGAAACAAACCATTTCCTTTCGATTTTAAATACAGGCCGGCACCGGTTTTATCTTCGCTGCTTTTTTTTACTGCTTTTATGGCGCGCACAATTCCCGCTGCCCCACCGGCTAATGAACCCAAAGCTGATAACCCGGCAAAAATTGGTATTAATGGTAATATTCCACCAGTTTTAGGAATCGGTATTATTCTCGGTGTACGAACCTTCCTTTTGCCACCTGCCGCTTTTACCGATCTACGTGCTGCCGACAGAGCTATTTTAGATGCATTCATGACATTTTTTTCCAACACATTTTTACTTCCGGCTTTTAATAATTCCCTTCGAACTGCTTGTCGAATAGCTGTTCCGAAACTGGCTTTCCGAACATGTCGATTTTTATTAACACCTTTCCTTTTTGTATGACGCCTGCCTTTACTAGATGTTTTTTTTGTTGATAATGATGATGGTACACCCATACCAAAACGTTGTTTTCCTTTCATAATGTTTGTAACTAACCAAGCTGCTGTTTTTTCACCTAAACTGGAATCTTTCGATTTTACTCTATTCCAAGCACTTTGTTCGAGCTCGTAATCCGCTCGATGTCTCGCACTTATGTTGTCTTTATTATGTAAATAGGCTAAATCGTGTTTTTTGCATGCGGCATCCAAAGGATTAATGCCTGGATCACCTCTTGTTACACGTTTTATTACTTTTGTTCCGGGTCCGCAATATTGATAACCAGGAATGTGTACCTCGAATGGTAATTTATTTATTAACGAATTCACAATACCGTATCCAGTTTTGTTGGAAACGTGAGACCGTCCACTTCGTTTGACGCTCGGCATCTGAATGACAGTTTTTGTGAAAAATTGGCTATAAAATATCAAATTTTCCTAAGATGCGCGTTATCGATCTTAAACAAAAACTTCCTATTGACAATCTCGATGAAAAAGTCGGACTTGGATTTGAAAAGAAGATAATGAAGAGACACGGTCCTCTACTTCCTTCCTCTATTCGCGGCCTGTTAATTGGTCCATCCAATTGTGGAAAAACTAATGTCATGATTTCGCTGCTTACACACCCCCTTGGGCTACGTTTCGAAAATGTCTATATTTACTCGAAATCTCTGTATCAACCGAAATATGAGTATTTAAGGAAAATTTTAGCGCCCATCAAAGGTTTAGGCTACTATGCCTTTAGTGATTCCAGTAATATTGTGGAACCGTCCGATGCAAAACCAAACTCTATATTTATCTTTGATGATGTTATATGTGAAAAACAAGATGTTATAAGATCGTACTTTAGCATGGGACGTCATAAAAATATCGACTCCTTTTACCTAGCGCAAACATATTCGCGAGTGCCTAAACAGCTTGTGCGAGACAACGCCAATTTTATTATTATGTTTAAACAAGATGAGTTGAATATGAAACACATATTTTCCGACCACGTTTCACCGGATCTAACTTTTACTCAATTTCAAGAAATGTGCTCAAAATGTTGGGATAATAAGTATGGATTTTTAGTAATTGATAAAGACAGTGATGTGAAATCGGGAAGATACCGCAAAGGATTTGATAGCTATATATTACTGTAATAATAAGAGAAAACGCTCATTTGATTGTTGAAACGTCCTTTGTTAACATCATGAATAACGCGATCGACTTAAAACGTAAACTAGTGGAAGCTACCAATGCCGTCAGAAAAAAATTTAAACAAATTAAAGCGGCTAAAGAGTTTAATGTTGTGGAATTGGAAAAGTTTTACGAACCCATTTCTAAGCCGTTGACAACTATATCTGATGTGGTTAAGCAACGTCAGCAGCAGCAGCAACAACAACATCAACAACAACAACAACAACAGCAACAACATTATCCAGCTACAAAGCCACATAGCCTCAGTACATCAGTGCAGTCGACTCAAATATCAGGTTTTCCCCAACCTACACATTCCTTTCAAACCTCCACACCTATTCAGCAGCAGCAGCAGCAGCATCGCATTTCAAAAGAAGATATTAGCCAATCGGTGTTTGATACACCCTCAACTTCAACTAATACATCTCTCGCATCCGCTGACACCACAACTTCCGATACTTTAAACGCACACCTGAAAGGATTACGTTCGAAACCATCTCTATACGATACTGTATATGGTGTACGTTTTGGTTCAAAAACAGATAACAAAAATTTTATTGGTAATTTAGAGGTGCGTTTTCGAAATGGAAATATTGTCTTATACAAAAAAGGGAAAAATATTGCAGAATATGGTGGATCACCGGCACTTTATGATTTGTTATTTCTTAAAACACCCCCAAGTGTAGGCAAGGAACAACAACAATTAAGTGATAATGTACTTTCAACGTACAAGGAAATTTTGGAATCAACGAGTGCTGTCTACAACAATTTTAAAAAAAGTGATGGTTTACGGGAGACCAGATGGAACAAATATTTACGAATTATTAAACCTCTGATAATGGGCACAAAATTAGGTGGTACTATTACAAGAAAAAATCTCTCGGAAAAACTACAGTTACCCACAAAAAAGAAATTATCTTCGAAAAAATTTCAATATGTCTACTGGAACAAAGCTAAAGAGTTGGTGGATCGTTTACGTTTGTTGTGGAGTTCCAAAATGGCCGGTCACACTGGACACGAAAATGAAATTATGTCAATCATAGAGGAATTACGAGAAGAAGATATAATATATTAAGCTCAATATTTAATGATATTATTCAGTTCTTCCTTCGATCTGAAACCTTTAGTATTACTAATAATATGGAGCCCAGTCTAGAAAAAATCAAGATTGTTAATGAACTACATAGAACGGCTAGAAAAAATTTTGTAAGACGGCGCACGATAATAAAAGGATACAGAGATTTGTGGAAAATTGATTTGGCTGAAATGCAACAGTATGCTGATGAAAACGATGGTTATCGTTATATTTTGGTCTGTATAAATTGTTACTCGAAATTTGTCTATACCAAAGCCATAAAAAACAAGACTGGTATAGAAGTTACTAATGCGATGAAAAGCATCATTGAAGAGGCATCATATACACCAACAAATCTGCAAAGTGATCAAGGAAAGGAGTTCTATAATACAAACTTTCAAGCCCTGATGAAAAAATATAATATAAATCATTATTCCACTTACAGCACAAAGAAAGCTGCAATTGTTGAGCGAGTCATAAGGACTTTAAAAAATAATTTATATAAACAATTCTCGACAAGAGGATCTTACAAATGGATACATATATTATCGGCAGTAACAAAAACCTATAACCATTCGAAACATCGCACCATTGGAATGAAGCCTGCAGACGTGCAAGAAAAAACACATATTAAAGCATATGATTATTTAAAAATTGTACCTAAAAAATTTAAGTTTTCCATGGGTGACATTGTGCGTATTAGCAAGTACAAAAGCTTATTCGAGAAAGGATATACGCCCTCTTGGTCAACCGAATTGTTTAAAGTTGTAAAAGTTAACGTTACAAATCCACCTACTTACTTGTTGGAATCGTTAGAAGGTCAGCCTATAAGAGGGTGTTTTTACGAATCAGAACTACAAAAAACAAGCAGTCCTGACGTTTATCTAGTAGAAAAGGTCCATAGACAACGCAAGAAAAATCACATCGAACAATTATTTGTCAAATGGCTAGGATTTCCCAACCACTTCAACTCTTGGATAGATAAAGCTAATATTGTTTAAATAACATATTGTATGACTATATTTTTTATTTAAAATGTAAAATAAATAAACAATATATTGTAAAATAAAGTTTTTTATTTCAATCTTCATTATTAAAAACAATGACAATAAAACATCATACACATAAATAACATTTCAATATTCTTGGAGGGAAGGTCCAATTCACCGACGACTACGACGTTATCTTCAAGGCTATGCCACTCGGAGTGCGTTCTCCTATTCTTTAACCTGCTTTTTTTAGATTTTTTTTGAAGTCGAGTCGTACGACAGTGCGCTTAATGAGTCATTTAAAGGCTGATGATAGAGTATTTTCTGCATAACTTCAATTTTTGTTTTAAGCTCACTATTATTTTTGTATATCATGGGGAGGACATCCTTGTTAAATATGTCACATATTACAGCTGCAAAATTGTAAAACTTTCTATTAACAAAGTGTTTTGTCACAGCATCGTCATCATCTTTAGGTTCGCCTAAGTTGGTTATGATTTTTCCACCCATATCATACTGCCCATCCGCTGTAAGTTTAAAACCAATCCCTTGTGGCCCAGATAATATATGATATTTTTCATTATATTTCTGACGACCAAATTTATCAATTGTGTTGTTTCCTCGACTCATTTTCAATCTTTACTAAACTATTTTATTTTTATTTGCCCTACTTATATTAAATATTTCAGCTGAGAAAAAGAAACACTGACTATGATCTACTGGGTTGGTATGTTTATAAAAGAAATAAAATAAAACTGTGATTGTAATAGATATTTATTTACAGTTATTTAATTGCACAAATACAAAAATTATAAAAAATTAATTTTCCATGTCTTCGTTTTCGTTGCTCAAAATTCTATCCCATCCGACACTATTTCGATCGTCAACGTCTTGGGCTGTTGCTGTTGCAGAAACCAATTCATATTTTGCAGCAAGCTCACCTGGTAAATGTGGAATATTGACGAGGTATTCTTTTAATTCTTCTTCAACCATTTCAGCACAAAATGTATCCATGTCTATGGAACCATATAAAAATTTGTCGCACAAGTGTGCCCCAGCCATAAAATTGATTGTATCCCTGATCTCGTTCTTATATTGATCTTTGGTTACATCAATATGCGACCAATCATTTACGCTATCTAACATATCGTGAGCCCTATTTCTTAATTCTCTCCCCAACCAAAATATGTATCTATCTACACATTCGTTGGCGGTCGTCGTCGTCGTCGTCGCATCAGCAGACATCTTTAACAGAAATAATGAACACGCGTAAGTATTCTGACATGTGCAACTATATTTTAAATTTAATTACATCCTTTTTTTCAAACAATTTACATACAATTTACTCCAATGAGCCAAAACGTAATAATGTTCGAGTATTGTTTCCAAAAACTCTAGTGCCCTGTCCCAAATAAGTTAGAGTGTATTTATCTTTAGTTTTACTCATAATATCTACAATATCGTCAGGTAGTGTTTCGGCCACACGTTTTGGTAAAAAAGTCTCAAATGTGCTATTATCACCGTCATCGTGTAAAGCCACTAAAAGAGTTTTACCAAATCGTGTAGTCATTGAAACCATCTTTACAATTTTATACACTTTGCCTACAATCATTTCGGTAACCTTTTTTTTCTCTAAAACCTCGAAATCTTTGCTAAACATTTCATTAATTTCATCTAGAGTTTCTTTTGCAATACTCATTATTGAAAAAATGGTATATAAATCCAAAAATTACCGTGAATATAAAAGCACTTTCAGAACACTACACGAACACAATATTTGATGTTTATGCCACTGATATCTGCGACTGTTTGAAGTCACTTCTTCTCCCACGAACCTTTATAGCGAGGTTTCAAGGTCGAATTGTAACAATGGTGGGGGTAGCTTAACGATAGAAATAGTGGGAGGAGTATTCAAGGTCAAATGACGTCACACATTTAAATTGGTATAAGGATAACTTCAAGGACAAAATATAATGAAACAAATAACTACATTTTATGTACTTTATTCATTGATTTTTTTCTGCCATTCTTCTATGCGTTTAACATTATCACCTAAACCTAATTTCCTTAATTTGTTCAATAATAAGTGTTTATTTTTATTTCTAAGAAAATTCTTACAAACTATACTAGCTAAAAGACACACTTCGGCATGGTCCATATACTTAAAAAATACACTAAAGTCCTGAGCCTCCGAATCTTGCATTTCATATGCGTAAAATTCCGAACAGGCTGCAGAAATTAGAAATTCCTCGTACATTTCTCGCACTAAACTTTCCATATTAACTACTACTACGTTAAACTTACGTCCTACACTCTAATTTCATCTAACACAACCGGATCTGCAATGAACCTAATCAGTTTTTCCAAACAGTCACTAAACCCCAACTTTTTTATCTCACGAACAAAGTCTTGTAAATTTATTGTTTTGCTGCAATATTTACGACATGCATTCGCAGCCTTTTCATATTCATAAGCCAAATCACAATAGCGCGACGCCCATTCTGCTCGACTTTTCATTGCATCATTGAAATAATTATTAGCCGTTTCAGTGAACTCATCGCCCAATTTTTTTACTGTCTCTTGCAAAGCACTATTCATATTATTCACTCATTTTTACATTCACGACACTTTTTTATTGCTGGTGGTGGCCCATCTATATGATGACGATATATTTGTTCATAGTGAATGTAACAGGGTAAGCTTAACTGTAGTTCCTTGTTACACCGATATGACGCTGGCAGCTTATCCCAAATTTGCCGTAAACTCAGCGTATCAACGCAAGTTTTTAAATATTCGAGAGGAAAAAATGCTAGATCCTTCTCTTCAAAATCACACAAACTTTTTAAATTACTCTGATATAAACAAATTACTCTGCCGACTTGCTCTATAATTTTTTCTTTAGATAGTTCCGTATCTGACATTTCACACTGAATGAATGCAAGTAGACTCACACAATTTATAGAACAATTTGCAAGGTCAAAATCATTTCAAGATCATCCCACACTATTACAATGCACAAATAACTACTTCAAGGTCACACACCCAAGATGACCTTCAACAAAGTCAAGGTCGTCTCGACCAAGGTCAAGGTCAAGGTCACACACACAACCTTGAACACAAGGCCAAGGCCAAAGCACACGTGCACTTTCAAGGTCAATGACAAGGACATGTGGGCGGGGCCAAAGAGGGGTGAAGCAAGGTCAAGGTCAAGGTCGAGGAGTGGGGGGATTGAGAGAATCGGGTTATGTTCACTACTCAAAACTACCAAAATAAACTAATAACTTAGACGACGCACTTAAAATATTTGAAAGTACAGTAGCTGAATTTGTTAAAAAGTTTAGTGTAGTAAATGTTCAAAGTGCATTCCTTCTTTTTCACGACACATTTCAGCTCGTTCAATTGTTTCTCTCAACACGTTTTGTAGCATTTGGGGCGTTATACTTCTAAATGCCCGTAAAATTCTTTCTTCTAATATTTCAAGAGTAGCTGGGGCTGCTCCATAGTAAACCCTTTCTTTAACATATCCCCAGACAACGAAATCGAGCACAGTAAGATCCGGTGAGCGGGCTGGCCACCGTACCGGACCATTGGTTGCAATAATTCGATTATTAAAATGCTCTATTAAATAATTAAGAACTTCTCTAGTATTGTGAGGTGGTGCTCCATCTTGTTGAAAGTAAATTCACCGTAAAACTGCTAAAGGTATATCATTGAGATGATTTTCCATTTCATTTTGAAGAAAACCTAAGTATCTAACCCCTGTTAACTGACCTTGAAACAATATTGGCCCAATTATTCTGTTTCCAACGATACCAGCCCAGACGTTGACGCCAAATCTTTCTTGAAAATTGCCCTGTCTCATTTCATGTTGACTTTGTTGGGCCCAGTACCGAGTATTTTGCTTATTGAACATACCATTATTTGTAAATCGGGATTCGTCGGAAAATAGAATAAAATCGATAAAATTTGGGTTAACTCTATGATTTTGAAGCAGCCAATCACAAAACACTACCCGTCTATCGCCATCCTCAGTATACAAATGTTGATGTAACTGATATTTAAATGCTCGATATCCATGCTTTTTCAGTATTTTTCTTGCTGATTCATAACTTATCTGCAGTTCTTGACTAATTTTTCTTATCGAAACTGTTTTATCAACCTCAACCATAGCAAGTACGTTAATCTCAGTCTCTTCATTTATGATAAACCTCTGTTCCGCCTCTTGATTTTCTATTTGCCCAAAACGAGTCTCGACATACGGAAAATACTGATGGGCTGGTTGTTGCCGATTCGGATATCTATGAGCATACAACTCGGCTGCATTCCTTGAAATTCTATGACACTCTCCAAATATTAATAACATATCCACTTTTTCACTTTGAGTATACATTATTTTAACGAAAATTTAAACTAAACTTAACGAAAATTAAGAAACTTTTACGTCTGTTCTTAGAGCGTATGTCACTGTCATTATCTACTTAAGTGAGTGCTTTGTTTTCCAAATAAGACTTGATAAAACAGTTGCAAATTATGCGCACTTGTCATAAGTAAATAAATTATCCAGTATTTTGCTTAACAATATTTAATTTCTGTTCTTATGTCTGATCCAATCGCAAATAAATTAGTACCGTTAGATGTCAAATTCTGATCTAGAATTGTCTCAGAAATCCAAAAATGTTAAAATATACAAGGTGTTCCTTTTAAAAATTCAAAACCGGGGCCATTTCTGATGGAACCGGAAGTGGCCGGAAAGTGGAAAATATGCGAAAACTCTCCCCTTCACATACTATTTACCTGTACCAATTCTCATTTTGATACACATAATACTCTAGAAATTATGACTTGTCTAATAGATTCGTTGACACCCGGTACTATATTATAAATTAAGAAACTGTGATTAAAAAAATTGAATAAATGATTTTATATTATATCAATATAGCTCAGTTAATACACGTTTCCCATTTTAAAAAATTTACATATTTAAGACAAACTGTTTTTAACCTATTTGTTGTCAATTTATATTGGCAATATAATATGTCGTAAAAAAAATGAAAAATGCAAAATAAAATATGTAAAGGAATATTTCATTTAAAAAATCAAAACTTGGTATTAGATCTCCGTAATTAAAATTAAAAATACTACGCCCCTGGACTCTACAGAAAAAAGTGCTTTAAGAATGACTTTTTTGAAAACTATTAAATTCGACTGACGCCCTGTAAATCTAAAACCGATCACAATAACTGTAATTATTTGTATTTGCCATTATAATTTTTTCAAATAAGAGCTCGGAACTAATTTATCAGATTTTACAGTTTCCCAGATAGACTATAATTAAAAATGGTCCACCACACCATACAATAAATAAATATAAATATATACATATATATATATATATATATATATATATATATATATATATATATATATAAAATAAAATATAATCAAATATTGACGAAGCGGACGTGAAAAATTGGTCAATCTACATGATTCTCGTGTTAAAAAGTGCGGAGCACTCCAAAATATGGAAAAACTCCGGGTACGACAGATGGCGACAGCGCTGTTTCGTCCTAATATGGGACTCGTCAAGCCACCGCATTCAGTACAAACCATCATTTCGCATTTGTATCCTATAAAGCTGAGTTTAAAATCAAAAAACAGCAAACAAGACGACAAAGGCGACATCTCGATGGTCCACTTGATAACACAAGAACCACACAGATTAACAAAGTTTGTAAAAAAAATGCCATATGGTGGCGCGACGGTGAATTAAAACAGAAATATGTAAAATCGAGTACACGAAACGCGCTGCCCAAAGGATAGGGGTCGCATTTTTCGGTACTGGCAAGCAAGCCTACTGCTAATTTCAGCAGCCAAAGCCACGTATCGCACCAAACGATCCCACCATGAGAGCATCGTTTAGCGTGTTTCAAAGCCAAACAAGTAAATAAATAAATAGATAAGTTTTTGTCCGTGTAATTTAAAATAAAATAGATTCAAATATTCGCGAAGCCGACGTGAAAAATTTGTTAATTTACATTATTCTCGTGTTAAAAAGTGCGGAGCACTCCAAAATATGGAAAAACTCCGGGTCCGACAGATGGCGACAGCGCTGTTTCGTCCTAATATGGGACTCGTCAGGCCACCGCATTCGATACAAACCATCATTTCGCCCTTGCATCTTATAAAGCTGAGTTTAAAATCAAAAAACAGCAAACAAGACGACAAAGGAGACATCTCGATGGTCCACTTGATAACACAAGAACCACACAGATTAACAAAGTTTGTAAAAAAAGTGGAGTGCTCCGCACTTTTTAACACGAGAATCATGTAGATTGACAAATTTTTCACGTCCGCTTCGCCAATATTTGATTCTATATTATTTTAAATTACACGGACAAAAACTTATCTATCTATATATATATATATATATATATATATATATATATATATATATATATATAAGTTGACTATGGTGGATATAATGGTTTTTGATCATCACGTGAAATATAAACTTACATATTTTGTGTTTGGAATGGACGGTATCCTGAACAGTGAATGTCTGGTATATGGAGGGAGTCTTTTTTCCACTTTGAGATGTTTTGGAACCAAAGGACAGAAAAATTATATTATTCATGCAGTTCTCCAATCGCTAATACTTTTAAACCCTTTATTTATTTTTAATATTTTAATTGCATTTTTCAACCTGCAGAGGATATAATTCTGCAACAATTAGAATTGGCGAGTGGAGATCTGGGTGGGTTGTTGGTTGACGAAAGAGTGTTAAGCCACACTATTGTAATAAAAAATAAAACAATTAATCTGTTTCATCTCAATATTATGAGTATTCGCAAGAATTTTGATCCGCTGTTGTTGCTTATTGAGCAATTTAATCTTCATTTCTGTGACATTATTGTTCTAAGTGAATGTTTCAGAATTATGGCTATAGATTTATATAATATTCCTGGCTATACGGCCCGTTACAATGAGGGAAATGTCAACAGGAATGATGAAGTTGTTGTATATGTTAAGTCCCACATTGTTGCTGAGATTTCACACGTGGAGCTAAGAAGTAGCCATTTGAAAATAAGTAGAATTACTTTTAAATTAGAAAGTATGAATTTTGGTTCGTCTGCTGTCTACAAATCGCCTACGATTGGTGAGAATTTATTTATTAATGATTTAGAACATTATTTTGAAGAATGCATATCGAATAATATTGAAATTTTTACGGGGGATATTAATATTAATATAAAATATAATTAATGTCAAATGGTGGACAAATATCTTTCATTAATGGGGCGATATGGATTCATTCCTTGTATTACTTTGCCTTCAAGGGCGAACTCTTGCCTTGACCATATTTTTTTGAGAAATAAGTTAAGTTATAGATTGGACACAGATGTAACAGATCACTTACCGGTGATGCTTAATATATGTACCGATGGGAATAAAATTGATACTGAGTCAAAAACATATATTCATAAACACATAGATTATAATAAACTAAAGCAAGAAATCTCGAATGTGAATTGGCAAGAGGTTTTACACACCCCTGATCCTGACTTGTCTACAAATATTTTTGTTGATACTTATACTAAAATTTTAAAAAACTGCACTACTAAACGATATCTTTTTAATAAAAACCATAAAAAAATAAAAGAATGGATTTCTGTAGGATTGGTGATATCAATTAAACATAGAGATAAACTAAAAAAAAAGTTATCAAATAATTTTAGCATTGAATCAGAAAATGAAAACAAACATTACAGGAATATATTAAATAGGCTTATAAAAAAACAAAAATTTAACTACTATAAAAATCAAATTAAAAATAACATGAAAAAATATACAAAATTATAGATGATGCCACAAATGCAAAAAGGAAAAATAATCTTCCTGATTTTAAAGTAGTTGATAACAATGAACAAGATTTTACTGATAATATCGTCATGGCTAACTTTTGTAATGATTACTTCATAAACATTGGCGTTGAGATGGAGAAAAAAATTGATATTCCACCAATCTCTTGCAATCTTGTGAGTAATGTAAACAATTCTATGTATTTATACCCAGTGACAGATAACGATCTTATTAAACAAATTCACTCATTAAAAAATAATACTGCCCCAGGTAAGGATGGTATTAGTGCTAAAACTATTAAATTTACACATTTAGAAATAATTAAACCTTTATTACATATTATTAATCTTATTTTTAATACAAATAAAATACCAGCTTATTTTAAACAGTCAATAGTATCTCCAATTTATAAAATAGGACCCAAAAACAGAATAGAAAATTACCGACCAATAAGCCTAATAGATAACTTGGCTAAAATATTTGAGAAATGTCTAAAGGATCGACTCGTAAACTTTCTAAAAATGAATGGCATTTTATCGGGGAATCAGTTTGGCTTCTCAGAGGGAGTGTGTGACGCCATATATGATCTGAGTCCTGAGATAATAGGCAAATTGAATGTGGATAAGAAGGTCATTGCCGCGTTCATAAACTTAGTGAAGGCTTTTGATACCGTGTTTCATGAAAAACTTCTGGAGATCCTGGAACTCTATGGAGTGCGGGTCAGGATATTGGATGTCTTTAGAAGTTATCTTTTTAACAGAGAGCAGTTTACAAAGGTCAGTGCCTGCCTTAGTGCGCCGCGGAGAATTCGGATTGGTGTTCCACAGGGGGCCATTTTGGGACCAATACTTTTCGTGACCTACATTAATGTTTTGTTGGGCATCAATATCAATGGTAAAATTTATTATTATGCTGATGACACGGCCATTCTGTTCTCTGGTGATACTTGGAATGAAGTAGGAGATAATGTAAAGAAAGGTTTTATGATAGTGAAATGCTGGTTGAATTTTCTAAAACTAACTTTAAACATAACAAAAAAATTATATTGCCTTCTCATTGACAAATGCATCTAAACCGCATTTTGACACCATTATGGTGAATGCGAGTACAGGGCTCGAAATTACTAAATACTTGGGGGTTATTATAGATCAATTTTTAAAATGGTCAGATCATACTGAATATTTAACAAATAAGATCCGTAAGCTCATTTATAAATTTTATTTGCTGAGGGAATTCTTAAGTACAAAACTATTAATAGTATACAAATCATTAGTTGAATCACTTTTGAGATATGGTTTGGTTGTGTGTGTGTGGGGGGGGGGGGGTACTTATAAAGGTAACTTAAAGACACTTATTGTTGTACATAAATATATCTTAAAAATTATCTACAAAAAAAATAAAACCTACCTTTCACACTTACTATTTAATGAGAACACATGCAGCTTACATTGTTTATATGTACAATTAATATGTTTATATTACCATAAATCGAATAATTTGAAGCATTTCATTAATCATAACTATTCAACCAGGGCAAACATAGGTAAAAACTTGATTATACCTCGAAATAGAAAAACTATTAATTTAAAATTTATTGACTATTTAGCCCCTAAGTACTACAACATTTTATCAGTAGAAATACGTAGTATTAAAAGATTAAACCTTTTTAACAGTAAGTGTTAATCATATATTGTAAAAAATTATCAAATCATCAAAACAATACAAGAGGGCTGGTGGGAAAATTGCCACATGGAAACTGAAATATAAGTCTTATTTATACTATAAATTCAAGCAAATAATCATTGTATGTGTATGAATAAATATATTAGTATGTAAGTGTGTATGTTAGGATGTATATACCTATATGGGTATTTCTGTGTTGCACATACAAATGCTCTTGCATTTAGATGCATTATATAATAGGATATACTAAATTATAAGCTACTATAATATATGTAAATGCATAATGTAATTTAAATTTTTTGTTGTAATCATAAATAAATAAATAAATAAATATATATATATATATATATATATATATATATATATATATACATATATACATACATACATACATACATACATACATACATACATACACTACAACTTAAAAAACAAACAAACACTTTAAAACACTATTCAAATTTTTTAAAAAAGTATTTAACTTTACCAGTACACACCTTACCCTTTTGTTTATTAATTAATATTGGAATGCAACTTTTACGTCATCTATTTAGATACTGAGGATACATGGAATGCGAATGTGTTTTATTTTTTATATTTTACAATGCAACCAAAAAAAACGAAAAACGCAAACATTTAATATTATGTGTAAGAGGATATTCAATTTTTGATGTTTATTAACAGGATTAAGTACTTAATATTTTTGTTTAAATTAGGCTGGAGTAAATGTAGCTCAAATTTTCAATATCCGTTCTGTCGTTAACATATGTATGGCCACTAAATCTGTTCTCTGCCAATTATTAAAGAACAGATTGAAAGACCATAAGTATACGAAAAACGCCTCAACAGCGTTAAACAAACACACACAGGACGAAAAACATACCGTCGATTATAACAGTATCATAATTAAAAATAAAACTGAAAAATGTTTATGCCCCCCCCCCCATATCAAAAAATTTCTTTGATCCACTCTTCATAATATTTACTAATTCGTATATATTCTAGTAGCTAGAACTTAAAAAGTATTTTAGGTACTCACTATTACGGAAACCTTAACAATTAGTAAATGTAGGATGCTAACATGGAATGCGATAAACGTCATACAAAAAATAATTTCCATAAATTCATCACGCATAAAAAAGGATATTCTGTCTTAAAAATAAAATTGATGGTTGTTTACCCTAAACTAACAGTTTCCTTTCGATGCCGCTATTTCAAAATTTATCCTTTTTCCCATGAAATCTGTCAAAACTACTTCTAATTAACCCTTTTCACCCTTTTATCCCGAAACGCTTAAAACCTGTGGGAATACGGAAATCCTACCTAGACCGTTTTTTAACCCCTTAAGTTTTTTTACCCTTCCTAAGATTTAAGAGGCCTCATCCCTTAAATTCATCGGTAAGAAGGTTTTTTTTATAAGATAAATTTTAGAATTTTATGTAAATGGCATGGGCGTCCTCTGCGAAGGAGAAGAGAGAGATGAAAACAATAATAAAACATTGGAAGTGGAATTTGCAAGTTAATAAACTTCGTTTTACTTGTCCTAAATTTTTTGAGGTTGTTTTTGATATCTATCTCTATCACTACATAGAATAAAAAAGTTCTTCAGGTGAGTCTCTTTTGGGCTCAGAAACCACGGAAGAAATTCTGGATCGCTTTTAACCGTGAATGAAACCGTTTCCCAAGAAAGATTTTAGTCTCAGTATAATACATATTAAAATTTTATATAGGGTGGAGCACCACATTTCTGTCGGTTGATATACAGATAATGATAAAATATTTTTAATAAGGGATATATAGGTCTATTGAAACTACGTTTTAAAATTATTGTGAAATATACACAGTGGCTCGAAATTACGTTTCGCACCAAAATTGTCAAAATTTAAATGAAATGCCCTGTATTTATTACATATTTTGTTAGCGCGGGCCAAATAAGGGCAAATTACTGTTATGTTTCATATTCTTAAGATAAGCCGTTATTGAAATATTTACATCTTCTTTAAATAGTAGTTTAAGAGGTGTTGCCTACCTTGCCCATAGGCCAGGAAAAGAAACGATTTTTGGGAGGTAAAAATGACTCAAATACTGCCTGCGATCTGATTGCAGAAATGGGTAGGGGAAGGTAGTAGAAATGACGTCTCATCTCGTGTCTCAACAAACTTTGGTTGTTTTTTTTTTAACAAATAGATCGAAAAATAATTTTGCCCCGGGTTTTTGGATTTTACGGAAAATCTAAGGGATTTAAAGAAAAATGTTCCAGAGACGAATTGTACGTCTTGAAAATATCTTCACAATGAGTTTTTGTTTGTTCAAATCAGTATGTAAACAAAAGAGTTATTGCAAATTAAACATTAAAAATGGCTTATTTTTCAATTGTTAATAAATTTCTTAGTATTTATTGAATTGTTTTCAACTTTTACTAGAATGTGAGTTTTAAAGTGCTTAAAAACTGTGCTAAAGTTGGGCGCTGTCGGTCCAATAGTTTTTGTAAAATTGCAATTGTTTATTAGAAAAACGAAAAAAGTGATTATTTTTCATTGGCTGTACCGTCGTCTAGGAAACTGCTACAGAGTTATGTCAGTTCTCATTCTCTTCATAAGGACTTAAAGTATCATATAGTAAAAAAAAGTGGATATTTTTCATATTTTGTTTATGTAAAATCGTCATGAAGGTATGGGTAGTTTTTCGCTTATAAATAAATTAATTAACAACCGCCGACGAATAGGAGCCGAGTTAGCAATTTTTTTTTCAAAAAACCACAGAGCAAGAGTTTTTTTAACGCTCCCTTTCCTGGGGTACTATTCGAGCTACACAAACATGTTGTGTTTGTGAATTTTACTAGAAATGCTTAAAATTTAAAAGTAGTGGTCAGAAAATACAAATTTTATAAGTGAAAATGATTCTTTTTTTTGAAAAAAACACGCGAGATTGGCGAAAAACATCATATTTGGGTTCTACGACATAAAGTTTGTAAAAAATCATCGGAAAATTCAGAAAATTCGATGTTTTCACCATTCCAAATATTTACAATAAAAGCAAATTACCCTTGTTTGGCCTGAGCTATCGAAATATGTAATAATATATAGGGCATTCCATTTAAATTTTGATAATTTTGGTGTGAAACTTTTTTTTTGAGTTACTATGTACACTTCCCTTATTAAAAGTCTTGTTAAAAAATTTTATCGTTTTCTGTATATGAACCGACAGAAATGTATAGTTTTTGATTCTCCGGATTTAGAGACCAAAAAATGTCTTTTATTTGATCCCCTAAAATACCGAATCAGTAAAATTTATTTTTATTCTTTGTTCTGGGACTCTTAATTTTTTCACCTTAAAATTTGTAAAGGGCCCCGAAAAAAAAGTTAAGAAGCGACATTTCCGTAAAAGGCAAAAAATATGCACCCTCTCTAGACATGTGTTGTGAGTTGTATTTCACCCTTTTTGGGATTATAAAAAACGCTGCGTAACTTTAGATCCATTTGCAACCCTTTTCGGGTAAACACAGCTGGTGCAATCAAAGGTTATTTTTTTAAGTCGTCGAAGGTATTTTTGTGCGTTTCGATTTTTTAAGATTATTATTTTTTCGTATTGTGTGACGTAAGAAAGATGATTTGACGCTTTATTTTTCCCACAGTTGGTAAAAAAATGTCATCATATATTTAAATGTTAGTTTTTTTTTCCTTTTTACACAATCCTCCTTACAATCGACATAATCTACGTGTCAATCAGAACTTGAATTTTGGAGTAGGCGTCGCTGGATTTCATGAATGTGTCATTCAGTTCCTTCTTTGAATTCTTCAATCGTTTTAGAATGATTCATATAGACTTTTTTAAACGATTTTATTTAGTTTCACTGTTGCCTATGTCCTATGGGCTGTCGACTTACAATCAGATCTTATAATCGAACTTTTACTTACTTCCGATTATCCGTACACACACAGGGTAGCGCACAAGTATATTATCTCCCTTAATAAAAGTTGTATAATATGAAAGTTTTTACAATCTAAAAATATTTTCAATTATACATGATGCTTCTTGATAACGTGGCAGGCGCAGATCCAAGGGGGGGGGGCGGTGGGGGGGCAATAGCCCCCCCCCCCCAAGAGCTTTGAGTTCAAGAAAATTTTCCCGATTTTGCTTCTTATACTATAGTTTATTCAAGAACTAGAGAGAGTAATAAATCATTTTTTACCCTTTTTTTCTTGGCAAACTACCTGTGTTCTTTAGTCCGGTCTCTTTGGCAAAATCTGTCAGGCACATATATTTTTCATAGGAATAGTTTAGAAATTTTATAATCAGAACTTTCGGTCTATAATAATGGACTTATTTAGATTGGATAACAATAGATATTTGGATGTGTTAAAAATGATTTTAATCCTTATCATAGGCGTCGGAAGAAGGTTTATTTAATCACTAAGTATTTATGGCATAGAATATTATTTCGGTCATAAACTTAAAATAAAAAGTTTTTATAATATTATTTTATTTCTTATGATATCTTAATTATTCACATACATTGGAAAATATAGATAATTTTGACATATTTAACACAAATCACAACTGTATTTTTATTATTTTTAATTTTGGCATAGAAACCGTTTTTCACTCAAAAAATTCTAAGTTACAATTTAAATACTTACAAAATACCCATTGTCAAAAATACAAGATAAACATATATAAAAAAAATAGATTCGTCCATATAATATTAAAATTTTTTTGGGGCTATCGATCATTTTATTATTAATTAATAACATTTTTAGGATATTTGATGTTTCAGTTTATTTATTTCTTAAACCATCTGCAGAATTACAATTAAACACTAAAAAGGGATTCAAATATAATTAATTTTTATATGTTATATTTAAATAATAAATTGCGTATACACTGGTAAACTTTACGTTTCTAATTCGTAATCAAAGTCAGTGCAGCTATCTTCACTCAAATTAATTATAATTGGTTCCTCTATCTCACCGATCATGAAATCGAGTTTCCACATTTTATTTTATTCTTTTATTATATGGATTTTTCCCAATTTTATGCTGTAACTTTATTCAAAAAAAAACTTTCAAAAGTTCAGTTAAATTATTAATTTTGTAAGTTGTGTTATTTCTAGCAACTCTACCTTTTACTTGAAGAGATACTTCCTTCTCCAACGGGCATTTTCCGGACGATCTATAAGAATAGATTTCCTATCTGGTTTTTCCCAGAAAATATTAAATTCTCTGAGGAATTTCCAGAGCTCAGTTCTTTTAATTTCAGGTAAATCCCGATCTTCATTGATTTTAATTAGAATTTTGTCGGCGGTTGGGATCTGCTTCTCATAATAAAATGTATGTACAACTCCTTTTATTACAGTTTACATCTCTTCTTCCAACGAGGTTTTTCGTCTGCCTGTGATCGAATGTAGCTTGGGAGTACTATCAATTCCAGTCGTTTTTTTCTCCTTCAGTATTAGGTACATAGTAGATTTTCCAGCTCCTGTCATGTTGGAACACATCTCAACAGAGTTTTTAACATTATAATTTAGATATAGATATCAGTATTTCTCCAGATAGTGATATCTTAAGGCATCATAAAAATTCATCTTAATAAGTTTTTCGTTGAGGATAGAATGGCTTGGTTTAACGATTTTGGAATAAATATAGAAGAGGAAGTCATAGCTTTTGGGTATCTCATTAATATATAAAAACAAGCTCAAACAAGATAAATCACTAAAGACATACTGTAAGGTGCACTTTGCTCACTGACAGAAATTAAATTGAAATATCAGAAATTTTATTGTTGCAGTAAATTTATAAAAGCTTATAATATTTCAATATAATTAAATTTACGGCAGTCCCCAGTTTCCTGCGGCACTGGAGCAGGTACGTTGTAGGTTGCGGTAACAATCTTATTACTCTTTCTAGTTACTGAATAGAGTATAGGAATGTGTATGCTGGTGATCGCGCCTCTCCTTCCCAAGAGCTGTGTATGCTGCTGGTACCTCCCCCCCCCCCCGTTGTCTATTTGTTTTTCTTGCGATAGCCACCTCCCAAGAGCTTTGAATTCAAGAAAATGGACCCGATTCTGCCTCTTATACTAAGATTGTGTACGCTGCTCGCATCCTAACCCCTGTCGACAACTTGTTTTTTCTTGTGATCACCCCCCCCCCTCTCCAAGAGCTTCAAATTCAGAAAAATAGACCCGACCCTGCCTTTTACACTAGAAATGCGAATATTACTGGTGGCTGCCCCCCCCCCCCGTCGACAACTTGTTTTCGCTTGCCATACTGTTCCTTTATGATATCACCCCCCCCCCCAAAGAGAAAGGCTGGATCCGCTCCTGTAGCGTGGCGCTATTTTTTTTAATGGGATATCAATATGATAGCATATCTGGTTTTAAATTTTATTGCGAAGTTGCCAACTTTATAAAAAGATTCACCAAATTTTTAAAAAAGCATGATCCTCTATATTCTCCTATATCTTTCAATTTACATCCATTATAGTACATAAAATTGATGCTGAGAAAGATAAATGTATTATTGAAGTTTTAATAAACTGCATAAGCAACTATTTCATACAGGGTGTTTGTCAAAATTTTGCCCATTTGATGAAATGTAAATTAATTTTTCTTTGATTTTTTAAATGGAACACCCTATATATAACTACTTTATAATGTAACTATCACTTGTCTTAAAGTCTTCCTATATCTCTCGGCGCTAGTTTTTCTGGTATATTCATTTTTAACTGACTTCTAAAAGAAGGAGGTTCTCAATTCGTCGACTATGTATTTTTTTTTATGTATGTACACCGATTACTCCGGAACGGCTGCACCGATTTGAATAAAATTTTTTACGTTATATTCAGGAAGTGGAGGTGGTCCCAAATTTTTTTAGATGAAATTGGTGCAGTGAAATCCAAGATGGCGCTTACAGTATGGAAGACATAAGCATTTTTTGAGATTTGGTATTAGGGGGTTGGGGGGTGGTGTATTACGAATATGAAGTTAATTTTTTACGACTATTAGGTTGATAAGATACAACATGAGGGACTAAAAATTTTAAATTTTCCGGTTTTATCTAAAATTGATATTGCGGGGTTCTTGGGGCGTATACAAACTAAATATGCAATATAAAATATATCGGGTTAAGAAATTTACGTCTCAAATTCTTTAAATATCGATATTGGAAGGTCTTGAGGCCTATAGTATCAATCTAAAATTAATTTGAAATTTAAGATAGTGAATTTACTATGACAGATTAAATATTTGTTTGACAAAATTTCATTGGTATTTGGAGAACTCTAAGAATCAAAGAATTTTTAGTGATTCATTTTAGGGTGATTTATAATTATTGATAAAATGGGTACTTTTTTGCCACCTTGGAGTCATTGCAAGGTACACTAATCTCGATTAGCACTTAGTTTAAATAATTTATGAATATCATAATGAATTCAAAACTAAAAATGGAAAAATAAAATTAAAAAAAAAAATGAACCGACTTCTAAAAGTGCGCTAAAAAGTGGAAAAAACTATAAATTTTTATATGAAATTGAAATTTTTGAAGTCGTCGCCAAATTATTTCTAAATGAAATAAATAACTACTAATATATACAAATTATGGTAAGAAAGCAATTACAAATAAAGTATTTTTAATCTGTTTATGCAAATCACATTTAGTCAGGTATTAGTTTGGCGCCGACTTCAAAAATTTCAATTTCATATAGAAATTTATAGTTATTTTTCACTTTTTAGCGCACTTTTAGAAGTCGATGAAATTTTTTTATAAAAATTTTATATCTTATATATTTGCGCTGAGGCTATTAGAGAAAAACTATTTCACTGGAACGTATAACGAAAAGGCACATGAGAATGGGGTTCAATAAAATTTCACTGGCTTTTTTTCTATAAATCTCCGGGGGTTTTGGTGCGAGCGAAACTGCGACGGATATCATCTAGTTTTATATACTTTTACTCATCGAAAACATTATTATTGCATGGTTTTCTTTCGAAGGTGCGTAAATTCGTGGCCTGTCGCTAGTCGACGCAATAAAATCCATATGTAATTTTAGACTCGTCTTTCATTACCAAGTTCGAATAATGAACTTTACCAAATGACAGATTACGTAAACATCGTCAAACTGGAACTGTTATTTCCATAAAATACGTTCTCTGCTCTCTCCACTAACTGCACGTGTTTATTTACTAAATCTCGACTCTATTAAACGCCGTTTAACAGTAAAGTTACTGACAGTTTGTTTATTTTAACATGTCTAGTCTTAGTTCGGATAGATTCTTTCAGAAAACAGAAAAGACTGAGAGGAGTTTTCGCAACACCTGGAAGCAATCTCCGATAACAATCTTAATTTATAAAATTCCTGTCGACGTTTTAAGAATCCCGATTAATTTATTATAAACAATTTTATTTGTTTGTTTCATCCAGTATATTCACCGTGTATATTCTGAAATTGATTATTTTTTTAGTTATTGAGAAATACTTTTCAAAACTGGTATACTTACAGCTCGTTTGCGACCAAATCCTTGAAAATATCGAAAATGAAATCACGTACCGTATACCCTCTAATAAAAGTTAAAATATAGGGTACCAACCCAATCCAACCGAAAATTACAGAAAATCCAATTTTAAAATTACAGTCCCAAATCAAAATTGCCGCAAAACAAGAAAAAGTCCTTTTGTTCCGAACGATTCTTGCAGTGACATTTCAAGGAAAGGAGTGTTACAGAGTAGCTCTAAAATAAAAGAAAAACTGATGAGGTTATATGGAAAATGTCCAAAGATGATAATTTTAAATGTAAAATAAACCGTTTATATTAATTTCACTGTTAAAAGAAAGAGTAACCAGTGAAGGTATACTTGTCAAACAAGCTGTTAATGATGCTAATGTTCTCATCATTGAAACAGCAGTAGAACAGTTCAGTTTGACAAACACAACTATTGTTGTTGGTGAGGACGTTGATTTACTGGTTTTACTGACTGCTCGAACTCCAACTAACAAAACCATTTATTTTTTAAAACCTGGGAAAGCTCAACATCAGTCTGAAATATATTCAACACAAAGTTTATCTGCTTTGTTTTTACATGCAATAAGTGGCTGCGATACGACATCAGCATTTTACAGAAGGGGTAAAACATCTGTTTTTAAAATGTTTGAAAAACAAGATTTAGTCGGTTCTGCTGAAGTTTTTAAAAATAGTAACTCTACTCCACAAGAAATTATCACCAATGGAATTCGCTTTCTTCTTGCCATGTACGGAGCTACAAAAAAAATTACCTGCATCGATAAGTTCCGCTACGCATCTTTTGTTAAAAAATACTCGAAACAAAAAGCGAGTGCAATTAACTTGTCTTCCTCCAACCTCTGCTTCTGCCCAACAACATCTATTTCGGGTATATTATCACGTTCAACTGTGGCTTGGTAATCAACTAGATCCAAAAGATCGGGGTTGGAAGTTGATTGAAAATACATTGGAACCAATTCAGACTTTACTCCCACCTGCACCAGAAACACTCCTCAACACAATTTTTTGCAATTGTAAAAAGGGATGTAATGCTAAATGCGACTGCAAAAAAGTTGGGTTATTTTGTTCATTAGCATGTACAAATTGCCAAGGCCAATCGTGTTCCAATGTTGAATCTCCATTAGAAGAGGGTTCATATCATATCAACGAAGAGACGTCTGATATATCGCTTTTGGAGGGATTTATTTTAACTCAGCAGGAAGAAGAAGAAGAAGAAGAAGAAGAAGAAGAAGAAGAAGAACGAGAAGACGAAGAACAAGAAGAAGAAGAAGTATTTAACGATAATGAATCTGACGAATAATTGACCTAAATTCAACAGAATTCAGACAGCTTCGATTATTTTTAACTATTTCCTCTTTTTTTTTAATCATTACATAGTACAGTATGGTTCGTCGAATAAGCCTACCGGGGAAACCACGTTAAAAAAAAAACGCGTCAAGTACACTACCTCACAGGTGACGTGGAAACGTGTGCATATTTTGGAGAACGCAGCTTTCTCAACTTTTTGGGCGATGATATCTCGAAAAGTGTAAGAACAATTTTTATACATAATTTTATGATCTACAATTTTGATCTGAACTCTTTAGATGACAAAACTTACCGTTTGAAAAACGCGAAAAACCCATTTTCCCCACTTTGACCTTGAATAAATTTTTTTCCAGGCATGTGATCGTTGGGGACCTTTGACAACTTATTTGTAATGGTGTTCCGAACATTTGTACAAATTTTCAGCTCTATACGAATTTTGGTAACCTTGAATGTCTACTTTGGCCGGATAGGTATCCTAATAATGATACTTGTCTATTGCAGTAGAAAACCAATTTCTTATTATCACATTAACGGCTATATCCTAAAGACCACCGATATACAACGCTCATAAAAACATATACTGCTGTTAAAGGTGACAACAACTATTTCCAATAAATCAAAACAAATCAACTGATATTAACGTATACTTTCAAATACAGAATAGTCATGCGTTAAAAGTAAAACAACATTTTAATATTTCCTAAAAAATAAAGTTTTTGGGAAAAATAAAGGCTAACATAATTTTTTGGAATTTACTTTATAGTTGGGCAGCCCTGTGGCTTCTCGTAATCAAAGAAGCGATATAGCTCCACCAAAACTTTTTATATGTATTTTAACCCCCTAAATACAAATTTCGATAGTGGATTCTCGAAAAATTATCAAGTAATTTGTTATAAAAAAAAAAGAATAAAAAAGTTATTTTTTTTTGTAAAATAAAAAATATTTTCGTATTCCTCGTCCGATTCTAAGCAAAAAGTGTCTCTTGTAATTTTTTCGTCCGACACATATTTTTTGAGTTAAGCCACCCTGTAGAAACCTCGCCTTACGAATCGAATCATAATGACGCTAATGCCATAAAGAAGACGATGAATGGAGTTATTCCTTTGTTTCCACGAGAAAAGTTTCAAAACATAATTGAGCCAGGCCCTCTGCGATCTTATTATAGTTCTCAATAATTTAACATTTTTTTTTACATTTATATATTAAGCAAAACATTTAAAACTTGAAATAAAAATACAAATAATTTAAAACTATACTATATTTTGTTTTTTTTTAGTGCTCAAAGTGTCAACCATTATTCTTTAAACATAATTCCGCCATTGTCAGAATTTTGTTTTCAAAATTTCAAAGCTTTGTTGCTGTAATTTCATTGCAAGTTATTCAGATACTTTATTTATGATCTTCCAGCTATTTTATCAATCGTATTTTTGATGTAACCGAGTATTGAAAAGTTCATGAGACTTAAAAGTCCGACGATCGTACAAGCCAATAATAAATATCATTTTTTCACCGACTTCTAAAAGAAGGAGGTTCTCAATTCGTCGCGTATATATATATATATATATATATATATATATATATATATATATATATATATATATATATATATACGGGGTGTCAACGAATCTATTACACAAGTCATAATTTCTAGAGGATTATGTGTATCAAAATGAGAATTGGTACAGGTAAATGATATGTGAAGAGGAGACTTTTCGCATATTTTCCACTTTCCGGTCACTTCCGGTTTCACCGGAAATGGCCCCGGTTTTGAATTCTTAAATAGAACACCCTGTATATTTTAACATCTTTGGATTTCTGAGACAATTCTAGATCAGAATGTGACATTTTAAAAACTTTTTACGTCTACTTCATTCTTTTAGAGCCACTTTTAAAATTGCATCTAGGTGGCCATGATCGGACGCAAACTAATCTAACGGCCTTAGGTGATGTCAAAAAAATACAATCGCAAAGTTTTAGTGACTAGTATGAAAGACAGGAATTGGATTAAAAATTTAACAAAATTAACAAAAAACTAACAAAATAAACTAATAACTTAGACGACGCACTTAAAATATTTGAAAGTACAGTAGCTGAATTTGTTAAAAAGTTTAGTGTAGTAAATGTTCAAAGTGCATTCCTTCTTTTTCACGACACATTTCAGCTCGTTCAATTGTTTCTCTCAACACGTTTTGTAGCATTTGGGGCGTTATACTTCTAAATGCTCGTAAAATTCTTTCTTCTAATATTTCAAGAGTAGCTGGGGCTGCTCCATAGTAAACCCTTTCTTTAACATATCCCCAGACAAAGATATCGAGCACAGTAAGATCCGGTGAGCGGGCTGGCCACCGTACCGGACCATTGGTTGCAATAATTCGATTATTAAAATGCTCTATTAAATAATTAAGAACTTCTCTAGTATTGTGAGGCGGTGCTCCATCTTGTTGAAAGTAAATTCGCCGTAAAATTGCTAAAGGTATATCATTGAGATGATTTTCGATTTCATTGTGAAGAAAACCTAAGTATCTAACACCTGTTAACTGACCTTGAAACAATATTGGCCCAATTATTCTGTTTCCAACGATACCAGCCCAGACATTGACGCCAAATCTTTTTTGAAAATTGCCCTCTCTCATTTCACGTTGATTTTGTTGGGCCCAGTACCGAGTATTTTGCTTATTGAACATACCATTATTTGTAAATCGGGATTCATCGGAAAACAGAATAAAATCGATAAAATTTGGGTTAACTCTATGATTTTGAAGCAGCCAATCACAAAACACTACCCGTCTATCGCCATCCTCAGTATACAAATGTTGATGTAACTGATATTTAAATGCTCGATATCCATGCTTTTTCAGTATTTTTTTTGCTGATTCATAACTTATCTGCAGTTCTTGACTAATTTTTCTTAACGAAAATGTTTTATCAACCTCAGCCATAGCAAGTACGTTAATCTCAGTCTCTTCATTTATGATAAACCTCTGTTCCGCCTCTTGATTTCCTATTTGCCTAAAACGAGTCTCGACATACTGATGGGCTGGATGTTGCCGATTCGGATATCTATGAGCATACAACTCGGCAGCATTCCTTGAATTTCTATGACACTCTCCAAATATTAATAACATATCCACTTGTTCACTTTGAGTATACATTATTTTAACGAAAATTTAAACTAAACTTAACGAAAATTAAGAAACTTTTACGTCTGTTCTTAGAGCGTATGTCACTGTCATTATCTACTTAAGTGAGTGCTGTGTTTTCCAAAGAAGACTTGATAAAAACAGTTGCAAATTATTATGCATCATGGCTGTCCATGGCGCACTTGTCATAAGTAAATAAATTATCCAGTATTTTGCTTAATAATATTTAATTTCTGTTCTTATGTCTAATCCAATCGCAAATAAATTAGTACCGTTAGATTCGTCGAAGAATGCTTTTTTTCGAAAAGTAGTTGTCAAAAAGGGGTCGCCATTTGAAAATTAATAGTTAGAAATAAAAACGTAATTTTGTCAACTTGTCTTATTCCTGTCTTTCATACTAGTAACTAAAACTTTGCGATTGTATTTTTTTGACATCACCTAAGGCCCTTAGATTAGTTTGCGTTCGATCATGGCCACCTAGATGCAATTTTAAAAGTGGCTCTAAAAAAATGAAGTAGACGTAGAAAGTTTTTAAAATGTCACATTCTGATCTAGAATTGTCTCAGAAATCCAAAAATGTTAAAATATACAGGGTGTTCCATTTAAAAATTCAAAACCGGGGCCGGAAAGTGGAAAATATGCGAAAACTCTCCCCTTCACATACCATTTACCTGTACCAATTCTCATTTTGATACACATAATACTCTAGAAATTATGACTTGTCTAATAGATTCGTCGACACCCGGTATATTTATATATTGTATGTATGTACACCGATTACTCCGGAATGCCGGCACCGATTTAAATAAAAAATTTTACGTTATGTAAAGGAAGTTGCTGCGGTGGTCTCATATTTTTTTGGACGAAATTGGTGCAGTAAAATCCAAGATGGCGCTGACAATATGGCCGCCAAAAAAATTAATTTTGTCCGATTTTCTCCAAAATTGATATGAAGGAATTTTCGGGGTCGTACACAACGAATTTGAAATTATTTTTAAAAAATTCAATATGGCGGATCCAATATGGCGGACGAAAAAATTTAATTTTGTCCGATTTTCTCCAAAATTGGTAAGGGGAAGTTTTCGGGATCGCACATAACGAATCTAAAACTATTTTAAAAAATTCAATATGGCGGATCCAATATGGTGGACAAAAAAGTATATTTTGTCCAATTTTCTCCAAAATTGGTATGGGGGTCGCACATAACGAATCTGCAATTATTTTTAAAAAAATTCAATATGGCGGATAAAAAGTAATTTTGTCCGATTTCTCTAAAAATTGATATGGGGAAGTTTTTGAGATCGCACATTACGAATCTGAAGTTATTTAAAAAAAATAAATATGGCTGATCCAAGGTGGCGGATTAAAGATTTTACATCTCTCGATTTTGTCTAAAATCAGTATTGGGGGATTTTTGTTAGTGTTAATTAAAAACTTAAAATATTTTTTGAAAAACTCAATCAGGCAGATTTAATATGGCGTCCTAAAAATTTCACATTTTTCGATTTTCTCCCAAACTGATATAGGGAGTTCTTGAGGATGTAAGTTATGAATTTAAAAGTATTTGTCGAGAATTCCACATGGCTAATCCAATAAAACGGACTAAAAATAGCGAATATAAAATTATTTTAAGAAAATCTAACATGTCAGATATAATATGACGGTCTAGAAATTTTAAATTTCCGGATTTCATCCAAAATTGGTACTAGGGGGCTTTGAGAGGTTGAGATTAAGACATTAAAATTACTTTTTTGAAATTCAATACGGCGGATCGAATATGGTGGGTTGAAAATTTTACCTTATTCGCATTTTTTCAGATTTGGTATTAGGGGGTTTTTGGAGTCGTGTATTACTAATATGAAGTTAATTTTTTACAACTATTAGATTGATAAAATACATTTTTCGATGTTGTCTAAAAGTGATATTGTGGGGTCCTTAGGGCGTATACAAACTTGATACGCACTATAAAATATATCGGGTAAAGAAATTTACGTCTCAAGTTCTTTAAATATCCATATTGAGAGGTTTTGGGGTCTATATTACCAATTTAAAATTTTAGATAGTGGATTTACTATGACAGACTAAATATTTGTTTGACACAATTTCACTGGTATTTGGAGAACTCTACGAATCATAGAATTTTTAGTGGTTCCTTTTAGGGTGATTTGCAACTTTGGATAAAATGGGTACCTTTTTGTCACCCTAGAGTCATTGCGAGATACACTAATCTCGTTAGTACTTAATTTCAATAATTTATGAATATCATAATGAATTCAAAACTAAAAATCGAAAAATAAAATTTTAATAAAAAAAAATTGAACCGACTTCTAAAAGTGTGCTAAAAAGTGAAAAATAACTATAAATTTTTATATGACATTGAAATTTTTGAAGTCGGCGCCAAACTATTTCTCAATGAAATAAATAACTACTAATATATACAAATTATGGCAAGAAAGTAATTACAAATAAAGTATTTTTAATCTGTTTATGCGAATCACATTTTGTCAGGTATTAGTTTGGCGCCGACTTCAAAAATTTCAATTTCATATAAAAATTTATAGTTATTTTCACTTTTTAGCGCACTTTTAGAAGTCGGTTCAATTTTTTTATAAAAATTTTATTTATGATTTACATGCCAAACAGCTTCGCACTCCCTCTAGGGAATATTGACCCATTCCAGGTACACAAAGATACCAAAAGTATGAAACCTTCAATAGGTTTAACTTATCTGCTAACTCTTAGTGGAGTATCTGAGTCGTGTCTTTCCGGCGTTTTTATATCAGCACACGTTATTTTCGTTCTTTCGTGCTCATTCGGGAAAAGTCTTGATTCGCCGAAGTACAAGTAGCTGCCTCGTTCAAGAATATACTCGCATCACCTGCGGCGTAGCAACTAGTCTCGGTACAGATTGTTGACTGTAAAAATTTTATTTATGATTTACATGCCAAACAGCTTCGCATTCCCTCTAGGGAATATTGACCCATTCCAGGTACACAAAGATACCAAAAGTATGAAACCTGCAATAGATTTAACTTATGTGCTAACTCTTAGTGGAGTATCTGAGTCGTGTCTTTCCGGCGTTTTTATATCAGCACACGTTATTTTCGTTCTTTCGTGCTCATTCGGGAAAAGTTTTGATTCGCCGTAGTACAAGTAGCTGTCTCGTTCAAGAATATACTCGCATCACCTGCGGCATAGCGACTAGTCTCGTTACAGATTGTTGCCTGTTGCGACGGTTAGTTTAAAATTCCGCGATTACAATATTTTTTTTCGCGAATCCCCTTTTTAAAGTTTGCGAACCCCTGGTGTTTCGCGAACTATCGCTTGGAAAACGCTGAACTAGTTTAAATAATGTAATTAAAAAATGATAGCATAGAATCGATATGGGTATCAAGAAATAAAAGAGCCCGCACTCTTTATCAACATCTTCCTAAATATAAATAAAAATATTATTTATAAATCTTGTTTAAACTTTCCCAAAATGTTGTAATATATATTAATAAAATTTGGAAGATTATATTTTATTAAAATTAACTATAGATTACAAATTTATAACTTTTCTTTTAATTGAAAGACAGAAAGAGACTTACAACTATAAGGAATTCCGTGTATAGATGAAGTAAAATGCGAACAGTAAATGCAAACTTCATTCCATCATATGATTTCCGTGTTAGAAGTTGCACAGTTTGAATAAATTGCTACAGAACATAATTTGTCCTATTCCACCACCATCGAGATGATGACCTACCTATACCACCATACCGAGAAGAAAGTCAAAGCTTACCCTCCCCGCTACAGTGATACGGCAGATATACATATTTCGTCTCTACTAGACTCATCAGGGTACCGACATGCAACACTGAACGCGGCTTCGCGGACCTCCCGCCGGATGGCATATATATGTTTATGCGGCTTTCACGGATTCCTTCCATAAGGTGCTACAGGTAGGCCATCATCTCGATGATGGTGGAATATGGTAAATTATGTTCTGTAACAATTTAGTCAAACTGTGCAACCTCTGACATGGGAAGGATATAATGGAATGAAGTTTGCATTTACTGTTCGCATTTTACTTCATCTGTAGACGGAGTTGCATATAGTTGTACATTTGCTGAATGTGATTTCAGCACTACAACGGCGTAATGTGGATATATCCACTGCTATTGCATCCCACACGAAGGAATCCGTAAAAGCCGCATGAACATGTACACGCCATCCTGCGAGAGGTCGGCGAAGCCGCGTTCAGTGTTGCATACTTCCTTCTTATCTGTCCTTTGCACAAACAGGTGCATGTCGGTAGCCTGATGAGTCTAGTAGAGACGAAACATGTACCTCTGGCGTATCACTGTAGCGGGGAGGGTAAGTTTTGACTTTCTTCTCGATATGGTGGTACAGGTAGGCCATCATCTCGATGGTGGTTGAATAAGATAAATTGTGCTCTGTTGCAATTTATTCAAACTGTGCAACCTCTAACACGGAAAGGATATGATGGAATGAAGTTTACATTTACTGTTTGCATTTTATGTTATATATATATATATATATATATATATATATATATATATATATATATATATATATATATATATATATAATTTTTTTTTCTTGGGTATAGGTTTTTCCATTTAGAGAAACAAAGGACAACAATTTTTCTTGACGTTTCGCTCTCATAGTGAGCTTCTTCAGAAGAGCTGGTATATTTATTAACCGACTTCTAAAAGAAGGAGGTTCTCAATTCGTCGCGTATATATATATATATATATATATATATATATATATATATATATATATATATATATATATATTTTTAATGTATGTACACCGATTACTCCGGAACGGCTTAACCGATTTGAATGAATTTTTTTACGTTATGTAAAGGAAGTTGCTGCGGTAGTCCCATATTTTTTTGAATGAAATTGGTGAAGTAAAATCCAAGATGGCGCTGACAATATGGCGGCCAAAAAAATTAATTTAGTCCGATTTTCTCCAAAATTGGTATGGAGGAATTTTCGGGGTTGTACCCAACGAATCTGAAATTATTTTTAAAAAATTCAAAATGGCGGATTCAATATGGCGGACAGAAAAATCAAATTTGTCCGATTTTCTTCAAAATTGGTATGGGGGAGTTTTCGAGGTCGCAAAATACGAATTCAAAACATTTTTAGAAAATTCAATATGGCGGACCAATATGGCGGACAAAAAAATCGATTTTGTCCGATTTTCTCCAAAATTGGTACGAGGGAGTTTTCGGGGTCGCACATGACGAATCTAAAATTATTTTTAAAAAATTCAATATGGCGGATCCAATATGGCGGACGAAAAAATCAATTTTGTCCGATTTTTTCCAAAATTGGTATGGCGGAGTTTTCGGAGTCTCACATAACGAATCTGAAATTATTTAAAAAAAATTCAATATGGCGGATCCAATATGGCGGACAAAAAAATGAATTTTGTCTGATTTTCATCAAAATTGGTATGGGGGAGTTTTCGGGGTAGCACATGACGAATCCAAAACTATTTTTAAAAAATTCAATATGATGGATAAAAAATTGTGTTCGATTGTTTTCAAAATTGATATGAGGGAGTTTTTGGGATAGCACATTACGAATCTGATATTATTTAAAGAAAATTAAAGATGGCGGATCTAAAATGGCGGATTAAAATCCTACATCTCTCGAATTTGTCTGAAGTCAGTATGGAGGGATTTTTGTTAGTGTTAATCACGAAATTAAAATATTTTTTGAAAAACTCAATCTCGCGGATTCAATATGGTGTTCTAAAAATTTTACGTATCTCGACTTTCTCCAAAACTGATATAGAGGGTTCTTGAGGGTGTAAATTATGAATTTAATCCTATTTTTTCAGGATTCAATATGGCGAATGCAATATAGCTGACAAAAAATTCTACTTGTTTCGATTTTGTTCAAATGTGAAATTAAATCGCTTTTGAGGATGTAAATAGCGAATATAAAATTATTTTAAGAAAATCTAATACGTCAGATGCAATATGACCGTTTAGAAATTTTAAATTTCTGGATTTCACCTAAAATTGGTACTAGGGGGCTTTGAAGGGTTTAGATTTAGATTAGATTAAGACGTTAAATTTTTTTTTGTAATTCATTATGGCCGTTCTAATATGGTGGGTTGAAAATTTTACGTTATTCACATTTTTTTAGATTTGGTATTAGGGCGTTGGGGGGTAGTGTATTACGAATATGAAGTTAATTTTTTACAACTATTAGGTTGATTAGATACAATATGAAAGACTAAAAATTTTACACTTTCCGGTTTTATCTAAAATTGATATTGCAGGGTTCTTGGGGCGTGTACAAACTCAATATGCAATATAAAATAAATTGGGCTAAGAAATTTACTTCTCAAATTCTTTAAATTTTGATATTGGAAGGTTTTGGGCCCTATATTACCAACCTAAAATTAATTTGAAATATAAGATATTGGATTTACTATGACAGACTAAATATTTGTTTGACACAATTTCATTGGTATTTGGAGAACTCTAAGAATCAAAGAATTTTTAGTGGTTTATTTTAGGGTGACTTACAATTCTGGATAAAATGGGTACTTTTTTCCCACCTTGGAGTCATTGCAAGGTACATTAATCTCGATTAGCATGTAGTTCAAATAATTTATGAATATCATAAAGAATTCAAAACTAAAAATCGAAAAATAAAATTTTTATAAAAAAATTGAACCGACTTCTAAAAGTGCACTAAAAAGGGAAAAATAACTAGAAATTATTATATGAAATTGAAATTTTTGAAGTCGGCGCCAAATTATTTCTAAATGAGATAAATAACTACTAATATATACAAATTATGGTAAGCAAGCAATTACAAATAAAGTATTTTAATCTGTTTATGCGAATCACATTTTGTCAGGTATTAGTTTGGCGCCAACTTCAAAAATTTCAATTTCATATAATAATTTCTAGTTATTTTTCCCTTTTTAGTGCACTTTTAGAAGTCGGTTCAATTTTTTTATAAAAATTTTATTTTAAATCTACAAAATTACAAAGTTTTTTTATAATAAACATATATCACAGTAATACACATTTTTATATTTTTAAATTAATTAAAATTAATAAAAATAAAACCGACCTTAAAATAGTCTTAAAGTTTAAAATAATACATGTTAAAATAGGTTAAAATTATAAAATAGTACATACCTTGAAAGTAGTTTTGTGTGAATGTTAAAAATAAAATTCAGTTATGATACTCGGTATGCAATTGCTATGGATAGATTTCTTTTTATAAAAAGCAAAAAATAGGAAAAAAGATTATTATTTATTTTTTAATAACGTTCTTTCGTTTGCATGAGTGTATATGAAATCGTCCCAAGCTTCATTACACATATTTATTATAAAGTCGCTAGAAGTATGTTTTATTAAAATATCAAATTATGGTATATCTGGCTTAAGTTTTTGACATCTTGCTTGTCATTTACAACATTTTTATCTTTTTTTATATGTATCATTTCTTTGATGACTAATTTATGATAATTTCTGTCAGTATCTAAAATATGGGTGTTTTTAAAATCAAATTCATGCTTAGATGTTTGTTCATGTTTATGTAAAGATGTCGATGCGTTTTTAGTATACTTGTGTCCATTCACTCTATTTTCAATATATTATGTCGTCATGCCAATGTATTTCTATATATATATATATATATATATATATATATATATATATATATATATATATATATATATATATTTTATTTTTTCAGACAGTTGGCTTATATACGGTAATGCAACGAAAGTGTTTTGTCTTTTGGTATTGTTAATTTTATTTTTTTTGTTTGTGTTATAATGTAAAAAGGTTCTTTGTTTAATTATTTTTTTTATGAGTAGTTTGGGAAAATGGTTCATTATTAGGGTCTCTTCCACTTTTTTTAGCACTTCTGGGCGAAATTCGGGTAAAGATAATTTTATAGCTCGATCAACTAAGCCAATTATGACACTATTTTTCTGTTTATCTGGATGTTGAAAGTTAAAATTCAAATACCGGCCCGACCAAGTATCTTTCGTGTACCATTTTGTATGAAAATTGTTATCCGTCTTATTTCTGTGTATAGTTAAGTCCAAAAAGTTTATTTTTTGTTCCATTTCAATTTCAGTTTTGGGTGGAAATTATTAAAATATCGTAATAAGCTATCTATTTTGTTTTCGGGTACAGCAGCCAAACAGTCGTCTACATAGCGTTTAAAAAATATTATATTAAAATCCAGTTTTTTTAATACTTCTTCTTCTACATATTCCATAACTATTTGTGCTATACCCATAGCACAACCGTCTAATTGTTGGTACAAACTATATTTGAACTGGAAATAATTATTATTTATTGTAAGTTTTACAGATTCTATAAATTCATTGAGTGTCAATGTTGTGTGTTCTTTTAAATCATCCCATTTTTTTCCAAAACTTTGGAAATGATGTCATTGGATATATTTGTATACAAAGAAACTACATGGAGTGAAACTAATTTATAATTTGTTGGTATTTGTATTGTATCAATGAATTGTTTAAATGCGAGAGAGTCTTTTATATAAAGATTATTTTTTCCTGTGATGTTTGTTAGGCAATTTAATAAGTACTTGGACAGGTTATAAAATGAGGACTGTATGCTTGCAACAATTGGTCTGAGAGGTGTATTTGGTTTGTGTAATTTAGGTAACCCATAAATCTTTGGTGCTATACCATTATGTATTGTTAATTTTTTACTTTCTTCCTCAGTTATATGTTGATTTTTTAATAGTTTTTTAATTAGTGATTATGATAGAAAAATGAACGAACTACTTGATAATAAAACTTAAAAGTGACCCTACACAATTGTTCCAAACTAAAAATAAATGTATATGTATATGAATAGTATTATTATTCCGGGTTTCAATCCGTTCGTTCAAAAAATCGTTTTCACGACGTTTCGGCAAAATCTCATTTGGCATTTTCAAGTGCGGTTCGTCTCGTTACTTGCTGAGAACTCTAAAAAAATATATAAACAACATTAAACCACAAAATACAATAAAAACAAAAATGTAAGTAATAAATTGTGTTTACACTGGCAAACATTACGTATCTAATTCCTAATCAAAGTCAGTGACGCTATTTTCGCTCAAATTAATTATAATTGGTTCCTCTATCTCACCGATTATGAGATCGAGTTTCTACATTTTGTTTTATTCTTTTATTATATGAATTTTTCCCAATTTTCCGCAGTAACTTTATTCAAAAAAATCTTCCAAAAGTTTAGTTAAATTACTAATTTTGTAAGTAGTGTTATTTTCAGCAACTCTATCTTTTACTTGAGAGAGATATTTCCTTCTCTAATGGACATTTTCCCGACGATCTATAAGAATAAATTTTCTATCTGCTTTTTCCCAGCAAAAATTAAGTTCTCGGAGCAATTTCCAGAATTCAGTTCTTTTAATTTCAGGTAAATCGCTATCTTCATTGATTTTAGTTAAAATTTTGTTAACGCTTGGAATCTGCTTCTCATAATAAAATGTATGTACAACTCTTTTTATTGCAGTTTTCATCTCTTCTTCCAACGAGTTTTTTCGTCTGCCTGTGATCGAATGTGGCTTGGGAGTATTAACAATTCCAGCCGTTTTTTCCTCCTTCAGTATTCCGTACACAGTAGATTTTCCAACTTCTGTCATGTTAGAACACATCTCAACAGAGCTTTTAACATTAGTATCTAGATATTGGTATTTTAAGGCATCATAAACATTCATCGTAATAAGTTTTTCGTTGAGGAAAAAATGCACTGGTTTAAGTATTTTAGAATATATGTAAAGGTGAAAGCCATATCTTTTGGGTATCTCACTAATCTCAAACAATGTATAAAAACAAGCGCAAACAAGATAAATCACTAAGGACACACTGTAAGGTGTACTTTGCTCACTGACAGAAATTAAATTGAACTATCAGAAATTTTATGGTTGCAGTAAATTTATAAAAGCTTATAATATTTAAATATAATTAAATATAATTAGATTTACAGCAGTCCTCAATTATCTGCAGCATTGGAGCAGGTACGTTGGAGGTTTCGGTAACAGTTTTATTACTCTCTCTAGTTTTTGAATAGAGAATAGGAATGTGTATACTTGCGATCGCCTTCCTCCCCCTCTCCCCCTAGGAGCTTTAAGTTCAGAAAAATAAAACCCATTCTGCCTTTTATATTAGGAATGTGTATGCTGCTGGCACTCCCCCCGTTGACAATTTGTTTTTCTTGCGATAGCCCCCCCCCCCCCCCAAGAGCTTTGAGTTCAGGAAAATAGACCCGATTCTGCCTCTTATACTAGGAATCTGTATGTTGCTGGCATCCCCTTCTGTCGGCAACTTGTTTTTTCTCGTGATCGTCCCCCTCTCCAAAAGCAGATTGACCATTTTTAGCACCAAGTTCAATGCATGGTAGAAAATCACTTTCCACCCACAAACCAATCGCAGCATATTTAGAGTTAGAATTATTTAAATTATATTTTGTAGAATTTATAATTGTTTTTTTTATTTTCTTTTTTAATGGTGAATTTTCAAATATATTTTTACTCTGATTACTGAACATCTTGAATGATGTATTTCAAAAACTAACTAGCTATCTGTTTACTCTAAAAAAACTAACTATCTATCCGTTTGCTCCTAAATTTTATACATTTTCCCTCTCCTCTCAAGTGGAGGGGTAAACTTATTTTCCTTCTCCATTTAAGAGGAGGGGATAAACTTTAAATGTCTTTATACTAACAAGAATCAATAAAAAACAAAATTTATATTATTTTTAAACATTTATTAAATAATTTTATAGATATTTTTTTATGAAATACAATAAAATTAAACATGTACAAATAAATATTGCTGCTGCAAATATAATAACAAATATATAACAACAGACACAATGACAGGATTCTTCTTTTTTATTGTTGAAAGGAATCCAATCTGAATATTGTAATGGTTTGTTTGTCATGGAATATTTAATTTTTATGAATGTATTTTCACATAAAGCAGAATCAGTTACATTATAGGTAAAAAAGTGTGAATTTCCAACAAGATATGTCATTTTCATCTGTTTGTAGCAATCGGTTTCATTTTTGAGGGCATTTATACATATATCAGCCCTAACTGCATTAGTAATGTAATTTACATATAGCACATTTCCAACAAGGGAAACTAAAACTATTAAAGATGCAGCAGTCATTGTTGTAATATTACTAACAAATAGTGGTATTTGTATACAATATATATGTCTTTGGATTCAGTTCCCCCTCCAACTTTTAAAGCTTCAAAAACGACTTACATATATTATCATCATATAAAATGATGACTTTATAAAGATAGAAAAATAGACTCGATCCTGCCTTTTGCACTAAAAATGGGAATATTGCTGGTGTCCCCCCCCCCCCCGCTCCATCGAAAACTTGTTTTCGCTTGCCATACTGTACATTTGTGATATCACTCCCCCCAAAGAGGGGGCTGGATGCGCTCCTGAAATGGAAAGCAAATGACTCCACGAAGGAGACTGGAACGATGGGAAACAGTGGCGTCTGGGATGAGAGAAGCGAAGGACGATTATATTGGAAAAATAATTATTAAAAAAATAATAAGGGAAAGCGTTTCTACAGTTTCCTTGTTGAAAGGGATTAAAAAGTGTTGCTTTTCCTCGTATTTCCCTTTTATTTATAAACATTTAAAAGACAGCTTTTCAAATACATATCGCTTTCTTAAAACGGTAACAAAACTGAAATACTCCGATTCGCGAGCACATAAACCTGCACCAGCCAAGTTCCTATTTTATCTCGAACCATTACCGAGAAATTTACACATTTTGCGTACGATTCTCTCATTAAGGCGTGTAAACGTTGGTCAAACGGTCGTTCGAGCAATTAAAAAAGTGAAAATGAGTAGAAATAGAGGTTTATCAGTTTAAATGTAAATTTAACGGGGACCGGCCGTGAAGTAAATTGTTCCCAGAACAAACCGTTTAGGCTGTTTATTTCTGCTGATTTGATTGGTCGAGGAGATACAGGACCACCGGGATATGGGGTCGTTCGGGTTCGTTTCCTTATTTTAATGTGGTTCTTCGTTTACTCGTAAAGGCGAATTTCTTATTAAATAACTTTACACGAAAATTAGCCCTATGATTAGAGACTTAAGAAGCCATAAAATTGCAGATGTTTACAAACTCCTATTTAACAAAAAAAAACTTGTTTAGAGCAATACAACAGGCAATAGCTTATAAAGGGTTATTTTTTATGGAGGTATAGAACTTCTAAATGGAATAAAACAAAGATGAATTTTTTAAATTGACATGAAATTTACTTTATTCGAAAGATAATCTTCTGGCATTATAACTTAAATATGACTTCTGGCATATGACCGCCACGGCTGGCTCGGACGTAGTCTAATCTGGAGGTCCAATTTTCGATGACTTTTTCCAACATTTGTGGCCGTATATCGGCAATAACGCGGCGAATGTTGTCCTCCAAGTGATCAATCGTTTCGGGCTTATCGGCGTAGACTAGCGACTTCACATATCCCCACCAAAAATAGTCTAGCGGCGTTAAGTCGCACGATCTTGGAGTCCAATTCACGGGTCCGAAACGTGAAACTATGCGGTTACCAAACGTTTCCTTCAAGAAATCAATTGTGGCACGAGCTGTGTGACATGTTGTGCCGTCTAGTTGAAACCACAACTCCTGCACATCATGGTTGTTCAATTGATGAACGAAAAAGTCAGTAATCATGGCTCTATAGCGGTCACCATTGACTGTAACGTTCTGACCAGCATCGTTTCTAAAGAAGTACGGACCAATGATTCCACCAGCCCATAAAGCACACCAAACAGTCAGTTTTTCTGGATGTAACGGTGTCTCAACATACACTTGAGGATTATCATCACTCCAAATACGGCAGTTTTGTTTATTGACGTATCCATTCAAACAAAAGTGAGCTTCATCGCTAAACAAAATTCGCTTATGAAAATCCGGATCAACGGCAATCTAGTTTTGGGCCCATTCACCGAATCTACGCCTTGCTAGGTGATCGTGTGGCTTCAATTCTTGCACGAGTTGGATTTTGTAAGCACGCAAACCAAGATCTTTCCGCAAAATCTCCATAAAGTGAATGGACACATATCCAATTCCTGTGCACGATGGCGGATAGACTGATTCGGGTCTTCCTCTATGCTACGCTCTACAGCAGCAATGACTTCTTCTGTGCGCACTGTACGACGTCTCTGTGGATGCGTATTATCATTTAGAGTAAACGTGGTGCGAAAACGTTCCATAATTAATCGAATTAATTGCTCTGATGGACGATTATGTTGACCGTAAAATGGACGTAGTGCGCGATACGTATTTCGAACAGAACCATGATTTTCAAAATAAATTTGCACAATTTGGAAGCGTTGTTCAGGCGTCAGTCTATTGATGTTGAAATGCCAAACCAAACTAAACATAAATCACTTGACAGCTGACAAAATGGCCGCCAGTTAAAAAAGTGTTGCCAACTTAAAGTTCTATACCTCTATAAAAAAACACCCTTTATAAATACTACAATTAAGTTTGAATAGTTGTCACAGTGTGAAAACGAACTGCATAACAGCATGCTTTCCATTTCAGGGACTGATCCAGCCTCTCTCTAAGTACAGTATGGCAAGTTGCTACACTGATATTTATTTGGAGGCACAAAAATAGATAGAAAGGCTGTCTTGAGCGAGCAGAGCAGGGTTGGAAGCCAGAGGCGGCACCAGTTAGTAAGTGCCGAGCTAGCCCCTATGCCGCAGAGTAGGGGTGGGTAATTATTATAGGCGCCACCGAGTTTCAGCCGGGTAAACTCGGAAACCCCCCACGTTGTTATTCGGGCCTAGCGTAAAACCTAGCTCTATAGCTTGCTGCACCGAAATAATAAAAAAAAATAAAAATAATTAAATTAAATGAATACAAGAAGCGGTGGGATAAATGAAACTCATTGATGTTAAAAAAAGTTTTTGTTGATGTGAGAAGTTCTTCTATTGTGGAATTTAGCCAGAGGGTGGACTGGTTTCTATCCCTAAGGGTGAAGATAATGTTTTCCTTGAACCCAAATGGTGGATCTGATTGGTGTATCCTAAGGGGTGGATACGTTGTTTATTTGACCCTGAAAGGTGGCTCTGAGTTGTATCCCCAGGGGTGGATCCCGATTTTCTGGGGGTCAGACTGATTCCTGAAATAATGCCAAGGGCCGACAAAATTCGTTTCCAGGGTGCACCTCGATAGCTAGCCCAAAAAAATACTAAATCACACAAATCACTACAACGCTATCGAGGTACCCAAAATGAAATTTTCCATCAAAATCTGCAGGATGGGAATTTCTCGACTCCGAAATATAAACAACCTAAACAGTGACGTAGAGTTGCCGACCTAAAAATACAAGTTATGGGAGGGAGTGAAATTTGGAATGGCTCGAAAAGCAATAGGACTCAAAAATGCAATGAATATTAGGCTGTTATACGAATGAGAAATGAGAAATGCTTAATAACAATGATATAGCGCTGCCCAAAATGAGAATATTAGCAAAAAGAAGGTAAAATTAACCAAATTAACCATAGTAAATTTAGGATCAATTTTTAACCGTGACAAAGTGAGCACAAGTTTTCGACGAAGAGGGGGGGGGGGGAGAAACACCAGCAATATTCCCATTTTTAGTGTAAAAGGCAGGGACGGGTCTATTTTTCTGAATTTCAAGCTCTTGGAAAGGGGGGGGGGGGAAATCACAAGAAAAAAACAGTGGGGGATGCCAGCAGAATATACATTCTTAGTATAAGAGGCAGAATCGGGTCTATTTTCCTGAATTCAAAGCTCTTGGGGGGGGGGGGGGGAGGGGGGCGATCGCCGCCACCGGCCCCCCCCCCCTTGGATCCGCGCCTGTTCCATTTCGGTGCGGATATTTGAAATCCATTTTTTCCGTGGCCTTCCTCGTTTATTTCTTTGTGCTGGTGTCCTGTTTCAAACCTTTAATGGTATCTTTTCTTCGCTCATTCGTTGCAGGTGTCCATACCATTTTAACTGCTTTTCAGTTATATCGTCCATTATCGTATTTTTTACTTCCATTTCTTACATAATCAAGGAAAGTTAAACCGGAACATCTTCTTCAGTACATCATTTTGGTTGAAAGAAGTTTTTGTGGCATATTTTTATCTGTGAACCACACTTCTGACCCATACGTCAGTACTGGCTGAATCGTCACCTGATATATCCTTCTTCTGGTTTTCTTTATTAGGTTCTTACTCTACAAGATTGGATATAGTGCTTTAAACATATTTTTTTCTATTTCTATTTTCTTTAGTATATCTTTATTATCTTTCCCATCTTCATCTATTGTTTTTTATTATTCCGCTTTCTATTTCGATGTCTTGTTCTATGCCTCCTACAGTCATGTATTGTATTTTTTGTATATTTATCTCTAATCCCCATTTAGTGAATTCATATATGAGTTTATTTATCATGTAAGTCATCCTTTGATGATCTTCCGCAAGAACTACCTGATCATCCGCAAAGAGGATTGTATACAAGTAAGTGTCCTCTATCCATATCCCCATGGGGTTACATTTTCTTAACCACTGTTTTAAAGCGCTGCAGAGATAAATTTTAAACATGGTTGCAGAGAGGCAGGAGCCCTGTTTAACCCCTTTTGTTTGTGAGAAAGCCTCAGAAGTCTAATTTCCGACCTTAACATCCACTTGGTTTTCGCTATACAGTAGTAGTAGTATAGAACTTTTAAATGGAATAAAACAAAGATGAATTTTTTAAATTGACATGAAATTTACTTTATTCGAAAGATAACCTTCTGGCATTATAATTTAAATATGACTTCTGGCATATGACCGCCACGGCTGGCTCGGACGTAGTCTAATCTGGAGGTCCAATTTTGAATGACTTTTTCCAACATTTGTGGCCGTATATCGGCAATAACGCGGCCAATGTTGTCCTCCAAGTGATCAATCGTTTCGGACTTATCGGCGTAGACTAGCGACTTCACATATCCCCACAGAAAATAGTCTAGCGGCGTTAAGTCGCACGATCTTGGAGGCCAATTCACGGGTCCGAAACGTGAAACTATGCGGTTACCAAACGTTTCCTTCAATAAATCAATTGTGGCACGAGCTGTGTGACATGTTGCGCCGTCTTGTCGAAACCACAGCTCCTGCACATCATGGTTGTTCAATTGATGAACGAAAAAGTCAGTAATCATGGCTCTATAGCGGTCACCATTGACCGTAACGTTCTGACCAGCATCGTTTTTAAAGAAGTACGGACCAATGATTCCACCAGCCCATAAAGCACACCAAACAGTCAGTTTTTCTGGATGTAACGGTGTCTCAACATACACTTGAGGATTATCATCACTCCAAATACGGCAGTTTTGTTTATTGACGTATCCATTCAAACAAAAGTGAGCTTCATCGCTAAACAAAATTCGCTTATGAAAATCGGGATCAACGGCAATCTTGTTTTGGGCCCATTCACCGAATCTACGCCTTGCTAGGTGATCGTGTGGCTTCAATTCTTGCACGAGTTGGATTTTGTAAGCACGCAAACCAAGATCTTTCCGCAAAATCTTCCATAAAGCGAATGGACACATATCCAATTTCTGTGCACGTTGGCGGATAGACTGATTCGGGTCTTCCTCTACGCTACGCTCCACAGCAGCAATGACTTCTTCTGTACGCACTGTACGACATCTCTGTGGATGCGTATTATCATTTAGAGTAAACGTGGTGCGAAAACGTTCCATAATTAATCGAATTAATTGCTCTGATGGACGATTATGTTGACCGTAAAATGGACGTAGTGCGCGATACGTATTTCGAACAGAACCATAATTTCCAAAATAAATTTGCACAATTTGGAAGCGTTGTTCAGGCGTCAGTCTATTCATGTTGAAATGCCAAACCAAACTAAACATAAATCACTTGACAGCTGACAAAATGGCCGCCAGTTAAAAACGTGTTGCCAACTTAAAGTTTTATACCTCTATAAAAAAAACACCCTTTATATAAACTATTTATGTCTGCTTCTTTCATTGTGATCCATAATTTCTGCAAAGGGGCGGAATCAAATGCCTTACGAAGATCTATAAAAGTAGCGTGAAGCTCCATTCCTCTTGTTAGTCTCTTTTCTGCCAGTTGTTTTATTGTAAATATATTGTCCACGCAGGATTGCCCAAGTCGAAATCCACTTTGTTGTTCCATTTCCGTAGCTTCCTCTTCTATTCGGGCTGTTAGGATTCTTTCGTAAAGTTTTCCAATGGGCGATGATATATTAATATCCCGATAATTACTGCAGTCGCTCCTATTTCCCTTTTTATAAAATTGCACCTTAACTTACATCACATATAAATTAGCACTTATTAAATAGTAAAACGACGCCACTGCCGTATGTTTGTGCAAGAGGTATGTAATGAATGAGTGAAAAGTTATTTTCGGGAAATATTTCAATTCGTCAATTTTAGGCGTCATTTAATTTGAAGTTAATAGCCGGATAATTTTGAACGGATCGTTTCAAATGTTTTCAATTCTAACATATTTCGTGAAATGAACTAACACTAACGGACGGACATTTATGAATTTTATCCAAGATATATGATGTTATTTTGACTTATTTAAAATTTCCGCCTTAATATATAAATAATATTGAACTATTTGGAAAAGTATATTATATAATATATATATATATATATATATATATATATATATATATATATATATATATATATATATATATATATATATAGATAGATAGATAGATAGATAGATAGATAGACAGATATTATCGTATCAGCGGAGTGTGAGTATTTTTTGTTTTAATTTTCGTAACGTCAATAACAGTGATGTCTATTTCGGATTCCATGTTGTATTATCGGTTTTATTTACCAAATTTTAGTTAATTTTTTCAAAGGGTCTCTTTAGACTACCTTTCGCAATTTTAACTATTTTTCGATTTTAGCGAGACGTCAACGCACCTCGCCATTATTCGGTATTCGATGACCGCTCTAATCGAATCTGGAGATAAACTTTCCAGCGCATCCCTTATCGTTACCATACAGTCCTCCATCGTTGTCACAGGCCACAGAAATAGGCCAATTGTTGCAGGGGCGGATCCAGCCTCTTTCCTTGGGGGGGCGGTGATAACTCAAAAGTGCAGTATGGCAAACGAAACGAAAGCATGTTGTCGACGGGGGGGGGGGGGGGGGGAGACATCAGCAACATTTCCATTTCTAGTGTAAAAGTCAGGGTTGGGTCTATTTTTCAGGAATTTGAAACTGTTGGAGGAGGGGGCGATCACAAGAAAAACAAGTTGCCGACAGGGAGGGAGGATGCGAGCAGCATACACATTCCTAGTATAAGAGGCAGAATCGGGTCTATTTTACTCAATTCAAAGCTCTTGGGGGGAGGGGGGGACTATCGCAAGAAAAACAAGTTGTCAACGGGACTGCCAGCAGCATACACATTCCTAATATAAAATGCAGAATCGGTTGTATTTTCCTGAACTCAAAGATTTTGGGAAGGGGAAGGGCGATCGCAAGCATACACATTCCTATACTATATTCAAGAACTAGAGCGAGTAATAAAACTGTTATCGAAACCTCCAACGTACCTGCTCCAGTGCAGCAGGTAACTGAAGACTGCCGTAAATCTAATTATATTTAATTATATTTAAACATTACAAACTTTTATAAATTTGCTGCTACAATAAAATTTCTGGTAGTTCAATTTAATTTCTGTCAGTGAGCAAAGTACACCTTACAGTGTATCCTTAATAATTTATCGTGTCTATGCTTGTTTTTACATATTATTTGAGATTAATGAGATACCCAAAAGATATGGCTTCCAAAATCGTTAAAACCAGGGCATTTTTTTCCTCAACGAAAAACGTATTAAGACAAATGTTTATGATGCCTTAAGATATCAATATCTAGATAATAATGTTAAAAACTCTGTTGAGTTGTGTTCCAACATGACAGGAGTTGGAAAATCTACTATGTGCCCAATACTGAAGGAAAAAAACGACTAGAATTGTTAGTTCTCCCAAGCTACATTCGATCAGGGGCAGACGAAAAACCTCGTTGGAAGAAGAGATGTAAACTGCAATAAAAGAAGTTGTACACACATTTTATTATGAGAAGCAGATCCCAACCGTCGACAAAATTCTTAGTAAAATCAATGAAGATCGGGATTTACCTGAAATTAAAAGAACTCAGCTCTGGAAATTGCTAAGAGAACTTAATTTTTGCTGGAAAAAAACAGATAGGAAATCTGTTCTTATAGATCGTCTGGAATATGTCCGTTGGAGAAGGAAATATCTCTCTCAAGTAAAAGGTAGAGTTGCTAGAAATATTACAACTTACAAAATTAGTAATTTAACTGAACTTTTGAAAGATTTTTTGAATAAAGTTAGTGCAGAAAATTGGGAACAATTCATATAATAAAAAGCATAAAAGAAAAATGTGAAAACTCGATCTCATGATCGGTGAGATAGAAGATCCAATTATAATTAATTTTTTGCGAAGATAGGTTCACTGACTTTGATTACGAATTAGATACGTAACGTTTACCAGCGTAAACACAATTTATTATTTAAATTTTCTGTAACTTATAAAAATAAATTACATTTCAATCCCTTTTTAGTGTTTAATTTTAGTTCTGCAGATGGTTTCAAAATAAATAAACTGAACCGTCAAATATCCTAAAAATGTTTTTAATTAATAATAAAATGACCGATAGCCCCAAAAAAAATTGATATTATATGAACGAATTTATTTTTTTTTATTTATGTTTAACTTCTTGTATTTTTGACAATGGATATTTTGTAAGTATTTATATTATACCTTAGAATTTTTTGGGAGAAAAAGGCTACATTTTAGTCGGAATGTGCATAAAACGATTTCTATGCCACAATTAAAAATAATAAAAATACAGTTGTGATTTGTGTGAAATATGTCAAATTTTTCTATATTTTCTAATGTATGTGAATTATTAAGAAATCATAAGAAATTAAATAAAATTATAAAAACTTTTTATTTTAGGTTTATTACCGCAATAATATTCTAAGCCATAAATACATAGTGATAAAATAAACCTCCTTCCGACGCCTATGACAAGAATTAAAATCCTTTTTAAGACTTCACACATCCAAATATCTATTGTTATCCAACCAAATAGTCCATTATTATAGACCGGTATTTTTGATTCTAAAATTTCTAACCCATTTCTATGAATAATATATGTGTCTAACAGATTTTGCCAAAGAAATCGGACTAAAAAACAAAGGTAGTTTGCGAAGAAAAAAAAAAGGATAAAAAAATGATTTATTACTCTCTCTAGTTCTTGAATAAACTATAGCATAAGTGGCAAAATCGGGTCTATTTTCCTGAACTCAAAGCTCTTGGGGGGGGGGGGGGGGGCGATCGCCCCCCCCCCCTTGGATCCGCACCTGAATTGTTGACAATGCACTTGTCATAAAATGTTATTTGGAAGAAGGTGCTAACTGAAACGGTTCTGTTTGGTAGGATGCCATCCTGTTGGTTAAAAATTTGTGTGTGTGTTCCGGCAGAGGTAAATTGCTTAAATCTGATTGTCTATCTTTTCTAGAATATTTAAATATCTTTCTTCTACAAAAGTTATTACATAATTTATTTTTATATATTATATATTATTAACCGACTTCTAAGAGAAAGATGTTCTCAATTCGTCGACTATGTATTCTTTTTTATATATGTACACCGATTACTCCAGAACGGCGGCACCGATTTGAATGAAATTTTTTACGTTATATTCATGAAGTTACTGCCGTGGTCTCATATTTTTTTAGATGAAATTGGTGCAGTAAAATCCTAGATGGCGCTGACAATATGGCGGCCAAAAAAATAAATTTTGTCCGATTTTCTCCTAAATTGGTATGAGGAAATTTTCGGGGTTGTACACAACGAATCTGAAATTATTTTTTAAAAATTCAATATGGCGGATCCAATATGGCGGACACAAAATTTAATTTTGTTCGATTTTCTCCAAAATTGCTGTGGATGAGTTTTCGGGGTCGCACATAATGAATTCAAAATATTTTAAAAAAATTCAATATGGTGAATTCAATATGACAGACAAAAAAAAAAATCAATTTTTTCCGATTTTCTCCAAAATTGGTACGGGGAAGTTCTCAGGGTTGTACATAACTCATCTGAAATTATTTTTAAAAAATTCAATATGGCTTATCTAATATGGTGGATAAAAAACTAATTTTGTAAGATTTTTTTTAAAATTGATATGGGGAGTTTTTGGGACCGCACATTACAAATCTCACATTATTAAAAAAAATAAATATGGCGGATTCAATATGGCGGATTAAAGATTCTAAATCTCTTGATTTTGTCTAAAATCAGTATTGGGGTATTTTTCTTAGTCTTAATTACGAATTTAAAATATTTTCTTGAAGAATCCGCCAGGGATTCAGTATAGCGTCCTAAAAATTTTACATTTTTCGATTTTCTTCAAAAATGATATTGGGGATAGCGGACCTAAAATTTTATATTTATCGATTTTGTTCAAAGGTTGGGCTGAATCGTTTTTGAGGATGTAAATAGTGAATATAAAATTATTTCAAGAAAATCTAATATGTGAGATTCAATATGACGGTCTAGAAATTTTAAATTTCCGGATTTCATCCAAAATTGGTACTAGGGGGCTTTGAAGGGTTTAGATCTATATTAGATTAAGACGTTAAAATTATTTTTTTGAAATCTAATATGGATCTAATGGGGTTGAAAATTTTACCTTATTCGTCTTTTTTCAGATTTAATATTAGGGGGTTTTCGGGGTCATGTATTACGAATATGAAGTTAATTTGTTACAACTATTAGGTTGATAAGATATAATATGAGGGACTGAAAATTTTACATTTTCCAATTTTGTCTAAAATTGATATTGCGGGGCTTTTGGGGCGTATACAAACTCAATATATAGTATAAAATATATCGGGCTAAGAAATTTACGTCTCAAATTCTTTAAATATTAATATTGGAAGGTTTTGGGGCCTATATTACCAATCTAAAATTAATTTGAAATTTAAGATAGTGGATTTACTATGAGAGACTAAATATTTGTTTGACACAATTTTACTGGTATTTGGAAAACTCTAAGAACCAAAGAATTTTTAGTGGTTCATTTTAGGGTGATGACGACTTCAAAAATTTGAATTTCTTATAAAAATTTTTAGTTATTTTTAATTTTTTAGCGTACTTTTGGAAATCGGTTCAATTTTTTTTATAAAAATCTTATTTTTAAATTACCAGTAGTTTCACTATCCCATCATTTCTTAAAACACAAATTACGTTAAATTGCCATATTTCTTGAAAATTCCGCAATCTTACTGCATAAGGATTTGGATCACTCCAAAAATGAAAATTGTGTGTGTGTTAAAAAAACCATTTATGTTGTCCAAAATTCGAGGATCGTCTTGTATCATCGTTAATATAAATTTTCAAAATTGCAGTCTTTTCGGTAAATTAGTACCTCTTAGATGTTAAACCAAAAATATTAAATAAGGGTGGAAGTTGTGTTTCAACAGAATTCTATATATTGAGCACTCCGAAATTTTTATCCGTAGAGCCACTTGTCTTAACGATGTCATAGGATATGTCGCAAAATATCCCAGAATCGCAATTTCGTCCTCTTCATCATAGAGAACGTGTATGTGCATTTTTGCCTTAACGGTGCCAAAATTTTTGAAATGTTTCAGTATTCGTTTAACACTGTTCCGTGATAATTGAATCGCCCCAACATGATTTTTATTAATAATTGTCAAATGACAGGAAATAGTGACATTTCTGTAGAGCTCTATTATTTTCCTGCATCGCGTTTCATCGTTATGGCCCAACTAATAACAAAACTTAAAAGGCATATAGCCAGAGGCGTAAGTATATGCCCCCCCCCCGCAGATTTTTGAAAACGCCCTTCTATTTTGCACCCGTCTTGATCCTTGGCATTTATTCATTTTCATCAAGGGGCTTGAGGGCGACCCTAGATTGGCAGCGCTCCTCCGCACCTCAGGGTCGTTATTTACGCCACTGCATATAGTTTTTCTACAAAACCAAAATCTTAAATTGCCAATATTTCAAAAACTACAACCTTATTCAGAGTCACTCTTATTTTTAATACTAAATAAAGCAACGTTATAGAAATAGGAGGTTTACCTTTAAAAAACATTGAATTTTAACGATTTTTGCAAATTAAAATTTAATGTTAATTTTTTTTCACTCTGTACTTAGTTACTATCAAAATATCAACACAGTACACTAAAGTAAATCCCCCTTCTAGAAGGAAACCAATCCCAAATAAATAATAAAGGCTTTCATATGGGACAGACTGTTTAAATTTAAAATATGTCAAGTTAGACTTAGGTAAAGGACATTATGCATGAAATATCTCTATAATTTTATGTAAAATCTAAAAATGTAATAACATATAGGATGTTTCGTTTAAAGTAAGCAAGAAAGCACGAACTCCCAGTATAACCGAAAGTGTATATTTATTTATTTTTATTTATTGAATATAGTATCTAGAGCAGTTAAGCCAGTTACCGACACCTTTCTTAAAGTTAAAAACATTAAACTAACATTCCTAATCAATATTATTGTCAATATTACATCTGAGCCTGAGAATCAAGCAATTTATGGTCAATAATATCCTTATATTTACGTAAAGTAATACTACTTAAATCTACATCACTAACATATGTATTAAAATAATTACACATTTTATATAGAGGCGAATTTTTATAAGTATTTATTCTAGGAAATTCTAGATAAAATGTTGGTCTTTGTCTTGTTCCACCCCTATTTACCACAAATGGAAGTTGCAGCAATAGGTCTGGGCTATTTATTTTATTCTTTAAGATCTTGAATATATATATATATATATATATATATATATATATATATATATACCAAACATATTTTTATACGTTTGTTTTCCAACGAAAGTCTGTTAAATATATTCAATAAGTCCAGGTGATTATAATCCTGATTGGGATAGGACCCCAATCTTTTAAAAAACATATACTTTAAAAACTTTCGCTGGACACGTTCTATTGTTCTACTCCACACTTCATATTGTGGTGACCATATTTTACTACAGTATTCATGTTTTGGCAGTACAAGACTGTCAAAAAGTGTCGTGCACAGTTCAACATCAAAATGTCTAGTAGATCTGATGATGAAACCCATTATCTTATGAGCTTCAGTAATTTTATTTATTATATGCTCATTGAAATTCAATGAACTATCAAACAATACTCCCAAATCCTTCTGACAAGAAGTCCGTTTTAACACTATGTCATTAACAGAATAGGCTTGATTTAAAATATTTTTATTAAAAGTAAAAGACATTGACTAGCACTTGTTATCATTAAGACAAAAGCCGTTTATTCCACACCATTCAACAACATTATTTAGACCCTGCTGTAAACAGTCACAATCATCAGCAGTCAATATTTCCCTAAAAATTTTAAACTAGTCTGCCAGCAGTAATGCTTTTAAGTGTTTGATCACATACATATATTATTAAAGGCAATTAAGAACAAAAGAGGTCCCAAATAAGACCCCTAAGGAACACCAGAAGTACTTCTATATACATATGATTTGGCCCTTTTTATTTCAACGTACTGCTTTCTATCAGTCAGGTAAGAGACAGTAATATTTATCAGATTCTCTGTAACATTCAGTTGCCTAAGAGATTGTATTTATAAGGGTATGTTTTACTCTGTCAAATGCCTTTGCCATATCCGTGTAGATTACATCAACTTGTGCTTTTTTATTAAAAGAGTTATAAATGTATTGTGTAAAAGTAATTAAGATAGTTAATGTTGACTTATTTGGTAAGAACCCATGTTGACACTCAGATATATTCTGTTAAACATTACTATTTCAAATAACTTTGACGTTGCATTTACTATGGTAATAGGCCTATAATTAGTTACTTCGTGCTTTACTCTTTCTTTGGAAGTAGGTATAACCTTTATAATACATCATTCTGTAGGATATGTTGCTGTTTTAAGTGAAAGGTTAAATATATATAGTAAAGGTTCTAACAGAGATTCGCTACAGCCTTTTATAACATAGCCAGGCAACCCATCTGGTCCAATAGCTCTGTTATCCTTTAACTTTTGAAGAGTACAGCGTGCTTCAGTTTTATCTATGAGATAGTCACAAAAATGATTTTTAGATATACCCCCATAGCATTCCATCACCTCTGCAGCACTAAATACATTACCAAAATAAAGCGCAAATGCATCTGCAACACCCTTTGCACCTGAATATAAAATGTTATTATAAGAGATTTCTGCAGGAAGATCACCCTCACCTCTCAGACTTTTAACATACGACCAAAACACTTGGGATTATTTCTTAGACTCAATTGAACCTGTGCCAAATACTCCGAGTGTGCTGCCTTTACTTTATTTTTATTATTCTGTCTACTAGATTTGTATTTATTATACCAAAAAAGACTTTGGATTTTTTGTACTTTCTAAAATATTTTTCTTTATCCTTAATTAATTTAATTATGTCACTATTATACCATACTGGAAAAGTCCTACCTATCTATGTTGATATTGGAACACATTGTACAAATATATTATAAAATACCCCGTAAAACTGAGTATATATATATATATATATATATATATATATATATATATATATATATATATATATATATATATATATATATATATATATATGTTTATGCGGCTTTCACGGATACTGAGAATATATATATATATATATATATATATATATATATATATATATATATATATATATATATATATACATATATCGGGTGTCAACGAATCTATTAGACAAGTCATAATTTCTAAAGTATTATGTGTATCAAAATGAGAATTGGTACAGGTAAATGGTATGTGAAGGGGAGAGTTTTCGCATATTTTCCACTTTCCGGCCACTTCCGGTTTCACCGGAAATGGCCCCGGTTTTGAATTTTTAAATGGAACACCCTATATATTTTAACATTTTTGGATTTCTGAGACAATTCTAGATCAGAATGTGACATTTTAAAAACTTTTTACGTCTACTTCATTTTTTTAAAGCCACTTTTAAAATTGCATCTAGGTGGCCATGATCGGACGCAAACTAATCTAAGGGCCTTAGGTGATGTCAAAAAAATACAATCGCAAAGTTTTAGTTACTAGTATGAAAGACAGGAATAAGACAAGTTGATAAAATTACGTTTTCATTTCTAACTATTAATTTTCAAATGGCGACCCCTTTTTGACAACCACTTTTCGAAAAAAGCATTCTTTGACGAATCTAACGATACTAATTTATTTGCGATTGGATTAGATATAAGAACAGAAATTAAATATTATTAAGCAAAATACTGGATAATTTATTTACTTATGACAAGTACGCCATGGACAGCCATGATGCATAATAATTTGCAACTGTTTTTATCAAGGCTTCTTTGGAAAACAAAGCACTCACTTAAGTAGATAATGACAGTGACTTGCTATGGTTGAGGTTGATAAAACAGTTTCGTTAAGAAAAACTAGTCAAGAACTGCAGATAAGTTATGAATCAGCAAGAAAAATACTGGAAAAGCATGGATATCGAGCATTTAAATATCAGTTACATCAACATTTGTATACTGAGGATGGCGATAGATGGGTAGTGTTTTGTGATTGGCTGCATCAAAATCATAGAGTTAACCCAATTTTATCGATTTTATTCTATTTTCCGACGAATCCCGATTTACAAATAATGGTATGTTCAATAAGCAAAATACTCGGTAATGGGCCCAACAAAATCAACATGAAATGAGAGAGGGCAATTTTCAAGAAAGATTTGGCGTCAATGTCTGGGCTGGTATCGTTGGAAACAGAATAATTGGGCCAATATTGTTTCAAGGTCAGTTAACAGGGGTTAGAATACTTAGGTTTTCTTCAAAATGAAATTGAAAATCATCTCAATGATATACCTTTAGCAGTTTTACGGCGAATTTACTTTCAACAAGATGGAGCGTCGCCTCACAATACTAGGGAAGTTCTTAATTATTTAATAGAGCATTTTAATAATCGAATTATTGCAACCAATGGTCCGGTACGGTGGCCAGCCCGCTCACCGGATCTTACTGTGCTCGATTTCTTTGTCTGGGGATATGTTTAGAAGTATAACGCCCCAAATGCTACAAAACGTGTTGAGAGAAACAATTGAACGAGCTGAAATGTGTCGTGAAAAAGAAGGAATGCACTTTGAACATTTACTACACTAAACTTTTTAACAAATTCAGCTACTGTACTTTCAAATATTTTAAGTGCGTCGTCTAAGTTATTAGTTTATTTTGTTAGTTTTTTGTTAATTTTGTTGAATTTTTAATCCAATTTCTGTCTTTCATACTAGTCACTAAAACTTTGCGATTGTATTTTTTTCACATCACCTAAGGCGGTTAGATTAGTTTGCGTCCGATCATGGCCACCTAGATGCAATTTTAAAAGTGGCTCTAAAAAAATGAAGTAGACGTAAAAAGTTTTTAAAATGTCACATTCTGATCTAGAATTGTCTCAGAAATCCAAAGATGTTAAAATATACAGGGTGTTCTATTTAAGAATTCAAAACCGGGGCCATTTCCGGTGAAACCGGAAGTGACCGGAAAGTGGAAAATATGCGAAAACTCTCCTCTTCACATAACATTTACCTGTACCAATTCTCATTTTGATACACATAATACTCTCGAAATTATGACTTGTCTAATAGATTCGTTGACACCCGGTATATATATATATATATATATATATATATATATATATATATATATATATATATATATATATATGCCCGTAACTAAATTAGGCGTTCTAATTTATAATGCCTCCTGTATACTGCTGAGAGTTATATATAATCCGTAATTACAAAATGTAATTTAGTTATTGGAAAATCATAACACCTAGTATCTATGAATTAAAAAATCCATTCATTATATTTATATCCAACCATAACATACTCTCTTGATATGAGCAAGTTTCCAGCCAATGTATTTCTTATTACAGTTTAGACATGGAATTGCATATTTTATTTGTCGATCAGTTTTACTTTTACTTAACATATTTGTCTCAAAGACTTAAACCACCAGAAAAAAAATCACAAACATGAGAATGTCAAAGCGTTGCCGGAAAAGACTTATTAAACAATCTCTCCTCGTCTAAAAAGCGGTTATTAATGGTTTCACAAATGCTGAAAGAGACTGAAAAACCTGAAAAATTATCCGACCACTCAACGTAAATGATTTTCGGAAAATAAGAGTTTAAAAATCATTTATTAGGCGTCTAGTTTTGCCGGAAGTATAAGACCGTTTAAATGTACGTTTGGTAGGTGGAAATCTGTATTATTAAGCTTTCTTTAAAGGTTCTTTAAACCCTTCATAAAATGTTAGCGAGTTTTAGCAGAAGGTAATAATCGGTGTCGATTCTATTAGTAAGAAGGTCAAGTAGATGCCCATATTAAATAAAAAAATTAGATTATAATGAAAATCAGTTTTTTTATAATAGTTTTTCGAATTAACTTTATTGTGTAAATTTTTGAGAATTCAATTTTTAAAAATGTAAAATTGGGAAATTATGATCTTGTATGTATCAGAAATCAGGATCTTGGTACTTTTCTTTGAGTTATACAACCATTTATCGATTAGGTGAACTTGAAAAAAATTAAAAATTAGTTTTTTGAAACATACAGATATTTTTTTACAATAAAATAATTACCTTATCGTTGGGTTCAATGAGATATCAATTAGAAGAAAAGACATAAAATTCAAGTTCAACCTGCATTTAAATGGAATAATTAAATATTATAATATAATTATATATATATATATATATATATATATATATATATATATATATATATATATATGTATATATGTATGTATGTATGTATATAATCTATTTTATTGCAAGAGAGCCAAATAGGAACAAGCAATCTAGAAAGCGGCCAGGGAGGTATCCAGCCTCTTACTTTACTTATTGAGCCTTTTTCTGCTGCGTGTCAAGACCATTTGGTTGTACAAGAGTCGCATGTTGATTTGTTGTGTTGATTATAAGATTTCGTAAGTATTGTTTTGCCTTTAATATTAGGAAAATAGGATAAACCTTTAGAACTGAGTATAAAACGAGAAAAGAGGAGATGAAAAAATTAAAATATGAAAAGAGTGTCAAATAAGGATAGATCTACTATCTATTATGTGAGTCAGAGTGAGAACGGAGTAATGGATTAAGAATAGATGCCGAACATGCATGTCTTTATCGTACCTACAGGGTAGGGAGAAAGTATCGGTAATAATTTTATTAATTAATATTGTTAATTTACGCATTATAAGCATTACTTATCTTTAGACTTTATATAATTATTATTCATCCGGAGCCGGAGAATCTATCAATGATAGGAATTTTTCCTTTCGTAATTTTAAAATATAATATATATAGAGCTCAACTTTTGAGTATCATTTTTTTTTGTTCATATTAACTGTATTGAAGTGTATATGTATCATTTCTAAAAAAGTTCTTTTAGAATATATATTTTTTCTATACAAAATTTCAGCTATACCCCAGTCCATCTTGAGATAAATAATATAATCTCTCAACAAACATTACACCCATTTTACCTTCCATTTCTCAACATTCTTTTATTCATTCTTAATCTTTAATACAGCACACTAACACACAGATAGATTCACAGACTGTTAAAATATATTTTCATTCACTACCTTATATTAAAAATTTTACAGACAAATTGTACAAAGTATTTGAGGGGTATGACGTCAAAATAGCAAAAAAGCAAATCAAAATTTTAACTTTAATGTATTCTCCCTTAGAGTGGGGTAAAATTAATAATGTTGTATATTACATCCCTTGCCTAGAATGTGGTTTAACCTATATAGGTCAGACATCCAGAAATCTTAAAGGCAGAATTACATCACACAAAAGTGATTATAACAAAAATGTAAAAAGTTGTGCCTCCTCACAACATATCATCAAAAACAGTCACATGACGGACTGGAGTAGAGGTGACATTTTAGAAAGAAAAAATATTTATTCTAAAAGAACATTTTTAGAAATAGTACACATACACCTCAATACAGTTAATATGAACAAAAAAACGGATACTCATAATTTGAGTTCTTTTTACCATTAAAATTACGAAAGGAAAAATTCCTACCAATTCTCCGGCCCCAGATGAATAATAATTATATTAAGTCTAAAAATAAGTAAAGCTTATATTGCGTAAATTAATAATATTAATTAATAAAATTATTACCCATACTTTCTCACTACCCTGTATGTACAATAAAGACATGCATGTCCAGCATCTATTCTTAACTCGTTACTCCGTCCTTCCTCTGACTCACATAATAAACAATAGATCTATCCTTATTTGACACTTTTCTTATATTTTAATTTTTTCACCTCCTCTTTTTTCGTTTCATACTCAATAATATAGGTTTATCTTTGTCACACTTTTGCATAAGCTTAGGACACGCACTACATGTGCATAAAACTAATAAATATAAAAAAGATGTAAATGTAAAAAAAAAATTCCTTAACTTGTCAAATGTAGATCATTTTCATTTTGTTAAGCAAAAATGTAAAGTGTATATATATATATATATATATATATATATATATATATATATATATATATATATATATATATATATATATATTTAAGAAATGTATTTCGAGATTTTTCCAATATTGAAATTGTTCTCCTTGTTATGGTGTGGTAGGTTTTCCTTGTAAAAGCACGTTGTTGACTCTGCATCTTTTAAGAAGGCGAGGAAGCATAGAAGTATGCGAACTTTCTCTTAGTCTTTCATATACTTTGGTTTGTTTGATTATCTCCTCCCCACAGAGGTATACAACGTCTACAGTGTTCATTTGGCATCTTGTAGAAATTTGCACACGTTGTATATAATCACCCCTCATAAATATACGATTAACTAACACCCTAATATCAAGGTTTCTTCTTCTTATCGACAACCAAGAAAAAGAAAGGAAACTATCACACATAAAAAGGGCCTTAAACAAAATAGCGACAAAACAACAACCATAAATAAAACAATAAAATTGCTACTTCTGATTTATGATTATATTTATTAAAAGGCAAAAACAAATTAAACACAAACACAAAGTACTAAAATAATATAATAATAATAAATACCAATCCGCTTAAAATTAATTTAATAGTTATCCCTACAACTACGCGACGTACTAACGTACTACGTTGACCGCGTAAACTCTCCATTATGAAGAATCTCGAATCCCAAGAAGGGGAGAATCGGAGAATGTTCCCAAATGAAATATGAATTTACAGAAACATGTGTTCTGGCTTTTTTACTTTTTATTTTTACGATTCGGTTTTTATTTATTGTTTCGCCTTTAAATGGCTTCGCTCCTTCGTTCACATGGAGCTAAAATTAAAACAAAAATAATTATGAAGTTTTGTCAAAAGAAATAATAGTTTTTTTGTATCTCCGACTAGACTTTACCAGTTTCCTTTTATCGTATTCATGTGTCCATATTATGATTGCAAATAAGTTTCCATACTTATTCATCCTATATTCTGGAGTACTGTAGCATTTGTACCAATAAAAAGCCCTAAAAAGTGAAAAATGACAACATAAATTTTCATATGAAATTGAAATTTTTGAAGTCGGCGTCAAACTAATACCTGACAAAATGTGATTCACTTTTTTACTATAGTTTGCAAATATCTCGTGTTAATAGTTATTTCATTTAGAAATAATTTAACGCCGACTTCAAACACTTCAATTTCATATAAAAATTTATATTGTTATTTTTTGCTTTTTAGCTATTTTTTAGGAATCCGTTAAATTTTTTTTAAAAAATTTTATTTTTCGATTTTTAGTTTTAAATTTTTTATGTTATCCATAAGTTATCTGAACTAAGTACTTAATGTAAAGAGTGTTTTTTTAGAGGTATAGAACTTTTAAATGGAATAAAACAAAGATGAGTTTTTTAAATTGACATGAAATTTACTTTATTCGAAAGATAACCTTCTGGCATTATAATTTAAATACGACTTCTGGCATATGACCGCCACGGCTGGCTCGGACGTAGTCTAATCTGGAGGGTCCAATTTTCGATGACTTTTTCCAACATTTGTGGCCGTATATCGGCAATAACGCGGCGAATGTTATCCTCCAAGTGATCAATCGTTTCGGGCTTATCGGCCTAGACTAGCGACTTTACATATCCCCACAGAAAAAAGTCTAGCGGCGTTAAGTCGCACGATCTTGGAGGACAATTCACGGGTCCGAAACGTGAAACTATGCGGTTACCAAACGTTTCCTTCAATAAATCAATTGTGGCACGAGCTGTGTGACATGTTGCGCCGTCTTGTTGAAACCACAGCTCCTGCACATCATGGTTGTTCAATTGATGAACGAAAAAGTCAGTAATCATGGCTCTATAGCGGACACCATTGACTGTAACGTTCTGACCAGCATCGCTTTTAAAGAAGTAGGGACCAATGATTCTACCAGCCCATAAAGCACACCAAACAGTTAGTTTTTCTGGATGTAACAGTGTCTCAACATACACTTGAGGATTATCATCACTCTAAATACGGCCGTTTTGTTTATTGACGTATCCATTCAAACAAAAGTGAGCTTCATAGCTATACAAAATTCGCTTATGAAAATCGGGATCAACGGCAATCTTGTTTTGGGCCCATTCACCGAATCTACGCCTTGCTAGGTGATCGTGTGGCTTCAATTCTTGCACGAGTTGGATTTTCTAAGCACGCAAACCAAGATCTTTCCTCAAATCTTCCATAAAGTGAATGGACATATATCCAATTCCTGTGCATGATGGCGAATAGACTGATTCGGGTCTTCCTCTACGTTACGCTCTACAGCAGCAATGACTTCTTCTGGACGCACTCTACGACGTCTCTGTGGATGGGTATTATCATTTAGAGTAAACGTGGTGCGAAAACGTTCCATAGTTAATCGAATTAATTGCTCTGATGGACGATTATGTTGACCGTAAAATGGACGTAGTGCGCGATACGTATTTCGAACAGAACCATGATTTTCAAAATAAATTTGCATAATTTGGAAGAGTTGTTCAGGCGTCAGTCTATTCATGTTGAAATGCCAAACCAAACTAAACATAAATCACTTGACAGCTGACAAAATGGCCGCCAGTTAAAAAAGTGTTGCCAACTTAAAGTTCTATACCTCTATAAAAAATACCCTTTACTTTAAAATGATTTAAAAGTCGGAAAAAAGCACCCATTTTATCCATAGTTGTACCCAACATTTAAATAAACAACTAAAAATTCCTTGATTCTGAGAAATCTCCAAATACCAGTTTTGAATGAAATTGTATCAAATAAATATTTAGTCTGCTATAGTAAATCCATTATATTAAATTTTAAATAAATTTTAGGTTCATAATAGGCTCCCAAAACCTCCCAATACCAATATTTAAATAACTTGAGTCGTACATTTTTTAGTCCGACATATTTTATCCTGCATATCGAGTTTGTATGTATCCCAAAAAAACTCCAATTTAAATTTTGGACAAAATCAGGAAAATGTAACATTTTCAGACCTTTATATTGAATCTCACTCATTAAATTTTGTTAAAATAGTTTTTAATTCGCTATTTACACCCCCAAAAACGACCCAGCACAAATTTTGAATAAAACCGAAAACTGTAAAATTTTTTGTCTGCCATATTGGAATTCGCCATATTGAATCTTTAAAAAATAATCTTAAATTCGTAATTTCCACCCCCCAAGAACTCCCCTAAACCAATTTTGGAAAAAATTAAAAGATGTAAAATTTTTTGGATCCGCCAAAATGAAATCTTTCACAAATAATTTTAAATTCATAATCCAAAAATTTTGGGCAAATCGAGACATGTAAAATGTTTAACTTGCCATATTGAGTCGGCTATATTTATTTTTTTTTTAATAATTTCATATTCGTTATGTGTGGCCCCGAAAACTCCCCCACATCAATTTTAGAGAAAATCGGAATTTTTTTTTTTTTAATTAGGTTCATATTTAAAATACAGTTTTCAGTTCTCTGACGTTTCGTTCTTTATTTAGAACATTTTCAAAAATAATCGTCTTGAGATTTCGTCAAAACTATCGCTAACACCAACAAACCACCAAGGACAAGAGCGATGAAAACTGTATTTTAAATATGAACCTAATCGCAAGAAAAAATTAAAAATAAATAAATAAATATTAACGGTTCAAGAAAATCAATACATACATACATATATATATATATATATATATATATATATATATATATATATATATATATATATATATATATATATATATTCTTTTTTTTTGTAATATTTTCTTAGGTATAGGTTTTTCCATTTGAAAATGAAAAGACAACAATTCGCCATATTGGGTCCGCCATACTGGGTCCATCATACTGAATATTTCAAAAACAATTTCAGATTCGTTAAGTGTGACCCCAAAAAGTTTCTTATACCAATTTTGAGGAAAATAGGAAAAAACAATTCTTTTTGTCTGCCATACTGAATTTTTTAAAAATAATTTCAGATTCGTTATGTGCGACTCCGAAAACTTCCCCTTATAAATTTTGGCGAAAATCGGACAAATTTTTTTTTGTCCGCCATATTGAATTTTTTAAATATAATTTCAGATTCGTTCACAATATTATCAATATGTGTGTTGAAGCAAAGGGCCCGATCAAATGTAACACCCAGATCCCTCACACATTCAACGCGATTAATCATGTTATTATCAAGAAAGTAATCAAAAGTTATCCAATCCCTTTTACGATAAAAACTTATAATGGAGCATTTATTAACATTGAGGTGCATAAAATTTAACTTACAAAATTCAAAGAGATCCTGCTGAATGCCCTCGCAATCGTTGCTACTCCCGACAACTCGAAATATCTTTAAATCATCAGCATAAAGAAGACATCTACTGAAAGTTATGATGTCCTCAATATTGTTAATAAAGCAGTTAAAAAGGAGCGGAGCGAGGTGAGCACCTTGAGGAATACCAGAGGTAACATATATATCAGATGATTCACAGTTATTAATTTTTACTCGCTGTACTCTATCAGACAGATAACTATTTATCCATTGTAGAAATGATCCATGGATGCCCAAGCCTTCCAGCTTGTAAATAAGAAGTTGGTGGTTAACCTTGTCGAAAGCCTTGGAGAAGTCAGTGTAAATAGCATCCATTTGACACCTTCCCTCCAAATCATCCACCAAGTATTGCTCATAAACAAGCAGATTAGTAGTAGTTGATCGACCTGCCATAAAGTCAAGCTGTGAAGTCGCTAACACATTCCTAAAAGGAGGACTCAGCTTTTAGTAAACAATACCCTCGAAAATCTTACTAAATAGTGAAAATTTCGAAATTCCATGATAATTTTCGACGTTAGCTCTGTCTCCATTTTTATGGATTGGCGTAATGTAAGTAGTTTTTCATACTTTTGGAAAAATACCCGTTGATAAAGAGATATTAAAAATCTGAGCCAACAATGCAGACAAAACACCCTGACAATTCTTAACAAATATGACTGGTATCCCGTCGGGTCCGGCACCCAAATTACTGTTCAAGTGATCTATTGCATTAAACACGTCCACCGGCTCAACTTGAAGGCAACTAAGGTTTACAGTTTTCATGTAATTAAAAGTACGAGTCTCATAATGTTCATGCGTGTCGACTGTGGAGAAAAAAGCTCTAAAGAGCTCTGCTATAGCGGTTGAGTCTTCCGCTCTAACATTATTATGGGACATACTACTAGGAAGAGAAAATTTCGTATTCTTGGCATTAACATACCTCTAGCAAAACCTACTATCAGACTTCTTTATAGAGTGTTCAATGCCAAAAAAATATTATTACGTTATTCAGCGTTCAAACCTTCGAACATACTCCTGTAGAAGTAGCATAACGTCAGAACTAGGGCCCGGTTGTTTGAACGCTGAATAACGTAATAATATTTTTATTTATATTTCAAAAAGTGTTGATAAACAGTAGATATTTAATTTCTTGGTATAGACATGCCGATTTTATGCTATCCTTTTCTAATTGCATTATTTAAACGAGTATCATCGGTACGTCCTTCGAACATACCCCTGGGTACGTCAATTCTGAAAACAAAGTATGAATATATGGTTGCCTAAATTTTTATTATTGTTATTTTCAATATGTAAACAATCTAACAATATTTACCGATAAAAATAAGTTTTTAAATCCTCTTTTTGTTAATATTAATTGTAAACTTCGCATTTATACTACTTTTTAACACTTAAAAACACCGAAAAAACTCACGACAAGCAATTAAACTGAAAGACAAGATATGTAAATATGTTTATGTCTGTCAAACATCAAAAAAGCGTCTCCCCCACCGACCATAAATAGCCTTCAGACAAATCTATTGTTGTTTATATCTAGAGTATGATCGAAGGTTCAAACCACCGGGCCCTAGTTCTAACGTTGTGCTAATTCTACAGGGGTATGTTCGAAGGTCTCTGTATTCAATTGCCTTATTTATTCTTCATACGGACGTATGTCTGATATTTATTTGATTTTTTTTTTTGGTTTTTTGAGCACTTACGTGCACACTATAGTGTGTTCAGATATTGTAAGCCTTTTAACAAACTCGACTTCCTTCATTTCTAAATTCTACACCATCGCCAACAAAAAAGTTCTAAATTAAATGGTTCAAATACAATAGACCTTTCAATATTGTTTTGATTAATGTTGTTCCTATGATAATTTCAAATCGAGAGGGTCATATCTTTAAATCGAAATAAAAATAATTATTTGAGCTTTCACAAAAAATACTATTAATTTTTTTCTCTTGACAAACGTTTATTTGTTCATTTAAATTTTCTAAGGATCTAGTGAGTGTTGCTAATTTTTTTCGAACCCTTTTTGCATCCCTCAAAGATTTTTAACCCTTTTTAATGTATATTCCCATAAGAGAGTGTTTTAATGGATTTTTTAACTTGAAAGTAAAATCATTAATATTATAGCGTGTCGAAATTTTAATATACGGTGTAAATTCTATTCTTTTTAACCGACTTCTAAAAGAAGGAAGTTCTCAATTCGACCGCCAAATATTTTTTTATGTATGTTCATCGATAACTCCGGAACGGCGGAACCGATTTGAATGAATTTTTTGCGTTATATTCACGACATTGCTGCAGTGGTCACATAAAATTTTGAATGATATTGGTGCAGTAAATTCCAAGATGGCGCTGATAATATGGCGGACGAAAAAAGAATTTTGTTCGATTTTCTCCAAAATTGGTATGAAGGAGTTTTCGGAGTTATACATAACGAATATGAAGTTATTTTTATAAAATTCAATATGGCAAATCCAATATGGCGGACCAAAAATTTATTTTGTTTGATTTTCTCCAAAATTAATATTAGAGAGTTTTCGGTTTTGCACATAACACATCTGAAATTATTTTTAAAAAATTTAATATGGCGGACCAAATAGGGCGAATGAAAAAAATTATTTTGTTCGAGTTTCTCCAAAATTAATATCAGGGAATTTTCGGAGTTTGAAGTTTCTTGGGTTTGTGAAAAGAATGCTTACAGATTTTAATAGTGTAAACTGTTTTAAAGTGATATACTGCTCTGTAGTTTCATCAATCTTAAAATATGCATCCCAAGTTTGGTCACCTCATTATTTTACATACAAAGAAAAAGTGGAAAGAGTACAAAGACAGTTTTTAAGTTTCATTGCCTTTAAACAGGGAATGCAGCAGGAGCGGTCTGTATATGATGATACTGCCGATGCTTTGAGGTTGCTACCATTGTGTGTGAGACGCATATATCTTGACCTCGTTCTACGTTATAAGATTGTTAATTCTTGTATTGATTCTCCTGAACTACTCAATAATATCGGATTATCGGTTCCTCAAAGAGCTTTTAGAGCGCACAATTTATTTGAGGTGATATATCACCGAGAGACTTAAGACATTAACAGTCCTATTTCTCGAATGTGTAGAAAAATGAATTCAGTTCCTACCGAGATTGATATTTTTCATTTGCCAATTAATGTCTTTAAATTAAAAATATTGCAATTCTTGAAAAACTACTTAATATTGTCAACTGTCAATATTTGTATTTTGAAACATTTTAATGCATACTTAGATTTGTAAGTTTTTTAATTCTGATTCTGTTTTAAATAGTGTTTGTATTTCTATTTTTGAAATGGATTGTATTTATTTGATCCGTTAATATACTATTATACGATACAAGACCAGTAATAACCGGAAACGAGACAATGCGGTGTTTCAACGAACCGAAAAGGCTTTCTACCGTAAGCTAAACTCTCCACCTAACATGGCAGATAATAGATATTATTATTATTTATATTTGAAAAAGTGTTAATAAACAGTAGATATTTCATTTCTTGATACACACATACCAATTTTATACTATCCTTTTCTAATTGCATTATTTAAACGAATATCATATGATAATCGGTACATCAATTTTGAATACATAAAAGTATGAATGTATAGTAGCCTAAATTATTATTATTGTTATTTTCAATATGTAAACAATATCTAACAATATTTACCAATAAGAATAAGTTTTTAAATCGTCTTTTTGTTAATATTAATTGCAAACTTCCCATTTATAGTAATTTCTAACACTTAAAAACACTGAAAAGAGTCACGACGAGCAATTAAACTGGAAGAAAAGATAAGTAAACATGTTTATGTCTGTCAAACATCAAAAAAGCCGCTCCTCCACCGATCATAAACAGCCTTCAAACAAACCTATTGTTGTTTAAATCTATAGGGTATGATCGAAGACAGAAAATTTTTGTCTACCCTTTAACATAAACTAACTTATCGTGTTTTCATTTCTTAAACATTCTCTTTTTAATATCGTTTTAATTAAGTACGTTTCAAAGGAATTTCTACGAAGAATAATACGATTCTCTAATTGATTAACGTCGTAAAAGCTTTTACACTCCGTATATTTTTCTGGAAAACTAGTTTTATAATAGAAATATTATTCATGTATCTTAAAGCCCCTAAACTAGTTTACTTTAAAAGTATCCACTATCACTAATAAAAATCAAAAAATGAATAATATTTCAAAATAAATGGGCAAGCCTAAATTTCATTCCACCGAAATACTACATCTAGAGATGATATTTTTTTTAATATATATATATATATATATATATATATATATATATATATATATATATATATATATATATATATATATTTGACAACCGGACACCCCTGCTTCCCAAAACTATATAAACATAAGCCAGGCGCTGATCTAGGGGGGAGGCGGTGGTGGCGATGGCCCCACAAAAGCCTTGAGTTTAGGAAAATAAACTCGATTTTGCCTTTTATACTGCGAATATGTATGCTCCTGGCACCTCCCCCCCCCCCCCGTTGATTACTTGTTTTTTCTTACGATTGCCCCTCCCAAGAGACTCGAATTCTGCAAAGCAGACCCAAACCTGCCTTTTACACTAGAAATGGGAATGTTGTTAGTGTCTTGTCTTGTCGACAATTTGCTTTCGTTTGCCATACTGTACTTTTGTGATATTGTCTCTCCCCCCCCCCCCCCCGAAAGAGACAGGCTGGATCCGCACTTGGGTCCAGCAAGGGCTTAAAATGTGTTCTTTTTCATCTAGTTTCTGGAGCCGGGTGGCGTTTTTTAGTTCTCAACATGACGATACAATATGGCGGCTGAATACAATACCTTCGGGAAGGATTTTTGTTTTATCACAGAAATTTTTTGATATTAATGAGCGCATCAGGCTAAACATTTTCATACAAATGTGTTAAAGATCATAAAATATGAATCAGATATAAAAATTGCATAATTTAAAATGATAAATCCAGCGTGATTACCTAATAGGTCATTACAACATAAAGTATGAAACATTCGTTCGAATGGTTTAAAATTTGATATTTTGAGGTTTTTAGAGTTACCGATATCAATTTTGAGTTCCTATTATTAGGCAGGAAAAAGAACAGTGTTACATAAGTCTTAATATTATATGCATAATACAGTACAATAAGTATAACATAGTCTAAATATCAATCACAGATGATAAATAAACGTTTTGACAATAGAATAGTTACAGTAAAATATATCAAATCTGTGTTTCAGGCGATAATAAAAGAAACACATAGAGTATAATCGTGAGAATTGCAATACATTAGTTCTTGGTTTCGCCAGATGGAAAAATATTGGAGATCTAGTTATATCTGGAACATGAAAGTGAGTTCTAGAGAACAAATCAGTTGCCAAAATCATGTTATTAGTCAGTTTCTACAAAAAGAGTACATCGTGTACGATACTCCGCTTTTCCAGAGTGATGAAATTAAATCTTGTCAACAGGCAATTGATGATGATTTGCCCCTAACGTAAACGTTTTTATGCGTTATGAACAAGTTTATATCTATCAGTAGTCTTAGGGTACCCCATGTTGATATAATTTTGCTGTTTTTACAATAAACATGTTTTTTTTTATATAAGTGACATTATTGAAGCTTTTTTAAATCTTACATTCGAAAATCTCTATGACTCTGTCGAAAATACGGTGGCGAAAAAAATATTGCTCCTAGAGTTTTGACATTGCTAGAATTTTGCTTGCTTCGCAATAGTAGTTTTAAAAATAGATGGGAAGATATTTCATTCCCGGTTATCAACTCTAAGAGGTCACTTGCTGTCAGTCCTTTTCAAGCTTTTCAGTAAGTCATTTCATTTGCAGTTGATAACTTTGAGTGAATTAGCTATGTATCTCAAATCACATAACTTAATCATCAAATTTATGATCAAAATCCTGATTAGTGAGTTCTATTCTAAGAATTGTTACGGATATTACTATAAATTCGCATTATTGTCTATGCGACCCTGTATCGCCCCCGTTTGTATTTAAAGTACCTATACGTTCGACATATTGGATCCACCATTTGAGTTTTGCAGTTTCGGCATCAGAGTTTGAATTGGTAGCCCCGGAAACCTCGAAGTATCAAATTTCGAGCTATTCCGAGGAGTTTTTTCCATTTTATATTGAAATGGCTTATATCGCCACCATATTGGATCTGCCATCTGGAATTTTGCCATTTTTACGTCTGATTCATATTTTGTGACCTTTAATACGCTTGTATGAAACTGTTTAGCCTGATGCGTTCATTTATGTCAACTAATTTCTGTGATGAAACAAAAGTCCTAGACGAAGCCATTGTATTCAGCCGCCATATTGTACCACCCATGCTGAGAATTGGAAAATACCACTCGGCTCCAAAAAGTAGATGAAAAAATACAAATTTTAAGCCATTACTGGACTCTTAACAGTTCTGGAGAGCAAGGGTTCTCCGGTAGACAAAGACTGCGATATATATATATATATATATATATATATATATATATATATATATATATATATATATATATATATAGTTTGGTTATTCCGGGTTTCAATCCGTTCGTTCAAAAAATCGTTTTCACGACGTTTCGCCATAATCTCATTTGGCATTTTCAAGTGCGGTTCGTCTCGTTACTCGCTGAGAACGAGCCCCTGTATACAGATGACAATCATCAAGAAATGAATTGTCATTTTTCTGTTCAGGACCCCAAAATTAACAAAAAAAATGCACTTTTCATACAAGATACAACAAATAAGCTAAAATTTGTTGTTTTATGTGTTATTTGGATTTTGTGATTTGTTATAACACTGTAACGGATTCAATTGACGCTATATATTTCATTACTGATATATTTTTTCTTTTGTAACGTCTAATGTAAAGCTTGGACCATAAGTTATAAACCGGTCAAGTGCGAGTGTCACGCGCGCACCAAGGCTTCCTTACCATTCAACACACAGAAATATAACCGTGAACAATGTAACATTCGAATACTCCATATCCCCGAACTCATCAATTGAAGCCAGACGGTGGCCCGAGACGAAGTTTAAAATGCATCTCGAGCTGTCAAAAATCGACTCGATTAATCTTATTTAGAAGAAATTTTAAGCCGGGCTTTTTTACATATTTCGGTGGAACTTTTTTCTACACGCGGCGGCGGCGTCGTCCGCCGAGATGATAAATTGACCTCGGCCAGCCAATGACGCGGGAAAAAAATAATTTTTCGGTTTAATGGAATTTTTTTTACTATCTCTCTGATGATACAACACATTCTTTGCATACACAACACACACACGACTTACTTTCGAAAGTAGCACTGAGTTTTCTTGAATCCCCATCTAAGTGGACGTCTAGCGCCTAATTAAATATATTAATTATAGAATTACGTAAATCTCTTGTCAGAGATACCAATATAGTTTTTCTGTAAATTATGAAGCTATTTCTTAAAACTTTCTCTATGAAACCCCCAGTATAATAACATTTTTCTACATTTCACTTATTTTTACGCCCTCAATATGAGGAGACTTTACTAAGTTTACAATATATCTCAGCAGTCCCAAGCTATCCTGTACACATAGTGATTCTCCGGGAACTTGATGTGTTGTAACTCTGCTATTTGCAATGTAATTTTTACTGCTTCTTGATTTATACTTAGCACTGGTTTCAAAGATTGAAGACAAAATTTCAAAAAAATCACTTTTAATATTTTATTTTTAAAATATATATATTAACACGAGATAACATTAATTTTTCTTTTTAACCGACTTCTAAAAGAAGGAGGTTCTCAATTCGTCGACTATGTATTTTTTTTTTTTTATTGTATGTACACCGATTACTCCGGAACGGCTGCACCGATTTGAGTAAAATTTTTTACGTTATATAAAGGAAGTTGCTACGGTGGTCCCATATTTTTTTAGATGAAATTGGTGCAATAAAATCCAAGATGGCGCTTACAATATGGCGGCCAAAAAAATTAATTTTGTCCGATTTTCTCCAAAATTAGTACGGAGGAATTTTCGGGGTTGTACCCAACGATTCTGAAATTATTTTTCAAAAATTCAAAATGGCGGATCCAATATGGCGGACAAAAAAATTTAATTTAGCCCGATTTTCTCCAAAATTGGTATGGGGGAGTTTTCTAGGTGCCACATAATGAATCTAATATTATTTTTAAAAAATTCAATATGACGGATTCAATATGGCGGACGAAAAAAATTTATTTTGTCCAATTTTCACTAAAATTGGTACGGGGGAATTTTCGGGGTCGCATATGACGAATCTAAAATAATTTTTAAAAAATTTAATATGGCGGATCCAATATGGCCGACAAAAAAAATAATTTTGTCCGATTTTCTCCAAAATTGGTACGGGGGAGTTTTCGGAGTCGCATATGACGAATATAAAATAATTTTAAAAAAATTCAATTGGCGGATGCAATATGGCCGATAAAAAAAATCTTTTTTGTTCGATTTTCTCCTAAATTGGTACCGGGGAGTTTTCGCAGTCGCATATGACGAATCTAAAATAATTTTAAAAAAATTTAATATGGCGGATCCAATATGATGGACGACAAAATCAATTTTGTCCGATTTTTTCCAAAATTGGTATGGGAAAGCTTTCGGGGCCTCATATAAAGAATCAGAAATTATTTTTAAAAAATTCAATATGGCAGATTCAATATGGCGAACAAAAAAAATCAATTTTGTCCGATTTTAACTAAAATTGGTACGGGAGAGTTTTCGGGGTCACACATGACTAATCTAAAATTATTTTAAAAAAATTTAATATGGCTTATCTAATATGGTGAATAAAAAATTAATTTATTTTCTTTAAATATCGATATTGGATGGTGTTGGGGCCAATATTACCAATCTAAAATTAATTTGAAATTTAAGATAGTAGATTTTCTATGCCTGACTAAATATTCGTTTGACCCAATTTGATTGGTATTTAGAAAACTTAAGAACTAAAGAATTTTTAGTGGTTCATTTTAGGGTGATTTACAACCTTGGATAAAATTTGTACTTTTTTGCCACTTTGGAGTCATTGCGAAGTACACTAATTTCGATTAGTTCTTAGTTCAAATAATTTATGAATATCATAATGAATTCTAAAACTAAAAATAGAAAAATAAAATTTTTATAAAAAAATTGAACCGACTTCTAAAAGTGCGCTAAAAAGTGAAAAATAACCATAAATTTTTATATGAAATTGGACTTTTTGAAGTCGGCGCCAAATTATTTGTAAATGAAATAAATAACTACTAATATATACAAATTATGGTAAGAAAGCAATTACAAAAAAAGTATTTTAAATCTGTTTATGCAAATCACATTTTGTCAAGTATTAGTTTGGCGCCGACTTCAAAAAGTTCAATTTCATATAAAAATTTATGGTTATTTTTCACTTTTTAGCGCACTTTTAGAAGTCGGTTCAATTTTTTTAATAAAAATTTTATACAATTTAATCTGTTATGAAACTGGTAACAATGTAATGTATTCTTGAATGTCTTCTTGAACATTTCTTCCCTTCCTTCAATATCCTTAGTCTAATTTATATTTTACTTATATCTATTCAGCCATAGGCGCACACAAAAATATAACTTATAACTATTTACTTACAAGATTATTAACTAAACAACTAATTGAAAAGTATACATTTTATCGGACGATAAGGTATCATGAACAAAGCTAATGATTTTTTAAAAAGGAAGATTTTGGAGTTTTAAAGAGTATGACTTATTTTGTTTAAACTAATTAATAAATATATTGACTTAAGATATAACTTTTCAAAGGTTTTATTAGATATTAAGCTACAATTATCCATTAATCCATAGGCGTAACTTGAGTATAATATTAATATACAGGGTGATTCAAAAATCGATCACGAAACTTAAGGGGGTGATTCTACTTGACAAAATAATGGTAGAGCTTCATATAATTTTTTTTCAAAATGTCATTCGTTTTCGAGTTACAAGCCGTCCAAGTTCAAGTTTTTATTTTTTGTTTTTTGAATTACTCGCTTACAGGAAAACCGATTTGACTAATATTTGAAAGATAGGCTAAGTCTTCTGCGCTTCATCATTTTAGTAACAATTCACATTGATTGTTTGCCGCTAGAGGGCACTTTACCTACATTGAAAATTGTTTTTTTGTCATAATTTTTTAGTGTTGACAGCTACAGTAGTTTTTGGCATAATTTCTGAAAGACTGATGCCAGGCCTTTAAAAAAGGTGCTCTTTATTTACATCGCTAAACCCAACGGTTTAGACGTAAATCACCCTTAAAAATTAAGTGGTAAATTTACTTTTCTCATTTCATTACCACCAGCTACCAGGTAAATAGCTATCAAAGTATACTAGAGCTGTCAGTTTAACATCAAATAAATTCGCTTTTTAAACTATTTAATTTATAATCTTAAAATAACTAATAATGGCTAATCAGTAAATATTCATATTATGGATTATTGCGATATACATTTAATTGATAAAAATTAATGAAACAGTACTAAACAAACTAAAAAAGATTCTCAAAATGTCCCCCATTTTCTTCCATACATTTCCTAACACTCTTCAAAAAATGTCGCCTAACTCGATGAAAAATTTCTGGTGTTTCTTTAATAATTTGGCACTTTTCGATTATCCTGAAGCGAAGATCCTCGACGTTGATTACTGGAATATCGTACACCAATTGTTTCAAATGACCCCAAAAGAAAAAATCCATAGGATTAAGGTCTGGTGACCTCGCTGCCCATGCCAATGGTCCACTTCGTCCTATCCATCGCTCAGGATACGTTGCATTCAAATACTGTCGGACACGTATACTAAAGTGGGGCGGAGCTCCGTCTTGGAGGATCCACATGTTGGCCCTTACTTCCAATGGCACATCTTCCAGATACAATGGGAGACGATTTTGGATAAAATCTAAGTATACGTCACCAGTTAATGGGCCATCAAAGAAATGAGGACCAATAAGGTAATCTCCTATTATCCCTGCCCACACATTTAGTGAAAATCTACGCTGATGTTTCGTTTCTACCACATTGTTTGGGTTCTCGTAAGCATATGTGTGGATGTTGCGTAGATTTGTTATGCCATCACGAGTGAAACCAGCTTCGTCAGTGAATAATATGACGCCAATTAATCGATTATCGTGTTCATACTTAGCTAGGATCTAATTGCACATTTCCAACCGTCTCGGCCGATCATCGTCATAAAGAGCCTGCACCTTTTTTGAATGAAACGGGTAGAGTTGTTCTTCTCTTAGTATCCTCCATGAACTAGCCTGACAGAGCCGCACTTCATTCCCAATTTTTCTAGTACTAATACCTGGATTATCTTCAATAATTTCAAGCACTCTTTCTTCTTGTTGCACGTTTCTAGCAGTTCTAGGTCTTCCCCTATTTCCATTATAACTTTTAAAGGAACCACATTCCGCAAGCCTCCTGTGCACACTGGAAAATGTTTGAGCATGAGGGATATTTCTTTCCGGATAACTCTCCATATAATATCTTCTTGCCAACTCTGCATTACCATTTGCTTTTCCATAACAAAAATGGATATCACAATATTCGATATTTGAATATTGGTGATTAGCCATTATTAGTTATTTTAAGATTATAAATTAAATAGTTTAAAAAGCGAATTTATTTGATGTTAAACTGACAGCTCTAGTATACTTTGATAGCTATTTACCTGGTAGCTGGTGGTAATGAAATGAGAAAAGTAAATTTACCACTTAATTTTTAAGGGTGATTTACGTCTAAACCGTTGGGTTTAGCGATGTAAATAAAGAGCACCTTTTTTAAAGGCCTGGCATCAGTCTTTCAGAAATTATGCCAAAAACTACTGTAGCTGTCAACACTAAAAAATTATGACAAAAAAACAATTTTCAATGTAGGTAAAGTGCCCTCTAGCGGCAAACAATCAATGTGAATTGTTACTAAAATGATGAAGCGCAGAAGACTTAGCCTATCTTTCAAATATTAGTCAAATCGGTTTTCCTGTAAGCGAGTAATTCAAAAAATAAAAAATAAAAACTTGAACTTGGACGGCTTGTAACTCGAAAACGAATGACATTTTGAAAAAAAATTATATGAAGCTCTACCCTTATTTTGTCAAGTAGAATCACCCCCTTAAGTTTCGTGATCGATTTTTGAATCACCCTGTATATGAAGATATAATAATATAAAAATAGTTGGTTTACAACAACATGGTGATTCTCCGGAAACTTGATGAAACTATTGTGAGAAAACTATAATAAGGAAGAATATAAAAATGTGACAGTGTACTAACGTGTATGGGGGACAACCGGCGAAAATATTTTCATGATGGCGCACTTCCAGTTATACCGGAAGTAGATGTCAACTTGCTTATTTTAAAAGGAACACCCTATATATTATTGCATTTTTGGCGGACCAAAACTTAACTATACATTTTTCCTATAAGGAAGTCTTTATTATTTAATTTAGGTTAGTTTTCTCGTAGACGAAGATCGACTTTAGTAGTCTTTTTATGATACGTTAAAAATTATTAGTACAGAGTGGTCAAAAAAGAAAAATAAAAATTATATTTAAAAAAATCGTCAAAAGTCAATTTTTTCAAATAGAAGGCACTATTTTTAAAATTCTATCATATTAAGCATCAGAAATAAGGGTAACTTTGTAAAAGGTTGTCTATACCAAAAACTTGTAGTTTTCAAAATATTAGCAATTCAACATTTTTCTATTGTAAAAATGTTATACGGCTGTTAAATTTTGTTATTAGTTGGCCATGACGGCGGGACGTGGCGAAAATAAAACAATGGAACTCTACAGAATTATCGCAATTTTTTGCCATTTGACATTCATTAATAATAATCATACCAGGGCGACTAAATTACACGCACGAAGATTATTTAAACTTATTTATTATTTATGGAGAATACAATAGAATTATTTCAACAACATGCGATACATTCGCGATCCGATATCTGAAGAAACAGAAACCAACACTACCAACTGTTAAAAATATTATAAAAAACTTTGGATCTATAAATGCTAAAAGAATTAGAAATAAACTAGTTGTTAATAAAATAAGCTAACAAAATTTCTTTCAGTAAATGTTTAAATTGACGCCCTTGAAGTTCCAAACATTTTTCGCACCTAAGCAGGAACTCTTCATGGGTGGCTGTTCTGGTTAACTGAAGATTAAGTTCTTCAAAAGCTATTCTGACGCGCTGCATGCAATCTTCCATAGTGGTTAATGCGGTGTTGTATACTTTATTTTTGATTGTCCCCCAAATAAAAAAAAATCAAGTACTGTTAGGTCGGAGGAGCGAGGTAGCCAAAGAGTGGCCCATTCTTGGCTATCCATTGATCATAAAACAAGTTTTGCAGATGATTGTTAACTAAATGACTATTATGTGGAGGCGCTCCATCATATTGATATAAAATTTTTATAAAGAAATTGAACCGACTTCTAAAAGTGCGCTAAAAAGTGAAAAATAACTACAAATTTTTATATGAAATTGAAATTTTTGAAGTCGGCGCCAAACTAATACCTGACAAAATGTGATTCTCATAAACAGATTAAAAATATTTTATTTGCAATTGCTTTCTTACTAAAATTTGTATATATTACTAGTTATTTATTTCATTTAGAAATAATTTGGCGCCGACTTCAAAAATTTCAATTTCATATATTTTTCGATTTTTAGTTTTGAATTCATTATGATATTCATAAATTATTTGAACTAAGTACTAATCGATACTAGTGTACCTCGCAATGACTCAAAGGTGACAAAAAAGTACCTATTTTATCCAGAATTATAAATCACCCTAAAATGAACCACTAAAAATTCCTTGATTCTTAGAGTTCTCCAAATACCAATGAAATGGTGTCAAACAAATATTTAGTCTGTCATAGTAAATCCACTATCTTAAATTTCAAATTAATTTTAGATTGGTGATATAGACCCCAAAACCTTCCAATATCGATATTTAAAAAATTTGAGACGTAAGTTTCGTAGCCCGATATATTTTATATTGCATATTGAGTTTGTATATACGCCCCAAGAACCCCGTAATATCAATTTTAGATAAAATGGGAAAATGTAAAATTTTTAGTCCCTCATATTGTATCTTATCAACCTAATAGTTGTAAAAAATTAACTTCATATTCGCAATACACCACCCCCCAACCCCCTAATACCAAATCTGAAAAAATTCGAATAAGGTAAAATTTTCAACCCACCATATAATTTTAACGTCTTAATTTAATCTAAATCTAAACCCTTCAAAGCCCCCTAGCACCAATTTTAGATGAAATCCAGAAATTTAAAATTTCTAGACCGTCATATTGCCTCTGATATATTAAATTTTCTTAAAATAATTTTATATTCGCTATTTACATCCTCAAAAACGATTCAATCTCACATTTGAACAAAATCGAAAAATGTAAAATTTTTAGTGCGCTAAATTGAATTCGCCATATTGAATTCTGAAAAAATATTTTTAAATTCATAATTTACACCCTCAAGAACTCTCTATATCAATTTTGGAGAAAAGCGAAAAATGTAAAATTTTTAGGACGCCATACTGAATCCGCCAGATTGAGTTTTTCAAAAAATATTTTATTTTCGTAATTAACATTAACAAAAATCCCCCAATACTAACTTTAGACAAAATCGAGAGATGTAGAATCTTTAATCCGCCATTTTAAGTTCGCCATATATATATATATATATATATATATATATATATATATATATATATATATATATATTTTAATAATATCAAATTCGTAATGTGCTATCCCAAGAACTCCCCCCCCCCCCATATCAATTTTGAAAAAAATCGGACAAAACTGATTTTTTATTCACCATATTGGATATGCCATAATGATTTTTTCTTAAACATTTTGAATTCTTAATGTGCGACCCCGGAAACTCCCCCGTACCAATTCTGGAAAAAATTGGACAAAATTAATTTTTTCGTCCGCTATATGGGATCTGCCATATTGAATTTTGTAAAAATATTTTGAATTCGTTATGTGCAACGTCCAAAACTCCTCCATACCAGTTTTTGAGAAAATCGGACAAAATTGATTTTTTTCCCTCCATATTGGATCCGCTATATTGAATTTGTTTAAAAATAATTTTAAATTCGTCATGTGCGATCCCGAAAACTCCTCCATACCAATTTTGAAGAAAATCGGACAAAATTGATTTTTTTTGTCAGCTATATTGGATCCGTCTTATTGAATTTTTTAAAAATTATTTCAGATTTGTTATGTGAGATCCCGAAAACTCTCCCACACCAATTTTGGAAAAAATTGGACAAAATTAAATTTTTTTGTCGGCCATATTGGTTCCGCCATATTGAATTTTTTTTAAATAATTTTAGATTCGTCATGTGCGACCTCGCAAACTCCCCCATACCAATTTTGGAGCAAATCGGACAAAATTTAATTTTTTTGGCCGCCATATTGGATCCGCCATTTTGAATTATTTAAAAATAATTTCATATTCGTTGGGTATAACCCCGAAAATTCCTCCATGCCAATTATGGAGAAAATCGGACAAAATTAATTTTTTTTGTCACCATATTGTAAGCGCCATCTTGGATTTTACTGCACCAATTTCATTTAAAAAAATATGAAACCACCGCAGCAACTTCCTGAACATAACGTAAAAATTTCATTTAAATCGGTGCAACCGTTCCGAAGAAATCGGTGTACACACGTAAAAAAAAAATACATAGTCGACGAATTGAGAACCTCCTTCTTTTAGAAGTCGGTTAAAAAAAAAATAGATTTCTATGATCAGCCAGCGGCAAGTTATCTAAATAGTTCACTTCAAAATTTTTCAAGATGTCGAAGTAGCGCTCACCTATAAGTTAAAAAACGTATTTTGTAAGTCTTCAAAAATGGCTAACTTACTATTCAGATTATTTTGGTAGAATTTTAGAGCGATGACGCCGTCATTTCTTATAGCACAATACACGTCAAACTGCCAAGATTTTTGAAAATTTAATTACGTTTGAGTCGCTCCAATAGTAGGAATTGCGTCGATTCACCAATCCATTTTTCATGAATTTGGCTTCGTCCGACAAAATAATATTACCCAAAAAACCAGCATATTCTTGTAACCGAAGTAAAATAAATTGACAGAACTCTACTTTTCGTGGAAAATCAGTGCCTTTTAAATGTTGTACTATGGAATATACATAGAGATGAAAATTGTGTTTCTATAAAATCTTTAAAACTGATGTTTGAGATAATCCAGACTCTAATGCTACTTGCCTTGTAGATATTGTCGGATATGTGGCGAAATATCTTAAAATCGTAGTTTCAATATTTTCATAATTAACAACTGCTTTATTTCTATTTCATTTTGCTTTTACGGATCCAAAGTTCTTGAAGTTTTCTATAACCCTGTTAACAGTTGGTTGAAATTACTCTCCATTCTCCATAAATAATAAATAAATTTAAATAATCTTCGGGCATGTAATTTAATCGCCTCGCATGATTATTATTAATGAATGTCAAATGGCAAAAAATAGTGACAATTCTGTAGAGTTCGATTGTTTTATTTTCGACACGCCTCGCCGTTATGGCCAACTAATAAAATCTAAAAGCCGTATAGCATTTTTATAATAGAAAAATGTTGAATTGCCAATATCTTGAAACTACAAATTTTTGGAATAGACAAGCTTATATGAAGTTACCCTTATTTTTAATGCTTAATATGATAAAATTATAAAAATAGGTGTTTTCTATTTGAAAAAAATGATTTTCGACGATATTTAAATACAATTTTAATTCTTATTTTTTGACCACTCTGTACTAATAATTTTCAAAATATTATAAAAAGACTACCAAAGTCGATCTTCGTCTACAAGAAAACTAACCCAAATTAAATAATAAACACTTTCTTATAGGAAAACTTGATAGTTAAGTTTTGATCAGCAAATGACATTTTTAACATAAAAATTTATAATGTCCAAAACGGTGAGACTTAAGTATAGAACATAATACATGAAATATGTCTAGAATTTTATGCAGATATCAAAAATGTAATACTATATAGGACGTTCGATTTAAAATAAGCAAGTTGACATCTACTTCCGGTATAACTGGACGTGCCATTATCTTGAAAATATTTTAGCCGGCTGCCCCCCATGTACCTTAGTACACAGTCAAATATTTAGATTTTTCCTAATTATAGTTTCCCAAAATCAATCGATAAAATTCCCGGAGAATCACCTTCTTACCTTGACAAAAAGATTCCAAAAATAATGAAGGTTTAAAACAAATTTTTTTGTATACATAAACACCTATAATAAAACGTGTTTAATGTTTCCCTATGTCTGCCTACTACACTTAACAGCTGCCTATATTATTACCATATTTTTATTCTTAAAAAATGATATTTAAATAGGAACCTTTTTATAAAGATCCCCAAATGTCTCATCTCATCGCGTTTTTATGACGATTCCCGAGTTTATTTTTATTTCACCCCTCTCTCCAATCAGTTTATTCAACCCTTTTATGTAACCGTGATAAAAAAACGCTTTGGAGAAAATTTATTTTTGGATTATTATTTTTGTGGTTACTTGGAGAAGAGACGTGGGAAAGAAATGTTATTTATGATAAAAATAATCATAATCTAATAAAATAAAGACATCGGTAAAATGTTAATACAGTAAAACCTCGATAATCGTAAAAAAGGTATCAAAATACATATTGTAGCATTTAAATTTACCCCGTTTGCTTCAATGTTACATGTTCTTTAGTAATGTGATAAAATTTATATATTTTTTACCTGGGTTAAAGTTAATTATTTGTCCTGTAATTTAAAGTTTGTAAATATCGAATTCGTTTTTCATTCATATGGTCTTATAGTTTCTCACTCTTTTTTCTTAACAGAGTAAAATGTTGTAGCATTGATTAAATAAATTCCATTTATTTACATTCCATGGCACTGTTAAAATATATAAGGTTATATTCAACAGTTCAGTTAGAATTGGTTGTGGATATATATCCGATTCTTTTGATACGAGCACGGCACACAGAGTCTGACAATTTATGGTTAACTATGCAGTATGAAATTTGTAACATTTCTTTTAGTTTGCTATTATCATAATATGGAACTTCAGGCTGTTTAGATCAGATTTTTTGGCTTGGGTAATCAGTAATAGATATTTTAGCGACCAAGAAATTTAAAAGTAGACAAATGGCATAAGACAAAAGCTCTTTTATTTCTAATTTTATTTAAAAAAACACAATGATTTTAACAGTACATAGATTTTCTTACAATACTATTCAAACACCTTTCTAACCTAAAAGTACCTTAGATTTATGACAAGTCGAGTTGTCGTACTGTTACATTTACCGCAATTAATTAGGATTCCATAGAATTTTATCGTGTTTCATGGTCTGTTTAAAGTTATGAAAATGATATTTTTATTCGGTTTTTAACCATCAATTTGGAAAAGAGGTGACCCAAATTAGCCAGTTTACGATGAACCGGTGGCGCTGCCGTGGTGTGGCGATCAGGTTGTGTGATAATTACATGAGGTCGTTGGTGGAGAATGTTGCTCTGTCTAGGTATTTAGTTATGGTGTTTTTGATTTGAAGTCCGTGTGGATAATAGTATTCTTAAAGTAACGTGGCGCTCAACAGATCCTACTAAGTACCTTGTTCTGGAAGCTCTCTAATTAACTTAATCTGGATCTGCCTGTAGTGATCCACGTAGAAGCAGATAGATTTAATAAATAGCTTGTAAACTGTCAGCTTATTTTTTTAGATTTAGTTTGCTATTGCGACGAAGTAACGAGTAGAAAACTAACTAGGACGTTTTTATTTTGGAAAATAAATAATTGATATTTAAGAGCCAAATCAGCCTTCTGTCGAAGCCTAGTTCCAAACCGTTCACATTGTCTCTCCAGGGAATTCGAATGTTGTGAAATGGATAATCGATCTTCTAGAATCGGAAATCGTGATTTCGTAAACATGATTGATTGAGTTTTCTCAGAGTTCAATTAAATATTCCAGTTGGTCATCCATTTCCTCAACTTGTCGATACGTCTTTGAATAATTCTGATAATAAGGCAAAATGACCCTGGAGACGTTGCAAATGCAGTGTCGTCAGCGAATAAATAGAGTTCGGCAGACCATCCAAATCCGGCGCATTTTTGACAATAAATCTCAAATCAATCCCCTTGACTTCATCGAGGGCGATGACAGGTATATCTAAATCAATAAATGGAATGGACTTGTAGATGTGTACCGTACGATCGATTATTTGTTCCTTGATACGATCGGCGCTGGGGCGCCGTTAACGATGTGCGGCAAAAGTGTTTTGGCTTCTTCTGTTAGACTGTGTGTCATCCTGGATTTGTAGGGTGTCTAATTTTAATTGCCAATTCTGATTGTACAGGTCACGAATCTCCCTCCGCATCCCCTGAGATGCTCTATTAGCTTGACTCTTGGTGACAGAATCACCAATTCTACAGACAGTTTTTCTCTCTGATTCTCAGCTTTAAATCTGCTGGAACATCTCCGTATTTTAAATACTTAAACACCTTTGTGACAGATCATTTCGCAAGTTCGTCCGTTATTTGATAGGTTATGTGCCTTACAGAGTCCTCCAGGAGTCCAATACCTGGAGTTATCTCCGGATAATCGTCGTCCTCGAGGAGCTCTTTGTATTAGCCTGTTTACAAACCTTTTCAAACCAGAGCCGCTCCGTTTGACTCTAGGATTGCAATATTCGATGAATACTGGCAAGTGATCTGAGGCCAGCTCGTGTAGAACTGACGCCTTAGACAAACTGCCAGTATGTCGTGCCACAAAGATGTCCAAGACGTCAAATAATCCGACATAACTAAGATGAGTCGCCCTATCAGATACTATTATATTACTTCCAGCAAATTTGCTTGAGATGCATTCTCAAGGACGATACCCTTAGCGTTGGTAATCCTGGCAACCTAGAAGTGATGTTTCGCGTTGAGGTCTCCTCCCACTAGGATTGATTCAATGGTATTAACGATATTTTCTAAATTTTTCCGAATAATAGACACACCAGGGCTCGAGTAAACTGAACCCAAGATCAAGAACCCGTACTTAATTCTAATCGTGACAAAGTGCTTCCGAGGGACCTGACTTATCTGTCATTTCTAAAAATATTATAATTTTGACACGTCAGTCGATCTCTCTTGAGCCAAGTTTCCTGGATCAAAAGTACATCGATCCCATACATATCAACAAAATTGATGATTTCCAACTTTTATCTTTAATACCATTATTATTAAGAGTAGCAATCTTTAAGTAGGAGGGACATAACATGACAGTGCTCATTTAAGTCCTGTACCAGCATGTCTTGCAAGCATATGCATGAACTGCTACAGCTGTGATGCCATATTGACATTGGCAGCTTCCATGGAAGCTTGCATTGTTGAGTCTTGTACCAGCATGTATCGCAAGCATGCACATGAACTGCTACAACTGTGATACCACACTGGTGTTGAAAGCGTCCATGGAAGCTTGCATTGACTGCATAAAATCCTGTATTTGAGCAGTCAACGGAATAGAGCTAGGAATTTCAGTCTTCCGATTGATCTGTGTGCCTCATATGAATTGCGGCGAGGCTGGACCACTAGAAATTGTACCATTATTTGACCTGTTTACCTTCTAAGCTATTTAGGATATCTTGGGTGCCCTGTATAATTTGCACGGTTTTTAGCACACCTGGATTTTTAACCCTGGATAAGTTTGCAGGTATATGCAAGGTGAGCCTTGGCGCACTTGTGGTAACTTGGCTTAGCCGTACATTTGGACTGGGCATGTTCAAAGACTTGACATCTATGATAATATATGTTATGGCTCTTGGACTTGTAAGGGTCTACTTTAATTGTCACATTGTCCATGTATATGTTATGAAGAACAACAAGTACCAGTGGCATCGGTATCTTATTTCTTTTACATCACCTTGTAATGTATGAATGATGTACACCTCCAAATCTGATTTAATTTTATCGTTGCTCTGCCATTCAACAGCCCCTCTAATAACTACCTGGAAAAAATATGTATGAAACGGGATGTTATTCGTTTCGTAGAACTTTGTGACCTCCTGGTAGACATCAGAAGGAAGAGGGTAAAGTTATACACCCTCAATGACATTCATAACATGACCGAAGTCCATGTTGTACGCCTTTATTGTGCGCGTGATGTCACTGTAAGCTGATTTGTCTTTCATAATGATGAGAGGAACCCTAAACTTATTTACCCGGAACTTCGATCGTGTTTTTTTCAGATGAAGTATACTTAGCTCATATATCATCAACAGAAACTTGTATATTGTTATTAATAGTAGCTTATTTATTGTTAGTTATACCACCAGTGTCTGGGAGTGGAGGAAACTCCAACTGAGACGACTTTTCGGAAAGCTTATTGCGCTATCTACGCTTTTTCTTATTGACAGTTAAAAACTTCTCATTGTCGTTACCGGAGTTTTCTTCTCTTTCCCCCGATTTATCAGAAAGCCGCGTGATCGTTTTCTTTTTTTTACCTGATCTGCAACTCACATGCTATCTTCTTTGTTAACGCTCTAGCTGACAAAGATAAAAGGAGTTCGGGGAGATGATGCATGAAACGAAAAGGCAAGGGTGTTCCATCTTGTTATTGTGAATAATATTTGACACAGTCAATAAAAATAATACTCCAAAATTACTACAAATACCTAATTCATAATTTGTAAGTTAAATCGACAAATTGTTTTTTAAATGAGATTAATAAATTTAAACTCACCCGCACATAAATTTTCACAGGAGGAAATACACATTTATAAAGTGCATTAGAAGAAATAGAAAGCCAAAAAAACTTTTATTCCCAGAGGGTTAAAGAACTTACACGACTTTTTTAGACGAATGCGATGTTTTTATTGAAGATTTTACGGTATTTTGAAAACATTTCTCAAGTTAGAGGGTGTACGACATTAAAAGGGAATTTTAAAGACTTGTGGAGTTATAAAAACAAACAGGGTTTTTAGGATTTATGTGTGAAAATCGTTAAAAGGCGTCTTTGGGGCGATGAACTTGTTTGATAACTTGTTTTATTTTATTTAATTTTAAACCAGAAATAGGTATAGAGCAGGTAAAAAGTGGATGAAAATATTTAACACTGTATAAAAATGAATATTTTTTGTGTATGTATTTACGCAAAAACCTTGATCATTTTTGGGTGATGCATCAACTAGACGTTGACAGATATTTTTCCAATTGGGCCACAAGGTTTTAAGCCTATTTTGATATAGAAATAAGGATAATTATTTTTAAAATTATAGCTAACGGGAACAATAAATGAGAAAAATCAGTTCGAAAAGCAAGTAGTTTTATAACAAACATGGTGTGGGAGATGATTATGTAACATAAAATAAAATAATTAGAAGTAATTTTAAAAAATGACAAAATCCCAGTGGCTTTAAATATACGGATAATTTAATTTACTCTGAATTTATATTAGGCAAACCGAATCGTCTGCGAAACACAATGTGTATAGTATGGAATCGTTTAGTGGAATGCCCATATTTTCGCACTTTCTTTTCCATGTTGTTAATGTTTGTTCCAAGTAGATTTTAAACAAGGTTGGAGACAAACAACATCCTTGCTTGAGCCCTTTACTAACCGTGAATCCTTTTGAAATATTATGCCCTTTCTTTATTTTCCTTGTATTATTTGAATAAAGCTGTTGAACAGCCTTGATAAGTATTATATTTATATTTGTTTTTTTAGGGCTTCCCAGAGTTTTTGTTGTAGTACACTGTCATAGGCTTTTTTGAGATTCAGGTAGAGCAGGTGTATTTCTTGGTTCCATGCTGATTTTTTCTCAATGAGCTGGGTTATTGTAAAGAAATGGTCAACAGTAGATCTACCTGCTCTAAATCCAGCCTGTTCTTCGGCCTCCATATCTGAGTATTCGCTCTCAATCCTCTTTTTGACTAGTTGCCTATACTCTCTCGAGATTGTGCAGAGAACCGCAATTCCTCGATAGTTATCACAGACGTCTTTACTTCCGTTTATGCATTTTTGATAGAGGTTTGTCAATTGTCTGTATAACTTCTCTGTGCCGTATTTAAGTAGCTCAGGCGGGATATTTCCGGGAACTGGTGATTTTCGGTTTTTTAATATGTGGCATATTTGCTTGACTTCTTTGCAATCTATCCTTAGTGGAGATGCTATGATGCGAACGTGCACACCGGAATCAGCTGTACTATTTGTTGGTATTCGGCTCTTTCTTTTGCTAGCAATTTTGAAAAGTATTCATCCCATTGAGATAAACCAATCAGTGAAATGATATCTTTAGATTTTTCTTGTTGAAGAGATCTCAGTATTTTCCAGCTTTCGGTACTTCTGCTACCCCCAAATGTGCGTTTATTCTAGTACAGGTTCTTTCCCAGGTTTTGTTTTTCTTTTGGGTTATTGCGTTTCGCACTGCTTTTTGGGCCGTTTTGTATTCACTTCTACTTTCATCCGTCTTTAAGCTTATATATTTGCTGTATCTTTCTCGTTTAGTATTTATCATATCTTCGATTTCTTCATCCCACCAGTATGGCCTTCTTTTGTTGGGCTTTTCGTACTTTCCCAAGGCTTCTTCTGCTGCACTTCTTAGGCACTCTTTAACGTAAGCGTATTGTTGCTCTACACTATCAAAGTTTTCCCGTACCAGTTTATTATCAAGTCGCTTCTTGTATAGTTTTTTAACGCTTTCGTGATGGAAGCTATCTAAGTTGATTTCAGGAGTTTTTTTTATTTCTGTTCTTCAGTGCCTTCTTTACTTTTGGCTAGGCGGAAGGGCAGTATTTTGGCTTCAACCAGGTGGTGATCACTTCCACACGCGATTCCTCTATAGGCTCGCACATCTTGAATTTTAAGCCTTGTATGTTCACCGATTATATAATCTATGACGGATTTCAAATTTCTTGTTTATTGTTAAAAGCCATTTAGGATGCGAAGTCCATTTTGGTCGCACATATTAATTCGTCTGTCGCCAGTGTCTTTCAATATATCTTCTCCGAATCGTCCTACTATTTTGTCGTTTACTTTTTTTCCAGTTCTTGCATTTAGGTCTCCTAATAAAAGTAGCTCTCTGGAGGTCCCTATTTTTGAGATTTCATATGATAGTTGTTCAAAAAAGTCTCTTTCTCTCTCTGTCGCCAGTGTCTTTCAATATATCTTCTCCGAATCGTCCTACTATTTTGTCGTTTACTTTTTTTCCAGTTCTTGCATTTAGGTCTCCTAATAAAAGTAGCTCTCTGGAGGTCCCTATTTTTGAGATTTCATATGATAGTTGTTCAAAAAAGTCTCTTTCTCCCTTACTAAAGCGTCCTCGTTTACACCGTATACTCCCATAATAGTGACTTTATTTCCGTGCAAGCTTAGATTTACTTTTATGATCCGTTGGTTTATTGGTTCCCAAGATGTTATGCTTCGTCGTAGACTTTTTCGGATAAGTATAGACACTCCTTGTTGGGCTCCTTTGGTATTCCGGAAAAGAGATGATCATATTCGCCTAGGTTTTCTGACCCTTGCCCTTTCTTTTTGTCTCGGTTAATACTGGAATGTCTAGGTTGGCCTTTTTTGTTTCTGAAATTATGTAGTTAATTTTTTGGGATAGGCCTTGGACGTTCCAAGTGCCAATATTCATAGTCCGTTTTCTAAGCGTCAGTCGTCTTCGTTTCTTCATCCGATTCCGAGGCTCGTTACTGAAACTGAACTGAAAACTTTATTATCTTTCATGGGTGCCGAGGGGTTAGCTCGATGCCTCAACCCCCAACCTGGAGGACCAGAGCTTTGATTTTGGAGTGTCTCTCTCCTAGACGGGTTGCCTTCTCTACGGCTTTAGGAGACCTGTCTTCCTCTTCGACCGTCATCCTGGCAAAGGAGCCCTCACAGGGTGCTATCAGCCGGGCCAGCTGAACCCTGGTTTTCTTACGAGGTTGTTACTCCTCCCCCTCCTCCTTTCCGTGGATGGGACCCCAGGCTTGGGACTGGTGTAGCGAAGTTTGTAATTTTTGATATTAATAAATCAAAAATTGAATATCCTCTTAAACATAAAATTAAATGTCTGCCTTCTTTCGGTTTTTTTTTTTGGTCCATTGTTAAAATATAAAAAATAAAACACATTCGTATCCCATGTATCCTAAGTACCTAAAAAAACGATATAAAAATTTCATTTTATTATTAATAAATAAGCAAAATGTCAAGGTATGTACAGGGTGAGTCAACGATTGGATGAAGTAGGTTTGTGCCTTTTCGGTGAAATTTACAAAGAAACTATATTTATTGTTTGATACAGTTTATTTTTACGCAGATTTTAAAAATATTTAGGACTCTACAGGGTGAGCCAAAAAACTACGACGGCATAAAGTTGTATTTTTTTAAATAGAACACCCTATATACGAATCGTATTTTCGATTTAGCTTATAATTTTAAATCTTTTTTATTAAGGGTTTACTATAACAAAACTTTATAGTTTCTGAGATAATTAAGTTTAAAGAAAAAAAGTCACATTTTCAAGCATCAATTCAATCCTAAATAACGTTTTCAATTTTGTGACAAATATATTCAAATTTGGAATTTAGCAAGGCCAAGGACAAGTTAACATAATTTTTACCTAATATTTGCAATAAAAGCTACAGGGTGTTGAACACATCGGCTCAAATTTGAACAAGTTTAAATGAATAAATATCTTTTTTTTAAATGGTACACCCTGTATATTTTCATGTTATTTAATAGAGTAATAAAAATCCTAAAAGTTTTGTTCAATATATCCTATACCTATTTATAATAGTTTTTGAGATATTTCAGTTTTTCTTATTTTCCATACTTTTTTACAGAAATAGTCTTCATTATCATAGTAGCCATGTAAAATAATAAAAAGAAACTACAGAAACAAACAGAATGTGGTTAAATATGATGAAATACATTATTCGTTATATTACAACGCCAATAGTTTAATTAAACATAATGTGAAAAAATTAACACAACAATAACGATAAGGCAAATACATATTTACTTTTATACTAAATTGAAACAAAAAAATTACCTATTAAATACTGAGATTAATTATTTCTTTTTAATAAGTGTTCGAATAAACGACCGTCTTGTGCAGTGCACAAATTTAGTCTTTTTTGCAGATTTTCTCGGACCCTGGACAAAATTGGTGGCATTATTGTTCTACAGGTATCCCCAATCCTGTTTCGCATATCTTCCACTGTTGTTGATGGATTAACATACACCTTATTTTTAATATAACCCCATAGGAATAAATCTAATGGGGTGATGTCGCAAGACCTTGGTGACCACTCAATGAAATCCCCACGTCCAATCCATTTTTGCGGATATCGTTGGTCCAAAAACGCACGAACTTCACGATGGTAATGCGGAGGCGCACCATCGTGCTGGAACCACATACTGTCGAGCTCATCCCTATCGAGACCTTGAAGCAGTTGGGGTAGTTCTTCTTGTAGAAAGTTCAGATAACTATGGCCATTTAGTGGTTCATTAAAAAAGTGGGGTCCAATAATTCGATTATGATGAATACCACACCAAACATTTAATGACCAGTGGTTTTGATGTTGCACCTCTCTAATCCAAAATGGGTTTTCTGTGGCATAATAATGCATGTTGCGTCTATTTACGGCACCGTTACTTCTAAAAGTAGCTTCATCACTAAACATTACCTTGCATAATAAATTTGGATTTAATTGAATCTCCGCATTTATTGTAGGACAAAAGTTTACACGACTTTCAAAATCCTGTCCATGCAATTCTTGGTGTAATTCCATGTGATATGGATGATATCTATATTTCTTGGTAGTACGATTAGCGGTGGATTGTGATGTTTCACATAATGCTGCTAACTGACGGCTACCAATATAAGGATTTTCCTGAACATTTAACAATACTTGTAGTTCTTTTTCTTCATTAGTTACTGGTTTGTTGACCACTTTACGTTTTGGATAATCAACAGTACTAGAAGAATCAATTCTTTGCATTAAGTTTTGAAAAGTATGGGTATTAGGCTGGCGTCGATCAGGATACTTCATTTTGTAAATTCTTTGAGCAAGAAGACAATTTTTTTGAGCCTCTCCTATTGTATAAATCATATCTATTAACTCATTTTTTGGAAAATTCATTTTACATTATAAGATTAATGCAAAAAAAACCAAACTACGCTACATAAAAACCAAAAGAAGCGATTACGGTTATAAATTTGACACACAGAAAAATGTTCTTTTACATTGTTTTTGCCATGGCTACTATGATAATGAAGACTATTTCTGTAAAAAAGTATAGAAAATAAGAAAAACTGAAATATCTCAAAAACTATTATAAATAGGTATAGGATATATTGAACAAAACTTTTAGGGTTTTTATTACTCTATTAAATAACATGAAAATATACAGGGTGTACCATTTAAAAAAAATGTATTCATTTAAACTTGTTCAAATTTGAGCCGATGTGTTCAACACCCTGTAGCTTTTATTGCAAATATTAGGTAAAAATTATGTTAACTTGTCCTTGGCCTTGCTAAATTCTAAATTTGAATATATTTGTCACAAAATTGAAAACGTTATTTAGGATTGAATTGATGCTTGAAAATGTGACTTTTTTCTTTAAACTTAATTATCTCAGAAACTATAAAGTTTTGTTATAGTAAACTCTTAATAAAAAAGATTTAAAATTATAAGCTAAATCGAAAATACGATTCGTATATAGGGTATTCTATTTAAAAAAATATAACTTTATGCTGTCCTAGTTTTTTGGCTCACCCTGTAGAGTCCTAAATATTTTTAAAATCTGCGTAAAAATAACCTGTATCAAACAATAAATATAGTTTCTTTGTTAATTTCACCGAAAAGGCACAAACCTACTTCATCCAATCGTTGACTCACCCTGTACTGGTAAAATTAAATACTTTTTAAGAAATTCGACTAGTTTTTTAAAGTGTTTGTTTTTTGAAATTGTAAATATGTTTGTGTATAAATGTTTTTAATTATATAAAAAAATATTTTTAGGGGGATCAATAAATAATGAAAAAAGCAAAAAATTTTTGATAGATTACTTATATAAAGGGCGAAACGTCAAACTGTTTTTGATTTTTTATTAAATAAGGAACCTAAACTCAAGAAAAAACAAAATAAAAAGAAAATGATATATATATATATATATATATATATATATATATATATATATATATATATATATATATATGAATAGTTTGGTTATTCCGGGTTTCAATCCGTTCGTTCAAAAAATCGTTTTCACGACGTTTCGCCAAAATCTCATTTGGCATTTTCAAGTGCGGTTTGTCTCGTTACTCGCTGCGAACGAGACAAACCGCACTTGAAAATACCAAATGAGATTTTGGCGAAACGTCGTGAAAACGATTTTTTGAACGAACGGATTAAAACCCGGAATAACCAAACTATTCATTCTACCATCCGTGAAAATCTACGTTATAACATATATATATATATATATATATATATATATATATATATATATATATATATATATATATATATATATATATATATATATAGGGACACATTGTATATCGATATATTAAGTACCAAAACTTTCCGCTTGAAGCAACCTAATCAAAAGAAATTACAAGAACAGGCATACGTAGCGGGAGAACCTTCTTTATTACTATATAGTGCATGTTCTCTTATTTACTAATTACCAAATTTTACATTAAATTACGAAAACAATCAACCATATAATATATTACAACCAACGGTGGAATGTACGAGAAAAAAACAAAAAAGACCACCGAAAAAAAGTCGGGTAATAAACAAGTCGGAAGAATGCCGAAAATCTCACTAAAATCCATAAAATCGACCCGAGTTACCATCCACTATTTTGAGTGGCCGATTAATATTGCCTGTTTTTGGGCGCCTTCTGCATTTTTTCTCGTTTAACAAGTTGTTTTCGAGATTCCGAGATTCTGTAGAAAATATTCTGATATGTTACTTGATACTTTGTTTCTTCTTTTCTTTTTGGGGGAGGCAAAAATCATTTACATATTTATGATTGTATTTTTTGAATATATTTTTATTTAATGAAAGGATCAAAAATTTCTTTTTACTACCTAAAACAAGTATATATAGTAATAAATAATAATTAATTTAACAGTTTTATCGTTATTTATTTCGTTTTTAATAATTTAAAATGCTAGTACGCTTCTTGGATTTAGACTATGCCACGTTCCGATGTTTCGCTTAAAATTCCATAAAATCAATACAGAAATTTTAACGCCAAGAAATTAGAACGGTAAATGTGCCTGAAAAAGCTCATTAATCGTTAGCTTATTCTGTTTTTTGTTATTTGATGAATTTTGAGACGTGAGTGAGATTGTTTCAACAGTTTGTTTCTTTTTAATAGGTTAGTAATGTTGATTTTTTTGTAAAATTTAAGCATTTGTTTCCAGAACAAAATGAATTACCTCAATAACACTGGACAAGAGCGAAAATGTATCTTAAATTAAATTCGACTAAATGTTACCATTTCTGGTGCGCTAATACCGAAACTAAACTTATCTTTTTACTATTAGTTGAAGTTTAAGAGGTACATAATGCCATGTCTCCCTATATATTAACAATTTAACCGTAAGAATACACGTGGTATATTTGTATTGTTATGACGATAGAGGAGTGCGACGTTGTCAAATATGCGTTTCCTCAAGTTAATGAAAGTGTGTACAACTTAGCAACACCGCATGAGGGATCTCTAGGGATGGTCTCCCATATATGAAGTCCAAACTCAACAGAGTCTAAAATAAGGGAGATAGCCATTTAAACCCATGAAAATCGACTTTTTAGTAGAAAGTAGATGTCAACTTGCTTATTTTAAACAGAACACCCTATATATTATTGCATTTTTGATTTATACGTAAAATTCTAGGCATATTTTATGTATAATGTTCTATACTTAAGTCTCACCGTTTCGGACATATTTAAATTTTTATATTAAAAATGACTTTTGCGGACCAAAATTTAACTATAAATTTCTCCTATAAGAAAGTCTTTATTATTTAATTTGGGTTAGTTTTCTTGTAGGCAAAGATCGACTTTAAAAATATTTTTATGATATTTTGAAAATTACAGTACAGAGTGGTCAAAAAAGAAGAATAAAAGTTATATTTAAAAAATCGTCAAAAGTCAATTTTTTCAAATAGAAAGCACCTATTTTTATAATTTTATCATATTAAGCAATAAAAATAAGGGTAATTTTGTATAAAGTCGTCTATTCCAAAAATTTGTAGTTTTCAAAATATTGGCAATTCAATATTTTTCTATTGTAAAAATGCTAAACAGCTTTTAAGTTTCGTTATTAGTTGGCCACGACGGCGAGGCGTGGAGAAAATAAAACAATCGAACCCTACAGAATTGTCACTATTTCTTGCTATTTGACATTCATTAATAATAATCATTAAAGAGAGATTAAATTACACGCACGAAGAGTATTTAAACTTATTTATTATTCATGGAGAATGTGATAGAGTTATTTCAAGAACATGCGATACATTCCTGATCAGATATACGAAGCAACAGAAACCAATACTACCAACTGTTGAAAAGATTATAAAAAAACTTCAAGAACTTTGGATCAGTAAAACTGAAAGAAATAGAAATAAACCAGTTGTTAATTAAATAAAGTTACAAAAATTATTTGAGTAAATGTTCAAAATGACGCCCTTGAACTTCCTAACATTTTTCGCACCTAAGCAGGAACTCTTCATGGATGGCTCTTCTTATTGACCAAGGATTAAGTTCTTCAAATGCTATCTTCCATAGTGGTTAATGCGATATTGTATACTTTATTTTTGATTGTCAAGTAGTGTTTGATCGGGGGAGCGAGGTGGCCAAAGATGTGGCCCATTCTTGACTATCCGTTGATCATAAAATAAGTTTTGCAGATGATTGTTAACTAAATGATTATTATCTGGAGGCGCCCAATCGTGTTGATAAAATATATTTCTATGATCAGCCAGCGGCAAGTTATCTAAATAGTTCACTTCCAGATTTCTCAAGATGTCGAAGTAACGCTCACCTATAAGTGAAAAAAACGTATTTTGTATCCAAGAATCTTCAAAAATGGCTAACTTACCATTCAGATTATCTTGGTAGAATTCTAGGGCGACGACGCCGTCATTTCTTATAGCACAATACACGTTAAACTGCCAAGATTCTTGAAAATTTAATTATCTAAATGGATGTACGTTTGGGTCGCTCCAATATTGGGAATTCCGTTTATTCACCAATCCATTTTTTGTGAATTTGGCTTCGTCCGACCAAATAATATTACCCAAAAAACCAGCATTTTCTTGTAACCGAAGTAAAATAAATTGACAGAACTCTACTCTTTGTAGAAAATCAGTACCTTTTAAATGTTGTCCTATGGAATATACATAGAGATGAAAATTGTGTTTCTATAAAATCCTTAAAACTGATGTTTGAAATAATCCAGACTCTAATGCTACTTGCCTTGTAGATATTGTCGGATATGCGGCGAAATATCCTAAAATTGTAGTTTCAATATTTTCTTTATTAACAACTGGTTTATTTCTATTTTTGTTGCTTTTATGGATCCAAAGTTCTTGAAGTTTTCTATAATCCTTTTAACTGTTGGTGGTGTTGGTTTCTGAATCGCGAATGTATCGCATGTTCTTGAAATAACTGTATCACATTCTCCATAAATAATAAATATATTTTAAATAATCTTCTTGCACGTAATTTAATCACCTTGACATGATTATTACTAATGAATGTCAAATGACAATAAATAGTGACAATTCTGTAGGGTTCCATTGTTTTAGTTTCGCCACGCCTCGCCGTCATGGCCAACTAATAACAAAACTTAAAAACCGTATAGTATTTTTACAATAGAAAAATATTGAATCGCCAATATTTTGAAAACTGCAAGTTTTTGGTATAGACAACCTTATACAAAGTTACCCTTATTTTTAATACTTAATATGATAAAATTATAAAAATAGGTGTTTTCTATTTGAAAAAATTGACTTTTGACGATTTTTTAAATATAATATTTATTCTTCTTTTTTGACCACTCTGTACTAATAATTTTCAAAATATCATAAAAAGACTACTAAAGTCGATCTTCGTCTACAAGCAAACTAACCCAAATTAAAAAATAAAAACTTTCTTATAGGAAAAATTTATCGTTAAGTTATGGTCCGCCAATGTCATTTTTGACATAAAAATTTATATATGTCCAAAACGGTGAGATTTAAGTATATAACATTATACATGAAATATGTCTAGAATTTGCCGTAAAAATCAAAAATGCAATAATATATAGGATGTTCTACTTAAAATAAGCAAGTTGACATCTACTTCCTAATTATGGTTTTCCCACAATCGATCAATAAATTTCCCGGAGATTTACTCTCTATATGGGTATGTGGATTTAAAGGTTTGCGTCTACGGCTATTCAATGTATTGAGATTGGAAACTTGAGTCTATAATCTTTTGATTATGGGGAAAGCGAATTTTTTTTTTGAATTCGAAGCTTTAGCGACGGGAGATCGACATCATCCCTCTTCGATCCACCCCTGCACAGGGGCGGATCCAGCCTCTGTCTTTGGGAGGGGAGGTGATATCACAAAAGTACAGTATGACAAGCGGTCTATTTTTCTGAATTTGAAACTTTTAAAGGGAGGAGGGGACGAACACAAGAAAAAACAAGTTGACGACAGGGGGGGGAGGGTGCAAGCAGCGTACACAATCAATTTTAGTATAAGAGGCAGAATCGGGTCTATTTTTCTGAATTCAAAGCTCTTGGGAGGTGGTTATAACAAGAAAAACACGTTTACAATGGGGGGGACTGCCAGCAGAATACACATTCCTAATATAAAAGGCAGAATCAGTTCTATTTTCTTGAACTCCAAGCTCTTCGGAAGGGGAGGGGCCATCGCAAGCATACACATTCCTATACTCTATTCAAGAACTAGAGAGAGTAATAAAAATGTTACCGAAACCTCCAACGTACCTGCTCCAGTGCCGCAAGGTAACTGAGGACTGCCGTAAATCTAATTAGTTTTTACTTTTTTGGGTTTCGGTCATATTATTACTTTATAAAAGAAATTTAACACATGTTTTTTTCTGACGTTTCGGTTTATTTTATTGATTAAACCATCTTCAGAGAATTACTGTAAATATGAAAAGGAATATGTAAATTTATGCTATATAAACAGTTTATATATGTATGTTTAATCAATAAAATAAACCGAAACGTCAGAAAAAAACATGTGTTAAATTTTTTTTATAAAGTAATAATATGACCGAAACCCAAAAAAGTAAAAACTAATTAATAACTACACGGTCAACAAATAGAAACAAAATCGTAAATCTAATTATATTTAATTATATTTACTGCAACAATAAAATTTCTGATAGTTCAATTTAATTTCTACCAGTAAGCAAAGTACACCTTACAGTGTGTCCTTAGTGATTTATCTTGTTTGTACTTGTTTTTATATATTACTAGCGACCCGCCCCGGCTTCGCACGGGTGCAATGCTGATACTAAATACACTACAGAAAAACTGTGACTATTTATTTTATTTTTACAACAATTATTACATCGGCCTCCGACGCGCTATTTATAGGCACGCTGCCGCCGCCCCGATCGGCCAGTACCGCCGCAAGCGCTACTTCCCGCAATTTTAAATCTGTAATATCTTCGAAAATATTCATTTAAATCTTGTGCTGTAAAGGACCATATAGATCTATATTAAATCAACAATGTATTTAAGCTATTTAATTGGATAAGGATTAATGCTGTATTGGTTAAAATCGCTTCAAAATTTGCCATTATTTGTCGTAAAAAGTAAATGACAAAAAAATGTTATTGTGGGATATCCATGAGAGATAGACATATACCATCGCGGAGTTTTCTGTAGACCTTTTCAATGTGTACAAATAATTAGTACATTATTTTGATAAATCTCGTAGGGTTCAGCCTGCGTTTGCAATGTAAGCGGAAAAAAATATGATAATTAACGACATCACATTAGAACCCTCAAAAATAACAGTATTTCTCCACTATTTAATGGATGTTATTATACATATAAACCTTCCTCTTGAATCACTCTATCTATTGAAAAAAACCGCATCAAAATCCGGTGCGTAGTTTTAAAGATTTAAGCATACAAAGGGACATAGAGACAGAGAAAGCGACTTTGTTTTATACTATGTAGTGATTTGAGATTAGTGAGATACCCTAAACCAGGGCATTTTTTCCTCAACGAAAAACTTATTACAATGAATGTATATGATGCCCTAAGATATCAATCTCTAGATAATAATGTTAAAAATTCTGTTAAGATGTGTTCTAACATTACAGGGGTTGGAAAATCTACTATGTACCGAATACTGATGTAGAAAAAAACGACTGGAATTGTTAGTACTTCCAAGCTACATTCGATTACAGGCAGACGGAAAACCTCGTTGAAAGAAGAGATGTAAACTGCAATAAAAGGAGTTGTATATACATTTTATTATGAGAAACAGATCCCAACCTTAGACAAAAGTCTAACTAAAATCAATGAAGAACAGGATTTACCTGAAATTAAAAGAAGTGAGCTGTGGAAACTGCTCAGAGAACTTAATTTTTGCTGGGAAAAACCAGATAGATATCTGTTCTTATCCGAAAAATGTCCGTTGAAGAAGGAAATATCTCTCTCAAGTAAAAGGTAGAGTTGCTAGAAATAACACAACTTATGAAATTAGTAATTTAACTGAACTTATTTTTTTTTGAATAAAGTTACTGCAGAAAATTAGGAAAAATCCATATAATAAAAGAATAAAAGAAAATGTGGAAACTCGGTCTCATGATCGGTGAGATAGTTTCACTGACTTTGATTACGAATTAGATACTCAATGTTTGTCAATTTAAACACAATTTATTATTTAAATTTTCTGTAATATATAAAAACTAATTATATTTGACTCCCTTTTTAGTGTTTAATTGCAATTCTGCAGATGATTTAAGAAATAAATAAACTGAAACATCAAATATCCTAAAAATGTTTTTAATTAATAATAAAATGACCGATAGCCCCAAAAAAATTTTAATATTATATGGACGAATTTATTTTTTCATATATGTTTAACTTCTTGTATTTTTGACAATGGGTATTTTCTTAGTATTTAAATTATAACTATAATATACATTTTTTGAGGGAGAAAGGCTACGTTTTGGTCTGAATGTGCCTAAAACGGTTTCTATGCCAAAATTAAAAATAATAAAAATACAATTGTGATTTGTCTTAAATATGTCAAAATTATCCATATTTTCTTATATATGTGAATTATTAAGAAATCATAAGAAATAAAATAATATTATAAAAACTTTTTATTTTAAGTTTATTACCGAAATAATATTCTATGCCATAAATACTTCGTGATAAAATAAACCTCCTTCCGACGCCTATGACAAGGATTAAAATCCTTTTTAACACTTCACACATCCAAATATCTATTGTTATCCATCCCAAATAGTCCATTATTATAGACCGGTATTTTTGATTACAAAATTTCTAACCCATTCCTATGAAAAATACATGTTTCTAACAGATTTTGCGAAACACACCGGACTAAAGAACACAGGTAGTTTGTGAAGAAAAAAAAGGCTAAAAAATGATTTATTGCTCTCTCTAGTTCTTGAATAAACTATAGTATAAGAGGCAAAATCGGGTCTATTTTTCTGAACTCAAAGCTCTTGGGGGGGGGGGATCGCCCCATCGCCCCCCCCCCTTGGATCCGCGCCTGCATAGATGGCATTAAAGGCAAAGTAACTAATAAATTTGCAATAGAAACTGAGATTTCACAATTGCACCATAAAACAGATGTCAAATTATTTCTTACTTTTTAATACGATTTTTTTTCAACCGTTTTAACCTTTCTTAAATGATTTATAATATTCCCATATCTTCTCTCCCCATCTCTAAAAACACGACAAATTTCAAAATTTTAGAATACGTAAATATTTTATTAATAGAATTATTTTTAGAACAAAAATGATGTATGTCGAATTTTTGATTGTTGTTTTCATTTTTGGTACATTTAGTGTAAAACGTTATCAAAAAAATTATATTTATAATGATGAAATTTGCGAAAAATATACTGTTTTTACGATTACAATAGTTGTTTTAATGCTCCGAATTGACGTTTTCGATAGAAAAAATATAAACATATGGATAACCCGCAATGATGTGTTTCAATAATTTTTGTTTTCTGAAATGGTAGTGACCTAGGTTCATGCGCTTTATCTTCTTATTTAATTTATTTAGCCGAAATATAATAATATTCGAAAAAAATAAAATTATCATGACTTTTCAAAAATTTGGCCCAAATTTGTAAAACTTATATTAATTTATTATAGATCTCTGAAGGTTTTAAATCATGGGGATGGCCTGGTGGCTTCTTCTTCTTCAAGTGCCTTCTCCATTTCGGAGGTTGGCAATCATAATGGCTATTTTAATTTTTGGAGCAGTTGCTCTAAATAGTTGTTTTGAACTGCATCCAAACCATTCCCTTAGGTTTTTTAGCCATGAAATTCGTCGTCGTCCTACGCCTCTTCTGTCACTTATTTTGCCTTGGATTATGAGCCGTGAGATGCTGTACTTTTCTCCCCGCATGTGTCCAGAATAAGGAGACAGGAGAAATTTCAAAACGCTATACAAATAAAACTGAAACAGACAGTAGAAAGTAACAACATAGACTCGACTTGGAAGAATATAAAATCAACTTTGACAAGCGTATCTAATGAAATACTGGGTAACAAAAAGAGATCAACAAAAAAATGGTTCGATGACGATTGCCGGAAATCCATAGAAGAAAGAAACCTAGCTAGAAGAGACATGCTACAAAATCCAGCAGACAAAAATATTGAACGGTTCAAATATACTAGAACACAGACAAGAAAACTAATGAAAAGGAAAAAGAAGGATTACCAGGAACAAATAATCAGAGAAATGGAAGAAAATCGGAAGAACAACAAAGCAAGACAATTCTTTAGAGAAGTCTCTAGTATAAAAGCAGGGTACCAAGCAAGAACAGGAAACTTCCTTGAAAAAGACAGCGAAGAGCTTATTACTAATGACAAGGAAATCTTAAAAACCTGGAAGGAATACTTCTGCCAACTGCTAAACGGTGGAGCTAGCACGAATACATCAAATATAGAGGTACATACAGCTGAAATAGAAGACCATTGCCCGACATATGAAGAAGTAACCCAAGCAATTAAAAAACTTAAAAATAATAAAGCCCCAGGCAGCGATGGTATACCCGCAGAGTGTCTGAAGCACGGAGGGAAAGCACTATACAGATCTATATACAAGCTAATTCAGGGTATTTGGTAGGAAGAAACAATGCCAGACGAATGGAAAGAAGGTGTTATCGTACCAATACACAAAAAAGGTAACAAAAAGCAATGTAACAACTACCGAGGAATAACGCTCCTTAATACTACCTACAAAATCCTTGCAAACATTCTGTAAGAAAGAACCAAATCGTACACAGAAGAAATCATTGGAGAGTATCAATGCGGATTCAGACCCGGCCGATCTACTGTTGACCAAATATTCACTATAAAACAAATAATGGAAAAATGCTGGGAGTTCGATCGAGAGCTTCATCAGATGTTCATAGACTTTAAACAGGCTTTCGATAGAGTATGCCGGATGAGACTGTGGACAACGATGCAAGAACTTGGCTTTCCTAAAAAACGAGTCAACTTGATACGGATGAGTATGGAAGGACTACGATGTAAGGTAAGAGTTGGGCAACAGTACTCGGAGACATTTGAGATTAACAATGGACTGAAGCAGGGAGATGCACTCTCCCCACAACTCTTCAACGTAGCTTTAGAACACATAATCAGAAATGCAAGAATTGATACACCGATTTCCATATTCCATCGAGAAGGACCAAACTTACTGCTGGCATTTGCAGACGATGTAGATCTAATAGAAAACACAAGAATAAAAATGAAGAAAACTTTTATCAGGTTCGAGAAGGAAGCAGAGAAGATGGGGCTACAAATAAATGAAAACAAAACTAAATATATGTACACCATCGACGACTACAACTTTGAGCGCGTCAGAGAATTTAAGTATCTTGGAACAACAATAACTGAAGATAATAACGGATCATAAGAAATAAACAATAGGATCCAAGCTGGGAACAGATGTAGCTACGCCCTTCGAGACCTGATAAAATCGAAACAACTAACAAGACGAACAAAGATAAATCTATATAAAACAGTTATAAGACCAGTAGTAATGTACGGCAGCGAAACTTGGACAATAACAAAGGCAAACGAAGAGCGACTGCGAGTTTGGGAGAGAAAAATCCTAAGGAAAATCTTTGGCCCGTTACTGGATGGGGCAACGGGACAACATAGAATAAGAACAAACAAAGAGTTAAAAGAGTTAAACGCAGACGCCAACATAGTTAAAGAAATAAAGTCTAGAAGACTCCAGTGGACAGTCCACCTCATAAGACACTCCAACGAAAGAATAGTGAGACTAGTGTGGGAAGAAACCCCAACTGGAAAAAGACCACTTGGACGACCCCGGCTCCGGTGGCGGGATAATATAGCAGGAGACCTTAAAGCTATGGATGTAGAGAACTAGATGGAGCTAGCAAAGGACAGAAACGAATGGAGGCATATTGTCAAGTCGGCTAAAACCCACACGGGGTTGTAACGCCACGGAGTAAGTAAGTAAGTAACTAAGTATAATGTGTCCGAAATATTGCAGTTTTCTCTGTTTTACTGTTATCTCGACTTCCTTTTCTTTCCCCATTCTTCGCAACACTTCGGCGTTCGTAACTCGATCCACCCACGAAATCCTCTGAATTCTTCTATAAGTCCACATTTCAAAAAAGTTAAGTCTTCTCATTGCCTCTCGATTCAGTGTCCATGCTTCCATTCCATAATATAGAACACTGTATACGTAACATTTAGTCAGTCGTATTTTCAGGGCTAACGTTAGATCTTTGCTGCAGATAACCTTTTTCATTCTAATAAAGTTGGCACGTGCTTTCTCGGTTCCGGTTTTTATTTCGACGGTATAGTCATTATTTTCTGTTATTTGGGTTCCCAAGTAAGTGTACTTCTTAACTCTTTCTATGTGCTGGCCTCCTACCATTAGGGTTTCATTATTATTGGTGTTGTTTTCACTAATTATTATGAACTTGGTCTTTTTCGTGTTAAGAGAGAGTCCATATTCTCCACTAATTCTTAATATTTTATTCATTATTTTTTCTAGGTCTTTCAAACTATCAGCTATTATTACGGTGTCATCTGCATACCTAATATTGTTAATTAAAACTCCGTTTACTTTTATCCCTGCTGTTTCAGATTCAAGACTTTCCAATATGACCTCTTCAGAATAAACGTTAAATAGTAAAGGTGACAATATACACCCTTGTCTGACTCCCCTTTGTATTTCCACATCTCCGGATATTTCCTGTCCAATTTTTACTGCCGCTCGCTTATTGTAATACAGATTTGATATCAACCTTAAAACTCTTTCATCCAAATTTTTGCTTCTGAGAATCTCTATCAGCTTGTCATGTTTCACCCTATCAAAAGCTTTGTTGTAATCTATGAAGCAGACATAGAGGTCCTGATTGATATCGAAGCATCTTTGAGTAAGCACATTAAAAGCAAATAATGCTTCTCTTGTACCCACCCCGTTCCGGAAGCCAAACTGTGTGTCACTAATATCCAGCTCCAATTTGGAATGTATTCTAGCGTGTACAATTTTTAAAAGGGTTTTCAAAGTATGTGACATGAGACTGATTGTTCGATAGTCACTGCATTCTTTTGAATTTGCTTTCTTTGGTAAACATATGAATGTTGATGTTAACATTTCTCGGGGGATAGTTCCTGTCATGTAAGTTATATTAAATAATCTCACCAATAAATTCAAATTTTTGTCATTGATCAGCTTCAACAACTCACCTGGCATTTCATCTGTACCAACAGCTTTATTAATTTTTATCAACCTTAATGCATTACTGACCTCTGCTTTAGTAATTTCAGACCCCCTGTCACCGCTCAGACTGTTTATAGAAGAATTTTTGTGTCTTTGATCTTCAAATAGTTTTTGTATGTAATCTTTCCATCTGCATAATTTTTATTGTGTTTCCATAATAATGTTTCCCTCTTTGTCTAGCAATACGTTTGAGGTTTTTCTCTTTTCTATTCCAGCTAGTTCTTTGACTTTTTATGCAAGTTGAAGTTGTCGTACTTGTTTTGCAACTCCTTTATTTCTTTGCATTTTCCAGAAAGGTACTCTTCTTTTGCTGCTCTTATTTTTCTTCTAATTTGAATTTGCAACTGTTGATATCGGGTCTTGTTGGTCTTGTGTTTCCTTCTTTCTTCCATCAACTCCAAAATACCATGTGTCATCCAATCTTCTTTCTTGTATCTTGATGTTGTAAGTACTTTCTTGCTTGGTTCCATAATTGACGTTTTGAAAAACTGTCACTGTTGTTCAACGTTGTCATCGTTTAACCCAAGCTTGCCTTGTCTTCTTTCTAAGTTTGTGTTGATGTCTTGTCTCAGCTTTTCTTTCGTTTTTTCTGATTTTAATTTGTGTATATATAGTTATTTGATGTTATTATTTGTTTGTATCCTTTTTAATTTAAGTTGGAATTTAGCGATAAGGGGATTGTGGTCCGAAAATACGTCCGCACCTGGGTACGCCTTTACTGAATGTACTGCGTTTCGATATCTGTGTTTTATCAAGACGTAATCAATCTGGTTTCTAACTATGTTGTTGTCCGTATCTGCTGGTGACTTCCATGTATAGAGACGACATTTAGGTAGCTTAAAAAGGTATTTGTTACTACTAGACTATGCTCTTGACAGAATTCTATAATACGATCTCCTCTATCATTGCGAATTCCAAGGCCGTATGGCCCGACAATGGAATCACATTTACCCTGGCCGATTTTTGCGTTAAAATCCCCCATTACAACAGTAATGTCTCTAGATTTTGTGATGCGTAGTGTCTGTTGGAGCTCATTGTAAAAGTTTTCTATTTCCTCTTCCATTTTATCAGCAGTCGGAGCATTAATCTGTAATAGACTTAATTTGCTGTGGGTTGTCATCAGCTGTAGCATTATAATTCTTTCGGATACCGGAATGAATCCTATTACTGATTTTGCTACCTTGTCACTAAGAATAATAGCGACTCCATATCTGTGTTGAGTGTCGCTGCTGTTAGAGTAATAGATTCTTCCGTTCTCCGACTTGAGTTCTCCAGAGCTGATCCATCTTGTGTCGCTTATACCCAGTATGTCGATCTTAAGTCTCGATATTTCTCGTTGAATGTTTCTCAATTTTCCAGGTTCATACATGCCTCTTACGTTCCATGTTGCAATTTTAAGATTAGTTTTGTATATTTCCAGTAGACAGAGATTTCGCTGGATTACAACCTGGGGCTTAGTAAATAATAAATACGTAAAGAGGTACTGTCAGATCAGCTCTGTTTTTTTCTGCCATCAAAATGTTCCGATGACATTTTAGAGAAAAGTTGTATTAGTGAAAGTTGTGGGCATTGAAAAGATCTTTAATTTCATGTTTTATATGTCAAAATCGATAAACAATTTATCGAGATAATGGCGAAAAACCCTGTTTTTGTAAATGTTAATACCTTTAACAATAATGTCCGAAAGTGACATATAATATCTTAATGACGAGGCCATTATGGATATTTATAAGTGTGCGAAAGTTCAGTCAGATCGGTTGAATAGTTTATGAGTAATCTCAATTGTTTATTAAAGACACCAAAAGTTTAAACAATTGTTGCTCAAAAAATAATGCTTCTAAAAACATTCCTCAACCTCTATTAGATATGATGACTAATCTAGAAGAAACAAGCAATAAAATTCCCATACATACATATATAAAAGTCGACTATATTCATATTCTCATAAAAATCTGTCACGTTTTTTATCCCTACTTATTTCTCTGTGTTCACATGCATTTCGGAACGATATTTCCTCCTAAATCGGGAGAGCACTAAACCCAGTCTCGCTGATTTCCGGCTCTAAAGTACGAGAGTTTTCGCTTCATAACGTGAAATGTTGAGGTACTTCAGGCTTGGATATTCGAAGTAGAAAAGTTGAACTAAAAAATGAAACAAAAAATACCGCCATACCAGCACGATCTTTCTTCCATCTTTTCAAAATTTGAAAAAAAATCATTATTGCTATTTCCTCCAAATCAAGCAATGTGTATATTACATTGATATATATATACCGGGTGTCAACGAATCTATTAGACAAGTCATAATTTCTAGATTATTATATGTATCAAAGTGAGAATTGGTACAAGTAAATGGTATGTGAAGGGGAGAGTTTTCGCATATTTTTCACTTTCCGGCCACTTCCGGTTTCACCGGAAATGGCCCCGGTTTTGAATTTTTAAATGGAACACCCTATATATTTTATGGTATATTTTAACATTTTTGGATTTCTGAGACAATTCTAGATCAGAATATGACATTTTAAAAACTTTTTACGTCTACTTCATTTTTTTAGAGCCACTTTTAAAATTGCATCAGGGTGGCCATGATCGGACGCAAACTAATCTAAGGGCCTTAGGTGATGTCAAAAAAATACAATCGCAAAGTTTTAGTTACTAGTATGAAAGACGGGTATAAGACAAGTTGACAAAATTACGTTTTCATTTCTAACTATTAATTTTCCTTCCCCTTTTTGACAACTACTTTTCGAAAAAAGCATTCTTTGACGAATCTAACGGTACTAATTTATTTGCGATTGGATTAGACATAAAAACAGAAATTAAATATTATTAAGCAAAATACTGGATAATTTATTTACTTATGACAAGTGCGCCATGGACAGCCATGATGCATAATAATTTGCAACTGTTTTTATCAAGTCTTCTGTGGAAAACAAAGCACTCACTTAAGTAGATAATGACAGTGACATACGCTCTAAGAACTCTAAACTTAACGAAAATTAAGAAACTTTTACGTCTGTTCTTTTAGCCCGGACAGACACCTTAGTTTTATTTATATATATATATATATATATATATATATATATATATATATATATATATATATATAGTTCAACGGATCGTGAGTTGGTCTAGAAGGTTCAGTAAATTAGCCCGAAAAATCGCCAGACTTTGCGTCGCCAGATTTTTATTTATGGGGATATTTGAAGAGCATGGGAACAAGCACCTCGAAGAGAACAAAAACTACCACGTCTACGTCGTTGTTCCTGGGTAGTGCTAAAAGTAGTTAATCATGCGCATAATCATACTAAGCACAGTTTTTGCTAACAATTCTGTACATTTTTTAAAATAAAGACGTTTGATCTTAAAATGACCTTCATATTAGACCTTAACCTTGAGGTCAAGGTAATATCTGATGATAAAATTACTGTGAAATTGATCAGTCTTTCTATTTTCAGGGGTCAAATTGAGGTTTTTCAAATTTTGAAATTGAGCTTCAAACGACTTTGAATGTCAAGGTCGAGCTTATTTTAAAGGTCATTACCACTTAGCCCGTTTGCCACCCAACAACTTTTGTACGAAACATTTCACAAAATACTGCGATCTTTTTAGTGTCCGCCTTGAGGTAAGGATCATATCCGATGGTAAAATTTCCCGCCCTTTTCATTCCTGGGGTCAAAATTGGGGGAGGGTTCCATTTAAAATTCTGAAGTTGACCTTCAAATGACCATGAAAGGCAAGATCAAGGTCATTTTTCAAGGTCACTACTAGTTAGGCCTCCTGCCATCCTATAATTTTTGTATAAAACATTTTTCGACAAAATGTGATCCCACCGAGATATTCCGTTGTCTCAAGATAAATACCGCACCCTATATATATATATATATATATATATATATATATATATATATATATATATATATATATATATATATATAGTCAAATGCGAACAGTAAATGCACGGAGTTGCATATAGTTGTACGTTTGCTGAATGTGATTTCAGCACTACAACGGCATAATGTGGATATATCCACTGCTATTGCATCTCACATGGAGGAATCCGTGAAAACCTATAAACATATATATATATATATATATATATATATATATATATATATATATATATATATATGAAGTAGAATGCGAACAGTAAATGCAAACTTCTCTCCATCATATCCTTTCTATGTTAGAGGTTGCACAGTTAGAATAAATTATTATAGAACGCAATTTATCCTATTCCACCACCATCGAGATGATGGCCTACCTGTACCACCATACCGAGAAGAAAGTCAAAAATTACCCTCCCCGTCACAGTGATACGGCAGAGGTACATGTTTCGTCTCTACTAGACTCATCAGGGTACCGACATGCACCTGGCTATGCTAAGTACAGATCGGAAGGAAGCGTGCAAAAACTGAACGCGGCTTTGCCGACCTCCCGCCGGATGGCGTGTATATGTTTATGCGGCTTTAAAACCATGGTCGTCATTCCGCTCCATCTCTGAACCATAGAATTCGCCATCAATATCCTGTGATATAACACCATTGAACTATATTCTGTGGGACTATGTTAAGTCACAGGTTTATGCCAACAAACTCAACACCATAGGTGAACTTGCACAGAGTTATCGAAAATTGGCACGAACAGATCAAAGTGTGCAAAAAGAGCCGCGATGCACATTTGAAAGATATTGTTTAAGTCATAAATGACAAAGAACATCGAAACAAATAAAATCAAAATTCACCATATTTCACCGAATTTACAATGTTTTATTTCAATTTTAAATAATATCATCTCTACTGGAAAACCCTTTACTTTGTAAAATATCTTCGTTCGGCCGGTTAAAATACATCACTACGAAAACTCCATTTTTATTTCTCTAACCCTTTTCCGACAAGCACATGTTCAATGCCTTTCTTTACAAAAAAATTCCCGAAAAAATTACATTAAAATATAAATGCCATATGCCAGCATTTGAAGATGCTTGAAAGGGGGAATAAAAATAAAATTTTAAAATTAAAAACGACAGAGCAGTGTGTTTTTTTCCGGAATTATCGTGGGGACGTTTCAATTTTATTAATTTGAATAATTACAAAATTAGGCGAGTCATTAAGAAAGATGAAGAAGTGTTGATATAAATATATATATCCTCATTAATTAACATGATACCTTTCCTGAAATTCTATAATGTTTATAAAAATTTTCACATCAGTACGATAGAATAGAATCTCACCTAACGGTTCCTAACTTTTTTCTTCTTGCGAACCCTTTCTAAAAACTGGAATAAATTGGCGAACCCCCTAGATATGGGATTTTCTTTGTATATCTTGAGTCGGGTAGACTCATAGACTCGTTTGTTGTATTGATAGACTTTTTAAGGCTTTAAATGATAAGATTGGAAATTTGGCTTTTAAGCCAGTTAATTTAGAAGAAGGTGACCCAGGTTAATGGTCAAGTTAATGTGCTTTTTTTGTGCACCAACGAGTAGAGAGCGATCCAAGAGATCCTCGCTTTTGCCAGGATATAATCGCAATTTTTTGTAGTCACAGTATTACGAGACGAAAAGAACCTGAGGAAGTCGCAAATGGGGTGTCATAAGCGAATAGGTAAAGTTTGCTTCTATCATCAACAAGAATGTCCGCTGTGTACAGATTAAACAATGTCGGAGATAGGGGAGTGCCTTGAGGCACCCCATCCCTTATTTGTTTAAAATCGGACATTGCACCGTCCGTTGATACCACAAATGAACTGCCTTCTAGGAAACTTGAGACTAGTCTAATGAGATAGCTTGGAATTCCTAGCCTTATAAGTTTAACTACAAGACCGTTATGCCACACTTTGTCAAAAGTCTTGCTTATATCAAAAAAATTGCACTTGTATGGAATCTTTTGTTAAATCCCTTTAGGAACAGTAAAAGTGGGTTAATAAAATTTATTTTCCACACTGAATAACAGTTCATAACAAAAAACTAAAACATAAAAGTAAAACATTAAAAAAAAGAGAGATATTGGGAATTTTAGTATATATATTTTGAATTATCGGCCAAGCGCTTTCGGTATTACTTAGACCATCCTCAGGGCTCAAACCATAGAAACAAGAGACTATGGTCAGTAAATAAGCTTTCTCAGTACTCACCAACCACACTCACTCGTCAAAAGACATACTTCAACCTCGCCATTTGGAGAACAGTCTCCAACGCCAACGCAGCCTTTACACACTACGAATCAAGTACACAGTTAAAACGTCAATCCCAATTTAAAATTAAAATTGTTACAACAATGTGAATACCAATACTATTATATACACTCAACTTTAACATTAACCACTTAAAAGATAAAAATGAGGTTATGCCACACACAGTCATAGCATAATACAGCAATTAGAAGTGTCTAAAGATCAAAATATGTACAAGTATGTGTGAGCTTGAGTGGAAATTCTCTGCAGGAGTTCTTTTAGTTCTTGTTTATTACATTACACAAAAATTCAAAATGGCGGATCCAAGAAGGCGAACGAAAAAATTAATTTTGCCCTATTTTTTCCAAAATTGATATGGGGGAGTTTTTGGGATCGAACATTACAAATCTGAAGTTTTTTTTAAATAATTAAATATGGCGGATCCAAGATGGTGGATTAAAGACATTCTCGATCTCTCGATTTTGTCTAAAATCTATATTGGACGATTTTTGTTAATGTGAGTTACAACTTTAAAATATTTTTTGAAAACTCAATATAGCAGTTCCAATACGGCGTCCTAAAGATTTTCCATCTCTCGATTTTCTGATCTAGGGGGTCTTGAAAGTGTAAATTACGAATTTAAAGTTATTTTTTAAGAATTCAATATGGCGAATCTAATATAGCGGAATAAAAATTTTACATTTTTCGATTTTGTTTAAAGGTGGGACTAGATCGTTTTTGAGGATGTAAATAGCGAATATAAAATTATTTTAAGAAAATCTAATATGTCAGATGCAATAGAAGTTTTAAATTTCCGGATTTCATCCAAAATTATTACTAGGGGGCTTTGAAGGGTTTAGATTTAGATTAGATTAAGACGTTAAATTTTTTTTTAATTCATTATGGCGGATCCAATATAGTGAATTGAAAATTTTACCTTATTCGCATTTTTAGGTTGATAAGATACAATATGAGGGACTGAAAATTTTACATTTTCCGATTTTGACTAAAATTGTTATTGCGGGGTTCTTGGGGCATATACAAACTCAATATACAGTATAAAATATATTGGGCTAAGAAATTTACGTCTCAAGTTCTTTAAATATCGATATTGAAAGGTTTTGTGGCTTATATTACCGTTCTAAAATTAAATTGAAATTTAAGATAGTGGATTACTATGACAGACTAAATATTTGTTTGACAAATTTGATTAGTATTTGGAGAACTCTAAGAATCAAAGATTTTTTTGTTAATTATTTTAGGGTGATTTACAATTTTGGATAAAATGGGTACTTTTTTGCCATCTCGGAGTCATTGCGAGGTACACTAATTTCGATTAGTACTTAGTCAAATAATTTATGGATATTATAATGAATTCAAAACTAAAAATCGAAAAATAAAATGTTTATAAAAAAAATTGAACCGACTTTTAAAAGTGCGCTAAAAAGTGAAAAATAACTGTAAATTTTTATAAGACATTGAAATTTTTAACTATACTATAACTACTAATATCTAAAATTGCGGTAAGAAAGCAATTACAAATAAAGTTTTTTTAATGTGTTTATGCGAATCACATTTTCTCAGGTATTAGTTTGGCGCCTACTTCAAAAATTTCACTTTCATATAAAAATTTATAGTTATTTTTCACCTTTTAGCGCACTCTTAGAAGTCGGTTCAATTTTTTTTATATAAAAATGTTATCGATTTTGTTTTTGAAGTGTATTGGTTTTGAAAAATGATTTTTTTGGACTTCATGAGGTATCATTTCGAAAGGAAATTTTATTACCTAGAACTTTTCTGTAGACATGTACCTACGAGAAATTCATAGTTTACGAATAAAACTCAAAAAACCCAAACGTGGACAAATCTACCTTAATCTCAAAAACACAGCTCTTACTTTGGTAGCACTTTGTCATATTTAGAGGTCAATTGAAACAATGGAAACACTTCAACGTTTTAGTTCCTTTCACCCCACTTTTTTTCGACACAGTCAATAGCCTATAAGGTATTTTTTATTAACCGACTTCTAAAAGAAGGAGGTTCTCAATTCGTCCACTATGTATTTTTTTATGTATGTACACCGATTACTCCGGAAAGGTGGCAACGATTTGAATGAAATTTTTTACGTTATGTTCAGGAAGTTGCTGCGGTAGTCCCATATTTTTTTGGACGAAATTGGTGCAGTAATATCCAAAATGGTACTGACAATATGGCGGCCAAAAAAATTAATGTTGTCTGATTTTCTTCAAAATTGGTATGGGGGAATTTTTGGGGTTGTGCACAACGAATCTGAAATTATTTCTAAAAAATTCAATATGGCGGATCCAATATGGCGGACAAAAAAAATTAATTTTGTCTGATTTTCCCCAAAATTGATACGAGGGCGTTTTCAGGGTCGTACATAACTAATCTAAAATTATTTTTAAAAAATTCAATATGGCGGATCCAATATGGTGGACGTAAAAATCAATTTTGTCCGATTTTCTTCAAAATTGGTACGGGGGAGTTTTCGGGGCCGTACATAACGAATCTGCAATTATTTTTTAAAAATTCAATATGGCGGATCTATGATGGCGGATTAAAGATTCTACATCCCCCGATTTTGTCTAAAATCAGTATTGGGGTATTTTTGTTAGTGTAAATTAATTATGAAATTAAAATATTTTTTGAAAAACTCAATCTGGCAGATTCAATATGGTGTCCTAAAAATTGTACATTTTTCGAATTTCTCCCAAACTGATATAGGGGGTTCTTGAGGGTGTAAATTATGAATTTAAAAGTATTTTTTCAGGATTCAATATGACAAATCCAAGATAGCGGGCTAAAAATTTTACATTTTTCGATTTTGTTCAAAGGGGGAACTCAATCGTTTTTGAGGATGTAAATAGCGAATATAAGTCTAGAAATTTTAAATTTCTGGATTTCATCCAAAATTGGTACTAGGGGGCTTTGAAGGGTGTAGCTTTAGATTAGATTAAGACTTAACATTATTTTTTTTTAAAATTCAATATAGCGGGTGTAATATGGTGGGTTGAAAATTTTACCTTATTCGCATTTTTTTAGATTTGGCATTAGAGGGTTTTCGGGGTCGTGTATTACGAATATGAAGTTAATTTTTTACAACTAGTAGGTTGATGAGATACAATATGAGGGAAGAAAATTTTACATATTCCGATGTTGTCTAAAATTGATATTGTGGGGTTCTTGAGGAGTATACAAACTCAATATATCGAGCTAAGAAATTTCGGGGTCATATATTACGAATATGAAATTAATTTTTTACAATTATTAGGTTGATAAGATACAATATGAGGGAGTGAAAATTTTACATTTTCCGATTTTGACTAAAATTGTTATTGCGGGGTTCTTGGGACGTATACAAACTCAATATACGTTATAAAATATATTGGGCTAAGAAATGTACGTCTCAAATTCTTTAAATATCGATATGGAAAGGTTTTGTGGCTTATATTACCAACCTAAAATTAAATTGAAATTTAATATAGTGGATTTACTATGACAGACTAAATACTTGTTTGACAAAATTTTACTGGTATTTGTAAAACTCTAAGAACCAAAGAATTTTTAGTGGTTCATTTTAGGGTGATTTAATACTTTGGATAAAATGGGTACTTTTTTGCCACCTTGGAGTCATTGATAGGTACGCTAATATTGATTAGTACTTAGTTCAAATAATTTATGGATTTTTTTTATAAAAAAATTGTACCGACTTCTAAAAGTGCGTTAAAAAATGAAAAAAAAACTAAAATTTTTTATATGAAATTGAACTTTTTGAAGTCGGCGCCAAATTATTTGTAAAGCAATTACAAATAAAGTATTTTTAATCTGTTTATGCAAATCACATTTTGTCAGGTATTATTTTGGCGCCGACTTCAAAAATTTCAATTTCATATAAAAATTTATAGTTATTTTTCACTTTTTAGCGCACTTTTAGAAGTCGGTTCAATTTTTTTTATTAAAATTCAAATTGACACATCACATCGTCATTATTTTTAGAAGTTTCTCTATGTAATCCACCTTTCATTTGTAGGAATAGGACGATTATTGACTTCTTTCTTCAAATGCCCTCTGGCTGATATAAATATTATTAAATCCACATTACTAAAAAAAGCTGGCAATTTTTTCATCGTTTTGACGTCAAAACTTGTATTGTCCATAACGGCGGATCGTCTTTCTTAAATGCGAATCGTTTATTCGTCAGCAAATTAATCGGCAAAATTGACGAATAGAACAAGAAAACGGAATCGTTTAACAATGAAAACGGATCCTACTACTGCCCGAAAGAGGGTATCGACCCCGCGCTCCGCGCGCTTCCAAGAAATTGAGCCAAAAACGGGCTTCAAATTTTTATTGATTATTAGTGACATTGATTTATTATTCCCTTAAATTATTCGTGATTTTTAAAATCGATTTAAAAGGAGCAGAAACTTGAAACGTAATTTTAGATTTTTAATTAAAAATGGTGTGTGTGAGTGTGCGCTTGGGCGTTCGTGGAATTCTTTTTGATACTTTTTTCAAGCTCTCGGTTATTTTTTATAAAAAATCTATCAACAAATTTCAAATTTTAGGGAATCAAATATTAATAATTTTTCCGTACTATTAACTAATTTTTCATGAAAAGGACAGAAGGCAAGAATAACCACTTGTTAATCGAGCGAGAGAATACTCGTGCGTCAACAGTAATATTCGTTTGAATCAAAGACTATACAACTATATTTTGTCTATGTCAATACAATGTTTATATTCATAAAGACGTGCCTATTGCACAGACCAGCGGAACTAAATGGTATTTTTAAAATTCCGTTACATTTTCGGATTCTCTATCAAAAAAAGGGAAAAATTGTATTGTCGTTTTAAGTAAGTGAAAATGCCAGTGTAATAATAATTATAATAATAAATATATGTGTCAGCCGGCAGTGTGCTGCAGTATACTTGTCGCTACTGTAATGCGTAGACAGTACAGCCAGCAACGCCAGCTATCCACTGACTTTTAACTATATCCCTTCTTTATCTTTGAAACATCCCTTTGCACTGACCCACTTACCCTCAATTCCTACATAATTCCTTAGGAACCACTTTCTTTCAGCTTTCCGACTGAACCCGGCAACGAATAGATCCAGGGTTTCCCTCAACCAATCGTAGGAGGCGACTAAATTGGGAGAAATTTAAAATTTTAAATAATGAAATGTCGACTGTAAAACATAAAGTACCCCAAGTGGGTATGACCCATGGTCCACAATCCGACACCGCAGAAGCGGTCTGCTCCACGGATTCTGGGGGAAGCAACATTTCAACATCGGAAACTTCAAGTGGCAGGGTGTTGAGGAGGCGAACCCCTGTCGCACAAGAAGCTACAGCCCAACCACAACATGAGAGCCAAACAACGAGAGCTCCACCTTCCGAAGGTGCTGCGCAGGAACCTCAGCCAGCGCTCACTCAGGCGGGACTTCCGAGACAGCGCATGAAATGGACAACATCCATGAATGAAACAGTAATGTGCATTTTTTATAGGGGGACTGAACTAGGACGAGAAACAATCGGCTATAGACAACAGCTTCATGCCGAATTTTGTAAGGAATATCCACACCTACAAGTGTCACAACAGAGAATAGCAGATCAATACAGAGCTATTCTCCGAAATAAACTAATCTCAGAAGCGCGACTTAACATCATCAAAGCCGAAATAGAACGAGAGATAAGAAGCACCGATAATAACCATGAACAAACCGCAGAACCTACGCCACAGGTAGACCCAGAGACTCAAGAACAACCAAACAACGGCAGGAGAGCTGACATAGCTGTGGACAGGCAACAACAACTACATCAACACGAGGGTCAGATAACTCCAAGAGCTCTACCCGCCGAAGATGTTGTACTGCAACCCCAACCAACTCTTACTCAAGCGGGACGACCAAGACAGCGCATGAAATGGACTGTGTCCATGAACGAGACAATAATGCGCATTTTTTATAGGGTGACTCAACTAGGACGAGAGATGATCGGCTACAGACAACAACTACATGCCGAATTTTGCAGGGAGAACCCACACATGCAAGTGTCCCAGCAGAGAATAGCTGACCAATATAGAGTGATTCTCCGAAACAGCTCGGCTTAATAGCATCAAGGCGTAAATTCAACGTGAAATCAGAGGCACTGACAATAACAACAACCCGATTGCTGAACCTGAGCCACAACCAGAACCTGAGACTTTCTACCATAAGCTAAACTCTCCACCTAATATGGCAGATAATAGATACCGCAACAGAGAGGAGGTAGAAGAGTTCTGGGGAAACCAACTTTCAACACCCACCAATTGCAACATCGCAGCTGGCTGAATCAATGAAGAACACCAAATCTGCCAAAACTACAGTCAGAGGCAGTTTGAGCCATTTACCACTGAGGAATCAAGGAATTCCATAACTGGAAATCTCCAGGTCTCGACCGGGTCCAGAACTACTGGCTCAAGAAGTTCTGCTGTATACATCATCAACTGACTAATCTTATTAATACTGTTTTTCGGTCGATAATCATTTTGTTTCCTTTTTAGAACACATCATGCCAACCTGGAGAACTAGAATCCAATTGCAAGTGCCATCCAGCGACACCATCGAAACCAACACCATTCCGATACGAAGGGGAATATTTCAGGGCGATTCATTTAGCCCATTGTGGTTCTGCCTTGCAATGAACCTACTATCACGTCGTTTGGACTCTGGTACCAGAAACCAGCTAGAAAAAACGGTACATAATTAGCATTTCTTTTTGGACTAGAAAACCCACTATAATTCCTAAACTTATTTTTATATATTCTTTCCTCAATTTATCAAGGGTAGTAGAAGTATTTTCAGTTGAACTTTGAATCCAACTTTCAATATGTCTTGTTTGGAATCGCTGAGTACGTTAGAAAAATCAGTTTCCGATTTTAAAAATTTATGCCGATGTTAGAGGTAATGAAATTTTTTTTTGCTAATAAATATTTTTTTGTCCCTGGATCCGCGCTTGGCAACCTTAGGTACTGGTGAAGTAACTGTTCTATTAGAGTTTCATGTACAATCAATTTTAAATCACTATTTTGTGTCGCGAGTTTTTTATGCTATTTGAAAGGTTGTCAGCAATATCTTGCAAAATGTGTTCCTCTACATGAAGGTCTTGTGCTCTCCTGGGAAGGCCCTTACCGCCACCTGGCGGCAAAAATGACCCTGAATAAAACATTTAAAAAATTAATTCGTTAACTCCAATAATTATTTTCTAATCATCTTTTACATGTTTCCCTTAGGCTCGATCATCAGCGATCGAGGTTTTTGGACTTGGCAATGTTCAAGCTAGGAATCTTACAATATAAAGTCTTTTTGCTTTCGAAGAATTTGACAGCACTTCACCATAAATTAAATGCATATCAGCATACTCTACGTAAGATTAAAATTATTATTCCTTGAAGGAGGTTTTGACAAGTTCCGTCAGTAGTAATTCATTATGTAGGTATTAACAATAACAACCTGATTTTTATCTGTATGTGTTAGCATTAGTAACTTTTGAGTGTTTCGCATAAAAACCAATTCATCTCGAAAACCGCCAGTTTTATCAAAATAAATTAAGAGTACCTTTTTTGAAGAGGAATGACCCGTTTACCATTAACTAATAATAAAACACATAAGTAAAAACAAACAAGTTTTCCCTTTCATACATCGCGTATGAGAACCAAGCAAAAAATCTCCGTATTTCCTACATATTTTTTGTCTTCAAAAAACATTTTTAACCCTAAAGTTCCCAAAAACCCTTTTATACTATTTTAAAAGGATATCGAATTTAGAACCGTCTAGCGTATGTCTGACGGCAGGTCTAGGATTTCACTTTTTATGAAACTTAAGACCTTTTTCCTTGTTCTTTTTACCTAGGATAACAAAAAATAAATGATGTACGCGGAGATGCAGGTAGGTTATTATATACCGAGGGAGATGGAAAAGTAGTTTAGGATGTTTATCAGCCACGGAAAAATTTGAATACCTATGTAGTTTTAGATAGATAGATAGATAGATAAGTCTTTATTTATTCCGATAAGTAGCACTTATAAAAAAAAACCCATAAGGGCATGGAACAATGTCAAAAAAAAATCATTACTGTAATAAACATCATAATAAAAATTATAGTTCATTCTCAGCTGTAGATTTAAAAAAATGGAAAAGTAAAAACCTCAACAACAATTATACATTTTTAAATACCTTTCTTGAATAATTTTATCAAATTAATGTAGCAAAAACAAAACAATTAAAACTTAAGATAAAGGGCAATATTATAAATGAAAAAAATTTAAATAACAAGGAAACTTGCACACATTTAAAATTTAATGATACACCCAACAACAAAAATTCTATTTCGAGACAATGATACCTTTATCACACTCATAAAACTCTGCCAATGTATAGAAGGCTTTTTTACACAAAAAAATGTTTAGGACACACTTTAATCTATTTCTCGGTAGCAAATGAATATTTTCAGGTAATGTTGTGGAACTTAACATCGTACCACCGCTTGAGAGGTCCAAGTTTGTGGAAAGTACATAGATGTCTGGGAAAGATACCGGTGGATCCCACTGATGAGTCCACCATCGGTATCGGGACGAAACATCCGTACATTTTAGGTGCTTGCAAACAGTTCGTTAGTTATATGCCCTTAACATCAGGGGAATTACTACGACAGTAAAGAATTAAAAACTTTTATTATGGAAAACTCGAAATATTCCTGCAAATAACTAAAGTTATTATTTATCAGGAAGCAGATTTTTTTTATTTCTAGTAATGTAATTATGTTTAATAGATGCACCCTCAAAAGGATCCCTGTTATCAACAATAAATATCACCGAATCCAAAATGTACATACCTATAACCGTCAAAATATTGTTGCTAATAAAGATATTTCTACAACTGTTTTGTTGTTTCGTTGCAAAAATACACCGTAAACATCTTTTTTGCAGAATCAAAATTCTATTAATATCATAGGAATTACCCCAAAATATCAAACCATATCTGAGTCTGAACTGTACAAATGCATGCTACGCTGATAGAGCTGCATCGATTCCAACTCTCTCCGAAATAATTCTTAATGCAAAACAATACCGAGATATTTTAGTGGCAACTCTCTCGATGTGCGCCCCCCAGTCCAACCTTCTATCGACCTTTAGTCCCAAAATAACAGCACTCTCAACTGAAGTCATTGTGGTATCCTCAAATGTTAATATAAATTGATAATTTAATCTATTGCCAAACATAATGCACTGTGTCTTGGAAACATTTAGCGACAGGCTGTTGAACTGAAAGTACCCATCGAGAATGTCCATCACAGATTGAACCTTCATCGATAGCAACTCCGCCGTGCTTTCACTGAATATAAGCGATGTATCATCAGCCAGCATATAGTATAGTCTGCTCTCCAGAGATTTCGTGTAAATCATTGTATAAAAGAGGTCCAAGTATTGAACCCTGAGGGACGCCCCTCTTCATTTTAATCCTTGAGACACTATAGCTCTACCATGGAGAACAGACTCCACCACACACTGAGTCGTGTCCGTCAAATACGATCTTATTAATTTCAGTCCATTACTCCTTATACCATACATTTTAAGTTTTAACAATAATATTTTATGATCCACGGCATTAAACGCTTTAGACAGATCAAGGAACATGGACAATGTTTGCTTTTTTCCATTTAGTGATTCTAGAATTTGTCTAAGTGTTTGGTACAAAACTGTTATTGTAAATTTCCCTTTTCTAAAGCAATTTTGTTTACCTGATATTACAGAAAACTTATCCAGAAATGTTACAATTCTCTGATATAAAACTTTTTCAAAAACCTTGCTTAAATTAGGCAATAGCGAGATTGGACTATAATTCTTTTCTTCAGATTTTTCCCCTTTCTTGCTCTAATATGGGCATTTTTTAGCTTGAAAAAATACTTGTTGTAAAAAACAAATTTACAATAAAAGATAAAGGCTTAGAAATAAAGTCACCTACATCTTTTAAAATAGAAACAGGTATCTGATCATCTCCAACCGATTTTTTGTTTTTTAAACCCTTTATAACCTTTAATAATTCATCAGAATCAGCAGGATACAAATAAATGAAATTTGTTACTCTCCTTTCATTTTGTGAACTATGACATCGAGAGTCAACGGAAGGGCATGACTTTCTAAAATTATTATTTAAACTATTGACTATCTTAAAAGGATCATTAAATCTGGAAGAAAAGTTTTCAATAACTGTACTGGTTTTGTCTTTTCCATCACTAATTTGTTTAACAACTTGCCAGGTAGCCCTAACTTTATTTTCAGCGGAATTAATATGGTTTCTATTACTTAACTGTTTAGCTTCTACAATAACATTCTTTAATAGTTTACAATAAGTATTAAAATCTTCAGCTGTAATTTGTCCCCTTGTTTTTTTAAAGTATAAAACACGTTTGTGTCTGCAGGACACTCTAATGCCCGCAGTAATCCAAGAAACCGATCCCGAGGGAGGGTTATACGTCTTAGTGACAAAAATCGTATCTAAAAGAACTGAAAAAATACCCAAAAAATTATCATATGCCACATTTGCTGAATTTGAACCGTATACTGGTGACCAATCAACATTTTTCAAACTCCTGCCTAAAATGTTGCACCTCGTTCTTTTTAAAATTTCTTGATCCTTCTGAATAATGATATTCTCAATATATATATATATATATATATATATATATATATATATATATATATATATATATATATATATATATATATATATATATAACTTGTTCCTTATGATCCGAAAGTGAATAATGATATTCTCAATATATATATATATATATATATATATATATATATATATATATATATATATATATATAACTTGTTCCTTATGATCCGAAAGTGCAGTATTAACCACATAGCTTAGGAAACCCCTATCTGAATTATAGAAAATATTATCAATAAGTGTTGAAGTGTTATCGGTTGTGCGGGTTGCCTCGAAAATACTTTGAGAAAGATTATAAACATTCATTAGACCTAAAAATCTCTATAAATTTATATCAAAATCTCCGCCAATAATTACTCTAAACTCCAAAAATTTCTCGAATATAAGATTTAATACCTGTTCTAATGTCTACAAGAATATTTTGAGGTTGCCGAGACAACTTCTATAAATACATAAAACAATAGCCTTGAATTGTTCATTCACTGTACATACTAGTTCAATCACACCATCCACGCTCTTTTCACAAATTGTAGTTTCATTTTTAAAGTCAAGTTCATCATCAGCATAGACACTCGCGCCTACATGTTCCATCTGGGTTCGGGAAAACAGAATACATTGAATTATAGCAAGAAAGGTTTTTACCATTCTCTTGATAACCATCACCATCCCCTCTGAAAATGTCAGCATTTTGTAACTTTAGTGTTTTCACAAGATCCTCTTCACTATATTGATCTTCAATACCAACGATTTTTATTTGTGGATTTTTTTACTTGGTACCTTCGAACATACCCCTATAGAAGTAGCATAACGTCAGAACTAGGGCCCGGTTGTTTGAACGCTGAATAACGTAATAATATTTTTATTTATATTTCAAAAAGTGTTGATAAACAGTAGATATTTAATTTCTTGGTACAGACATACCGATTTTATGCTATCCTTTTCTAATTGCATTATTTAAACGAGTATCATCGGTACGTCCTTCGAACATACCCCTGGGTACGTCAATTTTGAAAACAAAGTATGAATATATGGTTGCCTAAATTTTTATTATTGTTATTTTCAATATGTAAACAATGGCTATATTCTTTTCAGTAATTATCAATTGATCAAAGTGAACAAAGTGAAACTGATAACTTCATGTTCTTTTGAATATGCATTTACTTGTCATTGGGCTGAAGTGATCATGATTACTTCAAGTGATAGAAGTGAAAGTGATAATGACTCAAAAGAATAGCCCGAATATCTAACAATATTTACCGATAAAAATGTTTTTAAATCCTCTTTTTGTTAATATTAATTGTAAAGTTCGCATTTATAGTAATTTCTAACACTTATAAACACCGAAAAAAGTCACGACAAGCAATTAAACTGAAAGACAAGATAAGTAAATATGTTTATGTCTGTCAAACATCAAAAAAGCGTCTCTCCCACCGACCATAAACAGCCTTCAAACAAATCTATTGTTGTTTAAATCTAGAGTATGATCGAAGCTTGGTACAGTAGTAGAGAAGTGTTTTTTTATTTTTTTTAACCTTTAATACCTACACCCAACTGCGAAGGATCTATTTTTACTTTAAATGTTGTTTTGTTTCCCTGTTTTGTGATTTACTACATACACTATCTGAAAAAGCAGCATCAATAATATAATCCTAAATATTATGGTGATCGGCGACAATAACTATTTCCAACAATTAAAACAAATGAAGCGACGTTAATTTAAACTTTTAAATACAGAACAGTAATGCGTCAGAAATAAAGAAATCTATACATATAAATAATAAAGGGATTTATTAATAAATATCTTTTAAATCGCATCTTGCGGCCCATGGTTTTACCCACATACTTGGTTTTGCGTTTTTATAGTAATAAACACTTGCACAAGCAAAAATACATATTCATGTTCGATTATATTGAGTTTGCCGATACTTGGTGGAACTCCATATTATTAAAGATAACGTAGTAAAACTCGTTTTTATTTAAAAATTCCAGTTTTACTATGTTATCTTGAATGTTCATTTTCCATTTTAGATGTTTTTTTTTTCTAGGAGATTTCAGAAAAATTAAAAAATATTTCACAAATATATTTTCTAGTTTAATAGTTTAAATTTAAGATTTAATAGAAAGAACGTCAAAGAAAATCTAATAAATATAAAAGATCTTTGATAGTGTAATACCGGCCTTAATGAATCTGGCTGAAACATTTTTCATTTTTGTGAAATAGGCTTTGACCGTAATTTCCAGCGACTTTTAAACCTTGGTAATTTCTAAATTCGCTGTTTTTCAAACCATTCCATTTTTGTCAAGCAGGCTTTGACTACGACATGATTACGACATTAAAATATTTGACGTTTAGTTGTTTCTCCATTATTATTACCAGTTCCGAAACAAGTGTTTAATTGTATAAAGTTGTAAGTAAATTTCTCTAAATACTAAATTAATTATCTACCTACTATCATAGTTTGGTAAAGCCTATAGCTGAATAAAAGCGTAATTCCCTTGCAATTATTGATGTGATCAACGAAAATATTTATGAGCATGTTTCAATAACCTGAAAATAGTTGGAAATAAAGGTAAGTCTTTCAACTACAAGTTAAATGATTCACTTTACTTTGATCTGTTCATAGTCGCAACTAAAAATTAACAATTAATATCTAGGGAGTTGAACATTCGACTTAGTTTAATTCTTAATGTCGGCGGCCTAATTCGTGTCCGCTTTCGGATATGCTCGGCTGGACGAAAGATTGACAAGTACATCAAAATAGAAAAAATAAGATTATTTTATATACCTATACATCTATATGTGCATCTTCTATAAATATATATATATATATATATATATATATATATATATATATATATATATATATATATATATATATATATATATATATATATATATATATATATATATATATATATAAATAAAACTAAGGTGTCTGTCCCGGCTAATCTTCATACATTAAAAGGAGATAGTGATGACTGGTATAGGCTGCTTTTTTTTCTGTCTGTCTGTCCGTATGTACAAGCTAATGTATTTATTTGTATCATAATAGTAATAAAAGTTTACCAATTTCCCCCGTATCAAAACATGATAAATGACCCGTTCACAAATCCCTACTAAATAGGTAAAAAGTAGAAATACAAGATATAAAAAAGCAGGTAAAAATGAATATCAACATCAGTCATTTCTTGACCCCTTTTCTACTTGTTGGATACGTTAATGGGTGCATTTTTAAATGGTTTTAAATAACGATTATTAAACAGTACGAAAAAATATCGTGATTAGATATATTGTATCTGTACGATTGTTACAAAAAAAGACCAAAATTACTAAATTAAAAGTATATATTTTCAGTTTTAATAAATTTTAAACGATGTACAGAAACTTGCTAAGCGAAAGTTTCAATAGCAAACATATTTTTTTATTTATGTTGCCAAAACGAATTAGAGGCGTCCGAAAAAGGTCTAATTTTAATATATCAAATGTTTTATGAATGTCTCTTTAAGCGTGAGACGTCTAATGTTATCATCGTCATGATTTACATCTTTCCTAGACATTCTGGTAGCCTTTCTCATACCCGTCACTTCTGAATTTTATTTATATTTAAACACAAACATCATTGATCAGCTTAATCATAACTATAAATTGCATCTTTTGACTATATATGTATTAATAAATGTCGCAGTTAGAACGAATAATATAATAGCATTTTTCTCCTATTGTAAATACGGGAAGTCCAATAATAACAGGGAATCCGAGAACTATGAGTCACAATTTTAATAGAAAACTAGTTTTTTTCTTTTATTAATAGCATTTTTTGTGAGACATAATATGCTTCATTGTCTTTTGAAATGTTTTCTGCTAAAATTGAGTTTTTTTAACAACTAAAGCGCCTTTATAATCCTTCTAATTTTGCAGTATTAATTTTTATCTTTGATTTAAATTTGTGATTCCCCTATATGTATGGCCATCTTACGACGAAATTGCGAACTATGCGAGCAAATCTACAGTTTCCTTATTTTCAACAAAAAATGTGCCTATTTTAAAGTCCATGTAGTGAAAACCGAAAAGGTCATTTTACTTTTGTGGATTAGAATAGTCTAAAAGTACTTTATGCCAGCATGACCAATAAAAAATAGTAAGAAACTTCAACATGTTTACGTAACCTTACTTTACACCTTTTGACACTACTTTTATTAATTTAAAGATGTGTATTAAGTAAAAATGAAGATATGGAGGCCCCCATTAAGCCAGATGAGGCAGATTGTTGCAATTCAGGTTGTAATCCATGCATTTTGGACGTCTACGAAGAGCAACTAAAAAAATTTCAAAAATCTTCAAAAACTGCATCAAAAAAGTCTAACTGCCTTTCACCTACTTCTTTTACTGTTTTTAAACTTATAAATATCGAAAAACATTCCAGGAATTGTAATTTATATACTTTTGAATATGTTCGTCCTTACAAACAACAAAATTTTTTGGACGACCAAAGCAATTTATCTGTTCTCTACGAGCCAGGTCAGCACTTTTTCTTAAAAGGTAAATTTTATAATGAAACATTCCAGAAAGCTTATACGCCTATTTTTATTGAAAATCAAGCAAATAATCGATTTACTATTTTGGTAAAATTGTACGAGAATGGTAAAATGTCGAGATTTTTTATTAGGTTAACTACTGGCTGTGAAACATTATGGAGAGGTCCATATGGAGATTTTAGGGTAAATTACGAAGAAAAAAATATTCTTTTTATAGCTCAAGGTACAGGAATAGCTCCTTTTTACACTATTATACATGATATTTTAGATAATGAAGAATGTTACACATTTGTTACATTATTTTTTTGTTGTAATTTAGAAAATATATTATTACGAGATGAATTGTATAAACTTATGCAATTTTGGAACTTTAAATACGAATTATTTGTTTCGGGGGGCCATCAAGATACTTTCCAAGAAAAATATAATGAAATTGTCCATTTTGCTAGGCTAGATACCAAAAATATTGAATTTTTTTTAAAAGGAGTTAAGGGTTGTGTTAAAGTAATGGTTTGTGGAGCGCAAAGTTTTTGTGAAAATATCAAAAATATTTTGGTGCAATGTGGTATACAAAACAATGATGTGATAGTATTTTAGACACAGCTAATAAATTATTATTTTTGTTGAATTGTTAAGAAAATAAAGACGTTTTTATTGGTTATTCTTTTTATTTTTGCTTATAAATATAATACAGAGTATACAGTCCTTGTAATAATACATATTTCATTTCAATCGTATTGCTATGAGTGGATGATTTCTTTCAAATTATTATTCATAGAGCAGTAAGCATCAAATAGTGATAATAATTTCAAAAAACTCCATCTCTTGGTCAATTTAAACAAATTAAATACCTACAACAATTAATACTAGTATTTAAGTTGGTTAACACAAAAAGACTAAAAAAATGTAGCAACTTTTCATAAAGTTTAATATTTATTTGTCAATTTAAACAAATTTTAGTTATAATGTTTCAAAAATGTTTAATCCGTCAATTATTTAAGGTAATTATTTGTAATAGTGAAAACGCCGAATTTTTTGATAATTTTTGACATACTCCCTATTTTCAGATCGTAGAATACTGATATAAAGTTTTATTTTGGCGATTTATCATAATGTTTTTCCCAAAAAAAATTTCACTTTCATATAACTTGAATTTTCTGATCACTAACTTTAGATTTTAACCACTTCTAGTAAGATTCATAAACACAACACAATATTTAACCATTTTTTAAGCAAAATTGATATAAATAAACGCGAAAAAATGCGAATCTTTCATAAAAAATAGATTTTGCTTGAAACCTGTGATTTACCATGCGATGTTGCCACGTTAACGTGGATTTTAAATTTCATTAGGATAGAAAACTTCATAGTTCATTTGTGATTATTCGAGTATTGTATAATAAAATGTGGGTAAACGTGAGGAATCGGAATGCCAAACATAAACAGATCGTTCGGCAAGCTACGTTGATCTAAAAACCAAGATCAAGCCTGAACTAACCATAACAATGTCTCATAATAACTTGTAGAACCTTTCTCAGCAGAGGGTGTTCTCCCTCGCCGTGGTCTAAATATATTGCTGGTGGACAGCAATATTTTTTAATCGGCGTGTTGTTGACGATAAACTAATCACAGCTAGAGTTTTTAAAGTTGTATCAAAAAGGGATTTCTAATAAAATATCTTATTTTGGGAAGTCTAGTTCAGGTTAGTCAAGGTCAGTTCAGTTTAAACATGATTTTTTTGGATCAACGTAGCTTGCTGATCAATCTGTTTATGTTTGGCATCCTAATTCTGCACGTTTATCCACATTTTATGCTACAATACTGGAACGACTACATTAATTGTATTTGAACTATCAAGTTTTCCATTCTAATGAAATTTAAAATCCACATCAACATGGCAACTTTACATAATAAATCACGTTTCTATCTAAATTATAGACACGCTTAAAAAATAAATCAAACGACAAGACGATAGTTTTCTTACTTTTTATAGAAAATCCGGATCTTTTCGCAGTTATTTTATTTTATTAGGAGTGACCAAAAGTTAATGATAACGATTACTACAAGTGAATTTTTTTTTCGGAAAAATCGTGCGAGATCGCCAAAAAAATTCTTATTCGTGTCCTACGACCCAAAAATAGGAGATATATAAAAAAATCACCAGAAAATTCGATGTTTCCACTATTCCGTATAATTATCCTATTTAATTGTGATACAAAAAGCTTCTACTTTGATTTGGTCCATAGTGTAAATTTATTAACTATGTTACCGGGTTATGTATAAGTCGTTGATCTTGTTTCTAGTGCAACATTTCGATCTGATCAGACCGATCCGATGCAACTATAACCATCGAATATCTCTGTAATAAACGATTCTGGTTGAAATTTCGATTGGTTGAAATATTTCTTACCAACTAGTTGAAATGTTGCATTCGACAGAAATTATAGTTAAGGCTACTTATTACATAAATTTCAAGTAGATAAAACTGCATTGGATCGGTTGATGGGATCCAAAGGCTGCGTTAGAAACAAGATCGTAGACCTGGTCTCTAGCATAGCATTCTCATCCGATCGGACCAGTTATATCTACTTGAAATTCACGTAATAAACGGTTCTGTTTTAAGTTTCGATCGGATACATCGTAGATCGGATGGAAAACACTTTTACACGTTAAAAACACAATTAAATTGAAATGATGAGGATGCCAGAGTAGTTGATTTATTCTTTTTTTGTTAAAATTTAACCTAGAATTTTAATGAAACAAGTAATTGAAAAAGGTTTTATATTTTTTATTTTGATTAAATTCTCAAAGAGAAGCAAAAAGAAGAAAAAGTAATAAACTAAATATATGGAAAAGGGATGAAAATAAATATTTTTAACTCTTGTTTTTTCCAAATTAACAGGGCATATCAACCTAACTGAAGTAATGTACAATTGTTGCCATCTTTAGAGAGAGAAGAATAGCTGGCATCTTTTTCTATTGAATGTCATTTCTTTGTTTTATTACAATGAATTCAAATAGAGATTATTCAATCTCAATCGATACAAACGCAATTTAATTTTAACACGTTTTGATCCGATAATTCCGATTTGATCGGCATTTTACGTTAGAAACAAGATCATACAATAAAATCTAAAATATTTATTAGTAAACACCGGGTAAACCAAAAATAACTCTGTCCCTTCAAAATTGAATAACTTATCTGCTATTATACCTTATTATTATACATCGAGTCCAAAATGGTATGCACTCAATATATGGAAAACTTTCCTAATGGATGTTTAAATTTCATTTTGAACTATTTCGATTAAGTAAAATCTGGGATTTTTTTTTTAATTCAGTACATGCCCTCTATTTCGATTATGACCTTGGTTTTCAGTTATTTTTCCTCACTTTTCCGGAAACCAGAGAAAATCACTTTTCACTTGGTATTCAAGTTTTTGCACTAAATTTTTAAAATTTTGTTACAACCACCAATTTCTTTCGATATTATATAAGATGTTATATATTTGCACTTTTTTAATCGCAAAAATCAAGCAGAAAAGACCAAAAAATAAAACAAAATGGCCTGTCATATCTAATAGTGACGCCACTTGTTTGGGAAGGGCGCTGTTGCCAGCACATACACACGATTTCTGAAAAGGACCCGAAAAACATTCATTTTGTATTAGACATGATTTTCCCTCCAAATATTAACGGTTTTAAGAGTATCATATTGTTTTTGTCATTGCTAGCAGAAAGTTATAGTGAAAACAAAATGCAAGAAGAGAGGCAGGAATAAAAATATTACAACCACAAAAACATGTACCATCAATCTTTTACATATATAGACAGGTTTATCCCATAAGAAAGAACATTATTAATTTGCTTTTATTGGATATTTATACCGCCTATTTCTTCTATTGTTTTGACGCCAAACAATACCCTTTTTCCAAAGAATATCTTGGTCTTTTAATTTTACTAGCCATATTTTTTTTGCGGCAGTTACTAAACCACCCACTCTCCCACTAAGTCGGACATTTCCCAATATCCTACACTGCTAGAGATTGTCCCGCCTCCACATATTTTCTACTAGAGAATAACTTTTTTTTTATTAATAAATCTAGGTTAGTTGCGGTTTTCAAAACTAACTACAACCAAGGTAAACCTAAAGTAACGAAAACTAACCAAAAAGTTTGGTTGGTGAAATTCTGTTGTTAAGATTGACAAATTTTATTTATATTTATACCAAAAAAAGTATTTTTTACATCTGGCAACATCGCAATGAATATTTTGAGTTTTCAGTAATACAAGGGATCGATGATGTTTACAAAACGTATTTATATTTTTTCGCTGGAAAGACAAATTTTCCTAACTTGTGCAAAAATAGCTGAAATATATCCCATACAATGTATTTCAACTAGTACCCCTCAAAATTTTCTTCAGAACTAAAACTACCTTGTCAAGTGAAACGTGGTGTTTTCTGGGTTTTCCGGTAAAGTAAGAAAAAACAGTGGAAAACTAAGGCCAGAATTGGGACCTCTATATCGGAATAAGTGTTATCATTTTTTGAAAAGAAACGCGTTTTCCTAGATTTCACTTGATCGAAATAATAACGTTCCATTCTTGATAAAAATTACTGTATGTTGTTAAACTTCCTTTGCTATCTCTCTTCATATGATAGACGTCCTAGGAATACCTATTACGTACCGTATATAGATTGCGGGTCTTATAGAAGCGCGTCGACTCTCTCTTAGAAAGAGACAGAGTAAAAGAGGATAATAGTAACTGTCTTTCTACAGAGCAAAATAAGACAGCAGTACCTCTTTCTAATGATCAAGCGAGCGGGTATCGTGCTTAACTCCGCCCATAGAAAGAAAGGTGCTACTATCCTATTTCGCTCTGTCTTTTTCTAAACTAGAACCAACACGTTTCTATGGTACACAGTCTATATAGTCAGTTTGATCACTTTCGCTACATGTGTGATTATTCTGTCCATTCTGTATCATTAATAAAGTTTTATGAAAACACGACATTAAAAAAGTTTTCCTATATCTCAATGGAAGAAAAGCCTGTATCTCCTAAACAGTATGATAATCCTTACAACATAAAACATAAGTAAATTATTACAACATAAGATGAATACTTATCACTTCCAGTAAATATAAACACTAAAATTGCAAAACGTTCATAATATACAGTAGAACTATATCCTAATGACTACAATATAATGAGAAGACATATCACAGTATCATGGTACATTTTTTTAATATCAGGTTCTTTCGAAATTGTCAAAGTACAAGGTACAAGTACGATCAGTTTTTAAATAGAGTGTTACATATTCAAGTCTGTTTCGAGACGCTTGAAAACGATAAAACATCTTTTATATCTTAATAAGATACCTAACTTCTATAAAAATCCGATATCTTGTACTTAAAAATCGCGATCACATTTTTCCAGTTACACTGCGCATCTTTTGAAGTGGATATTGCAAATTCCCAAAATTGAGTTACCTTTTAAAGCAATTTTTTAAAAAAAAAAAAGAAATATTGATATCTACATACATTCTCAAGTTTATATACTTTGTATTTTTTGTTCATGTCTCAATAAATATTGAAAAATGTAAAAACCGGGTTTTGTTGATTCAAGTCAACGAGTTGTTCATAACTGGTGTGTGATTTGGCAACGTATATATAGAGTGAGACGGAAAAAACAGACTAAACTCCAGGAGTGTATTGTACACGTGAAAATAATTCAGAAAAACTCATATGTTCTTATCCGATTCTCATTTGTTCTCAAATTATAGGAAATTACAAATAAACAAAATGTCTTACTTATTGTAATCATAATGTCCTTTAATAAATATTGAAAATTATCGCCATTAGCCTCTAAACAATTTCTAATTCGTCTGCGAAAGGCTCCCGTAACGCGCCTAATTGATTCATGTCTTTCTTTAATAACGGTTACATCATTATTAATGCGTCGAATTAGTACATTTTGAATGTCGACTTTTCAAAAACGAGGTATACAAAGTGAACCTGCTCCACAAACAAAGGTCTAGTGGTGTAAGATCTGGAGATCTAGGAGGCCAACTAACAGAACCACCACGACCAATCCAAAGCCCTAGAAACTGTCCGTCCCAATGCTGCTCGACCTTACGAGCGAAATGTGCAGGAGCTCTATAACGCTGATAATACATTTGCATTCTGCTATTTAAAAGAACATTTTCTAGTAGTCCTGTTTAGACATTTTGTAAAAAATTCAAATGGTTCTATGAGGCGATTCTCATAAATGTAAAGGCCAATTAAATAAGCAAACTAGGCTGAAAATTAGTTTCGATTGTTGTGTGAGGATTTTTGTCAGACCATACTCCCATGTATGTGACTATTTTATTGATGTGAATGTTGCTTCATCGGTAAACAGGATGTGCGATACAACACGATGTCAGTCACAAAATTTCATACGCCCAACATAATCTTCTGGTTGTAGGTGCTGTACACGCTGTAGCTGATACAGATAGATATAAGCCTTGCTCGTGGAGTGCTGGTTGTTGCATCATTTTCTACTACTTCTAAACTTTGTCCAGTGGCTCGTTCAGATTTCAGATCAGCACTGGAAAACGTTTCAGTCTCGCACAGTTTGTTGAAAACTCTGATAAATACGTTTTTACCCGGATTTCTCAGATGCGGATATCGCTGGTATTCTTCAAGAGCAACTGTAGCATTCTCATAATAAAAACCATAAACAAACATCATAATTCTATATACTAAATTTGAATAAGTGTGTGGCATTTTATAACATTAATCATACAAACTCGAAAATAATCGTTAAATCCTTGTCACAACAACTACAACAAAAAGGATTGATTGAGATAGACAAGATCTGTGATAAGAAATGATAAACTATTTTTTTTCCCTACACTATAATTTGAAAACAAAAGAGAATCGAATAAGAACATATAAGTTTTTTTTTCAATTATTTTCATATTGAATGTATTCAAAGATCTGACGTGCATGCTCATGCAACGTTGCCACACGTTTTGATTCCATTTTAATGCGAGGAAATCCTAAATTTTGTCATTTCTTTTATTGATATCTCAGTAAATCCCACGGTAAGCCAAATACTTTATTGCAAAAAAAAAAAGAAGCATATAATATATATATTATATATGTATATACAGTGTGACCAGTAAAGTCCGCAACATATGGGACTTTTTTTTATTAATAGCTTTGTTCGAAATTTGACCTTGGCAACAATTTCTGCTTCGATCGAGATCAAAATTAACCAAAAAATAGTTTCCGAAAAAAATTGCAAAGTGAGGTTATATCCCAAAATATCGAAAAAAGTATTTCTACATGCAATTTTTAGTCCGTATGCAAAAATTTAGCTGTATAAGATAATTTAGATTTTTTGCCCATTGTTTGGAAATTGCATCACTGTTGCAAAATAAGACTCGATGACATATTTTGTTTAAAGTACCGCCATATTAAATGTGTGTTTTTCTACAAAATCCAAATAGGGCTATAAAAATGTGGTTACATGTGATGCAAAGTTTATTTGTTGTTGACCCTGTATAAGTAACTTCATAAAATAACTATTTTGAAAATGTAATTTGTGTCTAAAAGTACTACATATTAATTTCATAAGAACATAGTTTTATGGTTAATTTTCATCTCGATCTAACCAGAAATTTATGCCAAAGTCAAATTTCGAATAAAGCTATTATTTAAAAAAATCCAAATGATGTGGATTTTAGTGGTCACATTGTGCATATATATATATATATATATATATATATATATATATATATATATATATATATATAAAATCAAATTATCAAAAATGTACAGGGTAAAATTAACCAAAATGCGCGATAGTATACATTGCAACTTACAGTATTATAAAAAGCTGATTTTCATTATGAACCACTGGACCGCTTTAAGAGGGTTAATGTTATTAATAACAATTTCGTAGTTACTTGAACACCCATATAACGCATCAAAAAAGACTAGGATGACCAGGATCTATGACCAGGATCTAATGAATTTGCTGCTATCCAACATAAGTATCGTACGCAAGTAATCGAAGTGTACAATGTACCATTCAAATAGCAATAGTGGTGTCAACACGGGAAAAAACAGCAATAAATGGCATCAACTGTTGCTTTTGGAAACGGATCTGTAACGGTTTGAACGAGAATACAACTCGCTATCATTCCGTTTGCTCAAGAATTTAGACCAATTTAAACCAAATTTTGTTTTTGTACTAATAACGCCCGACGACATCGCGCCGTGCACCCGATTACAATCGGATTAAGCACATGAGGTCCATCTGCAAAAACAACTCTACATTTATAATATACTTCCACCGGTATTTCTATTCTGTGGAAAAATTCAATCCACTTCAAAAAACGTGCCGTATAGTTAAATTTACAAATATACAAATACTAAAAATTAAGTCACACGGTTACAATTTTAAGTCATATAAAATTTAAGGCCGCTAAAAATTGAATTAGATGCCTTCCATATACAGGATGTTTCATTAAACACCTAAAATATTGAAGAGCGAAAGCACGTTTACAATGCAAATTTACAAGAAAAAATAGTTTCTGCAGACCGATTCCATTCAAAATCACGAAAAAAATTCATCAAAATAAAAAATGTAATTTTTGAGAAAATCGCGTTTGTTTTTTTGGGAAAAACAGCCACCATTTTGTTAATTTTGAAAATTTTTCGGTTTTCAATTTTTTTCCTGAACGTCTATGACTCATATTACCTTAATCAAAAAAATAAAACTCTATTAGTCATAAAAATACACAATTTTGAAGAAAAAAAGTCTTTCATTTTTCTTCACTGTAAAAGCTTTAAATTAAAAATGATTTTTTTTTGCAAAATACGTGGATACTTTTTTGAGTTTTAGAATAATATACTCCACGGAGAAAGAACTTTACTTTTTTGACTAGTTCCACTGTAGGATTTTGAATGGAATCGATCGGAAATAATAATGTTAAGTTACTTAGAAAACATCCTGTATATTAAACAATATTTTGAGAACTAACCCGAACCTGAACGACTCGATGAGTTGCAGTCTTCATAATTATTTATATTAAGCGTTAAATCCTTTAAATCATATGCCGCTTTTCCTTAAACTCTAAATGAATTTACCGACTAAAACAAAGATATTCTTAATACCTCTCTTTGTTTGAAACAAAATTGCAAATTTTAACATTTACGGTCACCCAAATTAACGAAACAACGGTGTGGCGTCTTTTTTGATGCAAATTCTTGCATTTTAAAAGTGTTTTATCAGTCAACTTTAAATTTTCGTTGTCGTTTTTGCCGATAAGCGCTGATGTACATTGTGATGTCGCTGTAACGATAATTTAGGTTGCCTATACAGTCTTTCCGCTTTCACACGCTTCACACATATGGTCAATTGGCCATATTAGTTGCGATACCAGAACAAACATCCAATAACAAAGAATAGATCGAAAACCGTGTAATTATCATTTCAATTGTACGATGTGTGGCTGTATCTACAGAAGTACGCATACGCCAAAGGCGAATGACAGACAGCTAGATAGCGTGAAGTCTTCTCTTTCGAATGCGGCGCCTCCAAGGTCTGTAAACAAATCAGTCTGGACGGTGGCCTATGATAAAGCCACGAACTGTAGTAAAATTTCACATGAAAATTGGAAAAACCGCTAATGAATCGTATTTTTTATTAAAAGAAGTGTTTGGCAATGAATCTTTCATTCAGATGGCCAAGAAGACTTCGAAAATGTAATGAAACAAACACTAGTTATTTTATACTGTTTAACGTGAAATATATTCTGCAAAAATGAGTAAAATCACTCTGTGGATAGATTTTATCCGTGGGAACCAGATACAGTACATATTTTTTATTACCACCCATGAAAGTCTAAAGGAAAAATAAATCAATTATCGTACTTAATCCTAATCTTAACTCCGAAGTACTCGAGCTTTAGGGAATGAAATTGACGGTTACAGAGGTCAATTCGGGAATTAAGTATCCGGTATAAAATAACTAACGCCCTCTGTGAACAAGAACACTGAAACTACTCGAACTTTAGGAAATGAAATTGACGGTTACGGGGTTGCATGGGGTAAATAGGAAGGTACCAGCGGGGTATAAGTTTGGCCTTTTAAGAAATAATAAACTTCAGTTACGGTCTTAGATTCGTTAAGGTCGGTACCATTTTGAGAATAGTCTCTTAAAACATTACGTGTTGTGTATAAACAATGTTAATGAAGGTTTTGTTTTTTTATTGAATTTTGGAAATTAAGAGAATATCTAGCTGACCAGCTAACAGCAGTCTTACCCGAGTCCTGAAGTCCAGAGTTTTGGTAATGGTAAGCCATAAATAAACTGTAGTTGTCTTGTACTAAAACTACAAGAGAGAAGGAGAACGACGAGTCTTACAGAATGCCAATGTCTTTGTGATATTTATTTATAGGTTTTTAGAATAGCTATTAATATGGGACAGCAGTATGATTGTAAACGGAACGGCCAACGGTAATTTGACTCGATTTGACCGTCGGTGAACTATTCGTGCGATTTCTGAAACTATAGGAATTGACAAAGAATACCTATGGCAAATTTTAGCATAACAATTTTAACATGCGAAAATATTTGTGCTGACTCTTTGAATGTCTATAAAAATGAGCCGAACTTGTTGGAAAGAGTGATAACATGTGATGAAGCGTAGATTTTCACTTATGATCCTGAAACTAAGCGCCAACCCATGCGTTGGAAGGGGCCAAACTCTGCGAGAGCTAAAAAAGCTCGAATGACCAAATCAAGATCCAAAGCAATGATGATTGTTTTTTTTTCTCGATATTCCTGGGATTGTGTGAAGTTCTTGCTCAACTCTGTGAAAGAAAAAGAAAAAAAAACACGAATTGTGAAAGAACAAGTCATGGGTTTCCCATCACGACAACGCGCCAGCTCATTTCGCATTGTCTGTCAAGACGTTTCTAGTCAAGTACAATATCCCAGTGTTAGACCATCCGTATTATTGACCTGACCTTGCACAAGAGGCGGATCAAGCCTCTCTCTTGGGGGGGAGGGATATCACAAAAATACAGTATGGCAAGCGAAAGCAAGTTGTCGACGGGGGGAAGATACCAGCAACATTTCTATTTTTAGTGTAAATGGTAGGGTCGGGTCTATTTTTCTGAATTTAAAGCTCTAGGAGAAGGGAAGATGCCAGCAATATACACATTCCTAGTATAAGAGGCAGAACGGATCTATTTTCCTGAACTCGAAGCTCTTGGGAGCGGCTATCGCAAGAAAAATAAGTTGTCAACTGGTGAGGGAGTGCCAGCAGCATACACATTCCTAATATAAACGGCAGAAACGGTTCTATTTTCCTGAACTCAGAACTCTTGAGAGGGGGGGGGGCGATTGCAAGCATACACATTCCTATACTCTATTCAAAAACTAGAGAGAGTAGTAAAACTATTACCGAAACTTCCAACCTTGCTCCAGTTTAAATATTATAAGTTTTTATAAATTTGCTGCAACAATAAAAATTTATGATAGTTCAATTTATTTTCTGTCAGTAAGCAACGTACACCCTACAGTGATTTATCTTGTTTGCGCTAGTTTTTATATATTATTTAAGATTAGTGAGATATCCAAAAGATATGGCTTCCACCTCTATATTTATTTCAAAATCGTTAAACCAAGGCATTTTTTCCTCAACGAAAAACTTATTACGATGAATGTTTATGATGCCTTAAGATATCAATATTGTTAGAAACCTGACAGTTGTGAGAATAAACCAATATTTAAAAATAGTTCCAAGATAGACTTGTTTTTATTTTGTTTACAATATTGCTTCTTTTCATGAGCCGCCGCCGGTCAGCGGGAATAGGGATACGACGACGTAGTGATATTTGATATATTTTTATTATTGCTTTTGGAAGAAAGATGTGTCGTCATTCTATTCTGGCTGCTCGGATAAAACGCTGCTCGAGTTATTTTAACACTGAAATAGTACGTGTCTGTAAATCTATTATAATTAATTAGGGGAATAAATAGTAAATAATTTCTTTATTTTTTTATATTTTATTTTTCCCTCTTACAATATCTAGATAATAATGTTAAAAGCTCTGTTGAGATGTGTTCCAACATGACAAGAGTTGAAAAATGTATTATGCACCGAATACTGAAGGAGAAAAAAAATAACTGGGATTATTAGTACTCCCAAGCTACATTCGATAACAGGCAGACGAAAAACCTCGTTGGAAGAAGAGGTAAAAACTGCAATAAAAGGAGTTGTACATACGTTTTATTATGAGAAGCAGATTCCAATCGTGGACAAAATTCTAACTAAAATCAATGAAAATCGGGATTTACCTGAAATTAAAAGAACTGAGCTCTGGAAATTGCTCAGAGAACTTAATTTTTGCTGGGAAAAACCAGACAGGAAATCTGTTCTTATAGATTGTCCGGAAACTGTCCGTTGGAGAAGGAAATATCTCTCTCAAGTAAAAGGTAGAGTTGCTAGAAATAACACAACTTACAAAATTAGCAATTTAACTAAACTTTTGAAAGATTTTTTTGAATAAAGTTACTGCGGAAAATTGAGAAAAATCTATATAATCCATATAAGAATAAAACAAAATCTGGAAACTCAATCTCATGATCGGTGAGATAGAGGAACCAATTATAATTAATTTGAGCTAAGATAGCTTCACAAAGTGACACGTAATGTTTGCCAGTGTAAACACAATTTATTATTTAAATTTTTGTTTTTGTTGAGTTTTATTGTTTAATTTTTTATGTTTTTATATATTTTTATTTTAGTGTGTCCCACTCTTTAATTTTATATATATTTAATTCTAATTAGCCGTAATTTTTTTATTATTGTATTTGTGTCTTTTTCTTAAGCGTGTAGAATTAATACGTCTATTTTATTTTTTTGGAACTATCGGATTTCCATATAAGAAAGTAAAATTAAATTAAGATGTCAGTGCAATAGAATTAAAAATAAGTAGGTCTAATTTTAACTATAACATATAAAAATTGATTACATTTGAATTTCTTTTTTGTGTTTAATTGTAATTCTGCAGATGGTTTAAAAAATAAACTGAAACGTCAAATGCCCTAAAAATGTTTTTAATAATAATAAAATGACCGATAGCCCAAAATAATTTTAATATTATATGGACTGGAATGGATGGAATTCATTTTTTTAAATGTTTAACTTCTTGTATTCTTGACAATGGGTATTTTGTAAGTATTTAAAATATAATTTGAATTTTTTGAGAGAAAGGGTCACGTTTTAGTCTGAATGTGCCTAAAACGGTTTTTATGCCAAAATTAAAAATAATAAGAATACAGTTGTGATTTGTGGTAAATATGTCAAAATTATCTATATTTTCTAATGTGAATTATTACGAAATCATAAGAAATAAAATAATATTATAAAAACTTTTTATTTTAAGTTTATTACCGAAATAATACTCTATGTCATAAATACTTGGTGATAAAATAAACCTCCTTCCGACGCCTATGACAAGAATTAAAATCCTTTTTAACCCTTCACACATCCAAATATTTATTGTTATCCAACCAAAATAGTCCGTTATTATAGACCGGTATTTTTGATTATAAAATTTCTAACCCATTCCTATAAAAAATATATGTGTCTAACAGATTTTGCCAAAGACATCGGACTAAAGAACACAGGTAGTTTGAGAAGAAAAAAGGGTAAAAATTATTTATTACTCTCTCTAGTTCTTGAATAAACTATAGTATAAGAGGCAAAATCGGGTCTATTTTCCTATACTGAAAGCTCTTGGGCAGGGGCGATCACTCCCCCCCCCCTTTTTAGATACGCGCCTGCCTTCCACCACGTAAGTTTTATCGATCCCCCAAGGGCAAATCTGCATTAAAAGGTACAATATTTCAGTCCGTTGAAGCTGTGAAAGAAAAAGCAGCACGCATCATGACGGAGCTCACAAAAGAAGACTTTCAGCACTGTTTCGAACAATAGAAAATTCGCATGGAACGTTGTAGGGGTAAAGGTGATAACTAAACATGTATAAATTTAAAATAAAACCTTTTACAGCGATAGTCTCGTTATAGCCACACATCGTACAGTCGAGACATGTTATAAATCCTCTTACGCGGGTGTATGACAATAAAATCCGGAATTCTGTGATTAATTCTTCACAAAATTCGTGGTTTCATTACGGCATCACAACGAGGGAGCGCCACTTTTCTCTTTTCCGAATATTTGTTAGACTCATATCGCGACTCAGGTGTAAACGAATAATTATATTCCCATTCTGAAATCTTGATTGTCCACTTCCTTAGTTATACCCTCCCTTTGGCTCCTTATTAGAATAATTTCAATTCAATAACTTCAAATTTGAATTTTTAATGAAAATATATAGTATAATAAAATATACAACCTACACATCCTAATAAGTGAGCCAAAAAGATGAATCCACTTAAAAATTAAATATCACAATCACTAAAATACCACATTTATCAAGCCTCGCTCCTCTCAATCTAAACTGTCCAACACGCCTTTAACAGCCCCGATCAGCGGGAACTTCCTGCCTCCCGTAACTCCCATCTTGCACACCCCTTTATAATCGTCCGTATTCAAACAGTACACCATGGCTCCTCCGAAATTGTTGCTCTTAATGAACTCCGCTTTATAGATGAGACTCTGCTGATCGTCGAAGGAGATCCATTCGTAGAACTTCGAAGCGTAAGGGCTGAAATTCTCCATGTCGAAAATTGGGGTTATGTGGTTGGTTTGGAGGAAGTTGCAGATTTTGGGAAAGGATGCGAAACCCAAGTTTCCTAGTTTGCCGTAGCCGGAAGCGGGGGCGTACAGGTCGTGATTTCTGGGATTTGTTAATCTAGAATTTAAATAATATCTCAGTTTCTTAAACCATGATATATGATTTTTAGTATTGTTTACTTTTTTTTTATGTGTTTTGCACCAGGTTGATTCTGATTCTTTTAAATCAAAAATCATTGATTTAATTTAAAAAAATCATTTTTTTTTAGATTTCTACCTAAAAACTGATAAAGGGCAAGTCAAAAGGATTTAATCATATTTATAAAATGTATTTTATTATCGAGTATAAACACCTATGTGGGAAATCTCCCGAATATGAAAAAAAAACACGTGAAAGAAATACTACAAGTCCATATAAACTTTTTTGGTATAGACCTCCTCTTCGGAGATATAGGCTCCCAACGAGCTGCAATGGAATCAAGTCTTTAACACATAATTATTGAACCACAAGGTATATTTCAAGTTTTTTAATATGATGGACACCAGGTAACACCCTTCAAATTACCATCCAAGAAAGTGTTGTGAATTACTCACAGCTGCAAGGATGGACTAGCTGTGACACTCATGACCCCATTTTTTTACGCCCTGTATGATAAGAACTTTGTATTGCTGGGACATTGCATAAACCAAATGGCATAACATTAAATTACTATAACTCTATTCCAGTAGAAAAGACGGATTTTTCTTTATGCTTTGGATGAAGCTGTACCTGTCAACAGCCACTTTTTAAGTTCAATGTGGAAAACCATTATGACCCTCTTTAAAGTGTCTAGAGTATCATCAATACGAGGTAAAAGAAAACTGTCTTTCTTTATGATGTCATTAAATCTTCTGAAGTCGACACAGAATCTAGTTTAGCCATCTTTTTTCTTAACTAATACAACTGGAGATGTCCGTGAACTTTGGGAAGGTTTTATAATGCCTTGGTTCTGCATGTCTTTAAACATTTTGTCCATTTCGTCACGTTTTGCTAACGGTATTCTTCTTGGAGCTTGTTCAGTTTAAGTTGCTTCACCAGTATTTATTGCGGGAAAATGTGGGAAATCTCCCACGTGAAAAGAATACAAATTGATTCTTTACTTGGATATTAATTTACTGATTTTTTGATTTCGTAGTGAATTTAATTGTGAAATAATTCGAAATATGAAATATAGGTCTATTGATTATGCAGATATGTATCTGATGTATGGTCTTGCATCTTGCAATGTTTTGGAAGCCAGGAGGTTATATCATGATATATATCCTAATCATACTCTTCCAGATCAGAAAACATTTCAACGAGTTGACCAACGTCTAAGGGAGAATGGTAGACGATTCCATTTAATAAGCGCAGTTTAATACATCAAAGACAATAATAAATGAAGTTCTTGAAGAACAGCTGTTATATCCATATCATTTGAAAAAAGTGCATGAACTGATTCCTGAAGATTTTCCCCGTAGAATGCAGTTTGCAAACTGGCTATTGGATCAGCAACGAAATAATGTTAACTTCATTAGTCCTCTTTTCTTCACGGATGAAGCAGGGTTTACCAAAAATGATATCATAAATTTACAAAACTCACATGTATGGGCTGATAAAATTCCTCATGCAATGATTGTTTCGCATCAACATCAGTTCCAATCAATTAAGGTCTGAGCAGGAATTATCGGCAATTTTTTTATTGGACCATTCGTATTGCCTGCACATCTGAATGGAGAAATTTATTTGGGGTTCCTCCAGAACGCCTTTCACGATTTAGTAGAGCCCTTACCACTTGAAACCCGCCAAAACATGTACTATATGCCACCTCATTTCAGCGTTGCTGTACGGGAGCATTTGAATAACGTCTATCCAAACTATTGGATAGGTAGAGGGGACCTAGTGCCTGGCCTCCTCGATCTCCAAAAATATCCTTAGTAACCCTTGCTAATGCTGTTGAGCATCCATGGTGTTCTCGGAACCCTGATTGAGTTTCAGGTAACAAATTATTGGACTCAACGTGCTCAGTCAACTGAGCGTTTATGACCTTTTCCAAGATTTTAGACACACAAGGTAGAATACTAGTAGGTCAGAGATCCTTAAATTCCTGCGGAGAGAAGTTTTAGGAATCGGTATTACCATTTTTTGCACAACTGGAAATTCATAATGACGAATACAGAAATTTATTTCATTCAACATTCAATTTAAAAGACACAAGTGAGGTTATGCCACACACAGTCATAGTTGATTGTTTTATTAGTATTAATGTATACACTGTTCTGAACGTTTTAATTTGGGATAGACTTTTTAATTGTATAAATGATTTGTACTGTGTAGAGGCTGCGCTGACGTTAGAGACTGTTCTCCTAATGACAAGGTTGAGGTGTGCCCTTTGACGAGTGAGTGTGACTGGTGAGTACTGAGTAAGCTTATTTGCTGACAATATTCTCTTGTTACTGAACCCTGAGGATGGTCTAAGTAAGACCGAAATCGCTTGGCCGATAATATAAAATTATACACCTAAATACACAATCTCTTCTTTCTTGATTTCTTCGGTGTACAACCTGTTAATAACTTATAGAACCAGAGGCCTTTCAAAAATTGTTATAGAGGGAAGATCGCTTCCTTGATCTAATTTGAGAAAGAAATTTAGATAAGATTATTTATTTTAACTTACCGAAACGTATGTCCATAAGTTGGCAATCCGACGATAATTTTACTCTTATCCATACCCAAGTGATTCCAATAATGACTAGAATAATTTAGATTCAGCGTGGCCAAATAATACTTTTCGCTGGAAGTAGGATAGAGCGGCGAATTTATCCCGGTGAAAGGAGTGACTTTGGTGAAGTAGTGGTAATCGTACGACATCAAGTTTACGAAATCGACATAACTAAAAACGAATGAAAATACATTTTTATTGTAACACCCTGTGTATTATAATACAATTCACTTACTCGTTCATATAAGAAACATCATATGCCACGTCAATTATTTCATTTGGAGCAGCCACTGCCACCGTTATCAAAAAACCATATTTTTGTTGTCTAAAAAGCAAAGGAAAATATTATTATATCGACAACACCGTAATCCATCTAATCATAGATATCTAGACTTTTAAAGAAAAGTGAAACGAACTGACTTGCATGGCCTACTATACAGGGTGTCCTATAAGTACCTCCTGCTTTCGCAGGAGCATAAATAACCCTACTTTGTGATAGGAAAAAAAAATTCTAAAGTGTCCCTTAACGGAGATACAAAGCCCTAAAAGGGTACTCAGCAATTTACCCAAGTTTTAAACCGACTTTAAAATGTAATGAAATTTTAATATTTTATAGAGGCCATAAAGACCCATTGAATCATATTACAGTAAATGTTTTAAATCATCAGAGAAGCCAGGAACGGACTTGCAGCAACACTCGTTGGGTCTAATTTTTGACAGGTGTCGTTTTACAGAGCTGAAAACTGATTTTTTAAATACTTTGGTCATTCCTCTTCAAATAAAGTACTCTTAATTATTTCGATAAAACTGATAAGATAAGATAAGATCATTTATTAATGTCAATGCACAAAAGGTACTTACACAAGTCAATTAATAAAAATAGTATACAATCAAATAGCTTAGTTACTAATAAACCTGAACTGAATAAATATTAAAATGTGTACAAGTAAAAAATACAAGAAACATAGGTTACCAAGACAAAGTAGCAACAGATATGCTTGCTTAAACAATATAAACATTTAAATGAAAAAGAACAGAAACAACACTACATTAATTAATATATTATTTAAAAGTTGTAATTTATAAATTCCTCAGTGGAATAAAAGGCATTTGGACAAGAATTTATTTTATTTTATATTTAAAATTTAAATAGGGTAGATCTTATAATTCTAAGGGAATTTTATTAAAAAGTTTGATACCCCAATATCCCGGGCCACTCCGACACCTCTCCACACGTTGGTACATAGGCACTAATCTATCCTTAAATCTAGTGTTATAGTCATGCACCTCTCCATGAGTTCCATAAACATGCCTATTCTTATGAATATAAAACAGATTCTCAAGTATATACAAAGAAGGGATGGTTATACCAAGAGCCCCGAAGGCCTCCCTACAGCAGTCCCTATAGTTAAGACCCGACAAAGCCCTGATAGCCCTTCTCTGTATTTTAAATACTCGAGATACCTGGGGTGCATGCCCCCAAGTCAATATGGAATAGGACACGACTGGATGAAAAAGTCCAAAGTATGCTGTTCTTAATACAGACCTTGAGGCATTTCCTGCTAAAGAACGAAGAGCATATAAAGCAGTATTAAGCTTTTTGGCTACTTCCTGAATATGGCTTTGCCAACGAAGCCCCTCATCCATCTGCATCCCCAAAAACTTGACATTTGGTTTCTCATTTACCTCGTCTATATTTCTGAGTGAGAACACCATTTTATTGGTTTTGTTTTTATTGAGAAGTAATCTATTTGCACAAAACCATTCCTCAATATTTCTCTGCACCCTGTCGACCTCTGATAAAGTATTTTTTAGCAAATTTGTCGACACAGCAACCGTGGTGTCGTCCGCAAACAAGGTGAACTTTGCTGTTGGTTCGACAAGAGGTAAGTCATTGATATAGATTAAAAACAGGATGGGTCCCAAGACAGAGCCCTGTGGAACACCTATGTTGAGCTCACCCTGTCCAGACGACACCCCGGCAACCCTAACAATCTGCATCCTATTTTTCAGATATGATTCCAAGAAAGAAACACTTGCATTAGAAGAATTGTATTTTTTGAGTTTTTGAAGAAGTATTTGATGCATAATACAGTCAAATGCCCTACTTAAATCACAAAATAAGGCACCCGTATACTCCATTTTGTTAAAGGAATCTGAGATGTAGGAAACAAGGTCCAGAATCGCCATTGTGGTATTACTGTCACTCCTGAAACGAAAGTGACAGGGAGTAAAGAGGTTGTTTCCTTCAAAATAATCTATTATTTTATTGGATATAAATTTTTCAAATATCTTTAAGATGATGGGTAACAAAGAAATCGGTCTGTAGTTGCCCGGTGAGTCAGGGTCTCCCTTCTTGAAGATGGGAATGACTTGGGCCATTTTCAATATATCTGGGAAGGTATTTTCTCTAAAACATTGATTAATAAGAGTTGTCAAAGGGGAGATGATAACATTCTGTATGCCTTTTATAAGTTTGACATTCAAACCAAAGATATCTGAGCTATTTTCATTTTTTAATTGGGCAATGATGTCCCTGACCTCAGTGAAGGACACAGCCCCAAAAACAAAGGGTGCGGCCCCCAACACCAAACAAGACATGAAATCGACTGGATCTTTTTGAGAAGCTGGCGGTTTTCGAGATAATACGGTTTTTATGCGAAAACTCAAAAGTTATTAATACTAAACACAAACGGGTAAAAATCAGGTTGTTATTGTTAATACCTACATAATGAATAACTATCGACTCCTGACTTCTCTGATGATCTGGCTCTGTATCTCCGTTAAGGGGCATTTTAGGAATTTCTTTCTATGACAAAGTAGGGGTATACTGACCTCTGTATGCTCTCGAGAAATTAGGAGTTACTTACCGGATACCCTGTATTTCTTAAAATATTTAAGCGTTCATGCAAATTCTTGCTTTTATTTGTTTTTAAAGTTTTACTTCAAATGCGGTGAGGGTAAAACCATTTAAATTTCAATATTTTTATGATCACTCGGGACACATACAAAACTCAAACATTTACCGTGAAATGGTTTTCCTTATCTCCGATAAAAGTTGCGTAAAATGCATTTTCTGGTTCTTGTCGTAGTCGGGATCCTCGCCGGGAAATTCCCAGTCGAGGTCCACCCCATCTATGTTGTAATTTTTTACGTAATTTATTATGGATTTAATAAACCTAAAAAGGAAAAATAAAATTAAATAAAATTTTAATATACAAGAGGGCCCAACGAAAACGTAACGGAGTCGCCTGTAATTCAATAAAGAGTGGAAATGGTTCAATTGTTTTATGAAAATGACGAATGTGCTCTGAGATGGGTTGAGATATTCACTGAACGACATCCCGATAAACACGTCGACCGCAAAGTTGTATTGGAATTAATAACAAAATTTCTAGAGACAGGATCTGTGGCCTATCAAAAGTGAAACAGTGAACGCCCTGGGCAAAACGAGATGTGGTTCTGAAACACTGTAGCATTTTGATTTATGGGAGCAGTATAATTTATTAACCATGTAAATCAGCCAAGAAATAGCTATAAAAATAACTTTAATTGAAATTATAAGTATATAATTAGTGTGTTTAACTTCGTCCCTGAACGCCCTCCCTCGAAACGCAAAGCGTTGCCATTCTTTTGCCTTCTTTATTCTGTCCGTTCGAATGTAGATTTGGGTATATGTGATCTTTATCCATAATAATACTTTAACTTTTCCGTGACAATTGCGAAGTGGCGCGCACAGCTGTTAGCAATCAAGCGAAGCGAAAAAGTTTTCTTGGAAGGGGAATGTATCACTGACGTTAGGATCTAAAATATGACAATCATTTATTTCTCACTTGACGTCAGCTTGAGTTAAGTTTTCGGAGGAATTACCTTCCTCATGTAGTGTTACTTGATAATGTGCTTTCTTGTGGTACCCTCCTGGACAAGAGGTAAGCCTTTCTTATTTTATTTTTTGAGCAGCATATTAAAGCTTAAAAATATTGTTATAGGGTCTCAAGTCCTGGTGGTCCAGGGCTATTATAGTCCCAAGTCCTGGTGGTCCAGGGTTATTATCGTCCCAAGTCACTATGGCTCCAATTCCCTAAGAATTTTTCTTACTGACGGTATTTCCGTCACGCCGCATCGTTCTCCACAGAAGTGCGATCTCTACCCAACGGGAAAACGCTCCAAGCTCCACCTCATGTCTTTTTAAGCTGCTAACTTTTCCTCCAAACACTGAAATCCTTTAGGAAGAACATGTTAATCCTCTGAACATTGGCTAATTTGGCAATTAATTTGTATATTCATTAAGTTATTTATAGCACCTAATTTAACATGAATTATTGTATCCGTTCTGCGATGAAGTCGTCATAATTTTTTTTATTACATATTGTATGTTTTTTTGATATCTGGCCAAGATCATATGTGCTTGTAATATAATTAATGGAGTAGTATCATTATTATAACGTTGATGCATAATAGTTACATTTAAAATTTTATTTCAGGATATTGTAAAGTATGTTGTAAGTATTTACTTAATAGAATTGATCAAAGTTAGTCTCAGTTTATTTCATTTTCATACTAACTTAAATAATAAAAAAAGAAATCCTACTAAGAATTGAGTGGCGCACTGGTACAAGCACTCTGTACACAACCCCACTGGCTCACCGATGAAAAGCTGCCGTTTGCTAGCTTAGTATCATAAAAAAAAAATAAAATAAACTCTCAAAACCATACAGAAAATACATCCATATATTTTACATTTAAAAACGAAGCTATAACACGTTACTGTAGATTCTATACGGCAGTTCCATCCACACAAGATTCAATTTGTCCAAGAAATATACGAAGATGACTGTAACTCTGTGAAGTCGTCAGTGAACGGGCGAGAAATAATCCAAATTTGCTTTTCAACATTTGTTTTTCCGATGAGTGCTCCTTTTTGCTACATGGCTTGGTTAACTGCCATAATTGTCGCTACTGGGCAGACCCCTACCCAAGAATATTTCGCAAAATGCATCCACAACATCCTAAAAAGATAAATATTTAGGCTGGTAACTCTCTTGTTGGTCCCTTGACTGATAACATGTATTTGGAATTGCTGGTAGAAGTTATTGATCCAGCTATAACCACGATTAGCGAGAATGACGATGACTATCTGGAATATGAAATGTTTCAGCAGGAAGGAGCTCCTTCTCATGATGCCTGGCATGTGCATGAATTCTTGGACCTGGCATATTATAGTCGTTGGCTTTGTACGAGAAGAATCATAGAATGGCCTCCTGAATACCCAGATCTAAGTCTCTTGGATTTCTTTTTGTGTTGACATTTGAAAAGCAAAATTTATGCCGCTCAACTGAACTCTGGAAAATCTATGTCAGCGTATTATTAATGAATGCCGCCAAGTCACTCCTCCAATGCTACAGAATGTACGTTTTCAGAAAAATCTATATTACTGTCTGGAAGTACATGGTCAACAATTTAAGCATCAGTAGTAAAATTTCATTAATAAAATTTGGGTTCAGAATCTTGTAATTTTGTAAAGAATTGGTTGAACTTGTATAGAGAATTAAAAGAGCTTCCATTGATGTGTAACTTAACCACTCTTTTCATTTCAAATTTTGGAGGGGATGCCTTCCTTACGTAGAGAGTTGCAACTAGAACTAATTAATGATCGATGAAAGATTTCCCCATTTCAAAGAAAATCGACGGGTTTTTGTGTTTAAAAAAAAACTTCCAGTAGTTACGGCCTCCGATACGTTTTCATTGTACCACCTTTTACATAAAAATAAAATTCAGATACACAAAATAGAAAAATCAGTTATCTTGTGTCGAAAGTTCAAAATATATAGATTTGTTACTAATATTTTTGTACATCTTACGTTTTTCTGTTGGTATGATTTTTAACCATTTCAGGAAAACCATTTTCATTTCCCGCGCCTCCAATCGACAGCAGAACTTTTAGGTTTTTATTAACTTCTTTTAATTTAACTATCTCTTGTAGATATTCTAAAAAGCAAATTGTTGGTTTTAAAAAACTGCTAATTAAATTTTTTGGGAATTTATTTAAGACATCCTGTACATGTCTACGAATAATATTTATGGGTCATATTGTCCGCCCACAACGTTTCAAATTTCAGATAATAATTAGTTACTTTTTAAAAGCAATACCCGCTCATACTTAAATTGATAGTATTTTAATCTTAGAAAAACATTTTACTTTTCGCATGTTTAAAAATAAGAAATTCGTTATCAATATATTTTATGCATCCCCTTCTAATTATCGTAATTTAATTGTCACGTTTTAAAAGGCCAATTCGAAGTAAAGAACCAAACATCCAGTCAGAATAGATTTTTAACTTCATAAAAATTCGCATACAGCTAAAAATTGGTATCGCTCGTATATATACTATTACAAATCAAATATCAAAAATCCCCACCGATCCTACGTCTGCTCGAAACTTTATTTACAGTTAAAGGTCAAAAATATCGGGTTTTTCGCATTTTTCTCGAGAACGGTAAATGTTACCGTAAAAATAGACCAGACAAAGTTGTAGATCAGGCAATTATTTACAAAAATTGTTCTTATACTTTTTTCCTACAAACACCATTCTTGAGATATCGCGATTTCAAACATCAAAAATATTGCGAAGTAGTGGATATCTGTTGGACTTCCACAACTTTATTTTTTTTTTGTTGAATATCACTATGTTACGGCCAGGTGCGGATCTAGGGGGGGAGCAATGGTCCCCCCCCCCCTCCCAAAGAACTTCAAATTCAGGAAAATAGACCCGCTTTTGCCTCCTACACTAGGAATGTGAATGATGTTGGTATCTCGCTACAGTTGCAGAGTTAATGCTCTATTTACGACGTTTTTTACAAATCCATGTCTGGTGTTAGAGTGGTTGCACGAATAGTTTATGTACTGCCCTGTATGTGTGAATTTGCTGTAAACTGAGGCTCGAATTTGTCTGCCATTTCTTTCAACCAAAACATGAATGATAATTTAGTTGGTATTTCTTTCTCCATAGTAAGTTTGATGGTTGGGTTATATTACTGGGATGAGAAAGGAGGTTTTAAAGTTCTTCATCACTTCCATTCCAGATAATGTTGTGGAACCAACATCTTACCACCGCTTTCCGGCAAAACTGGACTTAAAGAGAGGTCCAAGTTTGTGGAAAGTACAAGAAGGATGTCTGGGAAAGATACCGGTGGATCACACTGATGAGCTCACCACCGGTATGGGACGAAACATCCGTACATTTTAGGTGGTCGCAAATAGTTCGTTAGTTATATGCCCTTAACATCAGGGGCATTACTACGACAATAATGAAGGTGTTGTCGACGTACTAAGCCATAATTTTAGTTTTCTATTTGTGGATTCAGTTGCAAAGGTTTCGAACTATTTCATGAAAATGTTTGCGTCTACCGATGAGAGTGAAGATCCCATTGGTAGACCATTATCCTGGATGAAGAATTCTTCCTTTCCACGAAAATTAGAACTGGTCAAACAACATCCCAGCGAAATTATTTTGTTTACCAGTATATACCAATTATCAAGAGTAGTCTTGCTCCGATATTAAATCAAATACAACAGATGGGGATTCTTATGATATTAATGAAGAGACAACTGATACATCTTTCTCCTTAGAACAATTTACAGAAATCCAGCAAGAAAAGGCAGAAGAAAGCGAAGACATTACTGATGAAGTAGCAATTGAAGATTATCAGTCAGACTAAAATTTTCCTGAAATCAACAATAATCCGTCGCACTTTAATCATTATCCATAATACCATTTTTTCAATCAATAGCATACTGTTAATTAAAATTTAATTACAATAGATCGTGGAGTATGCCTAATGGGAAAAAAACGTTAAAAAAATGCGTCAAGTACGCTACTTCATATGTGGTGCGGAAATGTGTGCATATTATATAGAATATGACTTCTACAAGTTTTGGAATCGCGTTATCTCAGGAATTATGATTCATAGAAAAAAAAAACACCTTTTGTCTAATATTTTGATGGATATTTGCGACTCTTGACCTTGAAGAAAATTTCTAGCAAACGAAGGATCGGTGAGAACTAAACGTAGATAAAACTGGCCTCATTCTTTTTTCAAAGCATGCAACAACTCTTTCTGAGTCACTGGTTGTGTGGCTTGGGTGTAGATCTATACCTACTTTGGAATAGGTTAAGTTCTTGGGTGTTCATATGGACCCCTCTTTAAACTAGGAACATCATATCTCAGCTCTTGGGGCTAGGCTTAGCAGTTTGTGTGGTGGAGTCCGAAGGCTTCGTGACGTCATTACTGCAGAGACTGTTACGCTTTTCTACTTTGGGCAAATACAATCTCTTGTCTCTTATGGTATTTCCTTTTGGGGATCATTAAGAAATGCTATTAATATATTTAAAATTCAAAAACGCATAATAAGATGCATCTTCCACCTACATCCAAGAGCTTCATGTCGACCATTTTTTACTCAGTTTAAGTTGCTTACTGTTACCTCATTATACTTTAGATCTTTAGTCATGCTTGTCAGAAGGAATACGGAATTATTTCCGCTAAATAGACAGCTTTATGGGGGGAAACATGGTTATGACTACCAGAGGGGCGAATGACCTAGGGGTACCTTTACATAACTCCACTTTCTATGAGAGAGGACCATACTATATGGCGATTAAAGCCGTAAGGATGTTGCCAAGAGAAATCTGGCTTATCGAGTCAATTAACTGCTTTAAAAGATGCGTAAATGAATGGCTGTCTGATAGGTGCTTTTACTCTTTCAATTTTAAAGAATAGTTTCTGCAATGTCGATATTTTTAACTTAATATTTTTTGTTTAGTGGGTTTTTCTCATGCTTTTGTTTTATGTGTAAAAATTTTATTCCTTTTAAATTGGAATATTTTATTTTACAAACTGTAAAACTTTGTTCAGTTTAAACTGACTCTCTTATTACTACTTTTTTAAAATTATCTTGTATCTGTCTTTTTCTCCTTTTATTTTCCTTTGTGTAAAGTTCCTATCGAAAGGTCGATTAGTTTTTATATTAACTGTAGTTAGATCGATATCTTTACAATTCTTAATGTTAAACATTTCTCTCTCTGACGTTGCTTTGTTATGTGATCATAATTTTCTTGGCAAATGAAGGATATTATATATATATATATATATATATATATATATATATATATATATATATATATATATATTCATATTTTAATTGTAATAGTGTATTTAAGATCTATACCAATTTCCAGGTCTATGCGAAGTTAACACTTTTTTTGTCTATTTTGACAGAACTAAAAAATAGTGAAAAAAACGAAAAACACTGCTATAAAACATTATTAAAATTAGAAAATCAACAAACAGTTTTTCTGAAATTTTAAAATGTCGTTCCTACCTATATGTTCGTCGTCCAAATAAATACTATGATCCACAACACTCCCAAAAGCCACATTCAAATGTGTACACAAATTCGGGTCAATATCAGCAATTTGCATGGACTTCCTATTACTAGGAAAATTGTAGTAACAAACCAATTTGAATTTTTTCGGAGTGATTTCGTTGTGATTGAAATGGGGGTTCTTGGGGATCTCTGTGAAGTTCTGAGACGGATATATGTTGCTGTACTGAATTGCCCGTTGCTGGTTGTTTTCGAGGATTTCTACAAAAAAAAATAGAGTTAACCTTCCAAGAAGAAAATTGCAGAAATCAAACGTTGTACAACAACAAATCTGTATTACTTATTTAAAACAAAACTAAAAAGTAAAAGTAAACTATATATATATATATATATATATATATATATATATATATATATATATATATATATATATATATATATACATATGAATATATGAATAGTTTGGTTATTCCGGGTTTCAATCCGTTCGTTCAAAAAATCGTTTTCACGACGTTTCGCCAAAATCTCATTTGGCATTTTCAAGTGCGGTTCGTCTCGTTACTCGCTGAGAACTGATCTGTTGTATATTCTCTGCGAATTCCACTCTGGTTCTCTCTCCATACTAGTTTCTACCACCTAATGGTCTCATCAGTGGAGCTGTAACAAATCGTTTAAGATAACAGTCCGGTATCAAGTTCTGCGGGTAATATCCTGACGATATTTTAGGATATGGGGATTTTGAGTAGACAGTTGTTTTCTGTGCGTTTTGCTCTCGGTTCGTTACAGCTCCACTGATGAGACCATTAGGTGGTTGAAACTAGTATCGAGAGAGAACCACAGTGGAATTCGCAGAGAATATACTGTCTGTCCCCTTCCTTAACGGTCGTAAGGAGAATAAAATAACTTTTCCATATATATATATATATATATATATATATATATATATATATATATATATATATATATATATATATATATGTATGTATATACAAAGCTCACTGTATATAAGCGGCTTTCTCAGTAGCCGGACCTAAATCCGATTGGGCACGTTTGGAAACACTTGGGAGGGAAAAATTAATTCATAATGAAAATCATCTAAGGAAAGTTTTACAAGATGAAAGGCGGAAGATTCCAGTTGATGTATGTCAAAATCTTGTCGATTCAATGTCAAAAACATGTAGAGAAGTCATTAAGGCAAAGGGTTTTTTTTCAACAAAATACTGAATTTTACTTCTTTAATTTATATAGACTTAATTATTTTTTGTAGAATAATATTCTTTTCATACTTTTGTCCCAAGTGTTTTTTTATTGATCATAGGAGAATTTTGTTTTATTTTGTATTTTCATTTGTTGAATAAAAAGTTATCAATTTAGTAGAGTATGTTCATTTTTTGAAATATAATTAATTATTGATAACCAAATATTAAGGATATAAGCAGAAAACAAATCTTTCCATACATTTGCCCATGACTGTCTATATGTACTGGTGCTTTTCCGGTTTTCAATCCGTTCGTCAGTAGAAATATCTTCACGACGTTTCGCCAACATCTCAGCTGGCATTTTCAAGTGATGCTTCCTCGACAGCTGCTCGACTTAGAATGAGCGTGCTGGTCCTCTGACGGCCTTTTTATACTTTGGCGGTTGCGCAGGTTATACCTTGGTTCTGCCTGGTTGGTTTCTTCGCTTCTCTGAGTTTGTGCCTCTTCTCGGCCCGCTGTTCTGTTTCTCCGGTGTGTTGTTTTTGGTTTGATTTTGAGTAAAGTTTTCCATATGTTTGAAATATTTTGCGCATCACCTCTCTTGTTAAAGTTTTTAGTGCTTTCTATTTCGAGAGCTTTTCTGATGATGCGCGTTCTATAATGCCTTATGGGTGCGATCTGTTTGGTTTCCTGGAAATTTATAGTATGTCCTGTCTCCTGATGATTTTGATTAGTTGGTAAAATCTTTGGTTACTTAATAAAATCTATTTTCAAGAGTCAAAGACAAAACACCATTGTCGTATAATAGCAATGTTATATATGAGCTGTCTTGCTTGGAGTGTCAGGGGTGTTATGTGGGACAAACGGCTCAATGGCTAAAACAACGTGTTACTCAACAAAGAGTGATTGCCCTTTGGGAAAGAACACATGCGCTGTGGTTGATCATCATCTGAAGACTGGACATGGTTTTGATTATGAAAACGCAAAAATTTTGGACCATTAGAATAATTATAAAAGTAGATTGTTTCTGGAAATGTGCTACATCAACAGAAATAGAAACACAATTAACTACAAGTCTGATACTAATCAGCCTAGCAATATTTTAAATTTTATCTGATTTTGCAAATCAACACTCAATATATGAAAATTAATTCCTTGAATGTGTTGGTTTTTTGGTTGATAATCTAATCTTAAATCGTGTATTGTTATCGTAAAGTATTTCGTTTTTTAATTATTAAATTTTGATAGTATAAAGAAAAAAAGGAAAAAAAAAAGAGATTAGGAATTTTGAAGATTTTAATTTGCAAGTAGCCTATTTAAACCACTATGCTGAGTGTGTAAATTTTCAGCAATAACTCTGAAACTGTAAGTTTGTTTTATTTTAGTGTTTTCAGTCTCTTGTGATGTTATCCCTTTTCCTCTTTGATTTTGTAGTTTTACTCCTGATGACGTTACAAAGTTGTAACGAAATATAGAGTATTTAAAGAAAAAAGAGTTTGACTAATACACATCGCACTCCTGATAAGTTTTGCTCCTGTGTACACATTGTACGGTCGAGAAATACACTATATATATATATATATATATATATATATATATATATATATATATATATATATATATATATATATATATATATATATATATATACAGGGTGATTCAAAAATCGATCACGAAACTTAAGGGGGTGATTCTACTTGACAAAATAAGGGTAGAGCTTCATATAATTTTTTTTCAAAATGTCATTCGTTTTCGAGTTACAAGCCGTCCAAGTCAAGTTTTTATTTTTTGTTTTTTGAATTACTCGCTTACAGGAAAACCGATTTGACTAATATTTGAAAGATAGGCTAAGTCTTCTGCGCTTCATCATTTTAGTAACAATTCACATTGATTGTTTGCCGCTAGAGGGCACTTTACCTACATTGAAAATTGTTTTTTTGTCATAATTTTTTAGTGTTGACAGCTACAGTAGTTTTTGGCATAATTTCTGAAAGACTGATGCCAGGCCTTTAAAAAAGGTGCTCTTTATTTACATCGCTAAACCCAACGGTTTAGACGTAAATCACCCTTAAAAATTAAGTGGTAAATTTACTTTTCTCATTTCATTACCACCAGCTACCAGGTAAATAGCTATCAAAGTATACTAGAGCTGTCAGTTTAACATCAAATAAATTCGCTTTTTAAACTATTTAATTTATAATCTTAAAATAACTAATAATGGCTAATCAGTAAATATTCATATTATGGATTATTGCGATATACATTTAATTGATAAAAATTAATGAAACAGTACTAAACAAACTAAAAAAGATTCTCAAAATGTCCCCCATTTTCTTCCATACATTTCCTAACACTCTTCAAAAAATGTCGCCTAACTCGATGAAAAATTCCTGGTGTTTCTTTAATAATTTGGCACTTTTCGATTATCCTGAAGCGAAGATCCTCGACGTTGATTACTGGAATATCGTACACCAATTGTTTCAAATGACCCCAAAAGAAAAAATCCATAGGATTAAGGTCTGGTGACCTCGCTGCCCATGCCAATGGTCCACTTCGTCCTATCCATCGCTCAGGATACGTTGCATTCAAATACTGTCGGACACGTATACTAAAGTGGGGCGGAGCTCCGTCTTGGAGGATCCACATGTTGGCCCTTACTTCCAATGGCACATCTTCCAGATACAATGGGAGACGATTTTGGATAAAATCTAAATATACGTCACCAGTTAATGGGCCATCAAAGAAATGAGGACCAATAAGGTAATCTCCTATTATCCCGGCCCACACATTTAATGAAAATCTACGCTGATGTTTCGTTTCTACCACATTGTTTGGGTTCTCGTAAGCATATGTGTGGATGTTGTGTAGATTTGTTATGCCATCACGAGTGAAACCAGCTTCGTCAGTGAATAATATGACGCCAATTAATCGATTATCGTGTTCATACTTAGCTAGGATCTGATTGCACATTTCCAACCGTCTCGGCCGATCATCGTCATCAAGAGCCTGCACCTTTTTTGAATGAAACGGGTAGAGTTGTTCTTCTCTTAGTATCCTCCATGAACTAGCCTGACAGAGCCGCACTTCATTCCCAATTTTTCTAGTACTAATACCTGGATTATCTTCAATAATTTCAAGCACTCTTTCTTCTTGTTGCACGTTTCTAGCAGTTCTAGGTCTTCCCCTATTTCCATTATAACTTTTAAAGGAACCACATTCCGAAAGCCTCCTGTGCACACTGGAAAATGTTTGAGCATGAGGGATATTTCTTTCCGGATAACTCTCCATATAATATCTTCTTGCCAACTCTGCATTACCATTTGCTTTTCCATAACAAAAATGGATATCACAATATTCGATATTTGAATATTGGTGATTAGCCATTATTAGTTATTTTAAGATTATAAATTAAATAGTTTAAAAAGCGAATTTATTTGATGTTAAACTGACAGCTCTAGTATACTTTGATAGCTATTTACCTGGTAGCTGGTGGTAATGAAATGAGAAAAGTAAATTTACCACTTAATTTTTAAGGGTGATTTACGTCTAAACCGTTGGGTTTAGCGATGTAAATAAAGAGCACCTTTTTTAAAGGCCTGGCATCAGTCTTTCAGAAATTATGCCAAAAACTACTGTAGCTGTCAACACTAAAAAATTATGACAAAAAAACAATTTTCAATGTAGGTAAAGTGCCCTCTAGCGGCAAACAATCAATGTGAATTGTTACTAAAATGATGAAGCGTAGAAGACTTAGCCTATCTTTCAAATATTAGTCAAATCGGTTTTCCTGTAAGCGAGTAATTCAAAAAACAAAAAATAAAAACTTGAACTTGGACGGCTTGTAACTCGAAAACGAATGACATTTTGAAAAAAAATTATATGAAGCTCTACCCTTATTTTGTCAAGTAGAATCACCCCCTTAAGTTTCGTGATCGATTTTTGAATCACCCTGTATATATATATATATATATATATATATATATATATATATATATATATATATATATATATATATATATATATATTAATTGGCAAAAAATTTGTGAAAATGGGTGTTCCCCAGGGAACTGTTTTGGGCCCAATACTTTTATTCTACAGTTTCTTATGCAGATGATACAGCAATGGTCATTTCTGGAGATTCATGGGGAAGTGTAAAAAATAAAACTATAATAAAATTATCAAATATAAAAAACTGGTTACAAACCCAAAAATTAACATTAAACTTAGCAAAAACAACATATATAGCTTTCTCTCTGACAAAGGCAAATAGACCTTTATATAATAACATTAGGATTAATAATCACGTCATTAATGAGACAGCACACACCAGGTACCTGGTTATTATAATCGATTCTTACCTTAAATGGCAACCACACGTCGACTATGTTTCAAAATAGATTCGTGGCTTAGTGCATAAATTTTTATTTATTAAGAAACTTTGTGGATCGGAAAACTTTGATTATGGCCTATAAAGCCTTGGTTGAATCGATTTTAAGGTACAGTATTTTAGTGTGGGGAGGACCATATAATAATGCTTTGTATAAATTAAATCTAGTTTAAAAATATTTATTAAAATTTATATTTCACAAAAATAAATTATACCCCACTCATTTACTCTTCGATAAAAATATACAAAATGTAAGATCGATTTATGTTTCATTTGTCTGTAATTATATATATCGACATCTAAACTTATAAACTTTTATTGATCACGATTATAACACAAGAATAAAAACCGACAAGCATATACAGATTCCCATTAGTAATAAAAATCTTAACCTAAAGTACATAAATTATATTGGACCGAAGATATACAACTTATTGCCCAGTGAGATTAGAAATTCGCAAAGTGTGAAACACCACCATCGAGATGATGGAATAGGATAAATTGCGTTTTATAACAATTTATTCTAACTGTGCAACCTCTAACACAGAAAGGATATGATGGAGAGAAGTTTGCATTTACTGTTTCGCATTTTACTTCATTCATTTACGGAGCTGCATATAGTTGTACGTTTGCTGAATGTGATTTCAGCACTACAACGGCATAATGTGGATATATCCACTGCTATTGCATCTCACACGGAGGAATCCGTGAAAGCCGCATAAAAATGTATACGCCATCCGGCGGGAGGTCGGTGAAGTCGCGTTCAGTATTTGCATGCTTCCTTTCGATCTGTCCTTTGCACAGCCAGGTACATGTCGGTACCCTGATGAGTCTAGTAGAGACGAAACATGTACCTCTGCCGTATCACTGTGGCGGGGAGGGTAAGTTTTGACTTTCTTCTCGGTATGGTGGTACAGGTAGGCCATCATCTCGATGGTGGTGGAATCGGATAAATTTGTTCCTTAGCAATTTGTTCCAACTGTGCAACCTCTAACACGGGAAGGATATGGTCGGAACGAAGTTTGCACTTACTGTTCGCATTTACTTCATTCATACACGGAGTTGCATATATACTCAAAACGGTGTATATCTTTAAAAATTTAGTAATTGTAACGGTTTTTAATTGCCATACATCAAAAAAAAATGTTCCTCGTAAATATAACTAGGGTCGTTCATTTCGATTTTCTGTCCTCCTCTCGGAGTAGAGAAAAATAAGTTATTTTTACAACTGAAACAACATTTATATTTATTTCATAATTTTTAACATGTTTTATTATCTAAAATTTAATAATTCTACAAAATATCCCATTAATATTTTTATAAAAATATGAACTTTAACACGCTTACCTACTCCGTATCTACTCCAGACACAATAGAAATCGGAAAATACTGAAGGAGATGATGATTTTCCCTCCTTATTTCTATTCATAATAATGAAAGAGATAAAAGATATCCACAGATCAGGAGCAAGGAACACAAAAAAAAGTTGCTGTTATTTACAAACGCAGTTTTGTCGACAACTTTGTGATATTTTTATTATATTACGATATAATTTCTTGTTATATAACCGAAAAAGAAAATAGTAGACTGAGCCACTCCGATCCTGTTACAGTTCTCAAAAAAAAAAAAATGTCACTAGTTTGATGCATTTGTCAAATTTTGACGTAAAGATATACAGCGTTTTAACTATAGTTGTACGTTTGCTGAATGTGATTTCATATATATATATATATATATATATATATATATATATATATATATATATATATATATAGGGTTACTGGTAATATATTCCTTTGATAATCTGATAATACAAATGGTAAGGAGTAAATTTGACCCTAATATGTATAATACAAAACGCAATAGTCTTTAAGATATTTCGATTTTTAATTTTTCTTTGAAAAGTAAGTTTTTCTTCAAATTTTTCACATAATCGAAATGCTTTCACATATTTTTATTGCTCGATTTGACAGATCACAGTATCGGTCAAATATTTCAGCAAAATGGTTAAAGTTAAATTACATATCGGAAAAATTTAATTTTTAGAGATTTACAGTAGAACATAACGAGAACTTAGTTCAATCTATGCCAAACTCACTAAAGGATGTTGTCATTATACATATTTAAAATTTTTCGTGCCATTATTTTTTTCTAAGTAGTTTATTTTTAATTCATAAAAATAAATAAATAAATATTGGCGATTACAAAAGTTCCATTTTGATCGACTCGAGTATGTTTTATAAAGAGACTATCAAAACTGGTAAAGTTCTAAACTACAAAAAAAATCTTGAGCGAGAAATTACGTGCTGTGGGGACGTCGTCCGTACTGTCACCCGCTTTAAAAAGTAGTAAATCACAATTCATTGTTATTCCAAGAAAATTTTCCTATTATCGCGGAAATAAATTTTAAACCTTGGTAAACCGCGACAAAAAAAAAACAATAATATTCAATTTTAACCTGAAAATAAATGCGCATTTTTTCTATATTTACCGTTTTGTTATATAAGGTGGGGTTACATTTTTTCATAATTAAATTTTACTGAAACAGTTATGTTTTGACTTAAAATATAAAATGTTATTTGACCTTTATAGGCCGGCGGAATTAACATCTGGAAAAAAATTTAGTATTAGTAGATTTTTGACTACGTAAAAACCTTCAGAATGATAATAGTAATTATGTAGTATCTTATGTCTCATTTTATTTTTTGGGGACAATTTTTTTATTTAACAATTAAAATGTGAAAAAAAGGTTTTTTGAGTTTTAAGAAAAGCTATTGTTTTTCAATAAACCAGTTTCAAACAAAAGTTGTGCACTTTGAAAATATCTACAAAATGAGCTCAAGTCCATCCGAATCGGATAATAATGTTCATTAGTTATTGCAAAAAAAATGCAAAAATGACTTTTTTCAATTGTTAATAAACTAAAGAAAAATATATTGCATATAACAAGTGTGTAAAATTTCAAGTAAAAATATTCAATAGTTTTTTTGCACAGTGAATTTGTTTATAACATTTTATGTTATTTTTTTATTGTTTATTTTCAGCGATCTAAAGATCGTACACTGATCTGCGGGTGCGCAAATAAAAGCTCGAGACTTATAAAGGGTGTTTTTTATAGAGGTATAAAACTTTAAGTTGGCAACACTTTTTTAACTGGCGCCTGAACAACGCTTCCAAATTGTGCAAATTTATTTTGAAAATCATGGTTCTGTTCGAAATACGTATCGCGCACTACGTCCATTTTACAGTCAACATAATCGTCCATCAGAGCAATTAATTCGATTAACTATGGAACGTTTTCGCACCACGTTTACTCCAAATGATAATACGCATCCACAGAGACGTCGTACAGTGCGTACAGAAGAAGTCATTGCTGCTGTAGAGCGTAGCGTAGAGGAAGACCCGAATCAGTCTATCCGCCATCGTGCACAGGAATTGGATATATGTCCATTCACTTTATGGAAGATTTTGCGGAAAGATCTTGGTTTGCGTGCTTACAAAATCCAACTCGTGCAAGAATTGAAGCCACACAATCACTTAGCAAGGCGTAGATTCGGTGAATGGGCCCAAAACAAGATTGCCGTTGATCCCGATTTTCATAAGCGAATTTTGTTTAGCGATGAAGCTCACTTTTGTTTGAATGGATATGTCAATAAACAAAACTGCCGTATTTGGAGTGATGATAATCCTCAAGTGTATGTTGAGACACCGTTACATCCAAAAAAACTGACTGTTTGGTGTGCTTTATGGGCTGCTGGAATCATTGGTCCGTACTTCTTTAAAAACGATGCTGGTCAGAACGTTACAGTCAATGGTGACCGCTATAGAGCCATGATTACTGACTTTTTCGTTCATCAATTTAACAACCATGATGTGCAGGAGCTGTGGTTTCAACAAGACGGCGCAACATGTCACACAGGTCGTGCCACAATTGATTTTTTGAAGGAAACGTTTGGTAACCGCATAGTTTCACGTTTCGGACCCGTGAATTGGCCTCCAAGATCGTGCGACCTAACGCCGCTAGACTATTTTCTGTGGGGATATATGAATGCGCTAGTCTACGCCGATAAGCCCGAAACGATTGATCACTTGGAGGACAACATTCGCCGCGTTATTGCCGATATACAGCCACAAATGTTGGAAAAAGTCATCGAAAATTGGACCTCCAGATTAGACTACGTCCAAGCCAGCCGTGGCGGTCAATTGTCAGAAGTCATATTTAAATTATAATGCCAGAAGGTTATCTTTCGAATAAAGTAAATTTCATGTCAATTTAAAAAATTCATCTTTGTTTTATTCCATTTAAAAGTTCTACACCTCTATAAAAAACACCCTTTACTAACAATAACAAAAAAGAACCAAATTAATTGTTGAAACAGATAACCACAGTTGGGGTTGATTTTTTCATTATAAACAAATAGAATAATAGGTGAAATTTTGACACAAATTTTGAAAAAAAAAAATTTTGTACGTCCATTAGAAGCTGAGATAGTTTTTTTTCCAAAAAATCGCTGTTGCGTTGTTTATTATTAAGGGATTATTTAAGCTGGAACTCGTAGGGAGATGGTTAGACTATTGTCTGCAACAGTTTTCAACTTGTTGATTTTGCAATAGTTGTAAAGTTGCACTTACTTCGACAGTCACAAAGTGAGCAGTGGAGGTGGGGGGGGGGGGCGTTCTTTTAGACTGTGACGCGTGGAAAAAAATGTGACTTGAATGATCCAAATTCGTTTCCCGGAAAAATTTAGATTATATCGGCGAATATTGGTCATAGAACCTTTATTTTTTTTATTTGCGATTTCTAGACGAGATATGAACAACGGATGATATGTTTTTGTAATCAAATTATTGTTAAACATAGCAATAGCAACTAAACAAATTGTTGCAGTTTCATACATTTTATTGAAAATTACAATTTTACCGTACGTACGTGCTTTTCAAGTTGCGAAAAAATTGTTACGGTGGTCAACAGTATATTATTAATTAGGAATATTAAAAATCAAATTGATTTTTAATGTACCATTAATATTTATCGAGTTATAACATGAAACAACTGTCAGTGCCACCAAATTATTGGTTTTACAAGAAAAACACATGTTAACTTTTTTGTTTATTTATTGGACGAACACTTTTCACATACAAAATTTTTTACTAACATACATATTTTTTGCTTAAATCTATACAAAATATTTATTCCGTTCTCTGTTTTTTAGACATCGATGGATACTCATTTTCGAAACACTTATCGGTTTCATTATTATCATTACAATTATCATCATCATTATCACTCCCGTCGTCATCATCATTATTACTCATAATCATTATCACTCTCATCACTGACATAATTATCATCATCATAAACATCATCATTATTATCATAATCATAATTATTTTCTCCCCTATTACTTTCATCGTCGTTGAAAGTAATATTACAATAATTCTCGATGGCCTCGATTGGATATTCACTTACAATATAATCATCAAATGTAGTTTATTCTGTATCTCGAAAAATAATAATGCTATCAACAAATGTTGCTATTTATTTCATGCTACATCTCGATAAATATTAATGGTACATTATAAATCAATCTGATTTTTAATATTCCTAATTAGTAGTATACTCTTGACCACTGTAACAATTTTTTCGCAATTTGAAAAGTATGTAAGTACGGTAAAATTCTAATTATGCATAAAAGGTATAAAAGTGCAACAATTTGTTTATTGCTATGTTTAACCATAATTTGATTACAAAAACATATTATCCATTGTTCATATCTCGTCAAAAAACCAAAGATTAAAAGAAACGAAAGTTTTACGACCAATATTCGCGAAGATAATCCAAATTTTTCCGGCGAAACGAATCTGAAGCGTCTAAATCACGTTTTTTTCCACGCGCCGCATGCTGAAAGAACGTCGCCTCCACTGCTCACGTTCTGACTCTCGGAGTAAGTGCAACTTTAAACTATTGCAACATCAACAATCTTGGAAGCCCTAGAGAGCTTAGACTTCGTAGATGGGGGGCTCATCCCCCAGACGCCTCATTGGTATAATTGAGTTGAAAATTGCTACATATAATAGTTTAACCATCTCCATATAAGCTCCTACTTAACTAATCCCTTTTTTTTTAAGGTTTCTACGTAGTCAGAAGTCTACTAACACTAAATTTCAAAATTACCCCATTTTGAGACTAACTCCGCCAGCCTATTATTATCTAATTAAATTTTAAAAAATATGCTTTCTGATATATTAGAAAAAAATACGGTCAAGTGCTTATTGACTTGCCTGATAAGTGTTTTATATCACAAAAAACACATTATACGATGTGCTACTTCTCCTTTCTAATATGAATCATTTCCGATTCTTTAACGAGATATAGGGTTGAGATAACAATATTGATTATTTTTTAAATAAATTATTGACTGTTAGAAAATTAATTATTCATCCACTTTCAAATTTTGAATAAATTTTGCAAAATTATAAGGCTGTAAACAAAAAGTTTCTCAATAAAAACATTAATTTCGAATTTCGCGCTATTTTCGCCTGTTAATTGTTGAGTCAGCCATATCTGCCAGTTTTTTAATTGAAACATTGGTCCAGTGAGAAAATCTATGAACATATCAAAGACAGTTTTGAGGTTCGATCCTACCCTAGATTTAAACAATAATAGATTTGTTTGAAGGCTGGTTATGGTCGGTGGAAGTGAGGGTTTTTTGATGTTTGACAGACATAAACATGTTTACTTATCTTTCCTTTCAGCTTAATTGCTTGTCGTGACTCTTTTCGATGTTTTTAAGTATTAGAAATTAGTATAAATGCGAAGTTTACAATTAATATCAACAAAATGAGGATTTAAGATTTAAGATGTATGAATATTTCTAACCTTCAAATCTGTCGTAGGTGTCTAAATGCCCAACACATGTATACAATTTTTAAATGTCTTTGCACTACTTTAATCAGTTGTAATAATCAAACATTAAAAAGTAGAATAAAGTAATGAGATTCGATTTGTCCTATTAGACAATACTTAGTGAAACTCTTCACAGGCAAGCACAACAGCTTGTCCTTAACTTGTGCGAGTATTTCGAGTTGCAGAAGAGAAACGGTGGTCCTGTGGAATCCGTTTCATTTGTTCATGAGGTAAAAAGAATAATTGTATTCTTGGAAATAAATATTTCCAATTAGGTATCATTATTTTTAGAGAGTACATACTGCTCAAGGAAAATCCTATATGGCATTAGAAAAAAGAAAGAAAACAATCCAATTATTTCCTCTCCTGGAAAAATAGACCCCGTCGAAAAGAAAAACCACAGATCTTTTTGAAATAACCAACATGGAAGCTCGATATACACTCTACAATATGTACTAAAAAAGTAAGGGTATAATCTCTATTATAATATTGATTTACTTATCGATTCTGTAGTTTTCTTGCTAAGATACCACATTTAAGTGATTTAGTATGTGTTAAAATTGTTATTTTAGCCAATGAGGAATGCAGACAAGAAAATATTGCGCGAGGAGTGTGTATCAATCAATCGACTGTTTCTCGTACAGTAAAGCGATACAGGGTAACTGGAAAATATAAAAGGCACCCTGGTCAAGGATGAAAAAGATGTACAACGCCAAGAGATGGCCAATATTTGAAAATTCAATCTTTGCGAAATCGCACACTTACAGCTTTGCACCTCAAAAATGAATTACTAATCACAAGACAAATTAATGTAAGTTTCAAAACATTAATAAGAAGACTTAGAGAGGTTGGTTTAAATCCAAAACGTCCTGCCAGAGTTCCTAGGCTTCTCCCACTTCACAAAACTGAACGGTTATAATTTGTAAGAGCTCATGCTAACTGAAATGAAGACCAATGGAGAAAAGTTCTTTTCACAGATGAAACCAGGATACAGTTATGGAAGCCAGATGGAAGTGATAAAGTATAGCGAAGGTCTGGGGAATGCTTTGCAAAATGTAATCTTGAACAAACTGTTAGCTTTGGTAGCGGTTGCATTATGCTATGGGGTGGCATGAGTTAGGAGAGTCGTACGGAACTTATTGAGGTGAATTTAAGAATGAATGCTGACTGGTACATACACAACATCCTTGAGGAGCATATTTTACCTTGTGCCGGCTTCATTGGGTATGATGAATTCGTGCTAATGCGTTATAATGCCCGTGCACATGCAGCAAGAACAGTGGTCCAGGATCTTGAAGCTGTTGGGATTGTGACTCTAGATTGGCCACCACCAATGAGCCCTGATGCATAGAGCATTTATGGAGCATCTTAAAGCGACGTATACGGGCACGAAATCAAGCTCCTAACTCAATTGCAGAATTAAAAATTGCTGCACAGGAAAAACGGAATCGGATTCCGCAAGAAACGATCAGATGCTATCGCTAAAGCTAGAGGAGGAAATACTAAGTATTAAACTGTTTGATGTATTAAAAAATTGTTATATTGTCGTCATTCTTGTTCTCTCCAATTAAATGTTATAAGCAAAATCAGACTATTTAATTAATTCCTCTTTAAATCTATTATAAGGCCTCAAAATGTGTCAATTAATTTCAATTAATATATGTACAACACTTTTACACATTTAATAATGAAAAAACATTGTAAAGGAAAACATCAATATAAAACAAAATTTAAAACTAAAATATGCAATATGCTGTGTTTTTAAAGAGTTTTTTTGATAATATAGCTCTACCACTTCTTAATTTGATAAATTCGTCATTTTTAGCATGTAAAATTCCCGATGAATTAAAAATATCGACTATTGTTCCGGTTCCTAAAGTAAATAATTCCCACAGGGCTGTTGATTTGCGACCTGTTAACATGCTTAGTTGCGTTGAAAAAATAATGGAAAAAGTAGCGATGAAACAACTGTTAGAATTCATAGAAGCCAAAAAAATTATAAATAGTATGCAATCTGGTTTTCGGGGTAAGCATAGCTGTGAAACTGCAGTGCAGTATGTCCTTAATGACTGGAAACACAGTTTCGATCAAAATCCTATTACGGGTGCTGTATTCTTGGATTTGAGGAGGGCCTTTGAGACTTTAGATAGGGAAAGACTAGTTAAAAAATTAGAAAGCGTCGGTATAAGGGGTGAAGTGTTGAAATTTATGAATAATTACTTAATTAAAAGAAAACAGAGATTAAAATCGAATGACGTTGTATCTGACGAGATTGAGAGGAGCATGGGTGTTCCACAGGGTAGTGTACTAGGTCCATTATTATTTCTTATATATATTGACGATATAGTGAATACATCTGGTGATTGTTGTATACATCTTTTTGCAGATGATGTTCTTTTATATTTTGCATGTTCTGATCGTATTCAATTGGTTGACACACTTAACTGTACATTACAAAATTTATATTTGTGGTGTTCTTCTAACCAATTAAAAATAAATGTGGAAAAAAACAAATTTATGATAATCTGCAATGAGAAAAATTACAGAACTTTTTCTCGTGGAGATCCTATTATTAAAGTAGGCAATGAAACAATTGAAATGGTGGAAAAGTTTAAATATTTAGGAGTAATCATAGATAGACAACTTAAATTTAAAAAACATGTGAATAACTTAGTAAAAATAATCTCTTATAAAATTAGCTATATTCAAAGATGTTCTAATTTTTTGATAAGGTGGACTAAAACAATTCTGTTTAACTCTCTGGTATTGCCGTACTTTGTTTATTGCTCCACAATTTTGTTCCTTCTTAATCAAAATGAAAAGGCAAGATTTCAAAAATTGCAAAATAGAGCCATGAGAGTTATACTCTCATGTACAAGAAGAACATCAATTAATTACATGTTGAGGGAAATGCAATGGTTGTCGGTGGAGGACTTCTTTCAATATCAAACATTGATCTTTATTTTTAAAATCAGATCGGGTAGTTCTCCTATATATTTACAAAATCATATTAATTATAACAGAAATATACATGCAGATGACACTAGATCGAAGGAAGACTTTTATAACCCTCCAGTATTAAAGAAACAAACAGAAACCTCTGTATTCTTTAAGGGTCTAAACAGTTTTAATCAATTGCCCACAAATATTAAATGTTTAAAATCTCTAAATAAGTTTAAGCGGTGTCTGAAGCTGTATTTTTTTAATAGGGTCAATCCTTGAGACATGAACTTTCTTGTTTTTTTTTTTTTAGATTTGTGTTAGTTTAGTTTAGTGTGTCATTTCTGCAAAGCTTGACGATGTTTGATTGTTGTTTGTAAATTTAAAATATGAATTTAGTTGTTAAGATTTGTGTGTAATTATATTAGTCTATGACTAAATAAAGGATTTATATATATATATATATATATATATATATATATATATATATATATATATATATATATATATATATATATATACAGTGCCTTCATTTCAAAACGAACCATCCTTAATAACTTTCTTAAATAGAAAAATTTAAAAAAAAAGAAAAAACACATCAATTTAGATATACAGGGGGAAGTTTAATTTTGCATTTGTTAAAAGTCTGTCAATCACCTCCTCACCTCCAGCTAACCTCACTTTGATATGTCAAATGGGAACCCCCACCTTGTGACACATCATTGTAAGCAGCATAAAATTGTCTATCCAACCGTATAAAAAAAATTAAATCGGTTGACGTACAAGCGAACAGTGTGCAAAAATGTCTTGTAATAATGCATAATATATCGGCCTCGAACTTTAGTATGTCAAATGATTACCCTATAGTGTGATACATCATTTTAAAGGACGTACGATCTGCTATCCAACGATGTCAAAAAAAATTAAGTTAATAGACGTTATAGGCAATTAGGATGCAAAAATGTGTGTTAAATATAAGCAGTTTATTCAGTTTTATTCAGTTGAAGAAAATTATTTTATTAAATGTTCAAAATGTGCGCCGTTATTAGCGAGACAATAAAAAAGCCTATTTTGAAATTCCCCACGAACATTGGCAAGGGTTTCTCTGCTAATTCCTCTACATTCCCGAACAATTCGATCTTTTAAATCGTCAATATTTTCAGGTGGGGTTTTATAAACCTTGCTTTTTAAATACCCCCAAAGAAAAAAGTCTAGAGGGGTTAGGTCTGGAGACCGTGCTGGCCATTCAATTGCACCACGTCTGCCAATCCACGTCCCTGGAAAATGTTCATCAAGCCACTCTCGAATTGCCAAAGCGTAGTGCGGGGGAGCTCCATCTTGCTGGAAATGCAAATTATTTTCATTTAGTACCATAACAGCATTTTCATCCACTTGATTTTCTAAAGATTGCACAATGGCAGGGTATATTGTGTTTTCTAAAAGGTTTAAATAAATTTGCCCAGTTAAATTATCTTCCAAAAAAAATGGCCCGATGATTTCATTGCCATAAATTCCTGCCCACACGTTAATTTTTTCGGGATATTGAGTATGCCCTTCTCGGAAAAGGTGCGGATTTTCATTATCCCAGTATCTACAGTTATGTCTGTTAACCAGTCCATTTAGAAAAAAAGTTGATTCATCACTAAAGCAGATATTCTTAGGTAAATGGGGGTCCTCGTCAATTCGTTGGCACATTAATTCGCAAAATTGAATTCTCCTATCAAAATCGTCTTCTCCGAGTTCTTGAAGAATTTGAATTTTGTAGGGAAAAAACTTATTTTGTTTTAAAACTTTATGCACAGAGCCAGCAGAAATGTTGGTTAAATCTGCGACCTTTGAGATGGATAAAGTTGGATCTATTGCAAACTGTCCTAGTACCTCGATTTGGCATGCTTCATCTACAACCCTTTTCTCAATAGATTTTTTATTACAAACGGATCCCGTTTCTTCAAACTTTCGTACCAATTCGAGTACATATTTATGGCCCACGTTTTTGTCTTGATGCCTCTCGTTAAATGCTTTGGCGGTTCTACGAGCGCACCGATCTTCAGCTCCATAGAGAAAAATTATTTCTATTCTTTCGGCTAGCGTATACACCATTTATATTCACGTTTCAATTGGCGTCACAATGACAATTTTAACAATAATAAACAACTGGTGTTTAAAGATCTTAAAAATTTTATTTATTGCAGTGATTTCTTGTACCTATCAGGTACCGCAAAAAATATCATTGAAATAAATACACTAGATTGATTAGACTGCAATGAATTTTGCGATGAATTTTAAAACAGGCTTAGTTTTTTTCTCGCAAATATTTTAACTGTTTATTATTTTAAAAAAATATTTATTTTAAATTTAAAATAATATTTTACTCTATGAAGTAGCCATTTGACATAATAAAGTTTAATGTGATAAGGTGTCTATTATTACCACACATCTTTTCTTACTATTCGCTTGTACATCAACAGATTTTGTTTTTTTTTATTGGCTAAATAGGAGATAGTATGCCCTTTAAAATGATGTATCACACTATAGGGTAATCATTTGACATACTAAAGTTCGAGGCCGATATATTATGCATTATTACAAGACATTTTTGCACACTGTTCGCTTGTACGTCAACCGATTTAATTTTTTTTATACGGTTGGATAGACAATTTTATGCTGCTTACAATGATGTGTCACAAGGTGGGGGTTCCCATTTGACATATCAAAGTGAGGTTAGCTGGAGGTGAGGAGGTGATTGACAGACTTTTAACAAATGCAAAATTAAACTTCCCCCTGTATATCTAAATTGACGTGTTTTTTCTTTTTTTTAAATTTTTCTATTTAACAAAGTTATTAAGGATGGTTCGTTTTGAAATGAAGGCACTGTATATATATATATATATATATATATATATATATATATATATATATTTATGTCTATAAGTGTATATAGCTCAACTTAATTATTTATTTTCCTCAATTCATCCATAAAATGACATCTTTTTTTTATATTTATGTTTTAATGATTCAAAAAAGAAAACTAAAAAAATGTTGCTTTACTTACCGATAGTATTGAATCCATTTAAAGAAGCCTTCGGATACACCAGTTTTTCATATATACCGAACATGATCATATAAGTAGCACAAAACAGTGTCACCGGCAATATAAGACATCCCACAATAAGTACTGTTTTTCTGTCTATATGCCAGGGATGCCTGTAAAAAATAAATAAATAGTAGATTCTATCGCAAATTATACTGATCATCGTTTCTACGTTGTAATCACCGTAGCTATCTCCAAAACAGTGAAAGGTGCAAGGCCAGGTAGCTAAATTAGAGGAAAGTTTCTTTTTCTGGAGGTTATTAGATATATATGCAGAGTTGCCAAATTGTTTTATTATTATATTGTACAAGGTGTTATTTATATTTGTTAAATGGGTTGCTACCTCTGAAATGGTAAGGGATAAAAAGGTCAGTTAAATTAAACAAAATGTTTCTTGTATGCTAGTTTGGTAATAAGTTAGTGTGAACGGTTCTTTAAATTTGCAACCAGATCTAGTAGTGGAATGGTGTAAAAGAAATTTGTTATCCTTAAACGTTAACAAGTGTAAATCGTTAAGTTTTTACAAAACCTCAAATCCTTTCTTTTCTCAACATCATATAAATAATGTCCCTCTCTATGCTGTAACTGAATTTAAGGAATTGGGGGTAATTTTTCAAAACAACCTATTGTTTGATAGGCATATAAACAGTATAGTCTTAAAAAGTTGTAAGTTAATAGGATTTATAAAGCAAAACACCAAATATATAAGAATTACTAAGGCCATTACAACGTTGTTCTGAGTATCGCTCTGCAATATGGTGTTCTTTTTATCAATGCTATATAGATTGTCTGGAAAATGTTTAGAACAGATGTTTAAAATATCTACTTTTTAAGCACCATTTTCCTTGCAAAAACATCACTTATAACACTAGCCTGTTATTATGTAGTCTAAAATCTCTTAAAATTCATAGAGAACACGCTATGCTTATATTTTTATACAAAATTACACATTGCCAAGATATTGTTGGCTTGGTATCAATCCAGGTTCCACAGAGAAATCAGAGAAGTGGACAACTCTTCTCTATAAGATCCCATCAAACTAATTATGGTAAGAGCAATGTTGTGGAGAACCTTTTAACAAACTACAATTCAAACTTTCAGCATATTGATGTATTTTGTATAAATTTATGTAAAATAAAACAAATGCTTAATTTTGGATAAATATGTAATTATTTTGTGCCTCTTAAGTAATGAGTATCAATAACTGTTAGTATTGTTGTTGTATTGGCCACTGGTTATCATTGATAATAATAAATTATTATTGATAATAATAAATTAAATTTTTGCTGAAAAATATTCATAAAAAATAAAAATTTAATTTCCCAATTTTTCTTAATAAGAATTAAAATATACAGAAAAATATATGCATATACCTTCTTGTAAAATATAAGTCTAGTAATGTATAATTATTAATAATAATAATAAATAATAATAATATGGTGGTATGGTATGAGTGAATAATCCCTGGAGGGAGTGCGAAGCCGTTTGGCTTGTAAATAATAATAATAATAAAAACATCGAGCAATATGCGAGGCAGACGATTCAACGCCGCTACAGTTGAGGGAACAAGATATTACTTCTCATCACCAAACAGACCAAGAGAAGTTACAAACCTGGCTACGGAAGCCACTTCATGGACGGCATCCAAATGAGGTCAATCAGGATAATGTCGACAACTCAGCGTCGAACTACTGGTTGATTTCAGGACAGATGTTTCCGGAAACGGAGGGCTTCTTGTTGGCTATCCAAGACCAGGTTATTCCGACGAAAAACTATCGGAAGTTCATCATTAGAGATCCCTCAATAGAGAATGACCAGTGCAGATATGGCTGTCGAACATCGGAGACAGTCCAGCACATAACTGGAGAATGCCAAGCGTTTGCCGCAACCGAGTATAAGGAAAGACACGACTCAGCCGCTAAGATATTCCACCAAGAGTTAGCAGAAAAATTGAACCTATTACAGGTAGGAAAAGTGCCTTTTTACAAATACAATCCAGAGCCTATTCTTGAGAACAACCAGTTCAAGTTATATGGGGATCGAACGGTTCTGACGGATCAAACAGTTGCTCATAATAGACCAGATATTATACTAATAGATAAAATTTCTAGACGAACTACACTAATCGACATCGCTGTACCTAACAACAACAACCTAAGACCAAAATACAACGAGAAGATCGCCAAATACAAAGATCTGGAGGTGCAAATCCGAAGACAATGGGCAATGAACAGAGTCCAAACGATTCCCATAATACTCTCAACAACTGGAGTGATACCAAAGAACCTCCTGCAGAACATCAAGGGACTGGGTCTTAGTGAGCATCTGTATAAACCGATGCAGAAAGCAACTCTCCTAGCAACCGCGCGAACCGTCCGAAACTTCATGGGAAACACAGCAGACCACGTCACCTAGGACCCGATAACATGGAAAGGGTTCCCACAGAGCTTCATACTTCTGGTACCTTTGGGTACCTGGTATGAGTGAATATTCCCTGGAGTGCGAAGCCATCTGGCTTGTAAATCATAATAATAATAATAATATCCTTTATTTGCCAATAAAATTATGATCACATAACAAAGCAATGTCAGAGAGAGAAATGTTACAGTTAAGATAAAAACTAATCGACATTTCGATAGGAACTTTACACAAAGGAAAACAAAAGGAGAAAAAGACAGATACAAAATAATTTAAAAAAGTAGTAATAAGATCAGAGTCAGTTTAAACTGAACAAAGTTTTACAGTTTGTAAAATAAGATATTCCAATTTAAAAGGAATAAAATTTTTACACATAAAACAAAAGCATGAGAAAAACCCACTAAACAAAAAATATTGAGTTAAAAATATTGACATTACAAAAACTATTCATTAAAATTGAAAGAGTAAAAGCACCTATCAGACAGCCATTCATTTACGTGTCTCTTAAAGCAATTAATCGACTCAATTAGCCAGATTTCTTTTGGTAACATCCTTACAGCTTTAACTGCCATATAGTATGGTTCTCTCTCATAGAAGGTGGAGTTATGTAAAGGTACCCTTAAGTCATTCGCCCCTCTGGTAGTCATAACCATGTTTCCCCCATAAAACTGTCGATTTAGCGGAAATAATTCCGTATTCCTTCTGACAAGCATGACTAAAGATCTAAAGTATAATGAGGGAACAGTAAGCAACTTAAACTGAGTCGACATGAAGCTCTTGGATGTAGGTGGAAGGTGCATCTTATTATGCGTTTTTGAATTTTAAATATATTAATAGCCTTTCTTGATGATCCCCAAAAGGAAATACCATAAGAGACAAGAGATTGTATTTGCCCAAGGTAGAAAAGCCTAACAGTCTCTGCAGTGATGACCTCACGAAGCCTTCGGACTACACGACACAAACTGCTAAGTCTAGCAAGAGCTGAGATATGATGTTCCCAGTTTAAAGAGGGCTCCAAATGAACACCCAAGAACTTAACCTGTTCCAAAGTAGGTATAGATCTACCCCCAAGCCATACAAGCAGTGACTCAGACCTTGTTACATGCTTTGAAAAAAGAATGAGGCCAGTTTTATCTACGTTTAGAGTGAGGCCGTTATCAGAACACCACTGCTGCATTTTCAATGCAGAGTTTGTGGCACTTTTAAGACAGTCCCGTCATAGAAGTGTCCGCCAGAATCATTGATGTGTCATCAGCAAACTGGCAAACGCTATCCGCGGTAAATCCATCCCCCAGATTGTTTACATATATTAAAAATAATATGAGTCCCAGAATGGAGCCCTGAGGTACCCCCTGCAACAATTTAGTTCTATCTGAAAAGTAATGATGATTATTTTTAGCAAAGCAGACTGTTTGCTGCTTATCTGATAAGTAGGATTGCAGCAAACTGGCAGCAACATCTCTGACCCCATACGCACCAAGCTTTGTCAAAAGCAAGTTATGATCCACAGTATCAAAGGCCTTGGACAAATCAAAATATAGGCCTGCCACTTTATCATTTGTGTCAATTCTTTCATTTATATAGGAAATTGTGTTGAATATTGCCATTTCAGTAGATTTGTTAGGTCTAAAGCAGAACTGATTTTTACTCAGGATATTGAGTCTGTTTAGATGTTCAAATATTCTAGTATATAATTTTTTCAAAGACCTTCGACACTGCTGGAAGCAGGGAGATTGGTCTGTAATTTTTGATGCACGGACGATCCCCATGCCCATACATGGGTATTTATACACGATAATAAAATACATTTTATAAATATGACTGAATCCTCTCAATTTGCTCCTTATAAGTTTTTATGTTAAAATCACAAAAAAAATCAAAATCAGCCCAACCCTGATAAAAATGTATTTTATACTGATAATTTAACTCACATTTTTTCAATTCAAAAATATTGATTAAATAACTTGTTTACTTCCGCTTTTCCAGACTATTTTGACCTTTTTATCATGTAGCTTCGTAAACTATTTCTAATCTTGTATTTTTTGTGTAGATAAATATATTATCTATGAAATTGTCACTAAAGTAAATACACTACTGGATAAAAATAATAGATATATGTTAATTTGAGAGACTTTAAACACATTCGTTAAGTAAATGTAACTAAAACCACTATTTTTGTACCCCAGTGTAGTTTCAAGAAAATATAATATACCAATCTTTAAGGAGTAAATTTTACAGCATGACGTAATGTTATAAAAACCCATCGCACATAAAAGTGAATCAGTTTCCATAGAGGAAGACTCTATATGGTCTGTTCATAAATAAAATGTCCATAAAACTTGTATATGGAATGCCTAATTGCTTATTTATAAAATAACGGTTTGTAACTTTAAAATAAGTATGATACCCCAAGGGCAAAGTATCAAGAATGAGTATGATATATTTCTTAATATCCCTATTTGCTGTCTGATATCACAAACATATTTACAACCACTTAATGTAAACTATTTTTCTTCTAATAGAAGTAAAATTGTTGAGGTTTTCTTCAAGAATAAGTGATCCAAAAGGATTTAAACTAAAAATAACCATACAAATACATATTGAACGAGACAAGCTCCAGGTGAATGTAAAGGGCTTTATTTTGTTAGGCTTATCTACTTTCAGAAAAAGAATTTGTTTTTCAGACTTACTCAGATTATTACATATTATAAACTTATATAATATATTAAAAAATATTGCAGAAGGAATTTATAATGACAAGTGAAATCCATTATAAAATAATATAATTTCTTCAAGGTTTATTAGATAAAAATATTGACCATATATAAGAAAATATACAAAAAAAAATAAGAGAAATACCTCCTTGACAGTTCCATAAATTAAAGAAATGTCATGGATAGTCTAAATGCTTCACTCAAGATTTCATATTTAGTCTTTAAATTAGTAGTCATTACAAGTCTAGAGATATTTAAAACCCCATTATAGTGGTCTCTCTGATCCTTAATATTTTATTTTAAAGTAAAATTGTATATATCACACTTTAACTTGGACTTGAGTAAAAATTCTTGGCAAAAACAAGGTAATTTTAAAGTAAACCTGTAATTATTGACCTTGTTAATTATCCCCAATTAAAAACTAATTAGTAAAAACTTACCTATTCTCTCTATGAAGCAAAATATATCGGTTGTGTTCCTCAGAGAACATTTTTTCAGACTGTAAACATTAAGTACGCGATATCATTTCGTCGATGGCCGATAATATAGAACAAAAGCTGCATACATATTTGCTAATTATTTACGCAATATTTTTGCTTGTTTATATGCTATTATACTGGGTGTGACTATTTGAAAAAGTAATACAAGGTAAACACAAAGTTAACCTCGAAAATTTTTTGACAAGTAATTTTTCGATATTAGGATTCGTACATTTTAGGATATTTGTATTTTTCTCCGGAGTGAATTTATAATTGGGATGTTGAAAATTGTCAATAAACAATATTTTTATTGGTGTCGGGATATACTATTTTTATTTGGGTCAAGGTTACGTGTTCAAATAAACGAAATCGCGTAAGTCAACGTAGCAAAATTACGAATTATATTTAAAGTCTTTAGACAGTATTTATTGAGATCCTACAGATATTTGCTCAAATTAAGAGAGAGTAGTATATAACAAGGTAAAAATGTATTCGCAACAACTGATAAATTTTCTTGACAAAATTGCGAATGTAAAAAGTTTTAAATGAGGCATTCACCAGGACATTAAAAAGTAATTTTAATGAGAGCATTCGCCATGATGTCAATAATTTATTTAAAAAGTCAAGTTTTCTTTTACTGGTGCTGTAATGAGTGAATTTCAACAAAAATTACAAAGTCACCATAGATATACATAAACAAGGAATAAAATAAGGTTTCTAACTTTACTCTTGTTTTAATCATCCCAATAATATTCATCTTTAAAGTAAAGGTAATTATTTTGATTAAGCGAGATCTAAGAAAACTACGTTGTTTTGAAAAAATTTCGGTACCTACCACAAATTTCAAAGTCATAGAAGGTAATGATTGGAAATGAGTGAAATCTAGGAAAATGACATCTTTTTGGGAAAAATTTCAATATTCATCCCCTATTTCGATGTCGAAGAACACGATTCTGACCTTGATTTTTCATTATTTTCCCTCACTTTCCCGGAAAACAAGAAATTCCAAGCGTCACTTCGCAAAACAGTTTTATTTCAGTTAAAATACCGAACTTATGTACTTATTTTGAATGGAAGTAGTTAAAATATATTGTATGTAATATATTTCAATTATTTTTGCTCAAATTTTGGCAAACCAATTTAGAAAAACTTTTATTTTCAACGAAAAATCAAAAATACGTGTCGGAAACGCCATCAACCGTCAGACTATCTAAACTATTCATCAGATTCGCGAAAAAGAGTGCGAGGTTGCCAGATGAAAAATATTTTCGTGATATAAACTAGAAATTTGTCCATCTCAGTCAACAACATAGTTTAATTTAATGTTTAATACAGTTTCTGGGTAAAAATAATCTTAACCACTCAAAAATTTCGGTTGGTTTTAGTTAGTTCAAGTTTAGTTTGATTTTAGCTAATTTGGAAAACAGAAACTAACCTAAAATAGTCTAAATTGACCTAGATTTATACTTTTGTGGAATAAATTATAACATTTTTCCCTTACAGTTAACAACATAGTTTAATGTTTGTAATGTACAAAAGGAAGCCCGAACTAACCTAAACTGACCTAGATGTATTACTTAAAAAATGTTATTGTCCAGCAGAGACCAGGTGGAGGCGGGACAATATCTGCCAGGAAAGGATATTCAGAAAGATCATTAGCTTAGGTTAATTCAAGTTAGTTTTAGTTTTTCAAATTAACCAAAACCAAGCTAAACCTGTACTAACCAGAATATATGGGAATTTCAAAGAAATCATATTTGCAATCTGGCAACAGCGCCTATCGCAACAAGCACGCCATCTTCATCTGAACTATGCAGGCTATTATTTAATGGCGGGACCATTTCGTTTTTATTTGTTTTGATTTGTTTCTAGCGAATTTTCCTAATTTTTCCGATAAAAAAGTGCATATTTTTGAATTTTTATATAATACAGAGACTTCTATTAGTGTGAAATTTGTGGTTGTAATAAAAGGGTAACGTATTAGTGAAACGTAAAAGGAAAATTGATTTTCCCTGTTTTCCGCAAAATTAAGAAAAATATATGGAAAACCGAGGTCAAAATCATGTTCTACGACTTCAAAATAAAGAGTAAGTATCGAATTTTTTTTTAAAAAAAACTTATTTTTCCTCGATTTCACTCAATACCAAATGTTACCTTCAGTTTAGTTTCAATTTTTTGCACAAAATCGTTAAAATTTTGTAACAATTACAAATTTCACAATAGAAGTTTCTGTATTATATAAAATTTCATAAATTTGTACTTTTTATTTGGAAAAATCAAGAAAAAGGAGGAAAAAACAAATCAAAACAAAATAGCCTGTCATATCCAATAGTGTCGCCAGTCATTTGGAAGGGGCGTGTTGCCAGAGCATAAATATGATATCTGAGAAGGATCTGAAAAAGATTTTCCCCTTTTTTGATTTTTTTATTATGCACAATTTTGTCTCCAAATATTAAAGATTTTAAAGATCATATTGGCTATTGTCTGTTCCCATCTTTTAATTTTATATTCAGCATAATTTTCCCTCTAAATATTAACGGTTTTAAGAGGACCAGCTCCTTAACATTTTTTTAATTACAAGTACATTAGTTTAGATTAGTTTCAGTTTTCCCAACTAACCAAAACCAAGCTAAACCTGAACTAACCAAAAATTTGGGTTGATTAAGATCAATTCTACCCTTTTTTGACATTACAAACATTATGTTATTAACCGAGATGGATAAATTTTATAGTTTATACTACAAAATTATTTTAAATCTGGCGTCATAACAAATATTTCGCTTTTTCATTATTACAATGATCAATAATGTTTAGGAAATTTATTTTTGCTTTTTCATTGGAGATATAAGTTTTTCTAAATTTATTTACCAAAATTTGTGTAAAAATAGTTAAAATAAACTACATACAGTGAATTTTAACTAGTACCATTATTCAAAATGAATACAAAAGTTTGGTGTTTTCTTTAGACATAAAAGTGCCTTGTAAAGTGGTGTTTATGGGTTATTCAGGAAAATAAGGAAAAATAATGGAAAAGCAAGACCAGAATTGTGTTCTAAGAATTTAAAAATAGGGGGCGTGTCGAAATATTTTCCAAAAAACATTGGTTTTTTTTAGATTTCACTTAATTGAAATAATTACTATATTCAGTATTTTATAGCATGTAACACATATAAAAAATTAACTTACCCATATAAAATATCTATGATATCCATAAAGGAAAATTGCTGATCACAAAAGCAGATTACACCTATTGCATGATACATACCAAAAAATCATGTAAGTAGCAATAATTGGACATAATTTATATGGACGAATTTGTTTTGATATGTAGTAAATTTTACGAATGGTTAGAAAATATTAGTGACAAGTTGGAAAAAAGTCTTGTATAATGTTTATTTTTGATCTTTTTTATCAACTCATTTATGGAAGTTGACTAAATTATTAAAAACGCTTTTGTAGTGATTAAAAAATGTTTTCAGGTTACTTAAAAATTTATTTTATAAAAAATAGTGTTTAGTGTATAAACTAGTCATTATTTTTACATTTATTTAAGCACATGTAATTAATCTCTCGATTTTAATAAAAATTAATAGAACTAAACTGCGTTTAATAGTACATTTCGAAATAATGGGTGTTGCGAATAAGTACTAGTTATCACCATTTTTATGCACTGTTTTTTATTATTTCTCAATGTTTTTTTTTAGATATCAGCACGAATTAATAGGTCTTCTATTCAATAAACACCTTAAGACTTATTTGTTTATACTATTAACGACATTGAATTTTATTTGGATAAACAGCCATAACCTAACTTAATTGTGACATAACACCATAGACGTAAGAGAAATTAAATGCTGTATTCTTTTGAGTCAATTATCACTGATCAAAGTGAAACTGATAACTTCATGTTCTTTTGAATATAAATTTACTTGTCATTTGGTCGAAGTGATCATGATGATTTCAAGTGACAGAACTGAAAGTGATAATTACTCAAAGGAATATACTTATTTTTGGCTTACTCTTAAAAAGAGATAGATAGTTTTCGAGGAGTAGTATCTCTCTTTCTAATGTAGGAGCTAAGCACGATACAACAAACCAGTGTTGCCATCCTTGGATGTAAGGAATTCGGTAGATGTTTCGTATAAATTCAGTAGATTTTCAAAATGGCATATTATCCACTATAGCCAACGATTAATTCGATATTATGAATGCTTCGAGCATACATTATCAGCACGCAAAGCTTCGATGAGGGTGGTCAACAAAACAAAGTTCGGAGCGAGAGCGATAGCATGATCTCGTATTCGCCCTCTCTCTCTTTTTCTTTTTGTTATGTAACATTCGTGAAGTATTGCATGCAGCCTCCATAGTGTGTGCTCAAATTATGAATGACATTAAGGATTTTCTAAAACATCATTTCATTAATTTTTATAAATTGCGAATTCATTGGAAAGTTTCACAAAAGATATGTTTTAGTGTTTCCCATTATTGAAATAAATCTTTCTTTAGCTTGTCCATAGAGAGCAGATGCAGAGCAGAAGAGCATTATCTTTCCATTAGGCAACTTTTAAAACAGGTTTGTATTGCGAGTGAACAACTTTCTAAATAAATTTCATTTGATATTTCTGGGTAGCTATTCTGGTTCTTCATAGGAAGTGATCATTCTCTTGAGAGAATAGGGACAATCCCATCCTACGGTTATTCTCTCGATCGTGTATTACCGTATTCTCGTAGGATGTGATGGGAGATCGGAAACAAAATCTAGTAAGCTATGTTGCCAAGCGTCAAAGGTGTATGTAACCATATAAATTGTGCATTTAACCATAAAAAAGAATGTGAATATGGACATAACCAGCATAACCCTATTTAGCAAGTAAATGTTCGAATTTAAAATGAATATAATAATTAATATTTTTTACCTATTTAATATTCTTAATGAGAGAAAAGAATTAGAAAGGGAGTTTTATAGAGAAAAAAATAAATATGTAAAAAAACAAATCGAAATATTTTAGTGGTTTGCGTGAAATTAGTATCACCTACACAGATGTAAAGGATATGCGAAATAAAATTAACATTTTCATTTCCTAAAATACAAGTTTAGTTTATTTTCTACTAGGTTGGGAAAAGAAAGATTTCCCTTATTTTTGTAAAAATGCTATTTTTTATACTCCCCATAAATATCGGGGAATGAATATACAAAGTAAAAAAACAAAATGAAATGTGTAAAAATTTATTTCATCAATAAAATACATTCTGCATACTTGAAATATATATATTCCCATATTAAAAAATTATTATCTATCTATCTTTTGAAAAACATCTAAATTTATTCTTTACGACACCACATCTTTCAACGGTACTCCATAATGAACATATATCTATTAAATCTTTCCTCTGGTATTCCCAATTGTGAAATATCTTCCAAAGGCTATGACCTTAAAAGAAATCCTGAAAAAATTAAACTTGGTTCACTTTTCTTATTATATTTAAACATATTCTAAATTAACAAATTATCAGTTTACTGTACAATTAATTTACCTGAATCTCCAATGAGGAAAAATGAATCTGGGATTCTTCTATAGATCATTTCCATTATATTGGAAATGTTAGATTCATTCCAAATATAAGAATCATGGGTACTACTAAGAAATTTAGCATTTATATTCATGATTTATAAAGTCTCATCGCAAATTCTAGGTCATCTGTTACTGATCTTGTAATTGCAACATGAGTGCTGTCAATGTACCCTAAAATACCAGGGAAATTATATTTAGTATAAAACCTAAAACATTATAAAAATCTCATATATTTCAAAATTATCTTACATATTACCTAGTTAACATCAGTTTTTTAAAAAAACAAATTACATTTAAATTTTAAGTTTACAAAATACGTTTTACTGCTAGCTGTATATAATTTACAATTTAATAGAAAATTACCCAATTGGACAAGCTCATAATTCATTTAAATTTTGTAGCAATTAGATCCACTCTGAAATAGCATCATCTCTATTTAAAGCATCTGGGTTTTTCTTCTACAATACTCCAACTGACACTTGGGCGACTCACTCCAGAAATATATTCAACCCAGTTATTTTGTGGTAGCTGCTAGTCGCAAAAAATCCAAGAACCTACAAATATTTATGTTTTAATAAAATTATATTAATATGGGTACCTAAATCTAAAAAGAAAAATTAATATTAGCTTAACATTCTCCAAATTTTTTAAGAGTAACTATGGCAGGTAATATATTACAAATATGTATAATCCAACCAAATACCAAGTAAAAAAATCATTAATGACTTGCTACTCTTGCATATGCTAACTTTATAGTTACCAAATATTAACATGACTTCTGGCAAAGATGATGTTGCCTCCTTTCAAGCCCTGAGAATTCTATAAATTGGGTTATTTTTAGTACAAGATATCTTCTTTGATCTTTACCAAGCCAGTAAAATAAATTAAATGAAGTAGAGTCCGCCAAGTTCCACAAATATTTATATAATAGTTACTTACCTAAACAGCTTCGTGAATTCTGAATTATTTAAATCTCCAAATCGACCCAACCGTGGTAGAAATCGACGATTATAATTTGCCATTTGCTTTTCCGTTAATCTGACATCCTCAGGTCCATCATGGTTCAAAATTACTTCCTCAAAACCCATTTTATATATGTATATTTGCGAGCAAAAATATTTTATAAAATTTACAATATTTTCAAAACAATCATGAATTTTCTTGAACTTTTATAACCTAAAAATACCGCATAATGACGGGAATGACAGTATCGTTCTCTCAAAATCTTGCCGTTCTCTTGGTTCAGACTAGTAGAACAAGTTCTCTCAAGATTTGATGGATGTGACCATCGCTTAAAATCACGAGAATACGGTTTCATACTTTTTCGTGAGAACCACGCCCACTTTCCATCAAGATGATCGTTCTGTCAAGAACGAGAATAGCTACCTTCTCCATCGATACACTGAGAATCAGGGTATTTTTATAAAAAAAAAAGTCGATCTTAGGATAGGATTTTTTTCCAAAAAACGCCTTTCACTGTCTGAGCTCATATTTCGGTAAATATAATTCGTCAATGGTAATATTAATTTCTCTTACGTCTATGGATATATCTGGCGTTAACAATGTAGCAACACAACCTTCAATCTTATCAATTGTTTTTAACCTAACTTTTTTTTGACCTCCCTCTTATCAGTAAAATATCCCCAGGAGAAAAATTAGTCATAATTTACTTATAGATTGTTTTTATTTTGTGGTTTCGGTTTGGTGATATATTTAATTATAATAATTATCATCATGTGAAAAAAATACTATCGGAAAATTAATGCTTACGGATTTACAATCTTTATCAGTGACAAAAATAGTCGGTTTAATTTCGGAATAAGCTGTAGATCGCTTTAAAATGTTAATAATTTTTGTTCCAATTATTTTTGGATCGTTTTTTTGCTATTCAGAGTCTATTTCGCTCAACAAAACAATAATTCTCTCGGTAGATTATTCAATACCATTTGTGAGGTCCGTAAATAGTTCCATTGAATATATATTGGAATTTTCAAAAAGAGTTGATGATGGTGTTAAGGTTAGACACTTTTTCTTTGATAAAATCTTACTAGATACATTCAAAATACTTTTGAGATAGAAATTACTGATTTATGTGTGTGATTTGTGACTTAAATTTATAATCCACAAATGTTTGTAAAGTTAAAATAGTAAAAACATGTGCCAAAATAAATAACTTAAAAATATATATGTCTTCTATTTTTATTTAGATCACAGGTCCACCACGAGTTACAGTAAAAACCAAAAATGCAACTCTGGAAGCTCCCCTCATGATCGTCACTAGACAACCAAAAGAATTGTTGTCTTGGAAGCTACCACTTACAGTGGAAACTCCAGATGGTGAAGAATATTACATGAACACATCGAGGACTTTGTGTTATGATATTTTAAAGCATAATAAATTAAGTAGTAAGTATTGTATGTCTAAAAGGTAAAAATTTGCAAAGCGTGAAAAGCATGAAAATTATGTTTTTTTGAAAAAATTTCGTTCCTCACTCCCTATTTCGAAGTCCTAGAACACAATTCTGGCTTTGATTTTTCACTATTTTTCCTCACTTTCCCAGAAAACTCAAAAAAAGAAAAGCATCACTTCACAAAGCACTTTCTTCTCAGTTAAAAACCGAATTTACGAATTTATTTTCAATGGAACTAGTTAAAAAATATTGTACGTAATATATTTCAATTATTTTTGCACAAATTTTGGCAAACCAATTTAGAAAAACTTATATTTTCAGGGAAAAATTAAAAACACGTCTCGAAATCGTCATCAACAGTCAGACTATCTAAACTGGCCGCCGAATCACGTAAAAAGGTGCAACGTTGCCAGATGTAAAATTTCTTCATAATATAAACTATACGATTTGTCCTTCTCAGTCAACAACATAGTTTAATTTTTTTTAATATTCAGAACAGTTTCTAAGTAAAAATAATCTTAACCCTTCAAAATTATTGGTTGGTTTTGGTTAAGATAGGTTGGTTCAGGTTTAGTTTGATTTTGGTTAATTTGGAAAACAGAAACTAACCTGAACTCATCTAAATTAACCTAGATTTAAAGTTTCCTGGTATAAACTTTAAAATTTACCCATTACAGTTAACAACATAGTTTAATGTTTGTAACATATAAAAAGGGGTACAATGAATCTTAACTTTCCAAAATTTTTGATTAGTTCTAGTAAGTACAGGTTAACATTAGTCTTGGTTACTTTAAAAAACTGAAATTAACCTGAATTAATCTGAACTAACCTAAATTGACCTAGATTTATTAATTAAAAAATGCCATTGTCCAGCAGAAACCACGTGGAAGCAGGACAAGCTCTGCCACTCGACACTTTCTGCTAACGGACATAAGCAATATGATCAATTCATATTATCCGTTTAAAACTACTGGTATTTGGAGGGAAACAAACAAAAGCAACTATAATCCTTAAAACCTTTAATATTTAGAGTCAAAATCGCACATCAAAGTAGTGGTATTTAGAGGGAGACAAACAAAAGCAACTATAATCCTTAAAACCTTTATTATTTAGAGTCAAAATCGCACATCGAAGACATAGACATAAGAGTAATTAAAAGTTCTTCAATAGTCAAAGGAAAAGGAAAACATTCTTTTTGGAACCTTTTCTTTCCAATTCAAACAGAAAGAGAAGATTATTTAAAGAAATCGTTTTTGCAATCTGGCAACATCGCCGACTTCAACAGTACGCCATCTTTAGCGAACTATGCTAACTATAATTTTTTGGTGCCGGCGTTTCCTTTTGATTTTGTTGTGATTTTTGTCGTTTTAATTTTTCGGATTTTTTCGATAAAAAAAGTGCATATTTTTGAATTTTTGTATAATACAGAAGCTTCTGTCACTGTGGAATTCGTTGTTAAAACAAAAGTTTAACGATTTAGTGAAAAAAATTGAACCTAAAGTGAAAAGTTATTTTCCCTGTTTTCCGCAAAATTGAGGAAAAATTATGCAAAACCGAGGGCAGAATCGTGTTCTACGACCTCGAAATAGGGGGTATGTATCAAAAATTTTTTCAAAAAAACGTCATTTTTCTACTATTTCACTCTTTACGATTTTTTTCCAATAATATTATATTTCGCTAAGCATTATAATTATTTTTTAGGATATAAAGAATTAGAACATGAAAACCCTATAGTTTCTATATCAACAGCTTCGAACAGCAGTTTACATTTCAATATAACTGTGGATTTTCCAGAATATTTTCAATTAGATCACTCCACACCTTATACAGTAGAAATAAGTCCAAGCCAACCACAGTAAGTAATTTTTTGTATAATTTTTTAAATAACTTTATTAGTAAAGTTAATACATGTGATTTACGTAAATACATTACTAAATATTTATTTTTCTAAATTATTAGTAAGTTCTAGAATATGAAGAAATCACAAGTAATAAAAGGTGATCATTGACCTTTTTTATCTTAAATATTTTTTAGGTTGGTTAATGGGCCAACTTAATGGTTTATTGAATAACTATATCTTAATTACTAGCCATCAGAATAACTGATTATTTTTAAATAACTTCAAAAAAAAATAGGAAGTTCTTTGTTTTGACATTGCTAGTTTTATTCTACTGGAATTTTTTTCTACTATTTTTCTCTTCATCAAAAAAGACCCGAGTCTTCAAGACACATTTGAATTTTTATGCAAGTTTTTAAAAAAAAATTATGGATTTATCTGTTAATATACACAAGGTTATACTTGGTTATTTGTCCCATATATTAAATTTTTGACATTATGGCCGTTCCATAGTAACAAATACATCTTCAGAAGCTGTGATTAACAAACTAATTAGTGCTTATATATAAATACAAGACAGCAGATGGTGTAATAGCTATTTAAACTTTTTCAATAAACTGCTGTAATTTTGGGTTTTTTTGGTCATAAACTTAAGAAGTTGATCTAATTTTATCGGTTTACTACGAAATTTGACGTCCTTTTCTTAAGTCTATAACAGGATTTGCCCCAGGGTTCGTTATTGGGGCCAATTATCTTTTTAATGTACATAAATGACCTACCTATGGGCAGAGATGCTGCAGATTTTAAACTCTTTGCCGATGACACCACTCTCTCGGTTTCAGATGTATCTCTGGAAGGGGCTTTGGGCAGGTTGGAAGCGGCACGGTCTGGTGCTAGGGAGTGGTTTGATGCAAGTGGACTACTTTTGAATGAAAATAAAACCAAGCAAGTGGTATTTTCTCTGCGTGACGTGGGTAAATATAAATGGGGATTTGCTGAGTGCTAGATTCTTGGGAGTCCAGATTGATCCTGGCCTTACTTGAGAAGCTCATATAGAGAAGGTATCAGGGAGGCTCCGTAGCAGCCTGTTACTAATACATTATCAAATAAAAAAACGCCCGTCAACAAGTATTTTTGAATATTAAAAAAATGTGTGAGATTTATAAATATAATAATTTATATAATTATGCAACAATAGAAAAGTAAAAACATGAATATTTTACCGCGTTTTCCATATTTATTCATTAACAAATGAGTATTATAACTATTTTAAAAAATATATGATACAAAAAAAAATGTATACTCAGAGTAATACAGGGTGTCTCAAAAGAAAGTACACATTTGTTTTGCTTATTGCGTGAACGCAACTATTCCGAGCGGCGCGGGGGGTATGTCAGTCGGTAGCCTGGCTCTTGGGAATTTAGTCCCTATGGAGCGTTTCTCGGGAGCGAACCGTGCTTTGTGCGTACGTGAGTTTTACAAAAACGGTAATTCGGCGACTGTAGCGCGTAGAAAATTCTGCAATTTTCGACATATTCGTCACTTAAATGATGCGCCAAGCGCTCGGCTTATTGGAAAATGGGTCCAGAAGTTTGAAGAGACCGGTTCAACACTAGATAAACCAAAATCCGGGCGTCCGAGGTCTTCGAGAACGGTCGAAAACGTAGAAAGTGTTACTCGGTCTGTTCGTGACGACCCAAACGTTTCGATTCGTAAGCGTGCTGTTGCTTTAAATGTGCATAGGTCATCATTATTCCGCATTTTACACAAAGATTTAAAGCTGAACCCCTATAAAATTCAGTTGGTGCAAGAATTGAAGCCTCAGCATGCTGGTCAGAGGCTTGACTTCGTAAACCAGATGACTGAAAGCTTTTCAACGTTTACCAACATCTTCTTTTCGGATAAAGCCCATTTTCATCTTAATGGCCATGTAAACAAGCAAAATTGCCGCTATTGGAGTGCAAACATCAGAAACCTCTACATTCGCTGAAAGTGACTGTATGGGCTGCGATGTCGGCGCGAGGAATTATCGGCCCGTACTTTTTTGAAGATGAAAGGGAACGCACAGTAACAGTGACTTCAGAGCGGTATGTGGAGATGTTAGACGACTTCTTCGTGCTTGAACTGCAAAATTTTCCTGGCTATAACCAAAGAACATGGTTCCAGCAAGACGGAGCAACTTCACACACGTCCAACATGTCTCTGCCACGATTGCGTGAAATTTTTCCTGGCAAATTGATCTCAAAGTAAGGTGACATAAGTTGGCCTCCACGCAGTCCTGATTTATCACCTATGGACTTTTTCCTATGGGTTTATGCCAAATCAAAAGTTTACTCCAACAAACCGACTTCCCTGGCACAATTAAAAGAAAATATCCGCAACGAAATGGCAGACATCACGGAGAATACCTGCCGTGCCGTCATGGGCAATTTTAGTGCTCGATTAAATGAATGCCGTGAGCGCAACGGATTACATTTGAACGATATCATTTTTAAAAAATAAATTCCCAAACAATGTATTTTAATATGTAATAAACATTTTTTCAATAAAGTCCTGACTTTTTTTTAAATCGATTTTTTAAATGTGAACTTTCTTTTGAGACACCCTGTATTAATCACTTAAATAGTCTTCCATGCATTCCACTTTCGAATATCCTATTACCGACTTAGAAACATTCTACCTTACCGGCATAAGAATTTTGCCGCGAAAATTTGAATATATAAAGTTTCAGATTATGAAGTGTTTCAGAACTTATTTTCAAAGAAAGAATATTAATAATTTGCTCACAATTATTGACTTATTCAACGCAACGGAATTAATTTTTTAATTATTTTCTTAAAATTATTTATAACTACTTATTTCATTTTGCAGCAATTTATTGTGAGTAATAACATGAATTATGAATTTTTAAACGCATTTGAATTAACAAACAAAATACGACATTGTATTCAGAAATTTGTTATTAAGAAATGAATTGTTAATAAAAAAAAATATTTTTTCGCTAAAAAAATATATTTTCATATTCTTGGGGCAATTTTCAGCCAAAAATATCTGTTGTTAATTTTTCGTTCGACGTATTGTTTTTAAGTAAAACATTGATGAATATTTGAAAAATGAAATTTTTCGTCAATTTTGATCTTGAATAACTTTTGAAACAATAAATATTTCTTAATTCACATACCAGGAATTGATTGTTCAAGTTAAGAACTACAAACTGAGATTAATTGCAATACGAAAATAAAATGGTTTTATTGTTTTTTAGCGTTGTAAACAAATAACTTTCCATTATTCATTATCTATGCGTTGCTGTGAGAAAGAACGCCTACGAGCAGGCTTCCACTTACCTTTATTGATTTTTTACAATTTTTTATTTCATTTTGGAGCAGTTACGATTTATAACGTCACTAGTAATAAAATTCTGAACGTTATCTAATTCTTATCAAATTTTCAACGCAATAAGCTGAATTAATACATGAAATACGACAGGCAAAAATGGAGGTGTTCGATTGAAATTTTTGAGAAACGTTTTTGTAATTTATTATTGATTTGCCCTACGATTTTTGTCGGACAAATATTTTTTTGTTATAAATACGTCATTACGAAACGAAAAAAGTAAAAATGGGACTTACATGTATCAGGAAACATAATGACATCATATTGACATATTGAGGGTGGCGGACCCCACATAAGCCCCATGATTTTTGTCGGACTAGTTGACTACTGTGTTTTAGACATATTAATTAAGCACTGTTGCAAAAATCAGACTTACATGTATCGAGAACAGGGTTGGGAAAAAACACGTTTTTTTAAAAAAGAACAAAACATTGTGTTTTATTTTAAAAACAAAAAAAAAATATGTTTTTTATTAATTCCTAATTCCTGTTTTATTTACCTTGTTTTAAACATGTTATAAACTTCATTTTAAACAAGTATTATACATAGGTTTGAAAAAAAAAAGTGTAAGTAATTAAAAATGTTTAATTATTTCGATTAACGGTTATAATGTCACTGCATTTACTTTTTTTTTCTTTCTCTTTCTCTCTTCTTCAACTTCTCAATGCTTCACGTCCACGTTCTCAAGCGAGCTATCTGGATTCAGCGCCCTCATAACTGCAACTAAATTAGCCGCTTTCTCTGTTCCGAGCCTATTGTGTAATTTGGAATGTACCAATCCGAAAGTGGAAAATAATCTTTCGATTCCTGCAAAAGACGCAGTCGCAGTAAATAACTGACTTGTGATGTCGAGCATCCCTGGATCCAGTTTGGTCCCAAGTGATTTCCACCACACTGAAACGTGCGTTTTCTTTAAAAGGTCTTCCTTAAACGTGTATTCCAGAAATGGAAAACTTATCGCACGATACGTCAGGACATTTTTCATTGCTTGCGGACAGCTTGAATCTATGAACTCCATGCCCATTGTGTCCTCCTCTTCTGATAGTCCTTCACCTTTATAGTTAGGGTCTAATATATAAGCAGCAAAATGTGCAGGTGTCACTGCGGCTTTAAATCTTGTTTTAAGTTTATAGGTTTCTTCTGGCAACCAGTCCGATGAGAGGAGATCTTTCCATATATCTGTACAATCGCTTAGGACGCATATATTTTTCTGAATGAGATCAAGAGCTTTTGATACTTTCTTCAGCTTTTTGAGATAGTTCTCAACATTTTCTTTAAACTCAACATCTTGGACATTCCCTTACGATTGTTAAATCTAAACAGACCAGTGCTCGCTGCATACTTTGACAAGACAGTGCCAGTTGTTGACATATGATTCGAGACAATCTGCTAATGTATTCCAACGTACATCTTGAGGTAGTACTAGTGCTTTCTCACCGGCTTCCTTTTACTTTGCTTGTGGAATTAAATTCGATTTCGTTTGGCTTTCTCTAACTAAACACAACAAAAAATTTGGGAAATCCCTGCGATTCACCAGTATTTTCGCCGCACGTCAGGGGAATCCCGCATACTGATTTCAAAGTTGCCATCTCTTAGGTAAAAAACATACTACAAAATAATAATATTTCTAATATAGGATACTATACTATAATCCGGCCAAAAACAGTTCAAATAAACGGGGAGCTACCATGACTTTATACCGCACACAACTGAGAACAACTGAGACCTTGTAGGCTATGTTTTTTAATTTCCAAACGTCTGTTCATTGAAACTTCACAAAAATATCTCAAATCACAATATGCCAAGTTTACAAAATTCTTCCATTTTTTTATGTATTCTAAAATTATTTTCTCTTATACATAATTGAAAAATATTTTAACAGTATTCGATAACTACTATGGAGAATATAATACATTTAATTTTAATTTCATTTGACATTTAAGTGACAGTAATGAAACGTTGAACTTTATTTTTATTTGCAATATTATATATGACCTATGTACAACATAATTTTAAATTTGATTTAATTTAGCAACAATACTATTTAATATTTCCAATTATAGTATTAATATAATTAGTACCATTTTCCTTTTAATAGAATTTATGCAACTTCATTACAGTGAGTTAATACACAAATTACATTAATTTTATGTGTATTTATTCAAGATGCAGTCTGGAAATAATCACGAATGTAAATATAAATGTTATTAATTCACTATCTGATATTTTGGAGCAAAGCAGAAGAGTTTTCTTATGATTATTGTATTTAATAAATTGCACACCGCGACTCTTGACAACAAAAAATTTTATGATTAAATCGTATATGTATTTTATGTGTGTTTTAAACATAGTGTGTATTTGTGTAGTGTTTTAATCAGTGTTTTAAACGTACGTTTAAAACAAATGTTTTAAACATTGCCAACCCTGATCGAGAATCATAATGACGTCATTGTCTGACTCCACGCATGCTCTATCATTTTTGTCGGACAAACATTTTTTCGTCGATTTTATCATAAAATAAATACTATTGCAATGAAAAAGAAACTTACATGTATTGCATTGTAATACATCGTCAAAATGACGATTTCACGAATTGACAGCTTCGAAAGGAACCGTCGCCGAAAATTTTTCCAGAGGAAAAGTTTGTCGGACTCGTCATAGGGAAGCCGCTCACGAAGTTTGGCATTTACATGAGTTGGGAAAATGTCATGTCGCTGTACTGGTGACTATAAACACTAACTTATGTAGTTGTTACTATGAAACGGCCTTAATGATAAAAATATTTGTGACAAATAACGAAGTATAATCTTGTTTATATTACATTTAAAAAAAAAAACAGATTCTTCAAGACACATTCGGACTTTTCATGCAAGTTTTTCTTTCTTTCAGATATTTTTTTTATAACTTTTCCACTCCCTCCCAAAAAGTTCGTATGCTTCAAGCAGTAGGTTCTAATTATGACACTGTAATTTTAGAAGTTTCCTCTACCAACCCTATTTGTACTATCGTCAGTATACAGAATGTTAGCGTAAGTATTGATTTATCAACTTCTTAATTCTCAACAAAAATTTTTAATCTTACGTGTTAATTGTGGCATTTTTATTAATTAATTAATTTTTTATCTACTCTCACTTTACAAACCATTTAAAAAAAAATAGCCATCTTAAAAACTAGTCGTAACTAAAGAATTTCACTTAATATCATTCTACACTTCTTCAAAGTAATATGAAATATGTCAGAATGGTTTTGAATATTGTAAGTTTGAGATATTATATAGGGTGTTCTCAAAGCTGAGTCATTTATTTTAATAGCTTGTAAAATTCATAAAGAGAAATTAATTTACCAAAAATTGTTTATGTAAAAGTTGGCAAATAAAGAAATTATTAACAATTATTTAAAAAATTTAAAAACTGTAATACAAACCTTATTTCATTATATTTGCAACCACTGCATTGTAAAAACTTTGTTTACTACACTGAACAGATTACATCTTGTTTTGCAAAAAGTGCTCAAAATTGTCACCATTTGTCTTGCTCGACCTATCCATAAGTGACTACACGGATAACATCACTAGCATTTTCAATGCGCTGTTGTAGTTACTCTACAATATTCACTTACCCATCGTGATAAACTAACTGTTTTAACAGAAAAAATCGCAGGGCTTTAGATCCGGAGAATGTGCAAGCCAAGAATAAGTCCATTTCGCCCTATCCATCTATTAAGAAACACATTATTTAAATGTTCTTGAACTTGTGGTAGAGCTCCCTCCATCATGAAGAATGTGGCAGATTGTTTTGAAGAAAGTCTAAATAATTTTCATCTATCAGTCTATTTGGAAAAAAGAAAGGCCTTATAAACATGCCATTTACTATGCCAGGCCAAACATTTACTGAAAATCTGTGCTAAAAATGACTTCTTTTCACTGTAAAAGTGGCCTTATCGGTAGCCAAAATAAATTTGGCAAAATTGTCATTTATGTTATACTGATGTAAGAGCCAGTGACAAAATTCAACTCTTCTAGGATAATCTTCTGGTTGCAACACTTGTACCCGTTGATAACGGTACAGATAAAGTTGTCGTAGAGTTTTTCACATTTTACTATGAGCAACTTCTACTTGAGTTGCCATTGACCTAGTACCCGTTGTTGGGTCGTTTTCGACAATTTCAAAAATTTCTTCTTTCATCTCCACCATTTTGCGTGGAGGAGGTCTTCCAGCATGACCTCCTCGTTATTCCTATAAACACCCGGTGTCACGAAGTCTTATAACTAAATTTACAAACATCCATTACAACATTTACAAAGTTTTTACAATGCAGTGGTTGAAAATATCATGAAATAAGGTTTGTATTACAGTTTTTAAATAATCGTTAATAATTTCTTTCTTTGCAAACTTTTATATAAACGAATTTTGGTAAATCGATTTCTCTTTACGAGTTCTACAATCTGTTAAAATAAATGACTCAACTTTGAGAACACCTTGTATAATAGTGAACTTAATGGTCTATTATTAGAGCAAGCAAAAGGTCAAATAAGAAGTATTAGGATTTCTAGTAGTATATGCAGGTGTATTTAAGTAGGGTCAATCCATTTTAAAACACTCAGTGCAGCGAAATTTTTAACGGGAATAAAGAATCACCTTTATTTTTTTCTTGTATAGATTTAATATAGGATTACTTGCTATAGAAGTTTCAAGCTTTTGATCTTTATTTTTTTCTTATATAATTTTTCAAAAATTGTATTTTGACAATATTTAAAATTGAATATCTCAAAAGGAACTGAGTAAAAAATTATAAAATTAATATAGATTACATCTCTTTATGATATAAATATATGATAAAGATTTGGTAACTAAGACCCAACTTGTTCCCTTGTTAAAGTATATCAAAATTGAACTTTTATTTTTTCTTCATAAATATATTGAAAACATTTTTTGACGTTTATTGAAACATAAATATTATCCATACTGAATATATTAACCCTCCTGATTACTCACTTTTGATACGTTTTAACAGGTTTTTTTACCGTATTACAAGAACACGCTTTGCAAGTAAACTTAACTGCCGAAACTGCAGAACCGATTCACACTTAAAAAAGCTACGTTAAATCATAGACAAGGGGCGCGGTAGGTGTGAGACTTTCTCTCTTTTCTCTTTGTCAACCTCAGTCCATCCACTCCTGGATGTAGGTCTCTCTCAATTGTTTCAATCTTTCTCTATTATTCGCCAATCTTATCCACTGTTTGCCCGCCACTGTCCTTACGTCGTCTACCCATCCTTTTTGAGGTCTTCCCGTGCTTCTTGTTGTCTCCATCGGTCTCCATTCCAGGATTCTTCGTGTCCATTTGTTGTCCCCATATCGGGCTATGTGACCAGCCCATCGCCACTTCATCTTTGCAACCTCCTTCACGATGTCTTTGACTTTCGTTCTGCGTCTTATCTCGGTGTTTCTAATCCTGTCTCTCAATGATATTCAAGCATGTTTCTTTCCATCGTTCTTTAGACTGTTTCTAATTTTTTAACGGACTTTTTGGTGAGGGACATGGTCTCTATTCCATACGTACACACCGGTAATATGCATGTGTCGTATACTTTTCTTTTTAGATTTATGGGAATTGAATTATTTTTCAGGATGTTTGCAAGTTTACCGAAAGCAGCCCATGTCAGCTGTGTTCTTCTTTTTATTTCAGCATCCTGGTTTGATTTCCCTAGTCTGATGTCATGACCCAAGTATACATAGTGTTCGACGATTTCTATCCTCTGGTCTGTATGTTTGCCTGTTCATGGCTCATTATTTTTGTTTTGTTGTAGTTCATTTTAAGGCCTACAGATGCGGATACGTCATTTAGCTATTGTAGCATTTCGTTCAATTCTTGAAGATTACTTGCTATTAAGATTATGTCATCAGCAAATCTGAGATGGTGCAAGTATATTCCGTCGATGTTTATACATTTGATGTCCCGTTTAAGTTCCTTAAAAATGTCGTCTAGGACTAGGGGGTGAACAGGTTTGGCGAGATAGTGTCCCCTTGTCTCACTCTCCTTTGTAGTTTTATAGGGTTCGTTTTTGTCTTGGTGTGAGACGGGAAGCAGTATTCTATCTGCGAAGTCAGAGTTGATCAAATTAGTTTTAAACGTAATTAGAATTGAACAAACATCTTTCTATTGCATTATTTTGTATGGCCGAATGAAACCGACCTTCGGCACTGGCCGCACGCGTCAAGAGCTTGACAACAATTCGATATAAACATACATACCAACATTATTCTGTCTCTTTTTATTGCATTTTTTCTTCAAACCACTCTTTCTTACTGTTTCTGCTGTGTTCTAGTATTAATTTTTTTCGTTTTTTTTTTAAACGCACTCTCGACTCGACTTTATTGCGTTCCATAATTCAGAGCGGCTGGTATTTAGAATATGTTATAGAATATCTAGATGTCTTGTCGAAGGTAGGATACCCAGTGGATGGAACAACGCTAACACAATTTTGATATATAAAACAGGCGACCGGCGACTCGGGACAATTATAGACCTATATGCCTTCTCTCCCAGTTATACAAAACCTTCATGAAAATCATAACTAGCAGATTGACGAATACATTCGGCACATATCAACCCGTTGAACAAGGAGGATTCAGAAGGGGATATGGAACATGCGACCACCTGCATACACTAAAAATATTAATAGAAAAAATCAACGAGCATAATCTGCCTCTGTACATGGCCTTTGTTGACTACGAGAAGGCTTTCGACAGCGTAGAACTATGGGCTGTTGAAGAAGCTTCGGTAAATAGCAAAATAGACTCGAGATACAGGAATCTATTGCATAATGTCTCTGTAGACGCAACGATGATAGTACAACTTGATGACGAGCTAAAGACGAACCGCATCCCAATCAAAAGAGGAGTAAGACAGGGAGATACAATCTCGCCCAAATTATTTACAATGGCCTTGGAAGACTTGTTCAAATAATTAAATTGGGAAAATAAAGGGATAAACATTAATGGTAGATTCCTAAATCATCCGAGAAATGCAGATGATATAATCTTGATCGCATCCGACTGGAATGAGCTGCAGTCAATGATAAACGACGTCCATGAAACATCGCTCCAACGAGAATTAAAGATGAATCTCAGAAAAACAAAAGTAATGTCAAACTCAGACGAACAACAAATTGTAACAGTAAATGCAACCGAAATAGAACAGGTGAATGAATATATATGCTTAGACCAGGCCATAAGAGCGAGTAAGGACAACCAGACAGCCGAAATAACACGAAGAACTCGATTGGGATGGACGGCGTTCGGAAAACTCTCCTATGTTTTGAAAAATCAGAAAATTCCCTTATACTTAAGAACCAAAGTATTTGATTGTTGTATATTGCCGGTTCTAATATACGGAGCGCAGACGTGGACCTTTACAAAATCAAATTTGGACAGAATCCGCAAAACTCAAAGGGCTATGGAACGCCACATGTTAGGAATATCACTCAGAGAAAAAAAAACGAAATGAGTACATAAGAAGAAAAACCAACGCATTTGACGCTATAGAAAGAGCAGCATCACAAAAATGGAAATGGGCAGGCCATAACGAACGAATAAAAGACAACCGTTGGAATTCAGAAATTGGAAAATGGCGCCCATATGAAGGGAAGAGATCTAGAGGCAGGCCACAGATAAGATGGAAGGATGACATAGTCAGACAAGCCGGCTTGATGTGGCAAAGAAGATCCCAGAATAGAGAGATTTGGAAACAAATAGGATCGGCCTATATCCAGTTTTGGAAGGATGAAAACTAGGCTAAAATGAGTGAATAAGATATCTACAAGAATGCTTTTAGCCTAAAAATGTTAGTGGCTCTGCAGCTCTACAGTACTCGTGCAGTAGTCGCCACTGGTACATGTATCCTAGGTTTTTTTTAGATATTTCTGGTTATTATTTTATTAGATACAGACGTTTTGTTTAATAATTTTTAATTGTTTTGATTAACTAATCTTGTTTTAGTTTTAAGGAAATTTTGATATATTATTTTTAATTTCAGTTTTTATACAATGTTACTTTATTTTTAGTGCCCAGTATTTGATTTAAATCAAGATATAACTTTCCGAGGATTCTATGAAACATTCACTACAAAAGGAGGGATCACAATACCTGTAAGTGCAGATCCAATAGAGGAATCTTAATTTTTGTCATTTTATATCCGAAATTAATTAATTTAAAATTTTTCTCTTTTATTTTAGAAATACAAATTTCCCTACGGTTTCTACATAGTTTTCGTAGCAAAAGCAAATGATTATGAATGTACAAGAAGTTACAATTCAATAATATCGGGAAAAAGACACAAAGTTTTGACCTTGACTATTAAGCCAAGTATTACTTATAGTGATTATTTTTATGCTGTGACTTTGACTCTGTCTGCAATAGGTAAGTTTTTTCATTTAATTATAAATATTTCTGATTTAGTCTCCTCAAATTACAACGCGATTAAAATTTTAAGAGCATCTTAACTATTCATTCACCTTTTTTTAATCCTTTTAGGTGCCTTTTATATTGTGTTTGGTTTGGCATTTTTCTTCTGTTCAAGACGATATTATGTTCCCCGTCAAATGGAATATGCAGTAGACAATGGAACTACTGCATCATTAAATTCAAGTAAGATTTTTATATGTAAAAAGCTTTTTTACTCAAAAATAGTAGATATTAACTTATTTATTAGATTTTTAATTCTTTCTAAATAACACAGGCCAACAAAAAAAATTGTTTGTAAAAACTTTTTTAATCAATTTACCTTAATCATATGCTGAAATGCTGAAACCATATTTGGTATCAGTTTTTTTTCATCACCCACAATTTTCTCACAATATGACATCGATTATGTATTTCAAAAAATAGGGAAAATTTGACATATAAAAACTAAAAATCATAGGTTTCCTTAATGATTACTAAAATCCGAATATTAAGTGCTTATTTTTTTGTATTTCCTCTCCCTTTCCTCTGTAAAGTTTCTTGTATAGCTTTTTCTCCGATGTGATGCATTTTGATGTTCTCTATGAAGTGACCAACAGTAATCACTCCTCATGATCCTGGTATTATTTCTCCATCTCTTTTATATCCTGATGAAACCGTTCCCCTTGCTCTTCAATCATATCACCTAAGTTTTCAGGAAAGAAGTCAAAATGGTTATGCAAGAAGTGGACTTTAAGGCTCGTCAGACAACCAAGATTTTTGAACTTGTCTATTATATTAGCTACGATAAGTTCATAGTTAGAGGCTTTCACACTGCCCAAAAACTTAGTCACAACTTCTTTAAATCATATCCAAGCCTCCCTTTCCTTTGTACTCATCGTTACTTCAAAGTTGGAATCGAACATCAATTTATAAATATCAGGATCAACGAAAATCCCTTCTTTCAGTTTAGCTTCTGATAAATGAGTAAATCTTCTACACAAATATTTAAAACAATCACCATCTTTAGGTAAAGCTTCTACAAATTGTTACATTAAGCCTAACTTTATGTGTAGTGGTGGTAAAAGAATCATTTTGGGGTCTATGGTAAATATTCCTCTCGCTGAGTGTCAAAGTTTTTCTTACTGGCCATTGTTTTTTGGATCCATGTAGATTCCTTGCTTTGCTGTCACATTTACATATAAAACATGGAAAATTTGTAAATCCCTTTTGTTCACTAAGAAGCATGGAGAAAACTTTTATATCTCCACACAGCATCCAATCATGAGCTGTATAGTTAATTTTCTGTAAAATTATATTGATTTTCGTAAGTTTCCTTCATACGGACTGAATGAGCAACAGGCAGTGAAGCATAAGTATTTCCATTATGTAATAATACCCCTCTTAAACTAGTTTTTGATGAGCCTATAAAAAGTCTCCAATTTTCGTTCTTGTACTCGATGCCAAATGCATTCATTAGATTATCAATATCATGGCAGTAAACTAAATCTACTTCCTGTCTAAAAAACTGAGCAAACTGTGCATCTCTTGTTTGATAATGGTAAATAGATGTTCTAGATTCCAATAAATGATTTTCTTGTAGTCTGGAACCAAGCAATTCGGCTTTTTCCTTGGTCAAACCCAATTTGAATGATTTTTTGCTCTCTCCATATCATGAGTATTGCTAATTTAAACGCTCTCTTCTCTTTCTTATACCATTTCCTAAGATCCTCGACATAAATATAATACACTTTGTGAGGAACTCAACATTTGTCTTGATTACCGATTTCTATACAAAAATATGCAAAGGATTTTTTTTACAATGTCAGTAAGGTTCCTTGATGTTTTTTTAATTACAAAGTCACCACATATATAACAAAACGCGTGAGGAGAGTTTTTATAATCATGCGGCGATCGCCCCCCCCCCCCCCCCCAGAAACTTTGAATTCAGGAAAATAGACCCGATATTTTCTTTATACTAGAATTATGTATGCTGCTGGCTTCGAACATACCCCTGTAGAAGTAGCATAACGTCAGAACTAGGGCCCGGTTGTTTGAACGCTGAATAACGTAATAATATTTTTATTTATATTTGAAAAAGTGTTGATAAACAGTAGATATTTAATTTCTTGCTACACACATACCGATTTTATGCTATCCTTTTCTAATTGCATTATTTAAACAAGTATCATCGGTACGTCCTTCGAACATACCCCTGGGTACGTCAATTCTGAAAATAAAGTATGAATATATGGTTACCTAAATTTTTATTATTGTTATTTTCAATATGTAAACAATCTAACAATATTTACCGATAAAAATAAGTTTTTAAGCCCCTTTTTGTTAATATTAATTGTAAACTTCGCATTTATAGTAATTTCTAACACTTAAAAACACCGAAAAAAGTCACGACAAGCAATTAAACTGAAAGACAAGATAAGTAAATATGTTTATGTCTGTCAAACATCAAAAAAGCGTCTCCCCCACCGACCATAAACAGCCTTCAGACAAATCTATTGTTGTTTAAATCTAGAGTATGATCGAAGGCTGCTGGTTCCCCCCCAAAAAAAAAGAGCTTTAAGTTCAGGATAATAGACCCAATATTTTCTTTTATACTAAAAATATGCATACTGCTGACATCTCCCCCCCCCCCCCCGTCAACAACTTGTTTTTTCTTGCGATAGCCCCCCCCCCTAAGAACTTCGAATTGAGAAAAATAGACCCGACCCTGCCTTTTACACTAGAAATGTGAATGTTGCTTTTGCCCCCCCCCCCTTTCCGGCCGACAACTTGCTTTCGTTTGCCATACCGTACTTTTGTGATATCACGCCCCCCCCCCCAAAAAAAAAAAAAAAGAGAAAGAGAGACTGGATGCGCCTCTGAACTGGAAGAGAACAAACAGCTGTGTAATTTATCAGAACTACCAACCTAATAACATTTATTTTATTGCCAACCGTATAATACTAAAATCTATTGACAACTTAATAATATTTAAATGAATAAAAATATTTTTTATACATTTTGAATAATAAAACTTATTTTTATTTAAAATTAAAATGTAAAAAATTAATACGAATTTTTTATAATTATATTCAGAATCAGGACATCAAATAAGACAGGAATTAGTTAAAATTATTGAAAAAGTTTTTTCATCGTTGGCCTGTGTAATCTAAACTTCCTAAACCAAAGAATATCTAAAGATGAACACTTTCTCTTTTTATATAATTCTGTACCGAATGGATAAACTTTTAATTACATAATAGTTTTATCAGATAAAAAGTAATTTCTGAAATTATTTTACAAAAGAAATTTCAACTTTACATTTACCATTATGTATATTTTTGTAAATAAGTATTTTCCCAATTTTTTTGAGAGTCCTTTCATACCTGGCTACTTCACAGCGCTTGTAAGAAATGCTGCTTCTTGAAAATATCGCAGCAGTAGCGCCGTAACGTTACAGAGTAACCACGTCTGAACGAAATCTCATAATATAGTTTAGACCAGCTTATTTTGAACTGTGGGCGATGATAGCTGTAGTTTTCTAGTTAAATAGTTAGTATTTGCTTACGATGCAGTTAAAGAATTGCCGCCGAAATAATGTAGTAGATTGTAGATTGCGAGTGGATTGTTAAGAATTTTTTTGCCTCTTTACAGCACTTATAAGATGTTTTGTACATTACTCTGATCAAATGTAAATTCGGGATATTTAGACTTTTCATTAAACAAGCGACAATAAGACAAACGCTGTACTTGTTTGTCAATAAAAACACATTATTCTAAAGATATAATAATTGTGCACGTATTGTTAGTTATGGATTCTCGAATAAAGAAATTTTCACCTGAGAATAGATGGAGGAAGTGGTCACAATTTTTCAATCTGCGAGTAACGGAACCGTGAATGAAAAACTTTGAATGTACTGTTTATTTTTCTGATCGTCCAATGATCGTGAAAATGGGATGCCTTGGCCGGTGCAAAATCCAGATTTTGGTCCCATGTTTTTTTTTTCATATAAGTGTTTATGAAAACTTTGGTATATTAAGGTACAACGAATGTTCGAAATATAGTATGATCGAAAGTTAAAAATGACACGGGATTCTTTTGAAATGAATACTTGGTCTTTAAAATCTTGCGACCGTGTAAAAAACAAGTCATCAAATGCATTGAAGTAAATTGAAGTCCCCTACCTACATTTGTTATATAAAATGTATGACTTTTCTTGATTATGTTTCAATTGAACCTTACATTTAAATAAAAGACATTTTACTAATGATAATAACCCACCGGCTATAAATTTCCACAATTCTTTATTTTTAATATTTAAAAAACTATAACAATTGTTTCGTCACCACATTGCCTTCTTAAGATGGCAGCGAATAATTCTTTACCATCTAAAGAAGGCACTGTATATCGAAACAATTGTTATAGTTTTTTTTAAATATTAAAAATAAAGAATAGTGGAAATTTACAATTAGTGTGTTATTATCATTAGTTACAATCAATTTCCACCAAGTGTCAGCTAAATCTATTAACTTAAAGGACATTCTTTAAAATATCTTTAAATGTTAATTAGCTTACAATATCAAAAAGTTAACTGGTCCAGACTATATATTGAACAACTCCACATACATGAACATTCCAGAACACCGAACACACAACACACTGAGCACACTGGTATAATTTTGCTTCGTTATTTTTTTGTTTGGCTATTGTTTTATTTTATTTAGGAGTCGTAACCATTTCGGAGCAAGTACCGTCCGCATCAGGCGATAGTGCAGGTATTTAGAGATATTTTCGTGGATTTGGTTGTGAATTTTTGGTGAATGGTGTCGCATGTATCAAACACACATTAACAAATATTACTTCACCGGATGATCAGACACTTGTAAATAAATAACACTGCGGTTGGAAGCTTTCTTTGGATCTAATAAACATAGAATGAGAAATAAAATTAATATTTTGCTAGTTTTTTAAGCGAATTAGACAGTTTGTTTTGCAGTTTTGCTACGTTCATAGTTCTATTGTAAACCGCGGTCAAAATTCAACAAATTTTGGTAAATTCAGCTTACTAACTAAGTTTTCTCCATTAAAATTCATTCATAAAGTCGCCAGATTTTCTGTGACCGAATCGTGGAAATCCTGGAGTTATCATGAAGTGTTTTTCATCGTGAAACAATCCTGGAATTTTTAGACTTTTACAAGTCAACGTAAAAATATTCATGCCATCGCGTATAAAAAAATAGTTATACTTTCAAATGGCTATAACTTCTATAATAAATAACGTTTACGTTCCAATATGTAACGTACGGTAAAAATTGGTGCATGCTAAAACTTTACCAGCTCTTCTCCAATCCGATAGATGGCAACTGAAACAATTTACTTGAAATCGGTTGCCTTGGCCCGGGAAATTCAAATAGTCGAATCATAGGTATATTCTTTTGAGTAATTATCACTTTCAGTTCTGTCACTTCAAGTAATCATGATCACTTCGACCCAATGACAAGTAAAGGCATATTCAAAAGAACATGAAGTTATCAGTTTCACTTTGATCAGTGATAATGTACTCAAAAGAATACAGCCCATGTATTTCCATAACCTTAGAAAATTTAGTTGAAAATGATTTTTTGCAGGCTAGTTAAACCTAGAAATATCATGGACTTTTTTATTCCGAAGCGCTAAACATCCTCATAATGGATTACAACTAGAATTACTTTTGCGCTAAACGTGTGCATTTTTTGTAAGACCTTGTTGGAAAGTATCAATATAATCATATTCATATAAAACGTTGTTATGCATAAGTTATGTCTTTCATTCTCAATTTGAAATGCAAAGCGGTAAAATCCTCAATATTATTATTGTACCAAGCCTTCGCTAAAATAGGGAACTTTTTTTTGAGTGCAACCATTTCAAGGTCACCGAGGTTTTCCGATGGCACTCAATTGAGTTAAACTATTGATTATATTAGTCCTAATGTGGTTTTACTTCTCTAATGTAGCGCCTAATTCCGCGTTAATATTTGTAGGAAATAAACCTAATAAAAATATTTCATCACATTTCTCACTTTTGTTTTTACTACTTGGAAAACAATCAAACTCGAAAACATTGCAAAATAGTGATCTACACGCGGATAATTTGAACAAGGCTGGGTTAATTAAAATCACGATTTAAATCACTTGATTTTTTCCATAAAATCATGATTTAAATAAAAAATATTTATTATAATATTTCAAATAATATATAAACAAAAATTCACAAACGACTGAATGTCATAAATTTTTAAATCAAATAATTTAGATTTATTTGAAGCTATTTTCTTAATATAAAATCGGCAATTGTAATTTTCTCTCCTCTCAGATATTTCAGCGAAAATAATTATTTGAATAAAAATTACACCATTCTACTAAACCAAAACACAACCAGTAATATAATAAAATGAGCATGAATTATTACCCTTCAACAATTTATAGACAAATAAGTCCTGACAAGAATTTTCTGGCAGTAAATGCTGTTAAATACTACATAATAACTGAATAAAAAGTGGTTTAGTTTTTTAATTATAGAAATATTTTATACCTACCATGTTGGGCATTGGTTATTATTGCCATCTCTAGGAGAGCATACCGTCTTAAGCCAATTTAACAGTAAAATTTTATTATATATAGCGTTAAGTCACAAACTTGTAGTTGGGTAATTAGAGATGTACAGAAATTTTTTAGTGAGTTTTTGGTAACTCCTTATATGTTTTGCGTTGCAAAACATGTAAGTAAAAATACAAATAAAACCCACTTATGGCTGGACTCCGTATATCATTTCTGTTTTTTTGAGAAATTCGATTTAAAATTAACCTTTAAAGTCATGCTTTTAAAAGGGTTTTAAAATCGAACTACCAACATTCCGAACTTCAAAAAAATGTCTAATTTCAATAAAAACTGGCTAAAATATTGAAGGTTTATGGTGCATCAATCACAATGTATAGTTTTTAAAGATTTCTTGCTTACTAAAAACCAGTTTCAAGTTACAGTTACTAAATCATATTGTATTTTATAAAAAAAAAACTTGTGCTTGTTTTAAGCAAACCATTTTTTTGTGACTAATGAGTTTTTTTTTAAATGTATGAAAGATGAGATGAGGCAAATGAAATAATTTATAAAAAGAATATTTTATTAATTTTTCTAAATGTATACAGGGTGTAAAAAAATAGAGTGATAAATTTGTAGAGGAATTAGTACTCAACAAAATAAGAAAAAAAGTTCCTATAAACATATTCTGCAAAGTGTATTTTAGAGAATGTACAGGTCTTCAAAGCAAGCAAAGAATAAGGTTTTTCTTGTACCTTAACTGCTTAGAATTTGATAGTATCAATAAACAGTGTACGACAAAACAAATGCACGAACTTCTATTCTCTAATATATGGCTAAATAACATAGTCAAATGGACTTAAATTTAAATTCTTTTACTTATTTATGATCGCGATGGACTCTTCTGCTAAAAAAAAGACACAAACAAAACTAATTTATTTTTGTATCAGAAAAAAATTAGTTTTGTTTACAACATCACTTTTCGTTTACGACAAAACATATGCACGAAATAACAGGAATTTACATTCTTCATGAATTATAAAAAATTATCAACAAGTACCGTTTCTCTCTTTTGAACATTGTAAGAATGTTTATAGAAAACTTCTACGCGTTTATAGTCGTTCCTGGTCTTTCAAAGTCATCGGTCATATGATACAAGATTTTAATGAAAAAAATGGCTAATAATAAGTACTCAGTGCAAGTAAAGGAAAAAATAATTAAATATTATAATAGTGGTGAATCAGTGACATCAATTGCAAAGAAATTTGGATTTCATCATAGCGTAATTTCGCGAATTATAAGCCGCTTTCGTTCTTCAGGCTCGTTGACCACTATCCACAAAGGAGGTCGTCCACGGAAAACCAGTAAACGGGACGACCAGACAATAATTAGATTAATAAAAAAAGATCCGTTCATATTAGCAAGGTCAATTGCAAATCGATTACCACTATATAAAGGGTTTTCCAATAAGAGGTGTTATTTTGATATTCAAAGAAAAATGCCATTTTTTAAGATAAATGATCGGATATTTATTACATTATAAAGAGGAAGGTATGCCGTTAATGATGGAAAATAACATCAGCCAAATGACCACCACGACCATGCCTACAGGACCATATCCTTTTCATGAAATTTTCCATAACCAAATCGCAAAGTGGCTGCCCTATGTCCTCGATAGCCTCACGAATTCCATCTTTGAGGTCTTGAATCGACGCTGGGCTGTTGGCGTAGACCTTGTCTTTCACGTGGCCCCAAAGGAAGAAATCGCAAGGTGTCACATCACAAGATCTCGGTGGCCAATTGTGATCACCTCTTCGAGAGATAACACGGCCCGGAAACTTTTCCCGTAAAAGATCAATGGTTTCGTTGCTTGTGTGGCACGTAGCGCCGTCTTGTTGAAAGTAAACGTGGTCCAGATAAATACCATCCAATTCCGGCCATAAAAAATCATTAATCATCTCTCGATAGCGCAATCCATTCACCGTAACTGTTGCTCCAGCCTCATTTTCGAAAAAGTAAGGTCCATAACCGCACCAAACAGTCACACGTTCAGGATAGAGAGGCTTTTCAACAATAACTCTTGGGTTTTCCGAGCCCCAGATGCGACAATTTTGTTTGTTGACGAAGCCACCGAGGTGGAAATGGGCCTCATCGCTGAAGATGATTTTTCGATGGAATTCCGGATCATTTTCATGCATTTCAAGAACCCAATCAGCAAAGGCACGACGTTGTTGATGATCGGCCGGCTTGAGTTCTTGCGTTAACTGAACTTTATAAGCCTTAAGACCCAAATCTTTATGCAAAATACGGTGTAATGACGTTTGTGGAATCCCTAATTCCAAAGAACGACGAGGAATGGACAAACCTGGGTTTTCTTCAACACTTTCGGCTACAGCAGCAATATTCTCGGCTGTTCTTGAGCGACGTGCACGGGTTTTCTTCTTCACATAACTAACTTGTCCCAACAGCTCGAATTTTTTCACCAATTTCTTTATTGCGCTCCGACAAGGTGCTTCATGACGACCCAAAAATGTTCGAGTTTTACGAACCGTCTCTGCCAAATTTTCACCATTTTTATAGTGAATTTTAATAATTTCAATGCGTTGTTGAAGCGTGTATCGTTCCATCTTTATTTATGGCGTAGTTTCTACTTGTCAAACGTCAAAAACTTACAGCTTCAAAAGTGACATCTACCGAAATAGCGGGCTTTTCAAAATGACACCTCTTATTGGAAAACCCTTTATTTCTGAAAGATCCATCCAAAGACGAGCTGTTGAAGGTGGATTGAAATCATACCGAAGTGCCAAAAAACCATTTATTTCCGCCAAAAATAGACTAGCCAGAATTCAATTTGCAAAGGAACACTTAAATTGGAGTACAACTCAATGGAAGACCGTACTCTTTTCTGACGAGTCGAGGTTCAACTTGAAAAATTCGGATGGATTTCGGCTAGTACGCAGACCTAAAGGGCAACGTCTTAACCCTCGCTATACGCAAGGCACAGTTAAGCACGGAGGAAGAAATGTTTTGGTCTGACGATGCTTTTCCGGACATGGAATCGGACCAATTCACAAAATTAATGGTATAATGGATCGTTTTGTGTATAAGGATATCCTAAATACTGTTATGTTGCCACACGCAGAGGAAGAAATGCCACTTAAGTGGAGGTATCAACATGATAACGACCCAAAACACACTGCTAAATGTGTGAAAGAGTGGTTCGTAAACAACTAGATGGCCAGCGCAATCGTCTGATCTCAATGTAGATCGGAAAACAAATCGCGATAATTGCAAAAATGCGGATGACCTTTTCCGACAAGCGGAAACTGCATGGAATGGAATTTCCGATAAAATTTTATCTAACCTTATAGAGTCCATGCCACGCAGATGCGAGGAGGTTTTAAAAAATAAGGGCTACGCAACTAAATATTAGTTAAATTTTTATTTAAATGGAATAACCTAAAAATGTGCTATTGTTTTGTCGCATAAAGAAAGTATTGTTAATTATGAAATATGGTTTTTGTTGCTTTTCATAACAATAATTTTTGTTTTGTTTTAGTAAATTTAGTTTGTTAATTTTGTAAATAAATAAAACAATTTGAAAAGCAATGTGTTGTTGTCTTGGTATTAGGGCATATTTTAATATCCACAAGTTCGTGCATATGTTTTGTCGCACACTGTACATAGTGTAAAAGTTTTTGTTTTATCCATAAAGAGAATTGTATTGAAGTGAAAAACACATGCAACTTATTAGCTGTTTCTTCGGCAATTTAAATACTTTTAAACAATTTGAAATTTTGTCATTATGTCTGTTACAGCGGTGTCCAACCTTTTTCTTTTTGCAACCACCTTCTAACAATCGGAATAACTTGGCGAACCCCCTGTGCAGTCATTAGTAATAGTAAATGAAACAGTAAAATTGGGTTATAAAAATTTATTTTACATATTAAATAATAGTTTATAGTGAAAAACTAAAACATAATCGTAAAACATTGACGGAGAAACGTTATTGAAACTAAAGCGATAGCTTAACTTAGAAAAAAAAATTAATACAACATGAATACAATAATACAGAACTTGAAAAATATCCTCAATGGGATAATTTTGCCTGTTTAGTGGAACAAAGAAGTTCAAAATTTGGTTCGATGTCTGAAAGTTTGAGTCTTAGATCGGGTTCTGCATTTAGTCTATTTCTGTACTTTCTTTCTTCTTCTTCTTCTTCATCCAGTCCTTTGCGTCCACTGCTGGACATAGGCCTCCCTCATTCTTGTCCATTGTGCTCTATCTTGAGCGATTTGCATCCAATTTGTTGCAATTCTCTTGAGATGGTCAGTCCAACGAGTCTTCCTCTACTTCTTTTGTCCAATCTCGGCCCCCATTCGAGTAATCTCTTCGTCCACCTTTCATGTCCGGTCCAGTTCCATTTGAGTGTGGCAATTCGGGAAATTACGTCGGTAACTCCTGTCTCTCGTCTCAGGTCTTCATTTCTAACTCGGTCACGCAGCGATATACCTAGCATTGACCTTTCCATCTTTCTCTGAGCTATTTGCAGCTCTTTAGAAGTTGCTGTTGTCAGTGTCAAAGTTTCGGCACCGTAGGTCATAACCGGTAACACACATTGGTCAAATGTTTTACGTTTTAAAGAAATTGGTACGTTGCTTTTAAAGATGTCTTTAAGTTTTCCATAGGCTGCCCATGCGAGATTTACTCTTCTCCGTAGCTTGCATGTTTGATTATCTCTTGTGATCTTTATTTCGTGTCCAAGGTATATGTATTTTTCCACAAGCTCTACTTCGTTGTCTCCAATATTGATATTTTCACTAGGTACCAGATTGGTCATAAATTTTGTTTTTGATATATTTATTTTAAGACCCACATTGGCGTACACTAGCTGAAGTTCATATAACATTGTACATATTTCCTTGAGATTATAGGAAAACAAAACTATGTCGTCCGCGAACCTCAAATTTGTTAATCTTAGGCCGTCTACATTCAGGCCTTTTTTCCCAATTAAGTTTTTTACAGGCGTATTCTAGTACTGCTATAAACAGTTTAGGCGATAAGGTATCATCCTATCGGACTCCTTTGCGAATTGGGATATGATCCGTGTTTCTGTGTAGTTTCACCGACATAGTTGCATTCCTGTATATATTGTAAATTAACTTTATGTATCGATAGTCAATGCGGCATGCTTGTAATGCTTCCATAATTTTGTCAAGCTCTACCGTATCAAAGGCCTTATGGAAATCTACAAAAGCCAGAACAGTTTAGGCGATAAGGTATCATCCTATCGGACTCCTCTGCGAATTAATTATCCGTGAAACTGTGTTGTTTGATAAGGAAACAAGATCAATTTTCTTTTTATATCGGCAGACTTTATTCTCGTTCTTTCTTGCGCGTTCGGGAAAAGTCTCGGTTCGCCGAAGTAGAAGTTGCCGGCTCGTTCGAGAATGTACTCGCATCGCCAGCAGCGTAACGACTTGTCGCGTTACAGATTGTTGCCTGTTGCGATGTTTAATTTAAAATTTCGCCGTTACAATATATTTTTCGCTAACCTACTTTATAAAGCTCGTGAACCCCTGGGGGTTTGCTTACGACCGCTTAAAAAACGCTGATCTAATAACGTAATTCCATGGAAGATAAGTTTTGGTTTTATTAATCTGAACTACCAAAGATTTGGATATTGTAAAAAAATGTGGCTAAAGCCGAATATGAGGTTCAACTTTATAAAAAATCTAAAGGAAAACCGATTCTATTTATAGGACCTTTTTTTCCTATTTATTATACATTTTTTACACGCTGTACAGGGTGAGTCAACGATTGGATGAAGTAGGTTTGTGCCTTTTCGGTGAAATTAACAAAGAAACTATATTTATTGTTTGATACAGTTTATTTTTACGCAGATTTTAAAAATATTTAGGACTCTACAGGGTGAGCCAAAAAACTAGGACAGCATAAAGTTGTATTTTTTTAAATAGGACACCCTATATACGAATCGTATTTTCGATTTAGCTTATAATTTTAAATCTTTTTTATTAAGGGTTTACTATAACAAAACTTTATGGTTTCTGAGATAATTAGGTTTAAAGAAAAAAAGTCACATTTTCAAGCATCAATTCAATCCTAAATAACGTTTTCAATTTTGTGACAAATATATTCAAATTTGGAATTTAGCAAGGCCAAGGGCAAGTTAACATAATTTTTACCTAATATTTGCAATAAAAGCTACAGGGTGTTGAACACATCGGCTCAAATTTGAACAAGTTTAAATGAATAAATATCTTTTTTTTTTTTAAATGGTACACCCTGTATATTTTCATGTTATTTAATAGAGTAATAAAAACCCTAAAAGTTTTGTTCAATATATCCTATACCTATTTATAATAGTTTTTGAGATATTTCAGTTTTTCTTATTTTCCATACTTTTTTACAGAAATAGTCTTCATTATCATAGTAGCCATGTAAAATAATAAAAAGAAACTACAGAAACAAACAGAATGTGGTTAAATATGATGAAATACATTATTCGTTATATTACAACGGCAATAGTTTAATTAAACATAATGTGAAAAAATTAACACAACAATAACGACAAGGCAAATACATATTTACTTTTATACTAAATTGAAACAAAAAAATTACCTATTAAATACTGAGATTAATTATTTCTTTTTAATAAGTGTTCGAATAAACGACCCTCTTGTGCAATGCACAAATTTAGTCTTTTTTGCAGATTTTCTCGGACCCTGGACAAAATTAGTGGCGTTATTTTTCTACAGGTATCCCTAATCCTGTTTCGCATATCTTCCACTGTTGTTGGTGGATTAACATACACCTTATTTTTAATATAACCCCATAGGAAGAAATCTAATGGGGTGATTTCGCAAGACCTTGGTGGCCACTCAATGAAACCCCCACGTCCAATCCATTTTTGCGGATATCGTTGGTCCAAAAACGCACGAACTTCACGATGGTAATGTGGAGGCGCACCATCGTGCTGGAACCACATACTGTCGAGCTCATCCCTATCGAGACCTTGAAGCAGTTGGGGTAGTTCTTCTTGTAGAAAGTTCACGTAACTATGGCCATTTAGTGGTTCATTAAAAAAGTGGGGTCCAATAATTCGATTATGATGAATACCACACCAAACATTTAATGACCAGTGGTTTTGATGTTGCACCTCTCTAATCCAAAATGGGTTTTCTGTGGCATAATAATGCATGTTGCGTCTATTTACGGCACCGTTACTTCTAAAAGTAGCTTCATCACTAAACATTACCTTGCATAATAAATTTGGCTTTAATTGAATCTCCGCATTTATTGTACGACAAAAGTTTACACGACTTTCAAAATCCTGTCCATGCAATTCTTGGTGTAATTCCATGTGATATGGATGATACCTATATTTCTTGGTAGTACGATTAGCGGTGGATTGTGATGTTTCACATAATGCTGCTAACTGACGGCTACCAATATAAGGATTTTTCTGAACATTTAACAATACTTGTAGTTCTTTTTCTTCATCAGTTACTGGTTTGTTGACCACTTTACGTTTTGGATAATCAAGAGTACCAGAAGAATCAAATCTTTGCATTAAGTTTTGAAAAGTATGGGTATTAGGCTGGCGTCGATCAGGATACTTCATTTTGTAAATTCTTTGAGCAAAAAGGCAATTTTTTTGAGCCTCTCCTATTGTATAAATTATATCTATTAACTCATTCTTTGGAAAATTCATTTTGCAATATAAGATGAATGCAAAAAAACCAACTACACTACATAAAAACCAAAAGAAGCGATTGCGGTTATAAATTTGACACACAGAAAAATGTTCTTTTACATTGTTTTTGCCATGGCTACTATGATAATGAAGACTATTTCTGTAAAAAAGTATAGAAAATAAGAAAAACTGACATATCTCATATATTATAAATAGGTATAGGATATATTGAACAAAACTTTTAGGGTTTTTATTACTCTATTAAATAACATGAAAATATACAAGGTGTACCATTTAAAAAAAAAGATATTTATTCATTTAAACTTGTTCAAATTTGAGCCGATGTGTTCAACACCCTGTAGATTTTATTGCAAATATTAGGTAAAAATTATGTTAACTTGTCCTTGGCCTTGCTAAACTCCAAATTTGAATATATTTGTCACAAAATTGAAAACATTATTTAGGATTGAATTGATGCTTGGAAATGTGACTTTTTTTCTTCAAACTTAATTATCTCAGAAACTATAAAGTTTTGTTATAGTAAACCCTTAATAAAAAAGATTTAAAATAATAAGCTAAATCGAAAATACGATTCGTATATAGGGTGTTCTATTTAAAAAAATACAACTTTATGCTGTCCTAATTTTTTGGCTCACCCTGTAGAGTCCTAAATATTTTTAAAATCTGCGTAAAAATAAACTGTATCAAACAATAAATATAGTTTCTATGTAAATTTCACCGAAAAGGCACAAACCTACTTCATCCAATCGTTGACTCACCCTGTATACGCAAACTTTATTTTACTAATGCATTTGTCTCAAATTATCATTCATCAGTTTTCTTTCTGCACCAGAATATTTTACGTAAAAGTTTCATTAACATCGCACAAGAATGTTTCACTAACCGTCTGTAAATACCTTTAACACCACACAGAACACCGTCTTTTGGCACTAAAGTACCTTTATGTTCCCATTAGTAAAAATGAAAAATTTAGGTACCAACACCATGCTGGATTCGCAATCTCTGGACGAAACCGACTACGATCACATTCACGAGGTGCAGAACGACAGAGAAGTCAGGTTGTGCAGGACTCAACCGTATTTGACCGATTTGGCTAGAAAACCACCAAAGGTAAGTGACAAAATAATCAAGAGCTTGTCAAACACGCCTTTTGTGAAAGCTCTATAGAACACATTCTAAACAACTTTGAAGGTTCGTAATTAGCGAATTAGACGACCAGATAAAAAATGTATGTTTAATACATAATTTCATTTTAAAGGTTTTTAAAGCTTATGGGGATCTGGGCACAAATAATGCGGAGGAAATCAAAATTGTGCAAATAAAATATGTTATTTGAATACAAATTAGCATTTTTCAGAAAATAAAATTTGTACTAATACAATTAAAAAATTAAATAAAACTTTTTTATGCCTTTTCTTGCAAACATACTTATTATGTCGTTAATGTGATAGCTTTTGAGGGGCCCTGTATGAGTGCCCCGAGCGTTCTCCTGTAAATCCAGACCTGCACATTCGTGAAATTCTTCCATTAAGAAGAAAGAGATGTAGTGTTACCAGTTGATTTTATAATGTTTATTTCATTTTTAGGTGCTGACCAAGAAGAGTTATTTGTATCTTTATAATGTAGTAACGGTAGCGTTATTTTATGGCTTACCAGTCGTGCAGTTGGTAATTACATACCAAAGGGTAAGCTATCATTTTAAATGTATTTTTAATGTCTCAAATTCAAATTGGAAAAATAAAACACTTACAGAATCGACTCTTCGGAATGTCTCTGTTCATCTATCACAATTCTTTCGCCTTAACATCTTAACTTAATAATGTTTTATTCTACGTCTTTCTTTGACTATAAGAAAACGATAATAACTGGAAAAAAAACCTGGTAAATTTTTTATACATTTTAAAGATATCTAAATCATTTTATTGCGAGCAGGGAAAAACAGTCATTAGATGAATTCTTTGTCCATGTAATCAAACGAATATATTACATTTTAGCGATTTTATTTTTCCGTTTTCTAAAAATGTTCAATTTAAAAACATTCTATCGGTGTTCGCCGATATTACATGTTAAGATTATCCTTGGCACTTACCCCTTCGGTTTTACTTACCTAATCAGTTGAGGATATTAAAGGGGATACGATCTTTTTAGTTTGTGTTGCCACAGATTACACAGGTCTGCAACAAAAATGCTGTATGGATGTTTTCAACTGATTTCTATGTATTTAGGTGTTCTGAAAACTAAAAAAATACTCAAAAAATTCCAGAACGTCAGGTTATTTTGCAAAATGCAAAATTTTATTATAATAAAGAGGTTTTTTCGACTAACTTAAAGTCATAAACAAATAGGTACAATTTTATTTTGGTTACTGTTTTTAAATATATACAGGTCATAACTATCATTACTTTCTAAATAAAGAACGCTCTGTGTGAGCTAAATTAACAAACATAAACATTTTGTAACCTGAAGGTGCGCGCTCCGATAGTGTAGAAAGTGGCGCGGTACAATTACGTGTTAACTCGTCATTGTTTTATAGATCTTGGTTCAGTATAGTGCAATGTTGTCTGTGCGGAAGTGTGTGAATTCGTCTGACAGTTTCTGTTATATTTGTGGCGAATATATGGTATTAAAGCAACAACTAAATATTACGGACTTTGTAAAAAAAAGTATACTTCGCGTATTTTGGCTTAAAACTTGGGGATCAGGATAGAGTGTGGGCAGCTCAAAAAGTCTGCAAACGATGTGTTAAAGATCTTCGAAATTGGTTTAAGGGCAAGAAAAAAGCTTTCCGATATGCGATTCCTATGGTATGGCGCGAGCAAAAGAACCATAGTGATGATTATTACTTTTGTCCGTGTAATGTGAAAGAGTATAATTCAAAACGGAAGCAGTCAATTTCATATCCCAATCTGCAATCAGTTATTCGTCCCATCCCTCATGGGACCGAGATACCCGTGCCCAAGGCCCCTGCTACCTTGGAAGAGATTCCAAGTTCTGACGAAGATGGTGCTGTACCTGAACCCGATGACAAGTCAAGTTTTGAATTTGAAGATGACAGCAGTCCAAAATTGTTTTCCCAGGGCGAGCTAAATGATTTGGTAAGAGACTTGAATCTTCCCAAAAACGCTACTGAGTTGCTTGGATCAAGGCTCAAAAGCAGGAACTTACTTTTGCCGGAAGTGTCTTCCTCCTAGTTTAGATATCGTGAGAAGCAGTTCACTTTCTACTTTGCCCAAGAGGACGAGTTGGTTTATTGTACCAATATTAAAGGTTTGATGGATACGTTAAAGATCTCATACGACCCAGCACAGTAGCGTATTTTCATAGATTCTTCAAAAAGAAGCCTTAAAGCAGCTCTGCTTCACAATGGCGGTTTCTATGCTTCCATTCCTGTCGGTCATTCCATACACCTCAAGGAAACCTACAAAAACCTGGAATTGGTTCTTTGCAAATTAAAATATAAAGACCACGGTTGGCAAATATGCGGTAATTTAAAAATTTTGGGCATGTTGCTCGGACAACAATATGGGTTTACCAAATTCCCTTGCTTTTTGTATCTATGGAATAGTAGAGACCGAGCAAATCACTGGACCAAAAAGTGTTGGCCTCCGAGGGAGCTTAACGTTGGCGAAAAGAACGTCCTGCATGAAACTTTGGTGCCTTCTCATAAAGTTCTTCTACCACCGCTTCACATAAAGCTGGGAGTGATGAAGCAATTTGTAAAGTCACTTCCAAGAGATGGAAATTGCTTCAAATACTTAAGATCAAAGTTTCCAGGCCTCTCGGAGGCAAAGTTGAAGGAAGGTGTTTTCGTTGGACCAGATATTAGACGGCTTATCGCTGATCCACAATTCATCACAAACATGACGGATCCTCAAAGAGAAGGGTGGATTGCCTTTAAAGAGGTCATAGAGAAATTTTTAGGCAATATCAAAGTCCCTAACTACAAACAAATCGTCAAAAGAATGTTAAACGCATTTCAAGCTTTAGGTTGCCTAATGAGTTTAAAAGTACATTTTCTTCATTCCCACCTCGACTACTTTCCAGAAAATTTAGGAGAGGTGAGTGAAGAGCGAGGTGAACGATTTCACCAAGATATTAAGGAGATGGAAAAAAGATACCAGGGAAGATGGAGCGTCTCAATGTTGGCAGACTACTGTTGGACGCTTCAGAGACACATTCCAGATGCTTCCTACAAGCGAAAATGTACCAAAAGGAGTCTCATTGGGAAAAAGAAATGTGTTTAGTGCTTACTAATGAATGTATTTTAGATAAAAAAAATAAGTTTTGCTACGCAACTATATATTAAAAAAAAATTTTTTAGTCTTTTATCTTTTATTTTAAGATGATAACTTGTTTAACATAGATACCTACATTGTCAGAAAACGTGACGTTCTATGACAAAATGACAGTCATTTTCGGATTCAGCACACCCAAAAACATAAGAATTACGCAAAAAAAAACCAAAACAGCTCTCAATTTTTTTTGCAGACTTGTGTTATCTGTTTATATTAAAAAAAACACCCAAAAGTAATAAAACTTACAAGCTTTGATACTTAATTTATTTGGATTTAGGATAATAGAAAATTATGTACAAAGAGACTATTTAATTCCTCCATTTAGTGGAATATACTCTACGTCACACAATATTTAATAAGATTAATTATGATTAATGTTTGTTCCATTACAGTGATTTCCCTATGGAACATGTACATGTACATCATTGAAGTAGACATGTAACTGTCATTTTAATATTTCTTTTAGGTTTTAAATGAAACTGGACAACAGGATATTTGTTACTATAACTTTTTGTGTGCTCACCCATTGGGCGTATTGAGTGATTTTAACCACGTCTTCTCGAACATAAGTTATGTTCTCTTGGGTATTTTATTTCTGATCATCACGTATAATAGAGAATTGACTCATAAGGATCAAGATTTTGACAGGGTAAGGATAGTTTTCGATCGTTTTCACAGCGATATATATTCTTGTATATTCATTTAACAATTTAGTTCTCATATGAGAGCGCTTTAAAAAATGTGTACCTTTTTTTTAGCAATACGGTATACCTCAACATTACGGCATGTTTTACGCGATGGGAGTGGCGCTTATAATGGAAGGTGTCCTGAGCGGAAGTTACCATGTCTGCCCTAGTCAAACCAATTATCAATTTGGTAATTATATTTGTAATATATTTCTAAAAAAAGAAGTGTCGGTGTGTCCAGATATCCTTACGAGAATGAGTTAGCTTGCTGTATTCATTCAGTGAAGATATAATTGATGGTGAAACATCGTAAAGTAGTTTAAAAATTGCATTTTTCTGAAATCCTTCGCTATTCTAATTGTTTTAATTGCATTTTAGATTCGAGTTTTATGTACGTAATGGCTGTTCTCTGTATGGTGAAACTGTATCAGAACAGACATCCTGACATCAACGCGAATGCCTATTCTACCTTTGCAGTTTTGGCTGTGGCAATTGTACTAGGTAAGTGGCAATATATGAATGAATATTGGGTTAAAGTTTATTGTACCTACTCTAGTAGTTCTATTATAAGCTTTATGTTTCTTATAAATCATATATATATATATATATATATATATATATATATATATATATATATATATATATATATATTGTCGTATATGCACGTCCGTCGTTTTGGGAAAATTAATAGTGGAGATCGGATTTTCCGCGAGAACGCCACGAGGTACGTTTCGATCGAACGCGAACGACGTATACGAGCTGTGAATGACTTGCGTATCAGGATTTTTGTCATTTGTGGTATGCGTTTGTCCCTGCATTAAGTGGTCCCCACCTTGACGTGAAGCTTGGATATCATTTAAAAATTGTTCCATGGGAGAAATTGAAGTGTTGGGATATAATTCAGCATTTTGATTTATTTGGGTCATGTCAGATTCATTACGAGTATGGAATCTTGTTAGGTCTGGCGCGACCCCACGAGGGGCCGCGGAGGTCCCACCAAAACCACCCGGACAGCCTGAAATGCCACCCGCCTCATCAGACCGGAAGGAACTGTGAGAGAAGGGATTGGACATTTTTTAAATAAACTTGTTTTTCCTCTTAAATTAGAATGTTTTGTATAAAAAAATACAAAAATCACGGAGGGCTGGGCTTTAATATACTTAATATATTTAAAAATTAAGTATATGGAATTTGGGTTGGATGAGAATTTGGCCAATATTTACTTTATTTTTTATTTTAGACGTGAGCTCTTATAGGACTTTTTGCAGTAGAAATTTTTTTTTTTTTGACTGGGGCTCTTAAGTTTTGCGTCGAAATTAGATGTAGTGTTGGGACTCTTAATAAATTTTTCGAAAATTCAATTTTCTCAAAAATTTTTGTTTTGGTGTTAAGCGCAAACTAAGGCACGTTTAGTGTTCTTAGATTCGTTAACGACGTCACTATCAGGTTATCACTAATTTTCTCTTAATAGAAAATTATTTAAGTCGAAATCGGGAATGTCTAAATCGGGTATGTCGCTATCAAGTTTCCTTTACGCAAATTATTATAGTCGTAGAAGTAGGCGCGTGAATACTCTATATATTAATTTCAAATAGTTTCCGCAAAAATTAAAAAAATATCGGTGTGGAAAGGTTTTTTGTAGAGAAGCTTATTTTTTCCGACGGCGCTGGAATTTTAGTGTCACGGTTTTTATTTAACTGAAGCCAGAGTAAAAGCTTCAAAAGACTTGGATACTCGTGCGGGTGTAAAAAAAAATTTGAGAGATCTGTGCTCTTTAAAAGACAACCAGATTCTGCTCACGAATCGCGGCATCGGGTGCTATTTATAACTTCTCGGCACTCCGCCGGGTCTTCCGAAAGGAACCGATCAGCGTTTAGCGCGGTCCGCCAAAGCTTTATGTCTGCGCCGCCATCTGTGTCGGTGTCTATGCGCCGTTACCGCCGACAACCTGCAGTTTATTTCTCGTAATTTCAACGGTCTTTAAATGTTTAATTTATTTTTATGATTTTTTTAAGGTTCTTGTAGATAGAATTCTACAACAATATATATATATATATATATATATATATATATATATATATATATATATATATTTATATATATATATATATATATATATATATATATATATATATATATATATATATATATATATATATATATATATAATAGACTTCATGGGACTTCAGCAGAAAGTTCATTATAACCGGGTGTCTATCTCAAGCGAAAATTAACGATTTGTTTTTTAAATAAAAAATGTATCACAAAACTATTAATTGAATAACATACTTATTTAAAAACAATGCAAAAACAAAGTCTTAATTTTTTTCTGAATTTAAACGTAAAATAGTCATACGAATTTTTTGTACATGTAATCAAACGAATATATTTCATTATAGCGATTTTATTTGATACTTTTGTTTTCTAATTATGAGAAAAATGTTCAATTTAAAAACATTCTGTTGGTGTTCGCCTATATGGCGTGTTAAGGTTACCCTTGGCACTTATCTCTTCGGTTTTACTTACCTAACTAGGGGATACGATCTTTTTTTTTTATGTCACCATAGATGATCTGTTTATGTTTAAAAAAAAACACCCAATGGTAAAAAATGTCAAACTTTCGTATTAGTTTTCAATCAAATGAATGAGTTCTCTCAATACTTTAAGTTTAGATATATATATTTTCTAGTATTCCGTGTATATCACGAAATTTCCTTTCTTTTCTAAATGAATAATGGCAGCGGAGCTGTATCAATACTGTAAAACATAATGAAGATTTGATACGACACTGACTGAGCTTCTTCTAGAAGCCATTACTTGGGCAGTATAGGAAAATTTCTGTTCTCTTCGTATTATTTTTCATTATTTATTCTTATCGAGAAATATTTTCTTTTTCCAGGTATGATTGGCATTTTAGAAAACACCAACGAGTTTTGGATATTTTTCATAATATTACACATTTTGACCTGTTTCTACCTGAGCATTGAAATCTATTACATGGGATGTTGGAAATTGAGTAAGTACAACTTGGCAAACAATTGTTTGTTTTTCTAACTTTTATCTTGGGCACGATGGTGTAAATATGATGAACTGTAGCTCTTTCTAACTAAATACGTTTTTTTTTTGTTATTATTTAGATGTAGCCTCGCTGCAAAGGTTAGGTCACGTGGTAAGAAATGATTTTATGGCAGGACCACTGAACGTTCTAAAGCCAGTTTACAGAGGTAAGTAGAAACAATCCGTACATTTTTACCTTTCATTATTTCTATAACTGAATGAATGAATGAAAAAGGGGTGGTGATACTAGATCATCGATGCTTAGGCCTCCATTGGGCCCTTTACATCCCACCATATCTGCAGGTTATTCGAGGCCGATCGCCTTTGCGAATCCAAGCAGCCTTGTAGTTGAACTTGCTTAACTGCTTCCGGTAACAAAACTCTATCTCCGAAATATCTCTGTCTCAGTCCGTTGAGTGCTGAGCACTCTCTGAGGACATTATCAACAGTTTCATCCTCCTCCAAACACCATCTGCACGTCGGGTCGTTTTCGTCAACAATCCCACCACAATTCGCAACTCTTTCTTTCCCAAGGAGAGAAGCTTCTTAATAGGCCGTGCACTAGGCCTAGTTATAGATTCCTTAGCACACCTCATTCCAGGAGCTTCCCTCCACGATTCAATAAATATGCTTTCCAGCAACGATTTTAATTCCCTTTTGCCAATAGCAATTGGGACAAGTAATATTGGTTGGGGTCTATACGGTTCGGTCGCCGAACCCAACTTTGCCAGACGATCTGCTTCCTCATTCTCGCGTATGCCCGAGTGACCCGGGACCCATACTAGTCAGAGTGTTCAGCCTTTCCTTGTCATAGCATTTAGTACTTCCTTGCACTCAGACACCAGTCCCGAAGTCACGATACTGGAGTTCAGTGCCAATATCGTAGCCTTACTGTCTGAGCATATATTTATTACTATATTCCTGTCTATGTCCCTCTCACAGACATGGACACGCCGCAGAATAGCATAAATTTCCGTTCTGAAAATTGTCGCATATTGTCCGAGAGGGTAGTACTCTCTGACTCCTATAATCCTGCCGAATACTCCGGCTCCAGCTCTTTCATCTTGTCGAGATCCATCAGTATACTACCAGGATCCATTTTTCGGAAGATTTTGTTCTTCCTCCCAATTCTCTCTATTTGGCAGAAATATCTCCAGGGAGACGTTGGGTTTTAAAAGCTGCGTCATTATTTCTATGATTAAAAGAAAATGATAATAACTGGAAAAAAAACCTGATTATATTCATTTATCCATTTTAGTGGTAAATCATTCTTTCTTGTGAACAAAAAAAAATCTTCATTATATGAATCTTTTGTACATGTAATCAAACAAATATATTGCATTAGCGATTTTTTTTTATTATTTTTTTGCCGCTTTATAGTGGGAAAATTGTTCACTTTAAAAACATTCTATCGGTGATAACACATGTTAAGATTACCTTTGGCCCTTATCCCTTGGGTTTTAATTACATAACCAGGGTCCAAAAATCCAAAAATATTAAAAGAGGTAAGACCTTTTTAGTGTATATCGCCATAAATTGTCTGGGTTTATATTTTTTAAGAAAAGTTTAAACGACCCAAAAGTAATAAAACTAAATCTACGCTTAAGTTTGGCAACAGGTAACAGTCATTCGATGGTAACATAAGATATATACTTTCTCACTTCCCATGGCGAAAATCCATCTACAGAGGAATTATTTAATTCCTCGCACAATATTTCATAAGATTAATGTTTGTTCCATTATACAGATCCATTCAGGGGCGGATCCAACCGCTCTCTTTTATTTGGGGTGGGGGTGGGGGGACGATGACATCACAAAAGTACAGTATGGCAAGCGAAAGTAAGTTGTCGACGGAGGGGGGGGGGGGAGAGAGAGACACCAGCAACATTCTCATTTATAATATAAAACGCAGGGTCGGGTATATTTTTCTGAATTCGATGCTCTTGGGGGGTGGGGGGATCGCGAGAAAACACAAGTTATCGACAGGGGGTAGATGCCAACAACATACACATTCCTAATATGAGAGGCAGAATCGGGGGTATTTTCCTGAACTCAAAGCTTTTGGGGAGGATGATCGCAAGAAAAAACAAGTTGTCGACGGGAGGGGGGAGATGCCAGCATCATACACATACCTAGTGTAAGAGATAAAATCGGGTTTATTTTCCTAAACGTAAAGCTCTTGGGGGGGATCCCCCCTGGATTCGCGCCTGGCTTCATTACAATATTTAATTGATTGCATACTGTTGTTTTAAATAGAAGAAGAAGCTAACGCGAAGCATTATCACTCGCGTATTTAATACAAATTCCTGGATTCGCCATAATTTTTACATTGGGTGAGAAATTTTTATCCTGAAGTGAGCGGGAGACAAGGAATATGAATTAAATGTCAATATTTTTAAAACAAGTGATGTCATCCGCCTACTAGATGATTAACATCAGCACGTATATATTCGTATAGATTCGACAATTTTATCTATGAGTGTATAATATCTACTAAATTTTTCAGCCCGTTTTATAATGTTGGTCATTGGAAATCTGTGCAACTGGGGCCTCGCAGCGTACGCACTCGTTTACCACCCGAAGAACTTTGCGGTCTTCCTCCTCTTGGTCTTCATGTCAAACACGCTGTTTTATTTCTTCTTTTACATTTTTATGAAGGTAAGTGAAAACGAACATATCTCATTCTCTCTTCAACGCGTTTCGAACACCATTCGATCATCATCGGTACTGTTATCAAAATGTGATTCTAGACCGATTTTTAAGTAAGTTTACAAGAATATTTAAATTGATACACATCTGGATAGACCACAAGAATTGTATTTTATGGATTATGATGGTGATGATTGTAAGGTGGGTGATAAACGGGCTACGGGAATTCGAAATAGATTAATTTTGTAATTTTGATTATTTTCGTATAATAATTTTTTTTGTGTTATTTTTTAGTATTTACACAAGGAGAAAGTGAAAATAGTGACGTGGATCTTCCTCTGTATATCTACTTTGTGTGCAATTTCTGCAATGTATTTTTTCCTGCAAAAGGGTATATCTTGGTCGGTAAGTAACAAAAAATTCTACCGTATACGATCAATCAGTCATACGAGGGCGCTCCGATAAGTACTTTGCCCTACCGCCCGATGGCGCCACTATCGCAAGAGAAATTTACTATCGTGTAGTACATTCTCGTAGACGGCTACTATCAAAATTTCAGCCGAATCGGACTCGCAGTTTTGTTTTGATCGAGTGTGGAACCGGGCGTGTCCGCGGATTTCAGAAAAATGGAAAAAGAGCAATATCGGTCGGTAATTCGATTCTTGTTTTTGGAAGGGAAATCGCGCAACGGAATCAAAGAGCGCTTGGATGCGATGTACGGTGACTCTTCTCCTTCGATGGCGACCGTCAAAAATTGGTTTAACGAGTTTCAACGTGGTCGCACGTCGGTTTTTGATAAGCCACGCCCAGTTGCCCCGAAAACGGCTACCACGGAGGATAACGTGACAAAAATCCACGGTCTCGTATTGGCAGACCGCCGATTGAAGGTGCGCGAGATAGCTGAAACAGTAGGCATCTCAAAAGACCGCGTGGGTCATATCCTGCATGAAATTTTGGGCATGAGAAAGCTGTCGGCGCGATGGGTGCCGCGTTTGCTCACTCCGGACAACAAGCGTAACCGTGAGACCACTTCAGAGCAATGTTTGACGCTGTTTAAGCGCAATCCGAAGGAGTTTCTGCGTCGCTTCGTGACCGTCGACGAAACATCGATCCACTGGTACACACCAGAGACCAAGGAACAGTCGAAACAGTGGACTTCACCCGGCGAACGTGCTCCGAAGAAGGCAAAGACTGTCCTATCGGCCGGAAAGGTGATGGCCACCGTTTTCTGGGATTCCCACGGTGTGATCTACATCGACTACCTGGAGAAGGGCAGAACGATCACAGGGTTCTACTATGCTGAATTTGGTGAAGAAAAAAGTGCTCTTCCACCATGACAACGCACCGGCTCACACCTCCGCCGTCGCCACGGCCAAATGGGTCGCATTGGGCTACGAACTATTGCCCCATCCACCGTATTCTCCAGATTTGGCCCCGTGCGACATCTTTTTGTTTCCAAAGTTGAAAAAGTCACTCGCCGGGCAGAAATTTGAGTCGAACGAGGAGGTTATCGCCGCCACGGAGGCCTACTTTGAAGACCTCCTGAAAACGTATTTTTCAGACGGGTTTAAGAAGTTGGAGCATCGCTGGGTCAAGTGTATCGAGCTAAAAGGAGACTATGTTGAGAAATAAATCGCCACTTTTCCAAAATTTTCGTTTTTCTTATGTAGACTAATTACTTATCGGACCGCCCTCGTATATAGGGTGTTTTTATAAAGTATTACTAAAAAAATGCTGGATTTTGTCAAACTTTGCCTCTGGCAACTTCTTTGGTTGTCTGTAAAATACTGACCTTACAAAAAGTGCAGTAAACAATTTTTAGAATAATATTTCCTAGCGGATACAGGTGTTTCATAAAACCGGTGACTTTTCTTAAATGTCAAAAACGCTTTTCTCAAATGTCATAAACAAGTCTGGAGACATAGACGCTGCTGAACCATGTCCTGTTTTTTCCATAGAAAGTTGATGTATGTAGCATGGGAACAGACAAATTGCGTCCTAACTAATATATCAATAATTTTATTCAATTTACACTCCTCAGTTGTAGTTGAAGTAAAATGTAGTTCATTGTAAACATAAAGTTAAATCTTAAGTTCAAGTACAATAAAGTTCAAAATAGCCCAAGTTAAAATAAAAAATTATTGCTAATCGTGCTACTGCAAGTAAAGATTTTTTTAAAAGTCTTGCGACTCGACCACGATCCAATATATATATATATATATATATATATATATATATATATATATATATATATATATATATATATATATATATATATATATATATATATATATATCCGTTCAAATTTCGGCTTAAGTTCACTATGGCTAATTCGGTTAATTTTACCTGATTTTTGCAAATATTCTCGTTTTGAGCAACACAACATGTTTTTTTTTAAGTATTTCTCATAAGTCCTCCAAATAAAAGCATACTTGGAATGCAGTTCAAGCCGAGCAGCCGTCTAGGAAGCATCACTTGAAAATGCCAGCTGAGATGTTGGCGAAACGCCGTGAAGATTTTTCTATTGAGGAACGGATTGAAGACCGGAAAAACACCAGTGCATATATATATATATATATATATATATATATATATATATATATATATATATATATATATATATTTCTAATATTTTCTTGGGTATAGGTTTTTCCATTAGAGAAACAAAGGACAATAATTTTCTTTCTGACGTTTCGCTCTACATAGTGAGCTTCTTCAAAAGAGCTAGGTATATTTATTTTACATCTACAAAAATTACAGAATTTTTTATATAATAAACATATATCACAGTAATTACACTTTTATATTTTTAATTTAATTTAAATTAATAAAAACAAAACAGATTTTAAAATAGTCTTAAAGTTTAAAATTTAAAACAATACAAACAGGTTAAAATAGTGAAAATTATAAAATAGTACATACCTTGAAAGTAGTTTTGTGTGTATGTTTAAAAATAAATTCAATTATGATCTTTGGTATGCAATTGATATGGATAGATTTATTTTTATACAATATTTTAATAATTTCCACCCAAAACTGAAATTTACAGCTGAAATTGAAATAGAACAAAAAAATGAACTTTTTAGACTTAACTATACACAGAAATAAGACGAATAACAATCTTCATACAAAATGGTACACGAAAGATACTTGGTCGGGCCGGTATTTGAATTTTAACTCTCAACATCCAAATAAACAAAAAAATAGTGTCATAATCGGCTTAGTTGATCGAGCTATAAAATTATCTTCACCCGAATTTCGCCCAGAAGTGCTAAAAAAAGAAGAAGAAACCCTAATAATGAACCATTTTCCTAAACTACTCATAAAAAAAAATAATTAAACAAAGAACCTATTTACATTATAATACAAACAAAATAAATAAAATTAACAATACCAAAACACAAAACACTTTCATTGCATTACCTTATGTATACCAACTGTCTGAAAAAAATAAAATATATTTTGGATAAACATAACATAACGGTATGCCATAAGGCGAACAATTTACTTGGGTCAGTTTATACGAAATTAAAAAGCAAAGTTCCCACCAAAAAAAGATCTAACGCAATATATGCAATTCCATGCCTAAATTATCCTAAGAAATACATTGGCATGACGACACAATATATTGAAAATAGAGTGAATGGACACAAGTATACTAAAAACGCATCGACATCCTTGCATAAGCATGAACAAACATCTAAGCATGAATTTAATTTTAAAAACACCCATATTTTAGATACGGACAGAAATTATCATAAATTAGTCATCAAAGAAATGATACACATAAAAAAAAGATAAAAATGTTGTAAACTTCGATCATACTCTAGATATAAACAACAATAGATTTGTCTGAAGGCTATTTATGGTCGGTGGGGGAGACGCTTTTTTGATGTTTGACAGACATAAACATATTTACTTATCTTGTCTTTCAGTTTAATTGCTTGTCGTGAGTTTTTTCGGTGTTTTTAAGTGTTAGAAATTACTATAAATGCGAAGTTTACAATTAATATTAACAAAAAGAGGATTTAAAAACTTATTTTTATCGGTAAATATTGTTAAATTGTTTACATATTGAAAATAACAATAATAAAAATTTAGGCCACCATATATTCATACTTTGTTTTCAGAATTGACGTACCCAGGGGTATGTTCGAAGGACGTACCGATGATACTCGTTTAAATAATGCAATTAGAAAAGGATAGCATAAAATCGGCATGTCTGTACCAAGAAATTAAATATCTACTGTTTATCAACACTTTTTGAAATATAAATAAAAATATTATTACGTTATTCAGCGTTCAAACAACCGGGCCCTAGTTCTGACGTTATGCTACTTCTACAGGGGTATGTTCGAAGGTTGTAAATGACAAGCAAGATGTCAAAAATTTAAGTCAGATATACTATAATTTGATTTTTGAATAAAACATGCTTGAAGCGACTCTATAATAAATATGAGAAATAATGTAATAATGCTTGGAACGATTTCATATACACTCATACGGGTGAAAGAACGTCATTAAAAAATAAATAATAATCTTTTTTCCTATTTTTTGCTTTCTATAAAAATAATTCTATCCATATCAATTGCATACCAAAGATCATATTTGAATTTATTTTTAAACATACACACAAAACTACTTTCAAGGTATGTACTATTTTATAATCTTCACTATTTTAACCTGTTTGTATTGTTTTAAATTTTAAACTTTAAGACTATTTTAAAATCTGTTTTGTTTTTATTAATTTTAATTAAATTAAAAATATAAAAGTGTAATTACTGTGATATATGTTTATTATATAAAAAATTCTGTAATTTTTGTAGATGTAAAATAAATATACCAAGCTCTTTTGAAGAAGCTCACTATGTAGAGCGAAACGTCAGAAAGAAAATTATTGTCCTTTGTTTCTCTAATGGAAAAACCTATACCCAAGAAAATATTAGAAAAAAATATTTAACAAAAGGTTTAAGATACAAAAATAAATTTTATATATATATATATATATATATATATATATATATATATATATATATATATATATATAATGTATGAATGTATTTCAAGCATCTAATAACTGTTAATGTATGTCTCCACAGAGAACTCCAGCTCAATCACGCACATTCAACATGGAATGCAAGCTTCTCCGCTTCTACGACTTCCACGACATCTGGCACTTCCTTAGCGCAATCGGCATGTTCTTCACCTTTATGGTCTTGCTGACATTGGACGACGACTTGTCTCACACGCATCACAGCCAAATTCCGGTGTTTTAGGAGAGGAGTTGGAGAAGCCATTAAAAATAAAAAAGAGAGTTGTTAAAAATGTTTATTAATGATAGCAATTGTTTGGATGGTTGTAATTTCTCAAATATTATATGCTGTATTTGGTTAAACTACAAACGATGAGTGGCTAAACTTTCGAATTTAACAGTCTGTTGAGATTTAAATTCGAAGGAAACGCCCGTAAATATGGACGCATTTTTTTAAAAGAAAAATGCCAGAGTGAGATAATTTTCTGTAGTATTAGGACCGTCCAATTTTCTTTTCATTCAAAGAAAAATGTAATGTATTATTAATGGAAATTATTTTGAATTATAGTTAATCTTTAGAACGTTGGACTGAAATAGGATTCCACATTTAGTTAAGTGATCTCAAAGCAATTTTAAAAAATTATTTATACGTTTGAAATCAAGGTATACAAAATTTAATATTCTATATTTTGCTCTCTCTAAATGTCTTGATTCGTTACGGTTAGTTGCACATTTTTATATACGATATGTCCAGAAACAATATCAAGAAATGTAGGGAGATGATTCGATATATGGCAAAATAAAGTTAGCAAGTCGTGTAAAATAATCTCATTTGTTTCCTAGTTACTGGTAATTTGTTTTAAATGTTAATTCGTATTTAAGTTATTTCTGAATGGATCAAATTGATATAATAATAATAATAATAATAATATCCTGTCTGGCCGGCAGTGTGCTGCAGCCAGCAGTATACTTGTCGCTACTGTAATGCGTAGACAGTACAGCCAGCAACGCCAGCTATCCGCTGACCTTTAACCATATCCTTTCTTTACCTTTTAAACATCCCTCTGCCCTGACCCACCTACACTCAATTCCTACATAATTCCTTAGGAGCCACTTTCTTTCAGCTTTCCGACTGGACCCGGCAACGAATAGATCCAGGGTTTCCCTCAACCAATCGTAGGAGGCGATTAAATGGGGAGAACTTTTAAAATGAAATGTCGACTGCAAAACATAATGTACCCCAGGTGGGTAGGACCCATGGTCCACAATCCCACACCGCAGAAGCGGTCTGCTCCACGGATTCTGGGGGGAGCAACATTTCGACATCGCAAACTTCAAGTGGCAGGGTGTTGAGGAGGCGAACCCCTGTCGTACAAGAAGCTACAGCCCAACAACAACATGAGAGCCAAACAACAACGAGAGCTCCACCCTCCGAAGGTGCTGCGCAGGAACCTCAGCCAGCGCTCACTCAGGCGGGACTTCCGAGACAGCGCATGAAATGGACAACATCCATGAATGAAACAGTAATGCGCATTTTTTATAGGGTGACTGAACTAGGACGAGAAACGATCGGCTATAGACAACAGCTTCATGCCGAATTTTGTAGAGAATATCCACACCTACAAGTGTCACAACAGAGAATAGCAGACCAATACAGAGCTATTCTCCGAAACAAACTAATTTCAGAAGCGCGACTTAACATCATCAAAGCGGAAATAGAACGAGAGATAAGAAGCACCGATGATAACAATGAACAAATCGCAGAACCTGCGCCACAGCCAGACCCAGAGACTCAAGAACAACCAAACAACAGCATGAGAGTTGACATAGCTGTGGACAGGCAACAACAACTACATCAACACGAGGATCAGATAACTCCAAGAGCTCTACCCGCCGAAGATGCTGTGCGGGAACCCCAACCAACTCTTACTCAAGCGGGACGACCAAGACAGCGCATGAAATGGACTGTGTCCATGAACGAGACAATAATGCGCATATTTTATAGGGTGACTCAACTAGGACGAGAGATGATCGGCTACAGACAACAACTACATGCCGAATTTTGCAGAGAGTACCCACACATGCAAGTGTCCCAGCAGAGAATAGCTGACCAGTATAGAGTTATTCTCCGAAACAGCCTAATTTCTGAAGCTCGGCTTAATAGCATCAAAGAGGAAATTGAACGTGAGATCAGAGGCACTGACAATAACAACAATCCGATTGCTGAACCTGAGCCACAACCGGAACCTGAGGTCCAAGAACAACAGGAACAGCTGAATGACGAAACTCAACAGGACAACACTGAACTCTTTTATCAAAAACTGTCAACGGAAATGAGTGCTGCGGTGTTGGAGTATGATGGAAGCAATCCTTTAAGAAGACCGGCACTGCCAAAAATTAATTCATCCAAAAAACTGGGTGTCATGTTAGACATCATGAACAATCGAATTTTACCAGCTTATGTTTCAGATGCCTACACTCTGGAGTCCTTACATATGACCATTTACTGTGCCGCGACTGCTATAGCTAGAGCTCTAGAAATTAAAGTTACAACAGAGCGTCGACCAGCAAGAACAGAACCCAACACACCACCATGGGAAAGACGTCTAAATAAGAAAATTGAAAATCTTCGAATAGATATAGGACAGCTGACGGAGTACATCAGGGGCACAAGGACTATTCGACTGCAAAGGCGAGTTGAAGAAATCATGAATCGTGTCCGATATCATTCGCAACAAGATCCAGCGAATGTTACTGCTCAGCAATGCCTTGATTCGCTGAAACAGAAGCTCTCTGTTATTGCAGGACGGCTAAAGAGGTACAAGACCAGCAATAACCGAAAACGAGACAATGCGCTCTTCCAACGATCAGAAAAGACTTTCTACCGTAAGCTAAGCTCTCCACCTAATATAGCAGATAATAGATATCCCAATAGAGAGCAGGTAGAAGAGTTTTGGGGAAACCAACTTTCCACACCAGCCGATTGTAACATCGCAGCTGGCTGGATCAATGAAGAACACCAAATCTGCCAAGATTACAGCCAGATGCAGTTTGAGCCATTTACCACCGAAGAAATTTCAAGAATAATCAAGGAATCCCATAACTGGAAAGCTCCAGGTCTCGACGGGATCCAGAACTACTGGCTCAAAAAATTATGGTGTATGCACCATCAGCTGGCTAATCTTATTAATGATGTTTTTCTTAACCCAGCAAAAATGCCATTGTTCTTGACCGAAGGTATTACGTACCTCCTACCAAAGGACCAACATAACACACATGACCCAGCTAAGTATAGGCCGATCACCTGCCTACCCACACTGTATAAGGTGATCACCTCCTGCTTGACCCAACGCATCTATGCACACTGTGAGCAAAATAACATCATTGCAACTCAACAGAAAGGATGCACGAGGGGAGCAATGGGATGCAAGGAACAATTGATTATTGACTCTGTCATATGTAACCAAGCCTGTACCAACCGAAGAAACCTCTTTGCTGCCTACGTAGATTATAAGAAGGCCTTCGACTCAGTGCCACATGAGTGGCTCAAAACTATATTGAGAATGTACAGGGTCGATAATAATTTTGTTTCCTTTTTAGAACGCATCATGTCAACCTGGAGAACTAGGATCCAATTGCAAGTGCCATCCAGCGACACCATCGAAACTAACACCATTCCGATACGAAGAGGAATATTTCAAGGCGATTCACTTAGCCCATTGTGGTTCTGCCTTGCAATGAACCCACTATCACGCCGTTTGAACTCCACCAGATACGGCTTTAGTGTTAGACATAACAACGAAGAGGTAGTCAGAGTGAATCATCTTCTATACATGGATGATCTTAAACTGATGGCTGCTACCAGAAACCAGCTGGAACAAATGCTTAAAATTGTAGAGGAGTTCTCCGGGGATATCGGAATGCAATTTGGACTTGACAAGTGCCGTATTTTGAACATCGTTAAAGGGAAGATACAACCGGGGGCTTTTGAAATGCAGAACGGTGAAACTATAGCTGCAATGGAGGCAGACCAAACATACAAATATCTAGGTATGAAACAGGCTAAAAGAATTGACCATGGCACTATGAAAGCTGAATTGACAACCGAATTTGTCAGGAGGGTAAGGCGGGTACTACGAACTAATTTAAATAGTAGAAATTTGTTTAAGGCGCTCAACACGTATGCTTGTTCAGCGCTGAGCTACTCCTTTGGAATTGTAAAGTGGAGCAGGACGGACATCCAAAACCTGCAAAGAAAAATAAGGACACTACTAACAAAAGCACAAAAACATCACCCTCGGAGTGCCATTGAACGTACAATGCTTCCAAGACACCAAGGAGGAAGAGGATTGGTGGATATTGGTAAACAGCTCGATCAACAAATAATAAACTTACGTTCATATTTCCACAGGTTAGCGGACTCTTCCACACTACATCGAGCAATATGCGAGGCAGACGATTCAACACCGCTACAGTTGAGGGAACAAGATATTACTTCTCACCACCAAACAGACCAAGAGAAGTTACAAACCTGGCTACGGAAGCCACTTCATGGACGGCATCCAAATGAGGTCAGTCAGGACAATGTCGACAACTCAGCGTCGAACTATTGGTTGATTTCAGGACAGATGTTTCCGGAAACGGAGGGCTTCCTGTTGGCTATCCAAGACCAAGTTATTCCGACGAAGAACTACCGGAAGTTCATCATTAGAGATCCCTCAATAGAGAATGACCAGTGCAGATATGGCTGTCGAACATCGGAGACGGTCCAGCACATAACTGGAGGATGCCAAGCGTTTGCCGCAATCGAGTATAAGGAAAGACACGACTCAGCCGCTAAGATACTCCACCAAGAGTTAGCAGAAAAATTGAACCTATTACAGGTAGGAAAAGTGCCTTATTACAAGTACAATCCAGAGCCTATTCTTGAGAACAACCAGTTCAAGTTATATTGGGACCGAACGGTTCTGACGGATCAAACAGTTGCTCATAATAGACCAGATATTATACTAATAGATAAAATTTCTAGGCGAACTACACTAATCGACATCGCTGTACCTAACAACAACAACCTAAGACCAAAATACAACGAGAAGATCGCCAAATACAGAGATCTGGAGGTGCAAATCCGAAGACAATGGGCAATGAACAGCGTCCAAACGATTCCCATAATACTCTCAACAACTGGAGTGATACCAAAGAACCTCCTGCAGAACATCAAGGGACTGGGTCTTAGTGAGCACCTGTATAAACCGATGCAGAAATCAACTCTCCTAGCAACCGCGCGAACCGTCCGAAAGTTCATGGGAAATACAGCAGACAACGTCACCTAGGACCCGATAACATGGAAAGGGTTCCCACAGAGCTTCATACTTTTGGTATCTTTGGGTACCTGGTATGAGTGAATATTCCCTGGAGGGAGTGCGAAGCCGTCTGGCTTGTAAATCAAATATCCTTTATTTGGCAACAAAATTATGATCACATAACAAAGCAACGTCAGAGAAAGAAATGTTTAACATTAAAAATTGTAAATATGTCGATCTAACTACAGTTAATATAAAAACTAATCGACATTTCGATAGGAACTTTACACAAAGGAAAACAAATGGAGAAAAAGACAGATACAAGATAATTTAAAAAAAGTAGTAATAAGAAAGTCAGTTTAAACTGAACAAAGTTTTACAGTTTTCAAAATAAGATATTCTAATTTAAAAGGAATAAAATTTTTACACACAAAGCAAATGCTAGACAAAAACCCACTAAACAAAAAATATTAAATTAAAAATATTGACATTACAAAAACTATTCATTAAAATTGAAAGAGTAAAAGCACCTATCAGAAAGCCATTCATTTACGCGACTCTTAAAGCAATTAATCGACTCGGTAAGCCAGATTTCTCTTGGTAACATCCTTACAGCTTTAATCGCCATATAGTATGGTCCTCTCTCATAGAAGGTGGAGTTATGTAAAGGTACCCTTAGGTCATTCGCCCCTCTGGTAGTCATAACCATGTTTCCCCCATAAAACTGTCTATTCAGCGGAAATAATTCCGTATTCCTTCTGACAAGCATGACTAAAGATCTAAAGTATAATGAGGGAACAGTAAGCAACTTAAACTGAGTAAAAAATGGTCGACATGAAACTCTTGGATGTAGGTGAAAGATGCATCTTATTATGCGTTTTTAAATTTTAAATATAGCCTTTCTTGATGATCCCCAATAGGAAATACCATAAGAGACAAGAGATTGTATTTGCCCAAGGTAGAAAAGCCTAACAGTCTCTGCAGTGATCACGTCACGAAGCCTTCGGACTACACCACACAAACTGCTAAGCCTAGCCCCAAGGGCTGAGATATGATGTTCCCAGTTTAAAGAGGGGTCCAAATGAACACCCAAGAACTTAACCTGTTCCAAAGTAGGTACAGATCTACCCCCAAGCCACACAAGCAGTGACTCAGACCTTATTGCATGCTTTGAAAAAAGAATGAGGCCGGTTTTATCTACGTTTAGAGCGAGGCCGTTATCAGAACACCACTGCTGCATTTTCAATGCAGAGTTTGTGCACTTTTGAGACAGTCCTGCCATAGAAGTGTCCGCCAGAATCACTGATGTGTCATCAGCAAACTGGCAAACGCTATCCGCGGCCAATCCATCCCCCAGATTGTTTACATATATTAAGAATAATATGGGTCCCAAAATGGAGCCCTGAGGTACCCCCTGCAACAATTTAGTTCTATCTGAAAAGTAATGATGATTAATTTTAGCAAAGCAGACTGTTTGCTGCCTATCCGATAAGTAGGATTGCAGCAAACTGGCAGCAACACCTCTGACCCCATACGCACCAAGCTTTGTCAAAAGCAAGTTATGATCCACAGTGTCAAAGGCCTTAGACAAATCAAAATATAGGCCTGCCACTATATCATTTGTGTCAATTCTTTCATTTATATAGGAAATTGTGTTAAATATTGCCATTTCAGTAGATTTGTTAGGTCTAAAGCCGAACTGATTTTTACTCAGGATATTGAGTTTGTTTAGATGTTCAAGTATTCTAGTATATATAACTTTTTCAAAGACCTTTGACACTGCTGGAAGCAGCGAGATTGGTCTGTAATTTTTGATGCACTGGCGATCCCCTTTTTTAAATATAGGAATCACTTTGGCTGTCTTGAGATTAGTAGGAAAAATCTGTGTGGCAAAACTTTCATTAACAATATTTGCTAAGGGATTACTTATGCAGTGTGCGACAAATTTTAAAACATATACGGGCACGTCGTCCAGTCCCGCTGAAAATTTATTAGGTAAACTGATAAGTGTTCGAAAAATTTCATCGGAATTAACTGGTGATAAAAATATTGTAGGATAATTAACTTCAGTTTGAAACGTAAGGTTAAGATTTGAATTATTGGGTACATTGAACTGTCTGCTAAATAGTTCAGCAATATCTTTTGGGTCACTATGAATATGATCATCTATTTTTAGGGTTATGTCGTAATTCTTTTTAATCTCATTGCATTCGGTTTTAAGAATATTCCAGGCAGTTTTAATTTTATTTTTGGAATTAATAATCCTACTATCATTTAAATTTTTATGATAATCAGATAGGTATTTTCGATAAATCTTTCTTTCTGACCTATATGTTCTATACACAGCTTGACTTTTTGTCTGCTTGTACCACACATACAGGTCTTTGATGTAGTTTGAATAGTTACGGATTTCGGTATTTACCCAGCTTGCTTTATGATATTTGATTCTACTTGTACTGGTTGGGAAAGAAAGGTCAAAATAATAGTAGAATATTCGAAAAAATGTGTTATATTTTTCGTCAGCACCGTATGCTTGATCTACCTCATTCCAAGGCTCATTTATAAGGTAGTCCTTAAAACGTAATAAATTATGGTTATTGAAAAATCTTTTTTTTGTATAAGTGTGCTGATACTCCCTATTTACCCTTATTTGCAAAACTTGGCCCCAGTGGTCAGAAATATTGCTGATATGTATCTCTGAATCGATATTATCATTCTCTATGTTGCTAAAAATGTTGTCTAGTTGAGAGCCGGACTGATCCCTGGTAATCCCAATAATATGAGGTTTTAAACCATAACTGTCCAATAATTGCAACAGTGAATGTACATTACTGTCTTCAGGATCATGAAAATGAAAGTTGAAATCCCCACCCACTATAAAAGTTTTGGTTGGGCAGTATAAATCATCTAATAATTCAATAAGATTATCAAAAAAAACCTCGACATTACCTGATGGCGATCGATAGATACATATGAAAATAAAAATCTCATTATTAATATTACATTTATTTAAACAATATTCAAAGTGCTTCTCAGCTGCCTCGGGTAGCTGAGCATTATCATAAAGTGTTGTCTGAAGGTTTTCCTTTAGGAAAATTGCTGTTCCTCCTCCTTTGTGTTGGTGTCTTCCAAAGTAGCTTATTAATTTATATCCATTCAAGTTGAACCTGACTATACCATCATCCTTTACCCAGTGTTCGGTTATAAATAAAATGTCGGGATATATATCCGTTAAAATAACTTGAAATTCTAAGAATTTGGAATTTAGGCTTTGTATGTTAATGTGGAACAGTTTCATAATATTCTTTTCATCATTCTTGGATTTTTTGCCATTGGATATTGGATTATTTCCATTGCTGATTTCTGTTGTTCTTTCGAAAGGAAAATCTCCTAACAATAACTCCATCCGGCCAAGTCTTTTCATCATAAAGGTTGTCGATAAGGTCAACATCCGCACCGATCTTAAAAGCCAAGCTCAAAGCTTCAGGTCTCTTTGGTAGTAACTCGGTTGTAAATAAGTGGCCTGGAAATTTACTCTCTAGATATTGTTTGATATCATCTTCCGTGGTATTAAGATTAACCCTACCGACTGAAAGCCATACACGCCGGGCAGCAGAGGCGAAGAACAATTGTGCCAATACCTCTCACCAACTGGGGTCTGACAGGAGCATTCTGAGATCTTATATTCCAGTGTTGAATAGTGTGTTGGGTAGTCTGATTGTCATTGCCACCCTCCCCATCTTGTTGGATAACAGGTCTATGGGTGGAAAGACCTCTTCGACTTTGATGATTTGGGGGCTTGCTCTGTAAACCACTGGGTGTGATATTATCGAGTTGAGTAAGTTGAGCTCTAGTTGCTTTCGTGCTGCCAAATGAAGCCATGCTCTGCGTAGGAATTAAACTGCCAGATGAAAGCATATGAATAACCTCTTTATTAGTAGTAGAAATATTACTGATTTCTGTCTTTAATGAGTTCACAGATTCAACTACATCAGCCTTAATATTGTCAATTGCCTTCATAAAATCAGATTTAAGAGTTTCAATTCGATCATCAAGTTTATCAGGTAGAGTAGAATTTGTGCAGCCATCACAAAAGAACCTTAAGATTCTTTTACCCACTAACTGCATAACTTTAATTTCAGAAGCAGTTAGCCCAATGCAGTTTTGACAAAAAGAGCCTTTACAGGCATCACAAACAATTTTTGCCTTTATATCATCAGGTGTTAGGTGCTGCTTACAACGAGAACAGGCAGGCATTTTACTCAGTATAAATAAAATAACTCTATCACCACTATTAAAATGTTTTGGGATGCTCCAACTTTTATTGCCTCGATGGATTTCGACGAGCTTGTGGAATTTGTTATTTACGTTTTTGTAGTAAACACTTTTTTATATAGAATATTTTAAACACTAAGTGAGCACAATCAAACAAAACTTATCAATATTTAGACCTTCAGGCAATAACTAATTAAAAGATTTTTAGCGGGAACTATATATACTGTATTAATGCACTAGCCGTGAAAAAATCAGGTTTTAATTCGCAACTTTTCTACTGAAAATTTCACTTTTATTGAAGAGCGATCTATAGGATCGTAGCCGTCGATATTCAGGTCAGGTCTTTGATTAAATAATTTATATTCTATGTTAAATATGAAATTTAATACTGAACGTTAAGCATGTATTGGTTTCAATTATAAATATTAAAAGGTGTTTAAACTATAAGTATTAAAAGGTTATATATGGAAATATGGAAAAACATATACAAATTAAAGAATATACCATTCAACAATAACCAGATTTTTTAGAAAAAAACTCTTAAATCCGTATTTAACAAAAACATAAAATATATATTCATTTTGAAATACAGATAAAAATGTTATAAATGTTTAGTCTGTTGTAAAAACAATAATTTTCGACGTGTTTTGCCTTGAATCGATTTCTTCGTTTGGTTATGACTTGATCAGCTTTTAAAAAAACTCTTTTGCAGTACTACAACTATACATAAATATATATTTGCCAGTTGAGATAGCCAAGGGTATACTTTTTCTCTGCCTTGCCACCAAACTAGAGGGTCTTTTTTTTCTTTACAAATTAGCCTTTTCTGTGTATATGCGTATTTCTGCAATTGCTAAGTGCTAAGTGGTTGAATTGCTGACAAGTTCAAAATATATTATAGAATTATCAGAATCTTGCCAAATAATATCTATCTTCGCATATTGTCTTTTCTTCAGATATTTGTATTCGATTTCTCTGACTTGCAGCAATTTGTCTATGTTCCTTTTTTATTGTATTAACTAATTCAACCTGAAGTTCGTCTTTTACTAGTGCCAAACAATCTTTTTTAACAATACCCCTTGTTTTGAAATGAGGATCAAGATAGGTCACTTTACTCATTGTTACTTTTCTGGGTCTCCAAAACGAGCAGCAAGTGAATCTAAAAAAAATTATCAAATCTTCTCTCTTTTGACTTGTAAATTTAAGTTTAATTCTCTCCAACGTTGACATGAGCCTTTTAACTATAAGGATAACTTCTGAAAGAGTGATTTGTTTTTCAGCGCTCATTTCATGATCTTGTTAGGAGTTTCGATTTAAAACGTTTCCTTAAATTTGAAATATTGCCGTTTTTATAGGAATTTATAGATTTGCAAATATTACATTTTGTTTTGGCATTAAATAATAACATAAAATAAATCCAAACAGAACTTCTCTTCTATATTTCCATTTCTCAACCCTAAAAATGCTTTTGTTATATCTGCTCAATATACCTATTGTATCATGCGTTAAACATATTTGGCATTACTATTTTTAGTAAATTCAGAATATATTTATTATTTACTACCTATCTAGTTAGAAAAATTTCAAAATATTATTACCTACTTATATATGCCACACTTGAAATAACTAGCAAGTAAACAACAAACGTAAAGGGACAGACGTAAAACGTACTAAATTCAAGACTGAACTATCATATGATAATGGCTAAGCCGTTAACAAGGAATAAGATCTATTCTTTCTATTAGTAATACTATTTCTTATCTTATTTTGGCGAAATTCTTTTAATCTGCCGAGTCCTGCATCTAAGCATAAAAAACGCTCCTGTCCTGTCGGTTGCTGCTCGGAAAACAACGAAAACTTCGAAATCGCCGATACATCAAATGCCTAATAAACAGTTAAAATAACCCAGTGTCTTATCCCCTAATTAGCGGTTTCGTGACTATAAAGAAGACCACCATGCCGGTCTGGTCTCGCGAGAATAAAATAGTAGTTATATTTCTTTAGTTATTTCGGTTCTCGTCCCGGACTAAGGGTGTTTCGGTATAGTAATGAATTGCCAAGGTAAGAGTCTTTTCTAAATAGAGGACTCGTTACTTTTAGTGATTGGTTTGTAATGGTTATTTTGTAACGATTAGTATCGTTACTTTCCATCACTATAACAAACTATTTAAATACGGCAGAAATATTTCTTTATTTCTTACTAAAAATTCTAATTTTTTAATAATCGATGTTTACAAAATGTATTTGGACTTTTTAAGTGAAAATATAAGTTTTTCTAAATTTATTTATCAAAATTTGTGTAAAAATAGTTGAAATAAACTACGTACGGTGAATTTTAACTAGTGCTATTCAAAATGAATTCAAAAGGTTGGTGTTTTCTTTAGACATAAAAGTGCCTTGTAAAGTAAAATGTGGTGTTTTTTGGATTTTTCAGGAAAGTGAGGAAAAATAGTGGAAAAACAAGGCCAGAATCGTGTTCTAAGAACTTTATAATAGGGGGTAAGTGACGAAACATTTTCCAAAAAACATTGTTTTTTTAGATTTCACTTAATTGAAATAATTTCTATATTCAGTATTTTATAGCATGTCACACATATAAAAAATTAACTTACCCATATAAAATATCTATGATATCCATAAAGGAAAATTGCTGATCACAAAAGCAGATTACACCTATTGCATGATACATACCAAAAAATCATGTAAGTAGCAATAATTGGACATAATTTATATGGACGAATTTGTTTTGATATGTAGTAAATTTTACGAATGGTTAGAAAATATTAGTGACAAGTTGGAAAAAAGTCTTGTATAATGTTTATTTTTGATCTTTTATATCAACTCATTTAAGGAAGTTGACTAAATTGTTAAAAAAGGTTTTGTAGTGATTAAAAAGTAAGGAGTATTGCATATACAGTGTATTTTATGTCAGTGTTTTCAGGTAGGAAGTAAAAATTTATTTTATAAAAAATAGTGTTTACTGTATAAACTAGTCATTATTTTTATATTTATTTAAGCACATGTAATTAATCTTTCAATTTTAATAAAAATTAATAGAACTAAACTGCGTTTAATAGTACATTTCGAAATAATGGCTGTTGCGAATAAGTACTAATTATCACCATTTTTATGCACTATTTTTTATTATTTGTCAATGTTTTTTTTTAGATATCAGCACGAATTAATAGGTCTTCTATTCAATAAACACCTTAAGACTTATTTGTTTATACTATTAACGACATTGAATTTTCTTTCTTTCTTTCTTTCTGTTTGCGCCCCCCCTTTCGAAAGGGCAATGGCTTTGCTGCAAGGCAATTCGCCAGCTCGTCCCACGGCCCGGCGCTTAGCTAGAGCCAGAGCCACCCTTCTGGATAGATTACACGAACTCCGGTTTGTGGGCACTAAACGTTGAGGATTCCGGATAATCGGGTATGTACCCCCGAGAATCCTCTAATAGTACATAACTTATAAATTTGACATATAAATCAAGCTATGAAATGCATGAACTGCCGGATGTGGAGATGATCGCACGTCACAAGTATATCCTTCTCTGTCAATGCGCAGAGCTCCGTTTCGTAGGGCAAAAAACACCCCGCTCACCATAGAGCACGCGACCACGCACAAACTTCACCCCTTGCACAATAGGACTCACCCTATAACGAGCGCTCTCCCCAACACCGCACAATCAGCCCGGACCCCGCTTTCATCCCCAAACGTCCCAACCACGTTATTTTTTTTTCTTGCTTACCGCAAGCGCCACCCGGCAACGTGTTGTTCGTTCGACAATCAAAACGGAAGTTTTTGACATTGAATTTTATTTGGATAAACAGCCATAACCTAACTTAATTGTGACATAACACCATAGACGTAAGAGAAATTAAAGGCTGTATTCTTTTGAGTTAATTATCACTGATCAAAGTGAAACTGATAACTTCATGTTCTTTTGAATATACATTTACTTGTCATTTGGTCGAAGTGATCATGATGATTTCAAGTGACAGAACTGAAAGTAATAATTACTCAAAAGAATATACTTGTTATTGGCTTACTCTTAAAAAGAGATAGATAGTTTTCGAGGAGTAGTATCTCTCTTTCTAATGTAGGAGCTAAGCACGATACAACAAACCAGTGTTGCCATCCTTGGATGTAAGGAATTCGGTAGGTTTCGTAGAAATTCAGTAGATTTCAATAATTTTCAGTAGATTTTCAAAATGGCATATTATCCACTATAGCCAACGATCACGCACGTATATATATATGTACTGATCGTCAAATACACAGAAAATGTCCGGACCATGCTATGCGCCATTTTGGGTAAGGTGAAGTTATAATAACAATGAATACGCTGTCGCCACTGAAAAATTATAACGACTAAACGTAATCGTTTACCTCCCACTGACAAGGTTTGAAGCAATTTGCATTCCTTTCCGAAATTTCATCGACATAAGTAATTGAACGAAACGAATGGTAGAAAGAGATAAAATGACAGTATTACGTTATAACCTTACTCAACTAATCCAATTGGTGTCAATTGATTGTTAGGTGTGGATATTTGTCATACTATTGGTCGGTCGTAAAAATAAATTAATAATTTTTATTATATTTTTGGTTGTTAAAAATAACTAGTCCTTAAAAAAGCAATATGTTGACGAACCGTTTCTTCAAAACGTTTTATTTTTTGAAAAAACAGTTGAAATATTAATTAGGTAGTACCCCATTATTTTCAGTATTTTCTAATTAAAATTTCCTTAGAAAGTTGAATGTTTCGCAAATTTCAAGTAAATTTGAGATTATAGACATACAAAATTATTACACTAAATTTTGTTCATATCTCAATAGTATGAGCGTGCTGCTTAAAAATTGTTTTCCTACGACTAGTTCTAATTATGGATTTAATATAAACACCTGTGTCCGTATGTCCATAACTTACTTTAAACAGTTAAGTGTAACATAATTGTTTTCATCAACACAACTTATAAAAAAAATTGAGAAGTAACAATTTGTAAGATATTTAAAACTTTTATTAAAATAAGTAACATTCAATTTTATATTCAAATAATGTTAAATACAACATTTTACTTCCTTAGGCTGTGTTAAACACTATACTACACTACAATTAAATAAATATTATTGATTATAATTTATTAGGACATATAAATTTGAACCATACAAGCCAACAAACGAGGTCCTTCAGAATAAAAAGCTTATTTATAGTACGTTTGGTCTTCAAGCCCCTACAAATCTTCACAAAATAATAAAAAAGTATATTAAGGGTTGAATAGTATCATTAATGGGGGTCTTCGGGCTGGCCTATGGTTCCGGCCCCTGCTCGTACTCAGTTCCTCTATCACCGGTCAAGTTTCATGTTTTCTTTCAAACTTACTTGTCAGGACAGGAAGTCTTACAATAATCGGCTAGATGTTAAGTGAATTCATACAATAATTGATTGGTGGATAGCTAGGACGATGGATTTGAGTAATACTACATAGAGCAGAGGTTTCTACCGTTTCAAGTTTTACGAGTGCTGGCTTCCTGCAATTACTGTATATAGGAGGTATGTATTCCTATTAAAGTCAGTATATTGCTTTGTATATATGAGTTGTTTTTCTTCAGATTCCTTTTTTTTTTGTGTATTAGACTCCTAAGGTATTTGACCCTTTGTATACATTTTTTGTTTAACAGTTCTAAAGTGCCAATTTAAGATAATTTTGTGGTCTATATTTACACCTAAATATTTGACTGATGGCTCGGTGCATATTACTTGGTTATTAAGTTATTTAAAATAAATTTAATCCAAGGAAAAACAAAGATTATTTCACAATAATAACAACAATGACACTATTTTTGACTTTTGACGGTTAATTTGACGTGCCAAAACGTCACTCTTACCCAAAATGGCGCCGAACATACTCCGGACATTTTTCCGTTGACAGCTCCATTACCACCTGTCATCCATTTAGTTCAGAAATCCGTGTTTCACAATAATAACAACAATGACACTATTTTTGACTTTTGACGGTTAATTTGACGTGCCAAAACGTCACTCTTACCCAAAATGGCGCCGAGCATACTCCGGACATTTTTCCGTTGACAGCTCCATTACCACCTGTCATCCATTTAGTTCAGAAATCCGTGCCAACGATTAATTCGATATTATGAATGCTTCGAGCATACATTACCAGCATGCAAAGCTTCGATGAGGGTGGTCAACAAAACAAAGTTCGGAGTGAGAGCGATAGCATGATCTCGTATTCGCCCTCTCTCTCTTTTTCTCTTTGCCACGTAACCACGAACGTTTTATATTTCAAGTTCGTACATGTAACATTCGTGGAGTATTGCATGCAGCCTCCATAGTGTGTGCTCAAATTATGAATGACATTAAGGATTTTCTGAAACATCATTTCATTAATTTTTATAAATCGCGAATTCATTGGAAGGTTTCACAAAAGATATGTTTTGGTGTTTCCCATTATTGAAATAAATCTTTCTTTAGCTTGTGCATAGAGAGCAAATGTAGAGCAGAAGACTATTATCTTTCCATTAGGCAACTTTTAAAACAGGTTTGTATTGCGAGTGAACAACTTTCTAAATAAATTTCATTTGATATTTCTGTTCTGCATCGATACACCGAGAATCGGGGTATTTTTATAAAAAGAAGTCGATCTTAGGATAGGATTTTTTTCCAAAAAACGCCTTTCACTGTCTAAGCTCATATTTCGGTAAATATAATTCGTCAATGGTAACATTAATTTCTCTTACGTCTATGGATGTATCTGGCGTTAACAATGTAGCAACACAACCTTTAATCTTAGTATAAACTGTATTCTTTTGAATATACTTATATTCTTTTGAGTAATTATCACTTTCAGTTCTGTCACTTGAAGTAATCATGATCACTTCGAACTAATGACAAGTAAATGCATATTCAAAAATTATTTTTAACCTAACTTTTTATTTGACCTTCCTATTATCAGTAAAAAATCCCCAGAAGAAAAATTAGTCATAATTTACTTGTGGATTGTTTTTATTTTCTGGTTTCGGTTTGGTGATATATTTAATTATAATAATTATCATCATGTGAAAAAAATACTATCGGAAAATTAATGCTTACGGATTTACAATCTTTATCAGTGACAAAAATAGTCGGTTTAATTTCGGAATAAGCTGTAGATCGCTTTAAAATGTTAATAATTTTTGTTCCAATTATTTTTGGATCGTTTTTTTGCTATTCAGAGTCTATTTCGCTCAACAGAACAATTATTCTCTCAGTAGATTATTCAATACCATTTGTAAGCTCCATAAATAGTTCTATAGAATATATATTGGAATTTTCAAAAAGAGTTGATGATGGTGTTAAGGTTAGACACTTTTTCTTTGATAAAATATTACTAGATACATTCAAAAAATACTTATGAGATAGAAATTACTGATTTATGTGTGTGATTTGTGATTTAAAATTATAATCCACAAATATTTGTAAATTTAAATAGTAAAAACATGTACCAAAATAAATAACTTAAAAATATATGTCTTCTATTTTTATTTAGATCACAGGTCCACCACGAGTTACAGTAAAAACCAAAAATGCAACTCTGGAAGCTCCCCTCATGATCGTCACTAGACAACCAAAAGAATTGTTGTCTTGGAAGTTACCACTTACAGTGGAAACTCCAGATGGCGAAGAATATTATATGAACACATCGAGGACTTTGTGTTATGATATTTTAAAGCATAATAAATTAAGTAGTAAGTATTATATGTCTAAAATTGCTCCAAGAAATAAAGAATTTTGGTCAAAAATTTGCAAAGCGTGAAAAGCATGAAAATTATGTTTTTTTGAAACAATTTCGATACTCACTCCCTATTTCGAGGTCCTAGAACACAATTCTGGCCTTGATTTTTCACTATTTTTCCTCACTTTCCCGGAAAACTCAAAAAAAGAAAAGCGTCACTTCACAAAGCATTTTCTTTTCAGTTAAAAACCGAATTTATGTATTTATTTTCAATGGAACTAGTTAAAAGATATTGTACGTAATATTTTTCAATTATTTTTGCACAAATTTTAGCAAACCAATTTAGAAAAACTTATATTTTCAGAGAAAAATCAAAAACACGTCTCGAAAACGTCATCAACGGTCAGACTATCTAAACAAGCCGCCGAATCGCGTAAAAAGGTGCAACGTTGCCAGATGTAAAATTTCTTCATAATATAAACTATAAGATTTGTCCTTCTCAGTCAACAACATAGTTTAATTTTTTTTAATATTCAGAACAGTTTCTAAGTAAAAATAATCTTAACCCTTTAAAATTATTGGTTGGTTTTGGTTAAGATAGGTTGATTCAGTTTTAGTTTGATTTTGGTTAATTTGGAAAACAGAAACTAACCTGAACTCATCTAAATTAACCTAGATTTAAAGTTTCCTGGTATAAACTTTAAAATTTACCCATTACAGTTAACAACATAGTTTAATGTTTGTAACATCTAAAAAAGGGTACAATGAATCTTAAACTTCCAAAATTTTTGGTTAGTTCTAGTAAGTACCGGTTAACATTAGTCTTGGTTACTTTAAAAAACTGAAATTAATCTGAACTAACCATAGACGTAGAATAAACTAATTATTACTTAATCTAGACCGCGGATCCTGTAGAAAAAAGTTGGCTCACGCTTAAAAAGAGATGGAGCGTTTTCGAGGAGCAGGCCCTCTCTTTCTATAGGCGGAGCTAAGCACGATTCCCCTCTCGCCTGACCGCCATGATGGATCCCCACCAGAAAGTGACATTTAAATGGACCAATTAGAAGCGTTCTATCTATTTGTTGAATCATAAGGTATTTTCTCGTGGGGTAACCTGGATTAAAGCATGTTTGAATCCGTTTTGAAACACATTTGAAATGACATTACTATTTCCGAACGCACGAATACGATAATGACGAAGTGCTCAAGCTCACTTATTTCAAAGCATATGTATATTTGTCTCAAAATAGGTCCAAACAATTTTGATGTGACGTCATTACTTCATTACCAGAATGCAACCAATTTAAAATTCCTTGAACCTGGTCGAAATGAATTGACGGCGACAAAACAGCTGTGTTGGAGACTGTCAAGGTCGTGCCGTTGTGATTTGTTTTAATTTGAAAGATTATTAACTTTATTCAGTAATTTATTATTTGTTTGTGTTTAACATAGTGAGAAAACATGTTGGATATTAATGGGATACTATAATTACGCTTAGGTAAGTACTTATTTTTTAATTTTAAGTATTCATGGCAAATATATTTGTTTTGAAGTTTATTAAACTGCGGCGGTTTTGTTTTATGGTGTTTATAACAAAAAAAAATTTTCCGAAAAAATATTTCAGCAGTATTTTTACCATAACAGAACTTAATTATAAGATTGTATTAATAATTTTAAGGTAGCTGCTTATTAAGGGGTTCTAAAGTTAATCTATTGTTGGAAAGGAGATTTGACAGTTTAGGTGGTCAATTAAAATATAAATTTTTACATACAATAAGTTATTTTAATCTAGAACATTAAAATATTAGTCTAGTTCTCACTGGATGACTTTAATAGTGATCATAAGGGCTAAAATGATCAATAATGAATATTAATAGTCGTGTTAATAGAACTGAGCCGACAAAAACTATTAAGTGATACATATTAGAGTTTTTGCATGCTATTACCTATGTACTACATAATTAAGCTTTATTTTTTGTTGTAGGTATAATTACCTTAATCAGTAAGGAATTTAGCACAAGTATGTAACAATTATTTAACGATTAAATATATAAGTTGCCTGGTGTTGTAATTATTATTTTTGCCTTTTAAAAATTTTTTCTTCATAATTCACTATTGCATTAACTTAGTTGTCTCTCATACTATTTTAATAAACTAATTTTTTTTAAATGTCTAGATTTGTGGTAGCTCTTCCTAGAACTGCAAAAACCTTAGGTATCATGAATGGAATTTAAATAAACTAAAAACAAAATAATATACTGTCAGTAATCAGGTTTGTAATGTTTAAGATATGATTGAAAAAAATGGATTGCATAATTTATAAAGATTCTCTATATTATAAAACAAAATCCAATTATACATTTTGGCAACAATTGTAAAAAGTCAGAAATAATTTCCAAATTGCAAGCCTTTCTCATTTTTGTGACATGTTGAATGTAATTAAGTAAAAACTTGGGTTAATTATTTTCTTATCTTATATGGATTAACACAGAATAGATATCATGCCTGAATGAACACTTGCTAGTTATATCCTGAGGTAAATAAATATTTTCATTTTAATTGCATAAGTAGTGTCCTTTGGATTAAAGTTGATAAGCTGTAACACTAAGAGGAAAGATGTCATTAAGACATGGAACTATTCCTAGCCTTAACCTTGGACCCAACTAGAAGAAAATCTGTTATTACAAAGAGGGGTTCCACCTGAACCATAGGTTTTCTTCTTTTAACTGTTATACATGGAGGCAACTTATCATAAGTATTTATATATGATTCTTTATGTCTGAAGTCAGCATCTATTTGATAATTTGTAAATTGTAAAATAGAAACTTTTGAGTTAACACTTTTTAACATATTGATTAGTGAATACTATCCAAATAAATAACCAAAGAGCACTTCTTAGCTTAGCGTGTATAGACATTTATGTCAGAAGAGCATAACCAAAACTCAAAGGCTTAAGCCAAGTTGAAATAATTTGTTGATCTAATAGCATCAAAAAAATGTGTCTTCAATTTATCAGTTTTAAATACATTTTCTTTTAACCATTTATTTGTTTTCTTCTAACTTCTTTAAAACAATAATGTTCTACAACATTTTTTAAAAAAGCAACACCTTGCACTACTTAATATTTTATCCAACTTTTTTTTCCTGATGGTACAATTTATAAAATGTATATATTTTCAGACCTGCAAATATTCCTGATATCTCGTGAGATGATTTTGTCGCCACCTCATGGTACAATTTATAAAATGTATATATTTACAGACCTGCAAATATTCCTGGTACCTCGAGAGATGATTTTGTCACCAAAGGGTAAGAATTTATAGGCTTACATTTTAAAAATGAACTTATAATAAATAATATTCCTGAAATTAGAAATTTAATGAAATTAAATGTCTAAGCATTTTTTCAGTATTTTTTGTATAGTTACTAAATAATTTTAATTGTTTTCCAATAATCATATTTGTCTTGCTTGTAGAAAAAAAAACACTAAATGTTGATGTTATAGTTTTTAACCAATACAATTAATTTTTTTATTGAAGGCCTGTCAGCATAGATTATACATATCCCAAAGATGATGCTGATAAAGAAAGGTAATAATATATATGCTAATTATTTATTTCCAATACCATCACAGGTTGAAACAGGCATATCATTGGCCGTATTATATGTAGTCAAAATTGTTATGTCAGTCAAGTGAACGCCAGTTTTGACCATGAGTGACCCAAGTTATGATTAATGTCTAAAAAAACTAAATGAACTTATAGTAAAGTTTCAACATTTTCTTAAAACCTAATCTAAAAATAAATATAAGATCAAGAAATAAACCATCAGTAATCTATTGCATTAATAATATTGGAGATCCTTCTGTTAAGTTTTTGGTTGAATAAATTTTTAGGAGCACTAAATATGTCAGTGAACTTTTAATTTTCATTATAATTTAAAGCCATTGAACTAATGAATGTTTTTTTTTTTTGATAATTTGTTCTAACAGATTATTAATCGAGTTTTGTTAGGTATACAAATATTGATTTTAGGCAGTGTTGTGTTATCTTGGGCTAAATTATTAAATATTTTATAAAGGTAAATAATACTACTTAGTGTCCTCCTGTTGTGAAGCACCATTAAATTATATCACTCTTTTCAACAATATATCTGCAATACGAATACATTTTTTTTGGACTTTCTCGATCATTAGGATATATTTTACATAAAAGGGAGACCAAATCACAGTAGCATACTCAAGTTTAGAACTAACCAAACTATTAAAGAGAGTTTTTAATGTTTTTTCAGAAGTAAATGTTATGGACTTTTAAAGAACAAAACCTAAATGTTTATATGCCTGCCTAACTATTGCTTCAATTTTAAACTTATCAGGAAATGATTTGGCTTTGATCATGTTTGGTTTAAAAACATATTTTGAATTCAATTTTAACAATTAGCTGTTAAACTTAAGATTCATGTTTATATTGCAGAAAGAAAAATGATCATAGTGCAACGTGTGTAACTACTATCTTTTATCAAATGTATTAAACTAACTTTCATTTTAATTATAGGATTTTATTGCCAGAAGCTGCAGTTGAAATATTAGTGGAGCCTAGACACAATCTAGAAGATGACTTAATTTCAGTTTTGATATAATCTTAAAACAGTTATAGTTGTGAATAAATATCTTATTAATATTTCAAAAATTGATTTTTCTTCTTTGTGAGAAGAAAATATTTTGTTATGACTTATTGTAATCTGTTCATCATTATTCACCCTAGCACGAGTTTTATAATAGTGACATGAATAAATATTGTTACAATTATTACCTATAAAGTTTTTATTGTGTAAATATCACCAGAAAATAACAGCTCACTGAATACAATGTATTGTTCTTATATATATTACTTTAAAATACATTTTTGTGTTATGTTCAGTCTGTTCAAAAAATTGCTGTACAGCCCACTGCATACTTAAAATTTCTTTAAGGATATAGAATTTGTGGATTAAATATCTAATTTTGTATGAAATATACTCCTTATGTACCGTTTATCTAGTTGGATTTAAAGTTCATACATTTAAAAAATTTATAGAAATTGAAAACCTTGGCCAAAACGCTAACTAGTAACTCTATCAAAAAAAAAAATTAATACCATTTTCTACAGTATTGTAGATGTTTTATGTTTTCAGTTCTATTATGTCTGTCCTTTTTTTGCAGTACTGTTCAAGTACAGGAACTAATATTCTTACAAAGTAAGGTAATAAAATAACAGTATGAACTTAAAGCAAACAGTATATTACAGAAAATATATAATGAAATACAATACACAACCATTTTTCAACTTTATTATATATATATATATATATATATATATATATATATATATATATATATATATATATATATATATATGAAGGTAACAAAGTTCTGTGAATTTATGTATATAAGATACCCTAAGACCCACAACTTATGCGCATCATTTTACAAGTTGAAATAAAATTTGTGACTTTTTGCAAATGTACTGGATCAATCAACCTATTTAATACCAGCAATTTCAAATTCATTATTTTTAGGATGAATTTTAATCTTATTAGCTAACTGGAAAAAAATTTGATTCCATTTCTGTTAACAGGGAGTGTATATTTAGACCTATAATACATAATTTTTTAACACATTCTTCTAAGATCAAAATGATTTCATTACCTTTTAGGGGTGTATTTAGAAAAAAATTAAGCAGTGGTCTGTCTCCAGTTTTGATACAATCCCCCCCGCCTTTATATCACATGAGTTTTAGGCACCAATTTTTCTCATTGCCAATACCATATAGAGCCATAATTTGATGCATGCTTATGTTATATTAGTTTGTTTTGATGATCATCTCATGTATACATAACATACAATATATGCCCAATTCATACATTGAAGCAATTTTTATTTATACTTTAAATGCAGCATGGTTATTAATGCTAGGACGAAAAGTTTTTTTTTTGTCATACGACGTTACCTATCATTGACGGTAAATAAAAAAAAAATCATAAAATTATATGCTCTTGGGACAAAAAAATACAAAGTTAATGCAAATTGTTTGTGTTCAAAAGTGTAACGCTTTGCAATAGGTTTTTAATTTTCTTCTGGTGCCTGATATTTTAGAATTTTTACAAAAAGTTGGATAAAAATTTATTACATAAATCATAAAAATCATCTATTGTGGAATTCTGATTTTTTTCATTGTAAAATATTTATGAAATTACGTTTTTAAAAGTATTAATTATTTAGCGCATTTTTTTCCTTAGGTGAAGAATATGACAAAAAGTTTGGAGTCTGTGTTGATAAAATTGATGAAGTTAGTTGTGGATCTTTTTTTTAACACTGCAGTTGAGGTACTGGTTGATGGTCAGTCTTCATTATAAGGGGGTATTTGTGCCATATCTGATATATTTGCTTTTACACTGACATCGGTATGGGTTCCACCTAAAATATGCAACTTATCACTTTTTAAAATAGACCTATTTATTTTTAAAAAAAATCAATATAAATCTTATCTCCATTCATATAACAATCAGAAAAAAGTAATAAAAACACTTGGCAATCTGTCAACTGACTATTTTTGTAAATTGAGTTTGGTGCTTACTGCTTTATGATTTATGTATGAACAGGTCTAATATTTATGCTGTGTGAAATATAACATGCATTTTTTGTATGTACAAATTCAACTGAAATTCTTTTTTAATTTGACAGTAAAATTATTTCTTAACATATTTCAGCAGCAATTTATTGCAGCATTATTATTACAATTATTTACTCACCTGTATTTTCTTAATGATCTGATAATAAAAGCAAAGGTTGGCTTATAATTGGTGGTGGATCCGAATCAACAGAACGTTTCCAATGTGAACTTTCCTTAACTGTAATAAGATAAATGGTGAACAAATTTTATATTTGGATAAAAAATATAATACTTGTGTTGTTTCATAGTAGCATGAATGCACTTATTTTACTATGAAATAATAGCCAAATTTATGAGTTTATATGGGGATAAAACAAATAACTAGAAGTAGTTTATTTTAAAAAAATTATCTTTCGTGTAGATTTATTAACAGTACAGGGACGCTGTTTTTTTATTTCATTGGAGAAATGTAACAAGATCAGAAATAAAGATTGTTATTATTATTAATAGTAATAAATAAATATTTAAACTTCTTTGTCTGTGTCTCATTAGTATTAGTAATTTGGATAATTACTCGTAATAGTGGAAACACAGAATTTTTCGCTGATTTTTTGCATATCCGCTATTTGGGGTCGTGAAATATGAACTTGAAGTTTTCTTGTGGCGGTCACATATAATTTTGCCAAAAAAATATTTTCAGTTTCACACTGTATTTTCTTACCTTTTTCTTGAAATAATCCCACTTGCACTAAAACACAATTGAGCATTTTAGATAAAACTAAATATCAAATTTGGTTAAAATATAGCAGAAAACATTAAAAATCCAGCTGAAAGGAAACATGAAGGACTTTGAATTTGGTGGGAAAATTGATGCTTTGTGATTTTAAACAACCATTAAATTGTAATTGTTCTAACAGCAATTCCACTACATTTATACTTTTCATTACAAAACTGAATATTAAGTAAAGAACAGCTCAATTATTAAAAAGAGATTAACAGAAAAAAATCGGTGACGTCACAAAATACTACATAAGGATGAAATTAGTGAAAGTGTTCTAAAATTGTTTGACGTGGGTCAGATTTCCCAGAAATAAAGACATGTACTATATATTTCTTTAATACATAGAACAAATCAATCCTCTCTCAAACAAGTATGAGCCAGGTTAGTTCAGATTTATACAATATTTATGTATGTAAAGATGGCTTGTAAAAAGCAAGACAAAAATAAAAACCAAAACCTAAGAAAACTGGTTATTAAGGTGCGTCTGTCTGTTCATCTCTTCCTATCAATCTGATGCACCCTTGTATTATGTTCTTGATCATACGATCTATCATCAAAAAACATGCAAAAAGGATGAACCACATGGCGACATTGCATTAGTCTGCCAATAGGGCCAACACTTGTTTACGTTTGTTTTTCTGCTCAATTTTTAGTATTTTCAGCTATACATTAATAAAATATGGGGTTTTATATAAACTGTGGTTATAGTTCAGAATGTGCAAATGTGTTTTAATGGAAGTGGCAAAATTTAAAGAATAGTTTAGAAAACATATGTAAGAGAAAATTTTTTTTTGGGTAAACTATGTGCGACTGCAAAAAAAAACTTCAGATTCATGTTTCATGATCCCAAAATGGGTAAGCAAAAGATCAATGAAAAATTTGGTGTTTCCACTATTTCAAATAATTACTGTAATTTCTTTCAAATTTTTTTTTTTACATACAAAAAGAACCTGCACAAAAAGAAAAGTAGTAATATCATGGCAATCAAAATTAAATGAATAAAAGACCTATGTACATACTCACCAGTATCTTTCAAAAATCTGGTAGGTGTTCCCTCAAATGACCCATCAGTCGAGACAAAAGAGATAATTGTAAAAGCTGGGAATATGGTAGGTACAGCATTGGCAAACCATATTGTAGGAATATTACTCATGACCTTCTTCTTATTTTCAGAATCACATACTAAATTTGAAAAACATCTCTAGGGTCTTTTTCAAGTAAACTTTGTTTGGAGTAAACCAGATTTTGCACCTAAAGAAAGATAGTCTAATTTTAGCCACACATTTTGTTAAAAATCAATGCTAATCATAAAAAAACGTTAATGAAAATTGGTTTCAAACATAACTAAGTACTTCTAATTTTATTTATACAAGAAAAAAAGCTTTTAAATTACAAGCCTTGCTTAGACCAAAACAAATACAAATTATTGTTAGGTGGGTTTTAAAATAGTTATATACAATATGTACATGTTTTTCAAGATAATATTAGGAAAAACTGGTCTTGCAAATATGAAATAACGTCTGGACTTACCTAGAAGCATCTAACGGCAACTTAAAAAAAATGATTCCTTGGCCTTTCCTTGAATCACATTGAGATTCAATGCATGATCTGTTTTTGCTTTAGCATTTTTACATTAAGTAGCACAAGTTTTATTACAGAAAATTACCACAAAGGAACTAAAATCCGAAGTTAATATTTTTTCACCACCCGATTACTGACAACAAGAAAAAAACAGCTGGCAACTGTCAAATGTCATTATTAGCGAAGGAACAAGGATAGAGAATCGCTTTTGTGCGCGAACGAGTCTATCCCTTCTTAGAGGGGAATCACGTTTACGTAGCCTCTTAGCTCCGCCTATAGAAGGAGAGGGCCTGCTCCTCGAAAACGTTCCATCTCTTTTTAAGCGTGAGCCAACTTTCTCCATAAGGGTCCGCAGTCTAGATTAAATAAAATGTAATTTTATTTAATTTCTACTACGTCTATGGAACTAACCTAAACTAACCTGAGCTAACCTAAATTGACCTAGATTTATTAATTAAAAAATGTCATTGTCCAGCAGAAACCACGTGGAGGTGGGACAAGCTCTGCCACTCGACACTTTCTGCTAACGGACATAAGCAATATGATCAATTCATATTATCCTTTTAAAACTACTAGTATTTGGAGGGAAACAAAAGCAACTATAATCCTTAAAACCTTTAATATTTAGAGTCAAAATCGCACATCAAAGTACTGGTATTTGGAGGGAGACAAACAAAAGCAACTATAATCCTTAAAACCTTTATTATTTAGAGTCAAAATCGCACACGAAGACATTGACATAAGAGTAATTAATAGTTCTTTAATAATCAAAGGAAAAGGAAAACATTCTTTTTGAAACCTTTTCTTTCCAATTCAAACAGAAAGAGAAGATTATTTAAAGAAATCGTTTTTGCAATCTGGCAACATCGCCGACTTCAACAGTACGCCATCTTTAGCGAACTATGCTAACTATAATTTTTTGGTGCCGGCGTTTCCTTTTGATTTTGTTGTGATTTTTGTCGTTTTAATTTTTCGGATTTTTTCGATAAAAAAAGTGCATATTTTTGAATTTTTGTATAATACAGAAGCTTCTGTCACTGTGGAATTCGTTGTTATAACAAAAGTTTAACGATTTAGTGAAAAAAATTGAACCTAAAGTGAAAAGTTATTTTCCCTGTTTTCCGCAAAATTGAGGAAAAATTATGCAAAACCGAGGGCAGAATCGTGTTCTACGACCTCGAAATAGGGGGTATGTATCAAAAATTTTTTCAAAAAAACGTCATTTTTCTACTATTTCACTCTTTACGATTTTTTTCCAATAATATTATATTTCGCTAAGCATTATAATTATTTTTTAGGATATAAAGAATTAGAACATGAAAACCCTATAGTTTCTATATCAACAGCTTCGAACAGCAGTTTACATTTCAATATAACTGTGGATTTTCCAGAATATTTTCAATTAGATCACTCCACACCTTATACAGTAGAAATAAGTCCAAGCCAACCACAGTAAGTAATTTTTTGTATAATTTTTTAAATAACTTTATTAGTAAAGTTAATACATGTGATTTACGTAAATACATTACTAAATATTTATTTTTCTAAATTATTAGTAAGTTCTAGAATATTAAGAAATCACAAGTAATAAAAAGTGATCATTGACCTTTTTTATCTTAAATATTTTTTAGATTGGTTAATGGGCCAACTTATTAGTTTATTGAATAACTATATCTTAATTACTAGCCATCAAAATAACTGATTCTTTTTAAATAACTTCAAAAAAACTATTTTTATCTTCATAAAAAAAGACCCAAGTCTTCAAGACACATTTGAATTTTTATGCAAGTTTTTTAAAAAAAGTGATGGATTTATCTGTTAATATACACAAGGTTATACTTGGTTATTTGTCACATATTAAATTTTTGACATTATGGCCGTTCCATAGTAACAAATTCATCTTCAGAAGCTGTGATTAACAAACTAATTAGTGCTTATATATAAATACAAGACAGCAGATGGCTGCTGTAATTTTGGGTTTTTTTGGTCATAAACTTAAGAAGTTGATCTAATTTTATCGGTTTACTGCAAAATTTGACGTCCTTTTCTTAAGTCTATAACACGATTTGCCCCAGGGTTCGTTATTGGTGCCAATTCTCTTTTTAATTTAAATAAATGACTTACCTATGGGCAGAGATGCTGCAGATTTTAAACTCTTTGCCGATGACACTCTCTCCGTTTCAGATGTATCTCTGGAAGGGGGATTGGGCAGGTTGGAAGAGGCACGGTCTGGTGCTAGGGAGTGGTTTGATGCAAGTGGACTACTTTTGAATGAAAATAAAACCAAGCAAGTGGTATTTTCTCTGCGTGACGTGGGTAAATATAAATGGGGATTTGCTGAGTGCTAGATTCTTGGGAGTCCAGATTGATCCTGGCCTTACTTGGGAAGCCCATATAGAGCAGGTTTCAGGGAGGCTCCGTAGCAGCCTGTTACTAATACATTATCAAATAAAAAAACGCCCGTCAACAAGTATTTTTGAATATTAAAAAATGTGTGAGATATATAAATATAATAATTTATATAATTATTCAACAATAGAAAAGTAAAAACATGAATATTTTACCGCGTTTTCCATATTTATTCATTAACAAATGAGTATTATAACTATTTTAAAAAATATATAATACAAAAAAAAATGTATACTCAGAGTAATACAGGATGTCTCAAAAGAAAGTACACATTTGTTTTGCTTATTGCGTGAACGCAACTATTCCGAGCGGCGCGGGGGGTATGTCAGTCGGTAGCCTGGCTCTTGGGAATTTAGTCGCTATGGAGCGTTTCTCGGGAGCGGACCGTGCTTTGTGCGTACGTGAGTTTTACAAAAACGGTAATTCGGCGACTGTAGCGCGTAGAAAATTCTGCAATTTTCGACATACTCGTCACTTAAATGATGCGCCAAGCGCTCGGCTTATTGGAAAATGGGTCCAGAAGTTTGAAGAGACCGGTTCAACACTAGATAAACCAAAATCCGGGCGTCCGAGGTCTTCGAGAACGGTCGAAAACGTAGAAAGTGTTACTCAGTCTGTTCGTGACGACCCAAACGTTTCGATTCGTAAGCGTGCTGTTGCTTTAAATGTGCATAGGTCATCATTATTCCGCATTTTACACAAAGATTTAAAGCTGAACCCCTATAAAATTCAGTTGGTGCAAGAATTGAAGCCTCAGCATGCTGGTCAGAGGCTTGACTTCGTAAACCAGATGACTGAACGTTTTTCAACGTTTACCAACATCTTCTTTTCGGATGAAGCCCATTTTCATCTTAATGGTCATGTAAACAAGCAAAATTGCCGCTATTGGAGTGCAAACAATCCAAAACACAAACATCAGAAACCTCTACATTCGCCGAAAGTGACTGTATGGGCTGCGATGTCGGCGCGAGGAATTATCGGCCCGTACTTTTTTGAAGATGAAAGGGAACGCACAGTAACAGTGACTTCAGAGCGGTATGTGGAGATGTTAGACGACTTCTTCGTGGCTGAACTGCAAAATTTTCCTGGCTATAACCAAATAACATGGTTCCAGCAAGACGGAGCAACTTCACACACGTCCAACATGTCTCTGCCACGAGTGCGTGAAATTTTTCCTGGTAAATTGATCTCAAAGTGAGGTGACATAAGTTGGCCTCCACGCAGTCCTGATTTATCACCTATGGACTTTTTCCTATGGGGTTATGTCAAATCAAAAGTTTACTCCAACAAACCGACTTCCCTGGCACAATTAAAAGAAAATATCCGCAACGAAATGGCAGACATCACGGAGAATACCTGCCGTGCCATCATGGGCAATTTTAGTGCTCAATTAAATGAATGCCGTGAGCGCAACGGATTACATTTGAACGATATCATTTTTAAAAAATAAATTCCCAAACAATGTATTTTAATATGTAATAAACATTTTTTCAATAAAGTCCTGACTTTTTTTTAAATCGATTTTTTAAATGTGAACTTTCTTTTGAGACACCCTGTATTAATCACTTAAATAGTCTTCCATGCATTCCACTTTCGAATATCCTATTACCGACTTAGAAACATTCTACCTTACCTGCATAAGAATTTTGCCGCGAAAATTTGAATATATAAAGTTTCAGATTATGAAGTGTTTCAGAACTTATTTTCAAAGAAAGAATATTAATAATTTGCTCACAATTATTGACTTATTCAACGCAACGAAATTAATTTTTTAATTCTTCTTCTTCTTCTTATTCTTAGTATAGGACTTTGTCCTATATTGACTGTCAAGGCATCTCGTTTATTCTTGTTCCTGTGACACCGATGTCCAGCTCTCTTTCCATCTTTTAGGCGGTCGACCAGGAAGCCTTGAGGAGTTTGGTATTCCTTCTTTTGCAGTTTTTGCCACTCGGTCGTCGGTCATCCTGTCGACATGATCCCTCCATGCTCTCCTTCTTCCTCTGCCCCTTCTTACGACGTCCTGTATTTCACATCTTTTTCTGATTTCATCGTTTCTTAGTCTGTCGCGTAATGTATGACCCGTGATACTTCTTAGCGTTCTCATCTCAGTTGTCCGGAGTAGTCTTTTGGTTTTTTGGTTGCTGATGTGTCTGCTCTTGTTTCGATGGCATAAGTCATTATGGGTCGTATGCAGGTCTTATATATTCTGATCTTACTTTGTGTCATCATATGTTTATTTCTCCATATAATATCACGTAGGTATCCTGACATTACGGCAGCTTTGGTTGTTTGTTCTTGAACTTCTGCTTTTAAGTTTCTATTGCTGGTGATGTTTGCTCCCAGGTATTTAAATGACATGACCTGTTCGATGCTTTGATTGTGTACAGCGAGCTTACATCTTCTTGGTTCTTTACTGATCGTGAGAGATTGGGTTTTTCCTATGGAGATTGTCATGTTAAATTTTTCTGCGGTCTTTTCAAACTTGTACAGGAGCCGTTGGAGGTTGTCTTCGTCTTCCGATATCAGTACTGCATCATCGGCATAGCAAATTATCTTTAGTTCTTCTTTTCCCATTCTATATCCTCTACCGGTCTCTTTCACCTCTCTGATAATTTCGTCCATAATGACATTGAATAAAATTAGACTGAGGCTGTCTCCCTGCCTTATGCCGGTAGATATTGGAATTTGGTTCGATGTTTTGTTGCCTACTTTAATTTTCGTTGTATTTCTGCTGTTTAAGTCTTTAATTACTTCCAGGATGTTATGACATATGTTTCTGTCCTTAAGTAGTTCGAGAACGTCATGAAGTCTGATCCTGTCGAAGGCTTTTGTGAGGTCGACAAAACACATATATGCCTCTTTGTTGTATTCGATGGCCTTCTCTGTAATTTGGCGAATTATAAATATGGCGTCAGTTGTTGACCTTTTTTGTCTAAAGCTTTGCTGCTCCTCACTGATTCCGCTAGATTCTATTTTTTTTGCTATGGTTTTCGTTAGTAGCTTGGCGGTTGAGCTTAGAAGTGTTATTCCCCTGTAGTTGTTCGGGTCAGTTTTGTTGCCTTTCTTGAATATGGGTATGGTCAAGCTTTCCCTCCATTGTTCTGGTGTTTTCTCCTCGTTGAGTATTTTTCTATAGAGGGAATGTAACTCTTCTAGTAGTGCCATTCCACCATATTTGAGCATTTCATTTGTTATGCCATCTGGTCCAGGGGCTTTTCGATTTTTCAATTTGGTGGCTGCTGGCTAATTTTTTAATTATTTTCTATAAATTATTTATAACTACTTATTTCATTTTGCCGCAATTTATTGTGAGTAATAACATGAATTATGAATTTTTAAACGCATTTGAATTAACAAACAAAATACGACATTGTATTCAGAAATTTGTTATTAAGAAATGAATTGTCAATAAAAAAATTATTTTTTCGCTGAAAAAATATATTTTCATATTCTTTTGGCAATTTTCAGCCAAAAATATCTGTTGTTAATTTTTCGTTCGACGTATTGTTTTTAAGTAAAACATTGATGAATATTTGAAAAATGAAATTTTTCGTCAATTTTGATCTTGAATAACTTTTGAAACAATAAATATTTCTTAATTCACATACCAGGAATTGATTGTTCAAGTTAAGAACTACAAACTGAGATTAATTGCAATACGAAAATAAAATGGTTTTATTGTTTTTTAGCGTTGTAAACAAATAACTTTCCATTATTCATTATCTATGCGTTGCTGTGAGAAAGAACGCCTACGAGCAGGCTTCCACTTACCTTTATTGATTTTTTACAATTTTTTATTTCATTTTGGAGCAGTTACGATTTATAACGTCACTAGTAATAAAATTCTGAACGTTATCTAATTCTTATCAAATTTTCAACGCAATAAGCTGAATTAATACATGAAATACGACAGGCAAAAATGGAGGTGTTCGATTGAAATTTTTGAGAAACGTTTTTGTAATTTATTATTGATTTGCCCTACGATTTTTGTCGGACAAATATTTTTTTGTTATAAATACGTCATTACGAAACGAAAAAAGTAAAAATGGGACTTACATGTATCAGGAAACATAATGACATCATATTGACATATTGAGGGTGGCGGACCCCACATAAGCCCCATGATTTTTGTCGGACTAGTTGACTACTGTGTTTTAGACATATTAATTAAGCACTGTTGCAAAAATCAGACTTACATGTATCGAGAACAGGGTTGGGAAAAAACACGTTTTTTTAAAAAAGAACAAAACATTGTGTTTTATTTTAAAAACAAAAAAAAAATATGTTTTTTATTAATTCCTAATTCCTGTTTTATTTACCTTGTTTTAAACATGTTATAAACTTCATTTTAAACAAGTATTATACATAGATTTGAAAAGAAAAAAGTGTAAGTAATTAAAAATGTTTAATTATTTCGATTAACGGTTATAATGTCACTGCATTTACTTTTTTTTTCTTTCTCTTTCTCTCTTCTTCAACTTCTCAATGCTTCACGTCCACGTTCTCAAGCGAGCTATCTGGATTCAGCGCCCTCATAACTGCAACTAAATTAGCCGCTTTCTCTGTTCCGAGCCTATTGTGTAATTTGGAATGTACCAATCCGAAAGTGGAAAATAATCTTTCGATTCCTGCAAAAGACGCAGTCGCAGTAAATAACTGACTTGTGATGTCGAGCATCCCTGGATCCAGTTTGGTCCCAAGTGATTTCCACCACACTGAAACGTGCGTTTTCTTTAAAAGGTCTTCCTTAAACGTGTATTCCAGAAATGGAAAACTTATCGCACGGTACGTCAGGACATTTTTCATTGCTTGCGGACAGCTTGAATCTATGAACTCCATGCCCATTGTGTCCTCCTCTTCTGATAGTCCTTCACCTTTATAGTTAGGGTCTAATATATAAGCAGCAAAATGTGCAGGTGTCACTGCGGCTTTAAATCTTGTTTTAAGTTTATAGGTTTCTTCTGGCAACCAGTCCGATGAGAGGAGATCTTTCCATATATCTGTACAATCGCTTAGGACGCATATATTTTTCTGAATGAGATCAAGAGCTTTTGATACTTTCTTCAGCTTTTTGAGATAGTTCTCAACATTTTCTTTAAACTCAACATCTTGGACATTCCCTTACGATTGTTAAATCTAAACAGACCAGTGCTCGCTGCATACTTTGACAAGACAGTGCCAGTTGTTGACATATGATTCGAGACAATCTGCTAATGTATTCCAACGTACATCTTGAGGTAGTACGAGTGCTTTCTCACCGGCTTCCTTTTACTTTGCTTGTGGAATTAAATTCGATTTCGTTTGGCTTTCTCTAACTAAACACAACAAAAAATTCGGGAAATCCCTGCGATTCACCAGTATTTTCGCCGCACGTCAGGGGAATCCCGCATACTGATTTCAAAGTTGCCATCTCTTAGGTAAAAAACATACTACAAAATAATAATATTTCTAATATAGGATACTATACTATAATCCGGCCAAAAACAGTTCAAATAAACGGGGAGCTACCATGACTTTATACCGCACACAACTGAGAACAACTGAGACCTTGTAGGCTATGTTTTTTAATTTCCAAACGTCTGTTCATTGAAACTTCACAAAAATATCTCAAATCACAATATGCCAAGTTTACAAAATTCTTCCATTTTTTTATGTATTCTAAAATTATTTTCTCTTATACATAATTGAAAAATATTTTAACAGTATTCGATAACTACTATGGAGAATATAATACATTTAATTTTAATTTCATTTGACATTTAAGTGACAGTAATGAAACGTTGAACTTTATTTTTATTTGCAATATTATATATGACCTATGTACAACATAATTTTAAATTTGATTTAATTTAGCAACAATACTATTTAATATTTCCAATTATAGTATTAATATAATTAGTACCATTTTCCTTTTAATAGAATTTATGCAACTTCATTACAGTGAGTTAATACACAAATTACATTAATTTTATGTGTATTTATTCAAGATGCAGTCTGGAAATAATCACGAATGTAAATATAAATGTTATTAATTCACTATCTGATATTTTGGAGCAAAGCAGAAGAGTTTTCTTATGATTATTGTATTTAATAAATTGCACACCGCGACTCTTGACAACAAAAAATTTTATGATTAAATCGTATATGTATTTTATGTGTGTTTTAAACATAGTGTGTATTTGTGTAGTGTTTTAAACGTACGTTTAAAACAAATGTTTTAAACATTGCCAACCCTGATCGAGAATCATAATGACGTCATTGTCTGACTCCACGCATGCTCTATCATTTTTGTCGGACAAACATTTTTTCGTCGATTTTATCATAAAATAAATACTATTGCAATGAAAAAGAAACTTACATGTATTGCATTGTAATACATCGTCAAAATGACGATTTCACGAATTGACAGCTTCGAAAGGAACCGTCGCCGAAAATTTTTCCAGAGGAAAAGTTTGTCGGACTCGTCATAGGGAAGCCGCTCACGAAGTTTGGCATTTACATGAGTTGGGAAAATGTCATGTCGCTGTACTGGTGACTATAAACACTAACTTATGTAGTTGTTACTATGAAACGGCCTTAATGATAAAAATATTTGTGACAAATAACGAAGTATAATCTTGTTTATATTACATTTAAAAAAAAAAAACAGATTCTTCAAGACACATTCGGACTTTTCATGCAAGTTTTTCTTTCTTTCAGATATTTTTTTTATAACTTTTCCACTCCCTCCCAAAAAGTTCGTATGCTTCAAGCAGTAGGTTCTAATTATGACACTGTAATTTTAGAAGTTTCCTCTACCAACCCTATTTGTACTATCGTCAGTATACAGAATGTTAGCGTAAGTATTGATTTATCAACTTCTTAATTCTCAACAAAAATTTTTAATCTTACGTGTTAATTGTGGCATTTTTATTAATTAATTAATTTTTTATCTACTCTCACTTTACAAACCATTTAAAAAAAAATAGCCATCTTAAAAACTAGTCGTAACTAAAGAATTTCACTTAATATCATTCTACACTTCTTCAAAGTAATATGAAATATGTCAGAATGGTTTTGAATATTGTAAGTTTGAGATATTATATAGGGTGTTCTCAAAGCTGAGTCATTTATTTTAATAGCTTGTAAAATTCATAAAGAGAAATTAATTTACCAAAAATTGTTTATGTAAAAGTTGGCAAATAAAGAAATTATTAACAATTATTTAAAAAATTTAAAAACTGCAATACAAACCTTATTTCATTATATTTGCAACCACTGCATTGTAAAAACTTTGTTTACTACACTGAACAGATTACATCTTGTTTTGCAAAAAGTGCTCAAAATTGTCACCATTTGTCTTGCTCGACATATCCATAAGTGACTACACGGATAACATCACTAGCATTTTCAATGCGCTGTTGTAGTTACTCTACAATATTCACTTACCCATCGTGATAAACTAACTGTTTTAACAGAAAAAATCGCAGGGCTTTAGTTCCGGAGAATGTGCAAGCCAAGAATAAGTCCATTTCGCCCTATCCATCTATTAAGAAACACATTATTTAAATGTTCTTGAACTTGTGGTAGAGCTCCCTCCATCATGAAGAATGTGGCAGATTGTTTTGAAGAAAGTCTAAATAATTTTCATCTATCAGTCTATTTGGAAAAAAGAAAGGCCTTATAAACATGCCATTTACTATGCCAGGCCAAACATTTACTGAAAATCTGTGCTAAAAATGACTTCTTTTCACTGTAAAAGTGGCCTTATCGGTAGCCAAAATAAATTTGGCAAAATTGTCATTTATGTTGTACTGATGTAAGAGCCAGTGACAACATTCAACTCTTCTAGGATAATCTTCTGGTTGCAACACTTGTACCCGTTGATAACGGTACAGATAAAGTTGTCGTAGAGTTTTTCACATTTTACTATGAGCAACTTCTACTTGAGTTGCCATTGACCTAGTACCCGTTGTTGGGTCGTTTTCGACAATTTCAAAAATTTCTTCTTTCATCTCCACCATTTTGCGTGGAGGAGGTCTTCCAGCATGACCTCCTCGTTATTCCTATAAACACCCGGTGTCACGAAGTCTTATAACTAAATTTACAAACATCCATTACAACATTTACAAAGTTTTTACAATGCAGTGGTTGAAAATATCATGAAATAAGGTTTGTATTACAGTTTTTAAATAATCGTTAATAATTTCTTTCTTTGCAAACTTTTATATAAACGAATTTTGGTAAATCGATTTCTCTTTACGAGTTCTACAATCTGTTAAAATAAATGACTCAACTTTGAGAACACCTTGTATAATAGTGAACTTAATGGTCTATTATTAGAGCAAGCAAAAGGTCAAATAAGAAGTATTAGGATTTCTAGTAGTATATGCAGGTGTATTTAAGTAGGGTCAATCCATTTTAAAACACTCAGTGCAGCGAAATTTTTAACGGGAATAAAGAATCACCTTTATTTTTTTCTTGTATAGATTTAATATAGGATTACTTGCTATAGAAGTTTCAAGCTTTTGATCTTTATTTTTTTCTTATATAATTTTTCAAAAATTGTATTTTGACAATATTTAAAATTGAATATCTCAAAAGGAACTGAGTAAAAAATCATGAAATTAATATAGATTACATCTCTTTATGATATAAATATATGATACAGATTTGGTATCTAAGACCCAACTTGTTTCCTTGTTAAAGTACATCAAAATTGAACTTTTATTTTTTCTTCATAAATATATTGAAAACATTTTTTGACGTTTATTGAAACATAAATATTATCCATACTGAATATATTAACCCTCCCGATTACTCACTTTTGATACGTTTTAACAGGTTTTTTTTACCGTATTACAAGAACACGCTTTGCAAGTAAACTTAACTGCCAAAACTGCAGAACCGATTCAACCTTAAAAAAGCTATGTTAAATCATAGACGAGGGGCGCGGCAGGCGTGAGACTCTCTCTCTTCTCTCTTTGTCAACCTCTGTCCATCCACTCCTGGATGTAGGTCTCTTTCAATTGTTTCCATCTTTCTCTATTCTTCGCCAATCTTATCCACTGTTTGCCCGCCACTATGTCGTCTACCCATCTTTTTTGAGGTCTTCCCGTGCTTCTTGTTGTCTCCATCGGTCTCCATTCCAGGATTCTTCGTGTCCATCTGTTGTCCTCATATCGGGCTATGTGACCAGCCCATCGCCACTTTATCTTTGCAACCTCCTTCACGATGTCTTTGACTTTCGTTCTGCGTCTTATCTCGGTGTTTCTAATCCTGTTTCTTAATGATATTCCAAGCATGTTTCTTTCCATCGCTCTTTGGACTGTTTCTAATTTTTTAGCGGACTTTTTGGTGATGGACATGGTCTCTAATCCATACGTACACACCGATAATATGTATGTGTCGTATACTTTTCTTTTTAGATTTATGGGAATTGAATTATTTTTCAAGATGTATGCAAGTTTACCGAGAGCAGCCCATGTCAGGTGTGTTCTTCTTTTTATTTCAGCATCCTGGTTTGATTTCCCTAGTCTGATGTCATGACCCAAGTATACATAGTGTTCGACGTTTTCGATCCTCTGGTTCTATATTGTTATGTTTGCCTGTTCGTGGCTCATAATTTTTGTTTTGTTGTAGTTCATTTTAAGGCCTACAGATGCGGATACGTCATTTAGCTGTTGTAGCATTTCGTTCAATTCTTGCAGATTACTTGCTATTAAGATTATGTCATCAGCAAACCTGAGATGGTTCAAGTATATTCCGTCGATGTTTATACCTTTGATGTCCCATTTAAGTTCCTTAAAAATGTCCTCAAGGACTAGGATGAACAGTTTTGGCGAGATAGTGTCCCCTTGTCTCACTCCCCTTTGTAGTTTTATAGGGTTCGTATTCGTCTTGGTGTGAGACGGGAAGCAGTATTCTATCTGCGAAGTCAGAGTTGACCAAATTAGTTTTAAACGTAATTAGAATTGAACGAACATCTTTCTATTGCATGATTTTGTATGACCGAATGAAACCGACCTTCGACACTGGCCGCACGCGTCAAGAGCTTGACAACAATTCGATATAAACATACATACCAACATTATTCTGTCTCTTTTTATTGCATTTTTTCTTCAAACCACTCTTTCTTACTGTTTCTGCTGTGTTCTAGTATTAAATTTTTTTCGTTTTTTTTTTAAACGAACTCTCGACTCGACTTTATTGCGTTTCATAATTCAGAGCGGCTGGTATTTAGAATATGTTATAGGATATCTAGATGTCTTGTCGAAGGTAAGATACCCAGTGGATGGAACAACGCTAACACAATTTTGATATATAAAACAGGCGATCCTGCGACTCGGGACAATTATAGGCCTATATCCCTTCTCTCCCAGTTATACAAAACCTTCATGACAATCATAACTAGCAGATTGACGAACAAAATCGACACATATCAACCTCTTGAACAAGCAGGATTCAGAAGGGGATATGGAACATGCGACCACCTCCATACACTAAAAATATTAATAGAAAAAGCCAACGAGTATAATCTGCCTCTGTACATGGCCTTTGTTGACTACGAGAAGGCTTTCGACAGCGTAGAACTATGGGCTGTTGAAGAAGCTTTGGTAAATAACAGAATAGACTCGAGATACAAAAATCTATAAAATTATTTACAATGGCCCTGGAAGACTTGTTCAAATCATTAAATTGGGAAAATAAAGGGATAAACATTAATGGTAGATTCCTAAATCATCCGAGATATGCAGATGATATACTCTTGATCGCATCCGACCGGGAAGAGCTGCAGTCAATGATAAACGACGTCCATGAAACATCGCTCCAACGAGGATTAAAGATGAATCTCAGAAAAACAAAAGTAATGTCAAACTCAGTCGAACAACAAGTTATAACAGTAAGTGCGACCGAAATAGAACAGGTGAATGAATATATATACTTCGGCCAGGCCATAAGAGCGAGTAAGGACAACCAGACAGCCGAAATAACATGAAGAACTCGATTGGGACGGACGGCGTTCGGAAAACTCTCCTATGTTTTGAAAAATCAGAAAATTCCTTTATACTTAAGAACCAAAGTATTTGATTGTTGTACATTGCCGGTTCTAACATACGGAGCGCAGACGTGGACCTTTACGAAATCAAGGTTGGACAGAATCCGCAAAACTCAAAGGGCTATGGAAGACACATGTTAGGAATATCACACAGAGATAAAAAAGAAATGAGTGGATAAGAAGAAAAACCAACGCAGTTGACGCTATAGAAAGAGCAGCATCACTAAAATGGAAATGGGCAGGCCATACCGAACGAATAAAAGACAACGGTTGGAATTCAGAAATTGGAAAATGGCGCCCATATGAAGGCAAGATATCCAGAGGCAGGCCACAGATGAGATGGAAGGATGACATAGTCAGACATGCCGGCTTGATGTGGCAAAAAAGAGCCCAGAATAGAGAGATTTGGAAACAAATAGGGAAGGCCTATATCCAGTTTTGGAAGGATGAAAACTAGGCTAAAATGAATGAATAGGACATCTACAAGAATGCTTTTAGCCTAAAAATGTTAGTGGCTCTGCAGCTCTACAGTACTCATGCAGTAGTCGCCACTGGTACATGTATCCTAGGTTTTTTTTTAGATATTTCTGGTTATTATTTTATTAGATACAGACTTTTGTTTAATAATTTTTAATTTCAGTCTTTATAAATGTTACTTTATTTTTAGTGCCCAGTATTTGATTTAAATCAAGATATAACTTTCCGAGGATTCTATGAAACGTTCACTACAAAAGGAGGGATCACAATACCTGTAAGTGCAGATGCAATAGAGGAGTCTTAATTTTTGTCATTTTATATCCGAAATTAAGCTATATAGAATTAATGAATAATTTAAAATTTTTCTCTTTTATTTTAGAAATATAAATTTCCCTACGGTTTCTATATAGTTTTCGTAGCAAAAGCAAATGATTACGAATGTACAAGAAGTTACAATTCAATAATATCGGGAGAAAGACACAAAGTTTTGACCTTGACTATTAAGCCAAGTATTACTTATAGTGATTATTTTTATGCTGTGACTTTGACTCTGTCTGCAATAGGTAAGTTTTTTCATTTAATTACAAATATCTCTGATCAAGTCTTCTAAAATTACAACGCGGTTAAAATTTGATTAGCATTTTAACTATTCACTCGCTTTTTTTAATCCTTTTAGGTGCCTTTTATATTGTCTTTGGTTTGGCGTTTTTCTTCTGTTCAAGACGATATTATGTTCCCCGTCAAATGGAATATGCAGTAGACAATGGAACTACTGCATCATTAAATTCAAGTAAGATATTTATCGGTAAAAAACCACTTCACTTAAAAATAGTAGATATTAAATTTTTAATATTATCTAAATAATCTAAATTTACTAAACCAAAGAATATCTATAGATGAATACTTTCACTTTTTATGCAGGGTGCGGCATTTATTTAAGACAACGGAATATCTGGGTGGTATCACATTTTTTTGAAAAATGTTTTATACAAAAATTATAGGGTCGCAGGGGGGCTAATTAGCAGTGATCTTGAAGATAGCCTTGACAATGTCCTTTAAGGTCATTCGAAAGTCAACTTTACAATTTTAAATGGGATTCCCCAATTTTGCCCTCGGGAATGAAAAGGGCAGTAAATTTTACCCTCGGATGTGACCTTGACCTCAAGTTGAAAGTAAAATATTAATGTAATTTCAAGATCAAGACAAAAAGATCGCAGTATTTCGTGAAATGTTTCATATAAAAGTTGTTGGGTGGTACGGGGCCAAGTGGCAGTGACCTTGAAAATAACATTAACCTTGACCTTCAAGGTTATTTAAATCTTAATTTCAAAATTTGAAAAGGAAACCCCCAATTTGACCCCCGAAATGAAAAGTCTGATCAATTTCACAGTAATTTAATCATCATATATGATCTTGACCTCAAGATTAAGGTCATTCCAAGGTCAAACGAAGATCGTCAACGTCATTATTTTATAAAATGTTTCATACTAAAGTTGTAAGGTTGCAAAGTTGCTATAACATTACCTTGATCTCGATCTTCATGAAAAAATTCATTCGAACAGAATTGTTAGTAAAAACTGTACTTGATACAACTATGTGCATGATTAACTACTTTTAACACTACCCAGGAACAACGACGTGGACGTTGTGGTTTTTGTTCTCGTTGGGGTGCTTGTTTTCGGCAAGTTCCCTCTCCTCTTAACATCGATGTAATTAATTTCGGTGAATCCCGTCGTTCCTCATCATTTTGTATGATCGTGTTATAGGTTTTATAAGAATTTATTTCAATAAGTGCTCAAAATGATTACCTTCAACTTTAATACACTTATGGACCAGCACTTCAAAAAATTGCACATAACTCCGGAACATTTTAGATATTATTTTGGCACAAGAATCTCTAATTCGCTGCTTCATGTTTTCACGAGTTGTTGGTACGTTTTTATAAACTTCGCTCTTCAAATAACCCCATTAACAAAAATCTGGTGACCCAAGGTTACGTCTTTAAGCAAAAGTAGAAGTTAATTTTCTAAAATATCACGATATTTTGCTCCATTCAAATGACCTTTTCAGATTTTGAAATTGAGCCTCAAACGACTTTGAAGGTTAAGGTCAAGGTTATTTTCAACGTCACTACTACTTAGCCCTCGTGCCACCCAACAACTTTTGTACGAATTATTTCACGAAATACTGCAATCTTTTTTTTTTTTGACCTTGAAATGGCCCCGATATTTGACCCTCACCTTGAGAATAAAGTCTTATTCGATGGTTGAATTTCTCGCCCTTTTCATTCCCGGGGTCGAAATTAGGGAGTCCCATTTAAAATTCTGAAGTTGACCTTCAAATGACATTGAAAACAAGGTCAAGGTCATTTCAAAGGTCACTGCTAGTTAGCCCCCCTAGCACCACATAATTTTTTTTATAAAACATTTTTCGAAAAAATGTGATCTCCTGAGATATTCCGTTGTCTGAAGATAAACGCCGCATCCTGTATAATTCTATACCAGAAGGATAAACTTTTAATTACATATTAGTTTTATCAGATAAAAAGTATTGTATATTTTTGTAAATAAGTATTTTCACTATTTTCTATTTTTTGAGACTCCTTTCATACTTGGCTACTTCGTAGCGCTTTTAAGAAGTGCTGCTTCTTGAATATAACGCAGCAGTAGCGCTGTAATGTTACAGAGTAACTACTTCTGAACGAATTCTCATAATATAGTTTAGACCAGCTTATTTTGAACTGTGGGCGATAATAAATAGTTGTAGTTTTCTAGTTATATAGTTAGTATTTGCTTAAGATGAAGTTAAAGAATTGTCGCCGAAATAATGTAGTAGATTGTAGTTGGCGAGTGGATTGCTAAGACTTTTTTTGCCTCTGTACAGCACTTATAAGATGTTTTGTACATTACTCTGATCTAATATAAATTCGAGATATTTAGACTTTTCATTAAACGAGCGAAAATAAGACAAAGGCTGTACTTGTTTGTCAATAAAAACACATTATTCTAAAGATATAATAATTATGCACGTATTGTTAGTTATGGATTCTCGAATAAAGAATTTTTCACCTGAGAATAGATGGAGGAAGTGGTCACAATTTTTCAATCTGCGAGTAACGGAACCGTGAATGAAAAACTTTGACCGTACTGTTTATTTTTCTGATCGTCCAATGATCGTGAAAATGGGATGCCTTGGCCGGTGCAAAACCCAGATTTTGATCCGATGTTTTTTTTTTCGTATGAGTGTTTATGAAAACTTTGGTATATTAAGGTACAACGAATGTTCGAGATATATTATGATCGAAAGTTAAAAATGACACGGGATTCTTTTGAAATGAGTACAGGGTGAGTCAACGATTGGATGAAGTAGGTTTGTGCCTTTTCGGTGAAATTAACAAAGAAACTATATTTATTGTTTGATACAGTTTATTCTTTCGCAAATTTTAGAAATATTTAGGACTCTACAGGGTGAGCCAAAAAACTAGGGACAGCATAAAGTTGTATTTTTTTTAAATAGAACACCCTATATACGAATCGTATTTTCGATTTAGCTTATAATTTTAAATCTTTTTTATTAAGGGTTTACTATAACAAAACTTTATAGTTTCTGAGATAATTAAGTTTAAAGACAAAAAGTCACATTTTCAAGCATCAATTCAATCCTAAATAACGTTTGGAATTTAGCAAGGCCAAGGACAAGTTAACATAATTTTTACCTAATATTTGCAATAAAAGCTACAGGGTGTTGAACACATCTGCTCAAATTTGAACAAGTTTAAATGAATAAATATCTTTTTTTTAAATGGTACACCCTGTATATTTTCATGTTATTTAATAGAGTAATAAAAACCCTAAAAGTTTTGTTCAATATATCCTATACCTATTTATAATAGTTTTTGAGATATTTCAGTTTTTCTTATTTTCCATACTTTTTTACAGAAATAGTCTTCATTATCATAGTAGCCATGGCAAAAACAATGTAAAAGAACATTTTTCTGTGTGTCAAATTTATAACCGCAATCGCTTCTTTTGGTTTTTATGTAGTGTAGTTTGGTTTTTTTTGCATTCATCTTATATTGTAAAATGAATTTTCCAAAGAATGAGTTAATAGATATGATTTATACAATAGGAGAGGCTCAAAAAAATTGCCTTCTTGCTCAAAGAATTTACAAAATGAAGTATCCTGATCGACGCCAGCCTAATACCCATACTTTTCAAAACTTAATGCAAAGATTTGATTCTTCTGGTACTGTTGATTATCCAAAACGTAAAGTGGTCAACAAACCAGTAACTAATGAAGAAAAAGAACTACAAGTATTGTTAAATGTTCAGGAAAATCCTTATATTGGTAGCCGTCAGTTAACAGCATTATGTGAAACATCACAATCCACCGCTAATCGTACTACCAAGAAATATAGGTATCATCCATATCACATGGAATTACACCAAGAATTGCATGGACCGGATTTTGAAAGTCGTGTAAACTTTTGTCGTACAATAAATGCGGAGATTCAATTAAATCCAAATTTATTATGCAAGGTAATGTTTAGTGATGAAGCTACTTTTAGAAGCAACGGTGCCGTAAATAGACGCAACATGCATTATTATGCCACAGAAAACCCATTTTGGATTAGAGAGGTGCAACATCAAAACCACTGGTCATTAAATGTTTGGTGTGGTATTCATCATAATCGAATTATTGGACCCCACTTTTTTAATGAACCACTAAATGGCCATAGTTACCTGAACTTTCTTCAAGAAGAACTACCCCAACTGCTTCAAGGTCTCGATAGGGATGAGCTCGACAGTATGTGGTTCCAGCACGATGGTGCGCCTCCGCATTACCATCGTGAAGTTGGTGCGTTTTTGGACCAACGATATCCGCAAAAATGGATTGGACGTGGGGGTTTCATTGAGTGGCCACCAAGGTCTTGCGACATCACCCCATTAGATTTCTTCCTATGGAGTTATATTAAAAATAAGGTGTATGTTAATCCACCAACAACAGTGGAAGATATGCGAAACAGGATTAGGGATACCTGTAGAACAATAACGCCACTAATTTTGTCCAGGGTCCGAGAAAATCTGCAAAAAAGACTAAATTTGTGCATTGCACAAGAGGGTCGTTTATTCGCACACTTATTAAAAAGAAATAATTAATCTCAGTATTTAATAGGTAATTTTTTTGTTTCAATTTAGTATAAAAGTAAATATGTATTTGCCTTGTCGTTATTGTTGTGTTAATTTTTTCACATTATGTTTAATTAAACTATTGCCGTTGTAATATAACGAATAATGTATTTCATCATATTTAACCACATTCTCTTTGTTTCTGTAGTTTCTTTTTATTATTTTACATGGCTACTATGATAATGAAGACTATGGAAAATAAGAAAAACTGAAATATCTCAAAAACTATTATAAATAGATATAGGATATATTGAACAAAACTTTTAGGGTTTTTATTACTCTATTAAATAACATGAAAATATACAGGGTGTACCATTTAAAAAAAAAAGATATTTATTCATTTAAACTTGTTCAAATTTGAGCCGATGTGTTCAACACCCTGTAGCTTTTATTGCAAATATTAGGTAAAAATTATGTTAACTTGTCTTTGGCCTTGCTAAATTCCAAACGTTATTTAGGATTGAATTGATGCTTGAAAATGTGACTTTTTTTCTTTAAACTTAATTATCTCAGAAACTATAAAGTTTTGTTATAGTAAACCCTTAATAAAAAAGATTTAAAATTATAAGCTAAATCGAAAATACGATTCGTATATAGGGTGTTCTATTTAAAAAAATACAACTTTATGCTGTCCCTAGTTTTTTGGCTCACCCTGTAGAGTCCTAAATATTTTTAAAATCTGCGTAAAAATAAACTGTATCAAACAATAAATATAGTTTCTTTGTTAATTTCACCGAAAAGGCACAAACCTACTTCATCCAATCGTTTACTCACCCTGTACTTGGTCTTTAAAATCTTGCGACCGTGTAAAAAACAAGTCATCAAATGCATTGAAGTAAATTGAAGTCCCCTACCTACATTTGTTATATAAAATGTATGACTTTTCTTGATTATGTTTCAATTGAACCTTACATTTAAATAAAGGACATTTTACTAATGATAATAACCCACTGGCTATAAATTTCCACTATTCTTTATTTTTAATATTTAAAAAACTATAACATTTGTTTCGACACCACATTGCCTTCTTAAGATGGCAACGAATAATTCTTTACCATCTAAAGAAGGCACTGTGTGTCGAAACAATTGTTAAAGTTTTTTAAATATTAAAAATAAAGAATAGTGGAAATTTACAATTAGTGTGTTATTATCATTAGTTACAATGAATTTCCACCAAGTATCAGCTAAATCTGTTAACTTAAAGGACATTCTTTAAAATATCTTTACAAGTTAATTAGCTCACAATATCAAAAAGTTAACTGGTCCAGACTATATATTGAACAACTCCACATACATGAACATTCCAGAACACCGAACATACAACACACTGAGCACACTGGTATAATTTTGCTTGATTATTTTCTGTTTGGCTATTGTTTTATTTTATTTAGGAGTCGTAACCATTTCGGAGCAAGTACCGTCCGCATCAGGCGATAGTGCAGGTATTTAGAGATATTTTCGTGGATTTGGTTGTGAATTTTTGGTGAATGGTGTCGCATGTATCGAACACACATTAACAACTATTACTTCACCATATGATCAGACACTTGTAAATAAATAACACTGCGGTTGGAAGCTTTCTTTGGATCTAACTTGACACAGAATGAGAAATAAAATTAATATTTTGCTAGTTTTTTAAGCGAATTAGACAGTTTGTTTTGCAGTTTTGCTACGTTCATAGTTCTATTGTAAACCGCGGTCAAAATTCAACAAATTTTGGTAAATTCAGCTTACTAACTAAGTTTTCTCCATTAAAATTCATTCATAAAGTCGCCAGATTTTCTGTGACCGAATCGTGGAAATCCTGGAGTTATCATGAAGTGTTTTTCATCGTGAAACAATCCTGGAATTTTTAGACTTTTACAAGTCAACGTAAAAATATTCATGCCATCGCGTATAAAAAATAGTTATACTTTCAAATGGCTATAACTTCTATAATAAATAACGTTTACGTTCCAATATGTAACGTGCGGTAAAAATTGGTGCATGCTAAAACTTTACCAGCTCTTCTCCAATCCGATAGATGGCAACTGAAACAATTTACTTGAAATCGGTTGCCTTGGCCCGGCAAATTCAAATAGTCGAATCATAGGTATATTCTTTTGAGTAATTATCACTTTCAGTTCTGTCACTTGAAGTAATCATGATCACTTCGACCCAATGACAAGTAAAGGCATATTGAAAAGAACATGAAGTTATCAGTTTCACTTTGATCAGTGATAATTTACTCAAAAGAATACAGCCCATGTATTTCCATAACCTTGGAAAATTTAGTTGAAAATGATTTTTTGCAGGCTAGTTAAACCTAGAAATATCGTGGACTTTTTTATTCCGAAGCGCTAAACATCCTCATAATGGATTACAACTAGAATTACTTTTGCGCTAAAGGTGTACATTTTTTGTTAGACCCTGTCGGAAAGTATCAATATGTTCATATAAAACGTTGTTATGTATAAGTTATGTCTTTCATTCTCAATTTGAAATGCACAGCGGTAAAATCCTCAATATTATTATTGTACCAAGCCTTCGCTAATATATAGAACTTTTTTTTTGGAGTACAATTGGAGTTAGACCTTTTCAAGGTCACCGAGGTTTTCCGATGGCACTCATTTGAGTTAATCTATTGGTTATATTAGTTCTAATGTGGTTTTACTTCTCTAATGTAAGCCTAATTCCGCGTTAATATCTGTAGGAAATAAATCCATTAAAAATATTTCATCACATCTCACACTTCTGTTTTTACTACTTGGAAAACAACCAAACTCGAAAACATTGCAAAATAGTGCTCTACACGCGGGTGTGATTAAAATCACGATTTAAATCACTTGATTTTTTTCCATAAAATCATGATTTAAATAAAAAAATTTTATTATAATATTTCAAACAATATATAAACAAAAATTCACAAACGACTCATTGTCATAAATTTTGAAATCGAATAATTTCGATTTATTGGAATCTATTTTCTTAATATAAAATCGGCAATTGTAGTGTTCTTTCCTCTCAGATATTTCAGCGAAAATAATTATTTGAATAAAAACTACACCATTCTACTAAACCAGAATACAACTAGTAATATAACAAAATGATCATGAATTATTACCCTTCAACAACTTATAGACAAATAAGTAAGCGAGTCCTTACAAGAATTTTCTGGCAGTAAATGCTGTTAAATACTATATAATAACTGGATAAAAAGTGGTTTAGTTTTTAACTGTAGAAATATTTTAATACCTACCATGTTGGGCATTGGTTATTATTGCTTTTTGAAGGTGACATAGTCAAAATGAGGTTGCTAATACCATCTCTAGGAGAGCATCCCGTCTTAAGCCATTTTAGTAAAATTTTTATTATATATAGCGTTAAGTCACAAACCTGTAGTTGGGTAACAGAAATTTTTTAGTGAGTTTTTGGTAACTCCCTATATGTTTTGCATTGCAAAACATGTAAGTAAAAATACAAATAAAACCCACTTATGGCTTGACTCCGTACATCATTTCTGTTGTTTTGAGAAATTCGATTTAAAATCAACCTTTAAATTCATGCTTTTAAAAGGGTTTTAAAATCGAACGACCAACATTACGGACTTCAAAAAAATGTCTAATTTCAATAAAAACTGGCTAAAATATTGAAGGTTTATGGTGCATTAATCACAATGTATAGTTTTTGAAGATTTCTTGCTTACTAAAAATCAGTTTAAAGTTACAGTTACTAAATCATATTGTATTTTATAAAAAAAAATTCTGAAAATTATTGTGCTTGTTTTAAACAAACCATTTTTTTGTGACTAATGAGTTTTTTTTTTTAAATGTCTGAAAGATGAGATGAGGCAAATGAAATAATTTAGAAAAAGAATATTAATTTTATAAATGTATACAGGGTGTAAAAAAAAATAGAGTGATAAATTTGTAGAGGAATTAGTACTCAACAAAATAAGAAAAAAAGTTCTTATAAACATAGTCTGCAAAGTGTATTTTAGAGAATCTACAGGTCTTCAAAGCAATTAAAGAATAAGGTTTTTCTTGTACCTTAACTGGAATGACATGTGGTTTTAATGAAAATTCATTTATATTAAAACTTGCTTAGAATTTGATAGTATCTATATACAGTGTACGACAAAACAAATGCACGAACTTCTACTCGCTAATATATGGCTAAATAACATAGTCAAATGCACTTAAATTTAAATTCTTTTTACTTATTTATGATCGCGATGAACTCTTCTGCTAAAAAAAAAAGACACAAACAAAACTAATTTTTTTTTGTATCAGAAAAAAATTAGTTTTGTTTACAACAACACTTTTTGTTTATGACAAAACATATGCACAAAATAACAGGAATTTACATTCTTTATGAATTATAATAAATTATCAACAAGTACCGTTAAATAACTAATAACTCTCTTTTGAACATTGTAAGAATGTTTATAGAAAACTTCCACGTGTTTATAGTCGTTCCTGGTCTTTCAAAGTCATCGGTCATCACTACATAGTATAAAACAAAGTCCCTTTCTCTGTCCCTATGTCCCTTTGTATGCTTAAATCTTTAAAACTACGCACCGGATTTTGATGCGGTTTTTTTCAATAGATAGAGTGATTCAAGAGGAAGGTTTATATGTATAATAACATCCATTAAATAGTGGAGAAATACTGTTATTTTTGAGGTTTCTAATGTGATGTCGTTAATTATCATATTTTTTTCCGCTTACATTGCAAACGCAGGCTGAACCCTACGAGATTTATCAAAATAATGTACTAATTATTTGTATACATTGAAAAGGTCTACAGACAACTCCGCGATGGTATATGTCTATCTCTCATGGATATCCCACAATAACATTTTTTTGTCATTTACTTTTTACGACAAATAATGGCAAATTTTGAAGCGATTTTAACCAATACAGCATTAATCCTTATCCAATTAAATAGCTTAAATACATTGTTGATTTAATATAGATCTATATGGTCCTTTACAGCACAAGATTTAAATGAATATTTTCGAAGATATTACAGATTTAAAATTGCGGGAAGTAGCGCTTGCGGCGGTACTGGCCGACCGGGGCGGCGGCAGCGTGCCTATAAATAGGGCGTCGGAGGCCGATGTAATAATTGTTGTAAAAATAAAATAAATAGTCACAGTTTTTCTGTAGTGTATTTAGTATCAGCATTGCACCCGTGCGAAGCCGGGGCGGGTCGCTAGTATGGTAAAAGATTTTAATGAAAAAAATGGCTAATAATAAGTACTCAGTGCAAGTAAAGGAAAAAATAATTAAATATTATAATAATGGTGAATCAGTGACATCAATTGCAAAGAAATTTGGAATTCATCATAGCGTAATTTTGCGAATTATAAGCCGCTTTCATTCTTCAGGCTCGTTGACCACTATCCACAAAGGAGGTCGTCCACGGAAAACCAGTAAACGGGACGACCAGACACAATTAGATTATTAAAAAAAGATCCATTCATATCAGCAAGGTCAATTGCAAATCGATTACTACTATATATTTCTGAAAGATCCATCCAAAGACGAGCTGTTGAAGGTGGATTGAAATCATACCGAAGTGCCAAAAAAAACATTTATTTCCGCCAAAAATAGACTAGCTAGAATTCAATTTGCAAAGGAACACTTAAATTGGAGTACAACCCAATGGAAGACCGTACTCTTTCCTGACGAGTCGAAGTTCAACTTGAAAAATTCGGATGGATTTCGGCTAGTACGCAGACCTAAAGGGCAACGTCTTAACCCTCGCTATACGCAAGGCACAATTAAGCACGGAGGAGGAGATATTTTGGTCTGGGGATGCTTTTCCGGGAACCAATTGACAAAATTAATAGTATAATGGATCGTGTTGTGTATAAGGATATCCTAAATAATGTTATGTTGCCACACGCAGAGGAAGAAATGTCACTTATGTGGAGGTATCAACATGATAACGACCCTAACCACACTGCTAAATGTGTGAAAGCATGGTTCGTAAACAACAAGATTGACGTTTTGAAATGGCCAGCGCAATCGCCTGATATCAATTCTATAGAAAATCTATGGGATATTGTAGATCGCAAAATAAATCGCGATAATTGCAAAAATGCGGATGACCTTTTCCGACAAGCGGAAACTGCATGGAATGGAATTTCCGATAAAATTTTATCTAACCTTACAGAGTCCATGCCACGCAGATGCGAGGTTTTAAAAAATAAGGGCTACGCAACTAAATATTAGTTAAATTTTTATTTAAATGGATTGACCTAAAAATGTGCTATTGTTTTGTCGCATAAAGAAAGTATTATTAATTATGAAATATGGTTTTTGTTGCTTTTCATAACAAATGTTGGAAATTTTTTTTATTAAGGCATATTTTAATATCCACAAGTTCGTGCATATATTTTGTCGCACACTGTACATACTGTAAAAGTTTTTGTTTTATCCATAAAGAGAATTGTATTGAAGTGAAAACCACATGCAACTTATTAGCTGTTTCTTCGACAATTTAAATACTTTTAAACAATTTGAAATTTTAACACTCATTATGTCTGATACAGCGGTTTTAACCTTTTTCTTTTTGCGGACCCCTTCTAATAATCGGAACAACTTGGCGAACCCCCTGTGTAGTCATTAGTAACAGTAAATAAAACAGTAAAATTAGGTTATAAAAATTTGTTTTCCGTATTAAATAACAGTTTATAGTGAAAAACTAAAACATAATCGTAAAACATTGAGGGACAAACGTTATTAAAACTAAAGCGTAAGCTAAACCTACAAAAAAGAATTAATACAAAATGAATACAATAATACAGAACTTGAAAAATGCTTTCAATGGGATAATTTTGCCTGTTTAGTGGAACAAAAATTCAGAAGTTGGTTCGATGTCTGAACTTGTCTTTCAGATAAGTGTAAGTTGGGGAAATAAAAAGAGATACTCATTTCTTACACAGGGCAAAAAGTCAATTAAAGAGCGATCTTTAAAAACAATGCACACAGGAAAATAAAAAGACCGATTTATTTCATTTTTTTTTAAATAGTCATTGTTCATATTAAAAATTGCTGCACCTGTCGTATGGGTTTTCAGTGGTTTTGCAAATAATATATCTTCGTAAATGGAATTCTTATAAAATAGATCTAACATAGACAAATAATACTGCAGCGAAATAATTTAATTTTATTCTTTTTAAATGTTCACTTTCCACATCTTTTGCCAAATCATTAATTATCCGTGAAACTGTGTTGTTCGATAAGGGAACAAGATCAATTTTCTTTTTATATCGGCAGACTTTATTCTCGTTCTTTCTTGCGCGTTCGGGAAAAGTCTTGGTTCGCCGAAGTAGAAGTTGCCGGCTCGTTCGAGAATGTACTCGCATCGCCAGCGACGTAACGACTTGTCGTGTTACAGATTGTTGCCTGTTGTGATGTTTAATTTAAAATTTCGCCGTTACAATATTTTTTTCGCTAAACTACTTTATAAAGCTCGTGAACCCCTGGGGGTTTGCTTACGACAGCTTAAAAAACGCTGGTCTAATAACGTAATTCCATGAAAGATAAGTTTTGGTTTTGTTAATCTGAACTACCAAAGATTTGGATATTGTAAAAAAATGTGGCTAAAGCCGAATATGAGGTTCAACTTTATAAAAAATCTAAAGGAAAACCGACTCTATTTATAGGAACTTTTTTCCTATTTATTATACATTTTTTACACGCTGTACAGGGTGAGTCAACGATTGGATGAAGTAGGTTTGTGCCTTTTCGGTGAAATTAACAAAGAAACTATATTTATTGTTTGATACAGTTTATTTTTACGCAGATTTTAAAAATATTTAGGACTCTACAGGGTGAGCCAAAAAACTAGGACAGCATAAAGTTGTATTTTTTTGAAATAGAACACCCTATATACGAATCGTATTTTCGATTTAGCTTATAATTTTAAATCTTTTTTATTAAGGGTTTACTAAAGGGTTTTCCAATAAGAGGTGTTATTTTGATATTCAAAGAAAAATGCCATTTTTTAAGATAAATGATCGGATATTTATTACATTATAAAGAGGAAGGTATGCCGTTAATGATGGAAAATAACATCAGCCAAATGACCACCACGACCATGCCTACAGGACCATATCCTTTTCATGAAATTTTCCATAACCAAATCGCAAAGTGGCTGCCCTATGTCCTCGATAGCCTCACGAATTCCATCTTTGAGGTCTTGAATCGACGCTGGGCTGTTGGCGTAGACCTTGTCTTTCACGTGGCCCCAAAGGAAGAAATCGCAAGGTGTCACATCACAAGATCTCGGTGGCCAATTGTGATCACCTCTTCGAGAGATAACACGGCCCGGAAACTTTTCCCGTAAAAGATCAATGGTTTCGTTGCTTGTGTGGCACGTAGTGCCGTCTTGTTGAAAGTAAACGTGGTCCAGATAAATACCATCCAATTCCGGCCATAAAAAATCATTAATCATCTCTCGATAGCGCAATCCATTCACCGTAACTGTTGCTCCAGCCTCATTTTCGAAAAAGTAAGGTCCAATGACCCCGCCGGACCATAAACCGCACCAAACAGTCACACGTTCAGGATAGAGAGGCTTTTCAACAATAACTCTTGGGTTTTCCGAGCCCCAGATGCGACAATTTTGTTTGTTGACGAAGCCACCGAGGTGGAAATGGGCCTCATCACTGAAGATGATTTTTCGATGGAATTCCGGATCATTTTCATGCATTTCAAGAACCCAATCAGCAAAGGCACGACATTGTTGATGATCGGCCGGCTTGAGTTCTTGCGTTAACTGAACTTTATAAGCCTTAAGACCCAAACCTTTATGCAAAATACGGTGTAATGACGTTTGTGGAATCCCTAATTCCAAAGAACGACGAGGAATGGACAAACCTGGGTTTTCTTCAACACTTTCGGCTACAGCAGCAATATTCTCGGCTGTTCTTGAGCGACGTGCACGGGTTTTCTTCTTCACATAACTAACTTGTCCCAACAGCTTGAATTTTTTCACCAATTTCTTTATTGCGCTCCGACAAGGTGCTTCATGACGACCCAAAAATGTTCGAGTTTTACGAACCGTCTCTGCCAAATTTTCACCATTTTTATAGTGAATTTTAATAATTTCAATGCGTTGTTGAAGCGTGTATCGTTCCATCTTTATTTATGGCGTAGTTTCTACTTGTCAAACGTCAAAAACTTACAGCTTCAAAAGTGACATCTACCGAAATAGCGGGCTTTTCATGGCGTAGTTTCTACTTGTCAAACGTCAAAAACTTACAGCTTCAAAAGTGACATCTACCGAAATAGCGGGCTTTTCAAAATGACACCTCTTATTGGAAAACCCTTTATAACAAAACTTTATGGTTTCTGAGATAATTAGGTTTAAAGAAAAAAAGTCACATTTTCAAGCATCAATTCAATCCTAAATAACGTTTTCAATTTTGTGACAAATATATTCAAATTTGGAATTTAGCAAGGCCAAGGGAAAGTTAACATAATTTTTACCTAATATTTGCAATAAAAGCTACAGGGTGTTGAACACATCGGCTCAAATTTGAACAAGTTTAAATGAATAAATATCTTTTTTTTTTAAATGGTACACCCTGTATATTTTCATGTTATTTAATAGAGTAATAAAAACCCTAAAAGTTTTGTTCAATATATCCTATACCGATTTATAATAGTTTTTGAGATATTTCAGTTTTTCTTATTTTCCATACTTTTTTACAGAAATAGTCTTCATTATCATAGTAGCCATGTAAAATAATAAAAAGAAACTACAGAAACAAACAGAATGTGGTTAAATATGATGAAATACATTATTCGTTATATTACAACGGCCATAGTTTAATTAAACATAATGTGAAAAAATTAACACAACAATAACGACAAGGCAAATACATATTTACTTTTATACTAAATTGAAACAAAAAAATTACCTATTAAATACTGAGATTAATTATTTCTTTTTAATAAGTGTTCGAATAAACGACCCTCTTGTGCAATGCACAAATTTAGTCTTTTTTGCAGATTTTCTCGGACCCTGGAAAAAATTAGTGGCGTTATTTTTCTACAGGTATCCCTAATCCTGTTTCGCATATCTTCCACTGTTGTTGGTGGATTAACATACACCTTATTTTTAATATAACCTCATAGGAAGAAATCTAATGGGGTGATTTCGCAAGACCTTGGTGGTCACTCAATGAAACCCCCACGTCCAATCCATTTTTGCGGATATCGTTGGTCCAAAAACGCACGAACTTCACGATGGTAATGCGGAGGCGCACCATCGTGCTGGAACCACATACTGTCGAGCTCATCCCTATCGAGACCTTGAAGCAGTTGGGGTAGTTCTTCTTGTAGAAAGTTCAGGTAACTATGGCCATTTAGTGGTTCATTAAAAAAGTGGGGTCCAATAATTCGATTATGATGAATACCACACCAAACATTTAAAGACCAGTGGTTTTGATGTTGCACCTCTCTAATCCAAAATGGGTTTTCTGTGGCATAATAATGCATGTTGCGTCTATTTACGGCACCGTTACTTCTAAAAGTAGCTTCATCACTAAACATTACCTTGCATAATAAATTTGGATTTAATTGAATCTTCGCATTTATTGTACGACAAAAGTTTACACGACTTTCAAAATCCTGTCCATGCAATTCTTGGTGTAATTCCATGTGATATGGATGATACCTATATTTCTTGGTAGTACGATTAGCGGTGGATTGTGATGTTTCACATAATGCTGCTAACTGACGGCTACCAATATAAGAATTTTCCTGAACATTTAACAATACTTGTAGTTCTTTTTCTTCATTAGTTACTGGTTTGTTGACCACTTTACGTTTTGGATAATCAACAGTACCAGAAGAATCAAATCTTTGCATTAAGTTTTGAAAAGTATGGGTATTAGGCTGGCGTCGATCAGGATACTTCATTTTGTAAATTCTTTGAGCAAGAAGGCAATTTTTTTGAGCCTCACCTATTGTATAAATCATATCTATTAACTCATTCTTTGGAAAATTCATTTTACAATATAAGATGAATGCAAAAAAAAAAAAAACTACACTACATAAAAACCAAAAGAAGCGATTGCGGTTATAAATTTGACACACAGAAAAATGTTCTTTTACATTGTTTTTGCCATGACTACTATGATAATGAAGACTATTTCTGTAAAAAAGTATGGAAAACAAGAAAAACTGAAATATCTCAAAAACTATTATAAATAGGTATAGGATATATTGAACAAAACTTTTAGGGTTTTTATTACTCTATTAAATAACATGAAAATATACAAGGTGTACCATTTAAAAAAAAAGATATTTATTCATTTAAACTTGTTCAAATTTGAGCCGATGTGTTCAACACCCTGTAGATTATATTGCAAATATTAGGTAAAAATTATGTTAACTTGTCCTTGGCCTTGCTAAATTCCAAATTTGAATATATTTGTCACAAAATTGAAAACATTATTTAGGATTGAATTGATGCTTGGAAATGTGACTTTTTTTCTTTAAACTTAATTATCTCAGAAACTATAAAGTTTTGTTATAGTAAACCCTTAATAAAAAAGATTTAAAATAATAAGCTAAATCGAAAATACGATTCGTATATAGGGTGTTCTATTTAAAAAAATACAACTTTATGCTGACCTAGTTTTTTGGCTCACCCTGTAGAGTCCTAAATATTTTTAAAATCTGCGTAAAAATAAACTGTATCAAACAATAAATATAGTTTCTTTGTAAATTTCACCGAAAAGGCACAAACCTACTTCATCCAATCGTTGACTCACCCTGTATACGCAAACTTTATTTTACTAATGCATTTGTCTCAAATTATCATTCATCAGTTTTCTTTCTGCACCAGAATATTTTACGTAATAGTTTCATTAACATCGCACAAGAATGTTTCACTAACCGTCTGTAAATACCTTTAACACTACACAGAACACCGTCTTTTGGCACTAAAGTACCTTTATGTTCCCATTAGTAAAAATGAAAAATTTAGGTACCAACACCATGCTGGACTCGCAGTCTCTGGACGAAACGGACTACGATCACATTCACGAGGTGCAGAGCGACAGAGAAGTCAGGTTGTGCAGGACTCAACCGTATTTGACCGATTTGGCTAGAAAACCACCAAAGGTAAGTCACAAAATAATCAAGAGCTTGTCAAACACCTTTTGTGAAGACTCTATAGAACACATTCTAAACAACTTTGAAGGCTCATAATTAGCAAATGAGACGACCAGATAAAATATGTTGTATGTTTAATACATAATTTCACTTTAAAGGTCTTTAAAGATTATGGGGATCTGGGCACAAATAATGCAGAGGCTTTCTTAGGAAATCAAAATTGTGCAAATAAAAGATGTTATTTGAATACAAATTAGCATTTTTCAGAAAATAAAATTAGTAATAATACAATTAAAAAATTAAATAAAACTTTTTGTATGCCTTTTCTTGCAAATATACTTATTATGTCGTTAATGTAATAGCTTTTGAGGGGTCCAATATGAGTGCCCCGAGCGATCTCCTGTAAATCCAGATCTGCTAGAACAAGGCTCATAAAATTCGTGAAATCCTTCCATTAAGAAGAAAGAGATGAAATGTTACCAGTTGATTTTATAATGTTTATTTCATTTTTAGGTGCTGACCAAGAAAAGTTATTTGTATCTTTATAATGTAGTGACGGTGGCGTTATTTTACGGTTTACCAGTCGTGCAGTTGGTAATTACATACCAAAGGGTAAGCTATCAGTTTAAAAGTATTTTTAATATCTCAAATTCAAATTGGAAAAATAAAACACTTACAGAATCGACTTGTTCGCATGTCTCTGTTGATCTATCACAGTTCTTTGGCCCGAACATTTTAAATTAATAATGTTTTATTCTATGTGTTTCTATAACTACAAGAAAAAAGCAATAACTGGTTAAAAACCTGGTTAATCTTTTATACATGTTGGAGGTATTTAAATCATTCTTTATTGCGAGCAGGAAAAACAGTCATTATACGAACTCTTTGTACATATAATCAAACGAATATATTGCATTTTATCGATTTTATTTGATTAGTCTTTTATTTTCTAATAATAAGAAAAATGTTCAATTTAAAAACGTTGTATCGGTATTCGCCGATATCACATGTTAAGATTACCCTTGGCACTTACCCCTTCGGTTTTACTTACCTAATCAGGGGAGGATTTCTTCGACAGATTTATTTAAAAATATTAAAGGGGATATGATCTTTTTAGTTTGTCTCCATAGATTATTTGTTTATATTAAAAAAAAAACACCCAAAAGTAATAAAACTCCCAAACAGCACAAATACGTCTTAAAGACGTCCATAAGACGTTTGATCTCAACATTCAGGACGTCTTATGGATGTCCATAAAAGACGAACAACGTCCATAAGACGTTGTATAGACGTCTTATGTTACAAAAGGTAACGTCTTTAAGATGTTTGCTTACAACGTCTTATGGACGTCCCTTCCCAACATTAAAACAACATATTCCACCAATAAAATTATGTACATTAAAAAGGGTCCCTTTAATTTTTTTGTTTGTCTTGTTTACAAAGTCAAACCGTGATTATTCAAAAATCCAAGAAATAACTTTAATTAAGAAAAAATCAAGAGCAAAATGTACACTACCATTTTAAATAACTACAAGTTCCGCATGAATAATTTGCTTTAAAAAATATGTTCAACATAATCTCTTTATACAAAAAAATACATAACTTAAGCATAATGTAAACTTTTTCTAATTTGAAATTTAAGAAGTGAGGTAGAAGAGCAAATATTTTCAGAACTACTACTGTTCGAACTATAAGTGAACCTATCAAATTTAAGCCTTAGTTTATCCCTTCGATAAAATAACTGTAAAAGGTAGACTATCAACAAAATAAAAGTTTATTGAAATAAAAAGTACACAAATCTTTAAATACAAGAATTTTTATTTAGTCGAATAACAAATCTGGTCTGATGCCCTTTTCAGCCATGTTTGGATTGAAATTTCCTCATTCTTCTGACTTTTTCCAGTCCTGTTGTCTCTGTAGATCCTAATAACAAACTGATTTTAATTTTATAGGATAAAGTTTATCATTTGTGGGAGTAAATTTTTTGATATTTTTGCGAATTTTTATAATTGTCCTCTACTATAGAATCGTGATTTATGCAATTTCAAGGTTAATATATATAATGAAAGACAGAACTTACTCATAATAAGTCTCACCAAGTTGGAATCGTAGAACTTTCTTTTTCCTTTTCCTACTAACCAACTGTACATGGTAATTTTACAAGCTCGCTTTACAAAGTCATAAATGCTCCGTACTCCCAGTTTTGAAATTTCTAAAACCTTAAACAAAATTACTTCTTGTAATTAACACAACTCTATTTTCTATGTTCTTTAAATATAAATCAATCATCAGGAACAAAATAAATCTTACAGGTTTCATTAGTGGAGCACTCCATAAACAAACATTTCGCCTTCCACTTCATTAGTAATATTTCTTGTAATATTTAGGGCCGGGTCTGGATGAGCTGTGCAAGCCATTTCCGCATAGATAATATTTTTGAAGATTTCATTTCATACTTCTAACATAGAGTTACTACAAAAATATAAACGGCAAAGCATTCGGGAATTTCCTGTAACACAACCTATAAATAAAGTTACTGTTTTTCCTAAGTACATATGATTCTCGATCTTACCTTAAGTATTACATAAACACGAATAAAAAAGATTTTCAGAGGCACATAGATAAATCAACTATTTTAATAAAATTCTTTCAAAAGCTAAATTTTCACAGTCGGCACCCCAACATTAAAAATGAATAATGACATGACAAAATACAAATATAAAACTGAAAAATGACAGTGACAGAAACAAAAGGCGGGTTTTTTAAAGTTATAGTTTCGCTGGCATCATATTGTTATTGTTATTGGTACATCTGTGACAAAAAGCACCAAAGTATTGGTAAAAAGATCACGCAAAAGTTCCATTAACCAAGGTCGTAGTGAGGCTACTAAAAATTTGTCGTTCAATCAAAAATTTTAACCTCAACTTGTATTCAGCTGAGCTCTGTGCGGCGTTGCAAACTTATTTATTACCCAACTGCGACAAAATCCATAGGGAAGGAAATGCTTTTTAGTTTTTATCAACTAAATTATACACAACTGTATTTATTGTCATATAAAATGTAGTATGGAGACTTTTAAAAGATATCTTAAAGACGTTGTATATAGACGTCTTATGGACGTCTTTGAAACAACGTCTATAAGACGCCTTATTTATGTCTTAAGACGTTCAGACATAATCTGGATATAAAAACGACGTCTATAAGACGTCTAGTGCTGTGTGGGCTGACTACGTTAGATAATTAATTTATTTGGATTTAGGTGGATAACGAATTCTGGATGATGTAGGCGATTAGTGGACTGTATATAGGCTTGTTCCGGAGATGAGAAATTATACAAATAATATGAGAATACAAAATACGGCGACAGCGTGACACAAATACTAAAATGTCCTACCTTGTAGTCGAAATCACTTCACTAATTTCTTCTTAGTGGCCACCAGGATAACCACATGCTTCACAATGTAGGAACCAGGAATCGGGAACACTGTCACTATATTTCGGAGTAGTTTTGAGGCGAGAGTCAATATATTTGAGAGCAAAACGATAAGCCTTTTCGATAAGGCGAGGGACATTAAATACGTCGAGTACTATATTATACAACTTCTACTGTTGTAGAACTACTACTACTGTTCTGTCCCTTTTTACATTTGTCCAAATGCACGAGGACCAGTAAAATATGTCACGTGTAAATGCGAATAAAATTAAACTAAAAAGTAATGAAACCTAAACAGATGATATTAGAAGAATATGTACAAAGTGATTATTTAATTCCTCCATTTAATGGAATATACTCTATGTCACACAATATTTAATAAGATTAATTATAATTAATGTTTGTTTCATTACAGTGATTTCTCTATGAGACACGTATATGCTACTGTTGATACTTTAAATAAATGCATTAAAAAAGCTGATAACTTATAGGTTTGTTAAATGTTCTCAAGTCGGAATTGTTATCGTTAACGTTTGATTTTTTTTACTGAAATAACTAAAGAAAATTGTATGAGAATAATGATTAGTGTTGTCATAACTATATAATTGAAGTACAAACGTAATTGTCGTCATAATATTTCTTTTAGGTTTTAAATGAAACTGGACAACAGGATATTTGTTACTATAACTTCTTGTGTGCTCACCCCCTGGGCGTATTGAGTGATTTTAACCACGTCTTCTCGAACATAGGTTATGTTCTCTTGGGTATTTTATTTCTGATCATCACGTATAATAGAGAATTGACTCATAAGGATCAAGATTTTGACAGGGTAAGGATAGTTTTCGATCGTTTTTAGAGCGATATATATTCTTGTATATTCATTTAATAATTTAGTTCTCATATGAGAACGCTTTAAAAAATGTGTACCTTTTTTTAGCAATATGGTATACCTCAACATTACGGCATGTTTTACGCGATGGGAGTGGCGCTTATAATGGAAGGTGTCCTGAGCGGAAGTTACCACGTCTGCCCTAGTCAAACCAATTTTCAATTTGGTAATTATACTTATAATATATTTCTAAAAAAAGAAATGTCGGTGTGTCCAGATTTCCTTACGAGAATGAGTTAGCTTGCTGTATTCATTCAGTGAAGAAGTAATTGATGGTGAAATATCGTAAAGTAGTAAAAATTGCATTTCCTGAAGTTTTTAGTTTAATAGTTTCTCGCTATTCTAGTTGTTTTAATTGCATTTTAGATTCGAGTTTTATGTACGTAATGGCTGTTCTCTGTATGGTGAAACTGTATCAGAACAGACATCCTGACATCAACGCGAATGCCTATTCTACTTTTGCAGTTTTGGCTGTGGCAATTGTACTAGGTAAGTGGCAATATATGAATGAATATAGGGTTAAAGTTTATTGTACCTATATATATATATATATATATATATATATATATATATATATATATATATATATATATATATATATATATATATATATATATATATATATATATATATATATATATATATGGGACAATCCGCATCAACCGGATCAGAGCTATGACCAAAATTAGATGCAACCAAAAAAATCGACCAAGGGCTCATTTTGAAACTTTGAGCTTTTGAGAAATCCAATATGGCGGCAGGAAGGCGGAGAAAAATCTAGTGTCTAGGAAAAAAAGCTTGTAAAAATAAAAATTCGCAACCGATTGGGTCGTTTTTGGCTCAGATTGTAGCTGATGGACGCCCCTAAAAAGCTGGTGTGATAGGTTGATAAAATGTCACATGGTGGATCCAATATAGCGGTCAAAAATCAAATATTGTGGCCGAATTTTTGAAAATCAACCGATTTGTACCAAATCTAGTATACGGGGGTTTCTGGCGTTTCTAATCACGAATCCAAGGTCGGATTTGCAAAACTCAAGATGGCGGATCTAATTTGACGTACGTATTTTTTGAAAATCAACCGATTTGCACCAAATTTGGTATACGGGGGTTTTTGGGGTTGCCAATTACGAATTTGACGACCAATTTTCAAAATTCTCAAAGTCAATATGGCGGATCCAAAATGGTGGACGTATTTTTTGAAAATCAATTGATTTGCATCAAATTTGGTATGCGGGGGTTTTGGGGGTTAGTGATCACGAATCCGAGGTCAGGTTTGCCATATTCAAGATGGCGGACGACATTTTTGAAAATCAAATGATTTGTACAAAATTTGTTGTACAGGGGTTTTTGGGGTCGCTGATCACAAATCCCAGGTCAGATTTTTAAAATTCAAGATGGTGGATCCCCGATGGCGGAAAGTCAATAACCCAATCCTTTATATTAAGTCATTAATCTTGGATTTCGAAAATTCGACCTCTGATTCGTAATCAACGACCTCAAAAATCCGCGTATACCAAATTCGGTGCAAATCGCTTGATTTTCAAAATTCGGACGCCATATCAAATTTTTGAGCAACCTACCATACCAACCTTTTTGGGGGCATCCATCAGCTACAATTTGATCCAAAAACGACCCGATCGGTTGCGAATTTTTATTTTTACAAGCTTTTCTAGTTAAACATTCGATTTTTCTCCGGCTTTCGGCCGCCATGTTAGATTTTTCAAAGGCGCACTCGGTATTTGAAAGTAGACGCTCTAAGTTTTAAAATGAGCCCTTGATCGATTTTTTTGGTTGCTTCTAATTTTGGTCGTAGCTCTTATCCAGTTGATGCGGATTGTCCCATATATACACACACATACATATAATATATATATATATATATATATATATATATATATATATATATATATATATATATATATATATATATATAATCGAAGGTTTTCGGGCATCTCGTGTATGTGCTGAGTCCCTCTCAGGACAGTAAGGCAGCTGACGTTTCGGTGAAATTTCATGCACCATTTTCAAAGCTCACTGTGTGGCGTCTACGAGCGAACTTCGCTCGCCTATAATAGACACATCACACCGAATATCCGACATAACAATATATATATATATATATATATATATATATATATATATATATATATATATATATATATATAATTTAACCCGCCTATAATAGACTTCATGGGACTTCAGCACAAAGTTCATTATAACCGGGTGTCTATCTCAAGACAAAATTAATGATTTGTTTTTTAAATAATAAATGTATCACAAAACTATTAATTGGATGACATAGTTATTTAGAAACAATGCAAAAACAAAATCTTAATTTTTTCTGAATTTAAACGTAAAATAGTCATTATAGGAATTCTTTGTACAAGTAATCAAACGAATATATTTCATTATAGCGATTTTATTTGATGCTTTTGTTTTCTAATAATGAGAAAAATGTTCAATTTAAAAATATTCTGTTGGTGTTCGCCTATATAGCGTGTTAAGGTTACCCTTGGCACTTATCTCTTCGGTTTTACTTACCTAATTTCTTTGATAAATTTATTTAAAAATGGTAAAGGGGATACGATCTTTTTAATTTATGTCACCTTAGATGATCTGTTTATATTAAAAAAAAACACCCAATGGTAAAAAATGTCAAACTTTTGTATTATTTTTCCATCAAATGAATGATTTCTCTCAATACTTTAAGTTTAGACATATATATTTTCTAGTATTCCATGTATATCACGAAATTTCCTTTGCTTTCTAAATGAATGATGGCAGCGGAGCTGTATCAATACTGTAAAATATAATGAAGATTTGATATGACACTGATTGAGCTTCTTCTAGAAGCCATTACTTAGACAGTATCGGAAAATTTCTGTTGTCTTTCTATTATTTTTCATTATTTATTCTTATCGAGAAATATTTTCTTTTCCCAGGTATGATTGGCATTTTAGAAAACACCAACGAGTTTTGGATATGCTTCATAATCTTGCACATATTGACCTGTTTCTACCTGAGCATTAAGATCTATTACATGGGATGTTGGAAATTGAGTAAGTACAACTTGGCAAACAATTGTTTGTTTTTCTAACTTTTTATCCTGGGCACGATGGCGTAAATATGGTGAACTATAGCTGTTTCTAACTAAATACGTTTTTTTTTGTTATTATTTAGATGTAGCCTCGCTGCAAAGGTTAGGTCACGTGGTAAGAAATGATTTTATGGCAGGACCACTGAACGTTCTAAAGCCAGTTTACAGAGGTAAGTAGAAACAATCCCTACATTTTTACCTTTCATTATTTCTATATCTGAATGAATAAATGAAAAAGGGGTGGTGATACTAGATCATCGATGCTTAGGCCTCTATTGGGCCCTTTACATCCCACCATATCTGCAGGTTATTCGAGGCCGATCGCCTTTGCGAATGCAAGCAGCCACGTTAGTTGAACTTGCCTAACTGCTTCCGGTCACAAAATTGTATCTCTGAAATATCTCTGTCTCAGTCCGGTAATGCTGAGCACTCTCTGAGGACATGGTCAACAGTTTGATCCTCCTCCAAACACCATCTGCACGTCGGATCGTCTTCGACACCGATTCTATGAAGATGGCCCCTGAGGTGACAATGTCCTGTCAACAATTTCACCACAATTCGCAGCTCTTTCATTCCCAAGGAGAGAAGCTCCTTAGTAGGCCGTGCACTAGACCTAGTTATATATTTCTTAGCACACCTCATTCCAAGAGCTCCCCTCCACGATTCAATAAATATGCTTTCCAGCAACGATTTTAATTCCCTTTTACCATAGGCAATTGGGACAGGTAATATTGGTTGGGGTCCATACGGTTCAATCGCCGAACCGAACTTTGCCAGACGGTCTGCTTTCTCATTCTCGCGTATGCCCGAGTGACCCGGGACCCATACGAGTCTGACTGTGCAGCCTTTACTTGTCATACCATTTAGTATATCCTTGTACTCAGACACTAATCGCGAAGTCACGACACTGGACTTCAATGCCAATATCGCAGCCTTACTGTCTGGGCATATATTTATTACCCTATTCCTGTCTACATCCCTCTCATAGAGATAGGCATCCCGCAGAATAGCATAAATTTCCGCTGTGAAAATTGCCGCATATTGTCCGAGAGGGTGGTACTCTAACTCCTGTACTCCTGCCGAATACTCCGGCTCCATCTCTTTCATCTTGTCGAGATCCATCAGTATACCACCAGGTTCCATTTTTCGGAAGATTTTGTTCTTCCTCCCAATCCTTTCTATTTGGCAGAAATATCTCCAGAGAGAGATTGCATTTTAAAAGCTGCGTCATTATTTCTATAATTAAAAGAAAATGATAATAACTGGGAAAAAAACCTGATCACTCTTTTATCCATTTTGGTGGTAAATCATTCTTTTTTATGAACAGAAAAAAAAATTTCATTATATGAATCCTTTGTACAGGGTGAGTCAACGATTGGATGAAGTAGGTTTGTACCTTTTCGGTGAAATTTACAAAGAAACTATATTTATTGTTTGATACAGTTTATTTTTACGCAGATTTTAAAAATATTTAGGACTCTACAGGGTGAGCCAAAAAACTAGGACAGCATAAAGTTGTATTTTTTTAAATAGAACACCCTATATACGAATCGTATTTTCGATTTAGCTTATAATTTTAAATCTTTTTTATTAACGGTTTACTATAACAAAACGTTATAGTTTCTGAGATAATTAAGTTTAAAGAAAAAAAGTCACATTTTCAAGCATCAATTCAATCCTAAATAACGTTTTCAATTTTGTGACAAATATATTCAAATTTGGAATTTAGCAAAGCCAAGGACAAATTAATATAATTTTTACCTAATATTTGCAATAAAAGCTACAGGGTGTTGAACACATCGGCTCAAATTTGAACAAGTTTAAATGAATAAATATCTTTTTTTTAAAATGGTACACCCTGTATATTTTCATGTTATTTAATAGAGTAATAAAAACCCTAAAAGTTTTGTTCAATATATCCTATACCTATTTATAATAGTTTTTGAGATATTTCAGTTTTTCTTATTTTCCATACTTTTTTACAGAAACAAACAGAATGTGGTTAAATATGATGAAATACATTATTCGTTATATTACAATGGCAATAGTTTAATTAAACATAATGTGAAAAAATTAACACAACAATAACGACAAGGCAAATACATATTTACTTTTATACTAAATTGAAACAAAAAAATTACCTATTAAATACTGAGATTAATTATTTCTTTTTAATAAGTGTTCGAATAAACGACCCTCTTGTGCAATGCACGAATTTAGTCTTTTTTGCAGATTTTCTCGGACCCTGGACAAAATTAGTGGCGTTATTGTTCTACAGGTATCCCTAATCCTGTTTCGCATATCTTCCACTGTTGTTGGTGGATTAACATACACCTTATTTTTAATATAACCCCATAGGAAGAAATCTAATGGGGTGATGTCGCAAGACCTTGGTGGCCACTCAATGAAACCCCCACGTCCAATCCATTTTTGCGGATATCGTTGGTCCAAAAACGCACGAACTTCACGATGGTAATGCGGAGGCGCACCATCGTGCTGGAACCACATACTGTCGAGCTCATCCCTATCGAGACCTTGAAGCAATTGGGGTAGTTCTTCTTGTAGAAAGTTCAGGTAACTATGGCCATTTAGTGGTTCATTAAAAAAGTGGGGTCCAATAATTCGATTATGATGAATACCACACCAAATATTTAATGACCAGTGGTTTTGATGTTGCACCTCTCTAATCCAAAATGGGTTTTCTGCACCGTTACTTCTAAAAGTAGCTTCATCACTAAACATTACCTTGCATAATAAATTTGGATTTAATTGAATCTCCGCATTTATTGTACGACAAAAGTTTACACGACTTTCAAAATCCTGTCCATGCAATTCTTGGTGTAATTCCATGTGATATGGATGATACCTATATTTCTTGGTAGTACGATTAGCGGTGGATTGTGATGTTTCACATAATGCTGCTAACTGACCAATATAAGGATTTTCCTGAACATTTAACAATACTTGTAATTCTTTTTCTTCATTAGTTACTGGTTTGTTGACCACTTTACGTTTTGGATAATCAACAGTACCAGAAAAATCAAATCTTTGCATTAAGTTTTGAAAAGTATGGGTATTAGGCTGGCGTCGATCAGGATACTTCATTTTGTAAATTCTTTGATCAAGAATGCAATTTTTTTGAGCCTCTCCGATTGTATAAATCAAATCTATTAACTCATTCTTTGGAAAATTCATTTTACAATATAAGATGAATGCAAAAAAAACCAAACTACACTACATAAAAACCAAAAGAAGCGATTGCGGTTATAAATTTGACACACAGAAAAATGTTCTTTTACATTGTTTTTGCCATGGCTACTATGATAATGAAGACTATTTCTGTAAAAAAGTAAAATAAGAAAAACTGAAATATCGCAAAAACTATTATAAATAGGTATAGGATATATTGAACAAAACTTTTAGGATTTTTATTACTCTATTAAATAACATGAAAATATACAGGGTGTACCATTTAAAAAAAAAGATATTTATTCATTTAAACTTGTTCAAATTTGAGCCGATGTGTTCAACACCCTGTAGCTTTTATTGCAAATATTAGGTAAAAATTATGTTAACTTGTCCTTGGCCTTGCTAAATTCCAAATTTGAATATATTTGTCACAAAATTGAAAACGTTATTTAGGATTGAATTGATGCTTGAAAATGTGACTTTTTTTCTTTAAACTTAATTATCTCAGAAACTATAAAGTTTTGATATAGTAAACCCTTAATAAAAAAGATTTAAAATTATAAGCTAAATCGAAAATACGATTCGTATATAGAGTGTTCTATTTTAAAAAAATACAACTTTATGCTGTCCTAGTTTTTTGGCTCACCCTGTAGAGTCCTAAATATTTTTAAAATCTGCGTAAAAATAAACTGTATCAAACAATAAATATAGTTTCTTTGTAAATTTCACCGAAAAGGCACAAACTTACTTCATCCAATCGTTGACTCACCCTGTACATGTAATCAAACAAATATATTGCATTAGCGATTTTTTTTATTTTTTTGCCGCTTTATAGTGGGAAAATTGTTCAGTGTAAAAACATTCTATCGGTGATAACACATGTTAAGATTATCCTTGGCACTTATCCCTTGGGTTTTAATTACATAACCAAGGTAGGCTTTCTTTGACAGATTTATCCAAAAATATTAAAAGAGGTAGGACCTTTTTAGTTTATATCGCCATAAATTGTCTGGGTTTATATTTTTTTAAGAAAAGATTAAACAACCCAAAAGTAATAAAACTGAAACTACGCTTAAGATTGGTAACAGATAACAGTCTCTCGATGGTAACATAAGATATACATACTTTCTCACTTCCCACGGCGAAAATCCATCTACAGAGGAATTATTTAATTCCTCCTTTTACGTCACACAATATTTCATAAGATTAATGTTTGTTCCATTATATAGCTTCATTCAGGGGCGGATCCAGTCGCTCTCTTTTATTTGGGGTGGGGGGGACGATGACATCACAAAAGTACAGTATGGCAAGCGAAAGTAAGTTGTCGATGGAGGGGGGGGGGGGGAGAGACACCAGCAACATTCTCATTTCTAATATAAAACGCAGGGTCGGGTATATTTTTCTGAATTCGATGCTCTTGGGGGGGTGGGGGGATCGCAAGAAAACACGGGTTATCGACAGGGGGTAGATGCCAACAACATACACATTCCTAATATGAGAGGCAGAATCGGGGGTATTTTCCTGAACTCGAACCTTTTGGGGGGAGGGGAGGGGGCGATCGCAAGAAAAAACAAGTTGTCGATGGGAGGGGGGAGATGCCAGCAGCATACACATTCCTAGTGTAAGAGGTAAAATCGGGTTTATTTTCCTAAACGTAAAGCTCTTGGGGGGGGGGGGGTCCCCCTGGATTCGCGCCTGGCTTCATTACAATATTTAATTGATTGCATACTGTTGTTTTAAACAGAAGAAGAAGCAAACGCGAATCATTATCACTCGCGTATTTTAATACAAATACCTGGGTTCACCATAATTTTTACATTGGGTGATAAATTTTTATACTGAAGTGAGCGAGAGACAAGAAATATGAATTAAATGTCAATATTTTTAAAACACGTGATTTCATCCGCCTACTAGATGATTAACATCAGCACGTATATAAATATACGGCGTTAATTTAAAATTATTTTCAAGCAGTTGTGACAGTAATAAAGATTCGATAATGTTATCTACGAGTGTATAATATCTACTAAATTTTTCAGCCCGTTTTATAATGTTGGTCATTGGAAATCTGTGCAACTGGGGCCTCGCGGCGTACGCACTCGTTTACCACCCGAAGAACTTTGCGGTCTTCCTCCTCTTGGTCTTCATGTCGAACACGCTGTTATATTTCTTCTTTTACATTTTTATGAAGGTAAGTGAAAACGAACATATCGCGTTCTCTCTTAAACGCGTTTCAAACACCATTCGATCATCATCGGTACTGTTATCAAAATGTGATTCTGGACCGATTTTTAAGTAAGTTTACAAGAATATTTAAATTGATACACATCTGGATAGACCACAAGAATTGTATTTTATGGATTATGATGCTGATGATTGTAAGGTGAATGATAAACGGGCTACGGGAATTCGAAATAGATTAATTTTGTAATTTTGATTATTTTCATATAATAATTTTTTTTTGCGTTATTTTTTAGTATTTACACAAGGAGAAAGTGAAAATAGTGACGTGGATCTTCCTCTCTATATCTACTTTGTGTGCAATTTCTGCAATGTATTTTTTCCTACAAAAGGCTATATCTTGGTCGGTAAGTAACAAAAAATTCTACCGTATACGATCAATCAGTCATACGAGGGCGCTCCGATAAGTACTTTGCCTTACCGCCCGATGGCGCCACTATCGCAAGAAAAATTTACTATCGTGTAGCACATTCTCGTAGACGGCTACTGCCAAAATTTCAGCCGAATCGGACTCGCAGTTTTGTTTTGACCGCGTGTGGAAACTGGCGTGTCCGCAGATTTCAGAAAAATGGAAAAAGAGCAATATCGGTCGGTGATTCGATTCTTGTTTTTGGAAGTGAAATCGCGCAACGAAATCAAAGATCGCTTGGATGCGGTGTACGGTGACTCTTCTCCTTCGATGGCGACCGTCAAAAATTGGTTTAACGAGTTTCAACGTGATTGCACGTCGGTATTTGATAAGCCACGCCCAGTTGCCCCGAAAACGGCTACCACGGAGGATAACGTGACAAAAATCCACGGTCTCGTATTGGCAGACCGCCGATTGAAGGTTCGCTAGATAGCTGAGACAGTAGGAATCTCAAAAGACTGCGTGGGTCATATCCTGCATGAAATTTTGGGCATGAGAAAGCTGTCGGCGCCATGGGTACCGCGTTTGCTCACTCCGGACAACAAGCGTAACCGTGAGACCACTTCAGAGCAGTGTTTGACGCTGTTTAAGCGCAATCCGAAGGACTTTCTGCGTCGTTTCGTGACCTTCGACGAAACATGGATCCACTGGTACACACCAGCGACCAAGGAACAGTCGAAACAGTGGACTTCACCCGGCGAACGTGCTCCGAAGGAGGCGAAGACTCCCTTATCGGCCGGAAAGGTGATGGGAATGGCGATGTGAAATTTTTGACAGTAAAAGCCGTATTCTTGAAAAGTCAATGTTGCCAGATATGAACGAGCTAAAACCCGAGAGTTTCAAAAAATAAAATGGATGACAGATTGAATTGAGCTGTCAGACCGAAAATGTCCGTAGTATATTTTGTTGCCTTTTTACGCAAAAAATAGTTTTGGTATTTTAAATTAATCGTCAAAAGTAAAAAAAAAATAGTGTTGTTGTTATTTTTGTGAAGTTATTGATTGCCATTACAATATTTGTACTTTGCCGGGATTAAATTTATCTTAAATTGACACTCTAGAACTGTTAAACAAAAATGCATACAAAGAGCCAAGTACTTGAAGATTCTAATATATAAAGAAAAAGGGATATTAAGAAAAGCAGCAATCATATATACTAAGTAATATACTGGACAGTAATTGCAGAAAGTCAGCACTGATAAACCTTGAAATGGTGGAAATTACAACTCTAGGTAGTATGACTAAAAGCCATCATCCCAATCCACTACGGAAACTATCCAATCAGTTATTTATTGTATGAATTCACAAAGTGTCCAGCCTCTTACTGCAAAACGTTCTGTCCTGACAACCAAATTTGAAAGAAAACCTAAAACTTGAACAATGATAGTGAAACTGTTTATGACCAGGGACCGAAACCAAAGGCCAGACAGAAGACATCCATTAAAGATACTGGCGGATCTCATATTCAACTTTAAATATATATTTTTTTATTTTATAAAGATTTATAGAGACTTGAAGATCAAATGTACCATAAATAAGGTTTTTATGCTGAAGGACCTCATTCGTTGGTCTGTAGGGTTCATATTTATATGTCTCGATAAATTATAATCATAATATTTATTTAATTATAGTGTCGTGTTTAACAGAGTCTAATTAAGTTAAGTGCCGTAGTTAACATAATTTAAATATAAAATTTGTTACTTATTTAAATAAAAGTTTCAGATAGCTTACAAATTGTGATTTCTCAAATTTATTATAAGTCGCGTCGTGAAAAGAATTATGTTAGATTTAACTGTTTAAAACTAAGATACTCGGCTGTTATGGACACAAGTATTTATGTTAAATCCATAAGCAGAACTAGCCTTAGGAAAACATTTTTAAATAGCACGCTCATACAATTGAGTTATGAACAGAATCGCCTGTAATAATTTTATATGTCTGTAATCTCACATTTACTTAATATTTGCGAGACATATTCAACTTTCTAAGGATATTTTATTAAAAAATATGAAAATATTGTTCCGGACGGCCGTTCTTCAAACAAACTACACACACTGTATTATTTTAATCACTTTTTATTGTCAACCTTACTTTTGACACTTGTCAAATTAATTCAACTTGCGTCGACGAACTCGCAGAATATACTGACTCAGAAAGCCGATCTGGATCCTTTATATACCCTTTTGGTCGATATCGGAAGATTCCCTAATTCTCTGGAAGGATTTCCATACTACATGGGGTAATCAAAATAAGAAAAAGGAATAATCCGGCGATTTCTAGACCTTCCATCATAGGCGTTCCATGTTAAAAATAAGGAAATCGAATTCTCTAAAAAGTTCCAGACCTTCTTTCATAGTCGTCTCATGAGGAAATTAACAAAGATAAAATTACTTAAATAAATTATGAACTCATAGAAAATATACCTAAAATCCTACGAACTACAAACACAAACTAATGCTATGAAATATACATCGCTATAAAGTTCGTAACAATATTAAAAATATCGGGGCACCACCTAATTAACGTTTCAACTGTTCACTCAGAAAATAGAACGTCTTAAAGAGACAGTTCGTCAACATATTTTTTTTTTAATGCGAGTTATTTTGAAGAACCAAAAATAAAATAATTTTTTTTATTACTAATCGTTAAATATGTCATTTAGCGTCTGACATTTCATTTGCGCATGTTTCACCGTTCGCTTGCATTCCACCGGGCGAATGAGGGTATGAGTGATGAACATTTCAAGAATACGCGTTCGCCACCTTTTCACCGTTTACTTCACGTTCCCCAGTTCGAAGATAGGGCCCCTGGGATTCACACGGTGTGATCTACATCGACTACCTGGAGAAGGGCAGAACGATCACAGGGCTTTACTATGCCGAATTATTGGGCCGATTCGACGCCGAATTGCAGAAAAAGCGGCCCCATTTGGTGAAGAAAAAAGTGCTCTTCCACCATGACAACGCACCGGCTCACACCTCCGCCGTCGCCACGGCCAAATGAGTCGCATTGGGCTACGAACTATTGCCCCATCCACCGTATTCTCCAGATTTGGCCCCGTGCGACATCTTTTTGTTTCCAAAGTTGAAAAAGTCACTCGCCGGGCAGAAATTTGAGTCGAACGAGGAGGTTATCGCCGCCACGGAGGCCTACTTTGAAGACCTCCTGAAAACGTATTTTTCAGACGGGTTTAAGAAGTTGGAGCATCGCTGGGTCAAGTGTATCGAGCTAAAAGGAGACTATGTTGAGAAATAAATCGCCACTTTTCCAAAATTTTCGTTTTTCTTATGTAGACTAATTACTTATCGGACCGCCCTCGTATATAGGGTGTTTTTATAAAGTATAACTAAAAAAATGCTGGATTTTGTCAAACTTTGCCTCTGGCAACTTCTTTGGTTGTCTGTAAAATACTGACCTTACAAAAAGTGCAGTAAACAATTTTTAGAATAATATTTCCTAGCGGATACAGGTGTTTCATAAAACCGGTGACTTTTCTTAAATGTCAAAAACGCTTTTCTCAAATGTCATAAACAAGTCTGGAGACATAGACGCTGCTGAACCATGTCCTGTTTTTTCCATAGAAAGTTGATGTATGTAGCATGGGAACAGACAAATTGCGTCCTAACTAATATATCAATAATTTTATTCAATTTACACTCCTCAGTTGTAGTTGAAGTAAAATGTAGTTCATTGTAAACATAAAGTTAAATCTTAAGTTCAAGTACAATAAAGTTCAAAATAGCCCAAGTTAAAATAAAAAATTATTGCTAATCGTGCTACTGCAAGTAAAGATTTTTTTAAAAGTCTTGCGACTCGACCACGATCCAATATATATATATATATATATATATATATATATATATATATATATATATATATATATATATATATATATATATATATATATATATATATATATATATCCGTTCAAATTTCGGCTTAAGTTCACTATGGCTAATTCGGTTAATTTTACCTGATTTTTGCAAATATTCTCGTTTTGAGCAACACAACATGTTTTTTTTTAAGTATTTCTCATAAGTCCTCCAAATAAAAGCATACTTGGAATGCAGTTCAAGCCGAGCAGCCGTCGAGGAAGCATCACTTGAAAATGCCAGCTGAGATGTTGGCGAAACGCCGTGAAGATTTTTCTATTGAGGAACGGATTGAAGACCGGAAAAACACCAGTGCATATATATATATATATATATAGGTTTTTCCATTAGAGAAACAAAGGACAATAATTTTCTTTCTGACGTTTCGCTCTACATAGTGAGCTTCTTCAAAAGAGCTAGGTATATTTATTTTACATCTACAAAAATTACAGAATTTTTTATATAATAAACATATATCACAGTAATTACACTTTTATATTTTTAATTTAATTTAAATTAATAAAAACAAAACAGATTTTAAAATAGTCTTAAAGTTTAAAATTTAAAACAATACAAACAGGTTAAAATAGTGAAAATTATAAAATAGTACATACCTTGAAAGTAGTTTTGTGTGTATGTTTAAAAATAAATTCAATTATGATCTTTGGTATGCAATTGATATGGATAGATTTATTTTTATACAATATTTTAATAATTTCCACCCAAAACTGAAATTTACAGCTGAAATTGAAATAGAACAAAAAAATGAACTTTTTAGACTTAACTATACACAGAAATAAGACGAATAACAATCTTCATACAAAATGGTACACGAAAGATACTTGGTAGGGCCGGTATTTGAATTTTAACTCTCAACATCCAAATAAACAAAAAAATAGTGTCATAATCGGCTTAGTTGATCGAGCTATAAAATTATCTTCACCCGAATTTCGCCCAGAAGTGCTAAAAAAAGTGGAAGAGACCCTAATAATGAACCATTTTCCTAAACTACTCATAAAAAAAAATAATTAAACAAAGAACCTATTTACATTATAATACAAACAAAAAAAATAAAATTAACAATACCAAAACACAAAACACTTTCATTGCATTACCGTATGTATACCAACTGTCTGAAAAAAATAAAATATATTTTGGATAAACATAACATAACGGTATGCCATAAGGCGAACAATTTACTTGGGTCAATTTATACGAAATTAAAAAGCAAAGTTCCCACCAAAAAAAGATCTAACGCAATATATGCAATTCCATGCCTAAATTATCCTAAGAAATACATTGGCATGACGACACAATATATTGAAAATAGAGTGAATGGACACAAGTATACTAAAAACGCATCGACATCCTTGCATAAGCATGAACAAACATCTAAGCATGAATTTAATTTTAAAAACACCCATATTTTAGATACGGACAGAAATTATCATAAATTAGTCATCAAAGAAATGATACACATAAAAAAAAGATAAAAATGTTGTAAACTTCGATCATACTCTAGATATAAACAACAATAGATTTGTCTGAAGGCTATTTATGGTCGGTGGGGGAGACGCTTTTTTGATGTTTGACAGACATAAACATATTTACTTATCTTGTCTTTCAGTTTAATTGCTTGTCGTGAGTTTTTTCGGTGTTTTTAAGTATTAGAAATTACTATAAATGCGAAGTTTACAATTAATATTAACAAAAAGAGGATTTAAAAACTTATTTTTATCGGTAAATATTGTTAAATTGTTTACATATTGAAAATAACAATAATAAAAATTTAGGCCACCATATATTCATACTTTGTTTTCAGAATTGACGTACCCAGGGGTATGTTCGAAGGACGTACCGATGATACTCGTTTAAATAATGCAATTAGAAAAGGATAGCATAAAATCGGCATGTCTGTACCAAGAAATTAAATATCTACTGTTTATCAACACTTTTTGAAATATAAATAAAAATATTATTACGTTATTCAGCGTTCAAACAACCGGGCCCTAGTTCTGACGTTATGCTACTTCTACAGGGGTATGTTCGAAGGTTGTAAATGACAAGCAAGATGTCAAAAATTTAAGTCAGATATACTATAATTTGATTTTTGAATAAAACATGCTTGAAGCGACTCTATAATAAATATGAGAAATAATGTAATGATGCTTGGAACGATTTCATATACACTCATACGGGTGAAAGAACGTCATTAAAAAATAAATAATAATCTTTTTTCCTATTTTTTGCTTTCTATAAAAATAATTCTATCCATATCAATTGCATACCAAAGATCATCATTGAATTTATTTTTAAACATACACACAAAACTACTTTCAAGGTATGTACTATTTTATAATCTTCACTATTTTAACCTGTTTGTATTGTTTTAAATTTTAAACTTTAAGACTATTTTAAAATCTGTTTTGTTTTTATTAATTTTAATTAAATTAAAAATATAAAAGTGTAATTACTGTGATATATGTTTATTATATAAAAAATTCTGTAATTTTTGTAGATGTAAAATAAATATACCAAGCTCTTTTGAAGAAGCTCACTATGTAGAGCGAAACGTCAGAAAGAAAATTATTGTCCTTTGTTTCTCTAATGGAAAAACCTATACCCAAGAAAATATTAGAAAAAAATATTTAACAAAAGGTTTAAGATACAAAAATAAATTATATATATATATATATATATATATATATATATATATATATATATATATATATATATATATATATAATGTATGAATGTATTTCAAGCATCTAATAACTGTTAATGTATGTCTCCACAGAGAACTCCAGCTCAATCACGCACATTCAACATGGAATGCAAGCTTCTCCGTTTCTACGACTTCCACGACATCTGGCACTTCCTCAGCGCAATCGGCATGTTCTTCACATTTATGGTCTTGCTGACGTTGGACGACGACTTGTCTCACACGCATCACAGCCAAATTCCGGTGTTTTAGGAGATGAGTTAGAGAAGCCATCAAAAGTAAAAAAGAGAGTTGTTAAAAATGTTTATTAAGGATAGGAATTGTTTGGATGGTTGTAATTTCTCAAATATTATATGCTGTATTTGGTTAAACTACAAACGATGAGTGGCTAAACTTTCGAATTTAACAGTCTGTTGAGATTTAAATTCGAAGGAAACGCCCGTAAATATGGACGCATTTTTTTAAAAGAAAAATGCCAGAGTGAGATAATTTTCTGTAGTATTAGGACCGTCCAATTTTCTTTTCATTCAAAGAAAAATGTAATGTATTATTAATGGAAATTATTTTGAATTATAGTTAATCTTTAGAACGTTGGACTGAAATAGGATTCCACATTTAGTTAAGTGATCTCAAAGCAATTTTAAAAAATTATTTATACGTTTGAAATCAAGGTATACAAAATTTAATATTCTATATTTTGCTCTTTCTAAATGTCTTGATTCGTTACGGTTAGTTGCACATTTTTATATAAGATATGTCCAGAAACAATATCAAGAAATGTAGGGAGATGATTCGATATATGGCAAAATAAAGTTAGCAAGTCTTGTAAAATAATCTCATTTGTTTCCTAGTTACTGGTAATTTGTTTTAAATGTTAATTCGTATTTAAGTTATTTCTGAATGGATCAAATTGATATAATAATAATAATAATAATAATATCCTGTCTGGCCGGCAGTGTGCTGCAGCCAGCAGTATACTTGTCGCTACTGTAATGCGTAGACAGTACAGCCAGCAACGCCAGCTATCCGCTGACCTTTAACCATATCCTTTCTTTACCTTTTAAACATCCCTCTGCCCTGACCCACCTACACTCAATTCCTACATAATTCCTTAGGAGCCACTTTCTTTCAGCTTTCCGACTGGACCCGGCAACGAATAGATCCAGGGTTTCCCTCAACCAATCGTAGGAGGCGATTAAATGGGGAGAACTTTTAAAATGAAATGTCGACTGCAAAACATAATGTACCCCAGGTGGGTAGGACCCATGGTCCACAATCCCACACCGCAGAAGCGGTCTGCTCCACGGATTCTGGGGGGAGCAACATTTCGACATCGCAAACTTCAAGTGGCAGGGTGTTGAGGAGGCGAACCCCTGTCGTACAAGAAGCTACAGCCCAACAACAACATGAGAGCCAAACAACAACGAGAGCTCCACCCTCCGAAGGTGCTGCGCAGGAACCTCAGCCAGCGCTCACTCAGGCGGGACTTCCGAGACAGCGCATGAAATGGACAACATCCATGAATGAAACAGTAATGCGCATTTTTTATAGGGTGACTGAACTAGGACGAGAAACGATCGGCTATAGACAACAGCTTCATGCCGAATTTTGTAGAGAATATCCACACCTACAAGTGTCACAACAGAGAATAGCAGACCAATACAGAGCTATTCTCCGAAACAAACTAATTTCAGAAGCGCGACTTAACATCATCAAAGCGGAAATAGAACGAGAGATAAGAAGCACCGATGATAACAATGAACAAACCGCAGAACCTGCGCCACAGCCAGACCCAGAGACTCAAGAACAACCAAACAACAGCATGAGAGTTGACATAGCTGTGGACAGGCAACAACAACTACATCAACACGAGGATCAGATAACTCCAAGAGCTCTACCCGCCGAAGATGCTGTGCGGGAACCCCAACCAACTCTTACTCAAGCGGGACGACCAAGACAGCGCATGAAATGGACTGTGTCCATGAACGAGACAATAATGCGCATATTTTATAGGGTGACTCAACTAGGACGAGAGATGATCGGCTACAGACAACAACTACATGCCGAATTTTGCAGAGAGTACCCACACATGCAAGTGTCCCAGCAGAGAATAGCTGACCAGTATAGAGTTATTCTCCGAAACAGCCTAATTTCTGAAGCTCGGCTTAATAGCATCAAAGAGGAAATTGAACGTGAGATCAGAGGCACTGACAATAACAACAATCCGATTGCTGAACCTGAGCCACAACCGGAACCTGAGGTCCAAGAACAACAGGAACAGCTGAATGACGAAACTCAACAGGACAACACTGAACTCTTTTATCAAAAACTGTCAACGGAAATGAGTGCTGCGGTGTTGGAGTATGATGGAAGCAATCCTTTAAGAAGACCGGCACTGCCAAAAATTAATTCATCCAAAAAACTGGGTGCCATGTTAGACATCATGAACAATCGAATTTTACCAGCTTATGTTTCAGATGCCTACACTCTGGAGTCCTTACATATGACCATCTACTGTGCCGCGACTGCTATAGCTAGAGCTCTAGAAATTAAAGTTACAACAGAGCGTCGACCAGCAAGAACAGAACCCAACACACCACCATGGGAAAGACGTCTAAATAAGAAAATTGAAAATCTTCGAATAGATATAGGACAGCTGACGGAGTACATCAGGGGCACAAGGACTATTCGACTGCAAAGGCGAGTTGAAGAAATCATGAATCGTGTCCGATATCATTCGCAACAAGATCCAGCGAATGTTACTGCTCAGCAATGCCTTGATTCGCTGAAACAGAAGCTCTCTGTTATTGCAGGACGGCTAAAGAGGTACAAGACCAGCAATAACCGAAAACGAGACAATGCGCTCTTCCAACGATCAGAAAAGACTTTCTACCGTAAGCTAAGCTCTCCACCTAATATAGCAGATAATAGATATCCCAATAGAGAGCAGGTAGAAGAGTTTTGGGGAAACCAACTTTCCACACCAGCCGATTGTAACATCGCAGCTGGCTGGATCAATGAAGAACACCAAATCTGCCAAGATTACAGCCAGATGCAGTTTGAGCCATTTACCACCGAAGAAATTTCAAGAATAATCAAGGAATCCCATAACTGGAAAGCTCCAGGTCTCGACGGGATCCAGAACTACTGGCTCAAAAAATTATGGTGTATGCACCATCAGCTGGCTAATCTTATTAATGATGTTTTTCTTAACCCAGCAAAAATGCCATTGTTCTTGACCGAAGGTATTACGTACCTCCTACCAAAGGACCAACATAACACACATGACCCAGCTAAGTATAGGCCGATCACCTGCCTACCCACACTGTATAAGGTGATCACCTCCTGCTTGACCCAACGCATCTATGCACACTGTGAGCAAAATAACATCATTGCAACTCAACAGAAAGGATGCACGAGGGGAGCAATGGGATGCAAGGAACAATTGATTATTGACTCTGTCATATGTAACCAAGCCTGTACCAACCGAAGAAACCTCTTTGCTGCCTACGTAGATTATAAGAAGGCCTTCGACTCAGTGCCACATGAGTGGCTCAAAACTATATTGAGAATGTACAGGGTCGATAATAATTTTGTTTCCTTTTTAGAACGCATCATGTCAACCTGGAGAACTAGGATCCAATTGCAAGTGCCATCCAGCGACACCATCGAAACTAACACCATTCCGATACGAAGAGGAATATTTCAAGGCGATTCACTTAGCCCATTGTGGTTCTGCCTTGCAATGAACCCACTATCACGCCGTTTGAACTCCACCAGATACGGCTTTAGTGTTAGACATAACAACGAAGAGGTAGTCAGAGTGAATCATCTTCTATACATGGATGATCTTAAACTGATGGCTGCTACCAGAAACCAGCTGGAACAAATGCTTAAAATTGTAGAGGAGTTCTCCGGGGATATCGGAATGCAATTTGGACTTGACAAGTGCCGTATTTTGAACATCGTTAAAGGGAAGATACAACCGGGGGCTTTTGAAATGCAGAACGGTGAAACTATAGCTGCAATGGAGGCAGACCAAACATACAAATATCTAGGTATGAAACAGGCTAAAAGAATTGACCATGGCACTATGAAAGCTGAATTGACAACCGAATTTGTCAGGAGGGTAAGGCGGGTACTACGAACTAATTTAAATAGTAGAAATTTGTTTAAGGCGCTCAACACGTATGCTTGTTCAGCGCTGAGCTACTCCTTTGGAATTGTAAAGTGGAGCAGGACGGACATCCAAAACCTGCAAAGAAAAATAAGGACACTACTAACAAAAGCACAAAAACATCACCCTCGGAGTGCCATTGAACGTACAATGCTTCCAAGACACCAAGGAGGAAGAGGATTGGTGGATATTGGTAAACAGCTCGATCAACAAATAATAAACTTACGTTCATATTTCCACAGGTTAGCGGACTCTTCCACACTACATCGAGCAATATGCGAGGCAGACGATTCAACACCGCTACAGTTGAGGGAACAAGATATTACTTCTCACCACCAAACAGACCAAGAGAAGTTACAAACCTGGCTACGGAAGCCACTTCATGGACGGCATCCAAATGAGGTCAGTCAGGACAATGTCGACAACTCAGCGTCGAACTATTGGTTGATTTCAGGACAGATGTTTCCGGAAACGGAGGGCTTCCTGTTGGCTATCCAAGACCAAGTTATTCCGACGAAGAACTACCGGAAGTTCATCATTAGAGATCCCTCAATAGAGAATGACCAGTGCAGATATGGCTGTCGAACATCGGAGACGGTCCAGCACATAACTGGAGGATGCCAAGCGTTTGCCGCAATCGAGTATAAGGAAAGACACGACTCAGCCGCTAAGATACTCCACCAAGAGTTAGCAGAAAAATTGAACCTATTACAGGTAGGAAAAGTGCCTTATTACAAGTACAATCCAGAGCCTATTCTTGAGAACAACCAGTTCAAGTTATATTGGGACCGAACGGTTCTGACGGATCAAACAGTTGCTCATAATAGACCAGATATTATACTAATAGATAAAATTTCTAGGCGAACTACACTAATCGACATCGCTGTACCTAACAACAACAACCTAAGACCAAAATACAACGAGAAGATCGCCAAATACAGAGATCTGGAGGTGCAAATCCGAAGACAATGGGCAATGAACAGCGTCCAAACGATTCCCATAATACTCTCAACAACTGGAGTGATACCAAAGAACCTCCTGCAGAACATCAAGGGACTGGGTCTTAGTGAGCACCTGTATAAACCGATGCAGAAATCAACTCTCCTAGCAACCGCGCGAACCGTCCGAAAGTTCATGGGAAATACAGCAGACAACGTCACCTAGGACCCGATAACATGGAAAGGGTTCCCACAGAGCTTCATACTTTTGGTATCTTTGGGTACCTGGTATGAGTGAATATTCCCTGGAGGGAGTGCGAAGCCGTCTGGCTTGTAAATCAAATATCCTTTATTTGGCAACAAAATTATGATCACATAACAAAGCAACGTCAGAGAAAGAAATGTTTAACATTAAAAATTGTAAATATGTCGATCTAACTACAGTTAATATAAAAACTAATCGACATTTCGATAGGAACTTTACACAAAGGAAAACAAATGGAGAAAAAGACAGATACAAGATAATTTAAAAAAAGTAGTAATAAGAAAGTCAGTTTAAACTGAACAAAGTTTTACAGTTTTCAAAATAAGATATTCTAATTTAAAAGGAATAAAATTTTTACACACAAAGCAAATGCTAGACAAAAACCCACTAAACAAAAAATATTAAATTAAAAATATTGACATTACAAAAACTATTCATTAAAATTGAAAGAGTAAAAGCACCTATCAGAAAGCCATTCATTTACGCGACTCTTAAAGCAATTAATCGACTCGGTAAGCCAGATTTCTCTTGGTAACATCCTTACAGCTTTAATCGCCATATAGTATGGTCCTCTCTCATAGAAGGTGGAGTTATGTAAAGGTACCCTTAGGTCATTCGCCCCTCTGGTAGTCATAACCATGTTTCCCCCATAAAACTGTCTATTCAGCGGAAATAATTCCGTATTCCTTCTGACAAGCATGACTAAAGATCTAAAGTATAATGAGGGAACAGTAAGCAACTTAAACTGAGTAAAAAATGGTCGACATGAAACTCTTGGATGTAGGTGAAAGATGCATCTTATTATGCGTTTTTAAATTTTAAATATAGCCTTTCTTGATGATCCCCAATAGGAAATACCATAAGAGACAAGAGATTGTATTTGCCCAAGGTAGAAAAGCCTAACAGTCTCTGCAGTGATCACGTCACGAAGCCTTCGGACTACACCACACAAACTGCTAAGCCTAGCCCCAAGGGCTGAGATATGATGTTCCCAGTTTAAAGAGGGGTCCAAATGAACACCCAAGAACTTAACCTGTTCCAAAGTAGGTACAGATCTACCCCCAAGCCACACAAGCAGTGACTCAGACCTTATTGCATGCTTTGAAAAAAGAATGAGGCCGGTTTTATCTACGTTTAGAGCGAGGCCGTTATCAGAACACCACTGCTGCATTTTCAATGCAGAGTTTGTGCACTTTTGAGACAGTCCTGCCATAGAAGTGTCCGCCAGAATCACTGATGTGTCATCAGCAAACTGGCAAACGCTATCCGCGGCCAATCCATCCCCCAGATTGTTTACATATATTAAGAATAATATGGGTCCCAAAATGGAGCCCTGAGGTACCCCCTGCAACAATTTAGTTCTATCTGAAAAGTAATGATGATTAATTTTAGCAAAGCAGACTGTTTGCTGCCTATCCGATAAGTAGGATTGCAGCAAACTGGCAGCAACACCTCTGACCCCATACGCACCAAGCTTTGTCAAAAGCAAGTTATGATCCACAGTGTCAAAGGCCTTAGACAAATCAAAATATAGGCCTGCCACTATATCATTTGTGTCAATTCTTTCATTTATATAGGAAATTGTGTTAAATATTGCCATTTCAGTAGATTTGTTAGGTCTAAAGCCGAACTGATTTTTACTCAGGATATTGAGTTTGTTTAGATGTTCAAGTATTCTAGTATATATAACTTTTTCAAAGACCTTTGACACTGCTGGAAGCAGCGAGATTGGTCTGTAATTTTTGATGCACTGGCGATCCCCTTTTTTAAATATAGGAATCACTTTGGCTGTCTTGAGATTAGTAGGAAAAATCTGTGTGGCAAAACTTTCATTAACAATATTTGCTAAGGGATTACTTATGCAGTGTGCGACAAATTTTAAAACATATACGGGCACGTCGTCCAGTCCCGCTGAAAATTTATTAGGTAAACTGATAAGTGTTCGAAAAATTTCATCGGAATTAACTGGTGATAAAAATATTGTAGGATAATTAACTTCAGTTTGAAACGTAAGGTTAAGATTTGAATTATTGGGTACATTGAACTGTCTGCTAAATAGTTCAGCAATATCTTTTGGGTCACTATGAATATGATCATCTATTTTTAGGGTTATGTCGTAATTCTTTTTAATCTCATTGCATTCGGTTTTAAGAATATTCCAGGCAGTTTTAATTTTATTTTTGGAATTAATAATCCTACTATCATTTAAATTTTTATGATAATCAGATAGGTATTTTCGATAAATCTTTCTTTCTGACCTATATGTTCTATACACAGCTTGACTTTTTGTCTGCTTGTACCACACATACAGGTCTTTGATGTAGTTTGAATAGTTACGGATTTCGGTATTTACCCAGCTTGCTTTATGATATTTGATTCTACTTGTACTGGTTGGGAAAGAAAGGTCAAAATAATAGTAGAATATTCGAAAAAATGTGTTATATTTTTCGTCAGCACCGTATGCTTGATCTACCTCATTCCAAGGCTCATTTATAAGGTAGTCCTTAAAACGTAATAAATTATGGTTATTGAAAAATCTTTTTTTTGTATAAGTGTGCTGATACTCCCTATTTACCCTTATTTGCAAAACTTGGCCCCAGTGGTCAGAAATATTGCTGATATGTATCTCTGAATCGATATTATCATTCTCTATGTTGCTAAAAATGTTGTCTAGTTGAGAGCCGGACTGATCCCTGGTAATCCCAATAATATGAGGTTTTAAACCATAACTGTCCAATAATTGCAACAGTGAATGTACATTACTGTCTTCAGGATCATGAAAATGAAAGTTGAAATCCCCACCCACTATAAAAGTTTTGGTTGGGCAGTATAAATCATCTAATAATTCAATAAGATTATCAAAAAAAACCTCGACATTACCTGATGGCGATCGATAGATACATATGAAAATAAAAATCTCATTATTAATATTACATTTATTTAAACAATATTCAAAGTGCTTCTCAGCTGCCTCGGGTAGCTGAGCATTATCATAAAGTGTTGTCTGAAGGTTTTCCTTTAGGAAAATAGCTGTTCCTCCTCCTTTGTGTTGGTGTCTTCCAAAGTAGCTTATTAATTTATATCCATTCAAGTTGAACCTGACTATACCATCATCCTTTACCCAGTGTTCGGTTATAAATAAAATGTCGGGATATATATCCGTTAAAATAACTTGAAATTCTAAGAATTTGGAATTTAGGCTTTGTATGTTAATGTGGAACAGTTTCATAATATTCTTTTCATCATTCTTGGATTTTTTGCCATTGGATATTGGATTATTTCCATTGCTGATTTCTGTTGTTCTTTCGAAAGGAAAATCTCCTAACAATAACTCCATCCGGCCAAGTCTTTTCATCATAAAGGTTGTCGATAAGGTCAACATCCGCACCGATCTTAAAAGCCAAGCTCAAAGCTTCAGGTCTCTTTGGTAGTAACTCGGTTGTAAATAAGTGGCCTGGAAATTTACTCTCTAGATATTGTTTGATATCATCTTCCGTGGTATTAAGATTAACCCTACCGACTGAAAGCCATACACGCCGGGCAGCAGAGGCGAAAGAATTAGAACAATTTGTGCCAATACCTCTCACCAACTGGGGTCTGACAGGAGCATTCTGAGATCTTATATTCCAGTGTTGAATAGTGTGTTGGGTAGTCTGATTGTCATTGCCACCCTCCCCATCTTGTTGGATAACAGGTCTATGGGTGGAAAGACCTCTTCGACTTTGATGATTTGGGGGCTTGCTCTGTAAACCACTGGGTGTGATATTATCGAGTTGAGTAAGTTGAGCTCTAGTTGCTTTCGTGCTGCCAAATGAAGCCATGCTCTGCGTAGGAATTAAACTGCCAGATGAAAGCATATGAATAACCTCTTTATTAGTAGTAGAAATATTACTGATTTCTGTCTTTAATGAGTTCACAGATTCAACTACATCAGCCTTAATATTGTCAATTGCCTTCATAAAATCAGATTTAAGAGTTTCAATTCGATCATCAAGTTTATCAGGTAGAGTAGAATTTGTGCAGCCATCACAAAAGAACCTTAAGATTCTTTTACCCACTAACTGCATAACTTTAATTTCAGAAGCAGTTAGCCCAATGCAGTTTTGACAAAAAGAGCCTTTACAGGCATCACAAACAATTTTTGCCTTTATATCATCAGGTGTTAGGTGCTGCTTACAACGAGAACAGGCAGGCATTTTACTCAGTATAAATAAAATAACTCTATCACCACTATTAAAATGTTTTGGGATGCTCCAACTTTTATTGCCTCGATGGATTTCGACGAGCTTGTGGAATTTGTTATTTACGTTTTTGTAGTAAACACTTTTTTATATAGAATATTTTAAACACTAAGTGAGCACAATCAAACAAAACTAATCAATATTTAGACCTTCAGGCAATAACTAATTAAAAGATTTTTAGCGGGAACTATATATACTGTATTAATGCACTAGCCGTGAAAAAATCAGGTTTTAATTCGCAACTTTTCTACTGAAAATTTCACTTTTATTGAAGAGCGATCTATAGGATCGTAGCCGTCGATATTCAGGTCAGGTCTTTGATTAAATAATTTATATTCTATGTTAAATATGAAATTTAATACTGAACGTTAAGCATGTATTGGTTTCAATTATAAATATTAAAAGGTGTTTAAACTATAAGTATTAAAAGGTTATATATGGAAATATGGAAAAACATATACAAATTAAAGAATATACCATTCAACAATAACCAGATTTTTTAGAAAAAAACTCTTAAATCCGTATTTAACAAAAACATAAAATATATATTCATTTTGAAATACAGATAAAAATGTTATAAATGTTTAGTCTGTTGTAAAAACAATAATTTTCGACGTGTTTTGCCTTGAATCGATTTCTTCGTTTGGTTATGACTTGATCAGCTTTTAAAAAAACTCTTTTGCAGTACTACAACTATACATAAATATATATTTGCCAGTTGAGATAGCCAAGGGTATACTTTTTCTCTGCCTTGCCACCAAACTAGAGGGTCTTTTTTTTCTTTACAAATTAGCCTTTTCTGTGTATATGCGTATTTCTGCAATTGCTAAGTGCTAAGTGGTTGAATTGCTGACAAGTTCAAAATATATTATAGAATTATCAGAATCTTGCCAAATAATATCTATCTTCGCATATTGTCTTTTCTTCAGATATTTGTATTCGATTTCTCTGACTTGCAGCAATTTGTCTATGTTCCTTTTTTATTGTATTAACTAATTCAACCTGAAGTTCGTCTTTTACTAGTGCCAAACAATCTTTTTTAACAATACCCCTTGTTTTGAAATGAGGATCAAGATAGGTCACTTTACTCATTGTTACTTTTCTGGGTCTCCCAAAACGAGCAGCAAGTGAATCTAAAAAAAATTATCAAATCTTCTCTCTTTTGACTTGTAAATTTAAGTTTAATTCTCTCCAACGTTGACATGAGCCTTTTAACTATAAGGATAACTTCTGAAAGAGTGATTTGTTTTTCAGCGCTCATTTCATGATCTTGTTAGGAGTTTCGATTTAAAACGTTTCCTTAAATTTGAAATATTGCCGTTTTTATAGGAATTTATAGATTTGCAAATATTACATTTTGTTTTGGCATTAAATAATAACATAAAATAAATCCAAACAGAACTTCTCTTCTATATTTCCATTTCTCAACCCTAAAAATGCTTTTGTTATATCTGCTCAATATACCTATTGTATCATGCGTTAAACATATTTGGCATTACTATTTTTAGTAAATTCAGAATATATTTATTATTTACTACCTATCTAGTTAGAAAAATTTCAAAATATTATTACCTACTTATATATGCCACACTTGAAATAACTAGCAAGTAAACAACAAACGTAAAGGGACAGACGTAAAACGTACTAAATTCAAGACTGAACTATCATATGATAATGGCTAAGCCGTTAACAAGGAATAAGATCTATTCTTTCTATTAGTAATACTATTTCTTATCTTATTTTGGCGAAATTCTTTTAATCTGCCGAGTCCTGCATCTAAGCATAAAAAACGCTCCTGTCCTGTCGGTTGCTGCTCGGAAAACAACGAAAACTTCGAAATCGCCGATACATCAAATGCCTAATAAACAGTTAAAATAACCCAGTGTCTTATCCCCTAATTAGCGGTTTCGTGACTATAAAGAAGACCACCATGCCGGTCTGGTCTCGCGAGAATAAAATAGTAGTTATATTTCTTTAGTTATTTCGGTTCTCGTCCCGGACTAAGGGTGTTTCGGTATAGTAATGAATTGCCAAGGTAAGAGTCTTTTCTAAATAGAGGACTCGTTACTTTTAGTGATTGGTTTGTAATGGTTATTTTGTAACGATTAGTATCGTTACTTTCCATCACTATAACAAACTATTTAAATACGGCAGAAATATTTCTTTATTTCTTACTAAAAATTCAAATTTTTTAATAATCGATGTTTACAAAATGTATTTGGACTTTTTAAGTGAAAATATAAGTTTTTCTAAATTTATTTATCAAAATTTGTGTAAAAATAGTTGAAATAAACTACGTACGGTGAATTTTAACTAGTGCTATTCAAAATGAATACAAAAGGTTGGTGTTTTCTTTAGACATAAAAGTGCCTTGTAAAGTAAAATGTGGTGTTTTTTGGATTTTTCAGGAAAGTGAGGAAAAATAGTGGAAAAACAAGGCCAGAATCGTGTTCTAAGAACTTTATAATAGGGGGTAAGTGACGAAACATTTTCCAAAAAACATTGTTTTTTTAGATTTCACTTAATTGAAATAATTTCTATATTCAGTATTTTATAGCATGTCACACATATAAAAAATTAACTTACCCATATAAAATATCTATGATATCCATAAAGGAAAATTGCTGATCACAAAAGCAGATTACACCTATTGCATGATACATACCAAAAAATCATGTAAGTAGCAATAATTGGACATAATTTATATGGACGAATTTGTTTTGATATGTAGTAAATTTTACGAATGGTTAGAAAATATTAGTGACAAGTTGGAAAAAAGTCTTGTATAATGTTTATTTTTGATCTTTTATATCAACTCATTTAAGGAAGTTGACTAAATTGTTAAAAAAGGTTTTGTAGTGATTAAAAAGTAAGGAGTATTGCATATACAGTGTATTTTATGTCAGTGTTTTCAGGTAGGAAGTAAAAATTTATTTTATAAAAAATAGTGTTTACTGTATAAACTAGTCATTATTTTTATATTTATTTAAGCACATATAATTAATCTTTCAATTTTAATAAAAATTAATAGAACTAAACTGCATTTAATAGTACATTTCGAAATAATGGCTGTTGCGAATAAGTACTAATTATCACCATTTTTATGCACTATTTTTTATTATTTGTCAATGTTTTTTTTTAGATATCAGCACGAATTAATAGGTCTTCTATTCAATAAACACCTTAAGACTTATTTGTTTATACTATTAACGACATTGTTCTGTTCTGTTCTGTTTGCGCCCCCCCTTTCGAAAGGGCAATGGCTTTGCTGCAAGGCAATTCGCCAGCTCGTCCCACGGCCCGGCGCTTAGCTAGAGCCAGAGCCACCCTTCTGGATAGGTTACACGAACTCCGGATTGTGGGCACTAAACGGTGAGGATCCCGGATAATCGGGTATGTACCCCCGAAAATCCTCTAATAGTACATAACTTAAAAAATTGACATATAAAAAACAAGCTATGAAATGCATGAACTGCCGGATGTGGAGATGATCGCACGTCACAAGTATATCCTTCTCTGTCAATGCGCAGAGCTCCGTTTCGTAGGGCAAAAAACACCCCGCTCACCATAGAGCACGCGACCACGCACAAACTTTACCCCTTGCACAATAGGACTCACCCTATAACGAGCGCTCTCCCCAACACCGCACAATCAGCCCGGACCCCGCTTTCATCCCCAAACGTCCCAACAACGTTATTTTTTCTTGCTTACCGCAAGCGCCACCCGGCAACGTGTTGTTCGTTCAACAATCAAAACGGAAGTTGTATTAACGACATTGAATTTTATTTGGATAAACAGCCATAACCTAACTTAATTGTGACATAACACCATAGACGTAAGAGAAATTAAAGGCTGTATTCTTTTGAGTTAATTATCACTGATCAAAGTGAAACTGATAACTTCATGTTCTTTTGAATATACATTTACTTGTCATTTGGTCGAAGTGATCATGATGATTTCAAGTGACAGAACTGAAAGTAATAATTACTCAAAAGAATATACTTGTTATTGGCTTACTCTTAAAAAGAGATAGATAGTTTTCGAGGAGTAGTATCTCTCTTTCTAATGTAGGAGCTAAGCACGATACAACAAACCAGTGTTGCCATCCTTGGATGTAAGGAATTCGGTAGGTTTCGTAGAAATTCAGTAGATTTCAATAATTTTCAGTAGATTTTCAAAATGGCATATTATCCACTATAGCCAACGATTAATTCGATATTATGAATGCTTCGAGCATACATTACCAGCATGCAAAGCTTCGATGAGGGTGGTCAACAAAACAAAGTTCGGAGTGAGAGCGATAGCATGATCTCGTATTCGCCCTCTCTCTCTTTTTCTCTTTGCCACGTAACCACGAACGTTTTATATTTCAAGTTCGTACATGTAACATTCGTGGAGTATTGCATGCAGCCTCCATAGTGTGTGCTCAAATTATGAATGACATTAAGGATTTTCTGAAACATCATTTCATTAATTTTTATAAATCGCGAATTCATTGGAAGGTTTCACAAAAGATATGTTTTGGTGTTTCCCATTATTGAAATAAATCTTTCTTTAGCTTGTGCATAGAGAGCAAATGTAGAGCAGAAGACTATTATCTTTCCATTAGGCAACTTTTAAAACAGGTTTGTATTGCGAGTGAACAACTTTCTAAATAAATTTCATTTGATATTTCTGTTCTGCATCGATACACCGAGAATCGGGGTATTTTTATAAAAAGAAGTCGATCTTAGGATAGGATTTTTTTCCAAAAAACGCCTTTCACTGTCTAAGCTCATATTTCGGTAAATATAATTCGTCAATGGTAACATTAATTTCTCTTACGTCTATGGATGTATCTGGCGTTAACAATGTAGCAACACAACCTTTAATCTTAGTATAAACTGTATTCTTTTGAATATACTTATATTCTTTTGAGTAATTATCACTTTCAGTTCTGTCACTTGAAGTAATCATGATCACTTCGAACTAATGACAAGTAAATGCATATTCAAAAATTATTTTTAACCTAACTTTTTATTTGACCTTCCTATTATCAGTAAAAAATCCCCAGAAGAAAAATTAGTCATAATTTACTTGTGGATTGTTTTTATTTTCTGGTTTCGGTTTGGTGATATATTTAATTATAATAATTATCATCATGTGAAAAAAATACTATCGGAAAATTAATGCTTACGGATTTACAATCTTTATCAGTGACAAAAATAGTCGGTTTAATTTCGGAATAAGCTGTAGATCGCTTTAAAATGTTAATAATTTTTGTTCCAATTATTTTTGGATCGTTTTTTTGCTATTCAGAGTCTATTTCGCTCAACAGAACAATTATTCTCTCAGTAGATTATTCAATACCATTTGTAAGCTCCATAAATAGTTCTATAGAATATATATTGGAATTTTCAAAAAGAGTTGATGATGGTGTTAAGGTTAGACACTTTTTCTTTGATAAAATATTACTAGATACATTCAAAAAATACTTATGAGATAGAAATTACTGATTTATGTGTGTGATTTGTGATTTAAAATTATAATCCACAAATATTTGTAAATTTAAATAGTAAAAACATGTACCAAAATAAATAACTTAAAAATATATGTCTTCTATTTTTATTTAGATCACAGGTCCACCACGAGTTACAGTAAAAACCAAAAATGCAACTCTGGAAGCTCCCCTCATGATCGTCACTAGACAACCAAAAGAATTGTTGTCTTGGAAGTTACCACTTACAGTGGAAACTCCAGATGGCGAAGAATATTATATGAACACATCGAGGACTTTGTGTTATGATATTTTAAAGCATAATAAATTAAGTAGTAAGTATTATATGTCTAAAATTGCTCCAAGAAATAAAGAATTTTGGTCAAAAATTTGCAAAGCGTGAAAAGCATGAAAATTATGTTTTTTTGAAACAATTTCGATACTCACTCCCTATTTCGAGGTCCTAGAACACAATTCTGGCCTTGATTTTTCACTATTTTTCCTCACTTTCCCGGAAAACTCAAAAAAAGAAAAGCGTCACTTCACAAAGCATTTTCTTTTCAGTTAAAAACCGAATTTATGTATTTATTTTCAATGGAACTAGTTAAAAGATATTGTACGTAATATTTTTCAATTATTTTTGCACAAATTTTAGCAAACCAATTTAGAAAAACTTATATTTTCAGAGAAAAATCAAAAACACGTCTCGAAAACGTCATCAACGGTCAGACTATCTAAACAAGCCGCCGAATCGCGTAAAAAGGTGCAACGTTGCCAGATGTAAAATTTCTTCATAATATAAACTATAAGATTTGTCCTTCTCAGTCAACAACATAGTTTAATTTTTTTTAATATTCAGAACAGTTTCTAAGTAAAAATAATCTTTAACCCTTTAAAATTATTGGTTGGTTTTGGTTAAGATAGGTTGATTCAGTTTTAGTTTGATTTTGGTTAATTTGGAAAACAGAAACTAACCTGAACTCATCTAAATTAACCTAGATTTAAAGTTTCCTGGTATAAACTTTAAAATTTACCCATTACAGTTAACAACATAGTTTAATGTTTGTAACATCTAAAAAAGGGTACAATGAATCTTAACCTTCCAAAATTTTTGGTTAGTTCTAGTAAGTACCGGTCATAGACGTAGAATAAACTAATTATTACTTAATCTAGACCGCGGATCCTGTAGAAAAAGTTGGCTCACGCTTAAAAAGAGATGGAGCGTTTTCGAGGAGCAGGCCCTCTCTTTCTATAGGCGGAGTTAAGCACGATTCCCCTCTCGCTTGACCGCCATGATGGATCCCCACCAGAAAGTGACATTTAAATGGACCAATTAGAAGCGTTCTGTCTATTTGTTGAATCATAAGGTATTTTCTCGTGGGGTAACCTGGTTTAAAGCATGTTTGGATCCGTTTTGAAACACATTTGAAATGACATTACTATTTCCGAACGCACGAATACGATAATGACGAAGTGCTCATGCTCACTTATTTAAAGCATGTCTATAATTGTTTCAAAATAGGTGCAATTTGGATGTGACGTCATTACTTCATTACCAGAATGCAACCATTTTAATATTCCTTGAACCTGGTCGAAATAAATTGACGGCGACAAAACAGCTGTGTTGGAGACTGTCAAGGTCGTGCCGTCGTGATTCGTTTTAATTCCAGGGTTTTAATCCAGTTTTAATCTAACCTTTTTATTCCGGGGTTTTAATTTGAAAGATTATTAACTTTATTCAGTAATTTATTATTTGTTTGTGTTTAACATGGTGAGAAAACATGTTGGATATTAATGGGATAATTTAATTACGTTTAGGTAAGTACTTATTTTTTAATTTTAAGTATTCATGGCAAACATATTTGTTTTGAAGTTTATTAAATATTGCGGCGTTTTTGTTTTATGGTGTTTATTACAAAAAAAAATTTTCCAAAAAAATATTTCAGCAGTATTTTTATCATAACAGAACTTAATTATAAGATTGTATTAATAATTTTAAGGTATGAACTTATAATAAATAATATTCCTGAAATTAGAAATTTAATGAAATTAAATGTCTTAAGCATTTTTTCAGTATTTTTTGTATAGTTACTAAATAATTTTAATTGGTTTCCAATAATCATATTTGTCTTGCTTGTAGGAAAAAAAATACTAAATGTTGATATTATAGTTATTAACCAATACAATTAATTTTTTTATTGAAGGCCTGTCAGCATAGATTATACGTATCCCGAAGTATCTATATCAAAACAAGATATTGATTACCCTAAAGATGATGCTGATAAAGAAAGGTAATAATATATATGCTAATTATTTATTTCCAATACCATCACAGGTTGAAACAGGCATATCATTGGCCCTATTATATGTCGTCAAAATTGTTATGTCAGTCAAGTGAACGCCAGTTTTGACCATGAGTGACCCAAGTTATGATTAATGTCTAAAAAAACTAAATGAACTTATAATAAAGTTTCAACATTTTCTTAAAACCTAATCTAAAAAATAAATATAAGATCAAGAAATAAACCATCAGTAATCTATTGCATTAATAATATTGGAGATCCTTCCGTTAAGTTTTTGGTTGAATAAATTTTTAGGAGCACTAAATATGTCAGTGAACTTTTAATTTTCATTATAATTTAGAGCCATTGAACTAATGAATGTTTTTTTTTTGATAATTTGTTCTAACAGATTATTAATCGAGTTTTGTTAGGTATACAAATACTGATTTTAGGCAGTGTTGTGTTATCTTGGGCTAAATTACTAAATATTTTATAAAGGTAAATAATACTACTTAGTGTCCTCCTGTTGTGAAGCACCATTAAATTATATCATGGACTCTTTTCAACAATATATCTGCAATACGAATACATTTTTTTTGGACTTTCTCGATCATTAGGATATATTTCACATAAAAGGGAGACCAAATCACAGTAGCATTCTCAAGTTTAGATCTAACCAAACTATTAAAGAGAGTTTTTAATGTTTTTTCAGTAGTAAATGTTATGGACTTTTAAAGAACAAAACCTAAATGTTTATATGCCTGCCTAACTATTGCTTCAATTTTAAACTTATCAGGAAATGATTTGGCTTTGATCATGTTTGGTTTAAAAAACATATTTTGAATTCAATTTTAACAATTAACTGTTTAACTTAAGATTCATGTTTATATTGCAGAAAGAACAATGATTATAGTGCAACGTGTATAACTACTATCTTTTATCAAATGTATAAAACTAACTTTCATTTTAATTATAGGATTTTATTGCCAGAAGCTGCAGTTGAAATATTAGTGGAGCCTAGACACAATCTAGAAGATGACTTAATTTCAGTTTTTTTGATATAATCTTAAAACAGTTATAGCTATGAATAAATATTTTATTAATATTTCAAAAGTTGATTTTTCTTCTTTGTGAGAAGGAAATATTTTGTTATGACTTATTGTGATCTGTTCGTCATTATTCACTCTAACAGGAGTTTTATAATAGTGATATAAATAAATATTGTTACAATTATTACCTATAAAGTTTTTATTGTGCAAATATCACCAGAAAATAACAGCTCACTGAATACAATGTATTGTTCTTATATATATTACTTTAAAATAAATTTTTGTGTTATGTTCAGTCTGTTCAAAAAATTGCTGTAGAGCCCACTCCAGACCAAAATTCCATAGTGAATCAATGATTTAACAAGGCCCTTATATGATAAATCTCAAACTTAAAATTTCTTTAAGGATATAGAATTTGTGGATTAAATATCTAATTTTGTATGAAATATACTCCTTATGTACCTTTTATCTGGTTGGATTTAAAGTTCATACATTTAAAAAATTTATAGAAATTGGAAACCTTGGCCAAAACGCTAACTAGTAACTCTATAAAAAAAAATAAAAAAATTAATACATTTTCTCCAGTATTGTAGATGTTTTATGTTTTCAGTTCTATTATGTCTGTCCTTTTTTTGCAGTACTGTTCAAGTACAGGAACTAATATTCTTACAAAGTAAGGTAATAAAATAACAGTATGAACTTAAAGCAAACAGTATATTACAGAAAATATATAATGAAATACAATACATAACCATTTTTCAACTTTATTATATATATATATATATATATATATATATATATATATATATATATATATATATATAGTTCTGTGAATTTATGTATATAAGATACCCTAAGACCTACAACTTATGCGAATTTTTACAAGTTGAAATAAAATATGTGACTTTTTGCAAATGTACTGGATCAAAATAGATAGACCTATTTAATACCAGCAATTTCAAATTCATAATTTTTAGGATGAATTTTAATCTTGTTAGCTAACTGGAAAAAAATTTGATTCCATTTCTGTTAACAGGGAGTGTATATTTACACCTATAATACATAATTTTTTAACACATTCTTCTAATATCAAAATGATTTCATTACCTTTTAGGGGTTTATTTAGAAAAAAATTAAGCAAAATGGTCTGTCTCCAGTTTTGATACGGTATGGGTTCCACCTAAAATATGCAACTTATCACTTTTTAAAATAGACGTATTAATTTTTAAAAAAAAATCAATATAAATATTATCTCCATTCATATCAACAATCAAAAAAAAGTAATAAAAACACTTGGCAATCTGTCAACTGACTATTTTTGTAAATTGAGTTTGGTGCTTACTGCTTTATGATTTATGTATGAACAGGTCTAATATTTATGCTGTGTGAAATATAACATGCATTTTTTGTATGTACAAAGTCAACTGAAATTCTTTTTTAATTTGACAGTAAAATTATTTATAAACATATTTCAGCAGCAATTTATTGCAACATTATTATTACAATTATTTACTCACCGGTATTTTCTTAATCATCTGATAATAAAAGCAAAGGTTGGCTTATAATTGGTGGTGGATCCGAATCAACAGAACGTTTCCAGTGTGGACTTTCTTTAACTGTAATAAGATAAATGGTGAACAAATTTTATATTTGAATAAAAAACATAATACTTGTGTTGTTTCATAGTAGCATGAATGCACTTATTTTACTATGAAATAATAGCCAAATTTATGAGTTTATATGTGGATAAAACAAATAACAAGAAGTACTTTATTTAAAAAAAAATTATCTTTTGTGCAGATTTATTAACAGTACAGGGACACTGTTTTTTTATTTAATTGGAGAAATGTAACAAGATCAGAAATAAAGATTGTTATTATTATTAGTAGTAATAAATAAATATTTAAACTTCTTTGTCTGTATCTCATTAGTATTAGTAATTTGGATAATTACTCGTAATAGTGGAAACACCGAATTTTTCGCTGATTTTTGGATATCCGCTATTTGGGGTCGTGAAACATGAACTTGAAGTTTTCTTGTGGCGGTCGCATATAATTTTGCCAAAAAAATATTTTCAATTTCACACTGTATTTTCTTACCTTTTTCTTGAAATAATCCCACTTGCACTAAAACACAATTGAACATTTTAGATAAAACTAAATATCAAATTTGGTTAAAATATAGCAGAAAACACTAAAAATCAAGCTGAAAGGAAGCATGAAGGACATTGAATTTGGCGGGAAAATTGATGCTTTGTGATTTTAAACAACCATTAAATTGTAATTGTTCTAACAGCAATTCCACTACATTTATAATTTTCATTACAAAACTGAATATTAAGTAAAGAACAGCTCAATTATTAAAAAGAGATTAACAGAAAAAAATCGGTGACGTCACATATTACTACATAAGGATGAAATTAGTGAAAGTGTTCTAAAATTGTTTGACGTGGGTCAGATTTCCCAGAAATAAAGACATGTACTATATATTTCTTTAATACATAGAACAAATCAATCCTCCCTCAAACAAGTATGAGCCAGGTTAGTTCAGATTTATACAATATTTATGTATGTAAAGATGGCTTGTAAAAAGCAAGACAAAATTAAAAACCAAAACCTAAGAAAACTGGTTATTAGGGTGCGTCTGTCTGTTCATCTCTTCCTATCAATCTGATGCACCCTTGTATTGTGTCCTTGATCATATGATCTAGCATCAAAAAACATGCAAAAAGGATGAACTACATGGCGACATTGCATTAGTCTGCCAATAGGGCCAACACTTGTTTACGTTTGTTTTTCTGCTCAATTTTTAGTATTTTCAGCTACACGTTAATAAAATATGCGGTTTTATATAAACTGTGGTTATAGTTCAGAATGTGCAAATGTGTTTTAATAGAAGTGGTAAAATTTAAAGAATAGTTCAGAAAACATATGTAAGAGAAAATTTTTTTTTGGGAAACTATGTGCGACTGCAAAAAAAAAACTTCAGATTCATGTTCCATGATCCCAAAATGGGTAAGCAAAAGATCAATGAAAAATTTGGTGTTTCCACTATTTCAAATAATTACTGTAATTTGTTTCAAAAATTTTTTTTTTACATACAAAAAGAAAAGTAGTAATATCGTGGCAATCAAAATTAAATGAATAAAAGACCTATGTACATACTCACCAGTATCTTTCAAAAATCTGGTAGGTGTTCCGTCAAATGACCCATCAGTCGAGACAAAAGAGATAATTATAAAAGCTGGGAATACGGTAGGTACAGCATTGGCAAACCATATTGTAGGAATATTACTCATGACCTTCTTCTTATTTTCAAAATCACATACTAAATTTGAAAAACATCTCTAGGGTCTTTTTCAAGTAAACTTTGGCTGGAGTAAACCAGATTTTGCACCTAAAGAAAGATAGTCTAATTTTAGCCACACATTTTGTTAAAAATCAATGCTAATCATAAAAAACGTTAATGAAAATTGTTTTCAAACATAACTAAGTACTTCTAACTTTATTTATACAAGAAAAAAAGGCTTTTAAATTACAAGCCTTGCTTAGACCAAAACAAATACAAATTATTGTTAGGCGGATTTTAAAATAGTTATATACAATATGTACATGTTTTTCAAGATAATATTAGAAAAAACTGGTCTTGCAAATATGAAATAACGTCTGGACTTACCTAGAAGCATCTAACGGCAACTTAAAAAAAATGATTCCTTGGCCTTTCCTTGAATCACATTGAGATTCAATGCATGATCTGTTTTTGCTTTAGCATTTTTACATTAAGTAGCACAAGTTTTATTACAGAAAATTACCACAAAGGAACTAAAATCCAAAAGTTAATATTTTTTCACCACCCGATTACTGATAACAAAATAAAAGACAGCTGGCAACTGTCAAATGTCATCATTAGCGAAGGAACAAGGATAGAGAATCGCTTTTGTGCGGGAACGAATCTATCCCTTCTTAGAGGGGAATCACGCTTACGTAGCCTCTTAGCTCCGCCTATAGAAGGAGAGGGCCTGCTCCTCGAAAACGTTCCATCTCTTTTTAAGCGTGAGCCAACTTTCTCCATAAGGGTCCGCAGTCTAGATTAAATAAAATGTAATTTTATTTAATTTCTACTACGTCTATGGTACCGGTTAACATTAGTCTTGGTTACTTTAAAAAACTGAAATTAATCTGAACTAACCTAAACTAACCTGAGCTAACCTAAATTGACCTAGATTTATTAATTAAAAAATGTCATTGTCCAGCAGAAACCACGTGGAGGTGGGACAAGCTCTGCCACTCGACACTTTCTGCTAACGGACATAAGCAATATGATCAATTCATATTATCCTTTTAAAACTACTAGTATTTGGAGGGAAACAAAAGCAACTATAATCCTTAAAACCTTTAATATTTAGAGTCAAAATCGCACATCAAAGTACTGGTATTTGGAGGGAGACAAACAAAAGCAACTATAATCCTTAAAACCTTTATTATTTAGAGTCAAAATCGCACACGAAGACATTGACATAAGAGTAATTAATAGTTCTTTAATAATCAAAGGAAAAGGAAAACATTCTTTTTGAAACCTTTTCTTTCCAATTCAAACAGAAAGAGAAGATTATTTAAAGAAATCGTTTTTGCAATCTGGCAACATCGCCGACTTCAACAGTACGCCATCTTTAGCGAACTATGCTAACTATAATTTTTTGGTGCCGGCGTTTCCTTTTGATTTTGTTGTGATTTTTGTCGTTTTAATTTTTCGGATTTTTTCGATAAAAAAAGTGCATATTTTTGAATTTTTGTATAATACAGAAGCTTCTGTCACTGTGGAATTCGTTGTTATAACAAAAGTTTAACGATTTAGTGAAAAAAATTGAACCTAAAGTGAAAAGTTATTTTCCCTGTTTTCCGCAAAATTGAGGAAAAATTATGCAAAACCGAGGGCAGAATCGTGTTCTACGACCTCGAAATAGGGGGTATGTATCAAAAATTTTTTCAAAAAAACGTCATTTTTCTACCATTTCACTCTTTACGATTTTTTTCCAATAATATTATATTTCGCTAAGCATTATAATCATTTTTTAGGATATAAAGAATTAGAACATGAAAACCCTATAGTTTCTATATCAACAGCTTCGAACAGCAGTTTACATTTCAATATAACTGTGGATTTTCCAGAATATTTTCAATTAGATCACTCCAGACCTTATACAATAGAAATAAGTCCAAGCCAACCACAGTAAGTAAATTTTTGTATCATTTTTTAAATAACTTTATTAGTAAGTTCTAGAATATTAAGAAATCACAAGTAATAAAAGGTGATCATTGACCTTTTTTATCTAAAATATTTTTTAGGTTGGTTAATGAGCCAACTTAATAGTTTATTGAATAACTATATCTTAATTACTAGCCATCAGAATAACTGATTTCTTTTAAATAACTTCAAAAAAATAGGAAGTTCTTTGTTTTGACATTGCTAGTTTTATTCTACTGGAATTTTTTTCTACTATTTTTCTCTTCAACAAAAAAGTTCCAAGTCTTCAAGACACATTTGAATTTTTATGCAAGTTTTTAAAAAAAGTGATGGATTTATCTGTTAATATACACAAGGTTTACTTGGTTATTTGTCACATATATTAAATTTTTAACATTATGGGCGTACCATAGTAACAAATACATCTTCAGAAGCTGTGATTAACAAACTAATTAGTGCTTATATATAAATACAAGACAGCAGATGGTGTAATAGCTATTTAAACTTTTTCAATAAACTGCTGTAATTTTGAGTTTTTTTGGTCATAAACTTAAGAAGTTGATCTAATTTTATCGGTTTACTACGAAATTTGACGTCCTTTTCTTAAGTCTATAACAGGATTTGCCCCAGGGTTCGTTATTGGGGCCAATTATCTTTTTAATGTACATAAATGACCTACCTATGGGCAGAGATGCTGCAGATTTTAAACTCTTTGCCGATGACACCACTCTCTCCATTTCAGATGTATCTCTGGAAGGGGTTTTGGGCAGGTTAGAAGCGGCACGGTCTGGTGCTAGGGAGTGGTTTGATGCAAGTGGACTACTTTTGAATGAAAATAAAACCAAGCAAGTGGTATTTTCTCTGCGTGACGTGGGTAAATATAAATGGGGATTTGCTGAGTGCTAGATTCTTGGGAGTCCAGATTGATCCTGGCCTTACTTGAGAAGCTCGTATAGAGAAGGTATCAGGGAGGCTCCGTAGCAGCCTGTTACTAATACATTATCAAATAAAAAAACGCCCGTCAACAAGTATTTTTGAGTATTAAAAAAATGTGTGAGATTTATAAATATAATAATTTATATAATTATGCAACAATAGAAAAGTAAAAACATGAATATTTTACCGCGTTTTCCATATTTATTCATTAACAAATGAGTATTATAACTATTTTAAAAAATATATGATACAAAAAAAATTGTATACTCAGAGTAATACAGGGTGTCTCGAAAGAAAGTACACATTTGTTTTGCTTATTGCGTGAACGCAACTATTCCTAGCGGCGCGGGGGGTATGTCAGTCGGTAGCCTGGCTCTTGGGAATTTAGTCGCTATGGAGCGTTTCTCGGGAGCGGACCGTGCTTTGTGCGTACGTGAGTTTTACAAAAACGGTAATTCGGCGACTGTAGCGCGTAGAAAATTCTGCAATTTTCGACATATTCGTCACTTAAATGATGCGCCAAGCGCTCGGCTTATTGGAAAATGGGTCCAGAAGTTTGAAGAGACCGGTTCAACACTAGATAAACCAAAATCCGGGCGTCCGAGGTCTTCGAGAACGGTCGAAAACGTAGAAAGTGTTACTCAGTCTGTTCGTGACGACCCAAACGTTTCGATTCGTAAGCGTGCTGTTGCTTTAAATGTGCATAGGTCATCATTATTCCGCATTTTACACAAAGATTTAAAGCTGAACCCCTATAAAATTCAGTTGGTGCAAGAATTGAAGCCTCAGCATGCTGGTCAGAGGCTTGACTTCGTAAACCAGATGACTGAAAGCTTTTCAACGTTTACCAACATCTTCTTTTCGGATAAAGCCCATTTTCATCTTAATGGCCATGTAAACAAGCAAAATTGCCGCTATTGGAGTGCAAACATCAGAAACCTCTACATTCGCTGAAAGTGACTGTATGGGCTGCGATGTCGGCGCGAGGAATTATCGGCCCGTACTTTTTTGAAGATGAAAGGGAACGCACAGTAACAGTGACTTCAGAGCGGTATGTGGAGATGTTAGACGACTTCTTCGTGCTTGAACTGCAAAATTTTCCTGGCTATAACCAAAGAACATGGTTCCAGCAAGACGGAGCAACTTCACACACGTCCAACATGTCTCTGCCACGATTGCGTGAAATTTTTCCTGGCAAATTGATCTCAAAGTAAGGTGACATAAGTTGGCCTCCACGCAGTCCTGATTTATCACCTATGGACTTTTTCCTATGGGGTTATGCCAAATCAAAAGTTTACTCCAACAAACCGACTTCCCTGGCACAATTAAAAGAAAATATCCGCAACGAAATGGCAGACATCACGGAGAATACCTGCCGTGCCGTCATTGGCAATTTTAGTGCTCGATTAAATGAATGCCGTGAGCGCAACGGATTACATTTAAACGATATCATTTTTAAAAAATAAATTCCCAAACAATGTATTTTAATATGTAATAAACATTTTTTCAATAAAGTCCTGACTTTTTTTTAAATCGATTTTTTAAATGTGAACTTTCTTTTGAGACACCCTGTATTAATCACTTAAATAGTCTTCCATGCATTCCACTTTCGAATATCCTATTACCGACTTAGAAACATTCTACCTTACCGGCATAAGAATTTTGCCGCGAAAATTTGAATATATAAAGTTTCAGATTATGAAGTGTTTCAGAACTTATTTTCAAAGAAAGAATATTAATAATTTGCTCACAATTATTGACTTATTCAACGCAACGAAATTAATTTTTTAATTATTTTCTTAAAATTATTTATAACTACTTATTTCATTTTGCAGCAATTTATTGTGAGTAATAACATGAATTATGAATTTTTAAACGCATTTGAATTAACAAACAAAATACGACATTGTATTCAGAAATTTGTTATTAAGAAATGAATTGTTAATAAAAAAAAATATTTTTTCGCTAAAAAAATATATTTTCATATTCTTGGGGCAATTTTCAGCCAAAAATATCTGTTGTTAATTTTTCGTCCGACGTATTGTTTTTAAGTAAAACATTGATGAATATTTGAAAAATGAAATTTTTCGTCAATTTTGATCTTGAATAACTTTTGAAACAATAAATATTTCTTAATTCACATACCAGGAATTGATTGTTCAAGTTAAGAACTACAAACTGAGATTAATTGCAATACGAAAATAAAATGGTTTTATTGTTTTTTAGCGTTGTAAACAAATAACTTTCCATTATTCATTATCTATGCGTTGCTGTGAGAAAGAACGCCTACGAGCAGGCTTCCACTTACCTTTATTGATTTTTTACAATTTTTTATTTCATTTTGGAGCAGTTACGATTTATAACGTCACTAGTAATAAAATTCTGAACGTTATCTAATTCTTATCAAATTTTCAACGCAATAAGCTGAATTAATACATGAAATACGACAGGCAAAAATGGAGGTGTTCGATTGAAATTTTTGAGAAACGTTTTTGTAATTTATTATTGATTTGCCCTACGATTTTTGTCGGACAAATATTTTTTTGTTATAAATACGTCATTACGAAACGAAAAAAGTAAAAATGGGACTTACATGTATCAGGAAACATAATGACATCATATTGACATATTGAGGGTGGCGGACCCCACATAAGCCCCATGATTTTTGTCGGACTAGTTGACTACTGTGTTTTAGACATATTAATTAAGCACTGTTGCAAAAATCAGACTTACATGTATCGAGAACAGGGTTGGGAAAAAACACGTTTTTTTAAAAAAGAACAAAACATTGTGTTTTATTTTAAAAACAAAAAAAAAAATATGTTTTTTATTAATTCCTAATTCCTGTTTTATTTACCTTGTTTTAAACATGTTATAAACTTCATTTTAAACAAGTATTATACATAGGTTTGAAAAAAAAAAGTGTAAGTAATTAAAAATGTTTAATTATTTCGATTAACGGTTATAATGTCACTGCATTTACTTTTTTTTTCTTTCTCTTTCTCTCTTCTTCAACTTCTCAATGCTTCACGTCCACGTTCTCAAGCGAGCTATCTGGATTCAGCGCCCTCATAACTGCAACTAAATTAGCCGCTTTCTCTGTTCCGAGCCTATTGTGTAATTTGGAATGTACCAATCCGAAAGTGGAAAATAATCTTTCGATTCCTGCAAAAGACGCAGTCGCAGTAAATAACTGACTTGTGATGTCGAGCATCCCTGGATCCAGTTTGGTCCCAAGTGATTTCCACCACACTGAAACGTGCGTTTTCTTTAAAAGGTCTTCCTTAAACGTGTATTCCAGAAATGGAAAACTTATCGCACGGTACGTCAGGACATTTTTCATTGCTTGCGGACAGCTTGAATCTATGAACTCCATGCCCATTGTGTCCTCCTCTTCTGATAGTCCTTCACCTTTATAGTTAGGGTCTAATATATAAGCAGCAAAATGTGCAGGTGTCACTGCGGCTTTAAATCTTGTTTTAAGTTTATAGGTTTCTTCTGGCAACCAGTCCGATGAGAGGAGATCTTTCCATATATCTGTACAATCGCTTAGGACGCATATATTTTTCTGAATGAGATCAAGAGCTTTTGATACTTTCTTCAGCTTTTTGAGATAGTTCTCAACATTTTCTTTAAACTCAACATCTTGGACATTCCCTTACGATTGTTAAATCTAAACAGACCAGTGCTCGCTGCATACTTTGACAAGACAGTGCCAGTTGTTGACATATGATTCGAGACAATCTGCTAATGTATTCCAACGTACATCTTGAGGTAGTACGAGTGCTTTCTCACCGGCTTCCTTTTACTTTGCTTGTGGAATTAAATTCGATTTCGTTTGGCTTTCTCTAACTAAACACAACAAAAAATTCGGGAAATCCCCGCGATTCACCAGTATTTTCGCCGCACGTCAGGGGAATCCCGCATACTGATTTCAAAGTTGCCATCTCTTAGGTAAAAAACATACTACAAAATAATAATATTTCTAATATAGGATACTATACTATAATCCGGCCAAAAACAGTTCAAATAAACGGGGAGCTACCATGACTTTATACCGCACACAACTGAGAACAACTGAGACCTTGTAGGCTATGTTTTTTAATTTCCAAACGTCTGTTCATTGAAACTTCACAAAAATATCTCAAATCACAATATGCCAAGTTTACAAAATTCTTCCATTTTTTTATGTATTCTAAAATTATTTTCTCTTATACATAATTGAAAAATATTTTAACAGTATTCGATAACTACTATGGAGAATATAATACATTTAATTTTAATTTCATTTGACATTTAAGTGACAGTAATGAAACGTTGAACTTTATTTTTATTTGCAATATTATATATGACCTATGTACAACATAATTTTAAATTTGATTTAATTTAGCAACAATACTATTTAATATTTCCAATTATAGTATTAATATAATTAGTACCATTTTCCTTTTAATAGAATTTATGCAACTTCATTACAGTGAGTTAATACACAAATTACATTAATTTTATGTGTATTTATTCAAGATGCAGTCTGGAAATAATCACGAATGTAAATATAAATGTTATTAATTCACTATCTGATATTTTGGAGCAAAGCAGAAGAGTTTTCTTATGATTATTGTATTTAATAAATTGCACACCGCGACTCTTGACAACAAAAAATTTTATGATTAAATCGTATATGTATTTTATGTGTGTTTTAAACATAGTGTGTATTTGTGTAGTGTTTTAATCAGTGTTTTAAACGTACGTTTAAAACAAATGTTTTAAACATTGCCAACCCTGATCGAGAATCATAATGACGTCATTGTCTGACTCCACGCATGCTCTATCATTTTTGTCGGACAAACATTTTTTCGTCGATTTTATCATAAAATAAATACTATTGCAATGAAAAAGAAACTTACATGTATTGCATTGTAATACATCGTCAAAATGACGATTTCACGAATTGACAGCTTCGAAAGGAACCGTCGCCGAAAATTTTTCCAGAGGAAAAGTTTGTCGGACTCGTCATAGGGAAGCCGCTCACGAAGTTTGGCATTTACATGAGTTGGGAAAATGTCATGTCGCTGTACTGGTGACTATAAACACTAACTTATGTAGTTGTTACTATGAAACGGCCTTAATGATAAAAATATTTGTGACAAATAACGAAGTATAATCTTGTTTATATTACATTTAAAAAAAAAAAAAGATTCTTCAAGACACATTCGGACTTTTCATGCAAGTTTTTCTTTCTTTCAGATATTTTTTTTATAACTTTTCCACTCCCTCCCAAAAAGTTCGTATGCTTCAAGCAGTAGGTTCTAATTATGACACTGTAATTTTAGAAGTTTCCTCTACCAACCCTATTTGTACTATCGTCAGTATACAGAATGTTAGCGTAAGTATTGATTTATCAACTTCTTAATTCTCAACAAAAATTTTTAATCTTAAGTGTTAATTGTGGCATTTTTATTAATTAATTAATTTTTTATCTACTCTCACTTTACAAACCATTTAAAAAAAAAATAGCCATCTTAAAAACTAGTCGTAACTAAAGAATTTCACTTAATTTGATTCTACACTTCTTCAAAGTAATATGAAATATGTCAGAATGGTTTTGAATATTGTAAGTTTGAGATATTATATAGGGTGTTCTCAAAGCTGAGTCATTTATTTTAATAGCTTGTAGAACTCATAAAGAGAAATCAATTTACCAAAAATTGTTTATGTAAAAGTTGGCAAGTAAAGAAATTATTAACAATTATTTAAAAAATTTAAAAACTGTAATACAAACGTTATTTCATTATATTTGCAACCATTGCATTGTAAAAACTTTGTTTACTGCACTGAACAGATTACATCTTGTTCTACAAAAAGTGATCAAAATTGTCACCATTTGTCTTGCTCGACCTATCCATAAGTGACTACACGCATCAAAAATAATATCCCGGTCTCCACGGATAACATCACAAGCATTTTTAATGCGCTGTTGTAGTTACTCCACAATATTCACTTACCCATCGTGATAAACTAACTGTTTTAACAGAAAAAATCGCAGGGTTTTAGATCCGGAGAATGTGCAAGCCAAGAATAAGTCCATTTCGCCCTATCCATCTATTAAGAAACACATTATTTAAATGTTCTTGAACTTCTCGTCTGAAATGTGGTAGAGCTCCATCATGAAGAAGCTACATATTCTGTCTAATATTTATTAAACATCTTTTATGAATTGTTTCAGATTGTTTTGAAGAAATTCTAAATAATTTTCATCTATCAGGCTATTTGGAAAAAAGAAAGGCCTTATAAACATTCCATTTACTACGCCAGGCCAAACATTTACTGAAAATATGTGCTAAAAATGATTTCTTTTCACTGTAAACGTGGCCTCATCAGTAGCCAAAATAAATTTGGTAAAATTGTCATTTATGTTGTACTGATGTAAGAGCCAGTGACAAAATTCAACTCTTCTAGGATAATCTTCTGGTTGCAACACTTGTACCCGTTGATAACGGTACAGATAAAGTTGTCGTAGAGTTTTTCACATTTTACTATGAGCAACTTCTACTTGAGCTGCCATTGACCTAGTACCCGTTGTTGGGTCGTTTTCGACAATTTCTAAAATTTCTTCTTTGATCTCCACCATTTCGCGTGGAGGAGGTCTTCCAGCATGACCTCCTCGTTGTTCCTTTAAACTCCCGGTGTCGCGAAGTCTTATAACTAAATTTACAAACATCCGCACCACTGTACGAATTATTTAGCCCTGGTCAAATCGAAAATTGCGCTCAAAACCGTGTAACAATTACGTACAAAAAATAGGCATACCCAGTGTCAGTAGCAAACAAAAATTTTACAATGCAGTGGTTGAAAATATCATGAAATAAGGTTTGTATTACAGTTTTTAAATAATCGTTAATAATTTCTTTCTTTGCAAACTTTTATATAAACGAATTTTGGTAAATCGATTTCTCTTTACGAGTTCTACAATCTGTTAAAATAAATGACTCAACTTTGAGAACACCTTGTATAATAGTGTACTTAATGGTCTATTATTAGAGCAAGCAAAAGGTCAAATAAGAAGTATTAGGATTTCTAGTAGTATATGCAGGCCAGGGGCGGATCCAGCCTCTCTCCTTGGGGGGGCGGTGATATCACAAAAGTGCAGTATGGCAAGCGAAAGCAAGTTATCGACGGGGGGGGGGGGGGACATCAGCAACATTCCCATTTCTAGTGTAAAAGGCAGAGTCGGGTCTATTTTTCAGGAATTTGAAGCTGTTGGAGAGGGGGGGGGGGACGATCACAAGAAAAAACAAGTTGCCGACAGGGAGGTAGGATGCGAGCAGCGTACACATTCCTAGTATAAGAGGCAGAATCGGGTCTATTTTCCTGAATTCAAAGCTCTTGGGGGGGGGGCTATCGCAAGAAAAACAAGTTGTCAACGGGACCGCCAGCAGCATACACATTCCTAATATAAAATGCAGATTCGATTGTATTTTCCTCAACTCAAAGCTTTTGGGAAGGGGAAGGGCGATCGCAAGCATACACATTCCTATACTCTATTCAAGAACTAGAGAGAGTAAAAAACTGTTATCGAAACCTCCAACGTACCTGCTCCAGTGCCGCAGGTATCTGAGGGCTGCCGTAAATTTAATTTTATTTAATTATATTTAAACATTATAAACTTTTATAAATTTACTGCTACAATAAAATTTGTGGTAGTTCAATTTAATTTCTGTCAGTGAGCAAAGTACACCTTACAGTGTGTCCTTAGTAATTTATCTTGTCTGTGCTTGTTTTTACATATTATTTGAGATTAGTGAGATACCCAAAAGATAAGGCTTCCAAAATCGTTAAAACCAGGGCATTTTTTCCTCAACGAAAAACTTATTACGATGAATGTTTATGATGCCTTAAGATATCAATATCTAGATAATAATGTTAAAAACTCTGTTGAGTTGTGTTCCAACATGACAGGAGTTGGAAAATCTACTATGTGATCAATACTGAAGGAAAAAAACGGCTGGAATTGTTAGTACTCCCAAGCTACATTCTATCAGGGGCAGAAGAAAAATCTCATTGGAAGAAGAGATGTAAACTTTAATAAAAGAAGTTGTATACACATTTTATTATGAGAAGCAGATCCCAACCCTCGACAAAATTCTAAGTAAAATCAATGAAGATCGGGATTTACCTGAAATTAAAAGAACTGAGCTCTGGAAATTGCTAAGAGAACTTAATTTTTGCTGGAAAAAAACAGATAAGAAATCTGTTCTTACAGATCGCCTGGAATATGTCCGTTGGAGAAGGAAATATCTCTCTCCAGTAAAAGGTAGAGTTGCTAGAAATAACACAACTTACAAAATTAGTAATTTAACTGAACTTTTGAAAGATTTTTTGGAATAAAGAAAATTGGGAACAATCCATATAATAAAAGCATAAAAGATAATGTGAAAACTCGATCTCATGATCGGTGAGATAGAAGATCCAATCACTGACTTTGATTACGAATTAGATACGTAATGTTTACCAGCGTAAACACAAATTATTATTTCAATTTTCTGTAACTTATAAAAATAAATTACATTTCAATCCCTTTTTAGTGTTTAATTTTAGTTCTGCAGATTGTTTCAGAAATAAATAAAGTAAAAATGTTTTTAATTAATAATAAAATGACCGATATCCCCAAAAAATTTTAATATTATATGGACGAATTTATTTTTTTTTATATATATGTTGAACTTCTTGTATTTTTGACAATGGATATTTTGTAAGTATTTAAATTATAACTTAGAAATTTTTGAGAGAAAAAAGCTACATTTTAGTAGGAATGTGCATAAAACGATTTCTATGCCACAATTAAAAATAATAAAATTACAGTTGTGATTTGTGTGAAATATGTCAAAATTTTCTATATTTTCTAATGTATGTGAATAATTAAGAAATCATAAGAAATTAAATAAAATTATAAAAACTTTTTATTTCAGGTTTATTACCGAAATAATATTCTATGCCATAAATACTTAGTGATAAAATAAACCTCCTTCCGACGCCTATGACAAGGATTAAAATCTTTTTTAACACTTCACACATCCAAATATCTATTGGTATCCAACCAAATAGTCCATTATTATAGAGCGGTATTTTTGATTCTAAAATTTCTAACCCATTCCTATGAATAATATATGTGTCTAACAGATTTTGCCAAAGAAATCGGACTAAAGAACAAAGGTAATTTGCGAAGAAAAAAAAAGGGTAAAAAATGATTTATTACTCTCTCTAGGTCATGAATAAACTATAGCATAAGTGGCAAAATCGAGTCTATTTTCCTGAACTCAAAGCTCTTGGGGGGGGCGATCGCCCCCACCGCCCCCCCCTTGGATCCGCGCCTGTATGCAGGTGTATTTAAGTAGGGTCAATCCATTTTAAAACACTCAGTGCAGCGAAATTTTTAACGGGAATAAAGAATCACCTTTATTTTTTTCTTGTATAGATTTAATATAGGATTACTTGCTATAGAAGTTTCAAGCTTTTGATCTTTATTCTTTTCTTATATAATTTTTCAAAAATTGTATTTTGACAATATTTAAAATTGAATATCTCAAAAGGAACTGAGTACAAAATCATGAAATTAATATAGATTACATCTCTTTATGATATAAATATATGATACAGATTTGGTATCTAAGACCCAACTTGTTTCCTTGTTAAAGTACATCAAAATTGAACTTTTATTTTTTCTTCATAAATATATTGAAAACATTTTTTGACGTTTATTGAAACATAAATACTATCCATACTGAATATATTAACCCTCCCGATTACTCACTTTTGATACGTTTTAACAGGTTTTTTTTACCGTATTACAAGAACACGCTTTGCAAGTAAACTTAACTGCCAAAACTGCAGAACCGATTCAACCTTAAAAAAGCTATGTTAAATCATTGACGAGGGGCGCGGCAGGCGTGAGACTCTCTCTCTTCTCTCTTTGTCAACCTCTGTCCATCCACTCCTGGATGTAGGTCTCTTTCAATTGTTTCCATCTTTCTCTATTCTTCGCCAATCTTATCCACTGTTTGCCCGCCACTATGTCGTCTACCCATCTTTTTTGAGGTCTTCCCGTGCTTCTTGTTGTCTCCATCGGTCTCCATTCCAGGATTCTTCGTGTCCATCTGTTGTCCTCATATCGGGCTATGTGACCAGCCCATCGCCACTTTATCTTTGCAACCTCCTTCACGATGTCTTTGACTTTCGTTCTGCGTCTTATCTCGGTGTTTCTAATCCTGTTTCTTAATGATATTCCAAGCATGTTTCTTTCCATCGCTCTTTGGACTGTTTCTAATTTTTTAGCGGACTTTTTGGTGATGGACATGGTCTCTAATCCATACGTACACACCGATAATATGTATGTGTCGTATACTTTTCTTTTTAGATTTATGGGAATTGAATTATTTTTCAAGATGTATGCAAGTTTACCGAGAGCAGCCCATGTCAGGTGTGTTCTTCTTTTTATTTCAGCATCCTGGTTTGATTTCCCTAATCTGATGTCATGACCCAAGTATACATAGTGTTCGACGTTTTCTATCCTCTGGTTCTGTATTGTTATGTTTGCCTGTTCGTGGCTCATTATTTTTGTTTTGTTGTAGTTCATTTTAAGGCCTACAGATGCGGATACGTCATTTAGCTGTTGTAGCATTTCGTTCAATTCTTGCAGATTACTTGCTATTAAGATTATGTCATCAGCAAACCTGAGATGGTTCAAGTATATTCCGTCGATGTTTATACCTTTGATGTCCCATTTAAGTTCCTTAAAAATGTCCTCAAGGACTAGGATGAACAGTTTTGGCGAGATAGTGTCCCCTTGTCTCACTCCCCTTTGTAGTTTTATAGGGTTCGTATTCGTCTTGGTGTGAGACGGGAAGCAGTATTCTATCTGCGAAGTCAGAGTTGACCAAATTAGTTTTAAACGTAATTAGAATTGAACGAACATCTTTCTATTGCATGATTTTGTATGACCGAATGAAACCGACCTTCGACACTGGCCGCACGCGTCAAGAGCTTGACAACAATTCGATATAAACATACATACCAACATTATTCTGTCTCTTTTTATTACATTTTTTCTTCAAACCACTCTTTCTTACTGTTTCTGCTGTGTTCTAGTATTAAATTTTTTTCGTTTTTTTTTTAAACGAACTCTCGACTCGACTTTATTGCGTTTCATAATTCAGAGCGGCTGGTATTTAGAATATGTTATAGGATATCTAGATGTCTTGTCGAAGGTAAGATACCCAGTGGATGGAACAACGCTAACACAATTTTGATATATAAAACAGGCGATCCTGCGACTCGGGACAATTATAGGCCTATATCCCTTCTCTCCCAGTTATACAAAACCTTCATGACAATCATAACTAGCAGATTGACGAACAAAATCGACACATATCAACCTCTTGAACAAGCAGGATTCAGAAGGGGATATGGAACATGCGACCACCTCCATACACTAAAAATATTAATAGAAGAAGCCAACGAGTATAATCTGCCTCTGTACATGGCCTTTGTTGACTACGAGAAGGCTTTCGACAGCGTAGAACTATGGGCTGTTGAAGAAGCTTTGGTAAATAACAGAATAGACTCGAGATACAAAAATCTATAAAATTATTTACAATGGCCCTGGAAGACTTGTTCAAATCATTAAATTGGGAAAATAAAGGGATAAACATTAATGGTAGATTCCTAAATCATCCGAGATATGCAGATGATATACTCTTGATCGCATCCGACCGGGAAGAGCTGCAGTCAATGATAAACGACGTCCATGAAACATCGCTCCAACGAGGATTAAAGATGAATCTCAGAAAAACAAAAGTAATGTCAAACTGAGTCGAACAACAAGTTATAACAGTAAGTGCGACCGAAATAGAACAGGTGAATGAATATATATACTTCGGCCAGGCCATAAGAGCGAGTAAGGACAACCAGACAGCCGAAATAACATGAAGAACTCGATTGGGATGGACGGCGTTCGGAAAACTCTCCTATGTTTTGAAAAATCAGAAAATTCCTTTATACTTAAGAACCAAAGTATTTGATTGTTGTACATTGCCGGTTCTAACATACGGAGCGCAGACGTGGACCTTTACGAAATCAAGGTTGGACAGAATCCGCAAAACTCAAAGGGCTATGGAAGACACATGTTAGGAATATCACACAGAGATAAAAAAGAAATGAGTGGATAAGAAGAAAAACCAACGCAGTTGACGCTATAGAAAGAGCAGCATCACTAAAATGGAAATGGGCAGGCCATACCGAACGAATAAAAGACAACGGTTGGAATTCAGAAATTGGAAAATGGCGCCCATATGAAGGCAAGATATCCAGAGGCAGGCCACAGATGAGATGGAAGGATGACATAGTCAGACATGCCGGCTTGATGTGGCAAAAAAGAGCCCAGAATAGAGAGATTTGGAAACAAATAGGGAAGGCCTATATCCAGTTTTGGAAGGATGAAAACTAGGCTAAAATGAATGAATAGGACATCTACAAGAATGCTTTTAGCCTAAAAATGTTAGTGGCTCTGCAGCTCTACAGTACTCATGCAGTAGTCGCCACTGGTACATGTATCCTAGGTTTTTTTTTAGATATTTCTGGTTATTATTTTATTAGATACAGACTTTTGTTTAATAATTTTTAATTTCAGTCTTTATAAATGTTACTTTATTTTTAGTGCCCAGTATTTGATTTAAATCAAGATATAACTTTCCGAGGATTCTATGAAACGTTCACTACAAAAGGAGGGATCACAATACCTGTAAGTGCAGATGCAATAGAGGAGTCTTAATTTTTGTCATTTTATATCCGAAATTAAGCTATATAGAATTAATGAATAATTTAAAATTTTTCTCTTTTATTTTAGAAATATAAATTTCCCTACGGTTTCTATATAGTTTTCGTAGCAAAAGCAAATGATTACGAATGTACAAGAAGTTACAATTCAATAATATCGGGAGAAAGACACAAAGTTTTGACCTTGACTATTAAGCCAAGTATTACTTATAGTGATTATTTTTATGCTGTGACTTTGACTCTGTCTGCAATAGGTAAGTTTTTTCATTTAATTACAAATATCTCTGATCAAGTCTTCTAAAATTACAACGCGGTTAAAATTTGATTAGCATTTTAACTATTCACTCGCTTTTTTTAATCCTTTTAGGTGCCTTTTATATTGTCTTTGGTTTGGCGTTTTTCTTCTGTTCAAGACGATATTATGTTCCCCGTCAAATGGAATATGCAGTAGACAATGGAACTACTGCATCATTAAATTCAAGTAAGATATTTATCGGTAAAAAACCACTTCACTTAAAAATAGTAGATATTAAATTTTTAATATTATCTAAATAATCTAAATTTACTAAACCAAAGAATATCTATAGATGAAGACTTTCACTTTTTATGCAGGGTGCGGCATTTATTTAAGACAACGGAATATCTGGGTGGTATCACATTTTTTTGAAAAATGTTTTATACAAAAATTATAGGGTCGCAGGGGGGCTAATTAGCAGTGATCTTGAAGATAACCTTGACAATGTCCTTTAAGGTCATTCGAAAGTCAACTTTACAATTTTAAATGGGATTCCCCAATTTTGCCCTCGGGAATGAAAAGGGCAGTAAATTTTACCCTCGGATGTGACCTTGACCTCAAGTTGAAAGTAAAATATTAATGTAATTTCAAGATCAAGACAAAAAGATCGCAGTATTTCGTGAAATGTTTCATATAAAAGTTGTTGGGTGGTACGGGGCCAAGTGGCAGTGACCTTGAAAATAACATTAACCTTGACCTTCAAGGTTATTTAAATCTTAATTTCAAAATTTGAAAAGGAAACCCCCAATTTGACCCCCGAAATGAAAAGTCTGATCAATTTCACAGTAATTTAATCATCATATATGATCTTGACCTCAAGATTAAGGTCATTCCAAGGTCAAACGAAGATCGTCAACGTCATTATTTTATAAAATGTTTCATACTAAAGTTGTAAGGTTGCAAAGTTGCAATAACACCACCTTGATATTGATCTTCATGAAAAAATTCATTCGAACAGAATTGTTAGCAAAAACTGTACTTAGTACAACTATGTGCATGATTAACTACTTTTAACACTACCCAGGAACAACGACGTGGACGTTGTGGTTTTTGTTCTTATTGGGGTGCTTGTTTTCGGCAAGTCCCCTCGTCTGTTACCATCGAGGTAATTAATTTCGGTGAATCCCCTCGCCTCTCACCATCGGGTGCTTGTTTTCTATGAGTTCCCTCATCCCTCATCATTTTTTATGATCATGTTAAAGGTTTTATAAGAATTTATTTTAATAAGTGCTCAAAATGGTTACCTTCAACTTCAATACAGTTATTGACGAGCACTTCAAAAGATTGCACATAACTGCAGAGCATTTTAGGTATTATTTTGGCACAAGCATCTCTGATTCGGTGCTTCATGTTTTCACGAGTTGTTGGACGTCTTCGCTCTTCAAATAATCCCATAAACAAAAATCTGGTGACGCAAGTTGGCCTTCAAATCGCCTTGAATACGAGGCAAAGGTCACTGCTAGTTAGCCCCCCCTGGCTCCATATAATTTTTGTATAAAACATTTTTCGAAAAAATGTGATCCCACCGAGATATTCCGTTGTCTCAAGATAAATGTCGCACCCTCTATAATTCTATACCAGATGGATAAACTTTTAATTACATAATAGTTTTATCAGATAAAAAGTAGTGTCTGAAATTATTTTGCAAATAAAATTTCAACTGAAAATCTACCATTATGTATTGTATATTTTTGTAAATAAGTATTTTCACTATTTTCTATTATTTTGAGACTCCTTTCATACCTGGCTACTTCGTAGCGCTTTTAAGAAATGCTGCTGCTTGAAAATATCACAGCAGTAGCGCAGTAACGTTACAGAGTAACCACGTCTGAACGAAATCTAATAATATAGTTTAGACCAGCTTGTTTTGAACTGTGGGCGAAGATAGCTGTAGTTTTCTATTATATAGTTAGTATTTGCTTACGATGAAGTTAAAGAATGTAGTAGATTGTAGATTGCGAGTTGATTGTTAAGGCTTTCTTTGCCTCTGCAGCACTTATAAGATGTTTTGTACATTACTCTGATCTAATATAAACTCGGGATATTTAGACTTTTCATTAAACAATAGACAGTAAAACAAAGGCTATACTTGTTTGTTTTGAAAAGTAACTGATCAATAAAAACATATAATTCTACAGATATATTAATTGTGCACGTATTGTTAGTTATGGATTCTCGAATAAAGAAATTTTCACCTGAGAATAGATAGAGGAAGTAGTCACAATTTTTCAATCTGCGAGTAACGGAACCGTGAATGAAAAACTTTGACTGTACTGTTTATTTTTCTGATCGTTCAATGATCGTGAAAATGGGATGCCTTGGCCGGTGCAAAACCCAGATTTTGGTCCCATGTTTTTTTTTCGTATAAGTGTTTATGAAAACTTTGGTATATTAAGGTACAACGAATGTTCGATATATTATGATCGAAAGTTAAAAATGACACGGGATTCTTTTGAAATGAATACTTGGTCTTTAAAATCTTGCGACCGTGTAAAAAACAAGTCATCAAATGCATTGAAGTAAATTGAAGTCCCCTACCTACATTTGTTATATAAAATGTATGACTTTTCTTGATTATGTTTCAATTGAACCTTACATTTAAATAAAGGACATTTTACTAATGATAATAACCCACTGGCTATAAATTTCCACTATTCTTTATTTTTAATATTTAAAAAACTATAACAATTATTTCGACACCACATTGCCTTCTTAAGATGGTAACGAATAATTCTTTATCATCTAAAGAAGGCACTGTGTGTCGAAACAATTGTTATAGTTTTTTTAAATATTAAAAATAAAGAATAGTGGAAATTTACAATTAGTGTGTTATTATCATTAGTTACAATGAATTTCCACCAAGTATCAGCTAAATCTATTAACTTAAAGGACATTCTTTAAAATATATTTAAATGTTAATTAGCTCACAATATCAAAAAGTTAACTGGTCCAGACTATATATTGAACAACACCACATACATAGAACATTCCAGAACACCGAACATACAACACACTAAGCACACTGGTATAATTTTGATGCATTATTTTTTTGTTTGGCTATTGTTTTGTTTTATTTAGGAGTCGTAACCATTTCCGAGCAAGTACCGTCCGCATCAGGCGATAGTGCAGGTATTTAGAGACATTTTCGTGGATTTGGTTGTGAATTTTTTGGTGAATGGTGTCGCATGTATCGAACACACATTAACAACTATTACTTCACCGGATGATCAGACACTTGTAAATAAATAACACTGCGGTTGGAAGCTTTCTTTGGATCTAATAAACATTGAATGGAAAATAAAATCAATATTTTGCCAGTTTTTTAAGCGAATTAGACAATTTTTTTGCAATTTTGAAAGGCACAGTTAAAATCCAATTAACTTTAGTAAATTCAGCATAATAACGACTAAGTTGTCTCCATAAAAATTCATTCATAAGCCGCCAGGTTTTCAGTCCGATCGGCACTGCTACCAATATCAGGGTGTCTAGAATTATGGAAAACGGAGAACCTAGAATTTTCATAAAATGCTTTTTCATCGTGGAATAAAACTGGAATTTTTAGACGTTTATAAGCCAACGCACCCATCGCATGTAAAAAAAAATTGTTATTCTTTCAAATGGCTGCAACTATAAATAACGTTTACGTACCAATATATAACGTACGGTAAAATTGGTGTGTGCTAAAACTCTACCAGCTATTCTCCAATTCAATAGATGGCAACTAAAACAGTTTCCTTCAAATCAGTTACCTTGGCTGTATTCTTTAGAGTAATTATCAATTGATCAAAGTGAAAAAAGTGTAACTGATAACTTCATATTCTTTTGAATATGCATTTACTTGTCATTGGGTTGAAGTGATCATGATTACTTCAAGTGATAGAAGTGAAAGTGATAATGACTCCAAAGAATAGCTCTCTTGATCCGGCGATAGTCTTGCAAGATCAAATAGCCGAATCACGTCTTTCCATAACCTTGGAAAATTTTGTGGAAAATGATCTTTGCAAGCTAGTAAAACCTGGAAATATGGACTTTTTTTTTAGCCTGATAATGAATTTTTCGCTAAATGCGTGCATTCTTTGTTAGACCCTATTGGATAGTTCATATACAACGTTATTATGTATAAGTTGAATTTGAAATGCAAAGCGATAAAATCATCAATATTATTATTGTACCGAGTCGTCGCTAAAACATAGAACTTTTTTTGAGATCACAATGGGAGTTAGACCTTTTCAAGGTCACCGAGGTTTTCCGGGGTACTGTTTCGAGTTAATCTATTAGTTATATTAGTTCTAATGTGATTTTACTTCTCTAATGTAGCGCCTAATTCCGCATTAATCTCTGTAGGAAATAAATCTCATAAAAATATTTTATCACATCTCACCCTTGTGTTTGTCCTACTTGGAAAACAACCAAACTCGAAAACATTGCAAAGTAGTGCTCTACACGCTGATAATTTGAACAGGGTTGGATTGATTAAAATCACGATTTAAGTAAATAAAAAATATTTATTATAATATTTCAAACAACGTACAAACAAAAACGACTTAATAGCCACAATGTAACCGCCTAAGAACATAAAAAAATATAAACCTTACCTTAGACTACCTAAATGTCATAAATTTTTAAATCAAATAATTTAGATTTATTGGAATCCATTTTCTTAGTATAAAATTGTCGTATGTAGTGTTCTTTCCTCGCAGTCATTTCAGCGAAAATAATTATGCGAATAAAAACTACACCACACAAAATGAGCACGAATTATTACCCTTCAACAATTTATAGACAAACAAGTCCTGACAAGAATTTTCTGGCAGTAAATGCTGTTAAAGACAAGTTCTGACAAAGCAAAAAAGAAAAGAAAATATGCCTTGATTTTTTTATTTGGCGAATGAAAAGACGAAAAGTAATAGAAAATCTACTCAGTTTACAATACAGTTATTTATGCTAAATAATAAATGAATAAAAAGTGATTTAGTTTTTTATACCTACCATGTTTGGCATTGGTTATTATTGCTATTTCAAGGTGACATAGTCAACATTACGTTGCTAATGCCATCTCTAGGAGAGCATCCCCTCTTAAGCCATTTTAACAGTAAAATTTTATTATATATGGCGTTAAGTCACAAACCTGTAGTTGGATAATTAGAGATGTACAGAAATTTTTTAATGAGTTTTTGGTAACTCCTCATATGTTTTGCGTTGCAAAACATATAAGTAAAAATACAAATAAAACCCACTTATGGCTGGATTCCGTACATCATTTCTGTTTTTTTGAGATATTCGATTTAAAATCAACCTTTAAAGTCATGCTTCTAAAAGGGTTTTAAAATAGAACTATTAACATTCCGAACTTAAAAAAAAATGTCTATTTCCAATAAAAACTGGCTGAAATATTGAAGGTTTATGGTGCCTTAATGAAAATGTATAATTTTTGAAGACTTCTTGCTTGCTAAAAATCAGTTTCAAGTTACAGTTACTAAATCATATTGTATTTAAAAAAAACTTCTAAAAATGATTGTGCTTGTTTTAAGCAAACCATTTTTTTGTAACTAATGAGTTTTTTTTTAAATGTATGAAAGATGAGATGAGGCAAATGAAATAATTTAGAAAAAGAATATTTTATTAATTTTATAAATGTATACAGGGTGTAAAAAAATAGAATGATAAATTTGTAGAGGAATTAGTACTCAACAAAATAAGGAAAAAACTTCCTATAAACATAGCCTGCAAAGTGTATTTTAGGGAATCTACAGGTCTTCAAAGCAAGCAAAGAATAAGGTTTTTTCTTGTACCTTCACTGTAATGACATGTACTTTTAATGAAAATTCATTTATATTAAAACTTGTTAAGAATTTTATAGAATCAATATACAGGGTACGACAAACAAATGCACGAACTTCTACTCGGTAATATATGGCTAAATAACATAGTCAAATGCACTTAAATTTAAATTCTTTTTACTTATTTATGATCGCGATGGACTCTTCTGCTAAAAAAAAAAGACACAAACAAAACTAATTTTTTTTTGTATCAGAAAAAAATTAGTTTTGTTTACAACATCACTTTTTGTTTATGATAAAACATATGCACCAAATAACAGGAATTTACATTAATTATGAATTATAAAAAATTATCAACTACAAGTACCGTTCCTCTCTTTTGAACATTGTAAGAATGTTTATAGAAAGCGTCCACGTGTTTATAGTATTTCCTGATCTTTCAAAGTCATCGGTCGTATGGTACAAGTTTTTAATGAAAAAAATGGCTAATAATAAGTACTCAGGAAAAAATAATTAAATATTATAATAGTGGTGAATCAGTGACATCAATTGCAAACAAATTTGGAATTCATCATAGCGTAATTTCGCGAATTATAAGCCGTTTTCGTTCTTCAGGCTCGTTGACCACTATCCACAAAGGAGGTCGTCCATGGAGAACCAGTAAACGGGACGACCAGAAAATAATTAGATTAATAAAAAAAGATCCGTTCATATCAGCAAGATCAATTACAAATCGATTACCACTGTATATTTCTGAAAGATCCATCCAAAGACGAGCTGTTGAAGGTGGATTGAAATCATACCGAAGTGCCAAAAAACCATTTATTTCCGCCAAAAATAGACTAGCTAGAATTCAATTTGCAAAGGAACACTTAAATTGGAGTACAACCCAATGGAAGACCGTACTCTTTTCTGACGGGTCGAAGTTCAACTTGAAAAATTCGGATGGATTTCGGCTAGTACGCAGACCTAAAGGGCAACGTCTTAACCCTCGCTATACGCAAGGCACAGTTAAGCACGGAGGAGGAAATGTTTTGGTCTGGGGATGCTTTTCCGGACATGAAATCAGACCGATTCACAAAATTAATGGTATAATGGATCGTTTTGTGTATAAGGAAAACCTAAATAATGTTATGTTGCCACAAGCAGAGGAAGAAATGTCACTTAAGTGGAGGTATCAACATGATAATGTGTGAAAGAGTGGTTCGTAAACAACAAGATGGCCAGCGCAATCGTCTGATCTCAATGTAGATCGGAAAATAAATCGCGATAATTGCAAAAATGCGGATGACCTTTTCCGACAAGCGGAAACTGCGTGGAATGGAATTTCCGATGAAATTTTATCTAAACTTATAGAGTCCATGCCACGCAGATGCGAGGAGGTTTTAAAAAATAAGGGCTACGCAACTAAATATTAGTTAAATTTTTATTTAAATGGAATAACCTAAAAATGTGCTATTGTTTTGTCGCATAAAGAAAGTATTGTTAATTATGAAATATGGTTTTTGTTGGTTTTCATAACAAATGTTTGTTTTGTTTTAGTAAATTTAGTTTGTTAATTTTGTAAATAAATAAAACAATTTGAAAAACAGTTTTTGTCTTGTTATTAAGGCATATTTTAATATCCACAAGTTCGTGCATATGTTTTGTCGCACACTGTACATAGTGTAAAAGTTTTTGTTTTATCCATAAAGAGAATTGTATTGAAGTGAAAAACACATGCAACTTATTAGCTGTTTCTTCGACAATTTAAATACTTGTAAACAATTTGAAATTTTAACACTCATTATGTCTGGTACAGCGGTGTCCAACCTTTTTCTTTCTGCGACCCCCTTCTAACAATCGGAATAACTTGGCGAACCCCCTGTGTAGTCATTAGTACTAATAAATGAAACAGTAAAATTGAGTTATAAAAATTTAATTTTCATATTAAATAATAGTTTATAGTGAAAAACTATGACATAATCGTAAAACATTGAGGTAGAAACGTTATTAAAACTAAAGCGATAGCTAAACCTACAAAAAAGAATTAATATAAAATGAATACAATAATTCAGAACTTGAAAAATGCTCTCAATGGGATAATTTTACCTGTTTAGTGGAACAAAAATTCAGAAGTTGGTTCGATGTCTGAAAGTTTTATTCTTAGATCAGGTTCTGCAGTTAGCCTGTTTCTGTACTTGTCTTTCAGATAAGTGTAAGTTGGGGAAATAAAAAGAGATACTCATTTCTTACACAGGGCAAAAAGTCAATTAAAGAGCGATCTTTAAAAACAATGCACACAGGAAAATAAAAAGACCGATTTATTTCATTTTTTTCGAAATAGTCATTGATCATATTAAAAATTGCTGTACCTGTCGTATGGGTTTTCAGTGGTTTTGCAAATAATATATCTTCGTAAATGGAATTCTTATAAAATATATCTAACATAGACAAACAATACTGCAGCGAAATAATTTAATTTTATTCTTTTTAAAAGTTCACTTTCCACATCTTTTGCCAAATCATTAATTATCCGTGAAACTGTGTTGTTTGATAAGGGAACAAGATCAATTTTCTTTTTATATCGGCAGACTTTATTTTCGTTCTTTCTTGCGCGTTCGGGAAAAGTCTTGGTTCGCCGAAGTAGAAGTTGCCGGCTCGTTCGAGAATGCATTCGCATCGCCAGCGACGTAACGACTTGTCGCGTTACAGATTGTTGCCTGTTGTGACGTTTAATTTAAAATTTCGCCATTACAATATTTTTTTCGCTAAACTACTTTATAAAGCTCGTGAACCCCTGGGGGTTTGCTTACGACCGCTTAAAAAACGCTGATCTAATAAATTAATTCCGTGGAAGATAAGTTTTGGTTTTGTAAATCTGAACTACCAAAGATTTGGATACTGTAGAAAAATGTGGCTAAAGCCGAATATGAGATTCAACTTTATAAAAAATTTAAAGGAAAACCGATTCTATTTATAGGAACTTTTTTCCTATTTATTATACATTTTTTTGCACGCTGTATACGCAAACTTTATTTCACTAATGCATTTGTCTCAAATTGTCCTTCATCAGTTTTCTTTTTGCACCAGAATATTTTACGTAATAGTTTCATTAACATCGCACAAGAATGTTTCACTAACCGTCTGTAAATACCTTTAACACTACACAGAACACCGTCTTTTGGCACTAAAGTACCTTTATGTTCCCATTAGTAAAAATGAAAAATTTAGGTACCAACACCATGTTGGACTCGCAATCTCTGGACGAAACCGACTACGATCACATTCACGAGGTGCAGAGCGACAGAGAAGTCAGGTTGTGCAGGACTCAACCGTATTTGACCGATTTGGCTAGAAAACCACCGAAGGTAAGTGACAGAAACTACCAAGTGCTTCTTAAACACGCGTTTCGTTAAGCTTTTTTAGAACCCATTTTAAACAACTTTGAAGGCTCATAATTAGCGAATGAGATGACCAAATAAAAATATATGTTTAATACATAACTTCATTTTAAAGATGTTTTTGGCGAAGAGCGGCGCCAGATTCAAAGATTATGGGGCCCCGGGCACAAATTGTACGGGGCCCTCTTAAGAAAATTAAAGTTGTGCAAATAAAATTAGTAATAATACATTGAAAAATTAAATAAAACATTTTTATAATAGCTTTTGGGGGCCATGGATGAGCGCCCCTATCTTTCTTCTATAAGTCCAATCCTGCTAGTTTTAAATTAAAGTTAACCTGACAAGGCTCATGAAGTTCGTGAAATCCTTCCATTAAGAAAAAAGGGATGTAGTGTTACCAGTTGATTTTATAATATTTATTTCATTTTTAGGTGCTGACCAAGAAAAGTTATTTGTATCTTTATAATGTAGTGACGGTAGCGTTATTTTACGGTTTACCAGTCGTGCAGTTAGTAATTACATACCAAAGGGTAAGCTATCAGTTTAAATGTATTTTTAATAACTCAAATTTAAATTGGAAAAATAAAACACTTAGAGAATCGACTCGTCGGAATGTCTCTGTTGATCTATCACAGTTCTTTGGCTCGAACATTTTAAATTAATAATGTTTTATTCTACGTCTTTCTATAACTACAAGACAATGATAATAACTGCAAAAAAACCTGGTCAATCTTTTATACATGTTGGAGGTATTTAAATCATTATTTTTGCGAGCAGGAAAAACAGTCATTATACGAATTTTTTGTACATGTAATCAAACGAATATTTAGCGATTTTATTTGATTATTTTTTTGTTTTCTAATAATGAGACCAGGGGAGGATTTCTACGACAAATTTATTTAAAAATGTTAAAGGGGATACGATCTTTTTAGTTTATGTTGCCATAGATTATCTGTTTATATTTAAAAAGAAACGCCCAAAAGTAATAAAACTGGCTAGGTTTGATAATTATTTACTTGGATTTACGTAAATAACGGATTTTAGATAATGATTGAAGATTATATACAAAGAGATTATTTAATTATTCCGTTTGGTGGAATGTACTCTACGTTACACAATATTTAATAAGATTAATTATAATTAATCTTTGTTCCATTACAGTGATTTCTCTATGGAACACGAACAGGGTGAGTCAACGATTGGATGAAGTAGGTTTGTGCCTTTTCGGTGAAATTAACAAAGAAACTATATTTATTGTTTGATACAGTTTATTTTTACGCAGATTTTAAAAATATTTAGGACTCTACAGGGTGAGCCAAAAAACTAGGACAGCATAAAGTTGTATTTTTTTTAAATAGAACACCCTATATACGAATCGTATTTTCCATTTAGCTTATAATTTTAAATCTTTTTTATTAAGGGTTTACTATAACAAAACTTTATAGTTTCTGAGATAATTAAGTTTAAAGAAAAAAAGTCACATTTTCAAGCATCAATTCAATCCTAAATAACGTTTTCAATTTTGTGACAAATATATTCAAATTTGGAATTTAGCAAGGCCAAGGACAAGTTAACATAATTTTTACCTAATATTTGCAATAAAAGCTACAGGGTGTTGAACACATCGGCTCAAATTTGAACAAGTTTAAATGAATAAATATCTTTTTTTTAAATGGTACACCCTGTATATTTTCATGTTATTTAATAGAGTAATAAAAACCCTAAAAGTTTTGTTCAATATATCCTATACCTATTTATAATAGTTTTTGAGATATTTCAGTTTTTCTTATTTTCCATACTTTTTTACAGAAATAGTCTTCATTATCATAGTAGCCATGTAAAATAATAAAAAGAAACTACAGAAACAAACAGAATGTGGTTAAATATGATGAAATACATTATTCGTTATATTACAACGGCAATAGTTTAATTAAACATAATGTGAAAAAATTAACACAACAATAACGACAAGGCAAATACATATTTACTTTTATACTAAATTGAAACAAAAAAATTACCTATTAAATACTGAGATTAATTATTTCTTTTTAATAAGTGTTCGAATAAACGACCCTCTTGTGCAATGCACAAATTTAGTCTTTTTTGCAGATTTTCTCGGACCCTGGACAAAATTAGTGGCGTTATTGTTCTACAGGTATCCCTAATCCTGTTTCGCATATCTTCCACTGTTGTTGGTGGATTAACATACACCTTATTTTTAATATAACCCCATAGGAAGAAATCTAGTGGGGTGATGTCGCAAGACCTTGGTGGCCACTCAATGAAACCCCCACGTCCAATCTATTTTTGCGGATATCGTTGGTCCAAAAACGCACGAACTTCACGATGGTAATGCGGAGGCGCACCATCGTGCTGGAACCACATACTGTCGAGCTCATCCCTATCGAGACCTTGAAGCAGTTGGGGTAGTTCTTCTTGTAGAAAGTTCAGGTAACTATGGCCATTTAGTGGTTCATTAAAAAAGTGGGGTCCAATAATTCGATTATGATGAATACCACACCAAACATTTAATGACCAGTGGTTTTGATGTTGCACCTCTCTAATCCAAAATGGGTTTTCTGTGGCATAATAATGCATGTTGCGTCTATTTACGGCACCGTTACTTGTAAAAGTAGCTTCATTACTAAACATTACTTTGCATAATAAATTTGGATTTAATTGAATCTCCGCATTTATTGTACGACAAAAGTTTACACGACTTTCAAAATCCTGTCCATGCAATTCTTGGTGTAATTCCATGTGATATGGATGATACCTATATTTCTTGGTAGTACGATTAGCGGTGGATTGTGATGTTTCACATAATGCTGCTAACTGACGGCTACCAATATAAGGATTTTCCTGAACATTTAACAATACTTGTAGTTCTTTTTCTTCATTAGTTACTGGTTTGTTGACCACTTTACGTTTTGGATAATCAACAGTACCAGAAGAATCAAATCTTTGCATTAAGTTTTGAAAAGTATGGGTATTAGACTGGCGTCGATCAGGATACTTCATTTTGTAAATTCTTTGAGCAAGAAGGCAATTTTTTTGAGCCTCTCCTATTGTATAAATCATATCTATTAACTCATTCTTTGGAAAATTCATTTTACAATATAAGATGAATGCAAAAAAAAACAAACTACACTACATAAAAACCAAAAGAAGCGATTGCGGTTATAAATTTGACACACAGAAAAACGTTCTTTTACATTATTTTTGCCATGGCTACTATGATAATGAAGACTATTTCTGTAAAAAAGTATGGAAAATAAGAAAAACTGAAATATCTCAAAAACTATTATAAATAGGTATAGGATATATTGAACAAAACTTTTAGGGTTTTTATTACTCTATTAAATAACATGAAAATATACAGGGTGTACCATTTAAAAAAAAGATATTTATTCATTTAAACTTGTTCAAATTTGAGCCGATGTGTTCAACACCCTGTAGCTTTTATTGCAAATATTAGGTAAAAATTATGTTAACTTGTCCTTGGCCTTGCTAAATTCCAAATTTGAATATATTTGTCACAAAATTGAAAACGTTATTTAGGATTGAATTGATGCTTGAAAATGTGACTTTTTTTCTTTAAACTTAATTATCTCAGAAACTATAAAGTTTTGTTATAGTAAACCCTTAATAAAAAAGATTTAAAATTATAAGCTAAATGGAAAATACGATTCGTATATAGGGTGTTCTACTTAAAAAAATACAACTTTATGCTGTCCTAGTTTTTTGGCTCACCCTGTAGAGTCCTAAATATTTTTAAAATCTGCGTAAAAATAAACTGTATTAAACAATAAATATAGTTTCTTTGTAAATTTCACCGAAAAGGCACAAACCTACTTCATCCAATCGTTGACTCACCCTGTACATGTAATCAAATGAATATATTGCATTTTAGCGATTTTATTTGGTTATTTTTTTATTTTCTAATAATGAGACCAGGGGAGGATTTCTACGACAAATTTATTTAAAAATGTTAAAGGGGATACGATCTTTTTAGTTTATGTTGCCATAGATTATCTGTTTATATTTAAAAAAAAAAACACCCAAAGGTAATAAAACTGGCTAGGTTTGATAATTATTTACTTGGATTTACGTGAATAACGGATTTTAGATAATAATTGAAGATTATATACAAAGAGATTATTTAATTCTTCCGTTTGGTGGAATGTACTCTACGTTACACAATATTTAATAAGATTAATTATAATTAACCTTTGTTCCATTACAGTGATTTCTCTAGGGAACACGTACATGCTGCTGTTGATACTTTGTTCATATAAATACGGAGCAAAAGCTTATAACTTGTAGGTTTGTTAAATGTTCTTAAGCCGGAATTGATATCGTTAACGTTTGATTTTTTTACTTAAATGACTAAAGGAAGGTGTATGAAAATAATGATTAGAGGCGTCATAACTATGTCATGAAAGTAAAGACATGTAATTAGCATCATAATATTTCTTTTAGGTTTTAAATGAAACTGGACAACAGGACATTTGTTACTATAACTTCTTGTGCGCCCACCCATTGGGCGTATTGAGTGATTTTAACCACGTTTTCTCGAACATAGGTTATGTTCTCTTGGGTATTTTATTTCTGATCATCACGTATAATAGAGAATTGACTCATAAGGATCAAGATTTTGATAGGGTAAGGATAGTTTTCGATCGTTTTCACAGCGATATATATTCTTGTATATTCATGTAACAATTTAGTTCTCATATGAGAGCATGTTAAAAAATGTGCACCTTTTTTAGCAATATGGTATCCCTCAACATTACGGCATGTTTTACGCGATGGGAGTGGCGCTTATAATGGAAGGTGTCCTGAGCGGAAGTTACCACGTCTGCCCTAGTCAAACCAATTTTCAATTTGGTAATTATACTTATAATATATTTCTAAAAAAAGAAATGTCGGTGTGTCCAGATTTCCTTACGAAAATGAGTTAGCTTGCTGTATTCATTCAGTGAAGATGTAATTGATGGTGAAATATCGTAAAGTAGTAAAAATTGCATTTCCTGAGGTTTTTAGTTGTTTAATAGTTTTTCGCTATTCTAGTTGTTTTAATTGCATTTTAGATTCGAGTTTTATGTACGTAATGGCTGTTCTCTGTATGGTGAAACTGTATCAGAACAGACATCCTGACATCAACGCGAATGCCTATTCTACTTTTGCAGTTTTGGCTGTGGCAATTGTACTAGGTAAGTGGTAATATATGAATGAATATAGGGTTAAAGCTTATTGTACCTATATATATATATATATATATATATATATATATATATATATATATATATATATATATATATATATATATATATATATATATGAAGTAAAATGCGAACAGTAAATGCAAACTTCCCTCCATCATATCCTTTCTGTGTTAGAGGTTGCACAGTTAGAACAAATTGCTAAGGAACACAATTTATTCCATTCCACCACCATCGAGATGATGACCTACCTGTACCACCATACCGAGAAGAAAGTCAAAACTTACCCTCCCCACCACAGTGATACGGCAGAGGTACATGTTTCGTCTCTACTAGACTCATCAGGGTACCGACATGCACCTGGCTGTACAAAAGACAGATCGGAAGGAAGCATGCAAATACTGAACGCGGCTTCTCCGACCTCCCGCCGGATGGCGTATATATGTTTATGCAGATTTCACGGACTCCTCCGTGTGAGATGCAATAGCAGTGGATATATCCACATTATGCTGTTTTAGCATAATGTGGATATATCCACTGCTATTGCATCTCACACGGAGGAGTCCGTGAAATCTGCATAAACATATATACGCCATCCGGCGGGAGGTCGGAGAAGCCACGTTCAGTATTTGCATGCTTCCTTCCGATCTGTCTTTTGTACAGCCAGGTGCATGTCGGTACCCTGATGAGTCTAGTAGAGACGAAACATGTACCTCTGCCGTATCACTGTGGTGGGGAGGGTAAGTTTTGACTTTTTTCTCGGTATGGTGGTACAGGTAGGTCATCATCTCGATGGTGGTGGAATGGAATAAATTGTGTTCCTTAGCAATTTGTTCTAACTGTGCAACCTCTAACACAGAAAGGATATGATGGAGGGAAGTTTGCATTTACTGTTCGCATTTTACTTCATTCATACGCGGAGCTGCATATAGTTGTATGCTTGCTGAATGTGATTTCAGCACTACAACAGCATAATGTGGATATATCCACTGCTATTGCATCTCACACGGAGGAGTCCGTGAAATCTGCATAAACATATATATATATATATATATATATATATATATATATATATATATATATATATATATATATATATATATATATATATATATATATATATATATATGAGACAATCCGCATCAGAGGATCAGAGCTATGATCAAAATTAGATGCAACCAAAAAAATCGACCAAGGGCTCATTTTGAAGCTTGGAGCTTTTGAGAAATCCAATGTGGTGGAAGGAAGCCGGAGAAAAATCGAGTGTCTAGTAAAAAAAACTTGTAAAAATAAAAATTCGCAACCGATTGGATCGTTTTTGGCTCAGATTGTAGCTGATGGGCGCCCCTAAAAAGCTGGTGTGGTAGGTTGACAAAATGCCACATGGTGGATCCAATATGGCGGTCAAAAATCAAATATCGTAGCCGAATTTTTGAAAATCAACCGATTTGTACCAAATCTAGTATTCGGGGATTTTTGGAGTTTCTGATCACGAATCCAAGCTCGGATTTGCAAAACTCAAGATGGCGGATCCAATATTTGACGTACGCATTTTTTGAAAATCAACCGATTTGCACCAAATTTGGTATACGGGGGTTTTTGGGGTTGCCAATTACGAATTTAATGACCAATTTCCAAAATTCTCAAGGTCAATATGGCGGATCCAAAATGGTGGACGTATTTTTTGAAAACCAATTGATTTGCATCAAATTTGGTATGCGGGGGTTTTGGGGGTTAGTGATCACGAATCCGAGGTTAGGTTTGCCATATTCAAGATGGTGGACGACATTTTTGAAAATCAACTGATTTGTACAAAATTTGTTATACGGGGGTTTTTGGGGTTGCTGATCACGAATCGCAGGTCAGATTTTTAAAATTCAAGATGGTGGATCCAAGATGGCGGAAAGTCACTAACCCAATCTTTTATATTAAGTCATTAATCTTGGATTTCGAAAATCCGACCTCTGATTCGTAATCAACGACCTGAAAATCCCCGTATACCAAATTCAGTGCAACTCGGTTGATTTTCAAAATCACACCATATCGAATTTTCGACCTTAATATTGGATCCGCCATGTTGGATTTTGTCAACCTGCCATACCAACCTTTTTGGGGGCATCCATCAGCTACAATTTGATACAAAAACGACCCGATCGGTTGCGAATTTTTATTTTTACAAGCTTTTCTTGTTAAACATTCGATTTTTCTCCGGCTTTCGGCCGCCATATTAGATTTTTCAAAGGCGCACTCGGCATTTGAAAGTAGACGCTCTAAGCTTTAAAATGAGCCCATGGTCGATTTTTTGGTTGCTTCTAATTTTGGTCCTAGCTCTGATCCGGTTGATGCGATATATATATATATATATATATATATATATATATATATATATATATATATATATATATATATATATATATATAATCGAAGGTTTTCGGGCATCTCGTGTATGTGCTGAGTCCCTCTCAGGACAGTAAGGCAGCTGACGTTTCGGTGAAATCTCATTCACCATTTTCAAAGCTCACTGTGTGGCGTCTACGAGCAAACTTCGCTCGTCTATAATAGACACATCACACCCGTGAGAATATCCGACATAACATTATATATATATATATATATATATATATATATATATATATATATATATATATATATATATATATATATATATATATATATATATATATAATTTAACCCGCCTATAATAGACTTCATGGGACTTCAGCAGAAAGTTCATTATATGTCTATCTCAAGAGAAAATTAACGATTTGTTTTTTTAAATAAAAAAGTATCACAAAACTATTAATTGGATAATATACTTATTTAAAAACAATGCAAAAACGAAATCTTAATTTTTTCTGAATTTAAAAGTAAAATAGTCATTATACGAATTCTTTGTACATGTAATCAAACGAATATATTGCATTATAGCGATTTTATTTGATTATTCTTTTGTTTTCTAATAATGAGAAAAATGTTCAATTTAAAAACATTCTATGGGTGTTCGCCGATATCACATGTTAAGGTTACTCTTGGCACTTATCTCGTCGGTTTTACTTACTTAACCAGGGGAAGATTTTTTCGATAGATTTATTAAAAAACTTAAAGAGGATACGATCTTTTTAATTTATTTCGCATTAGATGATCTGTTTATATATATATATATAAAAAAAAAACACCCAAAGGTAAAAAATGTTTAACTTTCGTGTTATTTTTCAGTCAAATGAATGAATTCTCTCAATACTTTAAGTATAGACAGATATATTTTCTAGTATTCCTTGTATACCACGAAATTTCCTTTCTTGTCTAAATGAATGATGGCAGCGGAGCTGCATCAGTGCTGTGAGAAATAATGGAGATACGACACTGTTTCAGCTTCATCTAGAAGCTATTACAGAATAAGGAAATTTCTGTTCTCTTTCTATTATTTTTCATTATTTATTCTTATCGAGAAACATTTTCTTTTCCCAGGTATGATTGGCATTTTAGAAAACACCAATGAGTTTTGGATATGCTTCATAATCTTGCACATTTTGACCTGTTTCTACCTGAGCATTAAGATCTATTACATGGGATGTTGGAAATTGAGTAAGTACAACTTGGCAAACAATTGTTTATTTTTCTAACTTTTTATCCTGGGCACGATGGTGTAAATATGATGTACTGCAGCTGCTTCTAACTAAATACGTTTTTTTTTGTTGTTGTTATTATTTAGATGTAGCCTCGCTGCAAAGGTTAGGTCACGTGGTAAGAAATGATTTTATGGCAGGACCACTGAACGTTCTAAAGCCAGTTTACAGAGGTAAGTAGAAGCGATCCCTGCATTTTTACCTTTCATTATTTATTACTCTTTAGCTATTAGTTATTTTTTCATAAAATTTCTCAACTTGTAATCAATAAAAATACTTTATAATCATAATAACTTTTTGAAAAAATAAATTTTTATGTAATTTCTCAAATTTAAAGGAAACACTATTACAATTTTACTTATTTTAATTACTGCCTGCGTTCTTCCTGGTATTTTGAATAGTTTGAATATATTCTTAAAGACATTTAGCTGTTCCTGAATGTGCTCTATTGTATATAGGTCTGGGCTATACGCTGACTAATCTAATTTTTGAATCTGCCTGTGATTTTTCTCGAGCATCTTCTGTCTTCCTCTATGCCCTGCAAAGTATTGATTTCTACACTTATAGTAGAGAGATATTTCCTAATGTCTCTTCTCCATCTAAGTTTTAGTGCTTCTTTTCATACAGTTTAAATTAGCTTGGTATTCTTGCTTCGCTGGGCATGGCCAGTCCATTGACATCTATGTGCTTTTATCTCCTATACGGTGCCAGGACTGCTATATAGTTCTATTAGTTCGGCTTTGCTGTGTGTACTGTAGTAGTTCTTTTCATCTTGAAGAGGACCAAATATTTTCCTGAGGATTTTTCTTTGGAACCTTCTTAGTACGTGCGTGTCTTGCCTCGTCAGCGTCGATGTGATGCATGTATATGTCACAACCAACCGAATATTTCTAATTTTTGCTCTTCTAGAGGGGGCTTTAGACCTCATAAGACGTTTCTGGTTTCTTCTTCCAAATATTCGTTTACAATTGTCGATGTAAGCAAGGCATAACTGAGATACGTGAGATTTGAAAATGTAGATGTTTGGTGTAGCTACTCTAACTTGTTTTCCCAAATCGATGTTAAATAGAATTTGTGACATCGCGTCACCTTCTTTAAAGTTGTTATTAATTGCGAAAATTTCACTATATTTACCTTCAATTTTAATTGAGAGAGTGTTTCAAACAAACCCTGATATTAAACTTCACCATAGCCTTTCTAAACCTCACTCGAACAATACTATCATATGCCACAAAAATGTGAAGGTCCCTATTAAACTTCCATTATTTTTCCTTGAGTTCTTAAATAGTAAACAGTTGGTGTATTGCAGACCTTCCTCGTCGAAATCCACCTTGATATTCGTCTGTAAATGGTTCGATGCATTGTTTAGAAAAGTTATGCCATGATAATTATTACATATCATTTTGTTGCCTTTTTTTTTGAAGTGAGTTGATCTGGTATAACCTCATTTTTCTATAATAATGTTAATGGAAAATTACAGGCCTGTCTCTCTGATATGTGGTTTTTCAAAGATCTTTAAGATGATACTGTATAACTTCATTATCAACAAAGTTGAGCATTTGTTGTCTACAAAACAGCATGGATTTTTGAGGGGGAAGTCAACGTCCACTAAACTGGCGTCTTTTTTGCAGTTTACTGCGGATACTGTGGATGCGGGGGGTCAGGTTGATATGGTGTTTACCGACTTCTCAAAGGCCTTTGACAAAATGAGTCACAGTAACAAAGCTTGCGAAGTTTGGTTTTAGTGATCAATTGGTACGCTTTTTTAAATCATATTTATTTAATAGGTCTCAGTATGTCCAATATAAAGGCTTTCAATCACAGTGTTTTGTAGCCTCTTCGGGGGTACCTCAGGGCTCAAGTTTGGGGCCTCTTTTGTTTTTAATATCTATAAACGATATCGCTGAATCAGTTGATGTTGAATTCCTTCTATTTACTGATGATTTAAAAATGTGTGTCCAACTTCAGTCGAAGGAGAATTGTGTGTGATAGATTGCAAAATAGTGTTAGTGCAGTCCAGAGGTGGTGTGTGAGTAATCAATTGTTACTGAATGTGAGTAAATGTTCAGTAATGTCTATAACTCGTAAAAAATCTCCAATTCTATATAATTATCAAATAAGTAATGACCTACTTAAAGGAGTTGATGGAGTTAAGGATTTGGGTGTTGTATTGGGTTCTAAACTTAGCTTTAACTTTCATTATGGCAGAATAGTGTCCGAAGCTATCAATGTTGGGTTTAATTATTATAAACTGTAGATCATTTAAGAATATTGAAAGCCTAAAATTATTGTTTATAGCACTAGTAAGAAGTAAACTTGAATACTGTTCACTCGTTTGGGCTCCAATTTATAATAAATATGTTTTGGCTGTGGAGAACGTTCAGCGCAAGTTTATGAAGTATTTGTGGTTGAGAACTGGGAGAGTGTACCCACCGGTCGGGATAGACAATCGACTGTTGCTGGATAAATTTAGTTTGCAAAGTCTTGTAACAAGACGTAACTTACATTCGCTTTTATTTTTATACAAGCTGGTCAACGGTTAGATTATGTGTCCTCAGCTTTCAGGCGAGCTAAATTTTAATGTGCCACGATTGACGAGCAGGCATAGTGTATACTTTCATTTGAGGATACCTAGGACTAATGTATATTGTATGTCGCCAATATATCGAATGTGTTTTTTGTTTAATAAGGTAGCGCAGTTATGTGATTTGAGTGTGAGTTATACCCAGTTTTTACGTTCCTGTTCAGTATTATTGTAGGTCTGGGACTGCTATTGTGATATTATTTCTGTTATTTTGTAACAGGTATGTTTTTTTATGGTATATTACGGTCCTATTAATTATTATTGTTGGGCTTTGATGTTAATTATAAATAAGCTCCTATTAGTTCAAAACCTTCCTCGTTGAAGCTGAAATTCCACTTCCAGATGTGATTTTTAAGCTTCTCGATTTTGTCAATGGTTCAACGTGAAGTAATTTTGTTGGTATCGTCGTGTGCAGTGCTCTGTGTACATTTCTCTGAGCTATATTTCCTTTAAAAAATGTCCTTGTGTTTCCGTGTTAGTTTTCTAATTTCAGCTCTCCCAAGACGTTATGCGCTACTCAATAGTGTATATCCTTTGATATATAGAGCTATTATAATAAATTAAAAAAGGAAGAAATTAATTTTAAGAAAATCAGTTATTTAAATTGTTAAAACAAAATAGTACTAAAGTCTGCATTTTCCTAAGTAGAACAAAATAGAATTTTCCGTTAACTTTCTCGAAGATAAATGATAAATCAAAATTAAAACCTTCTTAAACAGTAAAGGTTATACGCGAAAAACCTAATCTTCTCTAACATATTTCAAAACTTACCACTTCTAACGAGTTTCAAACCATAAGTGACGTTATGACTAAAAAAATACCACTGAACTTTCCTCCTCCAGACTCCCCGCCGCAATTCCCGTTAGTACCTATCTCGTCCTGGGGCCCTATCCTCGTACTGGGGAACGTGAAGTGAACGGTGAAAAGGTGGCGAACGCGTATTCTTGAAATGTTCATCGCTCATATCCTCGTTCGCCCGGTGAAAGGCAAGCGAACGGTGAAACATGCGCAAATCAAATCTCAGCCGCTAAATGACATACTGAACGCACGAATTTCAAAAAATTAAATAGTATTAAAAATTTTTATTTTATTTTTGGTTCTTCAAAATAACTTGTCATTAAAAAAATAATATGTTGACGAACCGTTTCTTTAAGACGTTTTATTTTTTGAATAAACAGTTGAAACGTTAATTAGGTGGTACCCAGATATTTTTAATATTTTCAAACTTTTTAATAAAAATATCCTTAGAAAGTTGAATATGTCTCGCAAATATTAAGTAAATTTGAGATTACAGACATATAAAATTATTACAGGAGTTTCTGTTCATAACTCAATTGTACGAGTGTGCTATTTAAAAAAATTTTTTCTAGGGCCAGTTCTGCTTATGGATTTAACATAAATACTTGTGTCTATAACAGCTGAGTATCTTAGTTTTAAGCAGTTAAATCTAACATAATTCTTTTCACGGCACAACTTATAATAAATTTGAGAAATCGCAATTTGTAAGCTATCTGAAACTTTTATTTAAATAAGTAACAAATTTTATATTTAAATTATGTTAACTACAGCACTTAACTTAATTAGACTGTGTTAAACACTAGACGACACTACAATTAAATAAATATTATGATTATAATTTATCGAGAGATATAAATATGAACCTTAAAGACCTACGAATGAGGTCCTTCAGCATAAAAACCTTATTTATGGTACATTTTATCTTCAAGCCTCTACAAATCTTTATAAAATAAAAAAATATATATATATTTAAAGTTGAATGTGAGATCCGCCAGTATCTTTAATGGACGTCTTCTGTCTGGCCTTTGGTTTCGGTCCCTGGTCATAAACAGTTTCACTATCTTCGTTGAAGTTTCAGGTTTTCTTTCAAATTTACTTGTCAGGACAGAACATCTTGCAGTAAGAGGCTGAACACTTTGTGAATTCATACAATAAATAATTGATTGGATAATTTCCATAGTGCATAGGGATGATGGCTCTTAATCATACTACGTAGAGTGGTAATTTCCACCGTTTCAAGGTTTATCAGTGCTGACTTTCTGCAATTACTGTCAGTATATTACTTTGTATATATGATTGCTGCTTTTCTTGATATCCCTTTTTCTTTATATATTAGAATCTTCAAGACTTGGCTCTTTGTATGCATTTTTGTAGAGTGTTAATTTAAGATAAATTTAATCCAGGCAAAGTACAAATATTGTAATGACAATCAATAACTTCACAAAAATAACAACAGCAGTATTTTTTTTTACTTTTGACGATTAATTTAAAGTACCAAAATTACTTTTTGCCTAAAAAGGCAACAAAATATACTACGAACATTTTCGGTCTGACAGCTCAATTCAATCTGTTATCAATTTTATTTTTTGAAATTCTCGGGTTTTAGTACGTTCATATTTGGCAACATTGGCTTTTTAAGAATACGGCTTTTACTGTCAAAAAGTTCACATCGCCATTCACCTCACCTTTCACATCACACGTACGAGGATAGGGGCCCTGTTTCTATTCTCGAAAGTTTCAATCTTTCATTCGTAGAGGGCATTAGCCGTCCCATGTTGGATATTTAATTCCAGATTTGGCCTAAACATCTTAAATTCATAACATTTTATACAGAAGGGTTAATAAAACTATTCTACGTCTTTTTATAACTAAAAGAAAATGATAATAACTGAAAAAAAAAACGTCTAAATCATTCTTTCTTGTGAACAGAAAAAAATCTTCATTATATGAATTCTTTGTACAGGGTGAGTCAACGATTGGATGAAGTAGGTTTGTGCCTTTTCGGTGAAATTTACAAAGAAACTATGTTTATTGTTTGATACAGTTCATTTTTACGCAGATTTTAAAAATATTTAGGACTCTACAAGGTGAGCCAAAAAACTAGGACAGCATAAAGTTGTATTTTTTTTAAATAGAACACCCTATATACGAATCGTATTTTCGATTTAGCTTACAATTTTAAATCTTTTTTATTAAGGGTTTACTATAACAAAACTTTATAGTTTCTGAGATAATTAAGTTTAAAGAAAAAAAGTCACATTTTCAAGCATCAATTCAATCCTAAATAACGTTTTCAATTTTGTGACAAATATATTCAAATTTGGAATTTAGCAAGGCCAAGGACAAGTTAACATAATTTTTACCTAATATTTGCAATAAAAGCTACAGGGTGTTGAACACATCGGCTCAAATTTGAACAAGTTTAAATGAATAAATATTTTTTTTAAATGGTACACCCTGTATATTTTCATGTTATTTAATAGAGTAATAAAACCCTAAAAGTTTTGTTCAATATATCCTATACCTATTTATAATAGTTTTTGAGATATTTCAGTTTTTCTTATATTCCATACTTTTTTACAGAAATAGTGTTCATTATCATAGTAGCCATGTAAAATAATAAAAAGAAACTACAGAAACAAACAGAATGTGGTTAAATATGATAAAATGCATTATTCGTTATATTACAACGGCAATAGTTTAATTAAACATGTGAAAAAATTAACACAACAATAACGACAAGGCAAATACATATTTACTTTTATACTAAATTGAAACAAAAAAATTACCTATTAAATACTGAGATTAATTATTTCTTTTTAATAAGTGTTCGAATAAACGACCCTCTTGTGCAATGCACAAATTTAGTCTTTTTTGCAGATTTTCTCGGACCCTGGACAAAATTAGTGGCGTTATTGTTCTACAGGTATCCCTAATCCTGTTTCGCATATCTTCCACTGTTGTTGGTGGATTAACATACACCTTATTTTTAATATAACCCCATAGGAAGAAATTTAATGGGGTGATGTCGCAAGACCTTGGTGGCCACTCAATGAAACCCCCACGTCCAATCTATTTTTGCGGATATCGTTGGTCCAAAAACGCACGAACTTCACGATGGTAATGCGGAGGCGCACCATCGTGCTGGAACCACATACTGTCGAGCTCATCCCTATCGAGACCTTGAAGCAGTTGGGGTAGTTCTTCTTGTAGAAAGTTCAGGTAACTATGGCCATTTAGTGGTTCATTAAAAAAGTGGGGTCCAATAATTCGATTATGATGAATACCACACCAAACATTTAATGACCAGTGGTTTTGATGTTGCACCTCTCTAATCCAAAATGGGTTTTCTGTGGCATAATAATGCATGTTGCGTCTATTTACGGCACTGTTACTTCTAAAAGTAGCTTCATCACTAAACATTACCTTGCATAATAAATTTGGATTTAATTGAATCTCCGCATTTATTGTACGACAAAAATTTACACGACTTTCAAAATCCTGTCCATGCAATTCTTGGTGTAATTCCATGTGATATGGATGATACCTATATTTCTTGGTAGTACGATTAGCGGTGGATTGTGATGTTTCACATAATGCTGCTAACTGACGGCTACCAATATAAGGATTTTCCTGAACATTTAACAATACTTGTAGTTCTTTTTCTTCATTAGTTACTGGTTTGTTGACCACTTTACGTTTTGGATAATCAACAGTACCAGAAGAATCAAATCTTTGCATTAAGTTTTGAAAAGTATGGGTATTAGGCTGGCGTCGATCAGGATACTTCATTTTGTAAATTCTTTGAGCAAGAAGGCAATTTTTTTGAGCCTCTCCTATTGTATAAATTATATCTATTAACTCATTCTTTGGAAAATTCATTTTACAATATAAGATGAATGCAAAAAAAAACCAAACTACACTACATAAAAACCAAAAGAAGCGATTGCGGTTATAAATTTGACACACAGAAAAATGTTCTTTTACATTGTTTTTGCCATGGCTACTATGATAATGAAAACTATTTCTGTAAAAAAGTATGGAAAATTATAAAAACTGAAATATCTCAAAAACTATTATAAATAGGTATAGGATATATTGAACAAAACTTTTAGGGTTTTTATTACTCTATTAAATAACATGAAAATATACAGGGTGTACCATTTAAAAAAAAAGATATTTATTCATTTAAACTTGTTCAAATTTGAGCCGATGTGTTCAACACCCTGTAGCTTTTATTGCAAATATTAGGTAAAAATTATGTTAACTTGTCCTTGGCCTCGCTAAATTCCAAATTTGAATATATTTGTCACAAAATTGAAAACGTTATTTAGGATTGAATTGATGCTTGAAAATGTGACTTTTTTTCTTTAAACTTAATTATCTCAGAAACTATAAAGTGTTGTTATAGTAAACCCTTAATAAAAAAGATTTAAAATTATAAGCTAAATCGAAAATACGATTCGTATATAGGGTGTTCTATTTAAAAAAATACAACTTTATGCTGTCCTAGTTTTTTGGCTCACCCTGTAGAGTCCTAAATATTTTTAAAATCTGCGTAAAAATAAACTGTATCAAACAATAAATATAGTTTCTTTGTAAATTTCACCGAAAAGGCACAAACCTACTTCATTCAATCGTTGACTCATCCTGTACATGTAATCAAACAAATATATTGCATTAACGATTTTTTTTATTTTCTTTGCTACTTTATTGGAAAAATTGTTCAGTTTAAAAACATTCTATTGATGGTAATGCATGTTAAGATTACCCTTGACACTTATCCCTTTTAATTACATAACCAAGGTAGGCTTTCTTTGACAGATTTATCCAAAAATATTAAAGGAGGTAGGACCTTTTTAGTTTATATCGCCATAAAATTGTCTGATTTTATATATTTTTTTAAGAAAACATTTAAATGACCCAAAAGTAATAAAACTGAATCTACGCGTACGTTTGAGAATTGATTTATTTTTTCCTTAGAAAGGTAACGGTCTTTGGATGGTAACATAAGATATATACGTTCTCACGTTCCATGGCTAAAATTCATCTACAGAGGAATTATTTAATTCCTCCTTTTATGTCGCACAATATTTCATAAGATTAATGTTTGTTCCAATACAGCTTCTTTCAGGGGCGGATCCAGCCGCTCTATTTTATTTGGGGTGGGGGTGGGGGGACGATGACATCACAAAAGTACAGTAGCAAGCGAAAATAAGTTGTCGACGGGAGGGAAGACGCCAGCAACATTCTCATTTCTAATATAAAACGCAGGGTCGGTCGGGTATATTTTTCTGAATTCGATGCTCTTGGGGGGGGGGGGGGGGGATCGCAAGAAAACACAAGTTATCGACAGGGGGTAGATGCCAACAACATACACATTCCTAATATGAGAGGCAGAATCGGGGGTATTTTCCTAAACTCAAAGCTTTTGGGGAGGACGATCGCAAGAAAAAACAAGTTGTCGACGGGAGGGGGGAGATGCCAGCAACATACACATTCCTAGTGTAAGGGGTAAAATCGGGTTTATTTTCTTCAACGTGGGGGGGGTAACTCCCCCTGGATTCGCGCCTGACTTCATTATAATATTTAATTGCTTGCATACTGTTGTTTTAAATAGAAGAAGAAGCAAACGCGAATCATTATCATTCGCATATTTTAATACAAATACCTGGATTCACCATAATTTTTACATTGGGTGAGAAATTTTTATCTTGAAGAGAGCGGGAGACAAGAAATATGAAATAAATGTCAACATTTTTAAAAAAGTGATGTCATCCGCCTACTAGATGATTAACATCAGCACGTATATAAATATACGGCGTTAATTTAAAATTATTTTCAAGCAGTTGTGACAGTAATAAAGATTCGACAATGTTATCTATGAGTGTATAATATCTACTAAATTTTTCAGCCCGTTTTATAATGTTGGTCATTGGAAATCTGTGCAACTGGGGCCTCGCAGCGTACGCACTCGTTTACCACCCGAAGAACTTTGCGGTCTTCCTCCTCTTGGTCTTCATGTCAAACACGCTGTTATATTTCTTCTTTTACATTTTTATGAAGGTAAGTGAAAACGAACATATCTCATTCTCTCTTCAACGCGTTTCGAACACCATTCGATCATCATCGGTACTGTTATCAAAATGTGATTCTGGACCGATTTTTAAGTAAGTTTACAAGAATATTTAAATTGATGCACATCTGGATAGACCACAAGAATTGTATTTTATGGATTATGATGGTGATGATTGTAAGGTGGATGATAAACGGGCTACGGGAATTCGAAATAGATTAATTTTGTAATTTTGATTATTTTCGTATAATAATTTTTTGTGTGTTATTTTTTAGTATTTACACAAGGAGAAAGTGAAAATAGTGACGTGGATCTTCCTCTCTATATCTACTTTGTGTGCAATTTCTGCAATGTATTTTTTCCTGCAAAAGGCTATATCTTGGTCGGTAAGTAACAAAAAATTATACCGTATACGATCAATCAATTATATATAGGGTGTTTCCCTTAATTTATATTCCCTTAGTTGTTAGCTAACACTTTATAAAGTATAACTAAAAAAATGCTGGATTTTGTCAAATTTTACTACTGGCAACTTCTTTGGTCGTCTGTAAAATACTGACTTTACAAAAAGTGCAGTAAACAATTTTTAGAATAATATTTCCTAGCTGATACAGGTGTTTCATAAAACCGGTGACTTTACTTAAATATCAAAAACGCTTTTCTCAGATGTCATAAACAAGTCTCGAGACACAGACGCTGGTGAACCATGTCCTGTTATTTTCCATAGAAAGCTGATGTATGTAGCATGGGAACAGACAAATTGCGTCCTAACGAATATATCAATAATTTTATTCAATCTACACTTGTAGTTGAAGTGAAATATAGTTCATTGTAAACATAAAGTTAAATGTTAAGTTCAAGTACATTAAAATTCAAAAGAGCCCAAGTTAAAATAAAAAATTATTGCTAATCGTACTACTGCAAGTAAAGATTTTTTTAAAAAGTCTTGCGACTCGACCACAATCCAACGTATATACATACATATATATATATATATATATATATATATATATATATATATATATATATATATATATATATATATATATATATATATATATATATACAGGGTGTCCAAGATAAGGATCCTAAGCATGGGGATCTCGGAAACAGTTGGAGATACGAGGTCGGTTAAATTAGAGAAAAGTTGCGCAATTTAGTGCTAAATTAAACGCAGTTAAAAAAATTTAAAAATTTCAAACACTTCCGGAGATTTCCGGAAAAAAACGAAATTTGGCAAAACCGTTTTTAATTTTTGCAGGCTTTATTTAAAGAGATATCAGAAAATAAAAGGTAGATTCTCATTGCCACTTTTTATTTTTTATAATATGGTCTAAACAAAATTTAAATCCGACGTTTCGTTTCTGAGATACCATCATGAACTTTCATTTTTTATATGGAACAAAAAAAAGTATGCCATGTATTTGATAGCATTTTTTATTACAAATTCAACGATGTATCACCCTTGCATATCGAATACGTAGTTCAAGTACTTTCCATAAGAGCTCCATGAGAGCGAGAGAGAAAGGTATATCAGTTTTATAAAAGCCAATGAACTACACACTTGATATGCAAGTGTGATACACCGTTGAATTTGTAATAAAAAATGCTATCAAATACATGGGATACTTTTTTTTGTTCCATATAAAAAATGAAAGTTCATGATGGTATCTCGGAAACGAAACGTCGGATTTAAATTTTGTTTAGACCAAATTATAAAAAATAAAAAGTGGCAAGAAGAATCTACCTTTTATTTTTTGATATCTCTTTAAATAAAGCCTACAAAAATTAAAAACGATTTTGCCAAAATTCGGTTTTTTCCGGAAATCTCCGGAAGTATTTTGAATTTTTAAAATTTTTAAATTGCGTTTAATTTAGCACTAAATTGCGCAACTTTTCTCTAATTTAACAGACCTCGTATCTCCAACTGTTTCCGAGATCCCCATGGTTAGGATCCTTATCTTGGACACCCTGTATATATAGTTCTACTTCCTTACAATTATTTTTCCTAACCCGATTGCTTTCTCTATTAATCTGAAATTTGCCTAAACTCTTACACTACAAAATACAGTTTAAAGTTAATTTTATTTTTAACTTGACCATTATGCTGTTAATTCTGCTATACTATGCCAAGATTTTTTTTTTATTTAGTTGCAGAATTTGCTGTTACATTTTTTTCGATAGATATCGTTTTTCCTGCCTACTATTCGAGTGGAATTCTTACTTTTATCCTCTATTATGACAGTTTTATTGAAATTATGTTGGAAAATTCCGTAGACTTTATTTACATTTTGATAGGGTTAGGTTATATGTCACTGTAGAGTGTGTCGCTTCGACTTGACGTAAAGGCAATTTCACCCAACACTAACTGAGATTAGGCAGTTTTATGTTGGGTTGCTATTTCTGTTTTGTAACTTATTCATTGTCGATAATGGCTGGCAGAAAATATATATTTATTAATTTAAAAATAAAAATATGCCATGGATGCCTATTTTATTTAGAACCGAAAATGCTAATGATTAATTAATTAACAAATCTGTGTAAGCCCACTATTGTTGCTCCGGGTCATTGTTGTGCTGGTATTTCTGTCGAGGTGCTGCTCCTTTAAAATTATTTTTGCAACTTGGAAAGAAGAAGCGTGCTACGCAAGTTTGTGGCTTAAATATAAAATGGAGGTCAATTGTCTGCATTTTCAATTTTTCCTGTTAGAATCGGCTATAGAAGACTGAAGCCTCCCATTCGATTTGATTTGAATTGTCCCGGTAACTGTGTAGTGTTGTTGGGTTTTAGTATATTTTTGCTTACTTAGCGATTTTTTAATGTTTTACCAAGATAAATCTGGAAACAGGGATTTTGACAGTCTTCACACGTCTTTAACAAGGAATTTATTTAGTCCTCAAGATAATGGGTCCACCCTACTGCTTGTATTACTACTGGTATCCACCTTACTGGTTAGTCCATCCTACTGGTTAAAACATTACTGATAGTAGGCTGGCCTACTGGTACTGTTATTATTGCAGACCTACGGGTGCTACTATTATCGAAGACCATTTAATGGCAGTTACACCTTTAGACAGGCAACCTTCTTGTATTATTAAATTGTAAAAAGAAAACGACCTTTTGATTTAATGTATTCTTTCTATAAGGCGTTGCGCAGTAATACTATGATCATAGTATAAACAGAATTACCTTATGTTTTTGTTCGAACACCAATAGACTACAGGTTGCGTCATTTAAGTGTTATTGATTAAATACGTTATTTTTTTTTATGTTGGGAATTTGTTAAATTTAAATTCCTGGTTATTTCTTTTACCTGTTGTTAATTTGTTAGAGCTTTCCTTTTTTGTTGTTCATATAATAAGATATCTACCTTACGTTACAACTCCACTTTAATTTTAATTAAAGAGTTTTACTGTTATTCTCTCTACAGAGTTTTATTTGTTCCACATGCTGCTTGCGTTTGCATTTTTTTTGTGCTTGCTAATCTTTAGGGAGTAAAGTTGAAAACTAGTTCCTAACACCATCGTGCCACTGCATCAGCCTTGCTTTTGATGCAGTGGCGCCCTAAATAACCCACCCACCCCTACTCTCCAGCATAGGAGTAAGTTCGGCGTTTTTGCTTGCTGGTGCTACTATTAGCTATCGACTGTACTCTGTTGATTTGTTACAGTTAATTAACTTTTGTTTTCACTTCATTGTGAGGAGTTGCGCCCCTAAATACCAGTGTAGCAATATATATATATATATATATATATATATATATATATATATATATATATATATATATATATATATATATATATATATATATATATATATATATATATATATATATATATATAATGTATGAATGTATTTCGAGCATTTAATAACTGTTAATGTATGTATTTGTCTCCATAGAGAACTCCAGCTCAATCACGCACATTCAACATGGAATGCAAGCTTCTCCGTTTCTACGACTTCCACGACATCTGGCACTTCCTCAGCGCAATCGGCATGTTCTTCACCTTTATGGTCTTGCTGACATTGGACGACGACTTGTCTCACACGCATCATAGCCAAATTCCGGTATTTTAGGAGAGGACTTGAAAAAGCCATTAAAAGTAAAAAAGAGAGTTGTTAAACATGTTTATTAAGGATAGGAATTGTTTGGATGGTTGTAATTTCTCAAATATTATATGCTGTATTTGGGTAAACTACATACAGTGAGTGGCTAAACTTTCGAATTTAACTGTCTGTTGAGATTTAAATTCGAAGGAAACGCCCGTAAATATGGACGCATTTTTTTAAAAGAAAAATGCCAGAGTGAGATAATTTTCTGTAGTATTAGGACCGTCCAATTTTCTTTTCATTCAAAGAAAAATGTAATGTATTATTAATGGAAATTATTTTGAATTATAGTTAATCTTTAGAACGTTGGACTGAAATAGGATTCCACATTTAGTTAAGTGATCTCAAACCAATTTTAAAAAATTATTTATACGTTCGTAATCAAGGTATACAAAATTTAATATTCTATATTTTGCTCTCTCTAAATGTCTTGATTCATTACGGTTAGTTGCACATTTTTATATAAGATATGTCCAGAAACAATATCAAGAAATGTAGGGAGATGATTCGATATATGGCAAAATAAAGTTAGCAAGTCGTGTAAAATAATCTCATTTGTTTCCTAGTTACTGATAATTTGTTTTAAATGTTAATTCGTATTTAAGTTATTTCTGAATGGATCAAATTGATATTTAGTTCGAAGGATGTGTTTACTGCATACTCTCATTTGCAGGTGAAACTGTTTCCCCAGATCGTCATTAGGGGACGCTTTACTAAAAAATCAAAGTTTACTTCTTGCATATCCTTCACATTTCGTTTTCGTCTTTGAAGTGATGATTCGGGCGCGAATGCGCTATTATTACGGTTAGTTGCATATTTTTATATACGATATGTCCAGAAACAATATCAAGAAATGTAGGGAGATGATTCGATATATGGCAAAATAAAGTTAGCAAGTCGTGTAAAATAATCTCATTTGCTTCCTAGTTACTGGTAATTTGTTTTAAATGTTAATTCGTTTTTAAGTTATTTCTGAATGGATCAAGTTGATATTTAGTTTGAAGAATGTGTTTACTGCATACTCTCATTTGCAGGTGAAACTGTTTCCCCAGATCATCACTAGGGGACGCTTTACTAAAAAATCAAAGTTTACTTCTTGCATATCCTTCACATTTCGTTTTCGTCTTTGAAGTGATGATTCGGGCGTGAATGCGCTATTATTACGGTTAGTTGCATATTTTTATATACGATATGTCCAGAAACAATATCAAGAAATGTAGGGAGATGATTCGATATATGGCAAAATAAAGTTAGCAAGTCGTGTAAAATAATCTCATTTGCTTCCTAGTTACTGGTAATTTGTTTTAAATGTTAATTCGTTTTTAAGTTATTTCTGAATGGATCAAGTTGATATTTAGTTTGAAGAATGTGTTTACTGCATACTCTCATTTGCAGGTGAAACTGTTTCCCCAGATCGTCACTAGGGGACGCTTTACTAAAAAATCAAAGTTTACTTCTTGCATATCCTTCACATTTCGTTTTCGTCTTTGAAGTGATGATTCGGGCGTGAATGCGCTATTATTACGGTTAGTTGCATATTTTTATATACGATATGTCCAGTTTACTTCTTGCATATCCTTCACATTTCAGTTTCGTTTGAGGACATAAGTCGGACTGAGGGCTGATTGTATGGTGCAGTAGGAGTCTTATTGAGCAATTTGGGAAGATCGTACTTTGTTATGTACTCGGTAAGCGAGAGGGGAAATTTTTCTTAAGTCTTGAATCTTTAGGAAGGTTGCCGATTGTCACTGGTTGACCTGCCCGTCTGATGAGTTCAGAAGAACGAAACAATTAACTTACCGTGTCTAGCCAAGCTCGTGTTATGCGAAAGCTAGCTAGGTTGTAAGGCGTGAGCCAACAACTTCTTCGTAAAGTGATGTTACGCGGGAGTATCTGTCTTTGTTCGACGTTAGGCTTGGAGTTCAATTTTTCACAGCACTCACCTTTCTCGCGTGGCATCTCTCAACTAATGAAATTGAGCGTTTACACTTGAGGGAACAGTCTTGTCTAACTCCAAAAGTGTGATATGTTAACGGCTACCGGCCTATTGCCACACACCAGGTCTCACCTCAATTCGGCGGAAAGCACCGATCACCAAGTCAGTTTTTGTTTTGTTCGGCATAAGAGCGACAGAGGTTAGACTAAAGCAGTTAAACAGTTCAGGATTTACCATCCTCTCGGCTTAAATGCGAGGAAAAGAGCGATAGCTCGATTCCCGGTCTAGTTTCGTCTTCAATTCAACTCTTCAGACGTGGAAGTTCAAACACGTAACTAGGAGTAAGTTCAAGGTATATTTAGAGTGGTTAGTCATCACTTGTAACACGACAGCGCGGAAAACGCAGCTCCGTTTGCTGGTTGAGGCATCTACAGGGTGCGCCATCTTTTATGTCTGTTTGTAAACATTTAATAACTTTGAAAAAAGAAAACCGATTTCTAAATATGAGGTATTTTTATTAAATTTGATCCTTTACAATTTATTGGGACTAGTTTTTGAATACATCGATCAAGTGGCCACCTTTATTGACCGAAGCAAAATGTGCCTTTTTGCTACGTTTTCCATTACCTTTTCGAGCATCTCGGGTGATATAGCAGTGATTTCGGCACGAATATTTGCCTTGAGCTCTTCAATGATCTGAGGCTTGCTGGCGTACACTTTGCTTTTTAAATAACCCCACAAAAAGAAGTCCGGAGCGGTCAAATCTGGCGATCTAGGTGGCCAATCAATGTCGCCTCTTTTTGACATCAGACGCCGTTGCAGAAACTGGATTGTTTGATTTGCAGTGTGGCATGGCGTACCGTTTTGTTGAAACCAGTAACCATCAAGACCTTTTTCACGCATTTGTGGGCAAACATAATGAGCCAACAGCCACCGATATCGATTTCCATCGACTGTTTCGTGTCCTTTGAAAAAAAAAAATGGGCCAATGATGGTTTTGGCGCAAACGCCGGCCCAAACAGTCACTTTTCGGTCATGCAATGGCGTTTCGTGGATCTCGTGTAGGTTCTCCGGCCCCCAAACGCGGCAATTTTGCTTATTAACGCCACCAGAGAATGTGAAATGGGCCTCGTCGGTCATCAAAATTTGCTTCCAAAAATCAGGTTCAGTGTCAACCATTCGGGCGACTGTTTGGCCGTATTTCAAGCGACGTGGACGGTCTGTCGTCAATATTCTTTGTGTTAACTGCACTTTATATGGAAACAAATGCAAATCATCCTTCAAAATGCGTCGCAAACTGGTTCCACTGACGTCAAACTTCTTAGCGCGGTGACGATACGACACTTTTGGGTTCTGGGCATCGCTCTTTCTTTGACCGCTTCAGCCAGTTCATTGAAACGTCTTTTTTCAATGTACATTGTCACTATTTCGGCGCGTTGTTTCGGTGTAAAGCGATTCATCGTTAAAATTGTACTGAATTGACGTTTCGAAAAAACGTATAACCAAATCAGTCGGTTGGTAAATGTCAAAGTTATTCAATGTTTACATACCGACATAAAAGATGGCGCACCCTGTACTATCTGCTGCTTGTCAACGCAAGGTCGGTTACTGACATAAACTTGGAAGATTGCCAATTGTCACAGGTTGACACTGCCCTCCTGATGAGTTCAGAATAACAAAACAGTTAACTCCACCGTGTCTAGTTTCGACAGGCTTTCGCATAGCAGAAGGTTGGCTAGACACGGTGAGTTAATTGTTTCGTTGTTCTGAACTCATCAGAAGGGCAGTGTCAATCCGTGACAATTGGCAATCTTCCAAGTTTATGTCAGTAACCGACCTTGCGTTGACAAGCAGCAGATAATAGCTGGCTCAACGAGCAAACGAAACTGCTCATTCCGCGCTGTCGTGTTACAAGTGGCGACTGGCCACTCAAAATATACCTTAAATTGAATATTTATAATCTTAATTTTGCGCATCTCATATATTATATTAATATGAAATATAATTCGGTTTTGTAATTATCGAGACTTTCTGATATACTTACTTATTGTTCGAAACCAGGGGCGGATTCAGCCTCTCTCTTTAAGGGGGGAGGGCAATATCACAAGAGGGAAAAAAGATCAAAATAACCCCTTCAAGACAGTACTGCATGACAAATGAAAACGAATCGTCAGCGGAGGGGGGGGGGGGGAGTATCAGTGATATCCACGTTCTTAATGCAGTAGACAGGCAAATCTATTTTTCTGAATTCGAAGCTCTTAGGGGGAGGGGGGGAGATCACCTCCACCCCTTCGCCTCGCCTCCTTTTGGTCCGCGCCACTCTGAGACTCGATCCATTCAGAAATAAATTATATATGAATTAAAAGCAAAATAAACTACCTGTAATTGGAAACCATTGACATTGCGACATTTTTTACAAGATGACCTTCGTAAGTTTCCTCGTGTTGTTTCTGGATATCTTTAGTATACAACTTAAACCACGCATAATTTCCGGAGTCAATTAATTCCTAAGAAATATTTCAAAATTAGGATTGTTAATTCCCTTTTTCTTGGGAAATCGAATCATAGATTTTACTTTTATTTGATTTTCTTCGGACTTATCTTAAATAGAATGAAAAATAATACAGTACGTGTTTCAATTAATCCAGATTTATACATAAAACATATGTGAGACCGTATTTCTCATTAAATAAGGACGTGTTGGAAGTCTCGATACTTTGAATTCGCCATGTTTTCACTACATCTAAGCATTTCAGCTAACTGGCAACCAATTTTGAAGGACCCAAGATTTCGCATTATTTATCGTTGTCAAATCGAAATGCTGAATTGTAGTGGAACGTTGTAAAGTTACGGTATCAACCAGGGGCGGACCCAGTCTTTCCTTTGGGGGGAAGGGGCGATATCACAAGATCAAAGAAAAGATCCAAATTGCCCTCCAACCATTCATATACAAGACAGTACGGGGGAGGGGGTATCAGCAAGATTTACGTTTTTAATGCAACAGACAGACGAGTCTATTTTTCTGAATTTTGAAGCATTTGAGAGGGGAGTGATCGCTCCTCCTCCCCCTTCTTGGATTGGAACAGAGTTACAATGATGAAATGAAGAGTTCCCTGTCTTAATAGGAAAAATACAAAAATTATAACTTAAATTTGCTTTATTTTTCTAAATAATCTCATTTTGAAAATGCGCCTCTGGTGCTCCAATACTTGGTACTCGGAACCCCTTTGTAGAGATTTGTCGCAGCGATCACTTCGAATCAGAACCATACTTTTTCGCTACAAGTTTGTGAAAAGGTTGAAGTAGTCCGAAGAGGCTAAATCTGGTAAATAGGGTGCATACGGTACAAGTTCAAACTTCAGTTCGTGAATTAGAGCTATCATCATGATAGCTTTGTAGTTGAGAGCATTATCCTGATGAAAAAGAACTTTTCCTTCATTCTGGTTCCAACTGAATCAGAATTCGACATTAATCATATTGCCCTTTTTAAGAGAAATTTTTCATTTCATCATCGTAATATATATATATATATATATATATATATATATATATATATATATATATATATATATATATATATATGTTAGAATAGTGAGATTATAATCAAAATTTTTATATATATGAGGCTTTATTCTGCACTGGCAAACCTTAAGTACGAGGAGAGGATAAAAAATTTACGGAATGCGGCCCTTATACGGTGAAATTAAACCCAAAATTATTTTTCGTTTTCAGTATATTCCCCCTTAATCCTAATACAATTTTCAGATTTGTCAATAAATTTATTTATACCATTAAAAAAAATAATTCCTATTTTTCGGTCGAATAGACAGAAATTGCTTCGTTCATTTCTGGAAACTTTTTTCATTTTTGTAAATTAATAATAATCACTTGGAACCAATTCTGGACTATAGGGAGGATGATCCAAGATTTGAAAACCAACTTCTTGAACAGCAGCCATTGCAACTGAAGAGGTATAGACGGGTGCGTTGTGCAGAAGCAGTACACCTTTGGTCAGTTTTCCTCCCCTTTTCTCTCTTACAGTATCTCTTAAACGTTCTAGTAGACCTGCAAAGTATTCTCTTGTAATAGAAACGCCTTTGTAGTCAGTTAGCAGTATTCCTTCTGAATTCCAGAAAACTGTAGTCCTGAGTTTTTCAATCGACTGCGACACCTTGGACTTCCAAGGGAGTAGTGTGCCACTGCATGGACTTTTTCATCCTTGTTCAAAAGCACGTGGCAACTCAACACTCCTTTTGGTGCGGCGTGAACATTCTCGGCATCAATCTTACTCACACCTTTGACATTCCAGGATATTCAAAATGGTAGTAGGTGATGCGCATTTCTGCGAGTTGCTTCTTGAGACTGACATCCTCTAGTACTAACTTTTCTACTTTTCGGCAGTAGTCGTCTCAGTGGAGAGTTCCGGCCTGGGATCGTCTTCAAGGGAATCTCTCCCTTGTTTGAATAGGTTGTGCCACTTGTAAACCATGTTTTTTTTCAGGATAACAGTAGCCGTAAGCAGAAGACATCTCTTCAGAATGGTTCGAGGAGGTTTTTCTTGCTTTGTCAGGAACTTTATGACTGTACGAAACTCGATTTTTTTCCATAGTTGAATTTTTTTTCTAAACCGATTTGTTTAACTGACAATACCTCTGCGAGTAATGACCCGATTTTAACACAACTTGATTTATAGAGTACTAATGAGCTACTCAATTTGCGCATGTAAAAATGAGTGACGCATCCTCCCTTCAACCCCTTCATTCCGCGAACTTTTTGTCCCACCCTCGTATGGTAGAGCGCTCTTTAAGGCATTAAGAAATGTAACTCGCTCGTAGAAAGTTATAATGCCGCTATCTCGCGCTTAAGGCGTTCTCTGTTTTATGCGAAAGAGCCCTGCGAACGGTTGTTTAAAATGACTTTAGCTTAATAGTTTTATAAATGATTATATACTTTAGGATTGAAATTATTAGAAAACCTTGAAAATTTTGTTTACTTGTTATTCTATTTGTTTTTATTTAAGACAAAAACATTTTTTACTTCCCTCCCCTTGTTTGTTATCGAGTCAATTTAAAAGGGGACCTTGTCCGAACTGTTTTTTTCAGTAGAATAGTTTTTGAATTTATATTAATATTATATAATATTTTCATATGGTTATGACCGTATTTTTATACTTGTTACCTTTAAATGTGTCTAATGTTATGTTCAAAACCAAAAATTGACAAAAACACTTGTATTCGATTTAGAATTTAAGTACATGTATTTTAATATATAGCCTCAATTTTGTGATATAAGCTAAAGCTGATGGTGATGCCTATGCCTGGTGTGTCTATGCTCAACCCAGTTTAAAATAAAAATATACACCGATTATTATTCAGCTATTTGAAAAGCCTATTCTTTACCTTATGGTTAAGCCCACTTGTATAGGTAACATTTGGTTTGGTCAAAGTATTGAATAAACTTGGAAAAGACGTATTATGTCATTAGCGACAGGCCTGAGCGATTCTGGTTTATATAAATTTTAACAACTGGTATCACGTTGATATAAACGTCAGGACCGGACTTTAAATAATGCCATTTATTACAAATTATTCCATTTGAAGGTATTAAATAGATAGCGTAAAATATTAAAACGTAGGTAAAGCCAACTTTTTTTTTGTACTTATTTACGCTCAAAATTATTAATGAGTTCAAGAAACTACAGTAAAATAATAATTTCGGCAACTTTGGGCTAATAAGACATTCCCTATCTAGGGACATTTCGAACTCCCTATATCACGTGATCGATGTCATTTTCACGTCATGTGTCTGTCGAGTCGACGAGTGCTTTCGAGTACTTTGAGTATAGCTAAGCTTAATTTTAAATGTTGTTCTTTATTGAGTAAACTCGGAAGTTAATCGTTGATCTAACGTTTGAAGGCAGTGGTATTTAAATTCTTTTAAACGGCAATCGTTGCAACCTTCGAGCATGTACTACTGGAGGTAGCATGTGATCAATGTTGCCAGTCTTATCGTTTTAGCTGTAGAGCTACCATTTTTCAATCAGAGCTACCGTTCTACAAGTATTCATAAGTGGATTACCGTTTCTTCACTAACAGTTTTGGATATAATTTATTACATCTTATTTAAAGTAATGGTAATTATTGGAAACGGTGGAAACACCGAATTTTTTGATGATTTTTTTCATATCTTGTATTTTCGGTTCGTAGAACACGTGTTGGTTTTTTTCCGATCACTACTTTTAAATTTTGGGCATTTCTAGCAAAATAAATAAACACTGCACAACATTTAATCCTTTTTTTTAATTATATTTACATAAATAACCGCGGAAAATGCGAATTTCCCATAAAACGTAAGAAAATCGTTGGCTTGTCACAAATGTATCAAAATACTGTTTCTGAGTATGCATGGTTGCATACGCTACGCCACATGTGAAGCGATATTGCCACGTTGACGTAGATTTCAAATTTTATTAGGATGGAAAACTTTGTGGTTCAAATGCAATTAATTGTGGTCATTCCAGTATTGTTGCGTAAAATGGGGGTAAACGTGCAGAATCGGGATGTCAATCAATCATAAACATATCGTTCGGTAAGCTACGTTGATCTAAAAACGAAAATCATAACCAAACTAACTTGAACTAACCTGGAGAGTTTTCCGAATTTTTCGGTGATTTTTTACATACCTCCAATTTTCGGGTTGTAGAACACATATGTTTGCCGAACGAACTATTTATATTTGGCATCCCGATTCTGCACGTTTACCCACATTTTACCACCAAGTTTTCCATCCCAATAAAATTTAAAATCCAGGTCAACTTGGCAACATCGCATCACATGTTGCGTATCGTATGCAACCATGCATACCCAGAAACAGTATCAAACAACAAGCCAACGGTTTTTTAATGTTTTATGAAAAATTCGCATATTTCCGTGATTATTTATGTAAATTTTGTTAAAAAAAAATGATTAAATATTGTGGTTGTGTTTGTGAATGTTACCAATAATGCCCAAAATTTAAAGGTAGTGATCCAAAAATACAAGTTATACGAGTGAAGATGTTTTTTTTTCTGAAAAATCACGCGAGATGGGCGAAAAATAACAACATATATAAATAGAAGGTATGTAAAAAAATCATCGGAAAATTCGGTGTTTCCACCGTTTTCAATAATTACCAAAGTAATTACGAAAAACCTCCGGAGGGCGATTTTTAAGAGCAAGAGAGATAGCATGACTCTCGTATTTGCTCTCTCTCTCTCTTATCGTGTAACACACGCGGACAATTACTTTCAACCTCCAGTAGTGTATGCTCGAAAGTTTTAACTTAAGTTGCAGTGGATTCTACTTTTATTTTATCAAAATTTCTCTTTGTGTGACTTTGTATCACTTAATAGTTTGAAATGACCAAATCACAAAAAGACAGAGATATGTCACTTTGTACAGGTGACAAGTTGCTTTCGAGCATTCACTACTGGAAGCAATAAACAATGCTGCAAGCGAATGCTATGCATGCTATTTCTCTCGCTCCAAACCGTGATTGGCTAGCACGTGCTTGAAAATTATGAGAGCGAGAGAGATAGCGCGACCCCATATTGGCCCTCTCTTTCTATTTCTTTGCCATGTAACGCGCCCGTTGCATTTTATGTTGCCTCCAGTAGTATATGCTCGAAGCAAATTACAAATGCAAATGATTTGTCCGCTGATTTTTACTTCTCACACCTCCGCCTCACTTATGCCGTCGATCGCTTGCGAGTTAAAGGAAACACAGCTACTTTCCAAGTCACCTATACAAGTAGGACTTTCCTAATATAAGCAACTGTAGTGACTTATTTTTACCATTTCTTGCTGTACTTAATTTTATTTATAATGAAAAAAACTATCAATAAAATTTTACAAGCTTTATTCGGTGTTTTATTTACAATCTAGAGACAATTTGAAATGCCTCGTTGAGTTTGTGGGCTCTACATACACTATTCGTCAATGTATATTTTCAAATTTTATATTAGGAGCGCAGAAATACGATGTAATAGATACATAATATGTATTAAGACTATGACGAAGGCGCAAGGTAGAACTTTTTGCGTGTGGCGAATGCGCCGATTAAAAAGGTTACTTAAAAATACACGATCTGCAAATAGGTATACCATTAGTGATAGGATAACTTATGGTGGATGCGCCAGATTAAAATATTTTTGTTATGTAATATTTATAATACTACCACAAATATATTTCGTCTGGCGCATCCACCACGGTCAAATATTACTCCAAATACAAGTAGAAGTTATGGTGAATGCGCTAGATTAAAATATTTGTGAATGAGCAGAATATATATATATATATATATATATATATATATATATATATATATATATATATATATAACGATGTTACGACATTAATTACAAGCTGATTTTCGACCACTAAAAATTTAAAAAATTTTAAGGCGTGTTTCGTCCTGACACCGGTGGCGGACTGGCCAATGGGTTCCACCGATGCTTCGCCAGATACCCTTGTTTACGTAACTTTTCTGTTTTCGGATGTTGTATTTAAAGTCATTCCTTGACGGGATCTATAGGTACGATGTTCCACCTTAGGCAGTCGTTCATACACAACTTCTATATAAAACATAAGTTCCGAAGCATATCGGTAGAATATTAAAAATCTGCCGATTTCGATGTCAGACTGAAAAATATTGCCGGTCAAACGACCGAACAAATGAATCACCGGAGTAACGCGAAATTTAAAAAAAAAATCAAAATTTCAGTAAGAAATAAAGATATTTACCTGCCGCATTTAAATGGTTGTTTATCCGTTTCAGGCAGAGAAAGGAAAAAATATATACAAACAGTTTATTTTCTGCAAATACCACTCTGGTCCTCTTTCCGTACGCGTTTCAATCACCTTATGGTCTCGTCAATGGAACCGTATCGAACTGAGAGCAACACTCGAAACTGGCGATATTTTTCATTCTGACATCAAAGTCGGCAGGTTTTTAATATCCTACTGACATGTTTCGGAACTTATATTTTATATAGCAGTTGTTTCCTGCGAACGTTGTTGTCGGTTCAATACAGTTCGGTTGACGATACCATAATGTGGTCGAAACACGTATGGTGAGAGGACCAGAACGGAAATCTTGTTTTTTTTTTGAAAGGTATATTGCTCCTGGTAAGCATTTGTACGATTCCTTTAATAACCAAATCAGATTTTATTAAAGTGCTGTTTTAAAATATCCATTTTCGTCAGTACCCTTTAAAAGTCATTAGACAAGCTGTTCCGATCAATTTTTCTCTATTTTTTTTTTAAAGAATGAATTTTTTCTAAATTTTCCATTCGTTATTTACGCCACTATTTAAAAGCATAATACCTTTTCTCGTTTTCGTGTTCCTAATAATAAATCTAAGTTTGTATTTTTTAGGTTAAAAATTTTATTAGTACATAAATGCGTGGAAGGACGTTGCTTCTGATACAAATAAATATTATGGCGAATGCGCCAGTTAATAATTTCTCTCTTATCACCAGTATCGGAAAAAAATAACTCTTCATGTTTTCGTGTTCTATATTACTTCTGATATGTGAAGTTATGGAGAACGCGCCAGGTAAAATTATTTATTTCTTGACAAGTGGTGAATGCGCCAATTAAAAGTTTTTAAAAACTACGTGTTTATTTCTATAATTTTGAAGTCGAACTAAACTAGTTCGAACTTTATATTAGGAGTGCAAGAATGCAACATTGCCAGATAATGTTAACTCTCAGGGATAGTCACGTAAAATAAAACAAGTTTTGAATAAAAAAATATAAGCTTTATTACTAACAATTAAGGTATGATTTAGCAAAATAGCCCTTTGCTCCTGCTTCGAGATAAATTAATAGCAATTTACAATGACTGTTTTAATTTGTGACCAAGGCTGGCCCTAGGAGATAACAAATTGCTCATTGCGGCAACATTTGATTATTTAAGGGAAAAAATCCTAAAGCCGACCCTGTTGTAATTGCAATTTTTATTAAAATCAGCGGTAAAGAAGACTTAACCAGGTCTGTTATTTGTCGCCTTTTCACGTTAATGCCATTTATGTGAATTCCATCTGGTTTTCTCCTCATACGTCTTCGACTATCTAATAGTCCAATCATTAGGATTTAATTGATTTAAAAGCGAAATTAAAAAAAAAAAATAATTGCCTATTTAAAAGTTCCATTTCGTGCTGTTTTTAAAGGAAATTATAGCTGCACATGCTACTAGGCTATAAAATATCCATAAACAGTCAAACGACATCTATGCACACACTGAAAAAGTGAGAAGTTATATTTTTATTTATTGTTCAAACATCTCATTTTTCCAGTGTATACATCCATGTCGCTAGACTGTAATATCCCACCGAGACATTATGGAATGAGAATTTTAAAACAAGCAATTATGTACAGCGAACTTATCTTTTAGTTCGATACAGGTCCTATAAAGAAGGAACCAGAGAGGAAATAATGGCGTTTACATTATCATTCAGTTAGGGCCGTGCGATATCTTCAAGTGTATCGATACAATACGATATATTGTATAAAACTATCGATACTTTAAATATCGATAGATTAACTATCATTCGTAATTTTAATCTTATTTTGTTTTGTATACAAATCAGCGGATTTTACCAGCTTGTATGGACCTTCCCTTTGAGACAATAAAATATTTCCATACAACACTTTTTGAAGGAAGCATGGTTAAAATAATAATCAACAACAGACCTAAATCGTAAAAAGGCCGTAAAAATATATAAGTTATACTCCGCAAATATGGATTATAGACTGCAAATTGGTGTGACTTGAGCATAAAGATACCCGAGTGTATCCCTATCCTCTTCTTTGTATATTGACATCTACGTACTGTAATACGAGTAAATATTGATCACTGATGTTACATGCATCGATACTTTGAAGTTTCGATATATCGCTCGTATCTAAATTAGGTCCAGCGCCACGAGTACAGTTTCTACAGCCCCTGGTGTACATAAATATGTAAAATACAGTCACAAAGAAATGTTTCATCATACCAGCTTAGGTGCTATAGATAAAACATGAACAAATACAATACAATAACACAATAAATAGATATTTGTGAGAAAACCTTCTTTAAATTTCACAGCCGAAAGTTACTATTAAAGAATTTTTTTATTACGAAAAGGTAATATATCACAATAACAATTTCCAATTCACACCGAGACCTCAGGAATGCGAAGCCAATGGTTTGGCCATCACATCACCAGGCCGCCTAACATAACAGTTTAAATAGAGATATTCTCAGAAAAACAAAACAATAAATCTACAAACTAATAAATAAATAAATATATACGATCACTTAAAATAATGTAACACAAAAAGCCTCACTCACCAAGAAATTCAAATGAGTTCGTAAATAATTTCAATAGAGACGTTTCATTCGTAAAATATAGACAGAAAATTAAAAATAATTTTATATTGTAACAAGGACTACCTGAATACGACCCTGTTCTTTATTGAAATACCATCTCGATTACTCATCATTGTTAGTCATGTGTCTAGCGAGATTCTAGACTTGTATTTTAGTAGGTTCTACAGGTGTAGTAGAGTTTGAGCTATGTGTATTAAACTAGTTAAGAAAAAATAGAAAATAAGTGACCAGAAGTGGTGATATAATTTAAACACTGTAAATAAGGAGATAAAATCGTAAAAATATTATCATTTTCGACGTTGCAGTTAAATTAAAAGCTTCTTCAGGGTTTGATTGATCATTTAAATGGCATAGCAAGTTAGGGTTAAGAAGCGCTTGCATTCCGGTCTGGAGGCCCTCAGGATTAATGGATTCTCGAGCATGTTAGAGCTTTGCATTAGAAAATAATGTGAGAGGCTGCTTCGTCCCCTTTTTATCCATCAAAATATCCAGCCACGAAGAGCAGTTTTTAAAATTGAAAGGTCTTATCTCAAATATAAAAACAATTTAGATATACTGAATAAACTCGATAATAAAACTTTTGACTTTAATGACCCACTAAGAAGACAAAAACTGTTTCGCCCTTTTGAGCCTTGAGGAAGCTTTAAAATAACGCGAAACGTCGAAAATAAATACACAAGGTTATTCTTTAACTTACTGTCCATATGCCACATTTTAAACATCACTACTAAAATCATAACGAAATAATTACAAATACAAGATTATGTTGAAGATCAAAATGGAAGGCATTTCTCAGATTTGCATCTTGTCTTTTTTTCTTCTTCCAGGTCAGTCCTGAAGCCAAAGTAGCCTTACTGTGCTCATCCTAGATTTACAACCACTCTGGATTAATTTGTGCAGGTCTACTAGGGAGTAAGTGTGTACTTCCTTCGGTTTCAGTTGACCCAAAGGTTTGTTGTCACCTTCTCTCTAGTGACTCACAGTCACATATAAAATGTCTGCAGCAGAGGTCTCTGTTATACAGGTTCATTTTAATCAGATGTACTTTAACGGTTATGTGTCCTGTCATATTTTCTTTGCTAGTTCTGGATTAGGGTTCCCAATAAATAACTTGCCGTGATTCTGGTTATCCAGTGATTTTTGTGCTCTTTTTGATCCAGTGTTTGACTACTTCCCGGGCTGCACACCGAAGCACCCCTAAAGACGGTTCTGGACCAATATATTGAGATGATAAGCCAGCTCTAGCTAGCTTGTCAGCTTTTTCCTGGTACCCATTTTAACATATTTTCCTTTGCCAGAGTTGTACGTTCACTCTGACATTTCCAGACCAATCTAGATAATAAATTTTGGCCATTAGAAGCCTACAGGGTTGCTTAGCTGTCAGAATAAATGTAGATTTGCTTTTCTTTCTAAGCTCTCCTTTTTATCTCATCTGCACATTGTAAAATTGCAAATTGTTACGAACGACTAGAAGAAAATTATCGATACACCCTCATATACAAATATTCCGATGTGATGAATCATCACCGAAAATATTATATCGATGAGTCATATTTCTAGATAGGCCTTAACTTTTACGTTCTGGGTTTATATAGGGAATTCCATAGGTATATAAATAGGGATAGAATAAGCGTAGTATAGTTGTATTTGAATAGTGAAGATATTAAGTAGTAATAATTCGATAGTTCTGATTTAGATGTGTTAAGAAGTAGTTAATATAAGTATTAGAAGTAAGTTAGTGGAAAGTGTTTTGTTTTATACTGCGGACCCAGTGAGCGAGACAAAATATGTAATCCATATATTCCAGCTACGGTACCCTCACTGGTTTTTGAACCGTCAGTGTACCAGATAATTGTACCACAAGATATTTCCGGTTTCGCTCTTTTACTCGCCATGCGACTTCTATTATGACCTCGAACGGTATATTGTAGAGGTAGCCCGAGGTAATATGGTCCGTGTTCACTTCCAACTCTGGACTCCAGATTGTATTCCTTATAGTTTTGTGTCCAATCCACGGCATTTGTGTTATTGGCGTTGAGTGGTATAGCTGATGGAGCCGCATTCTCACCTTTCCCTGAATCACTAAATATAGCGGAGGTAGATCCAGAATGCACTCCATTGGCGAAGTGAGGGTTGATTTCATGGCCCCCGTAATGTTCAAGTAGGCACTTTTTGTATGCTGGCTTTATTACAGTGCACGTTTGGAATTATTTATATATGTCTAAATCAATGTGAGACATAAATTGGCAGCAACAAAGACGAACTAAAAAAATTCCCTTGCTAGAAATTAGAATTTGGGAAACATAAAATCCAGTATCGAAGCAGTCTACACCAAAAATAATGGCAAAATCGTTTAACAAATCTAGTGTTGATATATCTGATCTTTAGTGATGCTTTATTATGCACGCTTATAAAAGTTAGTAAGGTACTGTAATTTATACACAATACAAGTTCGAGAAATCCCTTCCATAATAATTATTGTTTCAAGAAGTTCAACTTCAAAATACAATTATAGATAAGAAACAAAGAAAAGCGATATTGAATACTAAAAATTAAAGTGTAAATGCGACATATGAGTGTGTTAATTGATAAGAATCGACAGAGATGATCATATGAATTATACACTGACGAGCAAAAAATTTAGGTCACTTAAGATGTTGCAAATAATTTTAAGAGTAATTATAATAAGGGAACCCAACAATCCACCATGGGAGAGACGTCTAAATAACAAAGTAGAAGATCTGCAAAAAGATATAGGACAGCTGACGGAGTATATTAGGGGCATGAGAACAAGTAAACTTCAAAGACGAGTTGAAGAAATAATGAATCGAGCCTGGTATCATTCGCAACACGATCCAGCTCAACAATGCCTCGATACACTGAAACAGAAGCTCTCTGTTGTTGCTGAACGGCTAAAGAGATACAAGACCAGCAACAACCGAAAACGAGAAAATGCGCTGTTCCAACGATAAGAAAAGACTTTCTATCGTAAGCTAAACTCTCCACCTAATATGGCAGATAATAGATATCCCAATAGAGAGCAGGTAGAAGAGTTCTGAGAAAACCAACTTTCCACACCCGCCAATGGTAACATCGCAGCCGGCTGGATCAATGAAGAATACCAAATCTGCCAAGACTACCGCCAGATGCAGTTTAAGCCATTTAATACCGAGGAAATCTCCGGAATAATCGAGGAATTCCATAACTGAAAAGCTCCAGGTTTCGACTGGGTCCAGAACTATTGGCTTAAGAAATTGTGGCGTATGCACCATCAATTAGCTAATCTTACGCTTTCCTTAACCTAGCAAAAATGTCATTGTTCTTGACCAAAGGTATTACGTATCTCTTGCCAAAAGACCAATATAACACACATGACCCAGCTAAGTATAAGCCAATCACGTGCCTTCCCGCACTATATAAGGTTCTGCTTGACACAACGCATCTATGCACATTATGAATTTTTATTCATCACAACCCAACAGAAAGGATGCACCAGGCAGAGCAATGGGATGCAGGGAGCAATTGATTATTGACTGTAATATGTAACCGAGATTGTATCAATTGAAGAAACCTGTTTGCTGCTTATGTGGATTATAAGAGAATGCCTTCGAGTCAGTGCCACATGAGTGGCCCACAATTATATTGAGAATATATAAGGTTGATATTTATTTCGTTTCCTTTTTAGAACACATTATATTAACCTGGAGAACTAGGATTCAAGTGCCATCTAACGATACCATCGAAACTAATTCAATCTTAATATGAAGGGGAAGATTTCAGGGCGATTCAGTAAGCTCATTGTGGTTTTGCCTTGCAATGAATCCACTATCACGCCATTTGAACTCAACCAGGTACGGCTTTAGGATTAGAAATAACAATGAAGAGGTAGTAAGGTTGAATTATCTTCTACAAATGGATGATCTTATACTGAGAGCTACTACCAGAAACCAATTGGAACAAATGCTTAAATTTGTGGAGGAGTTCTCCAGGGATATTGGGATGCAGTTTGGACTTGATAAGTGTCGTATTGTAAACATCGTTAAAGGAAAGATACAACCGGGAGTATTTGAGATGCAGACCGGTGAAAGTATAGCTGCAATGGAAGCATAATAAACATATAAATACCTAGATATGACTGACAATCGAACTTGTTAGAAGGGTAAGACGGTATACGAACTAACTTAAATAGTACGAATTTGTTTAAGACGCTTACTACAAACGCCTGCACTCTTTTGGAATTGTAAAATGAAGCAGGACGGACATCCAAAACCCGCAAAGAAGAATAAGAACATTCTTAAAAAAAGCACACAAACACCATCCTCGGAGTGTTATTGAACGTACAATACTTCCAAGACATCAAGGAGGAAGAGGATTGGTGGATATTGGTAAGCAGCTCGATCAATAAATAATAAATTTTGATATCTTTGTATGTCTGGTACGAGTCAATATTCCCTGGAGGGAGTGCAAAGCCACTTGGCTTGAAAATCAAAATAAGGGAATTATTGTACTAGTAGGCACTTAATCATTGGTTTTCCGAGAAATATCATCTGTCATGTATTGATATTGTATTTATGACTTTTATGAAATAGCATGCATTCGTTCTAATTAAAAATTTACATTTCGTTGCCTATTTTCTATTAAGCGTTGGTTTCTCTGTAAAACTTATCTACCGCATAGTGTAGTGTTTATTTAACAGGTATAATGCCTTTAGATCTTACTGTCGCGACAAGAATTGTAGCTTTGAGACAAAATAGTGGCGGGCAATGTGAAACTGCAAGTATAAAATGTGTACCAGTGCTATGAGGAGACTGGCCTGATAACTAGAAGACCAAGATCCAGGTGAAAAAGACTAACTTCCCGTTTTTTGGGGTCGACAAGTTTGCGGAATAGAACAGCTTCTGCAGTTTTGCTGCGAAATCAATTCCAAGAAGTTAGAAATGGAAATTTTAGTAAATGGACGGTTAGAAGGCTTCGGTACCACTGGATTGTCTTGTAGAAGGATAGTCACAGGTCCACCATTGCAACACCGGTATCGAACTGCAAGATTGGCTTTTGCACGAAATCACTTGGCATGGAATAATGAGGACTGGAGCAAGGTACTGTTTTCAGATGAGTCACGTTTTTTGCCTCAATGAGTCAGACGAACGTCGACGATTATGGCGAAGACCTGGACAAAGATATGCTTCGGTTTGTATTGACCAGCGATTACCACCTGACGGTGGATCGGTAATGGTTTGGGAGGGAATCTCATCACAAGCATACATAGAGTTGGTCTTAATACAGAATGGCTCCTTGACTGCTTACAGGTACATTACGTACATGGCACTTACATGCAAGATAATGCTAAACCTCATAAAGCCAGAATTGTTAGAGGATATCTCAACGAAGTAGGAATTAGGTGGCTTGATTGACCAGCACTCAGTCCAGACATGAATCCCATCGAACATATCTGGGATAAGTTGTGCCGACGTATCCGAGGGTGTATACCAGCTCCAAGAACTGCCCAGGAGCTAAGAGAGTTGGTATTGCAGGAATGGAATATCATAGACCAGAATGTGATCTTTAATGATTAATTTTTTCATTAATACTGTTTTTTTCCATTTTTTCAAGTTCCTGACAACAATAAATTGAACTTCGTTTTAAATGTAAATTTATTATTTTTTCAGAATTAATCATAAAAACCAAGAAAGATGTTTACCGATTTAATATTCAGCTTACAAAATGCAGAGCAATGATTGACAATTTGTAAATATAAGCTTAAAATAGAAAATTCCAAAAAGACATCACAATTTCAATGTGACCTTGATTTTTTGCTCGCCAGTGTATATGAGATGGTCTAATAAGCGCAGCGAAAAAAAATTACTGCTAAATTATACTGTGAAAAGAATCTGATCTGATCGTCAGGTGAAAATTTTTCATTAGCTGTAATTTTTCACTTCCTCTTCAGCATCGTCGTGACAATTGAATTTAGTAGAACATTTAACTTAACACAAAATATTAGATCATTTAACTATATAAAGTTACAATATTACAAATGGATTTGTTTTAATAGAAAATCACAAAGTTTAACATAAGAATCAGAAGCCGAAAAACGCACATACTAAAATTAATAAGTAAAACAATTTACATTGGGAATGCAAACTTTAGTGTGAAACAACAAGCCTTGTGAACGACAAAGAATGAAACGTGAAGATGATAAAGCTGTAGAAACGCGACATGGTGTCTTTGGAGTTCAGTATTTCTCGTTTCCCGTCGTAAACAAGGTGCACCCGATGCACAGTGATCTTAATCTAAAACTGGACAGCTAATTGTTTTCTCACAGTTGGGGCAGTTTCCAGAAATGTTATTGAAGATCCTCTTCGCATTCAGGGAGACCAACCACTATAAAAAAAAATTACAAAAAGGTTATACATATATGTCTGTCCAATGGCTAATCAGAATAGGAAAATTTTTTAGTTTCTACCTCTTGTTACGTGGGGATATTGTCCCTCAAACAAAGAGGTGACTATATTTTTATCAGGATTGTAGACAATGTGGAAGGTCGACTAAAAGGCAGTCATCGGACTTGCATCGTTTTTATTTTTTGTTTATTTACACAATATTTCAAATAGGTTATATATTTGAACGTTATCAAGTATAAATTGAAAGGTTTCATTGAAGCGTGAGATTTTGCCTCTTTGTACATATCTTAGTGATTTATTTATTTATTCACTCACACTTTACAGATCATTTACAAGAAAAAACCCCATTACAAAGTGTGAACAGTAGAAACTAGTCTTAACTCAAAAATTTTACTTAATCTTACACATCTTTAAAGTTATCTAATTTGTTTTGAATGCTAAAAAGGTTTGAAACATATTGTATAATGGTGAACCTAATTGTCTATTATTAAGAGCAACTTGTGGTAAGTCAAAGATATTAGGATTTCTAGTAATATTACTGCTTATATAAACAGATGCATTTAAGTACAGCCTTTGCAAAAAGAACATTTCCTTCCGATATCATGCTAAATTCTTAGAAAAAAATATGACCTAGAATCTCTTCAAAACCGTAGAACGAAATTTGGTGTTGTATACTTGTACAAAACAATGAACAGGCCTACTGATGAAGAAATATGTTATGTAATTAATAGTTTTGTGATACATTTCTAATTTAAAAAACAAACCATTAATTTTCTCTTGAGATAGACACCCGATACATGAAACATGCTACTCCAAGGATAGAGGTCGCATCATCCGGCCTCGGCAACCAAACTAACTACAATTTTGCAGTCCAAGTAAAGTATCGCATAACGATCTCCCCAAGAGAACTGTTCGTGTTTTTAAGCCAACAATTATAAAAAATAGAGACAAGTTTTCATCCGTATAATTTTAAAATAAAATAGGAAATTTGAACAACATTGTTGGTTTGTGTTGCACATGTCTTATTGAGTGATCCATCGAGATGTCGTCACTGTATTTTATTTACTGTCTTTCAACCATGAAATCTGTTTATAGAGCACAGATGTGAGATGATGGTTTGTACCGAAAGCAATGGCCTGATGAGCCCCATGCTAGGACGAAACAGTGCTGTCGCCATTTTTCGGACCCGGAGTTTTTAACATGAGAGTAATATTTATCAACGGTCTCTAAGTCTGCATAGCCAAGAATTTCCTATTTTATTTTAAAATTACACCGATGATAATTTCTCTCTGTTTATTTATATATATATATATATATATATATATATATATATATATATATATATATATATATATATATATATATATATATATATACAGGGTGATTCAAAAATCGATCACGAAACTTAAGGGGGTGATTCTACTTGACAAAATAAGGGTAGAGCTTCATATAATTTTTTTTCAAAATGTCATTCGTTTTCGAGTTACAAGCCGTCCAAGTTCAAGTTTTTATTTTTTGTTTTTTGAATTACTCGCTTACAGGAAAACCGATTTGACTAATATTTGAAAGATAGGCTAAGTCTCCTGCGCTTCATCATTTTAGTAACAATTCACATTGATTGTTTGCCGCTAGAGGGCACTTTACCTACATTGAAAATTGTTTTTTTGTCATAATTTTTTAGTGTTGACAGCTACAGTAGTTTTTGGCATAATTTCTGAAAGACTGATGCCAGGCCTTTAAAAAAGGTGCTCTTTATTTACATCGCTAAACCCAACGGTTTAGACGTAAATCACCCTTAAAAATTAAGTCGTAAATTTACTTTTCTCATTTCATTACCACCAGCTACCAGGTAAATAGCTATCAAAGTATACTAGAGCTGTCAGTTTAACATCAAATAAATTCGCTTTTTAAACTATTTAATTTATAATCTTAAAATAACTAATAATGGCTAATCAGTAAATATTCATATTATGGATTATTGCGATATACATTTAATTGATAAAAATTAATGAAACAGTACTAAACAAACTAAAAAAGATTCTCAAAATGTCCCCCATTTTCTTCCATACATTTCCTAACACTCTTCAAAAAATGTCGCCTAACTCGATGAAAAATTTCTGGTGTTTCTTTAATAATTTGGCACTTTTCCATTATCCTGAAGCGAAGATCCTCGACGTTGATTACTGGAATATGGTACACCAATTGTTTCAAATGACCCCAAAAGAAAAAATCCATAGGATTAAGGTTTGGTGACCTCGCTGCCCATGCCAATGGTCCACTTCGTCCTATCCATCGCTCAGGATACGTTGCATTCAAATACTGTCGGACACGTATACTAAAGTGGGGCGGAGCTCCGTCTTGGAGGATCCACATGTTGGCCCTTACTTCCAATGGCACATCTTCCAGATACAATGGGAGACGATTTTGGATAAAATCTAAGTATACGTCACCAGTTAATGGGCCATCAAAGAAATGAGGACCAATAAGGTAATCTCCTATTATCCCTGCCCACACATTTAGTGAAAATCTACGCTGATGTTTCGTTTCTACCACATTGTTTGGGTTCTCGTAAGCATATGTGTGGATGTTGTGTAGATTTGTTATGCCATCACGAGTGAAACCAGCTTCGTCAGTGAATAATATGACGCCAATTAATCGATTATCGTGTTCATACTTAGCTAGGATCTGATTGCACATTTCCAACCGTCTCGGCCGATCATCGTCATAAAGAGCCTGCACCTTTTTTGAATGAAACGGGTAGAGTTGTTCTTCTCTTAGTATCCTCCATGAACTAGCCTAACAGAGCCGCACTTCATTCCCAATTTTTCTAGTACTAATACCTGGATTATCTTCAATAATTTCAAGCACTCTTTCTTCTTGTTGCACGTTTTTAGCAGTTCTAGGTCTTCCCCTATTTCCATTATAACTTTTAAAGGAACCACATTCCGCAAGCCTCCTGTGCACACTGGAAAATGTTTGAGCATGAGGGATATTTCTTTCCGGATAACTCTCCATATAATATCTTCTTGCCAACTCTGCATTACCATTTGCTTTTCCATAACAAAAATGGATATCACAATATTCGATATTTGAATATCGGTGATTAGCCATTATTAGTTATTTTAAGATTATAAATTAAATAGTTTAAAAAGCGAATTTATTTGATGTTAAACTGACAGCTCTAGTATACTTTGATAGCTATTTACCTGGTAGCTGGTGGTAATGAAATGAGAAAAGTAAATTTACCACTTAATTTTTAAGGGTGATTTACGTCTAAACCGTTGGGTTTAGCGATGTAAATAAAGAGCACCTTTTTTAAAGGCCTGGCATCAGTCTTTCAGAAATTATGCCAAAAACTACTGTAGCTGTCAACACTAAAAAATTATGACAAAAAAACAATTTTCAATGTAGGTAAAGTGCCCTCTAGCGGCAAACAATCAATGTGAATTGTTACTAAAATGATGAAGCGCAGAAGACTTAGCCTATCTTTCAAATATTAGTCAAATCGGTTTTCCTGTAAGCGAGTAATTCAAAAAACAAAAAATAAAAACTTGAACTTGGACGGCTTGTAACTCGAAAACGAATGACATTTTGAAAAAAAATTATATGAAGCTCTACCCTTATTTTGTCAAGTAGAATCACCCCCTTAAGTTTCGTGATCGATTTTTGAATCACCCTGTATATATATTAGATTTTATATGATACATAACCTAATTCGGAGACCACTTACATCATAAAGACACTGGTTATGATAGAACCGTTCACAGCTTTGATTGGTGCAAATGATCTCGGGTAGTTTTTCATTCAGTCGCAATGAAAAACAAATGCTGCATTCGCCGTATTCCACAAGCAAATTTGTTCCTTGCTTCGTCACATGACATACAGGAAAATGTTCCATACCTAAGAACAACAAAAAAAATAGTAAATATTACTTTAAAAAAAAAAAAAAAAAATCGGAATATCAGTATCAATTAGAAATTCGGTTTCTAATTAATATCAGGCTAAGGGAAACTTTTTGATTTTAAATCAATTTTCAGTAATTCTTCACCGATATATGAAAGAATTTTTAACAGTACACTGTCTAACTTGTCTCTGAGAGTGTTAATTTAAATGATTTAGAGGATAATTACTAGTCATCATGTAGTCCTGATCTAAACTCCATATAAATCCTTTCGAGTGACCTTAAAAGGGAACTAAGATGAAGGTGTTTGCTATGCCCTGTATTTGTAAGGGGTGATGGTGAGAATTAGCATTGAAGTATCTGTCCATGCGAGTTGGTTTTTAATACATTGTATGGTTCAGGTGTCCATCCATTGTCTTGGTTACTAGGATGTCTAAGAACGGAAGCTGATTGTTTTCTCAAGTTCCCGAGTAAACTATATTTCTGGGAAGATAAAATTAAGAAATTCATAAAAGCAGCTGAGCTGTTGTTTGCCATGGAGCTCTATAACAAATACATGATCCACATAGCGACACCAGAGTTTGGGTTTGAGGTGTGGGATTCTACAAAAGCTTTGGTTTCGAAATAGATCCAAAATAGATTTGCAACAGCTGGAGTCTGTATATCTACGGTTTTTATAAGTTTTTTTTATCAAAATTAGAGTTCCTAAGTAGTTGCCCAATAAAATAGATTATCCTTTAAAAAAAACTTGGGTCTTACTTTGAAATGCTTTATCATAAAAACCTATGTATTATTAAGAAAGTCATTTATTAAAAAAAAAAAACATATTATTTGGGGGCATTTCTGCTTAGAACATTGTTGGAAAAATGCATAGACATAGTAGAGAATGGACCAGGCTAGTCATTCATGAATATGAAATTTATAAGCGCCAACATGTTTGTAGGCCAGGAGTTAGAGGGGTGTCATAGCTCACAATCTATCATACGCCAGCGGCGTAACAATTTTAAAACGAATAAAAATATCAATTAATATTCTATTATGCTTTTATTTGCAGAATTGAAATAAATATTTTTTCATAAGAAATAGTTAATTACTCTATCAATATGTCGTGATACGGAAGTTGTTGTACTTGAACATAAGTCAGTATTCAATATACAAATAATCGTAATATTCATATCATTTATCTTTTACGACATTAATGACTTGAAATAACCTTTTTTTTATCCAAGGCACTAGTTATTATTTAAAACAGAGTACCATGTAAGAATTATCCAAGTCCAAAATAAAAAATTGCGTAATATTTTGCCGGATTTTAGTTAAGTGGCTAATTAATGGCCACAATTCTAAAACCGACAAAAACTTTGTTTCTTGAACATTACTGTGATTGAAATTTTTTTTCTAAATTGTATGGACTCGCTGTCTATTTTTATTATTCCTAACAACGTGTCTATGCCGTACACACTCGCATATGAAATTTAACGTCAGCCATGAACATCGTAAAAAAGTAGTCTTACCAAAGTTCTAATGTCTCAAATATTGAAGTGCAATACTGAATAAATGTAACGACGTCGCGGTATGCAAATGACTACTTTGACGTTTGGTTAGTATACCAATTATTTGTAAAAATAATAACACTTGTACAAAATTCCTAAAACGAGAAAATGGAGATATTTTTTGTAAGGTAATAAATGAAGCAAATCAAAAATAGAAATATTTAAAAAATATATATTCAACGGTGTATGTGTTCAGGAGAAAATAGAGTATTTACAACTTCATTTTCAAGAAATAACCTGTTAATATTTGTATATAATTTCAATTATGATTTGGAATATATATGATAGACTGTTTCAATTTAGGTATTAATCTGAAAGACTTGTTACAGTTAAACCTGTTTTACTGAACAGTCCCCAAACTCCAATCATAAGAAATTGGTATATAAAGAAATACAATAAAACAAATTAATAAAAATAACTATTAAATTTGTTTGCCCATTAAGTTTTGGCAGTACTATTGTTGAAAATTTTTAATATCACGAATCGACAATCTGTCATGTGTTTCTAACGGAAACTATTTATTTTAATATGATTAGTGTATTTCTTGATTTTCACTGTTTCTAGTATCCTAAAATATTTATGACAAAATATACCGATAAGGAAATGTGTGGGATAAAAATAAGTATATGCTATTATTAAATATATTACTTGTTGGTCATATTACAATTATATATATATAAAATAGAATAACATACAATAAAATATACTTTTTTTTCTTACTTACTGACTATCTAATTTGTGTAAAGCAAATCTGAGACTATGTAACTATCGGACATCGAATAAAAATAAATAAAAATTGCAGAAATTGAAGTTTCATTTCTGGACTTTTCACACATGACAGTTATTATGCAAGTCATATATTTATTTATAACGTTTATGATTTTTTTTTGCAGATTTTGTAATATCTTGGTCAAATGAAAATTTTACACTTTTACAAGTAATAGGGAAAACAAAAATTACGGAAAAAATTGTAAAAAGATAGGAAAAGCGGTACTATTTGGTGTAATATTACAAGGGAAATGTTAATGAAAAATAATAGAAAATGGTGGTCTCACTTTAAAACACGAACACCATCAAATCGATAATAGAAATCGTTTGGGCCAAAATGTTCACTACAGATACGAAGTGACTTGGGCAAGATTTTATCTTGTAGTCCTAATATATTAATCCAAAGGTCTCGGCGGTTAGAATCACTGGGAAACCTATAAAAAATCACTGATAACAAAATCTAAAATCCCAAGTTACCCGCCTATGATACCAAACTTAACCTAACCTACCTGTGAAAAGTTAAATTTTTAAATAAATAATCCAATTTTCGGCAAACTTGGCAAGGATTGACCATTTTGTCACTAATGAATAATTAGTCACTTACAAAAACACTTTTGGAATCACAAAAAATTAAAAAACGATCCAAGACACACAACGTCAACCACAAAAATGTCATATGCCAAAATTTTTATGAATGGACCGGATTCAACCTTGATCGTACGATAGCGTAAAAGAAATTTGCGAGGTTGCCAGATTTCATAGTTTATCACACTACTTAGAAATCTTGAATTTTCTGGGAGTTAAACTGACGCATTATAAAGCATACTATTTTAAAGATATTAGTTTACTATTGTAGCAATAAATTGTTTATAAATATTATATGAAATATATTATCATAATAATATTTTTTTTTTCATAAAAATTGAGTATTAACAAATTATATTGTTTTCCCTTATTTTTTTCCAAAACAGTTGGCAAATTACTACTGATTGTGACCCATTCGTGGCGTTTTGTTTTTGTAAACATTCCATGTCCAGACGTCCATGGAAAAATGTATTAAAAGTTATTATAAAAAAAATCTATTATTACCTAAGAGATCTAATACTCCTTGAAAAATATCATTCTGACACACCCAGTTGCCGAGATTCTCATTCAAACGGGTTCTGTACGGATCGGTGAGTCTATCGGGGCCCAAAAACTTGATATCTGGTCTTACAAATACATTGAATGGATCTACAGTGATGATTGTCGACACATTTTCACCTATTGAAATTTAAAAAACTGTTAAGATAAAGAATACATTTATTTATTTAATGCAGTATCAACAGCCGAGGCCAATTACAGATACCACTGAACCAATAAATGCATTATCTAATAATTTGCTATTTATAATTTATTTAAACTTATTTAAACTAATTAAACCTATATTTATGTCTGAAGCATACAAATTAAACAAGTTTCATATATTATACACAGGACTGCTCCTATACAAATTGGTCCTTGGAATATTCTAATAGAATGTTGTTCTGTTTCGACTGCTTTATCTCCGGATTGCAAAAGGCAATTGTGAAAGAATATCCGAGGCATCAACTGCACCCTTGATAATCTTAAATAGACTGCAAAGACATATGCGAATTCGTCTTTTCTCAAAAGAGGTCACATCCTCACCCTGGGTAATATCCATATTTTTTATAAAACGTATATTTTAAAAATTTTCTCTAAACTCGTTCAATAAGTTCTCTACAGATTTTTTAATATGGTAACCACACAATACTACCCTATTCAAGTACAGGGGTAACCAGTGCATCAAACAGTCAAAAATTAACGTCAATATTAAAATATTTAGAGTTTCACACCAGTTTGCAATATCACAAAAGTCAGATTGCACTGTATCACCGTCGGTTTCAGAGTTAATCTCTAGAAATAGTTTAAAATCGTCGACAAATAACCAAGCTTCAGATTTTTCAGAGATATTTGCAATACCATTTATTGTTATAAAAAGTAATGGTCCCAAATTGGAGCCTTGCAGAATCCCTGACGTATTAGTGTAGGTTGCAGATTTATACTTTTTAATTTCAACATATTGTTTTCGGTTACACAAGTATGATTTCAAGACGCTGACATAAATGTGAGACACATCAATGTGAATTAAAGCTTTTAAAATTTGACAGTGTCCAACAGTGTCAAATGCTTTCTTAATATCAGTGTATATAACATCCACCTGTGAATTTCTTTTAAGCGACTCATGAACATAACGACAAACAGATTCCAAATTTGTGAAAGTTGATTTTTTTGGCAGAAACCCGTGCTACCAAACAGATAAACTTGATGCAACCAGTGTATAAATACTTTCAGAGAGAACTGCCTCAAATACCTTAGAAACTGCACACAAAATACTAATTGATATTCGTTTTGAATGCACTCTTAAAAATAGGGGCAACTTTACTGGTTTTCCACTTAACAGGATACTCTGAAGTCTGTAGGCTAAGATTAAAAAATACATCGCGAAGATAAAATCTGAACATCTCTTCAAAATGTAGGCAGGTATACCATCAGAGCGATGCAGAGATATTGATGAAATCAGCTTAGTGACCAGCTAAAAGAATGTAGACAATTAAGTACGCTGTTGTCAGATATCATCACTATTCTGTATTTGAAAGTTTATGTTACATTGTCGCCAATAACAGCAGCCTTCTAGGAACACATTATATTAAAATGCATTTACTATATATTTATATTACTGTGATTTGTACATTTTTAAAAAGCGTAGCTCCACTTTGGTAATATATTTTCTAATTCTATATATAACCAGCCCTGTAAATTTCACGATTTACATATCAAATGAATGAACAAAAAGTGGTGGTACTTGATCATTGATACCTAGGTCTCATTGGGTTCTTGACGTCCCACCATGGCTGCCAGTCATTCCAGGTCGATTGCTTTTGCGAATCTAAACAGGTTCGCTGACTGAACTTACCTAACGACTTCCGGTGACAAAGTTGTATCTCTGAAATGTCTCTGCCTCAGTCTGTTGATTGCTGGGCACTCCCTGAAGAGATTATCCATAGTTCCATCCACCGCTGGACACCATTTGCATATCAGGTCATCTACGACATCAGTCTTATGAAGATGGCCCTTGGCACACGTCATTCCTTGTTTCTTGGCACACCTCATTGCAAGAGCTTCTTTCCACGATTCAATAAATTCACTTCCCAGCAACGATTTTAATTCCCTTTACCAACGGTAATTCGGATAAGTAGAATTAGTTGAAGTTCACATGATTCAATCGCGAACCCCATCTCTGTCAGACAGTCCGCTTTCTCATTCCTATGTTCCATTGTGCAGCCGTTCCTTGCTAGACTATTCCATATATCCTTGTACTCAAACCACAGTGCTATTCTCTGAGCAAATGTTTATTATCCTATTCCTGTTTATGTCCCTCTCACAGAGATGGACACATTGTTTCTATTCTAGCCTAAATTTCAGCTATCAAGATCGTCGCACATTGTCCCAGAAAATAAAACTGCTGAACACTCCGGCTTCAGCTCTTTCATCTTATTGAGATCTATCTGAAAACCACCAGGATCTATTTCTAGAAAGATTTTGATCCTCTCACCAATCCTCTTTCAAGAGAGTGATGGACATCTTTCCACAATGCTTTCCCAGATACCCCAGTAGCTGCCCATTCCAGTTTCGAGAAGCTCTTGGCAAATTACAAAAAAAACATCTTTCATCATTGGTCCCTCCAGATCGCGAATATCGCGCTCGGGGTACAAATTTACCACGTCATTGGCGTAGGTATGTCAATACAAACCAGTCTCATTTAGGCCATTCAGCAGCCTGACCACCACAAGGCTCCACAAAAAAAAAAAACGATAAAACTGCTTCCTCTGAACAGCCCCTACTTGACAGTCCTTTAATAATTATATCTTTAAGCTCAGTATATATTATTCTCCGAGTTAACATTGCTCTGATCTGTAGGACTACTGTCGGTTCAGAGCCTCGTCGTTTTAGAGCATTACATATCGAATCGTGAGATATGTTGTCAAGCTCCCCCTTGATATCGATAAAGATACCTACAGCGAATCAACGATTCAATAGCACGTTTTTGGCTTTTGAAACAAGTCGATGTAGCGCCGTGTTTGTGAATTTTCCTGCCTGATAGGAAAAATGTAAAGGATGTGAAGGTCACTACACCATTACTCCTTCTTTGACGTGTCGATTCACCAACCTTTCCAGTGTCTTTAATAAGAAACTGGTCAGGCTGATAGGGTATCAGTCAGACACCAAAAACTTGGTGTTTGACTGACCTTCCTACCTTGAAAATAAAGACTCCTTTTGTTTCCCTCCACGACATCAGCAATATGAGCGGAATAATTTTACCAAATGGCTTATTATAATATCAGAGAAATTTTGTAGTAAGACTGGAAATATACCATTCTTACCAGGTGATTTAAAGGAAACAAATCTTTATCGACCATTTTACTCTTTTATATGTCACCATCGTTTTAACTAACTTGTATTCATGATCTGCTAGGGGAATTTCTGTTGTTCTTCAAATTTGCTCTGATACTGATTTGAGCCTAGAAAGTGCACTCCCTTACATATTATTACACTTGGTGGACTGCACAATTTTGTAATGTTTTCAGGTTTAAGTTAATGTTAATGAGGATTTCATTGATAAATAAATAAATTATTATGGAGAATTATTTAATAAAAAATCAAAACATTCCTGAAATTATTTCTTTTATGTTTGTAAATAATTTGAAATCAAAATAGGTATATATTATCATTCTTATTTTTATGGTGACTGCAAAAACTAATAGACAAATTCAAAAACTTTACCTAATGATATTCGCCTATATGCATCTAGTCGTCTAGGCCTTTCCGGATCCAAAATTGTACAATTTCTGTCAAATTCTTCCATGATGTCAAAATAAGGCTGTAAAAGCTCGACTTGAGCCAAAAATTGGTCAAAAAGATCGGTAAGGCTGTCGTTGGCTTTGAAAGAATCTAAAATTCATATAAATCTAAAAAATTTACAAAACTAACAGAAACTTATAAAGAACATAGAAACATAATAAAGAATAGCTACCAAAGTCATAGTGGTAGTACAAAAATCCAATTCTTTGAATTAGAAATTGCATAATGAGAGCTAAATTATCAACTTTTATTCTTGAAAAGATATCCTAATTTTTATATAAAAAACAATCAATCCTCACTTTTCTATCGTATCTCTTCTTCAAAAATGCATCCAGTCTTCAAAGAGCAATGCAATTTCTGATATTTACATTTTATTTTTACAGGTAAAACTGCATGAGAAATGTTTGTTCAAAGAATTATAAAACTTAATAGTTGTATGGGAAAAGAATTGGCTGTCATTGCATTTAATGAACATTAAAATAATATATATTTTTTAATATTTTAGTTGTAAACTCATAATTTCTTGAAAAAAACATATGGTTATACAGTAATTTTTTACCTTGATCTTTTTGAGGAAGATCAAAAACTGATATCCGAAATATATCTGCGGTATGTTTAGTGTAGTCAATCGAAATTTCTATGGAGTGTTCTCTATGCTTCTCATCTACAAAATTATAAAGACAAAATCAATCAAATTTGTTTTTAATTTCACATTTTACTGACCTGAGATAGAGACAAAAATTTTTGTCAAGTCCTCTTTTAATTTACAACTTTTCAAATTCAGGAAAAATTTCGTAAACTCTGCATATTCATAGAGAACTTTTCTGTATATATCGCAATGGTTTTCTGATGGTTTGCTTGAATTTCTGGATTCCAAAAATTGCTTGATGCGATCCAGAACTTCTACTTCACTGTGAAAATCAATATTTATTATAATTCCATTGATTTCATCACATGGAATTTCTAGTTCGTTACACTGCAGTTTTCTTAGTTTGTATTTATGCTGGTCAGATATATTAGTAGATTGTTCTACTATGATGTTATAGTTCTGATCCTAAGAATTATAAAATATATTTTGGTCAATATTTCTTTATACTAAATTGCAAAAATGAAGATTAAATTTTATATAAACATCTTTAGGAAAGAATATTTTAAAAACTAAATGTATCTGTGAAATTTTGTGTTCATTTTCCCAATCTACAAATTAATACATACATTTTTGTGTGCAGTCATTCGTGGATATGGTGTAGGTAGTACTTAAAATTAACTTGGATAATTGTAAATTAAGTAAAATTTGGAATTAGAAGGGACCTGTTGCAGGTTAATAGAAAACATACTAAAAGACAGGGTTGTCTACACAGAACTGCTTGGAGAAACGCTAAAGGCGCGGGTAACTGAAGGATGTCTGCTCTGTTTTGGAACCAGATCGGAAAAAACAACGAACATTCAGGTCAACAAACTTGGAACCCAATGAAATTCATATTCACCCTTAGTGGACTTTTACAAATTGGGTTAGAAGGCTAAGTTAACAGAGTGAGTATAAATGAAGGTCAAGTACAGCCTATATTGGTTACAGGGCATCTGGCTTCAGGACAGACCCATAGGAAAAAAAAAATAAACATTTTGGTTGGTTAAGATACAAAAATATTATGTTATTGAGTGAGATGGGCAAATTTTATAGTCTGGCATTGGCAGGTTCTTTTTTTTTTGGTTTTTCGTTGAAAATTGAGTTTTTCCAAATTTGTTTGCTAAAATATGTGCAAAAATAGTTGAAATATATTACATACAAAGTATTTTAACTAGTATCATTCAAAATAAATACGAACATTCAGTGTTTTCTTCAGAAATAGAAGTGCCTTGTAAATTAAAACGCGTTTTTCTAGGTTTTCCATGAACGTGAGAGAAAATAGTGGAAAACCGAGGTCAGAATTGTGCCGTACAACCTCGAAATAGAAGATAAGTTTCGAATTTTTTCAAAAAAAAACATCTTTTTTTTACATTTCTTCTGTATTTATAATAAACTTACCAATTATTTACCCTAACTGACAAATTCTTCATACCTATTACAAGCACAGACATGTTTAATGAACACCTTACCCTGTTACGAATGATTTATATTAAAAATATTATTGGTTTGTACTTACATTAGCTAATACTTGTCCCTCGAACAATACCACATCACTATCCTTGGTAAGTTTCTTTTCAACCAAAGGATATTTCAGCAAAAGATCTAAAGACTGATCCATATTTTTTGAAAAAACTCCACAGTAAAAATTTGAACATTTCAAAATCGATTTTTACCGGAATAAAAAATTCATAACCTAAAAATTCCTCTTTTTTTACCATTTCGGCGTAAACAACTCGGTTATTTAACCATACGTCGGTTGGATGAGAGGACTTTGCTACGGGGACACTAATCAAAATAAATCCATACTGTGGTTTTGCTGTATTTATAAATAAGAAAATGGCAAAATAATCACACGGAAAGGGAACAACAAATACCTACGACTCCTCCGAAAATTGACCAAATGGAAATGTAGTTCATTACTCCCCGATTGGTGACGTCATACTAGTTTTAGCCAATTAGGAACCAGATTTATCTAATTGCGGTTTCATGGAAAAATCCAGATGAAAAAAATATATATTTCTGGTAAACTTGTAGGCTTAGAACCGAGTTTATTTATATAGGAAAATAAATTCACGTTTCTTTTTGATCTCGTGTCTGTTTTTTTTTTTAAATCTGTCATTTGGAACTATCTCTTTATCTATATTTTTCATTTAATTCCACATTTCTATCAATGTAATAAGGTAAAAATCAGTGGCGTAACAGTCTCAATCACGGACCTCCTGAAATTTATATTACTAAATTCAGATTTTACCAGTGTTATATAGCAAATGAAATTTCTACAGGTCACCAGTTTCTAGTCAATAATTAATATATGTACTACGGCGAATAATTTGCTTTGATTAGATTTCAAAGAACCGTTCAAAATAAGCCATCTTTGATTTCGCCCTTCCTCCCCCCGCTTTTCAGAGGCTTGTGGTGATACAGTTACGCCACTGGTAAAAATACAAATTTTATCTTTTCGTTTGTTAGCTTAGCATCGTCATCTGCGAGCAGTTTAATGACATTAATGTCAGATACTAACACGTGTATTATCATTACAATTTTTAAACATGGTCACATGATGTCATCAATAACATCTGAGTCATAGGCTAAATATATCTAAATCATAGCAGATGACCAAGCTGAACACGCAGACAAACGTTTGTTATCGTTAAATTACTATTTCTCGCTTACTAATTACACCTGTTTCGTGAAAATATTAATTTCTTTGTGAGACTGTTTTACACCTTACAGTTTTTGGAATGCGAAGGAAAAAATAAGTGGTGGTTTTCAGAATTAGATCTTCTGTGAATAAAGGGACGATAATGTATGAGGAAAAATATATTTAAACTAACTATTGCTAATTTTTCTAAACATTTAAATAATATAGGTCAAATTCGAATTTTAAATCTACTTATATACATATTTATTTTTAAAAATGTCTACTTTAAACCAGCCGATGTTTAAACACGGCGGAAAAGACTTTTTTACAGGCAGATTTACTAAAAAGGTTTAAACTTTAAATCTGATTGTTATTGAAGCTAGATCTTCTAGATGGTCAGTTTTGTTTTGCTTATGTATACAATTTGTGTTATATACATACATAAAGGTCACCATATACCCAACAAATTTCTTGGTACTATATACATATACGTAACACAATTGCCGCCCTGTATTTTAGGTAACCCAATTACTTATCATGGAAGAATAAAGATCAAACTTCAGAAGAAAGTAAACTAGGAACAGACCAGCCCCTCAATGTTTTGGACAACTTCATAAAACATATCAACTTTATCTAGTACAGGCACTAGAGTGTATACTTCTTATTTATAACTTTCGAGTATACACTACTGGAGGCAGCATGCAATGCGCCACGCGTGTTACACGGCAAACAGAGAGAGCGAGAGAGAGAGAGAGGGAAATACGGAGTCATACTATCTCTCCATCTGAACGTTTAGTTTTGTTCTCCACCATATACATATAAAATAAATCCTAATAATGGTCCGTAAAAGAAATGAATGGAATACATAGACATAAGAGTAATTAAAAGTACTTAATATAGACTGTGGATCCTATAGAAGATAGTTTTCTCACGCTTAGAAAGAGACAGAGCGTTTTTGATGAGTAGTACCTCTCTTTCTAATTTATGTCAGGTGACAAAGGTATCCAATGATGTTTGGAGTATCATGCTTAGCTCCATTATAAAGAGAGGTACTGTTAATTAAAACAGCTCTGTCTCTTTTTTGGTATGAGCAAACTTTTTTCTATAGGATCCGCGGTCTAGTATCTTTATGTCTATGGTGCAATATGATCCCAACAATATGAAATAGCAATATTAACGTTGCATACATTCATCTACTCATCCCCTAAGTTATTTTGAATGACCTCTAGCACGGTTATATTTAAATATTTTTCCCAAAAAATAGATTACTTTCAAATTATTTTGTTTTCGTAATGTAGAATAAATAATAAATTTTGAATAAAAGGCCATCTTTACTTTTAAAAAATGATTTAATAATAATTATAAACATCACTATAACTTAATATTCTGTTTAGACAATCCATAGACTTGATATAAAGATATAGACTGCGACTTCTATAGAAATACGTTGGTTTTCGATTAGAGACATAACGAAATAGTGTATGGAACCCTTTTTTATTCCACGGATTCGCCCTTTCTCTTTCTAAACGAGAGCTAATGCGTTTCTATAGGATCCGGGGTCTATAAATCTTATATGTCCTCGAGAACCAGGAGATAGACTTATGAGGATTTATAAATAAATAAATAAAATAAATAAATAATTTCCTTTATTATCAATAGATCATTCAAGTAATGATACAGCAACGTCAAAAAAAGAATGTGACTTGCACATTGATTTATAACATTTGAAATAATAAAATAATATAATTTAAGACATCAATTATAGGGACACACACAGGCGGCAATATCAAATATACAATTAGAATAACAAAAAAATAGAAAACATTAACAGTCAAAATTAAAACAATAAAAACATTTACCCTGCAAAAACAGAATCACAACTTTTCTGAACTTATCTTTATTGGTAATTTGTGGGTAATAAATTACATGCCTTGATTGCACGGTAGTACGGTCCCCTTTCAAAAAAAGTTGAGCTATGAAGAGGTATGCAAGGTCAGTCTCATTTCTAGTGGCAATTGTCACAGTAGATTATATGATACAATGGGATAGGGTTGAGTGGCCCTTACACTATAGCCTTCAGACTTATTATGTTGCCTGCTATATCGATTCTAGGTGAATAGGTTAGTTACTTTGATGAGGTTTAGCAACCTGCTCTTCTAGGTACAAGCCTTCCGGATAAATTGATCCCTGACGATGTCTCCAGTAGGCCAAAGTTTCGCACTCAAAAGTGATGTCTGAGGCTGTCTCGCCCTCTTCATCACATAGTGGATCTTCATTAAAGATACCCATTGTATGTAGATTTTTTCTGAAGCTGCAGTGGCCAATTACAAGCCCTGTCACTAGCCTGATTTGTTCTCTGCTTAGACGCAGAATTTCACGGCTTAGTTTGCCGTATGGTCTGCTTAGCAATAGCTTGCTGTACCTGTGGCCCGCAATGGAGTTCCAGTGGGTCTGGTGCTGTTGACTTGTCCACCAGGGCAGCCACCCACGAATAGCAGCCTTTATAATTCCAAATATTGGCTCCAATAAATGGAGCCTTGCAAGTTGGTCAGCTTTTTCATTGCCCGTGATGCCCTTGTGCCATGGCACCTATACGAGAGTGGCCCTGTTGTGTTTTGTCAGAGCGATAAGGCTTTGAAGACAGTCCCAGAGCCTTCGGTGCTGTCTAACTGTCAGAGAAGATGAGGACGGTCCTGCCTCTGTAACCCCTTCTCAAATTCTCCCGAAGACAGACATCTATAGCATGAATTTTTGCCTGAAATACTGTGGTATGCCGCCGCAGTGCTACATTCATGGTTAGTCTGGGTGTATCTCCGTATATTCCGGCGCCTGTACCATAGTCAGTTTTGGACCCGTCCCTGTACCAGAGGAGGATTCCTGACTGACTCACGGTTCAGTCATACCCTGCCTTCCAGTTAACTGTCATAGATTCAAAGTAGAAATCGGGATTCATGTTAAACAGATGATAATTTTTTTGATGATCACCAGGGCCAGAAAGTACAGATAAGGAAGGGTTAAGACAGCCAAACTGTTAACATGAGGTTTACAGGAAGATCGAGTGTCTACTTTGAGAATACATCTTTCCAGCGTTTCTATGCTCTAAACACGTTAATATATTTTGATGAACCCCAAAACAAAATATACATCTTTCCTTTAATGTTAATTGTTCAACATGCTCAGTATTTATTTGATATCTTATATTCTGCACCCTCATCAAAGCGCACCCCGGCCAATCGCGGTTCAGAACAAGAGAAATAACATAACCCCGTATTCGCCTCTCTCTCTCTTTTTGCCGTGTAATGAGCGCGGAGCATTGCATGTTGGCTCCAGTAATGAATGTTTCGAAGTTTATAACGAAAACAAAAATATTTTATAGCTATACAGAAGTGAAGGATGGTCGTAGATTGTCCAGCTGTTGTCACTGCACGACGTTTTTTAAACACCCAATCCCGAGAATCAAACTTGTGAGTGTGCAAATGACGTCACAAGCTAGGGTCTCAGGGAGTCGGTGGTTAAAATGCTCCAACCACCGCAGGAACACCTGTGAACAGAAAAGAACAACAAACAATATATTTACCAAAAATTAAACATGAAATAAAATAGGGGATAATATGAAATAGATGAAGATGAATTTAGGAAGGTTATATACATTGTACAGTGAAGAGATTCAAATAATAACAATGTTGTGGTCGATAGAGGGAGAGTACTTATTTTCATACAGCCTGGAAATACGTTATTGTCACAATGTACATGTAAGGGACCTAACAGAGAAGTTTAGTTACATTTTTAAAATTATTTTTCCACTAAGAGAGTATTTTAATAATAAAATTGGATGTTGATATCGCAGCAAACATTCTTATCAAGTTTTACACACGTTTTACGTAATTCCAATAAAAAATTATTTCCATGTAACCGATATAAAGCTTGACTAATGCACCAATTCGATAGGATAGTACCAAAGTGCTATGGCACTACTTTTTTCCTTCTTCATAGTAATAATTTAGAAATTTGGCAACAGAACAATAGCTTAAAATGTGCGGATTTCCTAAAACCGGAAACTTAAGATTTAATACACTTTTTCCAGCCATTCTCCAGTTCACATATCCTATTCTTGAAGTAACTTTTTGGAAGATCTTGAATGTAACGCTCTACGGATGCAATCACTTATTCAATCGAAGAAAAATGCTTTCCCCGCAGAAATCTTTTGAGGTATGGGAATAGATGGAAATCAGGAGCTAGATCTGGTGAATAGGATGGATGTTCAAGCAATGCAAAATCTAATTAAGTGATTTTCGCCATAGTTAAAATGCTTTTGTGAGCAGGTAGATAGTTCTGATAAAAAATAATTTTTTTCGTTTGGCAAACCAGGCCTTTTGCCGGAATTTTCATATCTAGCTGGTCTAGATGGTTGCAATAATATTTTCCTGTTATTGTTTTGCCGGTTTGTAGCTAACCAATTAATAACATTCTTTTCGCATCTCAAAAAACTGATGCCATAATATTTTCGGATGATTATGACTCCTGTGCCTGCTTCCGCGTAGAACAGCCAGATTCAGTCCATTCTGCAATGTGATATCGCAGTTCCATAGTTATAAATTAACTCACAAAGTCAGTTTGGTTCTTGGTTAATCGATCCAAATGTTGTGGTGAAAGTCTCACTCGAAAGCGCTTTTTTATTGATTACTGCAAATTAACAATCTACTTGAATAAGTAATAAGTAAATGATTTATAATCAGTTAGCTTGAATCAGGTACCGTCCATTGATAGTTCTCGGGGTTCACCTAACTAGGTCTTCTGGCCATTTTCTTTGGAGTCTTCTGTTTGTGATTGTTGGGTTTAAGAGTTCATTTATTAGCAAGCTATAGCACATATCAAGGTGCGTTTATCATCATCCTGATTATCTTTGACTAAAACGTCTGGAGCATTTTTGTATTGGATGGTTTATCGCAGCTATCGAGTTCGATACTATATGTTCAGATGGGTTTTAATATTGTCTTATATATGGTGGGGTTATTTTGGAGTGTAAGTTTCCATTTTCTGTGTTTTAATCATGACATGTATCTTATTTTCAGGTCAAATTGGCGTCTTTTGGTTTTGATGTGCGTTTTCCAGGTTAACATTTTTATCTAGGTGAGGTCCAAGGTATTTCACTTCATCTTTCATAGGGATGAGGGTGCCATTTGGAGTAATTTGAGGAATGCGTTTTTGATCCAAAGTTTACGAATGCTGAACCCACATCATCAATGGCTTTGTGAACACTGATTCATTCTTCAAAATATGAAATAAATGTTCGTTAGAGATACCTCAATAATTTCATACGTAGTCATTTATTGATTATCCAAAAACATATCACGTATAGAATCAATAATTTCTTCATTGGTAGCAATTTTCGGACGTCCACTAGTGCTTTATCACTGATGTCTCTATCACTACGTTTGAATTCAGCAAGCTGGTTAAATATTGTTTCTCGTGAAGGAACTTCATTCCTAATACATTTACCATATCGGTATGAATTTCATCTCCCTTCAATATTTTATCACAGTCCGAATTTCCAATTTTTCCATTTTTAAGAACAAGAAAAATACATCTATTTCAAACATCTGTTTAAAATTTCACATGTATTCATAAGAAAGATGGAGTAAAAGAACCATCTTTTAAGTCACAGTATATTCATCCCCATCTTTACATACATATATGAAGGATGGAACATCCATTTGTTTTCTGATATCAACGCCATCTACAATATTTTCCGTGTCACATAATTATGGAATACGTTTTATATGCCAAAAAGAATTTTCTTCACATTATTTTTCCCTGTACAATAACTTTATAAATAATACCACTTACTTGTATGGCAGTCAGAAAGTAAATTATAGTTAATAAGAGAGTGGACAAAATTATATAGTAAATTTGTAGGTGTATAACAAAGATAGATAGTGAGAATAAATAACGAGTCGATAGAAAAGTTGAAAAATTTATAATGTATGAATAAATAATCATCTAACTATGAACGTATGGCGTTTTACATTTGAAATAAGTTTGAATTAAAAATTTAGGTTTAAATAAGCCTTTTTATTTCTCATATATATATATATATATATATATATATATATATATATATATATATATATATATATATATATATATATATATATATATATATATATATATATATAATGGGCAAAGTGGTGATCCATTTCTTTACTACCTACTACTGGTTGTTGTTTCGTAAGTAGGTTTTTCCAAGTATTAGACAATCGCTGACTGTTGCTATTTAAGTTGTTGGGATTCTTTGCAATTTCGATGACTTCCCTTATAACTCTTGTGGACAGGTTTTCACATCTCGATAGCATTGGTTCCTGAGAAATTTATCTTATGTACTGTGTTTAACATGTGTTGGGACAGTGCAGAAGAAATTGTTTTTTGCTTGACAGCGTTTATATGTTCGCCTCTTCTGGCGCTTATTTTAAGGTTGGTTTGCCCTACGTAAGATGAGCTGCATTCTCCGAATGGAATTTCGTAAGAACCCTGGTTTTCTAGAGTGATTGGAGGTGTTGGAAGGAGATCTTTTACTTTACGGTGTGTGGAAAAAATAGTTTCAATGTTGGGTCTCTTGAAAATTTTTGCGATAAGGAACAAAAGCTTTGGAGCTCTTTTTTGGCTTTCACGATTTTTCGCGGCCAAGTGTTTGTTTTTCTAGAGCCTTCTATATGTTCTTTTTTATAACTATTTTTGTTAGGGCGTCTTGTAGTATGTTCATTTCTTTGTGGTAATTTTCTTGATCTGTAAGGGACTGAGATCGAAACGCAAGTGATTTTACACACACAATTAATTGGGAGAGGTGGTGATGTGAATCGGCGTTGAGATATCGATTGGTATGAATGTAGACAGTGTATGAAAGCAAGCAATTCTCTTTTCAGTAGGATATCTAGAAAAGGTAGTTTTCTTCCTTATTCTATTTCCATGGTGAATTTGATTTTTGGGTGTATACTGTTTATGTGATTTATGAAATTTTTGAGTGTTTTTTCTTCATGTTGCCACATAGTAAATGTGTTATCTGCGTAACGCAGTCACCGTCGTGATTTGTGTGAGGAGGTCTCTAGAGCTTCCGATTCGAAGTCTTCCATAAATAAATTAGCCAGTGCAAGAGACAGCGACTGAGAAGGACGTAGCTGACATATGGGATATCCGAATACCTTCGATTACACATTACACCCGAGAAAACATCCGACATAACATCTGCTATATTACATTGCGAAAAAATGTTAAAATTAGAAAAATTACTACGATAACACTGACAGTAAAAATTAAAATAAAAAAGAAATACGACAGTTGATGAAGTGTAAAAAAAGACCAATTTTATTTTTGGAAAGGGAAGCGTATTTCTTTAAATAAAGAGAAAAAAAACTTAATTCCCTTATATTAGAAGAAATTAGTTATTTTTGTTGTTTATAGGTTCCATATGAGTGGTGAGAACTGTATATAGAATATATTTTTAGAAACAATTCGTAAATACGCATTCTTTACAAATATTGAACTAACTTATATTTTTTCTCATTTATCATTTAAACAAATATTTATACATTAAGTTACATTTAAATATAGGTTAATCATTTGATAACTTTAGTATACACCAAAAGGTTAAAGAGCTGACGGGAATACAAGCACATAAACATATCAACATACTTATAGACAAAAATAGACAAGTATTACTAAATATCGAGAAGCTGAAGGAATTGAAAACAAATATAGAAGAACTATTTAAAGATGAAATATCTATCAAGGCAACGGAAAGTCACAAAAAACGAGAAATAATCAAAGACGAAATAATACATGCACGCCATTTAAGAATGTAAAAATGGAAAAGCTCCAGGTCCAGACTCGCTGCCAGCAGAATTTATTAAATTAGTTGAGACGCGTCTTATAGTAAACTTGCTCAATACCATGTACTCAACGGGTATAATATTTGACTAATGTCTCTTATTCACTTTCGTAATGCTCCCTAAAAAGACGATGGCGAAGTTGTGTGCAGATCATAGCACAGTTAGTCTTACGAGTCACACCTTGACAATATTTTAAAAAATAATACATCGTAGAATATATGAAAAGTTAGAGCAAAACATCAGCGAGACTCAACTTGGAAGAAGGGAAGCTCAATATACAATAAACCTTCTTATACAACATTGCTTAGACTTGAATCAAGATCTGTATCAGTACTTTATCGACTACAATAAAGCCTTTGACAAAGTTCGTCACGACCATCTAATTAAAATTCTTAAAAACAAAAACTTGGATGAAAAAGGTGTTAAAATCATCAGTAATTCATATCTAGGTCAAGAGGTAGTTATAAACATAGACGATAACAGTCCACAACGAATAGAACTACAGAGAGTAAGGCAGGGGTGTGCATTTTCACAAGCCTTATTTAAACTGTACTCGAGAAGAAATAATGAAAAATGCACCTGTAAACGAAACATGGTAGGTTAAGATAAATGAAATGCTAGTATATTATATAAGATTTGTAGACGATACAGTATTGATAGCAACCAGCCTAGGATTATTGCAAGTGATAATTAATAAAGTAGTAACAACTAGTAAAGAATATGGAATATCTTTATGATAGTCACTAAGACATAACAAGAAATGACAAAAACATCTATATACCTAATGAACCTATTCTGAAAGTAAAGAAATACATATATCTAGGTACAACCTTAAATAAAATGAACAACTACCCAGAAGAAATTAAAAAACGAATAGAGAAAGCAGGAATAACTTTTATAAAAATGACAGTGGTATTATGTGCAAATGATATCAAGTTTGGAATCAAAAATAAGATTAATAAATGCTATGTACTGTCTTCTATCTTCTATTACGGAATGAAGACATGGACTTGAAAAAAGACTAATAGAAAAACAACGGAGGAATCTGAGTTGTGGATGTATAGAGGAATACTTAAATCACAGAGAAAATAAAGCTACAATACCTAGGACATTCCATGAGAGAAGAAAAGTACCGAATACTCCAATTAATAATTCAGGGAAAAAGAAGCGTTGTAAGGAGACGTCACTCGTAGTTGAAAAACTTAAGAGATTGTTTAGATCTGACGCTTCAAAAATAAGAATAGCGATGATGTTTGCTTGCTTAACAGAAATGGCACCTAAAGAAGAAAAATTAATTCTTTCCCGTTATCTTCTATGTAGTTGTGTGGTGAAATGAATGTGATGAGTAAGAGATTTTTTAATGATCGCCGTCAATTTTTACTCTACAAAGTCGTTTTTCTTTGGTATAGGAACGAATAAGGGTCTCCAGCAGTACTTAAAATCTCGATTTCTGAAAAAATGTCTATATAATTTGAGCGGCAGCATCCGTGATCAAACAATACCAATATATTTAGCTTTATAAAGATTTACTTCCAATTTTTTTATTTTTAACTAAAAAACAATTCTGGTTACATAAGAGAGGTCGGCATTTCTCATCTTCCAGCAAGTTTCACTGAAGTCATTGATAACCTAAATGATTATGTAACGGTAAAAAAGTCCTATGACGATATAAATAATATATTTTGCTCCTTTTGATTATGAAAAATATATAAATACACGAATTTTATACGCCGATTTTAAAATTTAGTGTCAGCTGTGGGGTTCCCTATACACTCGACAAAATATGGGCTGATGGTATTCATTTTGAGGGCGGATAAATTCGCTTGTTTATACGATTTCAAGCCAAACGGCTTCACACTCCGTCCAGGGAACATTAACTCATACCAGGTACACAAAGATACGAAAAGTATGAAGCTCTGTAGGAACTCTTTCCATGTTATCGGGTCCTAGGTGACGTGGTCTGCTGTATTTCCTACGAACTTTCGGACGGTTCGCGCGGTTGCAAGGAGAACAGCTTTCTGGATCGGCCTATACAGATGCTCACTAAGGCCCAGTTCCTTGATGTTTTGCAGGAGGTTCTTTGGTATCACTCCAATTGTTGATAAAATTATGGGAATCGTTTGGACGTTGTTCATTGCCCATTGTCTTCGGATTTGCACCTCCAGATCTCTAAATTTGACGATCTCATTGTATTTTGGCCTTAGGTTATTGTTGTTACGTACAGCAATGTCCATTAGTGTAGTTCGTCTAGAAATTTTATCTGTTACTATAATATCTGGTCTATTATGAGCAACTGTGTGATCTGTCAGAACCGTTCGGTCCCAATATAGAATAGGCTGCGGATTGTATTTGTAATAAGGCACTTTTCCTACCTGCAATAACTTATCTGCTAACTCTTGGTGAAGTATCTTAGCGGCTGAGTCGTGTCTTTCTTTATACTCGGCTGCGGCAAACACTTGGCACCCTCCAGTCATGTGCTGGACTGTCTCTGATGTTCAACAGCCATATCTAAATTGGTCATTTTCTATTGAGAGATCTCTGATGATAAACTTCCGATAGTTTTTCGTCGGAATATCCTGGTCCTGGATAGCTAACAAGAAGCCCTCTGTTTCCGGAAACATCTGTCCTGAAATCAACCAGTAGTTCGACGCTAAGCTGTCGACATTGTCCTGATTGACCTCATTTGGATGCCGTCCATGAAGTGGCTTCTGTAGCCAGGTTTGTAGCCTCTCTTGGTCTGTTTGGTGGTGAGAAGCAATATCCTGTTCCCTCGCATATTGCTCAATGTAGTGTGGAAGAGTCCACTAACCTGTGGAAATATGAACGTAAGTTTATTATTTGTTGGTGTTATTATTATTTCTCGCGCATTTATCATAAATTTTTTTTACATAATTTAACAATTAAAGTGAATTAAGCTAATTATGTGAAATGAGTGGGTGATAGTGATTTCTTTTTCTTATTAAAAACAACAGCGTGATTTTGTTCTTTCTCAATATTATTTCTTGACCTAGATAAACTTATGAATTAACATTTCCTTCTTGGTGTCCAACTATATTTAACGCTTCCATGATTGTCTTTTGGTTCGTCATAAATTTGATTTTTGTGACGGTCGAAATTCCTTGCTCCCAGTTATATTTCTTTAAGCATGTCACTTAGTTCCGCACAGTATGTGGCAAAGATGACTATACTGTCAGCGAATCTGAGTTTGCTAAGACTTTCTCCTTTATTCTCCCGGTACAAATTTTTGAATATATCCTCCAGGACCACAGTAAACAATTTAGGTGATATAATATCCCCTTGTCTAACATCTCTTTGGTGTCTTCGTCCAGCCTCATCTTGATTTTGGATCGTTCGTTTAATTCCTGAATAATGTCAAAGTATCACAGATCTATCCTTGTCTTTTTTTATAGATTTTATTATTGCCCAAAATTCTACCGTATTGAAGGCCTTTCTAAAATCTATAAATGCTCTCTACATGTAGATATGGTACTCTGTTGCTTTTTCTATTACCATTCAGACAGTATGGAGGTGTTTTATTGTACTATAGCGTCTTTTGAAGCCTACCTCTTGTTATTACTATTATAAAGCATTTATAAATCTGTGACAATACACTTTTCGAGAATGCTCGGATCTCCATTATAACAGAATTACTAGCGATGAATTAAACAGAGATTTTAGTTTCCTTACAAACACGCTTCCCCTTGCTTCACATGACGTCATCTTGGCCTTCTGCCTTTCCACTTTTTATTTGTCTCAAGGCCTCTTTGATGTTAGGTAATTCTTCACAACCAACGTTGCATTTTCTGTTTTTTTCGTCTTTGTTTATTTCTTTTCTATTAAATTCTCTTTTGTCCGATTTCTTTTTTAAAGACATTTAAATCTATCTAGTATTTTTAAAACCGATATATTTAGATCTTGATAATTTTTGCGAGAATGTCATAAATTTTTTACTGTAAATACCTGCAGACTGCAGTACAATGGCAGGAAGACACCCGACTGTCATAAAAGAAATTAAAGAGTCCAATTCTTTCTTTAAAAATAATCCTTTTTATAAATTTATTACCATCAAGAAATTTCTTTATCTTCGTTAATTTTACTGGTCGACTACAAAAATTCTAGTTGTTCGATTTTCTTTAATTAAACTTAAAACTGGCAAAAATATTACCTGGAATTTTATAAAAGAAAAAAGAAAGATAATATCATAAAAAGAATCTTGCATCTTTGTCGAGTTTGTATTAAAGCATAAGTATGTCACTGTCCCAAAATGGATAAAGGAAGGCAATGTCAAAAAATCTGCTGACAGAACCGGACACATTGTAGTAAATACGCTAACTTTCAAAATTACAGACCTACCTACTATGGTTGGGTTAGACTCTTTATATAATGACTGTCGTTAGTAATGATCATTTGCACCACAACAACTTAAACTTAGATTAAATAAATCCGATTTAGAATGTGAGCTTTCTATTTAGATTAAGTTTAGGAGGATAGGTTAATATTTGGTAATACTTCATGCAATTTCCAATACTAGCATAGAGTGTTTTTTCGCAACTCCATAAAGTTCTCGACAATCTAAGAATATTTTTATAGTTTTCTGTGCCAGAGTCAGTTCTTCCAGCACTCTTACACACAGTTCTATTGCGAAGACTTCCACTTGGAAAATATAGCCCTAAAAATACTTGTGGACAACTAAACTACTTCAATTTAGCACTCCAACAACCCACTTAACGCAAAAATATGCTTTTTACTTTATGACGTAATTTACTAAAAAGATCTGATATCGCTAAAAAACAACTATCTATTAATTTTTTTAAATAATCAGCTGGAAATATCAAAAACTATGAAATTAAGATCGGAAATAATGGTTTATGTCCGTTTACACCGTAATAATTTAAGCTCGGATAAGCCAGGTTTAAAATATAAACTTACTATTTTATAATTTAACTAAGGAAAACATTCTAAACTCAATCCAGCTCTTTCAAGTTTAATTTATTGGGCTGCAAATGAACATGTATGAGCAATATTTAAAACAAAATTTAAATCTGGTTTATTATTTAGTTACTTCCGGTTGCTCTGTTTGTTAGGTTTAAGGCCTTGTTAATTCAAAAGAACAAAGAAAATACTACTTGACGTTGCTAAAATGATTGTTGAAGGATGTTCCATTGATGAAAACCGAGTACTCTCCCTCTAGCTGTCAAATTTAAAACTACTTGTATACTGCCAGTATTTTAAAATCGAATTTTTTATATTTTGAAACCCATTTGTGCGTACACTAAAAAACAATTTCTATTTGCATATAAAATCACAATAAGGCAGGTTTATGTATTCTAAAATCTTCACAAAAATGACGTCATAATTCTGACCAAATTATTACAAAAGAGGACAACTTAAGGCAAAAAAAAATAAAAATTACAACAGAAATGCGTAATAAAACATAAAAATATCCAGATCAAGAAAAACATAAAAACTCCAAAAGAATTATAAACCAACCATTTTTGATTTGGATATTTTTACGCAATTAAAGTTCCCGATTTTCCCAGACACTTCCGCCACGAAAAAATGCCTCAAGTTAACGATTCCCTTTTGGTGGGAGTGTGCCTCTGGGTTAGGGTGAGAAAATCGATAATTTTGAGGTGAAAGGGAAAGTAAGGCGAGACATAAATGACGTAAGATCGCTGACAAAACAAACCGGGGAGATTTCTTCAGATACGTATGGTAGGTAGTTTAAATATATCATATATATTTTTAATTAATTATTACTAACGCGAGTGAATTTATAGAAAAACTGTATAAAAAATATAATTTGGGCATGATAAATAAATTAGGTGATGCAAAATCGATAAAAAAAATGATAGAAACCTGTAAAAATAAAAAAAATTCTGCTCCGAAAAGCAAAACATGAATTAGATCAATTTTTGAGTCGGATTAAAAAAAAACATATTTTATTAAACACAAATTATATAATTGAGAAATAAACACAACAAAAATTTGCTGTAAAAATTCGAGTCTCATTTTCTTATATAATTTTTATTAAATAAAATGGGTACACAGAAAAACACAGCTATGTCAATGAACTACAATTAATTGTAATGCAAATTATTAAACTTCTACATCTACAGATCTGCGAAAAGATGGAGGTAATATTATATCTTTTTTATATATAATATACAGTATGTGGCAATAATTTTGGCGGCCAGAAAAAAAGATCAAAAAACAGAAAGTGGAAGTATTTAAAAAGTACTCAAATATTAAGAAAGTTAAAACACAAATAATTCGATATTGTTTTGATTATGTCAAATTAGTCCCCATACATTGCGGTATAATAACTTTAATTTAGAACATAGTAAAAGATGAATCCTCATTTTGTAGCCTTTATTGAATGCGATTATTTTGAAAAAAAATCTTTCCTAATCTTCGAATCAAACTGATATATATTTTAGCTGAATTGCCCCTATTGATTTTAGTAAACTGAAATTTTTTTCAAATTTTCCGAAGTTTAAATCATGGGATTTCGTCGTGAGACTAAATATATATATATATATAAATATATATATATATATATATATATATATATATATATATATATATATATATATATATATATATATATATATATATACCGGGTGTCAACGAATCTATTAGACAAGTTATAATTTCTAGAGTATTATGTGTATCAAAATGAGAATTGGTAAATGTTCTGTGAAGAGGAGAGTTTTCGCATATTTTCCACTTTCCGGTCACTTCCGGTTTCACCGGAAATGGCCCCGGTTTTGAATTCTTAAATAGAACACCCTGTATATTTTCACATCTTTGAATTTCTGAGACAATTCTAGATCAGAATGTGATTTTAAAAACTTTTTACGTCTACTTCATTTTTTTAGAGCCACTTTTAAAATTGCATCTAGGTGGCTATGATCGGACGCAAACTAATCTAACGGCCTTAGGTGATGTCAAAAAAATACAATCGCAAAATTTTAGTGACTAGTATGAAAGACAGGAATTGGATTAAAAATTTAACAAAATAAACTAATAACTTAGACGACGCACTTAAAATATTTGAAAGTACAGTAGCTGAATTTGTTAAAAAGTTTAGTGTAGTAAATGTTCAAAGTGCATTCCTTCTTTTTCACGACACATTTCAGCTCGTTCAATTGTTTCTCTCAACATGTTTTGTAGCATTTGGGGCGTTATACTTCTAAATGCCCGTAAAATTCTTTCTTCTAATATTTCAAGAGAGCACAGTAAGATACGGTGAGCGGGCTGGCCACCGTACCGGACCATTGGTTGCAATAATTCGATTATTAAAATGCTCTATTAAATAATTAAGAACTTTTCTAGTATTGTGATGCGGTGCTCCATCTTGCTGAAAGTACATTCGCCGTAAAACTGCTAAAGGTATATCATTGAGATGATTTTCGATTTCATTTTGATGAAAACCTAAGTATCTAACCCCTGTTAACTGACCTTGAAACAATATTGGCCCAATTATTCTGTTTCCAACGATACCAGCCCAGACATTGACGCCAAATCTTTCTTGAAAATTGCCCTCTCTCATTTCATGTTGATTTTGTTGGGCCCAGTATCGAGTATTTTGCTTATTGAACATACCATTATTTGTAAATCGGGATTCGTCGGAAAATAGAATAAAATCGATAAAATTTGGGTTAACTCTATGATTTTGAAGCAGCCAATCACAAAACACTACCCGTCTATCGCCATCCTCAGTATACCTGTTGATGTAACTGATATTTAAATGTTCGATATCCATGTTTTTCAGTATTTTTCTTGCTGGTTCATAACTTATCTGCAGTTCTTGACTAATTTTTCTTAACGAAACTGTTTTATCAACCTCAACCATAGCAAGTACGTTAATCTCAGTCTCTTCATTTAGGATAAACCTCTGTTCCGCCTCTTGATTTCCTATTTGCTTAAAACGAGTCTCGACATACGGAAAATACTGATGGGCTGGATGTTGCCGATTCGGATATCTATGAGCATACAACTCGGCAGCATTCTTTGAATTACTATGACACTCTCCAAATATTAATAACATATCCACTTTTTCACTTTGAGTATACATTATTTTGACGAAAATTTAAACCAAACTTAACGAAAATTAAGAAACTTTTACGTCTGTTCTTAGAGCGTATGTCACTGTCATTATCTACTTAAGTGAGTGCTTTGTTTTCCAAAGAAGACTTGATAAAAACAGTTGCAAATTATTATGCATCATGGCTGTCCATGGCTCACTTGTCATAAGTAAATAAATTATCCAGTATTTTGCTTAATAATATTTAATTTCTGTTCTTATGTCTAATCCAATCGCAAATAAATTAGTACCGTTAGATTCGTCAAAGAATGCTTTTTTCGAAAAGTAGTTGTCAAAAAGGGGCGCCATTTGAAAATTAATAGTTAGAAATGAAAACGTAATTTTGTCAACTTGTCTTATTCCTGTCTTTCATACTAGTAACTAAAACTTTGCGATTGTATTTTTGTGACATCACCTAAGGCCCTTAGATTAGTTTGCGTCCGATCATGGCCACCTCGATGCAATTTTAAAAGTGGCTCTAAAAAAATGAAGTAAACGTAAAAAGTTTTTAAAATGTCACATTCTTATCTAGAATTGTCTCAGAAATCCAAAAATGTTAAAATAAACAGGGTGTTCCATTTAAAAATTCAAAACCGGGGCCATTCCCGGTGAAACCGGAAGTGGCCGGAAAGTGGAAAATATGCGAAAACTCTCCCCTTCACATACCATTTACCTGTACCAATTCTCATTTTGATACACATAATACTCTAGAAATTATGACTTGTCTAATAGATTCGTTAACACCCGGTATATATAGAGGTATTTTTTATTTATTTCTTGGACCTTTAATAACATATTTTTTATTTGTTTGTTTTTCTTGGGATTGTGGTCCGTTAAAAATGAAATCAAAATATAATGGTGGTGTTTTACTTACTCTCTATATTTTACATTTTTAAAACATTAACGTTTCGGTAACTTTTTACCCTCGTCAAAATGTACAGTTTTGGCTTGAACAATGATTCAGGAACAACACTGCACTCACACGTATAAATTAATTTAGAATTATATTCTATTAAGAATTTAACTTTCGTAAATTCACAGCGGTCTAGATGACCACGTGTGTCATCTTGAAGTTAAAGTGGTAAGAAATTACCGAAACGTTAATGTTTTAAAAATGTAAAACATAATAAGTACAACACCACCATTATATTTTGATTTCATTTTCCACGGACCATAATCCCAAGAAAATCAAACAAACAAATTAATACATATATATATATATATATATATATATATATATATATATATATATATATATATATATATATAAATAAGTAGATAAGTTTTTGTCCGTGTAATTTAAAATAAAATAGAATAAAATATTGGCGAAGCGGACGTGAAAATTTGTCAATCTACATGATTCTCGTGTTAAAAAGTGCGGAGGACTCCAAAATATGGAAAAACTCCGGGTCCGACAGATGGCGACAGCGCTGTTTCGTCCTAATATGGGACTCGTCAGGTCACCGCATTCGGTACAAACCATCATCTCGCCTTTGCATCCTATAAAGCTGAATTTAAAATCAAAAAACAGCAAACAAGACGACAAAGGCGACATCTCGATGGTCCACTTGATAATACAAGAACCACACAGATTAACAAAGTTTGTAAAAGAACCGTCATATGGTGGCGCGACGGTGATTTAAAACAGAAATATGTAAAATCGAGTACACGAAACGCGCTGCCCAAAGGATAGGGGTCGCATTTTTCGGTACTGGCAAGCAAGTCTACCGCTCATTTTAGCAGTCAAAGCCACGTAAGTAGATAAGTTTACTTATCTACTTATTTATTTACTTGTTTGGCTTTGGAACACGCTAAACGATGCTCTAATGGTGGGATTGTTTGGTACGACACGTGGCTGTGGCTGTTAAAATGAGCGGTAGGCTTGCTTGCCAGTACCGAAAAATGCGACCCCTATCCTTTGGGCAGCGCGTTTCGTGTACTCAATTTTACATATTTCTGTTTTAATTCACCGTTGCGCCACCATATAACGGTTCTTTTACAAACTTTGTTAATCTGTGTGGTTCTTGTATTATCAAGTGGACCATCGAGATGTCGCCTTTGTCGTCTTGTTTGCTGTTTTTTGATTTTAAATTGAGCTTTATAGGATGCAAAGGCGAGATGATGGTTTGTACCGAATGCGGTGGCCTGACGAGTCCCATATTAGGACGAAACAGCACTGTCGCCATCTGTCGGACCCGGAGTTTTTCCATATTTTGGAGTCCTCCGCACTTTTTAACACGAGAATCATTTAGATTGACAAATTTTCACGTCCGCTTCGTCAATATTTTATTCTATTTTATTTTATTTTATATATATATATATATATATATATATATATATATATATATATATATATATATATATATACTGGATTATTCACCCTATAAGGCACGGAATCTTTACAATTATTTTCATATTATACAGGGTGTCCCAAAAGCTTTGAAAATATCAAAGTTGTTTTTTTAATTAGAACCCCCTATATATTATTGCATTTTTGGATTCTCCGATCAAAATAAGTGTCTTAATAATTTCAATTTTGACAAATCTAACCTAATTTTCATGTTTCAAATACTTAAGAAGTATTTCAGTGATGTACTCGAAATTTACAGTGGAGTGTAACAATAAATTATATTTTATATCCCAATTATAATAAACCTGCTTTATTGTACAGGGTGTCCAAAAATTAAAATTAATCAAATAAAAACTTTAAGTGGCTATAACTTGATTAATTTAACTAGAACGTTATACTTTTTACCTTACCAGAATCAAAAAGTAACTATATTAGACCCCCATATATCCCAAAAGTAAAACTTTTTGAACGTCACGTATTTTGGCTGCAATATTCCGTGCCGTATTGTATGTCGTCAAATTATTAAGGTACCTAATCCTTTCGTTTCTTGATCTTTTTTTCCGTAAACCTCCAAATTACAATTACAACAGCTTAGTTAAATTTTCACTAGATTTCAATACACTTTAATACTAACACAGAATAATTTTAAAGGCAAACAAACATAAGCTCTTCCAACGTCGATCAGTGGCGTTCGTTGTGCAGGAATGAGATCAGGAAAGTTAGCAGGCTGCACAGTAACTGCTTAAATTTTTTTTACGTACTATACAACCTACTACCTCAACTGACACCCAAACAACTCCTCCGCAGCTAAAATACCTCTAAAAAAACTTGCAATTATTTATTATCGATGGTGTATTCCAAAAAGTTCTCAACTGCCTTGATAAGGAAAAAGTTTACAGGTAATAAAAGTTGCCACACATTACCGATTTGGTTAGCGTTGAAGCTTATATCAATAATTATGAATACAGGATGATCTAATGAAAGAACGAAACTGAAAGGTAGGAAGATAAAATTAGAAAACATGAGAGGACAAATAAAAAAATATTAAAAATATATTACAAAAGGAATTAATCAAAATAGTAGTACCCTTCTGTTGCATTTGATATCTACAGAGTGTCTAAAAAGGTCTATACAAAACGACCTAGCGCAAATTGCTGAGGATATAATATACAGGGTGTCAAAGTTATAATTTTTTAAAAATCTTTGTAAATATTTATCTTGATAATAATTTGAATTACGCTAAATTTGGTATTCTCGGATTTTGTAGGATGAGAAATCAAAATCTGATTACAATTTCGATATATATATATATATATATATATATATATATATATATATATATATATATATTGCAAAGGGCACCTTCAGTAGCACTTCGCCTACCTCTAAAGCTTCATAACTTTTTTGTGCCTCAGTATATTAAATTTTTAATCAAAAATTCGTATTACTTGACATCTTTTATCCAAAAAAGTTATAAGTACAAAAAAGTTATAAGTAGGTGTCGCCTCGAGCAGCTGTTTCTAAGATAATGGAATTTAGACGTTTTATTGCGTCCTAAGACTCGTCGTGGAGCCTCCTTCACACTTTTTCGAGGTTTAGAACTGATCCAAGAAATCTAGAGCGTGTTTAAGAGCCAACGCGCCAACAAGTATACAAATTGACATAGAGATGAGCTAACAATGTAAGAATGAACGGAATGAAAGAACAATAAGAATAACGTACAAAATTAGTAATAAACCAAAACTGAAGAATTTTATTTATTTAACCTTTAAGTAAGATTAATTCTAAGGAGAAAGTTGAGCTGCACTCTTTTCATCGTCTCTGTATCTAAATATAAAGTGTTTATTGAATTTTGTATTCGTGTCCACAATTATTCTTTGGTTTTACAGATGTGTTTAAAAGTTCCCAATGAAACGTAATCCACAGGTGTTAAATCCGGTGAGGGGGTGGCCAGTGTGCAGGAGCACCATTTTCCCTGCTGACTCATCGATTTTAAAAATTTAATGTGTGGCGATAAATGTGCGAAGGATAACAGACCTTGTTTCAGCTCAGCGACTCCAAAAAGTCCTCTCTAAATAACTCTATAATGGCATCGGCCTCATTAAAAAGATGAACGCAGAGTATACAAAAAACTAGGAAGAAAATTCCTCTACAGACTCATTTCCCAGGATTCAAGCCTCTTATAGAAAATGACCTGCAGAAAGCTAAGAAGGAAGAGGTGATGTACAGCTCCAACAAATCCAGTAGAAGCCTGGCAGGATAAATATTCACATCTAACAACACAAAATGACCAATTAAAAGCCTTAAATCCTTCAAATCGCCCAGAAAAGATGGAATTTTTCCAGCCCTAGTCCAAAGGGACCGCTCATCGAATGAGCCAAAATCGTACTTTTCGACCGACACCTAAGAAGGGAAACACTAAAACAGAAACAATTTGCTTATCAGGCCGGAAAATCTACAGTCAATGCCATGTACTGCTTAGTGAGTAATCTGGAAAAATTCTGATGGCGAAAGAGATCTTTTTGAGTGCTTTTAGTGATATATAGGGGGTTTTTGTTAACTCTTTACATGAATCCATAGTCACAATCCTGGAAGCAATCTGATAAAAAACAAAATCACTACATCTATTGGCAACGAAGCGGCGACAATCACCACAGTCAGAGGATGTCCCCAAAGAGGAGTTTTTTTTATCCCTTTTACTGTGGTCTCTGGTCATGGACAATCTGCTAAACCAACTGAACGACTCAAGGTTCACAATGCACGGTTATGTTGATGACCTAGCTGTCACTATCACAGACAAAAATGAAGAAACTATTACAAGCCTTATGCAAACTGTCTTACATCAAATAAGCAATTGGTGCATAAAAGAAGGACTCCACATCCCAACAAATCAGTCCTCGTGTCATTTACAAGGAGACGAGAGTTTGACATCAACGCTTCAATTTGAAATGGAACAATACTAAGCTTTTCCAAAGAGATTAAATATTTGGGAGCAATAATAGACCAGAAACTGAGCTGGAACAGCTGAATTGAAAAGTTTCTACAAAAAGCAATAGCGGCAAGCTGAACATGTCGTGGAATCTTTGGAAAAACCTGAAGTTTGAAGCCGAAAATGATCTTATGGCTATATAAAACGATCCTCATATATGCCTCTTTAGTACGGTCATTGTGATGAGTGCAGCAGCAACGAATGCCCTCAAGCTGTTCCAAATTGAAAAGCCTCAAATCTGGAAATTTTATTGGATAGATATGAAGATTCTGGATACAATTACAACATAACCCTTATCAAAACCAACATATTTTAGGTATGATTTTGACATGAACTGGGAAGTAGTCACTGACGGCTACCAAGCGAACGGAGAGGAAATACCTCGACTAGAGAGACTAATGGATCGAAGATGAAAGAAGTGGCAGTATTAAGTTCAAGTTTTGGGCTTGCCAGATCTTTAGGAGACATCAGAAATACATACGTGTTGTACAGACTTTTAGAAACACCCTGCATATACCAAAATTAAATGCTTAATAAAACTATATTTTAATTTTTTCATTAATATGAGGTTTTTTTTTATTTTATCGTATAAGCACATAAACATATGTGTCCGAAAATTTTTTCAAGACACTCTATATTTCGTAAAAGATGCAATAAAAACATTCCCAATTGTCTCAAAATCTAGCGGGAGTTTGGCTTAAATAAATAAACCAGGTTAGTAACATGCGGCAACTTTTGTTAAGAGAAAACATTTTAAGAAATTGATTATTATATTTTCACTCAGGGAAAGCCTTTTTAGCATACACTGTATATCATTTTTAATATTTATAATACATTTCTATATACATACCGTTGGAAAAAATAAAACGATTTTTTAAGGGTTATCTATCCAGGAGAAAAAAATTTAGGTTCTTAGAATACCTCTAAATTAATATTTCAAAAAATCATAATTTTCTTTTTGAAAATTAGGAATTTTCAATTCTTTCAATCCATACTTTTTTTCAAATTAAAAAAAAAAACAATTTTATTCCCGGGATTCTTAAAAAATCGTGTCGTCATTTATAAATATAGTCGACAGTGGGTTCCCGTAACCAATGAAGAAACATGGTTCCTCAAAAGTTTTTTATATGTATTTTGCCCGCCCCCCCCCCCTTCTCAATTATGAATATCGAGGATAACTTACCCAAAAATTGTCGCGAATTTTGTTATTAAACAAAAACATCGTGAATCGTTAAAAAAATGTCGCCTGACAATTCATATTTTAAATCAAGAACTACAAGCTGAAACTAATTGCAAAAAATTTAATGTTTATATTGCTCTTTAACGCTATAAACAAATAGTTTTTCATCAGTTATAATGTACACGCCGCAGTGTATGAAGGGAAGTACAAGTCTACTTAGAGGCGCTCACCTAGTGCACATAATCCATTATAGCTTTCTCTGATTGTTAAAATTTTTTTAATTTCTATTTCGAGAGCTTCTCTGATAATGCTTGGTTTCCTGGAAATTTATAGTGTGTCCTGTCTCCTGATGATGTTGGAATAGAGCTCATGTGGTTTACTTGTTCTTTATGCTATTTTTAAGTTCTTGGACTCTGGTAGAGATTCTTCTGTTTGTTTGGCCGATGTATTATTTTCACAGTCCACAGTGCGAAAAGGTATATAGAGGCAATGATCGTGCTAATATAATTGAACAAATAAGACGTATTTACACTAAAATTCATATACTCAAGGTTTTGAGGTTGCTAAATACGATTCTGCAATCAGAATTAGCAAATATAAATTTTTGCAAAAATTTCGTGCAAAAAATACCTTCGATAATCAAGTGATTTAAATGAAAACGCCGACTGCAAATAGTTTTATTAATGTAAATGCGTTGAACAATGCAAATTTTTAATAAAATTAATAGCAAGGATTTTTAAAATTGGAATGAAAAGTTATAAATGTATTCTTTTGCGAAACTTATGCAAATTAATTTTTTGTAGCGTTAAAAATAAGTGGTTTGTTTTGTACGCGAATAACTTGCAAGTTTTATCAAATAAGTGTTAGCATTGACTATCACTCCGTCTTGGAAAAACAGATCTGAATATATATATATATATATATATATATATATATATATATATATATATATATATATATATATATATAATAAAATAGAATAAAATATTGGCGAAGCGGACGTGAAAATTTGTCAATATACATGATTCTTGTGTTAAAAAGTGCGGAGCACTCAAAAATATGGAAAAACTCCGGGTCCGACAGATGGCGACAGCGCTGTTTCGTCCTAATATGGGACTCGTCAGGCCACCGCAGTCGGTACAAACCATCATCTCGCCTTTGCATCGTATAAAGCTGAATTTATAATCAAAACGCAGCAAATAAGACGACAAATTTTATTCTATTTTATTTTAAACTACACGGACAAAAACTTATCTACTTATTTATTTACTTGTTTGGCTTTGAAATACGCTAAACGATGCTCTCATGGTGGGATCGTTTGGTGCGGCACGTGGCTTTGGCTGCTAAAATAAGCGGTAGGCTTGCTTGCCAGTACCGAAAAATGCGACCCCTATCCTTTGGGCAGCGCGTTTCGTGTACTCGATTTTACATATTTCTGTTTTAATTCACCGTCGCGCCACCATATGACGGTTCTTTTACAAACTTTGTTAATCTGTGTGGTTCTTGTATTAACAAGTGGACCATCGAGATGTCGCCTTTGTCGTCTTATTTGCTGTGTTTTGATTATAAATTCAGCTTTATACGATGCAAAGGCGAGATGATGGTTTGTACCGACTGCGGTGGCCTGACGAGTCCCATATTAGGACGAAACAGCGCTGTCGCCATCTGTCGGACTCGGAGTTTTTCCATATTTTGGAGTGCTCCGCACTTTTTAACACGAGAATCATGTAGATTGACATATTTTCACGTCCGCTTCGCCAATATTTTATTCTATTTTATTTTAAATTACACGGACAAAAACTTATCTACTTATTTATATATATATATATATATATATATATATATATATATATATATATATATATATATATATATATATATATATATATATATATATATATATGGGCGGATTCAGCCTCTCTTTGGGGGGGGGGGGGGTGATATCACAAAAGTACAGACACAGGCAGCATTCCCATTTCTAGTGTAAAAAGGAGGGTCGGGTCTTTTCTGAATTTGAAGCTCTTAGAGGGGGGGGGGCGATCACAAGGAAAAACAAGTTGCCGACAGTGGGCGGGAGAGCCAGCAGCATACAAATTGTTAATATAAAAGGCAGAATCGTTCTATTTTCGTGAACTCAGAGGTCTTGGGAGCGGGAGGAGGTGATCGCAAGCAAACACATTCATATACTCTATTCAAGAAATAGGGAGAATAATAAAACTGTTAGCGAAACCTCCAACGTACCTGCTCCAGTGCCGCAGGTAACTGAGGACTGCCGTAAATCTATTTTGAATTATATTTAAATATTATAAGCTTTGATAAATTTATTGCAACAATAAAATTTCTGATAGTTCAATTTAATTTCTGTCAGTGAGCAAAGTACACCTTACGGTATGTCTTTCATGATTTATCTTATTTACGCCCGTTTTTATATATTATTTGAGATTAGTGAGATACCGAAAAGATATGGCTTCCACTTCTATATTTATTCCAAAATCGTTAAACCCGGGCATTTTTTCCTCAACGAAAAACTTATTATGATGAATGTTTATGGTGCATTAAGATATCAATATCTAGATAATAATGTTAAAAGCTCTATGGACATGTGTTCCAACAGGGCAGAAGTTTTAAAATCTACTACGTACCGAATACTGAAGGAGAAAAAAACAACTGGAATTGTTTTTACTCCCAAGTCACATTCGATCACAGGCAGACGAAAAACCTCGTTGGAAGAAGAGATGAAAACTGCAATAAAAGGAGGTGTACATACATTTTATTATAAGAAGCAGATCCCAACCGTCGAAAAAATTCTAACTAAATTCAGTGAAGATCGGGATTTACCTGAAATTAAAAGGACTGAGCTCTGGAAATTGCCCATAGAGCTTAATTTTTGCTGGGAAAAACCAGATACGAAATCTGTTCTTATAGATCGTCCGGAAACTGCCTGTTGGAGAAGGAAAGACCTCTCTCAAGTAAAAGGTAGAGTTGCTAGAAATAACACAACTTACAAAATTAGTAATTTAACTGAACTTTTGAAAGATTTTTTTGAATAAAGTTACTGCGGAAAATTGGGAAAAATTCATATAATAAAAGAATAAAAGTAAATGTGGAAACTCGATCTCATGATCGGTCAGATAGAGGAACTAATTATAATTAATTTGAGGGAAGATAGCTCCACTGACTTTGATTACGAATTAGATATGTAAGTTTACCAGCGTAAACACAATTTATTACTTAAATTTTCTGTAACATAAAAATTAATTACATTTAAATCCCTTTTCAGTGTTTGTAATTCTGCAGATGTTTTAAGAAATAAATAAACTGAAACGTCAAATGTCCTCAAAATGTTTTTAATTAATAATAAAATAAACCGATAACCCCAAAAGAATTTTAATATTATATGGACGAATTTATTTTTTTATATAAATTTAACTTCTTGTATTTTTGACAATGAGTATTTTGTAGGTATTTAAATTATAACTTAGAATTTTTTGAGAGAAAAAGGCTACGTTTTAGTCTGAAAGTGCCAAAACGATTTCTATGCCAAAATTAAAAATAATAAAAATACAGTTGTGATTTGTGTTAAATATGTGAAAATTATCTATATTTTGTAGTATATATGAATTATTAGAGAAGAAATAAAATAATATTATAAAAACTTTTTATTTTGAGTTTATTACCGCAATATTCTATGCCATAAATACTTAGTGATAAAATAAACCTCTTTCCGACGCCTATGACAAGGATTAAAATCCTTTTTAACACTTCACACATCCAAATATCTATTGTTATCCAGCCCAAATAGTCCATTACTATAGACCGGTATTTTTGATTATAAAATTTCTAACCCATTCCTATGAAAAATATATGTGTCTAACAGATTTTGCGAAAGACACCGGACTAAAGAACACAGATAATTTGCGAAGAAAAAAAAATATTAAAATGTATTTAAAGTACTAAAGCAACTATCAGAGAAAACTATAATGGATTATGTGTACTAGGTAAACGCCTGTAAGTAGACTTCCACTTTCCTTCATACACGGCGATCCGTACGTCATAACTGATGAAAGACTTTGTTTATAGCGTTAAGAGACAATAAAAACGTTACGTTTTCGCATTGCAATTAGTCCCAGATTGTAGTTCTCCATTTGAATTATCAAATGCTGGATTCAGAATTAAAAAATATTTATTTAATCAAAAGTTATTCATCTTGAAAAGTGACAAAAAATGCCATTTTCAAATGTTTAATGATTTTTAACTCAAAAACTTTGCGTTGGACGGAAAAATCACAAGAGACACTTTTTTACTTAGAATCGGTCGAGGAATACGAAAATATTTTTTATTTTATAAAAACAATTTTTTATATTAATAACAATTTTTTTATTTATAGAAAATTACTTTTCCATTTTTCGGGAATCCACCCTTGATATTTGTGAGCACGGAGTCAAAATCTATATAAAAAAAATTTTTATGGAGTCGTGTCTCTTCATCGGTTACGAAAAATCACTGTGCTTCCGGACTAATATATTTCTAGCAAAAACTTAGGAATCCTCTCTTTCTAAGAATATTTTGTTGGACCTTATTTAACATATTTTATGACAAATTATTATTAAATCAACGAAAATCTAGGTGCTTACATTTCAAATTAGAAATCTTAAATAACTAACTGTTTAAATACTAATTTAAATACCTGCTTAGAAAATCCACCAAATTCTAGCAATTCTTACCACCGAAATTCATTTTCTTCCTCGGCCATCCCGCGGACCAGATTTAAGTCCCTGTAAAATTTTCGAAAGAAAGTACCCTTAAAATCGAACCCGTGATCAAAAACCCACACAAGTTCGGTTCTACGGGTTCGTCCTCGCAAAAAATCAAAAGTACAAAAATAATTCAATCAAAAAAAAATCGGTTGTCCGGCATCGGTAGGCGCAAGTCCTGAAAAAGAACTTGAAATTATAAAATAGAACTAAAATAAAATTTAAAAAAGTGATATTCAAAATTTAAGATTTAAACTTTGAAGCAATTGTTTTAGCGCCATCAGTGACAGCGCAATTATTTAATTTTTTTTTTACTTAAGTTCAGCAATCGCCTCTAGAAATTTAAAAATACCTTTAAATAGTTGTTACAAATTTTCAATTAGACGATTAAATTTACTCTTTTAAATTGTATCTCAACAATAACTTTAACTTTAAATAATTATTTTCGCTACATATAAAATAATCGCGTAATAAAAGCTTACATACCTGTCAAAAATTTTCTGGGGAAACTCTCAAGTATGGGCGGAAACCGAACTTGCTTCAGGACATGCAGACTGACATGAAGAATTTGGTTTGGATTACATCGCATCTAAAATTAAAAAAAAAACTTAATCAAATAATTTGCTTTTAAATAATTTTTACACTTCAAAAAATTCATGTCTGTTTCACACAAAAACTGAGAAAATTGAGCACTTATAAGATCAACTCAATGTCTGTTTGTCTGTCTGTGTGTCTAACGCACTTGAAAAACTGTGAACTCGGAGATCAAGTTATAGAAACTTTGATTCCCTAGTTACGTTTTAACCAACTTTTAAATGAAGAAAGTTCTAAATTCGACCGCTATGTATTTTTTTTTATATATGTACAGGGTATCCCAAATTCAACACTTTTATGGGGTTTGTCGTAAACAATTAAACTTAGCAAACCAACGTAGCATTCATAAGTTGTTTTTTAGGGAAACTAAAAATGTCGCAAACAGAATTTAAACATTTTTTTTTGTTTTGAAGATACAGCGTAAAATTCAAAAGTTGACAATTTTTTTAATACTCTGTAACGTTCTTATCTGAAAAGAGATATTACAACATTTTCAACGACTTATATGTATGTATCTAACGGTGTAATCGCAACTTTAATATAAAGTGTGGTTAAAAAGTTATTCATCACAATTTGTTTATTTCAAATACTGTCTTTTGTTTTTTTTTTATCGCTTCCTTGCCTTTTTATTTTGACATGCAGTATGGTATATTGTTAAAAACATAATTAAAAACTCTACCTTATCATCTAAGAATATACAGGGTGATTCAAAAATCGATCACGAAACTTAAGGGGGTGATTCTACTTGACAAAATAAGGGTAGAGCTTCATATAATTTTTTTTCAAAATGTCATTCGTTTTCGAGTTACAAGCCGTCCAAGTTCAAGTTTTTATTTTTTGTTTTTTGAATTACTCGCTTACAGGAGAACCGATTTGACTAATATTTGAAAGATAGGCTAAGTCTTCTGCGCTTCATCATTTTAGTAACAATTCACATTGATTGTTTGCCGCTAGAGGGCACTTTACCTACATTGAAAATTGTTTTTTTGTCATAATTTTTTAGTGTTGACAGCTACAGTAGTTTTTGGCATAATTTCTGAAAGACTGATGCCAGGCCTTTAAAAAAGGTGCTCTTTATTTACATCGCTAAACCCAACGGTTTAGACGTAAATCACCCTTAAAAATTAAGTGGTAAATTTACTTTTCTCATTTCATTACCACCAGCTACCAGGTAAATAGCTATCAAAGTATACTAGAGCTGTCAGTTTAACATCAAATAAATTCGCTTTTTAAACTATTTAATTTATAATCTTAAAATAACTAATAATGGCTAATCAGTAAATATTCATATTATGGATTATTGCGATATACATTTAATTGATAAAAATTAATGAAACAGTACTAAACAAACTAAAAAAGATTCTCAAAATGTCCCCCATTTTCTTCAATACATTTCCTAACACTCTTCAAAAAATGTCGCCTAACTCGATGAAAAATTTCTGGTGTTTCTTTAATAATTTGGCACTTTTCGATTATCCTGAAGCGAAGATCCTCGACGTTGATTACTGGAATATCGTACACCAATTGTTTCAAATGACCCCAAAAGAAAAAATCCATAGGATTAAGGTCTGGTGACCTCGCTGCCCATGCCAATGGTCCACTTCGTCCTATCCATCGCTCATTCCCAATTTTTCTAGTACTAATACCTGGATTATCTTCAATAATTTCAAGCACTCTTTCTTCTTGTTGCACGTTTCTAGCAGTTCTAGGTCTTCCCCTATTTCCATTATAACTTTTAAAGGAACCACATTCCGCAAGCCTCCTGTGCACACTGGAAAATGTTTGAGCATGAGGGATATTTCTTTCCGGATAACTCTCCATATAATATCTTCTTGCCAACTCTGCATTACCATTTGCTTTTCCATAACAAAAATGGATATCACAATATTCGATATTTGAATATTGGTGATTAGCCATTATTAGTTATTTTAAGATTATAAATTAAATAGTTTAAAAAGCGAATTTATTTGATGTTAAACTGACAGCTCTAGCATACTTTGATAGCTATTTACCTGGTAGCTGGTGGTAATGAAAATGAGAAAAGTAAATTTACCACTTAATTTTTAAGGGTAATTTACGTCTAAACCGTTGGGTTTAGCGATGTAAATAAAGAGCACCTTTTTTAAAGGCCTGGCATCAGTCTTTCAGAAATTATGCCAAAAACTACTGTAGCTGTCAACACTAAAAAATTATGACAAAAAAACAATTTTCAATGTAGGTAAAGTGCCCTCTAGCGGCAAACAATCAATGTGAATTGTTACTAAAATGATGAAGCGCAGAAGACTTAGCCTATCTTTCAAATATTAGTCAAATCGGTTTTCCTGTAAACGAGTAATTCAAAAAACAAAAAATAAAAACTTGAACTTGAACGGCTTGTAACTCGAAAACGAATGACATTTTGAAAAAAAATTATATGAAGCTCTACCCTTATTTTGTCAAGTAGAATCACCCCCTTAAGTTTCGTGATCGATTTTTGAATCACCCTGTATAGTGGGTTCCATTTGAAATAACCAAATTGGGATGAATAACTTTTTGACTAGACTTCGTATTAAAGTTACAGCGTTAGATTATGCTTAAAATATTTTAAAAATAAGTCGGGCAGTAAAATCCAATATAGTGCTAATAATATGGCGGACAAAAACATTAATCATGTTTGATGTTCACCAAAATTAATATAAAGTATTTTTCAGGGTCGTACATAATGAATCTTCAAATTACTTTTAAAAAAATTGAATATGGTGAATCCAATATGGCGAACTAAAAATTTTATATTTCTCGATTTAATCGAAAATTGGTTTAGGAGAGTTCTTGAATATGAAAATTACGAAATTAAAACTATTTTTTAAAAATCGAATATGGCGGATTAAAAATTCAATATCTTTTGATTTTGTCCACATTTAGTATAGGAGGGAAAACGCTGTCACGAACGAAGGCGCAAATGTAAATGCCGCCGCCAATGGATTTGATCTTAAACGGATGAAAACTCTATCAATGGGTTATGCAGCATCGAGGCAAGTATTTCTTCAGAACAAGAGGATTCTTTACAAAAATACTTGCTACACAATATTTCCCGAAAGAAGTTCGTCGTCTTGCCTACAAGTATACTATTAAATTCGGCATTAAAATTCTAGTCATCTGGATTACGAACAAGATGGCCGGGAAAGAGTGGCTTACGATGTTTTTAAAACGGAATTCTGAGTTATCTATTCGAAAGCTGGATCCCCCCAGCTTTGGTAAGCAAAGATTGAAGATTACTATTACCAGGGAAACAATGGATCCAGTACCAAATTTGCAAGAAATCGGCACATATAAAATGCTGGTCTTCCTTACGTTTGCATTAATTGCAACAGCAACAACGGCGATTAATGTTCTATATCATATAAATATATTTTTTTTATTTAAACCCCACTGATCATGGAATAACTGTAAAAATATGATTTAAGTAAAAAGACGTGGTCTATTCGAAGAGAGTCAAAATTTCTGAAACCGGCCACTAAAAATCGACTAGTCGATTTTCATGAATTTTTTTGCAGATTCCTGACGCCTTGTACGTCAAAGTTAATGTCTTAAAACATTTTCTGAAAATTTAAATTTTTCAAAAAGTTATAAACAAATGAATTTCTAAGCAACTTTTTATTAAAATTACGATATCTGGGTTAATATTTAATACAAGTTGATGAAATTTTTATGGTATATTCATAAATAGTAACGGAATCGAATAAGAGATAATTTAAACTGAAAATTTATGATTTGCTAATAAACAAATAATTTTGCAATAAGCAAATAACAGTTTTACCAACTTCTCCTCGTGTTACAAGAATTTTCTTTTCACATTTGCATTCCTTAAACTCTAGACTCGATAACTGTGAAGTGAAATTTTGGTGATCTCAATTTGGAAGAAAGTTATGAATTTTTAAATATTATCATGAAGACGCTTGAATGCGGCCGAGGTGGGCGCTCCGCGTTGCGTTATGCGAGCGATACCTACAGTACAACGTATACTTTTCTGTTAATTTTAAGGTTTATAATTTTATAAAATAAAAAGTACCTCATTCACACATGTTTACACTTCTCATTTATTATTTTACAGTTTTATCTACTTTCAATATAGTGCTTTTTGAACATGTTGAAAAAATCTATAGAATTAATATTAAATGGCTTAAGCAATGAAATTGGCGTGTTCCCTTGATGGTTTGAGCTGTAGAGAAACGTTTCCTTAGGTATTCTTGGTCTTTTTATATTCATCTAAAGTACAAAAATCCAAATAAATTTTGTGAAAAAAGTTGCGTGCCCATTCGAAAAGTTTTTGTGCTGTAACAATTGTTTTATCTTGTAAGCTAGCATGATATGTATTCCTCTTTATGCAACCACCAATGCCATCACATGCACCTTTTTCGTGCGAAGGTCGCAAAAAAGTGCCATTCTGCGTTGATATGGAAGTCCTTCTCGTGGTATAATAAATTCAAAAAATTAAATTTATTTTTATACTGAGATCCTGCTCCATCAGAAAAGTATATAACTTTTTTTACGTTTTGCATGCCAAAATTTTTTTGAAAAACTCAATCATCTTAGAGTTATATAAATGGACTCCAGTTACATCATGATTCTCGTATTCCGAAAAAACAACAAAGTTAAGATTACACACAGCATCATTTTTCTTATAATAAATTACGTAGACATGCAGTGATGCTTGATCTTTAGACCAATGTTGAGCTTGTATAGCATTCTGAACATGAAGCGAGTAATTTTCTGAAAAGTCGAGAGTGATTAAAAATTCGCCTGGTAAATTTTTTAGTTCATTTAAATATTTTGCTTGAGTTTCAGCAAGAAAATCGTGTTTCAAAATATCTAGTAATGTTTTCCTCAGATTCTTTATAAAAATATCGATTTCTTCATTTTCACTAAGTAATTGGCATCTGAAAAATGTATATATGAAGGAAAATTATAAAATTATTTAATTAAGTAGAAAAATTTAAATACATTACCGGTCAGTAGTAAGCCATTGATTAAAAGAAATACTTTTAATTTGGAATGTTTGCAGCGATTCTTTCAAATCTTCAAGAATTTTATCTGCACCAGGACAATTTTTACAGTTTCCCATAAAACAGTCTGCAGTCGGACATGAACAAATCATTCCTTTGAAATAATCACGATAGCTAGTTTGAAAATTGAAAGCTTTATCAGCAAATTTTTCTTTTAGCCCTCTCATTTTAAAACGTATATTTCCATGTATTTTGGATACGCAAACGTTATGCGTACCCTTAGAACCAACTGGAATACACTGCTCAGGCCTTAAAGCTCTAAGAGCCGACAAGGATATTTGTAAATTTGAATTTTTTTTTCAAAAAATCGATAGACAAGTCATTAAGATTCCCCAACAATAGACGTTTCTGAAAAAAATAATATTTTTATTTATCTCAAATATCAAAATATTACGATTGTATTAATTCATCATAAATTATTGTGAATAAGGTATTTTTTTTATTTTATAAAGTTATAAATAATAACATTAAAACCAGGAGAGAAAAGCATACGTTGTACTATAGGTATCGCTCGCGTGACGCGGCCCGGCACGGCCGCATTCAAGCATCTTCATGATAATATTTAAAAATTCATAACTTTTTTCCAAATTGAGATCACCAAAATTTCACTTCACAGTTATCGAGGCTAGAGTTTAAGGAATGCAAATGTGAAAAGAAAATTTTTGTAGCACAAGGAGAAGTTGGTAAAACTGTTATTTGTTTATTGCAAAATTATTTGTTTATTAACAAATTACAAGTTTTCGGTTTAAATTATCTCTTATTCGATTCCGTTACTATTTATGAAAATACCATAAAAATTTCATCAACTTGTATCAAATATTAACCCAGATATCGCAATTTTCATAAAAAGTTGCTTAGAAATTCATTTGTTTATAACTTTTTGAAAAATTTAAATTTTCAGAAAATGTTTTAAGACATTAACTTTGACGTGCAAAGCTTCAGGAATCTGCAAAAAAATTCATGAATATCGACTAGTCGATTTTTAGTGGCCGATTTCAGAAATTTTGACTCAGAATTAATAGTAAGAAATGTTGTGTTGATGTTGATTATATTTGAAAGTGTGATATACGAAAAGTAAAGTTTTTGTTTCACTATTAATTATATCACTAACAAGGAAACCACTCCAACCCGACTTCACTGATTTTGATCATTTTTGGACATGTTGTAGTACTTGAAAAAATAATAAATACGTATTTTTTTTTATCAGCTGACATCAACTTTCAATAGGTGAAATTCACCCCCAAAGTCAACCCTTAAAATTCTTTTATTCAATATAAATGGATATTTTTGAATAAAATCAAGTGGAAAATATTCGTCATAAAAAGTTACAAATGTGAGATGTACTTATGACCAACGAGGTTGCAACCCCGCCATTATATTTTAAAAACTACATTTTTTATGAATATTTTTGTTACAAATATCGGGGGATAAACTCAAAAGAATTATGAAAAGCACTTTTGTTAACAACATCAATTATTATATATTTGAATTTTTTATGAATTACATTCGCTTTACACTTTGGATGACTTTTAAGGAAATTGAAAATTCCCTAAACACGGCAACACTAATAATCGATATTGTTAACAAAAATGCTTTTGAGTTCATTCCCCGATATTTATAACAAAAATATACACAAAAAAAGAAGTTTTTTTTTAAATAAAAAAAAGGGCTTGCAACATCTTTGGTCATAAATACACCTCACATTGGTAACTTTTTATGACGATTATTTTCCACTCAATTTTATTCACAAATATTCATTAGATGCTGAGATACATTGAAAAAAAAATTTTAAGGGTTGACTTTGGGGGTGAGTTTCACCTCTAAAAAGTGGATATCAGTCGATAAAAAATATACATATTGATTATTTTTCAAGTACTACAACATATCCAAAAATGATCAAAATCGATGAGGTCGAGATGGTTCCTTTGTAAGAGATTATAAATAAAAAGTTGATTGTAACATATCAATTTTATTACATGTCTAGTAAACATTCACCTCATCACAAGACTTAATCTTCTAATTGCTCAATTTGCCTCAAAGCCTTCCTCAAATTACCTATGGGGTAGGTAGGGATAACCTATGGAGTAGATTGAGCATGTATGACCTTTTTCACTTAAATGACCGTAGCTCTTAAACCAGATTTATAAGAGATAAACTTTTTGGGACACTTTTAGAAAAGAATAAATTACCTATCTATCAGAATACTTATTAAGGAATTTGGATTTATCATCTAGGAGCTATCGCCGATTAAGCGGAATATTGCTCAACCAACCCCGCCCCACTCTATTTCTCAATACTTTTATGTGAATCACATTCAGTCACGTTATTAAGTTTGGCACCGACTTCAAAAATGTCAATCTCATATTATTGTAATTTTTCGCTTTTTAGCGCATTTTTCGAAGTAGGTTTAATTTTTCAATACAAATTTTATGTTTTCAAGCACACTGCGTGGGATATCAAAGAAAGAAAAAGAGTTGTGCCTCGTATGCCGCGGGTTTGGAATTATTAACCATATTATTTGCTTTCGAATATCAAGGAATTTTGACAGTCGTATAATTAGATTAGTCTGGTAATACAACAATGTAATTATCTCGAAACCTGGGGGCGCAAGAGGCCTAGTTTTGCTCTAAATTATAATTGGATCTGCTATATCATTATTTCCGTTTCGAAACATTAGTTTAACTGGATTCAGAAATACTAATTAGTGAACTACAACAAAACAAAAATAATGAGCCGCCACGAACAGGCAAACATAACAATTCAGAACCAGAGGATAGAAAACGTCGAACATTATGTATACTTGTGTCATGACATCAGACTAGGGAAATCAAACCAGGATGCTGAAATAAAAAGAAGAACACAGCTGACTTGGGCCGCTGTCGGTAAACTTGCATACATCCTCAAAAATAATTCAATTCCCATAAATCTAAAAAGAAAAGTATACGACACGTGCATATTACGGATGTGTACGTATGGATTAGAGACCATGTCCCTCACCAAATTAGAAACAGTCCAAAGAGCGATGGAAAGAAACATGCTTGGAATATCATTAAGAGACAGGATTAGAAACACCGAGATAAGACGCAAAAGGAAAGTCAAAGACATCGTGAAGGAGGTTGCAAAGATGAAGTGGCGATGGGCTTGTCACATAGCCCGATATGAGGACAACAGATGGACACGAAGAATCTTGGAATGGAGACCGAGGAAGACAACAAGAAGCACGGGAAGACCTCAAAAAAGATGGGTAGACGACATAAGGACAGTGGCGGGCAAACTGTGGATGAGATTGGCGAAGAATAGAGAAAGATAGAAACAAATGAGAGAGACCTACATCCAGGAGTGGATGGACAGAGGTTGACAAAGAGAGAGAGAGAGAGAGAGAGAGAGAGAGAGAGAGAGAGAGAGAGAGAGAGAGAGAAAATTAGTATAACCTGTATGACAGATTAACGGCTTTGTTGTTACGAAACATTCTCCAAGAAAAAAGCCATCCATATTTTATTTTTGAGGTAAGGAACTTTAAAAATACAAACAAAATTTGGTTCCTAAAAAAATTCAATGTTAAATGAAGGTAAATTATCTAAATCACGTTAACTGATACATATACTAGAATTACTGCATACATCAAAATATAACATTAATCTAAATTATAGATATGGAAAAACTAAAGTGTCTATTTCAAATTAAAATATATAAAACATCGTCTATCGGTTTATTTTTTCGTTAACGTAAGCATTCTCGCCTTAATATAAATACAACGAATAAGTTGTTTCATAGAAAAGCGTTAGAAATACTGGGAACTGAATATCAGACGCTTACAGGTAGTTTTTAATTATAGGGAGTTATCGCACCACCAGATGCGAGCACCGGCAGTTTATATGGAGAATTTAAGTATGTTTGCTAGGAAAAATTTCGGTTATAACATTCGTATGATGTTTATTGCCCTATGTGAGAAAGGACTTACATACACTTACCTAAAAGAGAAGTATAGAAACATGTTAAATGCAGAACCTAATCTAAGACTCAAACTTTCAGACGTCGAGCCAAATTTTAAATTGCTTTGTTCCACTAAACAGTGTCGTATTATTCAACATCTAACCGCTATACTCCGGCCAGATTTAACTTCAAATACAAGATCCGAACATAAATAAGTACAACGACGGGTGTCTAGGAAGGTACCAACTAGAATCCCACTGACGAATCCTATAGTTGGTACCGGGAGGAAACACCCACATTTTTAGAGAGAAATTCGATATATATGAAACACGGCAGGTCTTTTCTAGGTTTTCCCTGCCAAATTACCCGATGACGACAAAATAACTCGAGGAAAAGAGACCGATATAGACAATCCAATATGAAAGACAGAGAAAGAACAACCGAACGTGCTTGTAATATTAGGGGTATACAAGGGACAAGTCGATAAGTATTAAAACAAGACTACTTTCTCTATATTACAACAGTTGTTTCATAGAAAAGTAGTTTAGAAATTACTGACTGGGAAGTGAATATCAGACGCTTATAGGTAGTTTTTAATTATGGGGAGTTATCGAATCAACAGATGCGAGCACCGGCATTTTATATGGAGAATTTAAGAATGTTTGCTAGGAAAAATTTCGGTTATAACATTCGTATGATGTTTATTGCCCTATGTGAGAAAGGACTTACATACACTTACCTAAAAGAAAAGTATAGAAACATGTTAAATGCAGAACCTAATCTAAGACTCAAACTTTCAGACGTCGAGCCAAATTTTAAATTTCTTTGTTCGGAAAAAATTCGTAAAGAGTGAAATGATAGGAAAATGACATTTTTTTGAAAAAATTTTGATACATACCCCCTATTTCGAGGTCGTAGAACACGATTCTGACCTCGGTTTTCCATAATTTTTTCCTCAATTTTGCGGAAAACAGGGAAAATAACTTTTCACTTTAGGTTCAATTTTTTTCACTAAATCGTTAAACTTTTGTTATAACAACGAATTCCACAGTGATAGAAGCTTCTGCATTATACAAAAATTCAAAAATATGCACTTTTTTTATCAAAAAAATCCGAAAAATTACCACGACAAAAATCACAACAAAATCAAAAGAAAACGCCGGCTCTCAAAATAATAGTTAGCATAGTTCGCTAAAGATGGCGTACTGTTAAAGTCGGCGATGTTGCCAGATTGCAAAAACGATTTCTTTAAATAATCTCTTTCTGTTTGAATTGGAAAGAAAAGTTTCCAAAAAGAATGTTTTCCTTTCCTTTGATTATTGAAGAACTATTAATTACTCTTATGTCTATGTCTTCGATGTGCGATTTTGACTCTAAATAATAAGGGTTTTAAGGATTATAGTTGCTTTTGTTTGTTTCCCTCCAAATACCAGTAGTTTTAAACGGATAATATGAATTGATCATATTGCTTATGTCCGTTAGCAGAAAGTGTCGAGTGCCAGCCGCCTCCACGAGGTTTCTGCTGGACAATGACATTTTTTAATTATTAAATCTAGGTCAATTTAGGTTAGTTCAGGATAGGTCAGGTTAGTTTAGGTTAGTTCAGGTTAGTTTAGGATAGTTCAGGTTAGTTCAGGATAGTTCAGGATAGTTCAGGATAGTTCAGGTTAGTTCAAGTTAGTTCAGGTTAGTTTAGGTTAGTTCAGGTTAGTTCAGGTTAATTTCAGTTTTTTAAAGTAACCAAGACTAATGTTAACCTGTACTTACCAGAACTAACCAAAAATTTTGGAAGGTTAAGATTCATTGTACCCCCTTTTTATACGTTACAAACATTAAACTATGTTGTTAACTGTAATGGGTAAAGTTTATACCAGGAAACTTTAAATCTAGGTTAATTTATATTAGTTCAGGTTAGTTTCTGTTTTCCAAATTAACCAAAATCAAGCTAAACCTGAACCAACCTATTTTAACCAAAACCAACCAATAATTTTGAAGGGTTAAGATTATTTTTACTTAGAAACTGTTCTGAATATTAAAAAAAAATTAAACCATGTTGTTGACTGAGAAAAACAGATCTTATAATTTATATTATGAAGAAATTTTAAATCTGGCAACGTTGCACCTTTTTACGTGATTCGGCGGCCAGTTTAGATGGTCTGACCGTCGATGACGTTTTTGAGACGTGTTTTTGATTTTTCACTGAAAAATATAAGTTTTTCTAAATTGGTTTGCTAAAATTTGTGCAAAAATAATTGAAATATAGTATGTACAATATTTTTTAACTAGTTCCATTGAAAATGAAGACGTAAATTCGGTTTTAATTGAAAAGAAAGTGCTTTGTGAAGTGACGCTTTTCTTTTTTTGAGTTTTCCGGGAAAGTGAGGAAAAATAGTGAAAAATCAAGGCCTGAATTGTGTTTTAGGACATCGAAATAGGGGGTGAGTATCGAAATTTTTTCAAAAAAACATAATTTTCATGCTTTTCACGCTTTGCAAATTTTTACCCTTTGTTCCACTAAACAGTGTCGTATTATTCAACATCTTACCGCTATCCTCCGGCCAGATTTAACTTCAAATACAAGATCCGAACATAAATAAGTACAACAACGGGTATCTGGGAAGGTACCAACTAGAATCCCACTGACGAGTCCCATAGTTGGTACCGGAGGAAACACCCACATTTTTAGAGAGAAATTCTATATATATATATATATATATATATATATATATATATATATATATATATATATAAATACATACATATATATATATATATATATATATATATATATATATATATATATATATATATATATATATATATATGAAACCCGATTTAGACATGGCAGGTCTTTTCTAGGTTTTCCCTGCCAAAATTACCCGATGACGACAGAATAACCCGAGAAAAGAGACTGATATAGGCAATCTACATGAGAGACCAGAGAAAAGAAAACCGAACGTGCTATAGGGGTATACAGGGACAAGTCGATAAATAGTAAAAACTAGACTTTCTCCTATATTACAACAATAGGCATAAATATCCCATTGAGGGTATTTTTCACTTTTTGTATTATTATATTCATTTCGTATTGATTCTTTTTTGTAGGTTAAGCTATCATTTTAGTTTTAATAATGTTCAATGGTTATATTTTAGTTTTTGATAATGAACTGTTATTCAATATCGAAAAGAAATTTTAATACTCTCCTAATGACTACATAAGGGGTTTGTCAAAGGTTGGGAACAGCTGCAATAGAGATATGAACTTAATTTTAGTTTCAAAAGATAACTCATAACAATATACAAAAATTAATTTCTTAATTTTTCGATATTCGCATTTTAAAAGGGAAAAAACGGGAAGATTTCGATTTTTACGACGGCTCATGAAAAAGTAGTTTTTTCTGCGAAATATGGCGATACGAACAAAATTTTTGGTTTTAGATATTCCGCATACGACTATTTTAAAGTAACATCTACATTTTACAAAATTGTGTAATTCGTTTTCTTCAATATTCTAGTCAATTCTGTAGGTATTCACACACATATACAGAGTGTTCGGGAAAATGTGAGAAATACCCCGGATATGAAAAAAAAAAACACGTGAAGTTCATATAAATTTTTTCTTATAGGCCCCCTCTTCAGAGAGATGTTCTCCCAAAGAGCTGCAATGAAATCAAGTTTTTTACTCATAATTATTGAATCACCAGGTATATTTAATTTTCTTTTCAATATGATATATACTAGGTAAGATCATTCAAATTACTATCCAAGAAAGTGTTGTGAATTACTCACAGCTGCAGGGACGGACTAGCTATGACACGCCCTGTATGATAAGAACTTTGGACAACGTTTTTTACATACCGGCTGTATTCTTTAGAGTAATTATCAATTGATCAAAGTGAAAAAGTGTAACTGATAACTTCATGTTCTTTTGAATATGCATTTATTGTCATCGGGTCGAAGTGATCGTGATCACTTCATGTGATAGAAGTGAAAGTGATGACTCAAAAGAATAGCTCTACCTTTAACTATTGTATAAAAATTAAGTACTCTTCATTCATGTCGCTAACCTAACCGTTTTCGGAAAAACGTCATTTTATTTCCATCATGTATTTGGGGTATTTCGACAAAAGATACATCTTTGTTCCTATGAAATGTTCAACGTTCAACTTTATGATAAAAAAAATTCGATCCAAAATTAGAGTTAACCTCTTTAGTTAAAAACGTCTAATTTTGTGAATTGCAGTTCGACCTAGGTTCGCAAAAATGTGCCTTTTATTTTATCAGCACCAAAAACAAAGTATTGTTGTTGTAAACGTTGCTAGGTACGAAAGAAACAAATATCCCGCATTTTAGAACATTTCAACTTTCACAACGCTGACACACTGATTCTTTACTTGGTTATTAATTTACTGTTTTTTGGGATTTCATGGTGAAATTAATTGTGAAATAATTCGAAAAATGGAATACACTTTTATTGATGTATGTGGTCTTGCATCTTGTAAAGGTTTGAAAGCCAGGAGGTGATATCACGATAGATATCCTAATCGTACTCTTGCAGATTAGAAAACATTTCAACGAGTTCACCAACGTCTAAGGGAGACTGGTAGACAATTCCATTTAATAAGGTAATATTACTAAATTTCTTCATAATTTTAGGAAATTTAGGGCAAAGAAGTACTGATGCCGGTCAGAGAATAACAGTATGTACGCCGCAATTAGAGGAAAATATTTTAAATGCTGTAGATGACAGTCCTTCAACGAGTATGTGAAAATTATTAGTGCAGTGTTTACCAAAAATGGTATCATAAATTTACAGAACTGTTTTATTATTTTGGTGTTGTGAGAGTTCAAATTAAGGTAGGATTAATTTTTAATTATATCTATAATAGCACGGTGTTCAAACGTAATATTTTTTGATGTATTTGAATGTATGTTTGAAAAAGGCTAGGGAAGTTCCAGTCGAAACGTTACATTGATTTGTGAATATATGTTCCAAACTAAGAAAACTTTGTTGTATACTGTAATTAAAAAAAAAAGACTGAAAAACTCAAGAAAACCCTCCAAAGAATATATATATATATATATATATATATATATATATATATATATATATATATATATATATATATATATATATAATATAATATAATAAAATAGAATAAAATATTGGCGAAGCGGACGTGAAAATTTGTCAATCTACATGATTCTCGTGTTAAAAAGTGCGGAGCACTCCAAAGTATGGAAAAACTCTGGGCGGCCCGATAGATGGCGACAGCGCTGTTTCGTCCTAAACACCTCTTTTAGGGTCCAAAATTAGATTGTGACGAACCGATCGCTTCGACACGGGTGCGGTCTCTTTTACAACACTTTGCATCCTATAAAGCTGAGTTTAAAATTAAAAAAAAAAAAACAGCAAACAAGACGACAAAGGCGACATCTCGATGGTTCACTTGATAGCCCAAGAACCACACAAACTAACAAAGTTTGTAAAAACCGCCATGTGGTGACGCGACGGTGAATTAAAACAGAAATATATAAAATCGAGTACACGAAACGCGCTGTCCAAAGGATAGGGGTCGCATTTTTCGGTACTGGCAACCAAGCTTACTGCTAATATCAGCAGCCAAACGATCCCACCATGAGAGAGCACCGTTTAGCGTGTTTCAAAGCCAAACAAGTAAATAAATAAATAGATAAGTTTTTGTCCGTGTAATTTAAAATAAAATAGAAGATGAGTCCCATATTAGGACGAAACAGCGCTGTCGCCATCTGTCGGACCCGGAGTTTTTCCATACTTTGGAGTGCTCCGCACTTTTTAACACGAGAATCATATAGATTGACAAATTTTCACGTCCTCTTCGCCTATATTTTATTTTAAATTACACGGACGAAAACTATTTATATATATATATATATATATATATATATATTTATATATATATATATATATATATATATATATATATATATATATATATATATATATATATATATATATATATATAAAGATATGAGTTAGTTTGTATTTAAATGTGAAAATGTTAAGAAGTTATTAAAGAGTTATTTATTAGTAGAAAGTGTTGCATTTTATTTGGACCCAATAAGAGACTTAAAGAGAGAAAATCGTAACAGTTTGTAGCGGCAATTTGCTAAAATAGTATAACATTTACCTTGATCAAAAAGTTCCCGAATTTCATTGAGAAAATTCAGAACACAAGTTTATATATTTTTTAATCACCTATCCAAGTATCCTCATGCATTATTCGAACACCCCGTATATAAATGTTAAGTTTATATATAGTCGCTATTCGTGATCCAGGTTCTATTTGAACGCTGTAGAAGCATGAACTGCAATGTACACGACGGTTTTGATGATTATAAAAAGCATTATCAAATACACCAAGTGACGTATGGGGTTCACAATTCTATAGTCTTCACAGTTATTTTACATAATTACAGACAATACCATATATTTTTATTGACTCAAAAACATCTTTATTATATAGTTCTCGATTACAAAGAACCCTAGTCGTACTCCCATGGTGGGTATCTAGTCTCTATTGTAATTGACTTATAAATATTCTAATTCTAATTAATTTCCCTTTGTCTGTTTTGTTGTTCTATCTTTGCATATCTAACCATCGATTTGATGTCTTAATCTCAAAAGAAGAACGATAAAGTGTACCTGTTTTGAAACTTAAGTTTGGCCACTAATTTGTAAAAATTCTAAAAAGGCGAGTCCTTTGTACCTTTCTACATTATCTTTCATCCTATAAATATCGTCGTCAGATATAAACGCTTAAGTACGGACCTGGAAATTTAATACAAGTTTTATTAATCCTTAAATCACTACATTTTTGAACTAATACTGTTTCAAACAAACATCGACTTTGCATAACCGAAGAAAAAACACATTATTTTTGAAGAATACGTTCCTAAATAAAAATTGATAATGAAGTTTGAACTCAATATATCTTATTATAATATTTAACTTTACTTCTGACATCAATATTAGATGAATTTTCCTCTGGTAAGCATGACGACTCACCATCGCTTACCAATAGACGGATCCTCAAGTTGGCAGACAGAAAATTTTCACAGAGGTACATAGGAAATAAGAAGATGATAATTCGGCCATAGAGATATCCAGATTTAGTCCCTCTGGATTTTTAAGATAAAATTGAAAGTTAAAAAAATAAAATTAAGTTTAACCTCTATAATGGTACAATTAAGGTTATTAATAACTATTTTTTAATACTGATTTGATGACAACCTACCAGAAACCTTCGAGATCCGTTTTATATACTATCACAAACACGACTCGGTAAAGATGTTTAATACTTAAAAATGTAAATAACGTTATCAATTTCAAACTACTATTATTGCAAACATTGACATTTTCTCTCGTTACATTATACTAATTGGTAGTCGTGAATTAGTCAGAGTTTCTGCAAGGTTACCAAACTGCCGCATAAGAATTTGGTTGTTAAATTAATACGATTTTCCGGTAATAGACCGTGGCTTTTATCGGTTGTAAAAGGTATTTTATCGTATGCATTTGAGAAAGTTAGTTAGGTTTATTTTGTCCTATACAAACTGACAGAAGTTTCGCGAATATTTCATTTGGCATCTTCAGTGCTTGCTAAACATGTTTTTTATTGCGCGCTTGTCAGATTTAGCTAAAAGTACGTGTCCCAAGAAAATATAAAGAGTACTTGCTTTCAGTAATCGATATTTTCGTTTGAAGAAAGTCAGTTATATACAATAGACACGCACTGGTGTTAAGACGCGCTCATATGATGGTTTAACTAGTATGAATAGTCAAAATGAACGTATTGTATATAGGGTTATTCACTCTATACGGCATGGAATATTGCAGCTAAAATACGTGACTTTCAAAAAGTTTTACTTTTGGGATATATCGGGGCCTAATATAGCTACTTTTTAAAATTATTTTCATATTACATAGGGTGTCCCAAAAGCTCTGAAAGTATCAAAGTTGTGTTTTTTTAAATGGAATCTCTTGTATATTATTGCATTTTTTGATTCTCCGTTTAAAATACGTGCCTATTTTAATAAAATTGATAGTACCTAAACCTTTTTAAATAATTTGAATTTTGACAAAATCTAACCTAATTTTTATGTTTCAAATACTTAAGAAGTATTGAAGTGTAACAATAAGTCAAATTTTATATCCCAATTATAATAAACTTGCTATATTACACAGGGTGTCCAAATATTAAAACTAATCAAATAAGTACTTTCAGTGGCTATAACTTGATTAATTTAAATATAATACTATACTTTTTATCTTACCAGAAAATGTACCTTTTAAATATCTATCGAATGGTATAAGGTGTTCTATAGCTAAGTCTTCGCGTTTTCACAGAATAAGCTTAACAATCGTTTGCTGCACTATTTTGTGCTTTTTGAATAGATGTTCTAGTGTATATAGTTGCGTATGGCATTTATAAATGTCAGATAATTCATTTAATCTGTCAGTTTAGTCTGCAAAGCCTGTATAATAGCGGTATTATTTTTTTTTGTAACTGTGAACCTTCATTTATTGAACTGAATTATTTGAATATTGTTGTGTTATTGCTTTGTCAAAATGAAGATTTATCTAAAGGAAGAGCGTATTGATATGATTTTTTTTCCTTGGAGAATGTCATAAAAATTGTTTGTTGGCTTCTCGAGTCTATGCTCAAAGGTTTCCTAAAAGAAACCATCCTAAACCAGCCGTTTTTGTGAGACTATTAAACCAGTTTCGGGAAAGTAGAAGTGTCAGTTATAAAAAAATCTGTTATAAGAAAATCTGTCACTGAGCATGAAGAAAATGTTTTTCCTTTATTTGGTTCAGTAACCGAAAATCCCCGTATTAGTTGGTGTAGGGGATTGAGACAAAGAGTAATTAGTGGATTGTATATAGGTTGGTTGCGGAGATGAGAAATTATACAAATAATGAGCAAATACAAAATATGGCGATAGCGTGACACAGATGCTAAAATGGTCTACCTTGTAGTCAAAATCACTTCATTAATTTCTTCTTGGTGGCCACCAGGATAATCCCATGCTTCACAATACAGGAACCAGGAATCGGGGACACTGTCACTATATTTTGGAGTAGTTTTGAGGCGAGAGTCAATATATTTGAGAGCAAAACGATAAGCCTTTTCGATAAGGCGAGGGACGTGCAATACGTCGAGTACTATACGATACGACAATTACTGTACTACTACTCTGTCCCTTTTTACATTTGTCCAAATGCGCGAGGGCCAGTAAAATGTGTCACGTGTGTAAACGCGAGTAAAATTGAACTAAAAAGTAATGAAAACTAAACAGTTGGAATGATATATTCGAAAATACTAACAGTAGCCAAGCAAGTGTTTCAAGGGTTCTTAACAAATACAGGATTTCATCCTTATAAAATCCAGCTTTGTCAAGAGCTTCACGAAAATCATGTTGACAGCCGAACTGAATTCTGCTTGTGGGTGTTAGAAAAAGTGGCAGAAAGTGAACCCTTTTTTGATAATGTGTTGTTTAGTGATGATTGTACTTTTCATAGCGATGGTTTCGCGAATAGACACAACTTCCATTACTATCCTGATTCAAATCAGCATGGATACAGAGTTATGAGAAACCAGAATAGGTGGTCGGTTAATGTGTTGGGACGAATACTGGGTCCATACTTAATTGGACCCTACTTTTTTGAAGGACCTTTCAATAGTTTGTTTCGCGATTTTTTTTGATGGGATGGGAATTCAATAGAACTATCCACAATCTTTTCATCGACTTCCGACAAGCATACGACAGCATGAAAAGGGGCCAACTGTGGAATGCAATGGCAGAACTTTCGATTCCAAAAAAACTGATCCACCTCACCAAAGTATGCGTAAATGGCTGTAAATACAGGGTACGAATAGGTAACCAACTCTCAGAATCGTTTGAAATAAACAGTGCCCTAAAACAAGAAGACGCACTGTCACCCCTCCTCTTTAATATAATCCTGGAAAAAGTAGTGAGAACAACACAAATTGGAACAGAACTAATAACAGTAAAAGGACCAAAATTACTACTAGCATACGCGGACGACATTGATATTGTTGGAAATACCGTCACCAATGTAAAGGAAACTTTCAACAAAATAGAGATAGAGGCAAGGAAAACCGGTCTAATGGTCAATGAGGAGAAAACCAAATACATGTGCATAAACAGACAAAAGAATCGAGATAGAATAGGACAAAATGTAACAATAGACACATATAACTTTGAAAGAGTGGAGCGTTTTAAATATCTCGGAGCGACAAACACCACAAATAACGATATCACAGAGGAGATAAAAGGGAAAATTCAGGCAGCAAACAGATGTATGTATAATCTCAACAACACCATCAAATCCAAGAACCTAACACGAACCTCAAAAATCAGTATATATAGAACAGTGATTAGACCAGTGGTCATGTATGGCTGTGAGATGTGGACGCTGACAAAAGCAATGGAAATGAAACTTAGATGTTTTGAGAGGAAAATCCTTAGAAGGATTGTCGGACCCTATCACGACCCCAATACTAATCAATACCGAATAAGAACAAATGCCGAGGTCAAACAGATATATAACGCTAGCGACATCGTACAAGAAATTAAATCCCAACGCCTAAGATGGGCTGGCCATGTCCATAGGCTTCCTAATAACCGCCTTACCAAGTTAATCTGGGAGGAGGCCCCGACAGGGAAAAGACCCTTAGGACGCCCAAGAATGTGATGGAGAGATAACACTAGGTCAGATTTAAGAACAATGGGGTTACCCACTGACCTAACTATCATGGACGACCGTGTGAGATGCAAGCAAATTGTGCAGTCAGCCAAGACCCACCCCGAGTTGTAGGGTTACTAAAAAAGAAAGAAAGAAGAAGTTATAGCCTCTTAAAGTTCCTAATGGATTAGTTTTAATTTTTGGACATCCTGTATAATATAGCAAGTTAATTATAATTAGGATGTAAAATATGATTTATTGTTACATTACACTGTAAATTTCGAGTACATAACTGAAATACTTCTTAAGTATTTGAAACATTTAAGTGCTATAAATTTTATTAAAATAGACACTTATTTTGATCGGAGAATCCAGAAATACAATAATATACACAGACACAGAGGATAGCGAATCGGGAAATGAAATTGAGGAACCGAAAAAAGTGTCGATTTTAGAAGTGCTTGCAGCTCTAAAAGAAGTTTTTCAATGGTAAGAGCAAAATAATTTCGCAGTTACGGACTTAAAGAGCATCAGAATTATTCAAGAGATGGCAGTATCAATTTTTTCAACGACAAAAAAAGTTCAAACAAAAATAACAGGTTATGTAAATAAAAATTCTTTTGTCGTATGAACACTTACGACAATGTGAACATTTTTGGATTTTTATGTTCACACTAGCGCGAATCTATTGCAATTTGCAATTTTAAAGAGTTGAGAACTTCGCCACGTATTAGATTCATCCCGTAAATAATCACACAGCTCTACAAAAAATGGGGTCTTGATTGTTGTTGGGCAGCTTAAGGTCATTTCCGAAGTAATTTACTTCGTAGAATCCCATTCCGAGTTCAGAATTGAACCATTACGTCAGGATTTTGAGATATATTGAGGTTATGTAAAGTAAGGTATACCGTTTGGGACTAGGCTTCAATAAGAAGGGTCGCTACCTGGGGCGTTAAAACGCTTTTGTGGTACCGAGTACGGTGTCAAATTTAAATATAGACTTGGGATATTTTTAAAATCAGATTTACGGAACTTTTATAAAATAGTCATTCTTTAAATTAATTAATAAATAGATTATTAAAACACTAAAATAATAAGAAAATAATATTTATATAGAAGTTGAAACACACTTTACTTAAAAAATGTTCTTTTTTGCTACTTTTGAGATTACGTGCAGGAAACACAATACTTTTTTTGTCTTTTTTCTAATTGCATAATTTAATACTACTCTTATCCTTCAAAATAAGCTATAAAGCGGTCACCCATGATTTTTTCTTGCGAAGTTACGGCAATTTGAAGTACAGGTTAGTAGGTTTTTAGAGATTAATACTGTTTATAGTAAATTTATTAACAAAGCAAAGAAATGAACAAAGCAAAGAAATGAACAAAGCCATCTAAACAAAACAGGATGTGCCTCGACCCCCTCAGAAATCCTCAAACGCGTGAACACATATCGCAGCAAATAAATAACGAAATACACAAAATATCGAAAATACCAAACGAAAACAGAACCATTAACGAATGTTGGTACGATATACAAAACTCGATTTTAAAAGTAAAAGACTCTCTGAAAACACCTAAAAGAATGGCAAAAAATGAGTGCATGACACAGGAAATTCTTGACGTTATGGAGGTACGACGGAAATATAAAAATAGAGATACTGACAAATACAGTGAAGTCAATAAACTCATAAAAAGAAAAATTAAGCAAGCCAAAGAACTTTAGCTCGAAAATTCCTGTAAAGAAATAGAGAACCTCCAAAAAAAACACGACAATTTCAATATCCACAGGAAACTTAAATATACCTCCGGAATCAGAAACCCAAAAAATGCTCATTTACTCAAGGACGCCGACGGAAGAATCTGTAATCACGAACAACAGTGCAGAAAATGGGAGAGATACATCAGTGACCTTTTTGACGATGCTACTCGAGAAAACGCTGCACATACTATATGCAGCAGCGAGATAGACAGGGGCCCTAGTATATTGAAATCAGAAGTCAGGAAAGCAATACAGCAAGCCAAAAATAATAAGGCAACTGGACCAGATCAAATCCCTGCTGAGCTGATTTTAATTTCTGGATAAGGAGAATATTTCCTACTTAACCACTTTCTTTAATAAAATTTACAACGAAGGAATAATACCAGATGATTGGTTAGAATAGCTGTTTATCACACTATCAAAGAAAAGAAGACCCACCAAATGCAGCGACTTTAGACTGATTAGTTTAATGAGCCACATATTTAAGATACTTCTACGAATTCTACAGAACCGAATATTCCTTCTATGCCAAAGTAGAGTGAGTGATGAGCAAATTGGATTTAGAAATGGTCTGGGAACCAGAGAGGCACTATTTTGTATGCGCGTTCTCCTACAAAAAAGTTGTGAATTCCGAAAGAACATCTACGTCTGTTTCATCGACTTTGAAAAGGCATTCGACCGAGTACAACATGATAAACTTTTTGAGTGCCTACAAGCAGCAGGTCTAGACCACTACGATATAAGACTGCTAAAATATCTGTATTACAATCAAGTAGCCTCTATCCAAATGGAAAACAGTCGTACTCAAAACCTACCCATCAAACGTGGAGTAAGACAGAGTTGCGTTTTGTCACCCTGTCTTTTTTATGTATACTCTGAAGAAATTTTTAGGGAGGCTTTGGATGACAGAAGAGAGGGAGTAAGACTGGGTGAAGAAGAAATCAACAATATTAGATTTGCTGATGATACGGCCATTCTTGCAGAAAGCATCGAGGATCTCCAAACATTAGTAAACCTAGTCAATGAAGCGAGCTGCCGAAGAGGCCTTAAAATCAACATATCAAAAACAAAGTGGATGACAGTTGGAAAGGTTACTGTAGGTGAATGTCAACTTTGGCTCGATGGGAAGAGGATAGAGCGTGTAAACCATTTCAAATACCTTGGCAGTTGGTTGAATGTAAATGGGGACTCAGATGAAGAGATAATAGCTAGGATAGAAATATCGCGGAAGGCCTTTATGACATGGAAACCAGTTCTATGCAACAGGAACGTATCAATGCATATTCGTAAAAGGGTCCTGAAATGCTATGTATGGTCTATTCTATTATACGGTTGCGAGACATGGACACTAAAAACCACAACGCTAAACAAACTGGAAGCATTCGAATTGTGGTGCTATCGTCGAATCCTAAAGATATCATGGGTTTCGCACACTTCCAACGAGGATGTTTTCAGAATGATGGACACAGATCGACTGCTCTTGAACATTATAAAGAGGCGGAAAACAGAATAATTCGGTCACATAATTAGAGGACCTAAATACCAGCTACTTCGCCTTATAATACAAGGAAAAGTGGAGGGAAAAAGATGGATAGGCCGAAAGAAGCTTTCATGGCCGCGTAACATCAGGCAGTGGTGTGATTGCACGGTAGAGGAACTATTTCGCGCAGCAACCGATAGAGAAAGATTTCAGGAAATTGTAAACATGATGACCACCAACGTCTGAATACAGACATGGCACCTGAAGAAGAAGATAGCAAATTTCGATCCGCCATTTTGAATCCACCATCCTAAAAATAAAAATGTCTATTTTCTGGCACAATATACGCAATCAGCGATTTAGAAAACTTCCAAGTGAAATAGTTTAGATACCAATATAATTTTTTGTAAATTTTAATGCGCCATATTGAATCCGCCATCCTGGAAATGAAAATTTCAATTTTTTGGCTTTATATTTGTACTTAGCAACCCCAAAAACCCTCGAGTACCAATTTTCGAGAGTATTATTAAATAATGAAACTGAAAAAAAAAGACTAAAAAAATTTTGTGCGTCCTGTGCCATTTTTCGAGTATATAACCTCAAATATCTCAAAATCCTGACGTGATAGGCCAATTTTAACCTCGAATTCCTATTTTACGTAGCAAATTACTTTAGAAACGACCCCAACAGAACCTTGTAGACCTGCAGATACTCTTGCTTTAAGATAATATTTTTATTAATGTGAACAGAGCTTAAGTCCTATGAATATTACGTTATTATTATAATTATTATAATTTCTTTAACGTTAACAGTGGAAAAGATATTGCTACTTTTTCACTAGATCAGAAAATAATTTATAAGCACATTTTCTATATTCTTGTTGTTAGTACCTACCTATTCCTTTTTAAGCAGTAAGATGACATTTCTATTTTAGCAAAATAATTTATTAAATGACACCGGCGGATTCATTTCACTGTCTCAGCACTGTGTTGTTCATTCGTTTCGTCACAGCAACGACGACTGCAAAGAAATTGGCACCGAGCGACGTTGCCACTATTTAGAAAAACAATTATAATCCATGGAAATTAGATTAAAAACAGAGCTGTTTTGTTAATAAAAATGTAACATTGTTTTTTTTTTTGCTGGAATGTGTTCATTTTGGCATCCTATAAAACATAACAACAAACTAACAAAAAAAGAAAGATGAATGTATAATTGATATATTGTAGTTGTATGATTTTCGCACGTAATTTTAATGTACTATTAAATATTTATATGACGTATAATACTTGTATATTATTATTATATTTATATGATTTGCTTATAGAAATTTTCGTAAAAATTTTGTTAATAAACTATAAATAATATAAAGGAAAAAACAGTATAATATGTAATATATAATTGAATACTTGTATGATTTTCTCTATAATTTTTTGTATAAATTTTATTAATAAACTGTTAGATAATAATAATATAAAGGAAAAAACAGTAGAATATGTAATATATAATTGAATATTTGTATGATTTTTTCTATAGTTTTTTGTAAAAATTTTGTTAATAAACAAATTAATAATTAATATGACTAAACAAATTGTTACTATCATAGAAATTAATAAAATAACATCAATATTATAAATATTACTTGTTATGCATAAGTTTCCATGAAGCGCCAACGAATAATGCGCCTGAATTATGGCAACCCGCCGACAGTGGCCTGCAGCAGTTATTTTCGATTAGATTCGGCCCAATTTTCGAAGGTTCACAGATCGTATGGAAGTGTATTTCTTGGATCCAAAAAATTCACAGGTAAAGTACAAGTATTAAAAAGCATCTTCCGCAAATTTGAGCCCTTAATATTTATTTGTCACGCCATTATGAATTTTTTGAAAAAAAAAACGTTTTTTTCATCTAAAATGAAAAGTATTTTTTTGAGATCAGAAATGATACATCTAAATCCAATGCACGCATTAAAACAAATTTATTTCCATTCGGTGAAAAGTTATCGCAATTTTTTTGGTGCAAAAATTTATTTTTCAAAATTTCCCGGCCCACGATTAAAAAAAAATATTTTTTTTAATAGATCTTCAAAATATAAAACAATACACACAATTTCCATTAAAATTGAGCCTTGTATCTTAATTAGGAAAGCGGAAAATTGAGGTCGAATTTTCAAACTTCACATCGAATTGCCTGGAAAATAAAAAACTCACAGATTCCGGGTTTTTTAGAATGATAATACCTATATTTATGTTAAATTTTAAAACGGTAATTTGTTAATAAACGTCTTTAAAAAAAAAAAACAAAAACCGTAATTTTGTCAAAAAAAAATATACCGATAACTAGTGGCGCCACCTATAGTTTATATTATATGAATCGATAGATTTTTTAATAATCTACAACTTTAGTTTAAAACATTTTTCGATAAAACTTTTACTTTTCTAGATAAACTCAAAAAACAGAAAATCGTGACCATTTTTGGTAGGCCATTTTTTTGCACAGGTCTTTCAGAGTTACAATCGAGACATGTTTTATAGGATGCCGAAATGGACACATTCCAGCAAAACAACCAATGTTACATTTTTGTTACTGACGAAAATTTTTCTTGGGAAGGCTCTTAATTATGGTCATATCAGGGTTGGGGTGATTTTTTTTTGAGATTTCCACATAAAAATTCATAGGGAGCACCTCAAGAAGACTTTATAATATTTATAAAATGAATTTTATTATCGGGTATAATTGGCCACGTAAATAATTCACTTAGTATTATTTTTATGTTTTTATTTTTATTATTCATATTTTTATATTTACGTTACTAAACTAGTAGGTATATGCATATATTTTTCTGTGTATTTTTATTCTCATTGAGAAAATTCAAGAAATTTTTATTTTTTACGGATATCCTACAGAAAAAAATTAATTTATTATTTATCAATAATAACCAATGCCCAATAGGTAGATATAAAATAATTTTGTAATTAAAAATCTTAACTACTTTTTACTTAATTTTTATTTAGCATAAATAACTGTCTAAAATGTGGTTGTCGGACTTGCATTGTCTTTATTTTTTATTTATTTTTACGACGTTTCGATTAGGTTGTATCTCTAATCGTTATCAAATATAAACATTCAGTTTATACAAACTTTTCTAAATGCAATTTTTAGCCCATATGCAAAAGTTCAGCTGTATAAGATAATTTAGATTTTTTGCCAATTTTTTGTAAATTGCACCACTGTTGCAAGATAAGACCCAATGCAACCTACATAAAACATATTGGTTTTGAGAATGCTTCATCCCAGACATATTTTGTTTAAAGTAGCACCATATTAAATGTGTGTTTTTCCAGAAAATCCAAATCGGGCCACTAAAATTTGGTCACGTGTGATGAAAAGTTTATTTGCTTTTGACCCTGTATAAGGTAACTTCATAAAATAACTATTTTTGAAAACGTAGTTTGTATCTAAAAGTAATAAACATTATAATTAAGACAAATAAGTACACAGTATCATCAGTAAAGTCTGCATTGGGTGGAAAATACATTTTTACTTAAATTTAAGTAAAGTTTATCTAGTTTCAACGAGTCCTTTCAATAAAACTATTTTCTTAATATTAATGTGTATTACTTTTAGACACAAACCACGTTTTCAAAAATAGTAATCGCAAGCATACACATTCCTATACTCTATTCAAGAACTAGAGAGAGTAATAAAACTGTTACCGAAATCTCCAACGTACCTGCTCCAGTGCAGCAGATAACTGAAGACTGCCGTAAATCTAATCATATTTAAAAATTATAAGCTTTTCTAAATTTACTGCAATAATAAAATTTCTGATAGTTTAATTTAATTTCTGTCACTGAGCAAAATAACCCTTAAAGTGTGGTCCTTAGTGATTTATCTTGTTTGTGCTTGTTTTTATATATTATTTAAGATTAGTGAGACACCCAAAAGATATGGTTTCCACCTCTATATTTATTCCAAAATCGTCAAACCAGGGCATTTTTTCCTCAACGAAAAACTTATTACGATGAATGTTTGTGATGCCTTAAAATATCAATATCTAGATAATAATGTTAAAAGCTCTGTTGAGATGTGTTGCAATATGACAGGGGTTGGAAAATCTACTATGTACCGAATACTGAAGGAGAAAAAAACGACTGGAATTGTTAGTACTCCCAAGCCACATTCGATCACAGGCAAACGAAAAACCTCGTTGGAAGAAGAGATGAAAACTGCAATAAAAGAAGTTGTACATACATTTTATTATGAGAAGCAGATTCCAATCGTCAACAAAATTCTAACTAAAATCAATGGAGATCGCGATTAACCTGAAATTAAACGAACTGAACTCTGGAAGTTGCTCGGAGAACTTAATTTTTGCTGGGAAAAAACAAATCTGTTCTTATAGATCGTCCGGAAACTGTCCGTTGAAGAAGGAAATATCTCTCTCAAACGAGAGGTAGCGTTGCTAGAAATAACACAACTTACAAAATTAGTAATTTAACTGAACTTTTGAAAGATTTTTTTGAATAAAGTTACTGCGGAAAATTGAGAAAAATCCATATAATAAAAGAATAAAACTCGATCTCGAGGAACCAATTATAATTTATCTGAGCGAAGATAGCTTCACTGACTTTGATTAGGAATTACATACGTATTGTTTACCAGTAACACCACAATTTATTATTTAAATTTTTGTTTTTGTTGTAGTTTATTGTTGTTTATATATTTTGGTTTAAGAAATAAATAAACTGAAACGTCAAATGTCCTAAAAATGTTTTTAATTAATAATAAAATCACCGATAGCTCTAAAAATATTTTATTATTATATGAACGAATTTATTTTTTTATTTATGTTTAACTTTTTGTATTTTTGATAATGGGTATTTTGTAAGTATTTAAATTATAACTTAGGATTTTTTGAGAGAATAAGGCTACGTTTTAGTCTGAATGTGCCTCAAACGGTTTCTATGACAAAATTAAAAATAATAAAAATACAGCTGTGATTTGTAATAAATATGTCAAAATTATCTACATATTGTAATGTATGTGAATTATTAAGAAATCATAAGAAATAAAATAATATTATAAAAACTTTTTATTTTAAGTTTATTACCGAAATAATATTCTATGCCATAAATACTTAGTGATAAAATAAACCTCCTGTCGACGCCTATGACAAGGATTAAAATCCGTTTTAACACTTCACACTTCCAACCCAAATAGTCCATTATTATAGACAGGTATTTTTGATTATAAAATTTCTAACCCATTCCTATGAAAAATATATGTGTCTAACAGATTTTGCCAGACACCGGACTAAAGAACACAGGTAGTTTGCGAAAAAAAAGGGGTAAATAATGATTTATTACTCTCTCTAATTCTTGAATAAACTATAGTATAAGAGGCAAAATCGGGTTACTTACCTGAACTCAAAGTTTTTGGGCGGGGGAGGGGGGCACGATCGCCCCCCCACCTTGGATCCGCGCCTGCATATGACCAAATTTGAGTAGCCCTATTTGGATTTTGTAGAAAAACAAATATTTAATATGGCGCTACTTTAAGGGGTCTTTCAGGTTACAATTTTTCAAAAATAATAAATTTTTATTAATGTTTTTTAATAGAAAGAAAAGAGATATCATTTTATAATTTTGCACATATATTTATTCGTACTTTAAGTATACAAAAATATTTTTTTTTTGGATTTTTTTACCCATAATAATTTTTTAAAAAAAAAACTCAAAAAATGACGACGGACGTGATTCCAGGTGACTGAATCGTCTCAAAAAAAATACCAAATTAATCCTTGTTTAAGTGCCCATGGTCGGTACCGAAATCACTTTGATCGGTAACAAATTTTCCGATTTTTACCCGATTTTTCACCCTCAAAAATGTTTTTTTTTTCAAATGGCCGCCATTTTGTTATTTTTTGATGAAAAAAACATCATTCCGGTACCGACCATGGGCACTTGAACAATGATTAATTTGGTTTTTTTTTTGAGACGATTCAGTCACCTGGAATCACGTCCGCCGTCATTTTTTGAGGTTTTTTTTTTAAAAAAATTATTATGGGTAAAAAAATCCATAAAAAAAATCCAAAAAAAAAAATATTTTTGTATACTTAAAGTACGAATAAATATATGTGCAAACTTATAAAATGATATCTCTTTTCTTTCTATTAAAAAAAATGAGCAAAAAAATTTTTTTCTTGAAAAATTGTTACCTAAAAAACCCCTTAAAAAAAATATTTCTGGGATGAAGCATTGTCAAAACTAAGAAGTTTTATGATGGTTGCGTTGAGTCTTATTTTGCAACAGTGGTGCAATTTACAAAAAAAGGGCATAAAATCTAAATTGTTCTATAGAGCTGAAATTTTGCAGATGAGCTAAAAATTACATTTAGAAAAACTTTTTTTCGATATTTTGAGATATAATCCCATTTTGGAATTTTTTTTTGGGAAAAAAATAAATTTTGACACATAATGCTAATCACGTGACTACTATTTTTTTTGTTACTTTTCATCTCGATTGAGGCAGAAATTGATGCCAAAGTCAAATATCGAATAAAGCTATTAATAAAATAAATCCCATATGATGCGGACTCTACTGGTCACACTGTATGTGTAATAGAAAGCAAAAAGTTATTAAATTGAAAATCGATTGGTATTCAAAGACCAATCAAAGATTTTTAAATCCTTCACAAATTGTTGAGTTTCAAAAACGATTTATTTCCGATAATTTGTACTTTTCCTTACTCGAAATTTTTAAATATCATTTATAAAACAAAGCAGACTGTTGTCGATTAAATTTGGCAACGTCCCGCCGCTAAGAAACCCGCGGTCCTTCACCCGGCGCGTTTTTTGCAGTCCCGTCTGGCCTGTGCCGCCGCGGCCAGACCAAGTTACGCAATTTAAAGAAACAGGGTTTAACCTCTTACCTCAGTCCCAGGTGGCAGCTACTACCCGATTTGCAAATTGCAGGTTGTTGCAGGAGGCTATGAACCCGACCCAAAACAAAGGAAAATTTACCTGGCCTGTTGGGATCCGCATGCCGGACCTCTAGAACGCGCGTATTTTATATAATATTAGGCCAGCGGAATTAGTATCTGGAAAAAATTTATTGTTAGTAGACTTTTGACTACGTAGAAACCTTAAAAATGATAAGAGTAATTACGTAGTATTTTATGTATCATTTTCTTTTTTGGGGAAAATTTTTTATTCAACATTTAAGATGTAAAAAAACAGTTTTTTCGAGTTCTAGGAAAAGCTATTGTTTTTCAGTAAAAAAGTTTCAAACAAAAGTTGTCCGCTTTGAAAATATCTACAAAACGAGCTAAAGCTCATGCAAATCGGGTAATTTGTTTGTTACTTATTGCAAAAAATCTGCTAAAATGGGTGTTTTTCAATTGTCGATAAACAATAGAAAAATATATTGCATTAACTTTATACTAATTCGAAAGGCGCCTCTTGTTGCATACAACAAATGTGCAAAATTTCAAGTAAAAATATTCAATAGTTTTTTGCACAGTGAATTTATTTATAATATTTTATAGTTTTTTTTTGATTATTTATTCTCAGCGATCTAGAGATCGCATAATGATCTGCGGGTGCGCAAATGAAAACTCTAAACTAACAATAACAAAAAATAACCGAATTAATTGTTGATTTTAAATTGTTGAAACAGATAAACAAAGATGTGGTTGGTTTTTCCGTCATAAACAAATAGAATAACTCTTCAACAATTGTTGATATCGAAATGACGATACGTGGACGTGATAGGTGAGATTTTAGCGCATATTTTGAAAAAAAAACACAAATTCTGTACGACCACCAGAAGCTAAGATAATTTTTTTTTTTTTTCAAAACATCGCTGCTGCGGTGTTTATTCTTCTTCTTCAAGTGCCTTCTCCATTGCGGAGGTTGGCAATCATAATAGCTATTTTAATTCTTGAGGCAGTTGCTCTAAATAGTTGTTTTGAACTGCATCCAAACCATTTCCTTAGGTTTTTTAGCCATGAAATTCGTCGTCGTCCTACGCCTCTTCTGCCACTTATTTTGCCTTGGATTATGAGCCGTAAGATGCTGTACTTTTCTCCCCGCATAATGTGTCCGAAATATTGCAGTTTTCTCTGTTTTTCTGTTATCTCGACTTCCTTTTCTTTCCCCATTCTTCTCAACACTTCGGCGTTCGTAACTCGATCCACCCACGAAATCCTCTGAATTCTTCTATAGGTCCACATTTCAAAAGAGTTAAGTCTTCTCATTGCCTCTCGATTCAGTGTCCATGCTTCCATTCCATAATATAGAACACTGTATACGTAACATTTAATCAGTAGTATTTTCAGGGCTAACGTTAGATCTTTGCTGCAGATAACCTTTTTCATTCTAATAAAGTTGGCACGTGCCTTCTCGATTCTGGTTTTTATTTCGAGAGTATAGTCATTATTTTCTGTTATTAGGGTTCTCAAGTAAGTGTACTTCTTAACTCTTTCTATGTGCTGGCCTCCTACCATTAGGCTTTCATTATTATTGGTGTTGTTTTTACTAATTATCATGAACTTGGTCTTTTTCGTGTTAAGAGAGAGTCCATATTCTCCACTAACTCTTAATATTTTATTCATTATTTTTTCTAGGTCTTTCAAACTATCAGCTATTATTACGGTGTCATCTGCATACCTAATATTGTTGATTAAAACTCCGTTTACTTTTATCCCTGTTGTTTCAGATTCAAGACTCTCCAATATGACCTCTTCAGAATAAGCGTTAAATAGTAAAGGTGATAATATACACCCTTGTCTGACTCTCCTTTGTATTTCCACATCTCCGGACATTTCCTGTCCAATTTTTACTACCGCTCGCTGATTGTAATATAGTTTTGATATCAACCTTAAATCTCTTTCATCAAAATTTTTGCTTCTGAGAATCTCTATGAGTTTGTCATGTTTGACCCTATCAAAAGCTTTGTTGTAATCTATGAAGCAGACATAGAGGTCCTGATTGATATCTAAGCATCTTTGAGTAAGCACATTAACAGCAAATAATGCTTCTCTTGTACCCACCCCGTTCCGGAAGCCAAACTGTGTGTCACTAATATCCAGCTCCAATTTGGAATGTATTCTAGCGTGTACAATTTTTAAAAGGGTTTTCAAAGTATGTGATATGAGACTGATTGTTCGATAGTCACTGCATTCTTTTGAATTTGCTTTATTTGGTAAACATATGAATGTTGATGTTAACATTTCTCGGGGGATGTTTCCTGTCGTGTAAATTGTATTAAATAATCTCACCAATAAATCCAAATTTTTGTCATTGATCAGCTCCAACAACTCATCTGGCATTTCATCTGGCATTTCATCTGGACCAACAGCTTTATTAGTTTTTGTCGATCTTAATGCATAAATGACCTCTGCTTTAGTAATTTCAGGTCCCATGTCACCGATCAGACTGTTTATAGTAGAATTTTCGTGTCATTGATCTTCAAATAGTTTTTTTTATGTATCCTTTCCACCTACCAGGTGTTTATTATTAAGGGATTATTGAAGTAGGAACTCATAGGGAGATGGTTAAACTATTGTATGCAGCAGTTTTCAACTCAATTATTTCAAAATTGTTGATATTACAATACTTTCAAGTTGCACCTACTCCAAGAGTCGGAAAGCCTGCGGCGCGCGGAAAGAAATGTGACTCGTACGCTTCACATTCGTTTCTCTGGAAAAATTTGGATTATCTCGGCAAATATTGATCGTAGAATCTTTTTTTTTTTTAATATGTGGTTTCCCGACGAGATATGAACAATGGATGATATGTTTTTGTAATCAAATTATTGTTAAACATGGCAATAAACAAATTGTTGCGCGTGCTGCTCAAATTGCGAAAAAAATATTACAGTGTCAACAGTATACTATTAATTAGGAATATTAAAGATCAGATTGATTTTTAATGTACCATTAGTATTTATGGAGTTACAGCATGAAACAAATTGCGACTGTCGTTTGCCGCCAAATTATTGATTGTATAAGAAAAACACATGGTAACTTTTTTGTTTATTTTATTGGACGAACATTTTTCACATACAAAACTTTTTGCTACCATACATATTTTTTGCTTAAATCTATACAAAATATTTATTCCATTCTTGGTTTCTTAGACATGGATAAACAACATTTTCGAAACCCTTATCGATTTCATTATTATTATCACTTATCATTTACAAGCCAAACGGCTTGACTCTCCCTTCAGGGATTATTCACTCATACCAGGCATACAAAGACACCAAAGGTATGAAGCTCTGTGGGAACCCTTTCCATGTTATCGGGTCCTAGGTGACGTCTGCTATATTTCCTACGAACTTTTGGACGGTTCTCGCGGTTGCAAGGAGAACTGCTTTCTGCATAGGTTTATACAGATGCTCACTAAGGCCCAGTCCCTTGATGTTCTGCAGGAGGTTCTTTGGAATCACTTCAGTTGTTGACAGCATTACGGGAATCGTCCGGACGCTGTTCATTGCCCATTGTCTTGGGATTTGGACCTCCAGATCTCTGTATTTGGCGATCTTCTCGTTGTACTTTGGTCTTAGGTTGTTGTTGTTAGGTACAGCAATGTCGATTAGTGTAGTTCGCCTAGAAATTTTATCTATTAGTATAATGTCTGTTCTATTATGAGCTACTGTCTGATCCGTCAGAACCGTTCGGTCCCAATATAACTTGAACGGATTGTACTTGTAATAAGGCACTTTTCCGACCTGTAATAGGTTTAACTTTTCTGCTAACTCTTGGTGGAGTATCTTAGCGGCTAAGTCGTGTCTTTCCTTATACTCGGTTGCGGCAAACGCTTGCCATCCTCCAGTTATGTGCTGAATTGTCTCCGATGTTCGACAGCCATATCTGCATTGGTCATTTTCTATCGAGGGATCTCTAATGATGAACTTCCGATAGTTCTTCGTCGGAATAACCTGGTCTTGGATAGCTAACAAGAAGCCCTCCGTTTCCGGAAACATCTGTCTTGAAATCAACCAGTAGTTCGACGCTGAGTTGTCGACATTGTCCTGTTTGACCTCATTTGGATGCCGTCCATGAAGTGGCTTCCGTAGCCAGGTTTGCAACTTCTCTTGGTCTGTTTGGTGGTGAGAAGTAATATCTTGTTCCCTCAACTGTAGCGGCGTTGAATCGTCTGCCTCGCATATTGCTCGATGTAGTGTGGAAGAGTCCGCTAACCTGTGGAAATATGAACGTAAGTTTATTATTTGTTGGTCGAGTTGCTTACTAATATCCACCAATCCTCTTCCTCCTTGGTGTCTTCGAAGCATTGTACGTTCAATAGCACTCCGAGTGTGACGTTTTTGTGCTTTTGTTAGGAGTGTCCTTATTTTTCTTTGCAGGTTTTGGATGTCCGTCCTGCTCCATTTTACAATTCCAAAAGAGTAGCTTAGCGCAGAGCAAGCATAGGTGTTGAGACCCTTAAACAAATGTCTACTGTTTAAGTTAGTTCGTAATACCCGCCTTACCCTCCTGACTAATTCGGTTGTCAATCGGCCTTCATAGTGCCATGGTCTATTCTTTTAGCCTGTTTCATACCTAGATATTTGTATGTTTGGTCTGCTTCAATTGCAGCTCATTATCATCACAATTATTACCATCATTAATACTCTCATTGTCATCATCATTATTACTCGGATCACTCTCATCATTGACGTAATTATCATCATCAACAACATCATCATTAACAACATCATCATTATTATCATAATCATAATTATTCCCCCCCCCCCTATTACTTTCATTGCCTTTGAAAGTAATATTACAATAATTCTCGATTGGATAATCGCTTATAATATAATCGTCAAATGTAGTTTTTTTGCATCTCGAAAAATAATAATACTACCAACAAATGTTGCTATTAGTTTTTAATATTCCTAAGTAATAGTATACTGTTAACCACTGTAACAATTTTTTCGCAATTTGAAGAGCACGTAAATACGGTAAAATTATAATTATGCATAAAATGTATAAAAGTACAACAATTTGTTTATTACTACGTTTAACAATAATTTAATTACAAACTATTATTATAACACCAATTTCGAAATAATTGAGTTGAAAACAGTTGCACACAATAGTTTAACCATCTCCCTACGAGTTTCTACTTAAATAATCCCTTTATGTTAAAAACAACTCCGCTACGATTTTTTGAAAAAAAAAAACTCTATCTCAGCTTCTAGTGATCGTACACAATTTTTCTTTTCTTCAAAATATGCGTCAAAATTTCAGCTATCGCGTCCATTTATCGGCAATTCGATATCAACAATTGTCGATTTGTTTATAACGAAAAAACCAACCCAAATTTTGTTTATCTGTTTCAACAATTTAAGATCAACAATTTATTTCGTTTTTTTTTGTTATGTTAGTATAAGTCTGGAACTTTAATTTGCGCACCTGCAGACTGCTATACGATCTCTACATCGCTAAGAATAAACAATAAAAAAAAACATAAAAAGTTATAAACAAATTCACGGTGCAAAAAAACTATTGAATATTTATACTTGAAATTTTGCACACTTGTTGTATGTAACAAGAGGCTCCTTTAGTTGCGGTATAAAGTTAATACAATATATTTTTCTATTGTTTATAAACAATTGAAAAAACAGCCGTTTTAACAGTTTTTTTTTGGAATAATTAACGAATAAATTATCCGATTCGAATGGGCCTTAGCTCATTTTCTAGGTATTTTCAATGCGCACAACAATAGCTTTTCGTAGAATTCGAAAAAACTGCTTTTTCACATCTTAATTGTTAAATAAAAAATTTCCCCCAAAAAAGAAAATGAGACGTAAGATACTACATAATTACTATTATCATTCTGAAGGTTTCTACGTAATCAAAAGTCTACTAAAAATAAATTTCAAAATCACCTCATATAAGGCCAACTCCGCCGGCCTATATTATTATATGATTATTTTTAGGTCTTTTATTAAAACAAAAAAACTTTATCGTCAACACTGGATATTCTTTAAAATGGCAATAGTCAATGTTCTAACCCTAATGACGTAAATGTGTTTTTAAAGCACTCTAACCAAATATACGAGGTTGGTGGCCTCTGGACCCGGATATCAATCACTCTCTGACGGTGTACCATGATTCTTTGTCAAAGATTATGGTTACTGCATTACGGTGATCGTTGACCTATATTTTTAATTTGTCTCTTAAGATAAATACTTTTTTAAATAAAGGGGTGTCCCATAATTTATGCAAGATTTGAATTAAATAAAAAAAACAGTTTTTTGAAATTGCAATAGCTTTATTATATCATAAAGTACATAGGATACGGTTTTGTATGGAATAGCACATTGGGTAAATGACCTCGACGGCTTTACTGATACATACGCACTCTATTATCGAAATTTTCCATGACCATTTCGCCTCGCCTCTTTCTATACGGGTGATTGTGGACTTGTTGTCATAGACTTTTGATTTCAATTAACCCCATAGAAAGAAATACAGTGGTGTTAAATCACATGATCTGGGGGGCCGAAACGAGAGAATACTTAACCAGGAAGTGTGTTATGCAGTAATTGAATTGGTTTACGGACTGTATGGCATGTGACACTGTCTTGTTGAAACCACATGTCATCCACATCAATATCGTTCAATTCAGATAGAAAAAACTCGGTTAACATGTCGTGATATCGAGCACTAGTAACATTTACTGCTTGACCAGACTCATTTTCGAAGAAATATGGTTTAATGATGCTTCCAGCCCCAAATCTGCACTAAACAGTGACACGTTATGGATGCATTTGTTTCTCGACAATCACATGTGAATTCTCTGAACAGCAAATGCGACAATTTTGACGATTAACGAAGCCTTTAAGGTGAAAATGAGTTTCATAGCATTCAGTTGTCGATGCTCAATAATCCATTCAACGAACTCTCTTCGCTGTACATGGTGCAGAGAGCTTCTTGAAATTTACAATTTTTGTCCACGACGCCGAATTGGATGTTCAAGGACTTTCACCGACACTCTCACGCACTGCTTCGATATTAACACTTGAACAGCCTGTTATTTATTGGACGACCAGTATTAGTGATTCAGTCTTCCTGAATTTTTCAATTATTCAAAGTTGACGAAGTTAAATCAATATTTTCTACGAAATTTGCGAACTTTCATTATTTCTGAAATATTATTCAACAATAAAAATGTCTTGTTCTCTTGTGTACTGCTCCATTTTTTACTAACTGTAAACTGGGAGCTGTAAAACTGTTTTTTTTTTTTTTTGGTTGCTTGCATTTTGCCACACATGTGTGTGAAAGGCTGCATCAGCCAATAAAAATGTCTGCATATTTTTTCCTAATTTACAAAGGATTTGTTCTTTTTTTTTTAAATAATCCTTGAAGAACCGCAATACTCGATCAAATTGTTAACAAATGCTTACCTTGTTCGGCCAAACAAGATGCAATTTTAATTCTAGAGTTGTTTGTACTCTAGAGACAATGAAAAAAATCTTAGATGACAGTAGAAACGTTAATACCACAAACCAATCATCAAGATATGTCAAAATTATTAAAAGCAAGTGGTTATGGTATATATGTCATGGTTAAACTTATTTTACAAAATAATAACTCAAGTTGATTTGTTATTTGGTAAGTTTCAAACAAGACAAATTGACGCTGTTATCGCAAATAAAAATATATCATCATTTGAATCAAAATTAACAGAAATTAGAAATAATAGTATCTCAAACAACGTTGAGCCATCTCCATCTACATCTACAGGGAGATACTTTATCCCCAAAACTGTTTACGACAGTACTAGAACATGCGTTTAAAGCTTTGGATTGGAAAGAGAAAGACATTATTATAGATGGGGAAAAATTGAGTCATCTTAGATTCGCTGACGACGTAGTCCTAATATCAGACGATCTACAAGAAGTCAGAGAACTGCTAGAAGAACTACAACAGGCAACACAAAGAGCAGGTCTGAAGATAAATTATAACAAAACAAAAATGATGACAAATTTAGTACCGAGCGAGCCTATAAAAATAGAAAATGAAATCATCGAAATTACCGAGAAATATAACTACCTTGGTCACGAAGTTCGGATTGGCAGGGACAACCAGACGTGTGAGCTATCCAGACGATTAGCTTTGGGATGGGCTGCTTATGGAAAACTCAGGGATATATTTAAGACAGATATACCCATAAACCTGAAACGGAAAGCCTATAACCAATGTGTTCTTCCAGTCTTAACATACGAAGCGGAGACACTCACATTGACGAAAACATCTGCTAAGAGACTGCAAATAACACAACGCAGAATGGAGAGATCCATGCTGGGGGTGCCCCTGAGAGATCGAGTCCGAAACGAGGAAGTTAGGAGGAAAACGGGGGTAGATGATATCATTGTGCGCATTGCAAGGTTAAAGTGGAGATGGGCCGGACATGTGGCTAGAATAAGGAACAACAGATGGACGAAAAGAGTTTTGGAATGGCGACCGACAGCGGACAAACGCAGTCAGGGACGACCACCGACCAGATGGACAGACGACCTCAAAAGAATAGCAACAAACTGGATCGCAGTGGCTCAGAATAGAGGAGGATGGAAATCTCTTGAGGAGGCCTATGTTCAACAGTGGACAGAAACGGGCTGATGATGATGATTTTTTCATCCACCGGCGCCTGTGGTAGGTAGTTTTATACATAGATTTGTTTTTTATGTACCATTGAAACTGCAACTCCTACTTTTTTTATGCACCAGTAGCCACTGGTTGTATGTCACTCAAATTGGCTCAATTGGAGGGTGTACAGAGAAAATTTATAAAATTTTTAACATTTTCCTATCTAGAAGTTTTGAACAAAACCTCTTATTTAAGCAATTTCGTATTTCTTCCTTAATTACCTTCAGACACTACCTTTTAACCTTCCTCCTTTTTAAATTGGGTGAAAAATCATTAAAATAGATCGTAAAATAAACGCACAAAAAAAAACGAAACAAATTAATGAATAGTTCTCAGCAAATTTAACCGATAAACTGTCAGAAATGGCTTATATAGGGTTGGTTATAGAGGACGCGTGGCCAGAGGAAAACCTTGAATTTCAAAAAAGAATGGAAACAAAAGTTTGGAATTTGCCAGAGAATTTACTATCAAGACATCTGAGTTCTGGGAAACTGATATTTTTAACAATGAAACAAAAATAAACCTTTTTGAATTAGCTGGTCGGGACAAAATAATGTTTTATTGTATTTATATATTATGTTTAATAATGTACATGTATATCAGTGGTGCTGCTTATTTTTGTGATTTTTCTACAAACAGGAATAATGTTCTTCATCAACTAGTCAGAACTGATAGTGCATGTGGACTTTATTGACGTAATTTTTCGCAGCCAATAACTTTTATTTCCAACGCTCAAATAAAGTGTATGAAATGCATTTTTTATTAAATTTTGAATTATTCCTTAGTAAATTGCAGATATTTATTTCTAACAATATTTATGTTTGGGTTCAAATAAAATAGTAAAAAATAAATAAATAATAAAAACAAATTGTATTGATTGACTAGTATAAAGGGTGAGTCAACGATTGGATGAAGTAGGTTTGTGCCTTTTCGGTGAAATTAACAAAGAAACTATATTTATTGTTTGATACAGTTTATTTTTACGCAGATTTTAAAAATATTTAGGACTCTCCAGGGTGAGCCAAAAAACTAGGACAACATAAAGTTGTATTTTTTTAAATAGAACACCCTATATACGAATCGTATTTTCGATTTAGCTTATAATTTTAAATCTTTTTTATTAAGGGTTTACTATAACAAAACTTTATAGTTTCTGAGATAATTAAGTTTAAAGAAAAAAAGTCACATTTTCAAGCATCAATTCAATCCTAAATAACGTTTTCAATTTTGTGACAAATATATTCAAATTTGGAATTTAGTAAGGCCAAGGACAAGTTAACATCATTTTTACCTAATATTTGCAATATAAGCTACAGGGTGTTGAACACATCGGCTCAAATTTGAACAAGTTTAAATGAATAAATATCTTTTTTTTTTAAATGGCACACATGGAATTACACCAAGAATTGCATGGACAGGATTTTGAAAGTCGTGTAAACTTTTGTCGTACAATAAATGCGGAGATTCAATTAAATCCAAATTTATTATGCAAGGTAATGTTTAGTGATGAAGCTACTTTTAGAAGTAACGGTGCCGTACATAGACGCAACATGCATTATTATGCCACAGAAAACCCATTTTGGATTAGAGAGGTGCAACATCAAAACCACTGGTCATTAAATGTTTGGTGTGGTATTCATCATAATCGAATTATTGGACCCCACTTTTTTAATGAACCACTAAATGGCCATAGTTACCTGAACTTTCTACAAGAAGAACTACCCCAACTGCTTCAAGATCTCGATAGGGATGAGCTCGACAGTATGTGGTTCCAGTACGATGGTGCACCTCCGCATTACCATCGTGAAGTTCGTGCGTTTTTAGACCAACGATATCCGCAAAAATGGATTGGACGTGGGGGTTTCATTGAGTGGCCACCAAGGTCTTGCGACATCACCCCATTAGATTTCTTCCTATGGGGTTATATTAAAAATAAGGTGTATGTTTTTCCACCAACAACAGTGGAAGATATGCAAAACAGGATTAGGGATACCTGTAGAACAATAACGCCACTAATTTTGTCCAGGGTCCGAGAAAATCTGCAAAAAAGACTAAATTTGTGCATTGCACAAGAGGGTCGTTTATTCGAACACTTATTAAAAAGAAATAATTAATCTCAGTATTTAATAGGTAATTTTTTTGTTTCAATTTAGTATAAAAGTAAATATGTATTTGCCTTGTTGTTATTGCTGTGTTAATTTTTTCACATTATGTTTAATTAAACTATTGCCGTTGTAATATAACGAATAATGTATTTCATCATATTTAACCACATTCTGTTTGTTTCTGTAGTTTCTTTTTATTATTTTACATGGCTACTATGATAATGAAGACTATTTCTGTAAAAAAGTATGGAAAATAAGAAAAACTGAAATATCTCAAAAACGATTATAAATAGGTATAGGATATATTGAACAAAACTTTTAGGGTTTTTATTACTCTATTAAATAACATGAAAATATACAGGGTGTACCATTTAAAAAAAAAAAAGATATTTATTCATTTAAACTTGTTCAAATTTGAGCCGATGTGTTCAACACCCTGTAGCTTTTATTGCAAATATTAGGTGAAAATTATGTTAACTTGTCCTTGGCCTTGCTAAATTCCAAATTTGAATATATTTGTCACAAAATTGAAAACGTTATTTAGGATTGAATTGATGCTTGAAAATGTGACTTTTTTTCTTTAGACTTAATTATCTCAGAAACTATAAAGTTTTGTTATAGTAAACCCTTAATAAAAGAGATTTAAAATTATAAGCTAAATCGAAAATACGATTCGTATATAGGGTGTTCTATTTAAAAAAATACAACTTTATGCTGTCCTAGTTTTTTGGCTCACCCTGGAGAGTCCTAAATATTTTTAAAATCTGCGCAAAAATAAACTGTATCAAACAATAAATATAGTTTCTTTGTTAATTTCACCGAAAAGGCACAAACCTACTTCATCCAATCGTTGACTCACCCTGTACACTTGGATTTGATAACCTTTTTTTGAAGACGAAGAAGTTCAAAAAAGGCTTTTCAAATTAATTAACAGCAAATTGAAGATTTCTTCTAGAAAATTAGCTGTCAGTTTGTCAAAACTCAACGTATTTCCTACTTGCATTTTATTACATATAAAACTTGTTTTAGAGTTAATAACAATTTTCTTTTCCTGTTTGGAATCTAAAAAGCTTAATTGCAGTTTTTAATATCCCAGGTTACTGCCTTTATTGACTATTGAATTTTCCGCACGAGATAACGCATAAAGTCCCACATACACGATGCTATAGAGCAAAAAAATTCAATTACTTTTGAACTGAAACCGAAATATAATAATAATAACGTAATTATCAACGAGGCCCTTTAATAGGTATGTGACAGATACTAACACATGTGTTATTTGTGAGAAAACATCGTAGAAAGGCATGTATGAAGGGAAGTGGATACCTGAAAATTTCGGATCGCCTGGTCAGCATACTTTAAGGGCTAAAACTGTAAATATCAATATTGTCGAGAAGCCGCCGAAAAAGCATCACTTGAAAATGCTAGCTGAGATGTTGGCGAAACGTCGTGCAGATTTTTCTATTGACAAACAGATTGAAAATCGGAAAAACACCAGTGCATAATATATATATATATATATATATATATATATATATATATATATATATATATATATACACTAGATGATCGCCTGTAAGTAGACTTCCACTTCTCTTTTCAAAATACATATAAAAAACTTAAGTGGAGCCACTTTCCTTCAACGGCTACGAAAATCCACTGCGCCCCCGGACTAAATCACATACTTAATAAAATCTGTACAATCAAACTGTTATTTTCTCTAAATTCACACGATTTATTGCGCTTGTATCGTCTTAAATGACTATTAATGCATAATTTTTTACCTTTACTGTCAGAACTGTTTCTATAAATTCATACCGATAAAAATCAAAGTTATTAATTATATCCCGGTACAATAAAATTTTATTTAAAATACACACAAATATCGTAACCAATTATCTTATAATAATTTATTATCGATTTGCTATTAATAAATATTTATTAGATAACAAGTATAACAACTCTTAAACGGATACGTCTCGATCTCGATAAACATGACTTAATATTTAATAACTTGTAAAAACTTGTCTTAACTTCGTTCAGTCTTGTCCCATTAGCAACAGTGTCAGTGCAAAGAAAGTTATAAATAATCCGCATATTAAATTAATTGCTTTTTGTACAGTTTGTCGCAAAAAGTTTGCACGGATGTTGTAAAATTAGTGTAAGGAAATTTTAGTTGTAAAATTCTGCAAAATGTTTACTCTCAAAAACCAATTTTTGCATCAAAAAAAATCGCGAAAACTTTTCACCGGATGAAAATAAAATTTTTTTAACACGTGCATTGGATTTAGACGTATCATTTCCGATCTCCAAATTTTTTTTTTTAATTTTGGATGAAATAAAACGTTTTTTTTTTCAAGCCAATAGTTCTGAACTCGGTCGAGACCTGCAGATTCGTAAAAGAAGTTCAGCGTTGTCCTGTTGAGCATCATCATTCAGCTGTTCTTGGTTGTTCTTCGACCTCGGGTTCCGACTCTGATCGAGCTGTTTCGAAGAATAACTTTGTATTGGTCAGCTATTCTCTGTTGGGACCCTTGTATGTGTGGATACTCCCTGCATAATTGGGCGTGAAGTTGTTGCCTGTAGCCGATCATCTCTCGTCCTAGATGAGTTACCCCATAAAAAATGCGCATTGTTGACTCATTCTTGGGTACAGTCTATTTCATGCGTTTTCTTGGTCGTCGTGCTGGAGTGAGGTTCCTGCGCAGCTTCTTCGACGGGTGAAGCTCTTGGAGTTGTTTGGCCCTCGTGTTGATGTAGTTGTTGTTGTTGCTGTTGGTCTTCAGCGATGTTCTCTGTTTGTTTGTTCTTCAAACTCGGGGTATGGCAGAGGCGCAGATTCTGCGATTTAATCATTGTTATCATCGGTGTTTCTTATCTCTCGTTCGATTTCGGAGAATAGCCCTGCATTGGTCTGCTATTCCCTGCAGAATTTGGTGTGTAGTTGTTGTCTGTAGCCGGTCATTTCTTGTTCTAGATAAGTTACTCTGTAAAAAATGCGCATCATTGTCTCATTCATAGACATCGTCCAAATTATGCGATGTCTTGAGTGAGCGCTGGCTCTCGTGTTTATCTAGTTTTTGTTGTTGGGCTGTAATTTCTTGTGTGACAGGAGCCCGTCTCCTTAACCTGTTGCTTCTTAAAAATGGAAGATTGTTTCCTCCAGAATTTGTGAGGCAACCTTCGGCAGAGGGATGGGGTTTCCCGGCGACATCGGTACCCACCTGGGGCAAATAATTCCGGTCTCTTTGTTCCTCCATAAAAAAGAAAAAAAATTGTTAGTATCAGAAGGGAATGATGTTGGGTGAGAAAGGTGGGCAAGGTGGAGTGGAAGGATATAGGATTAGGAAATCGGACAGCTGGTGTCGCTGGCAGTGTCGTCTACACATCACGATAGCTATAGGTGTCACTAAGTAAGAGCAGCACCTTACCAGGTTTTCTAAGTCAAAAATATACTTTCCTCGTTCAGAAGGGAATCAAAACACTAGATTTTTAGTTGAAATTGAGTAATTGCTGCACAAAATTAACCGTATTCCTTAATATCCCTTTTTTTGTTCAAACTTTAAGCAAGAATTGTTACATATCAAAAACTGATTTAAGGAAATGTATTTACTTGCGCAGTGCTTTTAATTAATTTTGTAAAAAATCTCGTATTATTTATGGTTTTTCTATAAAGCCTCTTTTAGAATGACTCTAATTTTTATGATTTTAGCTACTGTCTAAATTCGTCGAGCTGCTTACCAATATCCAATAATACTCCCTGATGTCTCGGAAGCATTGTACGTTCAATAACACTCCGAGGGTGATATTTATGTGGTTTGGTTAGGAGTGTTCTTATTTTTCTTTGCAGGTTCTGGATGTTTGTCCTGCTTCATTTTACAATCCCAAAGGAGTAGCTCAGCGCAGAGCAAGCAAACGTGTTAAGCGCCTTAAACCAATTTCTATTATTTAAATTAGTTCGTAATACCCGCCTTACCCTCCTGACAAATTCGATTATCAATTCCGCCTTCATAGTGCGATGGTCAATTCTTTTACCATACCTAGATATTTGTATGTTTGGTCTGCTTCCATTGCAGCTATAATTTCACCATTCTGCATTTCAAAAGCCATTGGTTGTATCTTCCCTTTAACGATGTTTAAAAGACGACACTTGTCAAGTACAAATTGCATTCCGATATCCCCGGAGAACTCCTCTACAATTTTAAGCATTTGTTCCAGCTGGCTTCTGGTATGAGCCATCAGTTTAAGATCATCCATGTATTTACTCTTATTACCTCTTCGTTGTTATTTCTAAAACTAAAGCCGTGTCTAGTGGACTTTAAACGGCGTGATAGTGGGTTCATTTCAAGGCAGAACCACAATGGGCTAAGTGAATTGCCCTGAAATATTCTCCTTCGTATCGGAATGGTGTTAGTTTCGATGGTGTCGCTGGATGGCACTTGCAATTGGATCCTAGTTCTCCAGGTTGACATGATGCGTTCTAACAAGAAAAGAAAATTATTATTGACTCTATATATTCTCAATACAGTTTTAAGCCACTCATGTGGCACCGAATCGAAGGCCTTCTTATAATCCACATAGGCAGCAAAGAGGTTTCTTCGGTTGGTACAGGCTTGGTTACATATGAAAGAGTCAACAATCAATTGTTCCTTGCATCCCATTGCTCCCCTCGTGCATCCTTTCTGTTGAGTTGCAATGATGTTATTTAGCTCACAATGTGCATAGATGCGTTGAGTCAAGCAGGAGGTGATCACCTTATACAGTGTGGGTAGGCAGGTGATCGGCCTATACTTAGCTATTATTATTATTATTAGTCACTGTAAGTTTTATATATTTCGAAAATTAAATTATTTGATTGAAAAGTTTATAACTTTTAGGAAGTTTAAGGTAAAGTTTCTTTTTATGTTCTTAGGCATTGCATTGTAGCTATTAAGTCCTTTGTGGTTTTTTTTCGTAAGTTGTTTGAAATATTAGAATGGATATTTTTTTATTTCAATCATGATTTTATCTGAAAAAAAATCAAGTGATTTAAATCGTGACTATAATCTTGATCATTCGATCCAACCCTGATTAAAACATTATATCATATCAAAAAGCGCCTCAAGTAACGTAGTGTGTGGATCGTATTTGCACAATATCTGCATCGGTTACCTTGAAAGAGCGAGAATTACCCGACGTTGCATAACGAGCATGAATAAGGAGAAGAATAACCAGAATGCAAGAAATTAAAAGAGCAGCGCCGGCCGGCGACATTCGACCTTTATAGGTTCTTGCACCCGGGACCCACATTTCGGGTCCGTTTACCTCCATCTTGCGAAACTTCGGCAGGTAGAAAACTAATCTTGTTTCTCCTTTTTATTGGAAGAGTTTTCGACCAATGGCCCGCCGCTCTGATAAAGAGAAACATTTTGATTTATTACTTTGTACAATCGGTTAACGCATTTTCGAAGAATGTGCTCGAATCTAGTAATGTATCATCACTTCCTAACTACGACATATGATAGTCACAATGTTCTTTTTCTATTTCGTCCTAAAACTTATTTTTTGGAGGGATGATGGTGTGACGTTGCATTGAGATATCGAGTTGTATGTGTTGGTTTTTTGTACACAGAATGTCCTAATTTGCCATTATCATTCCTTGGTACTAGTACATCAAAATAGAGAAGGGCATCCCTTGATTCAGTTTCCACAGTGAATTTTATGCTAAGGTATTTTTAGTTTAGATGATTCAAGAAATTATGGAGGTTAACTGCTCCATGCAGTCAAATTATGAACGTATCATCTATATATCCGCACCAAAATTAAGATTTTAGAGGAGCAAAAGACAAGGCGTCTTCTTCAAAGCTTCCATAAAGATGTTAGCTACCATAGGTGAAATTGGTGATCCTATGGCCGCTCCAGAAGTCTGCGCGTAGGAAGTTCCTTGAAAAGTAAAATAAGTGGAAATCAGACATGCTTGAATTAATTCTAGTAGGGTGGTGTTCATGTTGTTATTTCGTAATATGTCCGATAAATATAAAAACTTCTCGACAAAATGTAATAAATGTACTGCTTATGGACAGTATTATTTTAACTTATATACACAGAACCACCGACAAGATTGCTAAATGCTCCGAAAACAAACATTCCGATAATTTTTTACACATAAGAAAGTTGGACAATGTTTGAAGTCACCAAAGGACGCAATTCCATTTCCAACAGAAGGCGTTTACAAGATAACTTGTGGGAAAGTGTATGTAGGGAAAACAGGACGGTCTATATCCATTAGGCTTAGGGAATATGAAAGATGTATAAAAAAGAAACAAATTGAACAATCTGCAGTAGCTGAACACCAACATTGCTTAGGTCCCACTTTTAATGTAAAAGAAACTAAGGTGCCAGCATCAGTGTCAATCGAAATTTGTAAATATCGAAATAATATTAATAGAGATGCAGGTTACAGTCTACATCACACGTAGAAATCGATTGTAACGCTGGATCACACTGCGCTGAGCACCAGTCGTGTATAAATTATTGGGCTGTTGGCCTTCGACAGTCATTCAGTGTTCTAATTTCGTGGAGTAAAGATCCCTGAAGATACCCCGTGCAATCGTAGATGAAACGTCAAATAATAATTCCAATTTGACACGGTCTAAACACAAGACCATGATTTTCAACTTCAACAAAGCCGTGAAAGCTTTCGTTCTTTATTAACGGGGATCCGTATTGAGGCCTTTTTTGTTTACATTGTATACTATGAATCAACAGTTAATAAGGATGTTAACTATTTTTGGAAATGTGTTTAAAAGCATGCATAAATACCTAATATAACCCAAAATATTTAATATTATTTTTTTAATACAACTAATATTTTAAAAATCAACATATTTGAAATTTCTTTTCAAATTTCGCCCCATAAAACCAAACTTGTCACATGATCACTGTGATGTCACATGTTCCAAAACACTGGTAAATTGTGATATAAAGTTTTTTCGTAATTTTTGTACAGATACTGCAATTAAAACATCTGAAAAGTTATTTATTCACGTCCCACGTTCGGAAAATAATAGGAAAATTTAGCTTCAGCTAGCCCGCAAAGATCCGGCACTTGTTTCTACACAATCTAAAATGCATTTTTGTGAAAATCATTTTCATATAACTTTTGATATTGTTTGTTTGTTTTTCTTATGTTAAAAGTTATTATTTTTCAAGTTTTCAAAGATGAAAATTGGAATTTTGAGGTTAGAAATAAAGTAATCAAAGTTAGTTAACAACGATTTGGACTTTTTTTATTTTTGTCGAATAATATGAAGAACTATACAGAATATCATTTGATTGGCTCGGTATCGCAGGTTCGTAAAGGAGCAGGTTGTTTGCCAACGAACTTTGGATGTCAACCCTACAGAAAACGTAACAACTGGACCATTAGTAGTAAAAAGGCAAAGATTGGAAACAATAGCGGAATGTGAAGGAGAAATAGAACAAACTTACTCTTCACAAAGTACTTCCATCGGTCAGGTTCAACCAGGTCTACGCTCAGATAAACAAGACACTTACACCAGTTGATTATAAATACAGTATTTTATTTATTTGCTGCAAAAGAAAAATAGTTTATGAGGCTTTCACGGATTCCTCCGTGTGAGATGTAATAGCAGTGGATATATCCACATTATGCCGTTGTAGTGCTAAAATCACATTCAGCAAACGTACATCTATATGCAGCAGTAAAATGCGAACAGTAAATGCAAACTTATCTCCATCATATCCTTTCTGTGTTAGAGGTTGCACAATGAGAATAAATTGTTATGGAACGCAATTTATCCTATTCCACCACACCGAGAAGAAAGTCGATCTGTCCTTTGCGCAGCCAGGACATGTCAGTATCCTGATGAGTCTAGTAAAGACAAAACATGTACCTCTGCCGTATCACTATGGTGGGGAGGGTAAGTTTTGATTTTCTTCTCGTTATGATGGTACAGGTAGGCCATCATCTCAATGGTGGTGGAATAGGATAAATTACGTTCCATAACAATTTATTCTCACTGTTACTTCATATATATATATATATATATATATATATATATATATATATATATATATATATATATATATATATATAAAGAAAATATGGAACATGCTGAGGAACAGAAAAAAAACAATCAATGAATACGTTCAACTAATTCCAATCGACAGCCAATAATGGGTCAGCCATTTTAAGGACTTACTCCAGGCACCAGCTACAGAAAACAACGTAGACGAAAACCAACAAGAAATCACAGAACTAACAGATGTTAAGATCAGTGAAGCAGAGATGCACCTGACAATTAACGACGAATGGCGGAAAAGCATCACAATTCCGATCCACAAAAGAGGATCAAAGAAACAACCCGAAAACTACAGGGGAATCAGCCTACTGAATAGTTCAGCCAAATTGTTAACCAAAATACTGTCACAACGGATCGTAGACAAGTTAGGTGCGTGCGAAGAACAGCAGGGCTTCTGGAATAATCGCTCTACTATCGACGGTATATTTATTATCAGACAGCTGGTTGAAAAATCTATCGAATACGATAAACCGCTGTTCATATGTTTTGTGGACTTTACACAAGCATTCGACCGAGTCAAACTGGAATACATAACAGAATTACTGCGAAGAAAACAAGTAGATGAAGCAATCATACGCACAATATACGAACTGAATTCCAAAAACACCATGGTAATTAAAACAAATGACACTCTAACAGAGGAAATCCCTCTATCCATAGGAATAAGACAGGGTGAAACTGAGAGTTTCACTTGAAAACGGCTAGAGATGACTACTAGCCGAAACGTCGTGATATTCAACAGAAATAAAGACAATAGAAGTCCAACAGATATCTACGACTTCGCAAGAAACATCATTGTCTATGACCTTCAAACAAACACTTTTATTATGATGTTTATTACAGTAATAATATTTTTTTTGGAATTGTTCCATGCTCTTATGTGTTTTTTTGTAAGTGATACTTATTAGAATAAATAAAGACTTATCTATCTATTACTTATATTGAGATCTTTATGTCTCTAAATTCAACAGAGCAAAAGTTACTATTGCGAAGAAATTGGCCACCATAAAACAATCAATTCTAGGCAAATTCGAACTAAAGGGTGTTTTTTTATAGAGGTATAGAACTTTTAAATGGAATAAAACAAAGATGAATTTTTAAATTGACATGAAATTTACTTTATTCGAAAGATAACCTTCTGGCATTATAATTTAAATATGACTTCTGGCATATGACCGCCACGGTTGGCTCGAACGTAGTCTAATCTGGAGGTCCAATTTTCGATGACTTTTTCCAACATTTGTGGCCGTATATCGGCAATAACGCGGCGAATGTTGTCCCTCAAGTGATCAATCGTTTCGGGCTTATCGGCGTAGACTAGCGACTTCACATATCTCCACAGAAAATAGTCTAGCGGCGTTAAGTCGCACGATCTTGGAGGCCAATTCACGGGTCCGAAACGTGAAACTATGCGGTTACCAAACCTTTCCTTCAGTAAATCAATTGTGGCACGAGCTGTGTGGCATGTTGCGCCGTCTTGTTGAAACTACAGCTCCTGCACATCATGGTTGTTCAATTGATGAACGAAAAAGTCAGTAATCATGGCTCTATAGCGGTCACCATTGACTGTAACGTTCTGACCAGCATCGTTTTTAAAGAAGTACGGACCAATGATTCCACCAGCCCATAAAGCACACCAAACAGTCAGTTTTTCTGGATGTAACGGTGTCTCAACATACACTTGAGGATTATCATCACTCCAAATACGGCAGTTTTGTTTATTGACGTATCCATTCAAACAAAAGTGAGCTTCATCGCTAAACAAAATTCGCTTATGAAAATTGGGATCAACGGCAATCTTGTTTTGGGCCCATTCACCGAATCTACGCCTTGTTAGGTGATCGTGTGGCTTCAATTCTTGCACGAGTTGGATTTTGTAAGCACGCAAACCAAGATCTTTCCACAAAATCTTCCATAAAGTGAATGGACACATATCCAATTCCTGTGCACGATGGCGTATAGACTGATTCGGGTCTTCCTCTACGCTACGCTCTACAGCAGCAATGACTTCTTCTGTACGCACTGTACGACGTCTCTGTGGATGCGTATTATCATTTAGAGTAAACGTGGTGCGAAAACGTTCCATAGTTAATCGAATTAATTGCTCTGATGGACGATTATATTGACTGTAAAATGGACGTAATGCGCGATACGTATTTCGAACAGAACCATGATTTTCAAAATAAATTTGCAGAATTTGGAAGCGTTGTTCAGGCATCAGTCTATTCGTGTTGGAATGCCAAACCAAACTAAACATAAATCACTTGACAGCTGACAAAATGGCCGCCAGTTAAAAAAGTGTTGCCAACTTAAAGTTCTATACCTCTATAAAAAAACACTCTTTATTTGCCTTAATAAATCCACTTTCCATCACGGGAAACGTTTTCAAGTAAGCAAATTTTGAAGGGGCCCCATGCACCCAGAATCATATCAACGTATGCAAACAATTCTTCACACTATAGTATGTAATTTGGAAATTCGAACGCTCGTCTGTTTGAACTTATAACTGGCTATAGATTCAATCATATTAGCACTTATCTTGTCTGTCCGTTCGTCTATACGTAACACACGTAAAGATAAATTATAAAAAAAAGGTTCTTCGTTTATGGAAAATTGGACTGTCTATAGATTTATCATTAAAAGTTGTGGATGGTACGGAACCCTTGGCGCGCGTGCGAGTCACACTCGAACTCGACCGTTTTCAACATTCCGTTTCCTCAATTTGACGTCTTCAAACGGCTGCATAAATACGTGCAACTTATGCATATCGATAAAAAAACAAAAGAATTGTTACACATGTATTATTTATGCAAAAGTGCATTGTTCCTTTGTTTTTGTCATTTCTTATCTGGTAAAAAATACACGGACTGGCCTGCTGCGTTATTTTTAGCCGGCCTGATAAGAACGGTTTGCATGTTATATGAGACCCATGTATGAGTGTATGTAGCAACAACATGTTTGTTTTATAACTTGTTCGGAATTTATCGACACGTACTAAATGCGGTTTAAATAATAAAGCTTAGCTTTGTAGACAGAGTTTCTCTTACCAGAAAAGTGAAACGAAGTTCGGAAAGAAAATCTAATGATGGGGAACATAGCTTCCTTGGCAAGAAAAAATAATGCAAAGCTCCCTCCCTCATTGTAGTTGTCAGGGTAGGATTGATTTTGATTTCTTTAAATCAAAAATTATTGTTTTAATTTAAAAACACATGATTATTTTGATTTTTTTTTTTGCGATTTCCACATAAAAATTCATAGGGTGCAAGTCGAAAGAATTTAATCATATTTATAAGATTTATTTTATTATGAAGTATTCTTCATGTATATATATATATATATATATATATATATATATATATATATATATAAATATATATATATATATATATACATATATATATATATATATATATATATATATATATATATATATACATATATATATATATATATATATATATATATATATATATATATATATATATTGTATAAATAAGTGCTAAGACTCAGTTTTATTTGAGATATAAAGAGAAGAAATCAGACACAGAAGTGTTAAATAATGTATTTTAATAGTTAATATGCCAATAAATTTGATTATATTTAAGGATAGGATAAGATGTGTTGTTTAATTTGTAGTGTATATAAACAGATATAGTCTTTCGGTTTCATAGCGTTCTACGCCTTCCGGTTCCCAGTCTCCATTGTTTTCGGTCTTTCCAATCCCCTGGAAGTAAGTTTCTTTCGGACATGGCTCGGTTAATGCCCTTAATCCAGGTAACTTTTGGTCTTCCTCTTTTTATTTTTTCAGTTGGTATCCATTTTAGGATTTGCTTTCGTAGACGTTCGTCCGTCATTTTCTCCACATGTCCATACCATACCAGCTGATATTATTCGATTTCATCGAGAATAGTTTTCTTTACGCCCATGATCTCTCTAATTCTCTTGTTGGTTATCAGTTCGATCCTTGACTTTTCGGCAGATCTTCGCCAAAAGTCCATTTCAAGAGCCAGCAGTTTACGTTCTCAAGTTTTATTTATCTGCCATGTTTCACATCCATACAATACAGCGCTTTTAAATATTGCATTGTATAAAAGATGTTTTCTTTCCTTGGAGATGGTTGTTGACCATAATAGTGAGTTTAGGCATCCGATAGCTTTTTTCCACTTAGTTATTCGTTTCAATATTTCTTCTTCAGTTCGTCCGCTTTGACTGATCTTTGTTCCAAGGTAGGTATAATCAGAACAAGATTTTACTATGATATTGTCATCCACTTCCAAATCTGTTTCTTCTCCACCGATACACATATATTTAGTTTTACTGCAGTTGACAGTTAATCCCCACTCTGCGTATTCTTTAAATAGTTTCGTCATAAATTCGAGGTCTTCTTTATCTTGGGTCACTACCACTTCGTCATCTGCAAAATGAAGCGTATATAAATGGGTGTCATTATTTAATTCTATTCCCATTCTACTGCATGATCTTTAAAGCTTCATTGAGGTAGAATGTCAGGAGCATGTACGAATCTGAAAAAATGCATAATGTAATACAGGAGATGCAAAGGTTGAATATCGATATCCTGGGAATAAGTGAGGCAAGATGGCCTAATGCTGGCAACTTTCTGACAACTGAAAGTATGGTGTACTTCTCCGGAAATAGTGACACTCATCATAGAAACGGCGTAGCCATCATTGTATCTAAGAACATGTTGCAGTCTGTTATCAGTTTTACTCCAGTGTCAGATAGGATTCTATTTCTGCAACTACAGGAAAAAACAGGTAAACTTAATATTATACAGATTTACGCCCCGACTGCAGATAAGTCTGACGAGGAAATCGAACAATTCTACGAAGAAGTCAACCAAGTAATAAACTCATTAAAGCCACGAGATACTACAATCATTCTTGGGGATTTTAATTCAAAAATCGGCAAAGGGAAAAGTGGCAAACATGTAGGTGAATATGGACTTGGTACAAGGAATGAGCGAGGCGATAGACTGCTCCAGTTCTGTCAGGAGAATAATATGGTGGTAACCAATACATTCTTTGAGCTCCCAAAGAGAAGACTCTACACATGGAAATCGCCACAAGATGATAATCAGATAACAGTTAGAAATCAAATAGACTTCATATTGATAAACGAACGATACAGAAACTCGGTAAAATCTGTTAAGGCTTACCCAGGCGCAGATGTCTATTCAGACCATAATCCTCTAATAGCACAAGTGCACATTAAATTAAAACGACTATTGCACAAAAGAAAAACCAATCAAATAGATGTGAGTCGCCTATGTAACCCAGAAATCAAACGGGAGTTACAAATAAATATTAACAACAATCTAAATATACTGTGCGCAAATGGCGAATATCAAAACATAGAGAGCACAGATGACAAATGGCTGGGCTTAAAAACGGCGTTGATGACACCCGCAAGGACTATTCTGACTAAACAAAAATCAAAACAAAAACAAGAATGGATGACTGATAAGATCCTTCAGCTAATGGATGATCGAAGAACTCTCAAATGCAAGTGTGAACAAAGCTATAAACAAATACAAAAAGTCATCAAAACTGAAATCAGAATAGCCAAAGAAAATTTCTATAAGGCAAAATGTGAGGAAATAGAGCATCTACAGATGAAACATGACATTTTTAATATACATAAAAAAGTGAAAGAACTTACGGGCACACAAAAACGCAAACAACCCAACACATTATATAACACAAACGGAACAATAATAACAGAACTGGAAGAAAAATTGGAGGTATGGAGGAACTATGTTAATGAACTTTTTACAGATGAAAGACATGAACCTAATCTAAACAGCATACAAGAGGATGAAGGCCCAGATATAACCAAAGAGGAAGTAATGTATGCACTAAGAAGAATGAAGGATGGAAAGGCTCCGGGTCCAGACGAACTACCGATGGAAGTCCTCAAGCTCATAGAGGAAGAGTCGATTTATGCATTGGTGGAGCTTTTTAATCATATCTACAAAGCAGGAATAATACCACAGGAATGGCTTTTATCCACATTTGTAACTATTCCAAAAAAGGGAAAAGCAAAACAATGCACCGACTATCGCACAATAAGCCTGATGAATCACATACTGAAAACATTTCTAAAAGTTATTCACACTAGAATACATAAAAAACTGGAAATAGATATTAGCGATACCCAATTTGGATTTCGAAATGGACTCGGAACGAGAGAAGCGTTATTTGCACTGAATGTCATGTCTCAAAGATGCCTTGATATAAATCAGGATGTATATATGTGCTTCATAGACTACAATAAGGCCTTTGACAAAGTGAGACATGATCACCTTATCAGTCTATTGACGGAAAAGAACCTCGATAAAAGAGACATCAGAATTATATCGAATATTTATTACAATCAGAAAGCAGTAGTGCGAGTGGAGCATGAGACGACTGAAGAAGTCGAAATAAAAAGAGGAGTGAGACAAGGGTGTATACTTTCACCGACCTTGTTCAATCTTTACTCTGATGCCATAATGAATAGAGCACTTATTGACCAATTCGTTGGTATTAAAATAAATGGAATTTTAATAAACAACCTCAGATACGCCGATGACACAGTACTTATCGCAGAAACACTCAAGGATCTCCAGATCTTAGTCAATAAAGTAGCAACAGTCAGTGAAGAATATGGACTGTCACTAAACATAAGAAAAACAAAATGCATGTTAATATCCAAATCAACCCAAAATGTCCCAGATATACGCATACAGGGTCAAAATATAGAACACGTCAGAAAGTACAACTATTTAGGCACCGTCATCAATGACAACAACGATAGCTCTGAAGAAATCAAAATCCGGATAGAGAAAGCAAGAGCCGTATTCACGAAAATGAAGAGAGTGTTCTGTGGCAGAGACCTGAGTCTTGAATTAAAGGTTCGTCTGGCAAGATGTTACGTACTGTCAGTTTTGTTTTATGGAATGGAGGCATGGACGCTTAAAAAGATCGATATTAACAAGTTGGAAGCCTTTGAATTGTGGATGTACCGCAGAATGTTAAGAATATCATGGATGGAGAAAATCACAAACGCTGAAGTACTGAGGAGAATGAATAAAGAAAAGGAGGTCATACTTACAATTAAAAAACGAAAATTACAATACCTGGGACACGTTACGAGAGGAGAAAGATATCAACTACTGAGAACTATTATGCAGGGAAAAATTATGGGAAAGAGATCTGTAGGAAGAAGACGAAACTCTTGGTTAAAAAATCTAAGAGAATGGTATAATTGCAGCAATAACCAGCTGTTTAGGTCAGCAGTCTCGAAAATACGTATAGCTCTGATGATCGCCAACCTTCGGAAGGAAGACGGCACCTAAAGAAAAAGATCCGTATAATTTGCTCCATATCGCTAGTTTCTATCTCTTCGTTGTTTTTTACACGAGTTACCCTGTATTTTGACATAATGAAAATTATTTTTTCCTACTTTTCTTGATTTATTACGATAATATGTCTTCCTGATTCAAAAGACACCCGTAGAACCATTGTAACTTAATTATTGTACGTATAATGTAATAACAAAAAAAAACGCATCTGGGATAAACTAATTTAATTTTTCAAAAATTATTTGATGAATCGCTTCGCCGTAGTTATTATTAATTAAAAATTACACCAATTTTGATCTTCTTTTGCAGTTTTCTAAGCAACAAATAAAGATATCGACATCTGCAAAAAGCTATTTTAAAGGTTTTTTTAATTCTCTATAAGATAGTAACCCCATTTTGTTCAAAAAACACTCAGTTTTGATTAGCGGGCAAAAATGTTCAAAAATATGCACTTTTTGACCTTTAATTGTTAATAACTCAAAAACCTCATCTAGTTCACTGAAGAAAAAGTATACGTTTTGTTCCTGTAGGCCTATATTGCCTAAAATCGTTTCCAATTGCTGGATGATCGAGTGTCCCCAAGTGTCTATTTATTTGCCTTGGATCCTCGGAGTATAAATTTAGTGAAAAATAAAGTCGACATATTACTACATAAAAAACGACTCAATTTCCTTTTAAATACATTATTTTCCATTCCGATTACTAACCCATTTACTCACTTATCAACAAAGGCTAAAAAGGAGCTCCCATCGATTTCCCATAGACGACACAATAAAAACACGGGAACGTCAATGGCTCGCCTAAAATAGTCTAGCCCAAATAATTATTTAGAAAATGAAGGGGTCAGTGCCCTTTCCGTCTAGACACCTAACCTACGCAACACGAAAAATAGTGCGAAATAGCTTCATTATCATTTCATATGTTACCGCAGCTGATGTGTGATTATTCTATACCGCGCCGCAAGGCCATGCAATTAGATACCTATACACAGAAATTGGAACGACTCAGCCGCAAATATTTTATTAGACCGGGGACAAAATGTTATAGGCCAGCGGAATTAGCATCTGGAAAAAAATTTTTGTTATTAGACTTCTGACTACGTAGAAACCTTCAGAACGATGATAGTAATTATGTAGTATCTTATGTCTCATTTCCTTTTTTGGGGAAAATTTCTTATTTAACAATTGAGATGTGAAAAAACCTTTTTTGGAGTTTTAAGAAAAGCTATTGTTTTTCAGTAAAAAAGTTTCAAAGAAAAGTTGTGCGCTTTGAAAATACCTATAAAATGAGCTAAAGCTCATTAAAATCGGAAAATCTGTTTGATAGTTATTGCAAAACAAACCTGCTAAAATGGTTGTTTTTCAATTGTTAATTAATTATAGAAAAATTTATTGCATTAACTTTATACTTTACCGAAAGGAGCCTCTTGTTACATACAATAAGTATGCAAAATTTCAAGTAAAAATATTCAATAGTTTTTTGCACAATGAATTTGTTTATAACATTTTATATATATATTTTTTGATTGTTTATTCTCAGCGATCTAGAGGTCGTACAGTAATCTGCGGGTGCAGATGATATAGTCATATATCACTCTTCCTCAAATCCTAGAACTAGTCAAAGAATTATTCAAATCTGCTTTAATTCACTAACAAAATGGTCTAATAACCATGGATTTTCTTTCTCTCCCAACAAATCATCTTGTACTCATTTTTGTAGGAAAAGGAATTGCCCCAAAGTACAAAATTTGAAAATGCAAAATATTCCCATAGCCAATAACCCTTCGACTAAATTTTTGGGCATAATATTCGATAGCAGGCTAAATTGGATAGAACACATCAAAAAAAAGTGTCTTAGAGATATAGTTTTACTGAGAATGCTCTCAGCAACAACATGGGGCACAGACTCCTTTTCATTACTATCTCTATACAAATCTCTTATCAGATCTAAAATGGATTATGGTAGCCAGATACAGGCGCGGATCCAAGGGGGGGGGGCGGTGGGAGCGATCGCCCCCCCCCCCCAAGAGCTTTGAGTTTAAGAAAATGGACCCGATACTATATTTTATTCAAGAACTAGAGAGAGTAATAAATCATTTTTTACCCTTTTTCTCTTCGCAAACTACCTGTGTTCTTTAGTCCGGTGTTTTTAGCAAAATTTGTTAGACACATATATTTTTCATAGGCATAGACTAAAACGTAGGATTATTCTCTCAAAAAATTCTAAGTTATAATTTAAATACTTACAAAATATCCATTGTCAAAAATACAAAAAGTTAAACATATATAAAAAAATAAATGCGTCCATATAATAATAAAATATTTTTGGGGCTATCGGTCATTTTATTATTAATTAAAAACATTTTTAAGGTATTTGACGTTTCAGTTTATTTATTTCTTAAACCATCTGCAGAATTGCAATTAAACACTAAAAAGGGATTCAAATGTAATTACTTTTTTTATGTTGTAATTAAAATTAGACCTATTTATTTTTATTTCTATTGTACTGATATCTTAATTTAATTTACATATGGAAATACGATAGCCCGAAAAAATAAGATAAACATGTTAATTCTACACGCTTAAGAAAAAGATACAAACACAATAATAAAATAATAAAAAACTTACGGCTAATTAGAATTAAATATATATAAAATTAAAGAGTGGGACACACTAAAATAAAAATATATAAAAAAAAAATGAAAAAAAACATATAAACAACATTAAACAATAAAATACAACAAAAACCAAAATTTAAATAATAAATTGTGTTTACACTAGTAAACATTACGTATCTAATTCCTAATCAAAGTCAGTGAAACTATCTTCGCTAAAATTAATTATAATTGGTTCCTCTATCTCACTGATTATGAGATCGAGTTCTCACATTTTGTTTTATTCTTTTATTATATGGATTTTTCCCAACTTTCCGCAGTAACTTTATTCAAAAAAATCTTTCAAAAGTTTAGTTAAATTACTAATTTTATTAATTGTATTATTTCTAGCAACTCTACCTTTTACTTGAGAGAGATATTTACGTCTCCAACGGACAGTTTCCGGACAATTTATAAGAACAGATTTTCTATCTGATTTTTCCCAGCAAAAATTAAGTTCTCCGAGCAATTTCCAGAGATCAGTTCTTTTAATTTCAGGTAAATCGCGATCTTCAATGATTTTAGTTAGAATTTTGTAGATGGTTGGGATCTGCTTCTCATAATAAAATGTATATACAACCCCTTTAATTGCAGTTTTCATCTCTTCTTCCAACGAGGTTTTTCGTTTGCCTGTGATCGAATGTGGCTTGGGAGTACTAACATTTCCAGTCGTTTTTTCTCCTTCAGTATTCGGTACATAGTAGATTTTCCAACTCCTGTCATGTTGGAACATATCTCAACAGAGCTTTTAACATTATTATCTAGATATTGATATCTTAAGGCATCATAAACATTCATCGTAATAAGTTTTTCGTTGAGGAAAAAATGCCTTGGTTTAACGATTTTGGACTAAATATAGAGGTGAAAGCCATATCTTTTGGGTATCTCACTAATCTCAAATAATATATAAAAAGAAGCGCAAACAAGAAAAAACTGTAAGTTGTACTTTGCTCACTGACAGAAATTAAATTAAACTATCAGAAATTCTATGTTGCAGTAAATTTATAAAATATATTTAAATATAATGAAATATAATTAGATTTACTGCAGTTCTCAGTTACCTGCGGCACTGGAGCAGGTACGTTAGAGGTTTCGGTAACAGTTTTATTACTCTCTCTAGTTCTTGAATAGAGTATAGGAGTCTGTATGCTTGCGATCGCCCCCCCCCCCTCTCCCAATGCTTTGAGTTCAGGAAAATAGAACCCATTCTGCCTTTTATATTAGGAATGAGTATGATGCTTGCACTCCCCCCTCCCCCCCGTTGACAACTTGTTTTTCTTGCCATACTGTACTTTTGTGATATCACCGCGCCCCCCCCCCCCAAAGAGAGAGGCTGGATCCGCCCCTGGCCAGATATATATATATATATATATATATATATATATATATATATATATATATATATATATATATATATATATATATATATATATATATAACTGCACGAATATCTTATATAAATATGTTGAATACGATCCAAAATACATCGATTAGACTAGCATTAGGCGCATTTCGCACAAGTCCAATACCAACCCTTAATTGCATTTAACAGAATTCCTCCTCTTCACTACAGAAGATTAACCTTACTTCTTCGTTATTCCACAATACTATGGAACAAGCCTGAACATCCTCTCCACGATAAATTCTTCAATTTGCATAATATTCAACTTTATCCTGCCAGCATCTCAATGCCAAATTCACCGAACAGGCTATTACATAATATCTTGATAGACCATAACCTACAATTTTCTCCATTTCTGAGAACTCATCCAACCTTTCCACCATGGACAATACCCTCACATAGAATTAACTATTCTCTTCTATCCCATGACAAAAAATCTGCTAATCCTATAATATTAAGAAATGATTACAATCGTATTATTACTAATGAATTTTATAACTGTAAAATTATATACATAGATGGCTCAAAATCCCCTACGTCGGTTGGTGCGGCTTTCCATCATTCTTCGCATTCAGAATCATTTAAGTTTAGCGATACTGCTGAGCTGCTTGCCATAGAAAGGGCAATTGCATTCATTCATAAATCCCCAATTGCCAGATGGTTAATAGCATCCGATTCTTTAAACTCTCTTATAAAAATAGAATCCTTTTCATCGGATCATCCTTCCCTAGATAGAATTAATTACCTATTTTAAAAATGTCATAGATTAGGACACCCTATCAAATTTATTTGGATTTCTAGTCACATCGGCATCAGGGGCAATGAAGAAGCAGATCATTTCGCTAAAAATGTTAGTGGCCCTATATTTAATTTTACTCTCCATACTAAAGATTTGCACCCGGGCATTCATCGATTTATATCTAATCTCATAGAGTCTGAATGGGATATTTTGGAGGGAAGGAACAAATTACGCGAAATTCTCAGCTCTACTCACAATACTTTCTTAGATCTCGATTTAAACAGAAAGGAACAATCAAAGATTTGCCGCCTCCTCATAGGACATACCAAGCTTACTCATTCGTATCTACTGCAGGGAGATGATCCCCCAGAATGTCCGCACTGTAACACAACACTGACGATCAAGCACATATTTACAGAATGTGAGGAATATTCTATGACTCTTCATAGATATAACATACCTACTGAGTCTATTAATCATTCTTTGTCCATTAATCCAGTCAACATAATCAAAGTAATCGATTTCTTAAAAGAAACACAACTATTTGATAAAATATAAAAGTTAGCACGTATTAGGCATCCATGATTTAATAGTTTAATTTTCCAGTCAGTGACCTTAACCAAAGAAGTGACGCTAAATGACCCCGTTGTCGATGAGTCATTAATTAAAATTATCTCTCTCTCCCTCTCTCTCTCTCTCTCTCTCTCTCTCTCTCAAAAGAAAGCTCGAGACTTATACTAACAGTAACAAAAAAGAACCAAATTAATTGTTGATTTTAAATTGTTGAAACAGACAAAGTTGTGGTTGGTTTTTTTCGTTATAAGCAAATAGAATAACTCTTCAATAATTGTTGATATCAAAATGCCGATAAGTGGACGTGATCGGTGAGATTTTGGCGCATATTATGGAAAAAAAAAATTTGTACGACCACTAGAAGCTGAGATTTTTCAAAAAATTGCTGCTGCGTTGTTTATTATTAAAGGATTATTTAAGCAGGAACTCATAGGGAGATGGTTAAGCCTGTCATTTCCAAATGCCATAGGCTACTAAATATACTAGAACATCTATTAAAAAAACACAAAATGTTCCAGAAAACGATTATTTGGAGTATTATGTGAAAACGCGAAGACTTAGCTATAAAAAACCCTTATATCATTCGATAGGTATTTAAAACGTACAGGGTGAGTCAACGATTGGATGAAGTAGGTTTGTGCCTTTTCGGTGAAATTAACAAAGAAACTATATTTATTGTTTGATACAGTTTATTTTTACGCAGATTTTAAAAATATTTAGGATTCTACAGGGTGAGCCAAAAAACTAGGACAGCATAAAGTTGTATTTTTTTAAATAGAACACCCTATATACGAATCGTATTTTCGATTTAACTTATAATTTTAAATCTTTTTTATTAAGGGTTTACTATAACAAAACTTTATAGTTTCTGAGATAATTAAGTTTAAAGAAAAAAAGTCACATTTTCAAGCATCAATTCAATCCTAAATAACGTTTTCAATTTTGTGACAAATATATTCAAATTTGGAATTTAGCAAGGCCAAGGACAAGTTAACATAATTTTTACCTAATATTTGCAATAAAAGCTACAGGGTGTTGAACACATCGGCTCAAATTTGAACAAGTTTAAATGAATAAATATCTTTTTTTTTAAATGGTACACCCTGTATATTTTCATGTTATTTAATAGAGTAATAAAAACCCTAAAAGTTTTGTTCAATATATCCTATACCTATTTATAATAGTTTTTGAGATATTTCAGTTTTTCTTATTTTCCATACTTTTTTACAGAAATAGTCTTCATTATCATAGTAGCCATGGCAAAAACAATGTAAAAGAACATTTTTCTGTGTGTCAAATTTATAACCGCAATCGCTTCTTTTGGTTTTTATGTAGTGTAGTTTGGTTTTTTTTGCATTCATCTTATATTGTAAAATGAATTTTCCAAAGAATGAGTTAATAGATATGATTTATACAATAGGAGAGGCTCAAAAAAATTGCCTTCTTGCTCAAAGAATTTACAAAATGAAGTATCCTGATCGACGCCAGCCTAATACCCATACTTTTCAAAACTTAATGCAAAGATTTGATTCTTCTGGTACTGTTGATTATCCAAAACGTAAAGTGGTCAACAAACCAGTAACTAATGAAGAAAAAGAACTACAAGTATTGTTAAATGTTCAGGAAAGTCCTTATATTGGTAGCCGTCAGTTAGCAGCATTATGTGAAACATCACAATCCATCGCTAATCGTACTACCAAGAAATATAGGTATCATCCATATCACATGGAATTACACCAAGAATTGCATGGACAGGATTTTGAAAGTCGTGTAAACTTTTGTCGTACAATAAATGCAGAGATTCAATTAAATTCAAATTTATTATGCAAGGTAATGTTTAGTGATGAAGCTACTTTTAGAAGTAACGGTGCCGTAAATAGACGCAACATGCATTATTATGCCACAGAAAACCCATTTTGGATTAGAGAGGTGCAACATCAAAACCACTGGTCATTAAATGTTTGGTGTGGTATTCATCATAATCGAATTATTGGACCCCACTTTTTTAATGAACCACTAAATGGCCATAGTTACCTGAACTTTCTACAAGAAGAATTACCCCAACTGCTTGAAGGTCTCGATAGGGATGAGCTCGACAGTATGTGGTTCCAGCACGATGGTGCGCCTCCGCATTACCATCGTGAAGTTCGTGCGTTTTTGGACCAACGATATCCGCAAAAATGGATTGGACGTGGGGGTTTCATTGAGTGGCCACCAAAGTCTTGCAACATCACCCCATTAGATTTCTTCCTATGGGGTTATATTAAAAATAAGGTGTATGTTAATCCACCAACAACAGTGGAAGATATGCGAAACGGGATTAGGGATACCTGTAGAACAATAACGCCACTAATTTTGTCCAGGGTCCGAGAAAATCTGCAAAAAAGACTAAATTTGTGCATTGCACAAGAGGGTCGTTTATTCGAACACTTATTAAAAAGAAATAATTAATCTCAGTATTTAATAGGTATTTTTTTTGTTTCAATTTAGTATAAAAGTAAATATGTATTTGCCTTGTCGTTATTGTTGTGTTAATTTTTTCACATTATGTTTAATTAAACTATTGCCGTTGTAATATAACGAATAATGTATTTCATTATATTTAACCACATTCTGTTTGTTTCTGTAGTTTCTTTTTATTATTTTACATGGCTACTATGATAATGAAGACTATTTCTGTAAAAAAGTATGGAAAATAAGAAAAACTGAAATATCTCAAAAACTATTATAAATAGGTATAGGATATATTGAACAAAACTTTTAGGGTTTTTATTACTCTATTAAATAACATGAAAATATACAGGGTGTACATTAAAAAAAAAAGATATTTATTCATTTAAACTTGTTCAAATTTGAGCCGATGTGTTCAACACCCTGTAGCTTTTATTGCAAATATTAGGTAAAAATTATGTTAACTTGTCCTTGGCCTTGCTAAATTCTAAATTTGAATATATTTGTCACAAAATTGAAAACGTTATTTAGGATTGAATTGATGCTTGAAAATGTGACTTTTTTTCTTTAAACTTAATTATCTCAGAAACTATAAAGTTTTGTTATAGTAAACCCTTAATAAAAAAGATTTAAAATTATAAGCTAAATCGAAAATACGATTTGTATATAGGGTGTTCTATTTAAAAAAATACAACTTTATGCTGTCCTAGTTTTTTGGCTCACCCTGTAGAGTCCTAAATATTTTTAAAATCTGCGTAAAAATAAACTATATCAAACAATAAATATAGTTTCTTTGTTAATTTCACCGAAAAGGCATAAACCTACTTCATCCAATCGTTGACTCACCCTGTACATTTTCTAGTAAGTTAAAAAGTATAGCGTTCTATTTAAATTAATCAAGTTGTAGCCACTTAAATTTCTTATTTGATTATTTTTAATTTTTGTACACACTGTATAATATAGCAAATTTATTATAATTGGGATATAAAATATGATTTATTGTTACACTTCACAGTAAATTTCGAATACATAACTGAAATACTTCTTAAGTATTTGAAGCATAAAAATTACGTTAGATTTTGTCAAAATTCAAATTATTTAAACACCCTTAAAGTTTAGGTAGTATAAACCTTATTAAAATAGGCACTTATTTTGATCGGAGAATCCAAAAATGCAATAATATACAGGGGTTCCATTTAAAAAAATACAACTTTGATACTTTCAGAACTTTTGGGACACCCGGTATAATATGAAAATAATTTTTAAAAGTAACTACATTAGACCCCTATATATATCCCAAAACTAAAACTTTTTGAAAGTCACGTATTTTGGCCGCATATTCTGTTCTGTATAGGGTCAATAACCCTCTATAAATGATACTAATTTTCCCGCAATTGGTGTTCTAAAGGGTTAAAAAGGAATCGGTTATATTACATGTAGATTGCTCATAAAAAATGAATAAACCTGTTTCTTTAGGTGGAAAAGAAAAAAAACTGTTTTTATTGATTGATAAGCAAGCAATGCAAAGAGAAATGAAGGAAAAATGCGGCAAAGACAGGTTTTACAATAATAAAACCGCATGCGGGTAACTGAAGGAAATTCCCCTTGCGACTCCAAACCAAAAAAGGCGAAGCATTTTTTACGTACTGAAATATGCACTAAAATCCTGCATTATTTTCAATCCGAAACACTTGTATTTTCCGGCTGCAAAACTAAATATCATTTATCACTTACCAACCTCAACTTAAAATAGCGGAATGCATTTAACCTTGCCCGGCAAAATGAGCGTTCTGACGTCACGCGACGCATTAGCGAAAAACTACGTGCACACCGTACAAAAGGTTATGCGACACTAACCTTCACAATAAATATGAGTTTTTGTCTGTAAACAACATCATCATCATCATCATCGCCGTTTGTTTTTTTAGCATGCTTCGATGTTATTTTCATATCTTATCGGCATTATTCTGGTGCAATGTCTGAGTTTAGGATTCGGTTTCTGATTGGTCCGATTTCAGAGTGTTTCTACACAGATAAAAATATCCTCTTGAACAATTCGAGAACGAAATTTTAAAATATAGTCTGTTTGTAAGCAGTAAGGGAAATGAAATAAAGAAAATAAAGATTTTTTCTTCGCTCTCTAGCATACCGAAACAATGCAAGTACCTACACCGATTTATTTATCGCTCTGTATATATATATATATATATATATATATATATATATATATATATATATATATATTGGATAAGTTGTATGTGACAATTGGTATTTCACTTTTAATAACGTACATTATAGAGAAATTTTTGGTACCCATAGTTCACCGATTAGCCCATTCTAGCACAGATCGTAATGGACTACGTTTTGGAGAAAATTATTAAAAATATTCCGTTTAATATCCCATTAATATATGCTATTTCTTCTATTAAAATTGTGTCTGTGTCTAATGTCATTCTAAGATATTGATTCGTCCATTCAACGGCTTCGCCATCAATATCTATTGTCTCGCCCGGTGGTCTCCTTCTTTTCGTCAGAAAGAGTGTTTGGCTCTTATCAGGGTTGACCGCTATTTTCCAGGATATGAACCAGTCATTGACTAGGTTCATTTGTTCCTGTAGGTATCTGCTGACCATCATGGGATGGGTAAATCTTGCCATGATGGTAGTATCGTCTGCGAATAGGACCATATTCGCGTTCCTGGTTTTGGGGATGTCCTGAGTGACTATATTATAGAGTTGCGGAGAGAGTACGGACCCATATGGTACTCCTGCCTCTGGTCTTCTCGGTTCTTTATCTATATACCTATGGAAGTTCCTAAATAAAATATATCTACAGCATAAAAGTTGAGGTCTGTCTAGAAATATAACTCATCGATATAATATTCCTTTCGACACAATATAATAAAGATGACTCATCGCATTGGAATATTTGTATATACGAGGGCATATCAATAAATTTTATTCGTTCGTAACAGTCTGTTTAGTTTCTTTGTTATTATCATATACAGGGTGTCCAGAAAGTACCTCCTAATTTATCGGAGTCAGCAGGACACAAATAAATGGAATTTGATATATATATATATATATATATATATATATATATATATATATATACAGGGTGTCCAAGATAAGGATCCTAAGCATGGTGATCTCGGAAACAGTTGGAGATACGAGGTCGGTTAAATTAGAGAAAAGTTGCGCAATTTAGTGCTAAATTAAACGCAGTTAAAAAAATTTAAAAATTTCAAACACTTCCGGAGATTTCCGGAAAAAAACGAAATTTGGCAAAATCGTTTTTAATTTTTGCAGGCTTTATTTAAAGAGATATCAGAAAATAAAAGGTAGATTCTCATTGCCACTTTTTATTTTTTATAATATGGTCTAAACAAAATTTAAATCCGACGTTTCGTTTCTGAGATATCATCATGAACTTTCATTTTTTATATGGAACAAAAAAAAGTATCCCATGTATTTGATAGCATTTTTTATTACAAATTCAACGATGTATCACCCTTGCATATCGAATACGTAGTTCAAGTACTTTCCATAAGAGCTCCATGAGAGCGAGAGAGAAAGGTATATCAGTTTTATAAAAGCCAATGAACTACACACTTGATATGCAAGTGTGATACACCGTTGAATTTGTAATAAAAAATGCTATCAAATACATGGGATACTTTTTTTTGTTCCATATAAAAAATGAAAGTTCATGATGGTATCTCAGAAACGAAACGTCGGATTTAAATTTTGTTTAGACCAAATTATAAAAAATAAAAAGTGGCAAGAAGAATCTACCTTTTATTTTTTGATATCTCTTTAAATAAAGCCTACAAAAATTAAAAACGATTTTGCCAAAATTCGGTTTTTTCCGGAAATCTCCGGAAGTATTTTGAATTTTTTAAATTTTTAAATTGCGTTTAATTTAGCACTAAATTGCGCAACTTTTCTCTAATTTAACCGACCTCGTATCTCCAACTGTTTCCGAGATCCCCATGGTTAGGATCCTTATCTTGGACACCCTGTATATATATATATATATATACATATATATATATATATATATATATATATATATATATATATATATATATATTGGATAACTTGTATGTGACAATTGGTATTTCACTTTTAATAACGTACATTATAGAGAAATTTTTGGTACCCATAGTTCACCGATTAGCCCATTCTAGCAAAGATTGTAATGGACTATGTTTTGGACAAAATTATTGAAAATATTCTGTTTAATATCCCATTAATATGTGCTGTTCCTTCTGTTAAAATTGATACTCCTTGAACGTCTTTAACTCGTTTAATAATCATTTTAAAAATTCACAATTGAAACAGAAAAAATAACAATGTACCTTTTTTGGATACTCTAGTCATTAGATTTCAAACTAATAAAATTATTTTGAATTGGTATAAAAACCGACTTCGTCAGGTAGATTTATTAATTATTTTTCTAACCACCTAAAGAGTCAAAAATGGAATACATTGATGGCAATGAAAAATCGTATAACTCATATTTCGCACAACGAATTCCTAAAAGCAAATTTAAAAACCTTGCTTGTTTTATTTTTAAATAATGGTTATCTCAGGTCGATTTTAAGGAAACTTATATACAATTCTAATACTTTCGATGGCTCAGCAAATGATCAACCTGCGCAAATTATGAAATTTAGGAAGTTACCGTATATAGTTGGTCTTACTGACAATGTTGTAGGTTACTTCAGTTCCTACAATAACTTAAAAATTTCGAAATACAATACGAAACCTTTAAGGAATATTTTTACAGGAGTTAAGGATAAAACTCCCATCTTACAACAATCCAATGTAGTATACAAGATTCCATCCTTAAATTGCACACAGTGATACATAGGACAAACATCACACACACTTCAACAAAGAATCACACAACATAAAAGTGATAGTAGGTTGAGAAAAAGATCTTGTGCCTTGGCAATTCATTTTCAGGAGTTAGACCACCACTTTAATTATGGGGATGTTTCAATTTTGGCCAATGAATCCAATTATATAAAGCGTTTATTTCTGGAAATGTCACATATTAACAAAACGAGGAATTGTATAAATTTCAAAACTGACATTGAACAATTAAGTAATATATATTGTCATATTTTATCATAATTCACCATGCATTTTTGTATACAATATTCACCCTATATGTTGTTCTATTGCTATTCTATAAATATATTAATATCTTAATCATGAAAAAAAGCAAAATATATATATTGTCATCAGTAAAGTCCGCATCATATGGTATTTTTTTTATTGGCAATTTGGTCACATGTAATGCAAAGTTTATTCGTTATTCACCCTGTATAAGGTAACTTCATAAAATAATTATTTTTAAAAACTTAGTTTGTGTCTAAAACTAATACATATTAATATTAAGAAAATAGTTTAATTGATTTTTTTTTAAATCATAATATAAAAATTAAACACATTTAAAATTTATTTTCTACCTAATGCTGACTCTACCGATGACATTGTGTACTTGTTTGTCCTCATTACAATGTGTATTACTTTTAAACACAAATAACGTTTTCAAAAATAGTTATTTTATGAAGTTAACTTATACAGGGTCAAAAATAAATAAACTTTGCATCACATGTGACCAAATTTTAATATTTGAATTTGGTAGAAAAACACACATTTAATATGACGCTACTTTAAATAAAGTATGTTTGGAATAAAGCATTGTCAAAACTAAGACGTTCTACGTAAGTTGCATTGAGTCTTATTTTGCAACAGTGGTGCAATTTACAAAAAATGAGCAAAAAATCTAAATTATCTTAAACAGCTGAAATTTTGCATTGTAGATCTACAACCACCAAGCACAGCAGATGAGATTTTGGCGAAACGTCTGTAAATTTCCACAGGAAACCAAGCGAACGAGCGGATGTATTCCCGGATTTATACTGAATCACATGTTCCCATCCGTGAAACTACGCAACAACATATATATATATATATATATATATATATATATATATATATATATATATATATATATATATATATATATATATCAAATTCCGATAAATTAGGAGGTACTTTCCAATTCCCATCCGTGAAACTACGCAACAACATATATATATATATATATATATATATATATATATATATATATATATATATATATATATATATATATATATCAAATTCCGATAAATTAGGAGGTACTTTCCGGACACCCTGTATATGATAATAACCAAGAAACTAAACAGACTGTTACGAACGAATAAAATTTATTGATATGCCCTCGTATATACAAATATTCCAATGCGATGAGTCATCTTTATTATAATGTGTCGAAAGGAATATTATATCGATGAGTTATATTTCTAGATAGACCTCAACTTTTATGCTGTAGATATATTTAGGAACTTCCATAGGTATATAAATAAAGAACCGAGAAGACCAGAGGCAGGAGTACCACAGGGGTCCGTACTCTCTCCGCAACTCTATAATATATTCACTCACGACATCCCCAAAACCAGGAACGCGAATATAGTCCTATTCGCAGACGATACTACCATCATGGCAAGATTTACCCATCCCATGATGGTCAGCAGATACCTACAGGAACAAATGAACCTAGTCGATGACTGGTTCATATCCTGGAAAATAGCGGTCAACCCTGATAAGAGCCAAACACTCTTCCTGACGAAAAGAAGGAGACCACCGGGCGAGACAATAGATATTGATGGCGAAGCCGTCGAATGGACGAATCAAGCCAAATATCTTGGAATGACATAAGACACAGGACTGTGTTGGGAGAAACATACCACAGCCACGATAAAGAAATATAAAATGGTAAGGAAACAACTATACCCCTTGCTAAACAGAAGAAGCAAGATGAGCCTAGAGAAAAAACTGACGATAATCAAAACAGTACTTAGGCCTGTGCTGACATCCGAATAAGTAGGGTGGGGCCACGTTGCCGCAACGCACATCAAAAGGCTAGAAACTCAGGAAAACATAGTCCTAAAAATGGCCTTAGATGCCCCGTGGTTCGTCAGGAATGAACAAATACGTAGAGAGATGAGATGGACTCCTCTACGAGAAGTCCTAAGATAAAAGGCTGTAAAAGCCTTCCAAACCGATGAACTCCACGATAATTCACTAATTAGGCAATAAGTGGATTATAACCCGGAAGTAGAAGCCAGAAAACATAAAAGACCTAGACTACAAATCTAGGCGAAGCAAGCAGGAGACTCCAGAGGAATAGAAGACCAAATGAAAAAGAAGAGAAGAAAGAAGAGAGAAGAACACAAGGATAGGCAAGAGTAAAACAGAGCCCAGAGGAATATCCCTCAAGGGCTACTTCGAACGCACTAGGAAGCTAATAGCCCAAAGTCCAATTTTCAAGCATGTATGAGACGGAGTGAACGACGTGCGAATGGCAGAGAGACCAACCTTGCATTGTATGCGAAATGCAAGGAAGTGCAAAGCAATAGGAGCACCGGCTCCTGGAGCGGAAACGCCAAAGAATGAAGACCGGAGGTTGATAAGGCTACGGCCCGGAAACCAAAGGGATACTCACAGTGCACTTCTGTAGACTATAGCTTCACTATAGGAAATAGAAACAGATCGTGGGGACCCTCAGTCCGGGGGGTGGGGGGTGGCCGGTAAGAATCCGGCACTCCCCGCACACTTCGTGTGGGTGTCTATGCAAGATTTCACCTTAAAAAAAATTGAAGAGACGAAATCGTAGCAATACAATCAAATATAAATTTAATCGGTATATAAAGAAAAATTTCAAAAATACAAATACTTGGTTGCATGTCGATGCAAAATCATCCCCCTTTCGAGTACTTTAACCACGTTGTTTCCCTAAAAAATTTTCTTAAAATACATATTTTTCAGTAAATTACTAAATAGTGTATCTCTGATCTGTCCTCCTACAAAAAAGGTGTTTATTTATCGCACGAAAGGTTACTGTGATCACTAACCTTCGCAACATTCGTCTGTACAAACATAATAATATGTTTTTTAGTAATAAAAATAGAATTCAGTATCTTATGGACTGTGACATACGTGGTCTGCATCGTAATGATGATTATTTTTTTCAATTTAATTAGCAATATTCCTGCAGTGAGCAATAAGGACAATAGGAGACATTTCATTCATAAATTGGTCGTTACGAGTACTTTTATAGGTCGAAATAAAACAATACTCGGCGAATGATGTCGTTAAAGCTATAAAAAAACAACTAAAAAGTGGAAAATTATGTGGACCTGAAGGCATATATACAGAATTATTAAAACGAAGAGCTACAAAGCTTTGTAAAATGCTTACATGGATATTTAATAAATACCACAATGGGCAAGAACCCCTACATAATGAAAAAAACGTCACAAAGGATTTTTTTTTGGGGGGAGGGAGGCACAAGGCGCTACATACAACAATAACTGTAAAATATAAACTTGCAATATTAATATAAATGTATATTGCACAAGAGGCTACATACAACCAGGGGCGAAACCAACCTCTCTTTGGGGAAGGGGAGTGATATCACAAAAGTACAGTATGACAAGCGAAAGCACGTTATCACATTCCCATTTACAGTGTAAAAGTCAGGGTCGGATCTATTGTTGTGGAACTTAACATCTTACCACCGTTTTCCGGCAAAACTGGACTTAAATATAGGTTCAAGTTTGTGGAAAGTACAAGGATGTCTGGGAAAGATACCGGTGGATCCCACTGATGAGTCCACCACCGGTATCGGGACGCAACATCTGTACATTTTAGGTAGTCGCAAATAGTTCGTTAGTTATATGCCCTTAACATCAGGGGCATTATTACGATACTATTTTTCTGAATTTGAAGCTCTTGAGGAGAGTAATCGCAGAAATAAACAAGTTGTCGACGGGGGGAGAGGGGGGTGTAGAGGCCAGCAGCATACACATATAAGAGCCAGAATCTATTGGTCTATTTTCCTAAACATAAAGCTCTTAGGGGGGCGATCGCAAGAAAAAACAAGTTTTCGACGGAGGTGGGGGGGGGGGAGTCAACAGCATAGACATTCCTATTGTAAGAGGCACAATCGGGTGTATTTTCCTGAAATCTAAGATCTTGGGGGAGGGGGCAATCGCCCCCATAGTCCCCCTTTGGATCCACGCCTGCATACAATAATAAATGTAAAAAATAAAGTTGCAATATTAATATAAGTGTGATTGGTCTGAAAAGCATAGAAAAATTATATGTTTAATAAAGACATGTTTTCTGTAGGGAGGGGGGGGGGCACAATGGGCTACATACAATACAATATTAATATAAATGTATATTGGGATAAAAAGCATAGAAAAATTACATGTTTAATAAAGACATATTTCCTCTTCAACCATCTCTGTGAGGGGCAAGTGTTTTCCCCTAAATCCACCCTTATACATATATATATATATATATATATATATATATATATATATTATTTCTTCAACCTTGGTATATATTTTTATTTGAATTTTTATAGAATTTTTTAGTTGTATCTGTTAATTTTAAAATAAAATGTAATATGTTATACAAAATTTTCAGTGTTTTAAGATGTTTGAATGAGTTTTAAATGTTTTTATTTTTAATATATATAAATCTTCTGTTTAAGGAAAAAAACTTGAAAAAGCACAACACGATGTACGAAACGTCGTAAGTAAATATAGGAAAGAAAAAACTGAACTTTTGAAATTTATTTTACAACCTACGAGGATGGACAATTTCGTCAGTTGTAGCGGTTTCTGAGCGTTCCGAGCGCTCATCATCTTGAATTGACGTATGACCACGATTAAATTCAGCAGCCCATTTTTTTACTGTCGAAAACGAAAGAGAAGAATCCTTTAAAGTAAAATCTAACTTATTTTTAATGTCCGTAGAAGTTAAGCCCTTTAAAACAAAATACTTTATAACCGCTCGAACTTCAATTTTATCCATCTTTCATAAAAATATAGAACCTTATGGGTTCACTCGATCGCCACAAAAAAGCAACTGAACGCAAACATCTGAAACTTTGCAGGGCGTTATCTCATGGTTAATGTATACAAAATATTATAGTTATTTGTTCCTACTAGCTCCCTCGCTGTACCAGGCCGAGAACTTATCGAACCATTCTCGTATTACCCAAGAAGATATCCAAATATATATATATATATATATATATATATATATATATATATATATATATATATATATATATATATAATAAAATAGAATAAAATATTGGCGAAGCGGACGTGAAAATTTGTCAATCTACATGATTCTCGTATTAAAAAGTGCGGAGCACTCCAAAATATGGAAAAACTCCAGGTCCGACAGATGGCGACAGCGCTGTTTCGTCCTAATATGGGACGAAACAGCGCTGTCGCCATCTGTCGGACCCGGAGTTTTTCCATATTTTGGAGTGCTCCGCACTTTTTAATACGAGAATCATGTAGATTGACAAATTTTCACGTCCGCTTCGCCAATATTTTATTCTATTTTATTTTAAATTACACGGACAAAAACTTATCTACATATTTATTTACTTGTTTGGCTTTGAAACACGCTAAACGGTGCTCTTATGGTGGGATCGTTTGGTGCGGCACGTGGCTTTGGCTGCTTAAATAGCGGTAGGCTTGCTTGCCAGTACCGAAAAATGCGACCCCTATCCTTTGGGCAGCGCGTTTCGTGAACTCGATTTTACATATTTCTGTTTTAATTCACCGTCGCGCCACCATATGACGGTTCTTTTTACAAACTTTGTTAATCTGTGTGGTTCTTGTATTATCAAGTGGACCATCGAGATGTCACCTTTGTCGTCCTATTTGCTGTATTTTGATTATAAATTCAGCTTTATACGATGCAAAGGCGAGATGATGGTTTGTACCGACTGCGGTGGCCTGACGAGTCCCATATTAGGACGAAACAGCGCTGTCGCCATCTGTCGGACCCGGAGTTTTTCCATATTTTGGAGTGTACCGCACTTTTTAATACGAGAATCATGTAGATTGACAAATTTTCACGTCCGCTTCGCCAATATTTTATTCTATTTTATTTTAAATTACAGGGACAAAAACTTATCTACATATTTATATATATATATATATATATATATATATATATATATATATATATATATATATATATAAGAACAATACAATAAAACAGGCGGAGCGGCGAAGTTATAGGAATTATTTTTTAAATATTAATTGTAGGTGGATCGATGTTATTAAAGGACTTTAAGTTATCTATACAACCTGGGTGTCGTAAACAAGAATTTGAATATTAAATAAAGTAAAAAACGTATTTTTTTATTAAATTTCTTAAATAGTTTTATTGATAATGTCCACGGACTGAGGTAATAAAAGAAATGATTTTTTATTTTTGATTTTTCGAACAAATTCATTCTTCATAAATAAGACGGGAGCCCAGCGGTTCTTTATATAAACGATTTTTGGTAAATCGATTTCTCTTTACGAGTTCTACAACCTGTTAAAATAAATGATTCAACTTTGGGAACGCCCTATATGAATGTTCCATTTAAAAAAGGCAAGTTTGATTTATTTCTCCGACACAGTTGAACCTATAAAAAAAACCAACTACGTCACTGAACCCTACAATATAACCGAAATACGAGAGATGCCCCAAAATGCATAATTTTCAAAATCGCTCTGAATATCCAAAATGAAGAGGTTTATTAACATTCTGATCATGGCATCGTAAGTTTCTTAAAAATGTAGCATGTGTTACGAAAACCTTATCCTTCCATTTTTACTAATAAGGGAGATAACCCGTAAAGCCATCGAAAGTTCGACACCCTGTACAGTGTAACCAGAAAATACAAAAATATGAAAATGGTATAACACTAACATACCTTTAGTTTTAATTTTAGAGAAAAGAAAAACAAATAAAAACAATTTCTAATAAAATCAAGATCTTCAATCTGAAATTTGTGCCTCTCATTACCTATGAACCATAAATTGAACACAACTAGGCCACGCAGTTATTTCTATCAGAGCCAGATAAATATTTTACCTGGTATACCCCGTAAATTCGTTTGTAACGTAGTTTTAAAAAACAACCCTTTCTTGTCCCCTTCTCATCGACATTTTCTAACATTCGATTCTTCTAACAATACACAGAAATGGCCACAAACCCTCCGAACCCTTTCGTAAATCGATAATGTCAAATATTGGGGTGAGAATTAAAATAAAAGAAGGGCTTAAAATGGTGTCCCTGCTGCACCCCCGTTGGGAACTGCGCTATTGTGCACGCTGCATCCCTTTAAAATACAGTTGGTTGAATGTTCGTATCTTATTTTTTAGTATTTTTAGTATAACTTTGAAATGCTGATTTTCCGGTTAATTTCAGAGAAGAATCATGAGAAAAATCTTGGGTTTTTCATCTGAAAATCAGCTCACAGCAGAGACATTTTGATAGTGGCTGACCTTTGTAAGGGGTATCAAACACGAAAGTTTTGTAACAATACTGAGGATCTTAAGGAAAGTATTAGATATTGCGAAATAAGGCAAATAACAATGGAAATAGTGCGTAATTTAAGAGATGCATTTTATTGTCTGAGTAAGAGCCGTTTTGCAAACACAAGAATTATTCCGAAAATTATAACAAAAAATTCAGAAAACTTTTGCCAAAAATTCTTTGGAGATAATTTTGAAAATAAAATACTACTTTGTGTGTGATACGTACAAGAAATCTGAAACTAATTTTGGTGATAATTTTGTCGTTGCTCATGCGCATTTTCATAACTTTATGTGACGTTCCTGCAGGTAAAAAGGAAGATATAATAACTTGCTCTGGGGATAACCTTAAAATGTCATAAATATGAAAGTTTCCAAACATATATAATCAAGAAATCACAAAACAAGGGATCTTTTGTACAAGAAACCATGAGTAAATATTGAGGTTAGGTTGATTACCAAACGCGGGTTGTCAATTCACAAATTTTATTCTGCGCCGACTCTCTGCATTTTAGTCAAAAAAATATAGATCAAATTCTATATTTTCATGCCGAAAATTTTCACCAAAATTTTAACAATAATTCGCTGATGTGTAAAGCAACAAATTAGTTTTATGAAAATTTTCAACATAATTATGAGATAAATTTTGGCTATAATTCTTGTGTGTGTAAAACGGCTCTTACATATAATTATTACAACCATTTTAATTTCTTAAAATTAAAATATGCTTCTAATTTATCGTAGTTTAGATTAAGTAAAATCAAGGAAAATTATGTTTTTTCTTGAAAACTTTGGAATTGGTTCAATTTTTTCCATTAAATCGCTTTTGTTCCATTTACAAATTTAACACTTAACAAGCTTCTAAATTATTTAAAATGTCATAAATTTTGAAATTTTTTAATCGGAAAATCAAAAAAAAAAAAGACTAAAATCCCTAAAAACTGAACCTTTGAATACACATGTATATATATATATATATATATATATATATATATATATATATATATATATATTAGACTTCCATTCATTTGTTTCTTGGTGTTGAATATTACTTGATAATAAATAAAAACAATGGAAATCCAACATATATCTACTGCTTCGTATGCAACATCGTTGTTAATTTAAACAAACAGAACAAGTCGGGTACAGACTCGGTATAAGTGACAAATTTCGCGGTTACCAGAAAAGATTAAATTTACAAAAAACGAGATGGCAAGACCAGGCCCAGGGAATAATATCCGATGGTTTTCGTATAAAATCGCCAATTCCGGGACCGAGGGCAAACAAGATATTGGACAATGAGAGTAAGGCACTAATACATTAATAAAAATACTGGAAAACAGCCAAAATTTATCTAAAATAAAATCGACTAAATCTTACCATTTTTGATGTGCTAACACCGGAACTAAACTTATTTTTTTAATATCAGTTCAAGTTTTAAAGATACGTGATGTCATGTTTCCCTATGTATTAACAATCTAACTGCAAGAATGCACGTGGTATATTTGTATTGTTATGACAATAGAGGGATGCCACGTTGCCAAATGTGCGTTTTACCACGCCTATTTTTGCACAACTTGGCAACATCGCATGAGGGAACTCTAGGGAGGATTCCCCATATACAAAGTCCCAAGCTCCCAGGGCTTACAATAAGAGAGATAGCCATTTAAACTCATGTAAATCGACTTTTATGTCTGCTTTGTACTGAACAGCCGGTATTGTTGAATAGTTGAGATTGTAAGATGTCTCGAAAGTGTGTAAACAATCTCGATCACTTCTGTTATGTTTGTGGTGATGTGACATTTGCGTCTCAGAAGCGGTCTATTACTCCATTGATAAAAAAACATATCAGCGTTGAAATATTGGGGATCAAGACAAACAGTGGGCGTCATAATCTGGTTAAATAGTAAAAAACGATCTAAGCATTTTGCTGTCTCAATTATCTGAAGAAAGCTTTCAAATCATGCTAATGATTGCTATTTTTGCATTATACCTCCTGATGGGCAAGGCACAGGTATATTCAAGAAGAAAAAGTCAGTTATTGACTATCCAAATATACCATTTGCAATGAGGCCTGTGTCTCATAGTGACGAACTTCCTATTTCAGAAACCCCAGAAACATTCACTTACGAATCAGATAATAACGATGCCGCTACAAGTATGGATTTTTATAAGAGATGACATATATGTTAGCAATATAAGAAAGTACTAAAAAGTAATGTAAAAAGTACCGTTAAAAAATAAATATAATTAGTCAGAAAATTTCCTAATGATAGTGCACTTGCAGATGGTCTGACTTATCGATGTGCAATTACCAATTGTTGTTTAAATTATAATTTTTTGATTCATTAGTTATTCTGAACAAGTATGAATAATGCTCGACGATTAAAGTGTATAATTAAAACAAAACGGAAAATTGTAAAACAATTAGTTTTATCTATTTTTAATTAGGAGACGTTTGAACTATTAATTATTACACTATTCGCGATAATATAGAAGAAAAAAATTGGCTCCAATAAAGAAGATATGAAAATCAGAATATAATTCATACGGAATCCATTTTCTTTCTTTCTGGATCTTGCTTCATGTGTGTAGATGTTCGGAAATAGTGGATTGGGAAACATTCAATGCTGCTGTCAATTGTTTTAACGGTTTAACTCCTCCGACTGTTGTTTTTTACATCGAAATCACCACTTTGGAAACGTTTAAAACATCATTAACACGTTTTTCTATGTTAAAACATTCTCACAATAAGCTTCTACCAGAAATCGGTAACTTTCAGCAGATGTTTTCTTTAAATAAAAAAGAGGTTATTAAACTTCATTGCAAAATGTCTTTTCCTGGTACAAAGTCCGTTTTCGAACCTAGAAAGAGCTATGTTTTTTGCATAACGATAATTGATAGCAAACTGGCTTTTAATGGTATATGTTTACAATAGATATCATTAGTATATACCAACAAATGTATTAGTGACGCCCATCTCTTAGTAAAATCGACAAAATATTAACCAAAACACCCATTATATTAAAACTTACAATTTTTTTATATGCTTACCTTTTAATTAGCACTCTCTCTGTAGATACTCGAAAAACCTAAAATAACAGAAAACATTGCTTTAAAATCTATATAAAGATTAAAATATTTTTATAAATAAAAAGGAAAGAATATATACAAACAGTTTGCTTCCTGCAAATACAACACTGGTCCTCTCTCCATACGCGTCTCAACCACCTTATGGTCTCGTCAGTGGAGCTATATCGAGCCAAAAGCAACATTCGCAGGAAACAACTGCTATATAAATCCCAAAATATGTCTGTAGGATATTAAAAACCTGCTGACTTCAATGCCAGACTGAAAAATATCGCCAATCAAAACGACGAAAGGACCAGAGTTGTATTTGCAGGAAACGAACTGTTTGTATTACTCCATGGAAATTAGATCAAAAAAGAGATGTTTTGTTAACAAAAATGTGACATTGCTTTTTTTTCCTGGAATGTGTTCATTTCGGTATCCTATAAAACATATCTCGTTGGTAACTCTGAACTAACCTGTGCAAAAAAAATGGCGGACCAAAAATGGTCACGATTTTAGGTTTTTTGAGTTTAGTAGTATCCAAAAATGTTTCAAACAAAAGTTGTAGAGAATTAAAAAACCTATCAATTCATGTAATATAAGTTATAGGTGGCGCCACTAGTTATTGAGATATATTTTTTTTCGACAAAATTTATGGTTTTTTTAAAGACATTTATTAACAAATTAGCGATTTAAAATTTAACATAAATGTAGGTATTTTCATTCTAAAAAAGGATGTCAAACCCGAAATCTGTGAGTTTTTTTATTTTCCGAGAATTTCTATGTCAAAGTTGAAAATTCAACCTCAATTTTCCACTTTTTTAAATAAAGATACAATGCTCAATTTTAATGTAAATTGTTTGTATTGTTTTATATTTTGAAGATCTATTAAAAAAAGTTCTTATTCAATCGTGGGCCGAGAAATTTTGCAAACACCAATTTTTGCACCAAAAAAATTGCGATAACTTTTCACTGGATGGAGATAAAATTTTCTTAATGCGTGCATTGGATTTAGATGTATCATTTCCGATCTCAAAAAAAAATTAATATTGGATGAAAAAAACGTTTCTTTTTCAAAAATTCATAATGGCGTAGCAAATGACTATTAAGAGCTCAAATTTGCAGAAGATGCTTTTTAATACTTGTACTTTACCTGTGAATTTTTTGGATTCAAGAAATACACTTCCATACGATCTGTGCACCTTCGAAAATTGAACCGAATTTATACGAAAATAGCTGCTGCAGGCGGGTTGCCATAGTTCAAGCGCATTATTCATTGGCGCTTCAAGGAAACGTATGCTTCACAAGTAATATTTATAATATTGATGTTGTTTCATTACTTTGTATGATAGTAACAATTTGTTTAGTCATATTAATTATTAATTTGTTTATTAACAAAATTTTTACAAAAAATTATAGGGAAAATCATACAAATATTCAATTATATATTACATATAATACTGTTTTTTCCTTTATATTATTATTACCTAATAGTTTATTAACAAAATTTTTACAAAAATTACTGTGAGCAAATCATATAAATATTTAATAATACATTAATAGTTTATTAACAAAACTATGCTCTTTAATTTTATAAGTTTGTATTAGGACAAATTAATATCATTGGTCGCTAATTATTTTCGTATTTTTGGCACGCTAAAAGCACATTTATAAACCGGATGTATAATGACTGTGATGACTGTGGTTGTTCTGCACAGCATCCCTTTTGGAGCAATTCGGAGTTGTAATAATAATATAAAGGAAAAAAAAACAGTATAATATGTAATATATAATTGAATATTTGTATGATTTCCTCTATACTTTTATGTAAAAATTTTTTTAATAAACAAATTAATAATTAATATGACTAAAGAAATTGTTGCTATCATATAAATTAATAAAACAACATCAATATTATAAATATTACTTGTGATGCATAAGTTTCCTTGAAGCGCCAATGAATAATGCGTCTGAACTATGGCAACCCGCCGACAGCGGCCTGCAGCAGCTATGTTCGATTAGATTCGGCCCAATTTTCGAAGGTTCACTGATCGTATGGAAGTGTATTTCTTGGATCCAAAAAATTCACAGGTGAAGTACAAGTATTAAAAAGCATCTTCTGCAAATTTGAGTCCTTAATATTCATTTGCCACGTCATTATGAATTTTTGAAAAAAAAAATGTTTTTTTTCATCCAAAATTATTTTTTTTTGAGATCGGGAATGATACATCTAAATCCAATGCACGCTTTAGAAAAATTTTTTCTCCATCCGGTGAAAAGTTATCGCAATTTTTTTGGGGCTAAAATTGGCTTTTGCAAAATTTCTTGGCCCACGAGTGAAAAAAACATGTTTTTAATAGATCTTTAAAATATAAAACAATACAAACAATTTCCATGAGCATGGTATCTTAATTAGAAAAGCGGAAAATTGAAGTTGAATTTTCAACTTTGACATTGAATTTTTCGGAAAATAAAAAAACTCACAGATTTCGGGTAATTTGTTAATAAATGTCTTAAAAAAAAAAAAAATTTCGTCGAAAAAAAATATATCTCGATAACTAGTGGCGCCACCTATAACTTATATTATATGAATCCATAGGCTTTTTAATTCTCTACAACTTTTGTTTGAAACATTTTTCGATACTACTTTTACTTTTCGAGATAAACTCAAAAAACCGAAAATCGGGACAATTTTGGGTCCGCCATTTTTTTGGCACAGGTCTTTCGGAGTTACCATCGTTATATGTTTTATAGGATGCCCAAATAAACACATTGCAGTAAAAAAACCCAATGTTACATTTTCGTTACTGACTGAAGTCTATTTTCCATGGAGTATAAGAAATAAAGAAATCTATCTGCCATATTTAAATAATCGTTTATATGTATTATCCTTTCAAGCAGAAAAAAAGAATGAATATATCCAAATAGTTTATTTCCTGCAAATGACACCCTGGTCTTCTCTCCATACGCGATTAGACCAGCTTACGGTCTCTTCAGTGGAGCTGTATCGAGCCGAGAGCAACATTCGCAGGAAACAACTGCTATATGAATTATAAATTTCAAAGTATGTCGGTAGGATATTAAAAATCTGGCGATTTCGATGCCAGACTGAAAAATATTGCCAATCAAATGACGAGAGGACCAGAGTTGTATTTGCAGGAAACAAACCGTTCGTATATACATATTCTTTCCTTTTCGCTACTTGAAAGTATAAAACATATAAACAAATCCACTGTTCCTCTACTTTTATCTAATAGTGTATGTGTGGCTTCACCCAATATAGTCTAGACAGCGAACGTCTCGATCGACTATACGGAGCGAAAACATTGTTATCTCTTAACCAAAATCCTGGCCTTTTTTATTAATCATGGATTTGAGCAATTTTTACGACTTTGATACAATAGGAATGTCTGTCTAGGTGTGCAAATCTATTCAGATTGTAGAAAAAGAAAGTAAATATTTTTAAAGAGCCAACAAATTTTACGATTTTTCCGCGTCTACAGTGACTCATATTTTTAACATGGATTATGATTTTTATACAGGGTGTTCGGATAATGCATCAGGATACTTGGTGAGGCGATTTTATATGGTGAAATAAAGGTAATAAGTAGATAACAAAAAGTCGACAACTCAATCTTTCCCGAGTTACAATATGTCAAATTTTAATTTTAAAGATAAAAAGAGTGCGATTGATATTTTGTTTCTTTGTACGATCGGCGCTGGGGTTTAACTAAAATTGCTCGTAAAATTTGTATACAATTCCATTGGACTTGTATATAGGGTCAAATAAAATTCCATTGTAACTGAAACCAGGCGCGGATCCAATGAGGGGGGGGGGGATGGCATAGAAACCGTTTTAGGCACATTCAGACTAAAATGTAACCTTTTTCTTTCAAAAAATTCTAAGTTATAATTTAAATACTTTCAAAATATCCATTGTCAAAAATACAAGAAGTTAAATATACATAAAAAAATAAATTCGTCCATATAATATTAAAATTTTTTTGGAGCTATCGGACATTTTATTATTAATTAAAAACATATTTAGGACATTTGACGTTTCAGTTTATTTATTTCTTAAACCATCTGCAGAATTATAATTAAACACTAAAAAGGGATTCAAAGTAACAAATTTTTATGTTACAGAAAATTTAAATAATAAGTTCTGTTAACGCTGGTAAACAATACGTATTTAATTCGTATTCAAAGTCAGTAAAGCTATCTTCGCTCAAATTAATTATAATTGGTTCCTCTATCTCACCGATCATGAGATCGAGTTTCCACTTTTATTCTTTTATTATATGGATTTTCCCCAATTTTCTGCACTAACTTTATTTAAAAAAATCTTTCAAAAGTTCAGTTAAATTAGTAATTTTGTAAGTTGTATTATTTCTAGCAACTCTACCTTTTACTTGAGTGAGATATTTCCTTCTCCAACGGACAGTTTTCGGACGATCTATAAGAACGGATTTTCTATCTGGTTTTTCCCAGCAAAAAATAAGTTCTTTGAGCAATTTCCAGAGCTCAGTTCTTTTAATTTCAGGTAAATCCCGATATTCAATGATTTTAGTTAGAATTTTGTCGACGGTTGGGATCTGCTTCTCATAATAAAATGTATGTACATCTCCTTTTATTGCAGTTTACATCTCTTCTTCAACAAGGTTTTTCGTCTACCTGTGATCGAATGTAGCTTAGGAGTACTAACAATTCCAGTCGTTTTTTTTCTGCTTCAGTATTCGGTACATAACAGATTTTGCAACTCCTGGCATGTCGGAACACATCTAAACAGAGCTTTTAACATTATTATCTAGATATTGATATCTTAAGGCATCACAAACATTCATCGTAATAAGTTTTTCGTTGAGGAAAAAATGCCCTGGTTTAACGCTTTTGGAATAAATATAGATGTGGAAGCCACATCTTTGAGTAAATTTATAAAAGCTTATAATATTTAAATATAATTAGATTTACAGCAGTCTTCAGTTACCTGCGACATTGGAGCAGGTACGTTGGAGGTTTCGGTAACAGTTTTATTACTCTCTCTAGATCTTGAATAGAGTATAGAAATGTGTATGCTTGCGATCGCTCCTCCCCTTCCCAAGAGCTTTGGATTAGTAGAGAAAATACAACCGATTCTGCCTTTTATACTAGGAATGTGTATGCTGCTGGCACCCCCTCCCCCGTTGAAAATTCGTTTTTCGTGCGATAGCCCCCTCCCCAAGAGCTTTCAGTTCAGGAAAATAGACCTGATTCTGCCTCTTATGCTAGGAATGTATATGCTGCTCGCATTCTCTCCCCTGCCGGCAACTTGTTTTTTCTTGTGTTCGCCCCCCCCCTCTCCAAAAGTTTTGAATTCAGAAAAATAGACTCGACCCTGCCTTTTACACAAGAAATGTGAATGTTTTTGGTGTCTCCCCCCCGTCGACAACTTGCTTTCGTTTGCCATATTGTACTTTTCTGATATCATCCTCCCCCCCCCCCCAAAGAGAAAGGCTGGATCCGCCCCTGACTGAAACTGTGTAGTAAACGTAACTTTTGTAAGGCTCCAAGTCATTTGAAAAAGAATGCGCCCATCATAGATTTGTAGGGTTTCCAACTTAGATTCTCAGTATTGATAATACAAGTAACAGAGTTCTCGCTGTATTTCCTCAAATGCTCTGTTTGCTTGTCTCTTTTTGAGATTTTTCCCTAATTCTGGCTTTCAATATGCTGTAATTTCAACGCATTTTGAGTATTTGAACAGCTTTGTGACCGAAGTTTTAGCAAGTGCGTCCGAGATTTGGATGATGGGTGATTTGTTTAACAAGTAACTGAAAGATATTAAAAATAAGAAAACAAATTGAACTTTGACAGGATATAACTCAAGAAGTAGTGAGACCCAGGGTTGGACTGAGTCGGAAGGGTCCGAGTGGCTCTACACAAGCCTGGGGTAAGGGTAGATGGGATACTATCGGATAATAATGAAATATACATATTATTAATTTTCAATGATGGTCTTAATGCGTTTCACTGCAGAAAATCGTCTCTCACAAGTCATTTGCGTGAACGAAATTGTGAGGATTACACAATAAACAACATATACAGTAGTGAAAAAATGTATCGAAACTTTTAATTATGTTCGTATTAATTAATACTGAATTTATGAAGAGTTTTTTACATTTCGCTAAAATGCAGAAATGCCACTGATATACAGAATTATCGCGTTTAACAATCTAAAAAGAAATGTTTATATTTTTTTGGCGATAATTTGTGGTTGGAAATAAGTATGGAAACTATTAATATTTTGATTTGAAGTATTCAGTTTCAGTTCTACAGTGCAAATATCGTGTAAAAATATTAATTTATAATGCCAAAACACCGTTATTTTTCATGTAATTTTAAACAAAAAATTGTGGATTTATTTAAAATGGGTAGAAAAGAGTCCTTGATTGCAAAATATTTAAATATTTCTAAAAGTGCCGTAACGAAAATAATACAAAAATATAATATTCGTGGTGATGTACGAAATGCGCCTAAGTCGGGAAGACCTCGTAAAACTACTTCTTGAATCGATAAAACTATTTTAAGGATCTCAAAACTTGACCCCAGAACAACATTCAGACAAATAAAGAACGAAATCTCGGAGCAGTTTGGTGTTAAAAAGACAAGTAGAACGGTATGCAATCGTCTACTTAATGGAGGTCTTTATGGAAGAGTTGCTGTTAAAAAGCCGCTTCTATTAAAGAAGACTAAGAAGGCCCGAATGAACTATGCTAGAGCTAATCTTTCTTGGTCTACAGAAAAATGGAATAAGGTGCTTTGAAGTGACGAAAGCAAATTTTCACTATGTGCACCTAATGGCAGGAAGTATGTAAGAAGACCGGTTGGCGCAAGATTCAAGGCAAAGTACCAAATTCCTACTGTGAAACATGGAGAAAGAACATAATGGTCTGGAAATGTTTTTCTCGATCTGGGATAGGGCCCATCATTCAAGTGCAGGATAAAATATTAGAAAATACAATGCTTCTATTTGCAGAAGAAGAGATGCCATTACGGTGGATATTTCAACAGGATAATAACCCGAAGCATTTCATCTAAAATAGTAAAACAATGGTTTGGTGAGAAAAATATAACTGTACTTGAGTGGCCATCCCAATCCCCAGACTTAAACCCAATTGAACATCTTTGGGACGTCTTAGATCGCCGTATTCGAATGCATCCCGATATCAAAAATCAACAACAACTGTTTAATATCATTAAATCAGAGTGGGCGCAAATTTATCCAGGAACTTTCCTAGAATTAGTTGACTCGATGCCTAGAAGTTGCCATTCTATAAAATAGTAAAAAACTGTTGAACATATGTTTACAACTATGTTTTTTGATGAAATTTTAAAAGTTTCCATACATATTTTCAACTGTCATTTGAAAATTCCTTGTAATTTAAAAATGTGAATTTCACGGAAAATAATTTTCTCTAAAAACTAACCAAATATTGCTTTACATTACATTAGAATTATGCCTACGCTGCAATAATTTGCAGGAAGAAACAACTCGTGATCCTAAAAATTTCCATACTTTTTTCCACCACTATACTATATCTATGTTTTTAATGTTCCACTGGAATTGCAACCTCAAATTTTTTAATGTACCAGCGGCCATTGGTGAATCGTTCCGATTAAACTGGATAGAATTGTGAGTACTCCAATCCAGGGGCGAATCCAGCCGCTCTTTGGGGGGGGGGGTGATATCACAAAAGTACAATGTGGCAAGCGAAAGCAAGTTGTCGATGAAGGGGGGAAGAGGAGAATACCAGCAACATTCCCATTTCTAGTGTAAAAGGCAGGGTCGGGTCTATTTTTCTGAAGCTCTTGGAGAGGGGGGCGATCACAAGAAAGAACAAGTTGCTGACAGGGGGGAAGGATGCGAGCAGCATACATATTCCTAGTATAAGAAACAGAATCTGATCTATTTTCCTGAATTCAAAGCTCTTGTTGGGAGCTATTTCAATAAGAAGACGTTGTCAACAAGGGGGGGGGTGCCAGCAGCATACACATTCTTTATATAAAATGTAGAATCGGTTTTATTTCCCTTAACTCCTGAACTCAAAGCTCTTGTAAAGGGGAGGGGCGATCGCAAGCATACACATTCTTATACTAAATTCAAGAACTAGAAAGTCTCTCTAATTATATTGAATTATATTTAAATAATATAAACTTTTATAAATTTACTGCAACAATAAGATTTCTGATAGTTCAATTTAATTTCTGTCAGTGAGCAAAGTACACCTTACAGTGTGTCTTTAGTGATTTATCTTGTTTGTGCTTGTTTTTACATATTATTTGAGACAAGTGAGATACCTAAAAGATATGAATTCCACATCTATATTTATTTCAAAATCGTTAAACCAGGGCATTTTTTCCTCAACGAAAAACTTATTACGATGAATGTTTATAATGCCTTAAGATATCAATATCAAGATAATAATGTTAAAAGCTCTGTTGAGAAGTGTTCCAACATGTCAGGAGTTGGAAAATCTACTATGTACCGAATACTGAAGGAGAAAAAAACGACTGGAATTGTTAGTACTTCCAAGCTACATTCGATCACAGGCAGAAGCAAAACCTCGTTGGAAGAAGAGATGTAAACTGCAATAAAACGAGTTGTACATACATTTTACTATGAGAAGCAGATCCCAAACGTCGACAAAATTCTAACTAAAATCAATGAAGATCGGGATTTACCTGGAATTAAAAGAACTGAACCCTGGAAATTGCTCAGAGAACTTAATTTTTGCTGGGAAAAACCAGATCGATCTTGTAGATCATCCGGAAAATGTCCGTTGGAGAAAGAAATATCACTCTCAAATAAAAGGTAGAATTGCTTGAAATAACAACTTACAAAATTAGTAATTTAACTGAACTTTTGAAAGATTTTTTTTAATAAAGTTAGTGCAAAAATTGAGAAAAATCCATATAATAAAAGAAAATAAGAGAATGTGGAAACTCGATCTCATGATCGGTGAGATAGAGGAACCCATTTTAATTAATTTGAGGGAAGATAGCTTCACTGACTTTGATTACGAATTAGATACGTAATGTTTACCAGCGTAAACACAATTATTTAAATTTTCTGTAACATATAAAAATTGATTACATTTGAATCCCTTTTTAGTGTTTAATTTTAATTCTGCAGATGGTTTAAGAAATAAATAAACTGAAACGTCAAATATCCTAAAAATCTTTTTAGTTAATAATAAAATGACCGATAGTCCCAAAAAATTATTAATATTATAGGGACGAATTTATTTTTTTATCTATGTTTAACTTCTTGTATTTTTGACAATGGGTATTTGTAAGTATTTAAATTATAACGTTTTAGAGAGAAAAGGGTTACGTTTTAGTCTGAATGTGCCTAAAACGGTTTCTATGCCAAAATTAAAAATAATAAAAATACATGTGATTTGTGATAAATATGTCAAAATTATCTATATTTTCAAATGTATGTGAATTATTAAGAAATTAAAGAATTAAACAAAATCGGGTCTTTTTTTCTGAATTCAAAGTTCTTGGGGTGGGGGCGGTCGCCCCCACCGCCCCCCTTTGGATCTGCGCGTGCTCCAATCAATTATAGGACTTATTTGGAATTAGAAAGACGCTTATTTTAGAGTACCAAAGTCACTATAGTATAATTTTGTCAAAAAAAGATTGTTTTTAGCAGCACGTTTATAGCTGACCACACTGTATACCGACACCTTGGCAAGCGAGCGCAATTAAAATTCTAAAATACAGTTTTAAACAAGCAATTCCAGAAAAGCTAGCCAAGTACGATTAAAAATAAACAAAAAAAAATGTGCTCGCCTCGCGAAATATCTGATAATGACATTATCGCTTTTCATTGTGTCAGTTAACTAGAAAAACATTGCGATAGGTCTAATTCTAAGTAATCACAATCAGTTTAAAACAAAGAGATAAGATATTTTTTATGTAAGGCTCTTAATAAATAAAATCGATAGTCATTTTCTAATAATGTTAATCATATTTATGTAAAATTGATAAATATTTTATAGTTTCGTTTTTTTTTTCGTTTGGGAAAATTTATTGGGAGAAATGTTATTAGTCAAAATAAACCACAACTGATATTGCAATTTAGCAAATTCATGTTGCCTGTCGAGTCTTGGCTGGTGATGTAATTTTACTCAGTTTTTTATAAAGAGTTGGACAAATGTTCCGGAAAGGTTTAATTACGGGCAAAAGGAAAAAATGATAACAGATACGGATTTTCTTCAACCGTCAGAACCATAATTCTTCTAAAATGTGGTTATTCAACTTGCATTGTCTTTATTTTTGTTTATTTTTACGACGTTTCGATTAGTTTGTATCTCTAATCGTTATCAAGTATAAACTGAAGGTTTTGTCTTAAGGCTACGAGCTAATATAGGGACTGTATCCATTGAAGCACTAATGTGCCATTAGGAGAATTTCAAATGACACAACATTATCAGATCGAACCACGTTACCACTGGATGCTATAGACCTATTGGAGTGTTGCCTGCGTAGTGCTTACTTTCCCCTCAAGAGCTTTGAGTTCAGGAAAATTTTCCCGACTTTGCTTCTTTTATTATAGTTTATTTAAGAACTAGAGAGAGTAATAAGTCATTTTTTTCTTCTCAAACTACCTGTGTTCTTTAATCCGGTGTCTTTGGCAAACTCTGTTAGACACACATATTTTTCATAGGAATGGGTTAAAAATTTTATAATCAGAAATAACGGTCTATAATAATGGACTATTTGGGTTGAATAACAATAGATATTTGGATGTGTGAAGTGTTAAAAAGGATATTAATCCTTATCATAAGCGTCGGAAGGAGGTTTATTTTATCACTAAGTATTTATGGCATAGAATATTATTTCGGTAATAAACATAAAATAAAAAGTTATTGTAATATTATTTTATTTCTTATGATTCACAAATCACAACTGTATTTTTATTATTTTTAATTTTGGCATGGAAACGGTTTAGGCACATTCAGACTAAAACGTAGCTTTTTTTTTCTCTCAAGAAATTTATATTATAGTTAATTTAAATACTTACAAAATACCCATTGTCTAAAATACAAGAAGTCGAAGAATATATAAAAAAAAAAATTCGTCCAGATAATATTAAAATTTTTTTGGGGCTATCGGTCATTTTATTATTAATTAATTTTATTATTAATTAAAAACATTTTTAGGATATTTGACGTTTCAGTTTATTTATTTCTTAAACCATCTGCAGAATTACAATTAAACCCTAAAAAGGGATTCAAATATAATTAATTTTTATATATTACAGAAAATTCAAATAATAAATTGTGTTTACGCTGGTAAACATTACGTATCTAATTCGTAATCAAAGTCAGTAAAGCTATCTTCGCTCAAATTAATTATAATTGGTTCCTCTATCTCACCGATTATGAGATCGAGTTTCCACATTTTCTTTTATTTTTTTATTATATGGATTTTTCCTAATTTTCAACCGTAACTTTATTAAAAAAAATCTTTCAAAAATCAGTTAAATTACTAATTTTGTAAGTTGTGTTATTTCTAGCAACTCTACCTTTTACTTGAGAGAGATATTTCCTTCTCCAACGGACATTTTCCGGACGAACTATAAGAACAGATTTCCTATTTGGTTTTTCTCAGCAAAAATTAAGTTCTCTAAGCAATTTCCAGAGCTCAGTTCTTTTAATTTCAGGTAAATCCCGATCTTCATTGATTTTAGTTAGAATTTTGTCGACGGTTGGGATCTGCTTCTCATAATAAAATGTACTAACAATTCCAGTCGTTTTTTTCTCCTTCAGTATTCGGTACATAATAAATTTTCCAACTCCTGTCATGTTGGAACACATCTTAACAGAGCTTTTAAAATTATTATCCAGATATTGATATCTTAAGGCATCATAAACATTCATCGTAATAAATTTCGTTGAGGAAAAAATGACTTGGTTTAACGATGTTGGAATAAATATAGATGTGGAATCCATATCTTTTGGGTATCTCACTAATCTCAAATAATATATAAAAACAAGCACAAACAAGATAAATTACTAAGGGCACACTGTAAGGTGTACTTTGCTCATTGACAGAAATTAAATTGAACTATCAGAAATTTTATTGTTGCAGTAAATTTATAAAAACTTATAATATTTAAATATAATTAAATATAATTGAATTTACGGCAGTCCTCAGTTACCTGCGGCACTGGAGCAGGTACGTTGGAGGTTTCGGTAATAGTTTTATTACTCTCTCTAGTTCTTGAATAGAGTATAGGAATGTGTATGCTTGCGATCGCCCCTCCCCTTCCCAAGAGCTTTGAGTTCAAGAAAATAGAACCGATTCTGCCTTTTATATTAGGAATGGGTACGCTGTTAACTCCCCCCCCCCCCGGTTGTCAACTTGTTTTTCTTGCGATAGCCACCTCCCAAGAGCTTTGAATTCAGGAAAATAGATCCGATTCTGCGTCTTATACTAAGATTGTGTACGCTGCTCGCATCCTCCCCCCCCCCCTGTTGACAACTTGTTTTTTTTGTGATCGCCCCCACCCCTCTCCAAGAGCTTCAAATTCAGAAAAATAGACCCGACCCTGCCTTTTACACTAGAAATGGGAATGTTGCTGCTGTCCCCCTTCCGTCGACATTTTGCTTTCGCTTGCCATGCTGTACTTTTATGATATCACCCTCCCCCCAAAGAGAGAGGCTGGATCCGCCCCTGGCGGAAAGAAATTACGGCTATCGCATCGGTTTCGGATTTAGAGGGCGATTTTCGAATTTTAAAATTTTCTAAAATGTCTTATATTTTATTTATCAAAGCAACTACGATAAAACTAATAAGGCATTCTTAAGGTATTTTTTTTTGTGTAGAATCCAGTGGCGTAGTCAGATTTTTAATTTTAGTTTTAATTGCGGAAATATAATACCAAGTTTTAATTTTTTACACCTGGTATTTTTTTTACATAATTTTTTTACATTTTCTTTAAGAATATATTATATTGTCAATATAAATTGACAACAAATAGGCTAAAAACAATTTAAAAAAAAAGTTCAAAGATTTAGGGCTTAAACTCGCGTGGGAAGCGAAGACCATTTAGCGACTGGACCTACATTTTAACGTGGGTTCCGAACCACGGTCCTCGACACTCAACTAACCCCTAGTTTTTACACTCTTTGTCAGTCAAGTGTCTACCGACTAGTGGGACTATCCTCTAATGGTCTGACAATTTAAATAAGTAAGTTGCCGTGCACGGGGCTTGAACCCGCGCCTGGCCGTGGTCGTCCCTATCAATTCTAGCGCCTTAAACGGTTTGGCTAATCCCACGCAAAAACAGTTTTTATTACGTATGTAAACTTTTTAAAATAGGAAATAATTGAAATAATTTAAAATCATTTAGTTTATTTTTTTAATCGGAGTTTCTTAACCTATAATATGATTTCGATTCAAAGGGATATCTAAATACTTAAATCATATCCATAGGTCACTGCTAAGAATACTTTTTTAGCTCGATGAATATTACATATTGTATTTTAAAATAGAACATAATCACTTATTGGGCCAAAGCCTGTCAGTTTGAGGTATATTAGTTTATCAAGTTGCAATTTGCGTTTACCTAGGCCTTGTCACATCTCTAATTTAGTCCTGTAGGGGTGGTTTATTAAGTGCCGAATAGATATATTACGTCGTTGTCAAACAAGGTCACACCTACCTTGCCATATTGTTCCATTGTTGTAATATGTTATAATTTTTGTGGATAAGTGTGATTGATTTTATGTATTCTTAATGTAAAGTAAGTAAAAAAAAATAGTTAAAATGGCATTTTATTTACGGTCGTGCTATTGGAAATGCATTAGAAGCTCAACCATTTATGTTGAATTATTTCCACAACGTAGGTCATCTCATCATAAATCATTTGCTCGTCTTCATCAGCGTTTACGAGAAAATAGTACATTTCTAGAATGAACTTCGGATTGTGGACGTCCTCAGGAGATAAGAACCGTAGCGCTAGAGGAAACAGTTCTTAATTTAATAGAAGAATCTCTTAAAACAAGTACGGGAAAAATTGCCAATATGTTAAATATAAACAATTCCACAGCATTCCGAATTTTAAAAGAACACCAATTGTATCCCTACCATATCCAGCGAGTGCATGAGCTTTTACCTCGAGATTTTTTGCCGCGTATAGTTCTTTGTCAGTGGATACTTCAAATGATCACTCAATTGCCCCTTTTTTATCTCGTATTTTCTTTAGTGATGAGGCAAATTTTACAAGCGAATCCATAAGAAATTTTCACCATAATCACATTTGAGCTGAATAAAATTCGCATGCATTTCTTAAAGCCAATTATTAACATAAGTTTTCATTAAATGTATGGATTGGTGTCATAGGTGATTATATAATTGGCCCATGCTCCCTTCCATTAAGATTAAGTAACGACCAATACTGCCACTTTCTCAAGGAAGAGTTACCTGCCCTTCTTGAAGAGGTTCCTCTTCAAGTTAGGCAAGAATTATGGTTTATGCATGGCACTCCAGCGCATTTCAGTGTCCATGTACGCCGTCACTTAGAGGCAGTGTATCCCAATCGTTGGATAGGTTGAGGAGACACTCAACACTGGCCTGTCCCATCTCCGGACCTAAATCCTTTGAATTTTTGCATCTGGGCTGTCCTTAAATCTTTGGCTTATGCATCTTCTTTTGAAGCAAAAGTTCGCTCGTAGACGCCATACAGTGAGTTTTGAAAATGATGAATGAGACTTCACCGAAACGTCAGCTGCCTTACAGTCCTGAGAGTGACTGATCAGTTCTCAGCGATTAACGAGACGAACCGCACTTGAAAATGCCAAATGAGATTTTGGCGAAACGTCGTGAAAACGATTTTTTGAACGAACGGATTGAAACCCGGAATAACCAAACTATTCATTCTACCATCCGTGAAAATCTACGATATAACATATATATATATATATATATATATATATATATATATATATATATATATATATATATATATATATATATATATATATATATATATATATATATATATATTTTCTGCTAAAGCCTGGTCTTTTTCAAGTTTATTGCTTATCATCTTTATTTATTCCTTAATTGGTGTATAGATTTTTTACGTCAACGCTTCTAATTCTACTTCCATTTCGCGTATAATTTCTACGAAATGTCGCGAGTTCTTAACTCAGGACGATGTATTTTCTTGTAAAAAGAAACTTGGCAAGCTCAGAATTCCCGGAAATCGGGAAATTGTTTATGTATCTTTAGAAGTCCATAAAGATGTAGAGTTTTGCTGAGATGTGCCATTAATTTAATCCAGATCTCCTCAGGAATATACCGTCCATGTTTCTTAAAATTGCGATAGATTCTTCCTTAAAATGTAAGATGTAGGGTCTTTATCAAGAGATGTATAGTTTCCTTTCCTTAGAACTTCGGAAATTTTTTGGTTGCATGTCTCAGCATTCATTACGACTGTGGTATTTCCTTTATCCGCTGGTAGAATCTTAAAACTGGAATATTTCTGTAGGTTCGCTAGGGTAGTTGTCTTCTTGTCTTTGCTAATATTTGGATTTGTTTTTTCAGATTTTTATAGTCTCTCTTGCCTGCCCTGAATTTGCAAAAGGATCTTTGATGGTTGTTGTATCAGCGGCGTTAAGTATTAAAAGAATAAGAACTTCTTTCGGAATAACCGTCAAGTTCGAGCAATGAGTTGCAATTAATTCCTTGGCAGATATGTTAGCTATTGTCCTCTAAGCTTGAGATGGCTGTTGGCGTTCTTATCTGTTCTGGTTTTTGGAAAGTTTCTTTTCATGAATGCCTTCTTGTCTTGTTCTCACTTGATTTAGGATGTATATTCTTTAACTTCTGTGAACTGTTGACGAAGGTCGTCTAGTAGTTAAAGTTAAAGTTTATTTTCGCTTCTGAATATTACAAACACTGGTTATAAAAAAATACAATGTATGAACATTATGAGCTCGTCATTTAAAAAAAAAACATACAGATCTACACTCATGTACATATATATGTATATGTACATACAAACATATACATACATAAACAAAAAAAAAATACAGGTATTTTACAAATTAGTCAAATAAGAGGAATTGGAGATTACGTAGAGATAAAACAGTTTTATTTTAATATATTTTTACAGTGAGAACAAATCGTCTACTGTCTATCAATAAGAAAGGATTTCACTTTGTTTTTAAATGTAGTTAGGTTGTCAGTTTCATTGAAGCATGTATGGAAGCCCAAAGCATGATTGTAAGCTTTTCTCCCAATGTATTTCGGACTTTTCTGACGAATTGTTAGCCTGGAAAATGACACATCAAATGTGTTATTACGTAGTGTATAATAAGTATGTGTATTACATCTGATACCTTTTTAAAACGATGATAATTAATTTGTGAACGTATTAATGCCTTACTCGTATTTTCCAATATCCTGGTTGCTTATTATCCTGGAAATTGGTATTTTATATGGAAACCATCCAGTTTTATTTTACAAAAAATAAGAACAATGGAAGTCCAACATATATCTATCACTTTACAAGAAGAATTTTAGTTATGAAGATTGAAGAAAACCTGGATTTGCTATCACTTTCCGTTCACCCTTAATTACGCTATCCCAAAACATATGCCATTCCTAATAAACTATTTTAACTCCATCTTAGATAACTAATTTTTATCTGTAATTGAAGATTTTTCTCTACTAAAATTTAAAAAAAAAGGTATGAATCTTTAGACATACGAAGCGAAATATTTGTCCACTTTCATTCTCACTGGCGTGCAATTCGATTTTTTATAGGTCACTGAAAAAACTTGTTCTGGAAAAAATCGATGACCAACGAACATATGATCGGTATATCTTGAATAAATCCATTTCGTTTCACGTCGATCCAGTCGGCCATGAACGTAATGGCATAATCGACAATGCGAAAAAAAACGCATATCATACCACGTGTTTCTGCAACGTTGCCAACTTAATTAGACGAGCAGATGGAATTAGTCCAGGAACTCAGGGGGTGTTCGTAGCCGCTAAAGAAACATAACTTCACCAAAGTTTTTTGTATATATTTTCACACCCTCATTAAGAATATCGAGGATGGAGTCCTGAAAAAGGTCAGGTTATATACAAAAAATGTTAATAATTAAAAAAAAAAGTTTTTTTTGTAAAATAAAAAATCATAAACAATACATTAGCATAAGAAACTTCTTAAAATCGCATACTGGGGCCGCAGAATAAAATACAATATTTTTCACTAACTTACTTCCAATACTAATATTAACTACTTCTTAACACAGCAAAATCACAACCATCTAAATAATACTGTTTAACATCTTCACTATTCAAATACAACTATACAACTATATTAAAGCTCATATTATATTCATATTACATGCCTATAGAACTTCCTAGAAATAACAAAAAATATACTAGAATATAGGTTGAGAACTATCTAGACTCATCGAGATAATATTCCTTTCGGAACATTATAATACAGATGACTTATCGCATCGGAATATTTGTATACAAGGGCATATAAATAAGTTTCTCCTAGTTATTTGTAAAACTATGTTTGGAAGCGTGTGGGTGATGTCTGAACTGTATAATAGTTACAATTTCTGTTTAAAATATAGCATAATGAATAAAATACAATATCGTGCTGTAGCAAGTACATTTATTGTACACATTTTATCAAGAGTACACCAGTTAGGCAGTATTTTTAAGCTGAGATTCAGCGATTAGTACAAATATGATCGCATCGCACTTTGTGAGCTAATGACTAATCAGACTGTAACTCGTTAATAACGCCTGTCTGTAGTACCTTCGTTTACGCACACATTGGAACGTCATGTTAGTAAAATAACTTTATAACTAACTTGAGTTTCAAACAGTTTTAAATAAACACTATTTAAAAATAAGATGTGGTTATTAAATGCGATTGATGTAATTTTTAGATTTGTTCAAGCACCACATGACCAAAGGGTGCTATGAAAAATTTTCACCTAAAAAACCTTAGTTTAAAGTGAAAATCTAAAAAAAAATAGTGATCTAAGTAAAGATAATATTGAGGATTGTAAAAAAATTAAGCTTAGTCAAGAATCAATATCAACGCAAGGTGCTCTAATAGTTTTTAAAGTTAATTACTTAAATATTTGAATGATAATAAGTTAAAGTGGATTAGGTAATGATGTTAATTTCAATTGTGGCAAAAATACACAAGTTCCTTATATGCCAGCGGAATCACCACCTGGAAAAAATTTATTGTTAGTAGACTTCTTGACTACATAGAAACCTTCAGAATGATAATAGTAATTATGTAGTTTTTTTTAAATTATTATTATATTCCCGGGTCCGTCCTAAAGCCGGATGCACTGCGACCAGAGTAGGCCTATTGTGCTCACCCTAGACATTACAGCCACTCTGTCAACCTAGCCCCCAGGCTCAGTCTGTACAGTCCTACTAAGGAGTAAGTGAGTATTTCTCTCGGTTCCAATCTTACTGATCTAAATGTTTGTTGTCTAAATCTTACCAGTGACTCACAGTCACATATGATATGCTTCACCGTTTCCTCGGCTTGTCCACATAGTCTGCAGCCGAGGTTTCCGTTATATAGATTCATTCTATTCAGATGTACTTTGACGGCCATGTGTCCCGTCATTATACCCGTAATAGTTCAATTATGTAGTTAGACCACGGCTTATTTGTTTTTAGGTAGATGTGAAATGATTTTTTGCATGAGAGCCTTCAGAATAACCTGAATAACGATAAATTAGATACGCGTACTGTCAAAAAGTTGGGCGACATTGTTTTTATTAATAAAAATATAAAATTAACGAAAAAAAACACGTTTTTTTTTTCAACTTTTCTCTCGTGTATCTTTGAAGGTATTCATTTTAGAGGAAAGTTGAAAAGGAAAAAAAGTTTCGTAATTAAATTTGCCATAAGATAGGTTGGTCGGAAATATCAAAATATATTTCCCTTATTGCAAAATAGCAATAATTAAAAAAAAGTTAAAAAACAGTTTTTTTTATCAATTTTTTTCAACCATGTAAATTTCTCTTAGGACCTTCATATTAGAGCAAAGAAAACTTTATGGCATGATAAAATAACGCGCTAAAATTCGTTTGGATCGAATAGATAGTTTTTCCACAATAATTTTGTAATCCGATTTCGTTAACAAATATTAATCATTTTTGAAGTTTGTCTGAGTCCAAAATATCACGTTAACGTATTTAAATTTGTTTTCGACATATAGTAGGGAACTCAAGTTTTCCAACGCTTCTTTTAGAATCAAAATCCGATGATTTGGACACCCCAGGAATTGTTTAAAGACATTGTTGATATTTTTGCTTATAAACAAATAGATTATCTCGGCGGATTTTCATTGGATTTTTTTGCAATACATGGTTTGAAAGTACTTGGAAAGACGCTTCTTTTCGTAAAAAAAATTTCAAATCCGTCAATTGGTTTCCGAGATACTATCTGTCAAAGTTGACAGCCTGTTATGGTGAATCTATAAACAATGCAGACCAAAAACTTTGTCTTGCCGAGCTCTTTTTTGATAGAAATATTTAAATGTTTATGTTATCGGAAACTTTAATAAAAAATGAAAAGAATATCGCCCACGCGCGTGAAAAATTAAACAAAGAGGGGTGGGGAGCTCCCATTTTAAAACTGAATTCGAAGATTCAAAATACATATCTCAAAAAAAAAATTCTTTCTCTGGGCTTCTAATGGAGCGATTTCGATCATTTTTTTTTAAACCGATGTACCGCGAATAATGGAACTCAAATATCATAATGTCATGTGCCCATCATGCATTCATTTTGTTATAAACAAATGACGTTGTTTATGCATCATACTTACAGCATACTGCACCCTATAGTATTTGATTTTTCAAGCGAATCTTTGTTTATTAATATAATTAAGCATACTATAACTTTATTTATCAAAATTGTTTAAACAATCATTGTTTAAACATATTGAAAAAAATTTTGGTTTTAAATTATTTTATTTGTTTTCACTTTTCAACTCAATTATTTCAAAACTGTTGATGTAGCAATAGTTTAAAGGTGCACCTACTCCAAGAGTCAGAAAGTGAGCAGTAGAAGGGGCCATTTTTAAAGCCTGTGGCGTGCGGAAAAAAACGTGACCCAGACGTTTCTCATTCGTTTCGCCAGAAAAATTTAGATTATCTCAATGAATATTGGTGGTAGAATCTTTATTTTTTTTTAATCTGTGGTTTCTCGACGAGATAAGAATAATGGATATGTTTTTGTAACCAAATTATGATTAAATGTAGCAATAAAAAAATTGTTGCAAGTGCTTTTCAAATTGCGAAAAAAATGTTACAGTGGTAAACAGTATACTACTAAGTTGGAATATTAAAAATCAGATTGATTTTTAAAGTACCATTAATATTTATGGAGTTATAACATGAAACAAATTGCAACTCTCATTTGCCGCCAAATTATTGGTGGTACAAGAAAAACACATGTTAACCTTGTTGCTTATTTTAATGCACGAACATTTTAACATACAAAATTTTTTGCTAATTTGCATACTTTTTGCTTAAATCTATACACAATATTTATTTCATTCTCCGTTTCTTAGATATCTAGTTAAGAAAAAAACCAATTAAACTGAGAGGTTTAAGGCACTTTTGGGGGGCTGCAGTCAAAAGGATGGCTGGCCAGAAAAGAAAACTCTTTTTTGTTACTCTAGCTTTCGAGAAATTTTATTCCCTTCCTCACGACTTCCACAAAAGAGAAAATAACCTCTTATTATATTCCTATAAATAAAAATAAAGATAAAGACCTACCAAAGTGAGTATGTAAGAAATGCCAGGTTTTGTTCAACAGATACAGTCATTATCACTAAACAATAAGATCACATAACAGGAAAAGATTGTTTTAAAAGACAAGACTAATTTGATTAATTCAGAAAATAATTTTTAAAACACGTTGACGTCGTTGAAACGTTATTTTAATTTAAGAATGACTTTGATTTTTGACAGTTTAAAGCCCGTTTTAATAGGTACAGTTATACCATCCAAGAACAAATAGGATTATGTTATTAAGCGAAAAAGTAACGAAAAATGCAATTTATGACTAGAAACTGTAATAACAATCAAAGCAAAATGTTATTTAGATATCAAGAACGGCAACCTACACACCCAGTTGGACAAGTGTGATAATAACATAAACGCAGTGACCTGACGAGTCCGATACTAGGACGAAACAGCGCTGTCGTCATTTTTCGGATCTGGAGTCTTTCCATGTTTCTATGGAGATCTCCGGACTTTTTAGCATGAGAATAATATTTATGAACTTGTCTTAGTCCGCATAGCCGAGAAGTTCTTATATATATATATATATATATATATATATATATATATATATATATATATATATATATATATATATATATATATACATGCGAACAGGTCTAATATAGCTTCTGCATTTCTTTATGCACAACAAAATACTAAAATAATTCATTAGACCCGGTACATATACATAACAATCATACAGTATAAGAAATTGTTTATTTTACTTATCTTGGATATGTTTATTAACCCATTTCGAGTTTTTGAAACGTGGCGCCAACACTCGATTAAAATAAAAATTTTGAAATATAATAATATGACTAATAAGACCGCGATATGACAATTTTTAAAAGCGAACTTTAAGGATTTCGCGATAAGAAACGTGGCAACGTTGCGTAATGCGTCTGGGTTGCACGAACGCCCTTGGATGGCTGCGAATCTCGGTGGCACACGGGGTTCACCAACCTACATTAAACACGGAAAGTCGCGGTGCAAGGCCTAGTAAACTGTAGGCCTACGCCAATAATTTTACAATCATTTCATTAACGGCTTGTGTTGTCACTGTCAATCAAAGACCAACTGGCTGTCAAACTTTCTGGCTTCTTTTTGTGATTGATTGTTGAAGAAAATGAGAAGCAACAAGCGTAGAATAGGCATGATGACTGATTTTGGAAAAATACTCCACGATGTTTTTACGCATCTGCTTTATACAAAATAAATCATATTTCCGCAAAAAATTATATTTTAAATGAAAAATTGACCTTTTTAAAATACAATTTAAATTTCGCACCAAAACGCTAGAATAGTAATGGTGTCCGTCTGTGACGTCACCCTTTCGTAAACACTTATCTTGTATATCTTTTCCGTTTTTATAATATTATTATTAAAGTCTATTTCAAAAATTGTAGTACATAATAATGTGTAAATAGTTACATTTGTTCACAAGTATTTATTTTTATTTTTTAGCTTTGCACACAACTGAAGATCTAGAAGCACCTACCACGTTTTCAAAATCAGCTGATAAATCAGTACAAGTATAAATATTATACAAATTCAGAAGTAAAGCTGTCCAAAATGAAGTTAACACAGTGTACCAATTAACCTCGCTCCCAGCATCAAGGAGTCGAATTTTGGCAAATTTGAGCTATTGGCCTTTATAAATCCTTGTTCCATGACGCTGTTGTACTTTTAATACACGAAACTGACACATTTGATAGTTTTATCCACAAAATATCTAATTACCGATACAAATAAAGACAATTTCGAACGATAAAGGCAATAAACAATGATGAGTGATGTGATGTTTACGAAAGCGTGACGTCACGCGCTTCTGATTGGTGTTCGTGTGTCTAATATGGCCGATTTCTATATTTTGTGTTTTTATTTTTACTAAAATAAACATAATCTCACTTGTAATCTAAAAATAAGTGTATTTTTTAGAATCTGTCTATCCTATATAGTTACTTCGAGTCATAATTTCAGTGATTCTTCGTTACAGTCATCATGCCTATTGCGAAATAATTCGAAATATGGAATACACGTTTATAGAGTATTCTGATAGGCATCTGATGTATGGTTTTGCATCTTGCATTGCTTTGGAAGCCAGGAGGTTATATCGCGACAGATATTCTAATCGTACTCTTCGAGATCAGAAGACATTTCAACGAGTTGACCAACGTCTGAAGGAGAATGGTAGGCGATTCCATTTAATAAGGTAATATTATTAAATTTCTTCATAATTTTAGGAAATTTTGGAAGTACTGATGTTGGTCGGGGAAAAACAGTACGTACGTCACAATTAAGAGAAAATGTCATTTTTTGGTAATTTTGCAAATTACTATTTTAATAATTGTTATATATTCACTCATACCTAAAAGGATTATGTAAGTTGAGGATACAATTAGAATTATGTGTTATTGTATTTTGTTTTTTGTAATATTGTCGGTTATTTATTTCTTTACTGATTTAATTAATTGAACCCGTCAAGTTCTGTTCTTGGAGAGAAACCCTGTTTCTATGCAACCAGAAAAAAACCGATTCAAGGTAACATGTTTCCACAATTATATTTATATCAATTTTAAAATTTTTGCAATTAAGTCTCAAATGAACGTTAAAGGAAAATAAAAAGTACACACACACACACAAAATAAAGAAAGCATAACGTAGCATGCAACCAACAATACCATTTAGAGAAACTAAAATAAATTACAGATGTCTAAAAGTAAAAATTAATAATGAGACTTGTTTAGAAGCATAAGCGTAAACTTTGTATATAACCTTAAATTAAAACATTTTTCCTTTCTAATAAAAATCGTTAAACCGTATCTTGTCGTTTTTATATCGTTAAAAGCCGCATCATTTATTATAATGAATTTGGTAAATATATGTGTTTTCTCAATTCCTTGATTTATTATCAATAGAATTAAAGAGATCTAAAATTAAATATAAAATAGACCTCAGCGCATGAGTATCTCTTTTTCAAAATTTTTTCTAAATCGTTTACTAATCAACTCAGAATTTCCTCAAGAAAATTAGCTGCCAATGCCATTCAATTCATCGGTTTTTGATTTATATGTATTTCATTATTTAAAAGCTTACACTGGAAACAAAGAGGGAAACAATTAGGAACTTGTAAAGTGGTATAGAAGCCCGGGGATTTTCGTGGCCGATAAAGGTCCATGGGGTTTTATGGTTAATTCTTAAGTATTTTGACCCCTAAATCCGAATTTCGAAAATGTTCAGTCGCCAGAATGGCCATAATTTGTTATTAACAATTTAATTGTTTAGAACGCTGCAGAAAAAAATTAGCTATATATATATATATATATATATATATATATATATATATATATATATATATATATATATATATATTTTTCTTGGGATTAGATTCATATTTAAAACTCAGTTTTCATTGCTCTGACGTTTCGTTCTTTATTTAGAACATTTTATAAAAAGGTGATCGTATGCAGGAAACAATAGGTCTTAATGGAATGTTTGGTTTGTGTAATTTAGATAGGAGGAATAGCATTATGGATTGATACCAGAAAATAAATGGCGATTCAACAAACATAAACCAAAAGAAAAATACTGAATTCGTCAAGAAATTACTAACAAAAAAAGAAATTAGTGACGCTGAAGTGAAAGATCTCTCAATCCATAATGCTATTCCTCCAAAAATATACGGACTACCTAAATTACACAAACCAAACATTCCATTAAGACCTATTGTTTCCTGCATACATACAATCACCTTTTTATAAATTGTCATAATATCTCTCCGGCTGTATCTCAAATATACAGGAAAAAATAACTTTTATATTAAAGATTACTTTTGTTTCAAAAAATTCATAGATATCGTAACTATCCCTCAAAATTACAAACTTGTCTCCCTGGACGTAGTATCACTATACACAAATATTCCAAACGATTTAGTTAAAATTACATTATCTGAAAAATGGGAAGAACTAAAAAACTACACAACTATGTCCAAGAATAATTTTATGGAAGCTGTAACTTTAGCTTTATCAACAAACTACTTTCAGTATGACAATAAATTGTACAGACAAGTTGATGCTTGTGCAATGGGTTCACCTATTTCATCTTCGATCGCCCAGCTAGTCATGGAATATTTGGAGGAAAGAGTCATTCAAAATGTAAATTTAGACTTAATTTTCTTTAAACGTTTCGTTGATTGTTTAATGGCAATTCCTCAGGACAAAGTGGGTTACGTTATACAACAATTTAATAATTTCCATAACAAATTAAAATTTACATCAGAATCTGAAGTAAACGGAAAAATAAATTTCCTGGATATGACTCTAATAAACCAGAATGATAAAATTCAAACGCAGTGGTATACAAAACCAACCTGGTCCGGAAGATATTTGAGCAACTTTTCAAACCATTCAAAAAACCAAAAAAGGAGTGTAATAGTGAACTTGGTTGATAGAGTCATTTTATTAACGTCCCCTACATTCAGACCCTCGATTCTAAGAAAAGTTAAAGACACACTTATACAGAACAATTTTAATATTAAAGATATTGACAAAATTATTAAAAAAAGAACATACAAACACTTCAACAACCTAAGAACCAAAAACACGGATGATGCATAACAGGAAATACAAAAACAATACATAGCATTATCTTATACAACAGATCTTTCAGAAAAATTAAAATACATTTAAAAAAAAAACACAATATTGTAGCAAGCCACACGAGTTACAACCAACTAAACTCAATTTTACAAAATTAAAAAGCAAAACACCAACTATGAAAACTTCCAATATTGTATATTCAGTTTTGTGTGCAAACTGCCCAAAACAATATATAGGAATGACAAGCCAATTACTAAAAAATCGACTAAATAGACATAAATATATCAAAAATGCTACTATAGCATTGACAAAACATGAAAAGAATGAAAAACACTCTTTTAACTTTGAAAATACCAAAATAGTCGATAGAGACAAAAATTATCATAAATTAATAATAAAAGAAATGATAGCCATCAAAAAGGAAACATACAGTAAATGACAGAACTGACATAAACAATCTAAGTTAAATTTATAACAATATAATTTAGACACAGATATTCTCTCGTTATAAATATTTTTGCATGTTTCTTTTTTCATAAATAAGAAAAATAGGTACACTCAAAAGTTTTTATTTTATTCTTTTCTCTGCTGCATGAAAACGTGATGCAGTGTAAAACAATTTAGTTTAATTTGTGCATTCTAAAACTGCAATATCTCGGCAACCAATAGACTTAAAAAAGGTCTACTAAAGCACAAAATGTTTGAGCTGTAGAATAATTTTACGAAACATGCTCAAGCATAATATATATATATATATATATATATATATATATATATATATATATACATATACATATACATATACACAGTGCGACCAGTAAAATCCGCATTACATGAGATTTTTTTTTATTAATAGCTTTATTCGAAATTTGACTTTGGCAACAATTTCTGCTTTGATCAAGATGAATAAAAGATTAGTAGTCACGTGATTAGCATTAGCTGTCAAATTTTAATTTTTTCCCGAAAAAATTCAAAAGTGGGGTTATATCTCTAAATAGTGAAAAAAGTTATTAGAAAAAGTTTTTCTTAATGCAATTTTTAGCCCATATGCAAAATTTCAGCTGTACAAGATAATTTAGATTTTTTGCCATTTTTTTTTAAATTGCACCACTGTGTTGCTAAATAAGACTCAACGCAATCTACATAAAACTTCTTAGTTTTGATAATGCTTCATTCCAAACACATTTTGTTTAAAGTAGCGCCATATTAAATGTGTTTTTTTACAAAATCCAAATAGATCTATTAAAATTTGGCCACATTTTATACAAAATTTATTTGTTTTTGACCCTGTATAAGGTAACTTCATAAAATAACTGTTTTTGAAAACGTAGTTTGTGTCTAAAAGTAATACATATTAATATTAAGAAAATAGTTTAATTGAAAAGACTCAAATTTTCTAATAAAAAATCATAATATGAAAAATTAAACGCATTTAAAATTCCACTTTGTTAATTGATAACTAGCATTGTCAAAACTAAGAAGTTTATGGAAGGTTGAGCCGAGTCTTATTTTGCAACAGTGATGCAATTTAAAAAAAAAATGGGTAAAAAATCCAAATTATCTTATACAGCTGAAATTTTTGCATCCGAGTCGCAGGCGTCAGATCGTTCGTAGACGCCATACAGTGAGCTTTAAAAATGGTGAATGAGATTTCACCGAAACGTCAGCTGCCTTACAGTCCTGAGAGGGACTAAGCACATACACGGGATGCCTGAAAACCTTCGACTACATATATATATATATATATATATATATATATATATATATATATATATATATATATATATATATATATATATATATATATATATAAATTTGGATTCAGCGGCTTAAAATGCATAAAAATCAACCATAAAACCCAAAGAACCTTTATCTGCTACGAAAACCTCGGGGCTTTTGTACTAAAGGGTAAAAGAAATCTCAAAATAGTTATATAGAAACAGTCAAGTTGAAGAGACTTGCTTTAAATCGAACTGATTCATATGCCTTTAAGATATTGAAAAAATTTGGAACACTTTCGAATATAACCAGAAAAACTCCAAAAGGTATACGATTTACCACGAAATGATGAAATCTTAATTTAATCATATTTGTATTTGGTATTGTTTTCGTAGTACTGACAGTGACCGCTGAAATCAGAAAGACACAAATTCAAAAACTTGCTTTAATTTTTTATTTGCATATTTACCTTTGCCTTAATTTTTTTTTTCTGGCTCGCATTTAATAGGCCTTGGCATTGAATATGTTAACAGTAATTTTGACAAATATATTTAAAAAAATGTGACTTTTTTATCGATGTAGCTTTTTAAATAGCCTTTTTATAAATATATGCGAATCAACAATCAATTTTCCGGCCTTTAAGACTTTTCATATCCGGCCTTAAAGCGTTGCTCCGGCTCGTACGTTTTCATGCCTTACCGTTGATTTTTCTATGCTCGATTTCAGAATGCCGTTGTTGCCTGGCGAAGTCGTCGAGGAAATAAGGAAAAAGTAAGCGATCCGTCGTGCCGACGTGGTTCACGGCCGAAGAGAGCACCGGGAGAAATGCATGCATGCTGCAGGAGAATTGCAGGCGACGACGATAAAGCGAATAAATCGGTTACAGTACTTTGCATAGATTGAAATAATGGCAGCGGACTAATTACAATTCAGTTACATGTAATAATCGGGAAAATCTCATAAAGGGGCAAAACGATATTGTCATTTTATTAATTAATTTCAGTTACATTCAAACGGTACCAGAATCGAGAGATTAATTAAGTTTACATTAAATTCTGTGTGCATGCACTATCGCCCATACCGTAGCAATATTAAATGAACTGTTCGTTAATTTTGAAAATTTAATATTGCCATTGAGGAAATAATTATATTGACTATGGATGGATGTATGTATGTATATAATATATATATATATATATATATATATATATATATATATATATAGGTATATATATATATATATATATATATATATATATATATATAAGTAGATAAGTTTTTGTCCGTGTAATTTAAAATAAAATAGAATAAAATATTGACGCAGCGGACGTGAAAATTTGTCAATCTACATGATTCTCGTGTTAAAAAGTGCGGAGCACTCCAAAATATGGAAAAACTCCGGGTCCGACAGATGGCGACAGCGCTGTTTCGTCCTAATGTGGAACTCGTCAGGCAACCGCATTCGGTACAAACCATCATCTCGCCTTTGCATCCTATAAAGCTGAATTTAAAATTAAAAAACAGCAAACAAGACGACAAAGGCGACATCTCGATGGTCCACTCGATAATACAAGAACCACACAGATTAACAAAGTTTGTAAAAGAACCGCCATATGGTGGCGCGACGGTGATTTAAAACAGAAATATGTAAAATCGAGTACACGATACGCGCTGCCCAAAGGATACTGGCAACCAAGCCTACTGCTAATTTTAGCAGCCAAAGCCACGTGTCGCACCAAACGATCCCACCATGAGAGCATCGTTTAGCGTGTTTCAAAGCCAAACAAGTAAATAAATAAGTAGATAAGTTTTTGTCCGTGTAATTTAAAATAAAATAGAATAAAATATTGGCGAGGCGGACGTGAAAATTTGTCAATCTACATGATTCTCGTGTTAAAAAGTGCGGAGCACTCCAAAATATGGAAAAACTCCGTCGGTGGCCTGACGAGTCCCATATTAGGACGAAACAGCGCTGTCGCCATCTGTCGGACCCGGAGTTTTTCCATATTTTGGAGTGCTCCGCACTTTTTAACACGAGAATCATGTAGATTGACAAATTTTCACGTCCGCTTAATATTTTATTCTATTTTATTTTATATATTTATATATATATATATATATATATATATATATATATATATATATATATATATATAAAATAAAATAGAATAAAATATTGGCGAAGCGGACGTGAAAATTTGTCAATCTATATGATTCCCGTATTAAAAAGTGCGGAGCACTCCAAAGTATGGAATAACTCCGGGTCCGACAGATGGCGACAGCGCTGTTTCGTCCTAATATGGGACTAATACTAATATATATATATATATATATATATATACATATATATATATATATATATATATATATATATATATACATATATATATATATATATATATATATATATATATATATATATATAAAAGGGGAAGTAGTCGCGACTGATTAGTCAAGAAACAATATTCCAAACTAGGGTTATTGGGGATGCAGTCTGTTTAAATTTGTAGGTCTTGGTAAGGAGAAAAACCCTTTTTTGATTCTGTTAAGCTTTCGACAATTTATTTATAGTAGGCTCTTTTTAAGGAACCACCCTGACTTATATATACTACGTAGCAGGGGCGGATCCAGCCTTTCTCTTTGGGGGGGGGGGGGGTGATATCACAAAAGTATAGTATGGCAACCGAACGCAAGTAGTCCACGGGGGGGGGGGGGGGGATGCAAGCAACATTCCCATTTCTAGTGTAAAAGGCAGGGTCGGGTCTATTTTTCTGAATTTAAAGCTCTTGGAGAGAGGGGTGGCGATCACAAAAAAAAACAAGTTGTCGACAGGGGGGGAGCAGCATACACATTCCTAGTATAAAAGGTAGGATCGGTTCTATTTTTCTGAACTGACAGCTCTTGGGAAGGGGAGAGACGATCGCAAGCATACACATTTCTATACTCTATTCGAGAACTAGAGAGAGAAATAAAACTGTTACCGAAACCTCCTACGTACCTGCTCCAGTGCCGCAGGTAACTAAGGACTGCCGTAAATCTAATTATATTTAGATATTATAAGCTTTTATAAATTTACTGTAACAATAAAATTTCTGATAGTTCAATTTAATTTCTGTCAGCAAAGTACACCATACAGTGTGTCCTCGGTGATTTATCTTGTTTGTGCTTATTTTCATATATTATTTGAGATTACTAGGATACCCAAAAGATACGGGTTCCACATCTATATTTATTCCAAAATCGTTAAACTAGGGCATTTTTTCCTCAACGAAAAACCTATTACGATGAATGTTTATGATGCCTTAAGATATCAATATCTAGATAATAATGTTAAAAGCTTTGTTGAGATGTGTTCCAAAATGACAGGAGTTGGAAAATCAACTATGTATCGAATACCGAAGGAGAAGAAAACAACTGAAATTGTTAGTACTCCCAAGTCACATTCGATCACAGGAAGACGAAAAACCTCGTTGGAAGAAGAGATGTAAACTGTAAAAAAAGGAGTTGTGCATACATTTTATTTTGAGAAGCAGATCCCGACCGTCGACAAAATTCTAACTAAAACCAATGAATATCGGGATTTACCTCAAATTAAAAGAACTGAGCTCTGAAAATTGTTCAGAGAACCTAATATTTGCTGGGAAAAACCAGAGAGGAAATCTGTTCTTATAGATCGTCCGGAAAATGTCCGTTGGAGAAGGAAATATCTCTCTCAAGTAAAAGGCAGAGTTGCAGAAATAACACAGCTTACAAAATTAGTAATTTAACTGACCTTTTGAAAGATTTTTTTGAATAAGGTTACTGCAGAAAATTGGGAAAATCCATATAATAAAAGAATAAAATAGAATGTAGAAAATTGATCTCATGATCGGTGAGATAAAGGAACCAATTATAATTAATTTAAGTGAAGATAACTTCACTGACTTTGATTACGAATTATATACGTAATGTATACTAGCGTAAACACAATTTATTATTTAACTTTTCTGTTTTGAGAACAGTTCTCAGCGAGTAATGAGATTTTGGCGAAACGTCGTGAAAACGATTTTTTGAACGAACGGATTGAAACCCGGAATAACCAAACTATTCATTCTACCATCCGTGAAAACCTACGATATAACATGTATAACATATTACATTTCATTTTAAGATCAACAGAAACTAAAAATTTTTTAGATAACCTACCTTGGAAATTGTCAGTTCAAGAGTATTATCCTTATTAAATCTATCTTAATTTGATGTGATGGAATTTATTTTTTTTTGACTTATTTCTTTGGATAGTTCTTTCTTTACTCTATACAGTAGCCGGAATGTTTTATAGAATTAGTACAGGGTATAAAACAAGTTCATGATTTTTTCTGTTCATTTATTTATTTATTTTTTAATCCTTAGCTGTGGTTAATTAGATTATGGTAAATACGACTGAGATTACTCATATCTTTTTTATCATTTACTGCGTTATATTCTTTTTTAATTTCTATTATTTCTTTTATAGTAAATTTATGATAATTTGGGTCTTGAGTTAATATTTTAGTGTTGCTAAAATCGTTTGTTTGGATTTCGTGCTTGTGTAATGCAGTTGAAGCGTTCTTTGTGTATTTGTGACCGTTCAATATATTGTCTAAGTACTGTGTTGTCATTCCTATAGGACAGTTTAGACATGGTATTGAATAAATAATGTTAGATTTTTTCTTTTTGGGTACTTTACTTTGTAAAGGGGTAAATAAATTTTTCAGTAAATTTGGACTTTATGACAAACAATAGCAAAAACATGTATATCCTATTAAAAGCAAAAACATTCCTTTCATTATTTTGATTTGTTATTGTTTTATATACGTATTTTAATATTTATAAAATGTATTCAACTTTTAGACAATTATTTTTGAAAATAATGTTTTTAATATGTGCATCATTGTTTCATATTTACAATTACTTTTACAATTTCGTTTTAAATTTTAGGCAATTATTTTTGGAAAATGTTCTGAATAAAGAATGAATTGTCAAATAATGGAAAAAATATTTTAATATAAATCTAATCCCCAGAAAATAAATAAAAAATAAAACTACGAACTTTAAAAAAATATTCACATTTTTAAAAAAGTATTTAATTTTACCAGTACATTCCCTGACATTTTGTTTATTTATTAATAATGAAATAAAACTTTTACATCTTCTATTTGAAGATATATGGAATGCGAGTGTGTTTTATTTTTTACATTTTACAATGCAAAAAAAAAACGAGAGAATGCATACATTTAATTGTATGTTTAAGAGGATATTCAATTTTGATGTTTATTAACAGGATCGAATACTTAATATTTTTGTTTAAATTAGGCTGGTGGAGATGTGGCTCAAATTTACTATATCCGTTCTGTCGTTAACAGTGTTTTTATTTTTTTTAATTTCTATCATTTCCTTTATCTGTAATTTTTTTAATTCATATCTTTGCTTTTAATTAAAGTACTGTTATAATCTAAGGTATGTTTTTCGTCGTGTGTGTGTTTGTTTAACGCTGTTGAGGAGTTTTTCGTATATTTATGGCCATTCAATCTGTTCTTTAGCAATTGGCTTGTCATGCCTATATATTTTTTGGGACAATTTAAGCAAGGGATAGAATATACTATATTTGATTTAATCATGAGAGGAGTTTTACTTTTTAAATTAGTAAATAGGGTATTTAATTTATTATGAGACCTGTGACATACGATAATATCATGCTTTTTTAAAATGTGTTTTATTTTTTCTGACAGTTCACTAGTGTAAGGTAATGCTACATGCTGTTTATGTTCTATGTTTCTAATAAACAAGATATATATATATATATATATATATATATATATATATATATATTTATTTTCTTGATTCTTGAACCATAGATTATATCATTTTTCTTAATTTTGTATTTTCTTGGGTTTAGGTTCTATAATTAATAAAACACAAAACGATTGACGTTTCGCCCTTTATTCAAGGCATTTTCAAAATTTATTCCTTGACATTTTGCTGTTCTGTTTCTAAAAATCATTTTTTAGAAACAGAACAGCAAAATGTCAAGGAAAAAATTTTGAAAATGCCTTGAATAAAGGGCGAAACGTCAATCGTTTTGTGTTTTATTAATTATAGAACCTAAACCCAAGAAAATACAAAATTAAGAAAAATTATATATATATATATATATATATATATATATATATATATATATATATATATATATATATATATATATATATATATATATTGGTTTTCCTGAGAGTAAAATATATTTTATTAGTCAAACTTCCTAACTTTTTTTATTATGTATATTTTAAAACCGTTTCGGTCATCCTTGACTTTAAATATTTTTTATGTTGACTGTAACAAACATTTTTTTTACTAAGATCATCCTCAATTTTGCATGCAAAACGTAAACATACATATAATTAATTTATAATATTTACAAGACATGCAGAATTTAAATTTAAAAGGTTATTTCCCGTGTGGAGGATCTTTTCCAGAAGTCCTTTTATCAAAACCGCCGGAACGAAAAGAAAAAAAGTCGTATAAGTTCACGGCTCGGTATACGACGATAAAACATCGTCACGGGAGCCGAGTAAATGCTCGTAAAACGACATACATAAAATTGTGGTACGAACATTAATATGTCCTTCATTAAAATAACTTGCAATGCCTGTAAACGATGGAAAGTATACATGTACAGAGTGTGTGTAGAATCGTTTTTGAAAATATTTTCCTAATGATGAATTATCTGGGGACTAAACGTCGGAAAATATATTTAGACATAATTAGGAACAAAATAAATTTACTTTCCAATTGTGAAATAAAAAGTACAAATGCGTATTAAAAAAATGAGTTTGTGACCCCAATTTACAGAGAAAAAATTTTCATATATTTTTTTGCGCTTACGTCAATAGTTTGCTGGTTATTAGGAGAGTTAATTTTGATATTTTTTCATATATTTCCCTATTATCTCAGAAACAAACAAAATTGGCAACAGTGTACACCTATTACGAAAGGTAATCGGAATAGGTAACTGGATATATATATATATATATATATATATATATATATATATATATATATATATATATATATATATATATACGGCTTTCACGGATTCTTCCGTGTGAGATGCATTAGCAGTGGTTATATCCACATTATGCTGTTGTGGTGCTGAAATCACATTCAGCAAACGTACAACTATATGCAACTCTGTATGTAAGTGAAGTAAAATGCGAAACAGTGAACGCAAACTTCGCTCCATCACATCCTTTCTGTGTTAGAGGTTGCACAGTTAGAATAAACTGTAATCAAGCACAATTCATCCTATCCACCACCATCGAGATGGTGGCCTACCTGTACCACCATACTGAAAAGAAAGTCAAGGCTTACCCTCCCCGCCACAGTGAGAGAGACGAAACATGTATCTCTGCCGTATCACTGTGGCGGGGAGGGTAAGCTTTGACTTTCTTCTCGGTATGGTGGTACAGGTAGGCCACCATCTCGATGGTGGTGGATAGGATGAATTGTGCTTTATTACAGTTTATTCTATATATATATATATATATATATATATATATATATATATATATATATATATATATATATATATATATATATATATATGTTTATGCGGCTTTCACGGATTCCTCTGTTCGCATTTTACTTCATATATATATATATATATATATATATATATATATATATATATATATATATATATATATATTTATGCGGCTTTCACGGGTTCCTCTGTTCGCATTTTACTTCATATATATATATATATATATATATATATATATATATATATATATATATATATATATATATATATATATACACATATATATATATATATATATATATATACATATATATATATATATATATATATATATATATATATATATATATATATAAATATACATATATATATATATATATATATATATATATATATATATATATATATAGCGTAATGATACAAATCCAATCCAACTATAGTAAAAGTTATTAACAATCCTGAGCCACGGTGACAAACCTAAGCCTGTATATTGGCTTGGAATTGTTTTTCGTGAATTTTTTTGGAAGGTTTCATTATTACTAACTTCTCTTGGTATTAGAAATACGCTATTGGATGGCACTACCAGTGAAACTGCAAATTTTATATAGTAAATCCCCCAGCGATCGCTCATGACTATTTTTAGAGTGGATTAGAGTTGTATTATTCTTGAATAATTTAGTTCCTTAATTTGTCGACTGAGGCGCTTACTTGACCTTGTAAATATACGACTCAAATCTGAAAGTTAACGACAAATATGTCAATTCTGAACCAACAGATTTGGCAACAGTGATTTATGCTATTTTAAACGGTAGTTCGGCAATTATATTATTACGTGTATAAGCTGGTGCTTGTTGTAAATTGTCTTCACGATATAAACGATTGGTAGCTTTATGCCAAGACAACAGTTTAAATTCGACTGATACGTATATTTTAATATATGTACGGCAATTGCTTCGGACGGTGATATCAATTTTAATGAAATTTTTTTGTTTTATGTTCAGGAAGTTGCTGCAGTGGTCCCATATTATTTGGCCAAAATTGTTTCAGCAAAATCCAAGATGGCACTTATAACATAGAAGACAAAAAAAATTAATTTTGTCCGATTTTATCCAAAATTTGCGTGGGGGAGTTTTCGACATCGCACAAAACTAATTTAATATTTTCTTTAAAATTGAATACGGTATGGCGGGCTAAAAATGTCATATTTCTCGATCTTTTTTAAAACTAGTACCGGTAAATTTTCGACGGTGCAAAAACGAATCTGAAATTATTTAAAAAAATCCAGTATGGAAAATATAATATGGCGGTATAAAATGTTATTTTTTCGATTATGTCCGAAACTGGTGCTTTGGGGTTTTCAAAAGTGCAGATTAAGATTAGAAATGAATATGGTAGATCCAATATGGTAGGTTGAAAATTTTATGTTATTCACATTTTTCCAAAATTGAAATTATATGATTCTTGGGGTCATAAGTTTGGAATCTAAGTTTAAGTTTTTCGAACTAAAAATGATAAATACAATATGAAGGACTAAAAATTTTTCATTTTTCCGATTTTATATTTTATACAGGGTGTTAGGTTTTAAAGAAACAAATAAATTTACAATAACTCAATTTCTACCTCTTCAGATTTTATAGAAAACTAGCGACCCGCCCCGGCTTCGCACGGGTGCAATGCTGATACTAAATACACTACAGAAAAACTGTGACTATTTATTTTATTTTTACAACAATTATTACATCGGCCTCCGACGCGCTATTTATAGGTACGCTGCCGCCGCCCCGGTCGGCCAGTACCGCCGCAAGCGCTACTTCCCGCAATTTTAAATCTGTAATATCTTCAAAAATATTCATTTAAATCTTGTGCTGTAAAGGACCATATAGATCTATATTAAATCAACAATGTATTTAAGCTATTTAATTGGATAAGGATTAATGCTGTATTGGTTAAAATCGCTTCAAAATTTGCCATTATTTGTCGTAAAAAGTAAATGACAAAAAAATGTTATTGTGGGATATCCATGAGAGATAGACATATACCATCGCGGAGTTTTACTGTAGACCTTTTCAATGTGTACAAATAATTAGTACATTATTTTGATAAATCTCGTAGGGTTCAGCCTGCGTTTGCAATGTAAGCGGAAAAAAATATGATAATTAACGACATCACATTAGAAACCTCAAAAATAACAGTATTTCTCCACTATTTAATGGATGTTATTATACATATAAACCTTCCTCTTGAATCACTCTATTGAAAAAAACCGCATCAAAATCCGGTGCGTAGTTTTAAAGATTTAAGCATACAAAGGGACATAGGGACAGAGAAAGCGACTTTGTTTTATACTATGTAGTGATTTAACTATAATTTTATATAACATCACCTATATCTAAATTTAGTACTTTTTCTAATAAATACAATTAAAAAATAGCTTAATTTCTAAAGGAGGCTTTGATTTAAGTTGAAACAAATGACAATCTATAAATATCAAATAATTTATAACAAAAATTTACATTTCTTATTCGATTGAGATGAAGCTTAGCACAAAAATCGATTAGATCCAGATCTAGGCTAAGTTCGTAGATGGATTATATTTAAAAAAGAAATGCCAAAAATGTATTTTACAGCAAAAGTGCACAAATGATGCACAATTAAAAAGAACTTTCAAATAACTAAAAATTTTTTTCTAGATTTTCTACGCTAGGCTGACTAAAAAAATTATTTAAAAAGAATCAATTTAAAAACGGCTAATCTTAACATAAATATTTTATTTATCCTTGAAAAGGGGAAGCTAAGAAGATTTTTTAAATCTTGCAAGATACAGGGTGTTTCAAAAAAATAATATGGAATAACCTAATAACTAGTCCCAGCATAGCATATAGTATATAATTTTTTTAGTTTTGAACTCGTGATGATCTCCATAAATTATTTGAATTAAGTACCAACCGATATGTGTAGTGTACTTCGCAATATTTCTAGATTCGCAAAAAGTACCCATTATATCCAAAGTTGTAAATCACACTAAATTGAACAAAAAAAAAATTTCGATTCTTACAATTCCTCAGATACCCGTTTGGAACCAAACTATACCAAACAAATATTTAGTCTGCCATAGTAAATCCGCTATCTTGAAATTAAATAAATTAATTTTATATTCGTAATTTTGACCCCCAAAATTACCCAATATAGATATATAAAAAACTTGAGGCATGTAAAGTTTTCAATCTGATATATTTCATCCAGCATATTGAGTTTGAAGAAATTAATTTTAATATCAATTTTGGACAAAATTGGGAAAATATAAAATTTTAGTCTCCCATGTTCTATCTGCCATATTAAATTGTTATATAACGTGAATAAAGAAAAATTTTCAACCCATTATATTTGATCTTTCATATTCAATTAAAAAAAAATTCAAATTCTTAATGTAATCTTAATCTGCACCCACGAAAACATCTCACCAGAGAGGCTACGACCTTGGGGAAACGGATTTGCCTGAAATTTGACATAATGGTAAAGGGCTCGTAGCTGGGCAAATATGCAAAATCATAGTGCGCACTTCTCAATAATTTTTGCTAAAGTCGCATTGAAAATTTCAATGCCGACTTGGCGAGCCTAGTAAACTTGCCGCTTGCACTTCAAAGTCAGCAATAGTGATAAGGTGCCCGCCACCTACCCCGTGGGTTCCAGGTTCGATTCCTGACAAAGATTTTTTTAAATATTTCCAATTCGCTTTATTTATTTTATGTTATTATTCTAACTTTATTTTCCATTTCGAAATTACTATAGCTGATAAAACAAACATTAGATACATAACGCTTCCCTCGATTCGTCAGGCGAATTAAGGATCGAGTGTCTGATGAAAAGGGCCATTAAGAATCAACCAGACTATGGCGTGATCGCATACCTTCCTGTTCAAGCTGTATTGTTTCAGCAGTTTCAATTCTGTTGCGACTACCGTTTAGAACACCTGTTTTCAAAGGCGGTGAAAGTGAACTGATTATAAAATGTTATACGATAAAATTTCGGAATGTGGCAGTACTACGATTACTAGTGACAAGCATAGATAAAATATTTATTAGATCCGCAAAGTTTAATCCCAAAAACGGCAAATTTACGACAATAAAATGTAAACATCGTAGAGCAGATGTCGGCATGCGCACTACAAAATGATCAAGTGACCGTCGACAGGACCGAACTTCGAAAATCTATTTGTTAGTTCAATTAGTCATAAACGGTGTCTTAATCAAGCAAGTTATCAAAGTTGCAACCATGGTTGCAATCTTTAGTAAAGAAGTCGGTGTAATGTAATTTTCTTGTTCTGGGAGTCACATTATATGGGCACAAATAATATCTGAAGCAGAAGGGAATAATCCGGTCAGTGTCTACCGATGGGAGTTAGTTTAGTCATTTCTTATACTGTGAAAATAAAATTGTGAAAAAATAATATAATTCTCTTGATTTTTTTGACAAAAAACAGTGCACACTAATAGAAGCATCTGTATTATATAAGATTTCATAAATTCTTATCGGAAAATTTAAAAAATTATCAAAAAATTAATTAAAACAAACAAACCGAAATGGCATCCACCTCTAAATTTACTTTAATCCGAATTATTTCCAGGGATAACCATACACGTTGTGGAGTCTATTATATTAAATAAAAACACAAAAACAAATAAAATAAATCACTTAAAACGCTATAAATCCGTTTAAATCGCACGCAACTCATAAAGCAGAAATAAACACAAAATTGGCGTTGAGCCGATACTGTGCTCTTTACGGATGGCGCTACGAAACAACCGATCGATAATAGGAAGTCGCTTATGCGCATGCCCTTATCTGATCAACGTCCAAAAATATAACTGGCATCCGATGTTCAGAAACGCATTTTTTCGCTCATGGTTTGCCATTTTTTGGCTTTAACAGCCGTCAAGAGTAGGGGTCCATAGTAGAGGTCAGTAGTGACAAGTCGAAACTTCTCTTGAAGAATGCAATGGTGAATTGCAAATTATTCCATTATTGGAAAAAGGCCTTGTTGCTCCCGAAGTCTAAGACACGATTCCAATTGAAGTTATTGTTGTGGGACATCGAATCTATGGTGCTGGATATGATCAATGACATGGAACTGATAGACGATGAAGAATTAATTCACACCAGAAAGAGTGTCTAAATCCTACTTAGCACGAGTTTCAGTAGGAACAATCATCGCGAAATTATGAGCCGGAGGGAAAGAAAGCCACAACAGAGTAACACAGCCCGCTTCTCAATAAAATTAGAGTTATCAATCTTGTAAAATTCATCCAAAATGGTCGCTGGCAACAATACACAAAAAAGAAGGTAAAGGCTTAAAAAGAATGGACCGCTTACTCTCATGGTGGAAAGATGTCAAAAACGGAAGCACGGTTTTAGACAAATAAAACATCATCGATGCATGGATGTACGACCGCTTTGTCGAGTCTCGGGAGCAATATTACCAAGTGACTATCAGGAATCTGCAATAATGGGCTTTACCTGCTGCACACAATTCCCTACTTTCGACTTTAAAGTTTCGGATTCGTGGGTCAAAAAATGCAAGTGTAGACATGGAATTCGTCAAAGAAAAGTGATCAAGTACGTATCGAGCAGGGAAGTTGTGACGATTAAGGATATTCTTGCAGCAGCAGAAACATTTAATAGGGACGTTCTAGAGCTTCTTCCGCAGTCCGCTGCCGATTTTATTATTAGCACAGATCAAACAAGTGATTACATGTCCTTAGAAAGCTATGAGCCCTCTACCACTATGCCAAGTTTCAGGCGAATCCATCTCCCCAAGGTCGTAGCCTCTCCTTGTCAGTACCCAATTTAGACATTATCCAGAAACATAAAATTTTCAAATTATCGTAGTGCTTTTGCCATATTGATTTTTTTTTAATAAATTCAAATTCTTAATTTACACTCACAAAAACCTCCTTCATATTGAATTTTTCAAGAAAAATAATTTTGAAATTGTAATTTACCCTCCCCCAATGCTAATTTCGGACAATCGAAGGACGTAGAATTTATAGTATTCGCTTTATTGAATTTTTTAAAAATAATTTTAGATTCGTTACATCTACCACGAAAACTTTCCATACCAGTTTAAGAGAAAATTGGACAAAATAAAATTCATTTTCTGCCATATTATAAGAGCCATCTTGGATTTGGCGCAATTTCTTAGTCATAAGTAAACATTTCATTAAAATCGGTGCCGCCGTGGCTGAGTAATCGATGTACATGCAAAAAAAATACTAAACTGTTAAATATTGAACCCTCTTTTTTTAAACATCGGTTAAAAATTAAAAATTTGAACTCATCCCCTTACAAAAATAATTTTGTTGCTACGGCAGCGAGAACTATAATACAAATTTTAAAAAGATAATTATTTTACTATATTTATTCAAAGTAATATAATGTGGGGGTCGATTGAAAGTTAATTTAATTGGATTTTATAGGACTAAAGGCAGACGTTGGCAGTCATTTAAATCTAATTATCATATACAAACAATTCACTAATACACGTCACAGATAAAGCATATAAAATATCAAAGATGCCGCCTTTATTCTGACCTTCATAATAATAAAAACTTTGGCAACGTTGCACTGGCTTAGTTTCGCTAACAAGTTTTAATAAACATGTATATTTTGGCCTAAAAACGGATGAAACGTATTAGGGTTGAGAATTGTATTAATCCATTACAAAATTTTAGGATATACAATTTTAAGTTATTGAGATTTTCTGTGTATATATCTAAGCTAAAGGCTTAAAATATATTAGGTATTATATAAAACTAATAGTCAAACTAATATATGCAATATTTCTGCAAGGTTCAGAATTGTAATGTTTTTCGAAAGGCTCGGAAATGATATAAAGATGTATATATATATATATATATATATATATATATATATATATATTCCTGATTCTTGAACCATATATAATATCCTTTTTTTTTTGTCTTTAATTGGGTTTAGGTTTTTTATCTAATAAAAAATACAAATAATTGATATTTCGCCCTTTATTTAAGGCATATTCAAAATTTTTGGTTTATTTTCCTTCCTAAACATATTTTTATATAATTAAAACATTCACACAAGAAACATACCTACAATTTTAAAAAACCAACAAAACACATATCTGTTCTGTCGTTAACAGTGTTTTTATCTTTTTAATTTCAATCACTTCCTTTATCTGCAATTTTTGGTAATTCATATCTTTGTCTTTTATTATGGTACTTTTATAACCAAAATTATGTTCTTCGTCCTGTGTGTGTTTGCTTAAAGCTGTTGAGGCGTTTTTCGTATATTTATGGCCATTCAATCTGTTCTTTAGCAATTGGCTCGTCATGCCTATATATTTTTTGGAATAATTTGTGCAAGGGATCGAATATACTATATTTGATCTATACATGAGAGGAGTTTTACTTTTTAAATTTGTGAACAGTGTATTTAATTTATTATGTGACATGTGGCATACGATAATATCATGCTTTTTTAAAATATATTTTATTTTTTCTGACAGTTCACTAGTGTAAGGTAATGCTACATATTTTTGCTGTTTATGTTCTATGTTTCTTGTTATTAGGTTATTATAAAATTGATATTTTCGTTTATTAATTATTTTGGTGGAACTCTTTTCCTTGAAATTATTATTTATTAGTGTCTTTTTTACTTTTTGCAGTATTCTTGGTCGGAATTCTGGAGACGTTAGAAAGATTGCACGATCAGACAGACCGATTTTAACACTATTTTTTGAGTTTTTGAATGATTCAGTTAAAATTTTGTTTTTCCTGCGTATAAGTGTCATATCTAGAAAATTTATTTTATTATTTTTTTCTGTTTCGGACGTGAATTATAATTTTTCGTTAAAACTGTTAAACTCTTGGAGAATTTCAATTATTTTATTTTGTAGCACGACTGCTATGCAATCATCGACAAAACGTTTGAAAAATATTATATTAAAATTTAATTTTTCTAAAACTTTTCCTCTAAATATTCCATTACTAACTGAGCAATGGTAGATGAAATTGGTGATCCCATAGCATATCCATCGAATTATTTGAAAAAGGTGTTTTCGTACTGAAAGTAATTTGTATTTAGAACGAGGTCAACAGCATCCATAAAATTATTTTTTCATAGAGATGTATGTTTCTTTAAAATTTGCCATTTTTCTGCTAAAATAGTGTGGAGAAGTTGATTTGGTATGTTTGTATACAAAGATATAACATCTAACAAATGATTCTGCAATTTTCGGGTAAGTTTACGTTACAAAAGAAAAAGATATCCCAATAACCGAATATATAGCCTCAATTGAATCTGCTATTAGCAATGAACCAGGTAACAAAAAGAACACAATTAGAGCTGAAGTAACTAATGTTATAACTAATCATAAAATCAAAATAAGACACCAAACAATAAAAAGTTACAGCCTCCAAAAAAATTTAAAAAAGAAATTGAATTGAACAAAAAAATTTACAAGACAAGCAAAACGGTAGTTATGAACACGGCAAATTACGAGACAAAAATGAACAACTTACTAAAGGACGAAAATATATAGAAAAATATTAAGAGTGATCCAACGAACTTATATCAAAAGAAAAATAATATCTTCATAAAAAAAAAATTGCTCAATGTAAAAGAACTAACTGAAAAAGATGCAAAAAGGCTAACCATTCACAATGCTATTCCACCAAAAATATACGGCCTACCAAAATTACATAAACAAAATATACCACTAAGACCTATTGTTTCTTGTATACAATCGCCATTCTATAGTTTATCAAAATTCTTATCGGATTGCATTTCAAATATTACAGGCAAAAACGATTTTTGTATTAAAGATTCATTCGCTTTTAAGAGATTTATTGATACAATAAACTTACCCGAAAATTACTCATTTCGTTAGATGTTATATCTTTGTACACAAACATACCAAATCAACTTGTCCACACTATTTTAGCAGAAAAATGGGAAATTTTAAAGAAACATACATCTCTATCAAAAAATAATTTTATGGATGTTGTTGACCTCGTTCTAAATACAAATTACTTTCAGTACGTAAACACCTTTTACAAATAACTCGATGGATGTGCTATGGGATCACCAATTTCATCTACCATTGCTCAGTTAGTAATGGAATATTTAGAGGAAAAAGTTATATAAAAATTAAATTTTAATATAATATTTTTCAAACGTTTTGTCGATGATTGCATAGCAGCTGTACCACAAAATAAAATAAATGAAATTCTCCAAGAGTTTAACAGTTTCAACGAAAAATTACAGTTCACGTTCAAAACAGAAAATAATAATAAAATAAATTTTCTAGATATGATACTTATACGCAGAAAAAACAAAATTTTAACTGAATGGTACACCAAACCAACTTGGTAGTCAGGTAAATATCTAAACTGTTTCTGTAATCATTCAAAAAGTCAAAAAAAAATAGTGTCTGATCGTGGTATCTCTAACGTCTCCAGAATTCCGACCAAGAAGTAAAAAAGACACTATAAATAATAATTTCAATGAAAAGACAATCACCAAAATAATTAATAAACGAACATATAAATTTTATAATAACGTAATAACAAGAACATAAACAGCAAAAATATGTAGCATTACCTTACACCATTGAACCGTCAGAAAAAATAAAATATATTTTAAAAAAGCATGATATTATCGTATGTCACAGGTCACATAATAAATTAAATACACTGTTCACAAATTTAAAAAGTTAAACTCCTCTCATGAATAAATCAAATGTAATATATTCGATCCCTTGCACAAATTGTCCCAAAAAATATATAGGCATGACGAGCCAATTGCTGAAGAACAGATTGAATGACTATAAATATACGAAAAACGCCTCAACAGCGTTAAACAAACACACACAGGACGGAAAATATACTTTTGATTATAACAGTACCATAATAAAAACAAAGATATCAATTACCAAAAATTACAGATAAAGGAAATGATTGAAATTACAAAAGATAAAAACACTGTTAACGACAGAACAGATATGGGAAATTTGAGCCACATTTACATAAGCCTAATTTATACAAAAATATTAAGTATTCGATCCTGTCAAATAAGAATCAAAAATTGAATATCCTCTTAAACATAAAAGTAAACGTATACCTTATTTTGTTTTTTTTGTGCATTGTAAAATATAAAAAATATATAAAAAATAAAACACACTCGCATTCCATGTATCCTCAATAGACGTTGTAAAGATTGAATTTCATCATTAATAGAGTAACAAAATGTCAAGGTGTGTACCGGTAAAATTAAATATTTTTTAAAGATTTAAATACTGTTTTAAAGTCTTTTGTTTGTTTTTTAAAATTGTAGGTATGTTTCTTGTGTAAATGTTTTAATTATATAAAAATATTTTTAGGAAGGAAAATAAACCAAAAATTTTGAAAATGCCTTAAATAAATGGCGAAATGTCAATTATTTGCTTTGTTTGTTAAATAAAGACCCTAAACCCAAGAAAAGACAAAATAAAGAAAAAGGGATATAATCTATGGTTTACGAATCAGGAAAAAATAATATATATATATATATATATATATATATATATATATATATATATATATATATATATATATATATTATTAATTTATTTGTCACCCCATGTGATATTCTTTAGTATAACAGGAGTCGAACCTGATGACCAAAGGAAGAAGTTACATAAATCCACTGCTGCAAAGAAAATAAAGATCGAAGCACAAAAAGAAAGATACGGAAATAAGAAGAAATGTCTTCGACTTATAGTATGAAGTTCATGGCCGAAGATAGCAAAAATGAAGAAAAAAAGTGCATCACGATGCAGCAGGCGAAGCGGTCGCCGAAGCCGCATGGAAACAGCGGTATCTCGCGCTCGTCGTCTTCGTAGTGGTCCAAGATTTGTGATGCTGCAGATCCGCTGCTGGTGCAACATGTCAGAGAATTATATTGGTAACCAGTGGCGTAACTCAAGTAAAAATAGCGAAAGAATATTCCAAGAGAGAGACGAACATATCTGTAGATATAGAGATGTGTAATATGGTGTCTGTTTTTAAGCCTGAATGCGAAATTTACCTAGTTAAAACAGTTAAGGACAGTCTTAAATATCAAAGATTTCAGGGAAAATGTTATTTTTAAAAATTGATTTAAAAAAAAAGGTGAATGGCTACATTTTTCTAAAATATACGTAGCAATGTAAATGAAATTTCCCGTAATCGACGCTACTGTACATTACCGGAGATTGAAGAGTACGACCGGTTTGTTTTACAGCGACATCGTTACATTCGTTACGTTACTTCATCACTACTTAACGTAATGAGGGAAACAAGCGAAATAATTAAGCAATTATGAAAGGAGTTAATGAAAGAAACCATTTAAAGTACCTATTGTGCGTTGCTAAATTATTTAAATGTTTTTTTTTGTGAAAGCCGAAAAAGATACATATAAATTGTGTGTTGCACGCGAAAAAGTCGAACGGTGTCAAATTCGCGCTGCGGGCCGGACAAACATTTCGTAAGAACGTTTTATATACCTCCTTAAAGGTTCATTTAAAATCTTGATAAATTTTTGATTAATTTCAAATCTGTTGATTGAATCAGGTTAATCTGGTCATTGAAAAAATGTTTCTATTTCTTGAAATATAAAAAATATGAGTTGCTGATAAATAAATTAGTTTTCGAATTAGGTTTTTACTTGTCGCAATTTGAATTCCGCTAGCTTTGTTTATCAAAGGCGTTTTAAGCATTCTTTTGACCGGGAAGAATAAAATATTGAAATTCCTCTTGTGGTCCAGTCATTTGGTAGTTTTACCTGGAAAGTTTTCCGGGAGTTTTGAAAATTGATAAAGTTATAGATTTTGATGTGCTCTTTTCGAATTTCGACTTTGCCACCTCGTATCTCCGCTGCTCGCGCCGCCATATTGGAAAAATGGCGCCTAATAACAGTTTTTTTACAATATCTCCTTTCCGACGCATTTTACGACAAAAACATTTATATACAAAATTAAACTAGAGAAAATTTCCTACAATTTATGTATTAACAATTTTTTTTGTAAAATCAATAGTTTTTGGCTTACGAGCGCCGCAAAGTACATTTCAATATGCGTTTTGGAAAAAAACTCATTTCCACACCACCTTGAGGTAGAGTAAGCGGCGCTTTTTTTTTTTATCGTGGTGTCCCCTGCCTAATCCACATGTGATGCACACTTTCGAAATTTAGCGCAATCTCTTTCGCTTTGCTGTTCCTGATGGACCAGGCGTTGCGAGTTCGTCTTGGGCACCGATCGAGACGTCGCAGACCGAAATTTCATCCGCATCATCTGCGATGGATATAGCCACAATAAATCTGAAACGGATGGCATAACTACTTCCGAAGCCGCACGAATGCTACAGAGGTTTTGAATCTTTATTGTTTTTAAGCCCGTATCGTTTTTTTTTTCACAAATGTTTTTAATGCAATGGTACCTAAACTACCAACGACTGTTACAGACGGCATTTGCTTTAATCGTGGAATCATTTTATCAGGAGCTATATCAGTTGTAGGTGTTACACAATGGATACCGCCCATGGCATGGAAAGTGTTATTACCATCTAACATCTGCGTACTGAAATCAGCGTTGTCAAAAACAAATTGAGAAAATGCGTTATCATCGATATTCAACGGTGCGCGCATAATAGATGAAACTTCGAACAACATTGCTTCGGTGTATGAAGGGCAAAATCCAAGAGATGATAATACATCTATTAATCACCGAGATTCATACTTATGAAATAAAAATGCAGCTAGTTCGATCTGTAAGATGATATGAAAGATTTCAGCCTTGCTGCTGCAATTATAGAATGGGCGGGAGCAATGCTTCTTTTCTTCCATTTTTCAAAAGACGCTCGTTTGTTTCTTAAAATCACTCCATCTAGGAAAACGCGTAAAGTTTCAGGTATATCTGACTCAGAGTCTTGAAAAAAATTATCTGATGGAGGATACTGTTTTGTCTCATAGACCGTAGAGCGAATATCCTCTATAACAATTTCTGCTGCTGTTTTTACAATACGCCGACGTTCTTCTGCATTGTCATCACTTTTTTGATTGTACCACAATTTTTTCATGCAGGAATTGTGGTACTGTGCATTGGCTGCGACCAAATCATTCATATGTTCAAGACGCTCAACAATTGCTCGACCCCAGTCATCATTACGAGCTCTAGCAAGTTCTGAAATACTATTTTTCATTGATAATTTCCGCACACTATACACAACATTACGCTTGCACAACCGCGTCTATTTTTGTTTTGCTATAAACTCAGCACTTATCTCATCAGCGCATAAAAAACAATGGTCTTTGAATGAGAATGTTGGGGGCGAGGATTGCAGTAGTGGTTGAGGTGTCGTGACATCGCTTCCTCTACGCAATGATGCAGGGATTAACTTTTCATTATTATATCGTTTTCGACATACATCATGAACCACTATCGATTTTAGTCCCGCCAAAAGTTCAACTTTATTGTATTTTCTTTTAACACTTGACTTACGAAAAATCTCCAATCCTTTTTCCTTCAATTCAATTGTTTCACTTTCTAATAATGGATTATTACAAATAAAACAATTCACTTTATCAGAAGCCATGGCTCTATAAACATAAACAACACTGTAAGACGATAGACGTATACTGATGACTCAGACAAAACTAAATACTCATCGAGAGAGGAGCTCAACACAAAGGCGACGCATTACCCTTATACCTGTTTTTTTAATACCTGCGACAATAGTAAAATACTTTGGTGAAATATACGTACGCCAAAACTATTGATTTTACAAAAAAAATTGTTAATACATAGATTGTAGGAAATTTTCTCCAGTTTAATTTTGTATATAAATGTTTTTGTCGTAAAATGCGTCGGAAAGGAGATATTGTAAAAAAACTGTTATTAGGCGCCATTTTTCCAATATGGCGGCGCGAGCGGCGGAGACACGAGGTGGCAAAGTCGAAATTGGAAAAGAGCACATCGAAATCTATAAAACTACCATCTTCCAAAACTCCCGGAAAACTTTCCAGGTAACCCCTTTTTTTTGACCAAATGACTGGCCTATTAGCCCTACGTTGTAACCTGGGAGAAAATGGTGTAGTTGTTACCGATCTGTTTATATTTCCCAAAATATAAAGGTTAAACTCCATACGAACTGGTAAATAATTTGTTGTTATTTAAAATGCGGTAGTTGCTGAAATACTAGTTTCATTTCATTAATATAGGTCAGTCGAGATAATATGTGAAAATAAAAATGATTCACTAAAGCATTCTGATACCGGAGAAATTTAAGAAATGTCAGGATGAAATGGGGTGGAAATTTAGAGGTGAAAAATGTTTTTTACAGTTTCTGACAAAACAATGCTACCCATCGAAAAAAGTTAAATTTAAAAGTTTTGTATTAACCATATTTAACAACCTAAACCTCATAAATTTTAGAGAAAACTGCGAAAAACCATAATTTGGGTTTTTAACGGAGGTTCTCAATTCAGAAGACACCGAGCAGCCGTAGCGCTAACACCGCTACGAACTCGAGTAAACTCAAGATGAATTTAGAACAGATGAGTGATCAAGAATTCCTGGCCGTAATAGAAGACAAAAGAAAGAACTTCGATGCTAAGCCGTTCGGACAACAACTGAACACCCATTCTCTTCAAGAAATCAAAGAACTAGAAAATCAACTGAGGATCACAGCACAACAAAAAGATGAAAAGATACATCACATGACAAAACAACTAGAAGAGAGCACTAGAATTATAAAGAAGATTCAAGAAGAGAATGCACAACCACAGGCCACATCCAAGGACTTACTAGCCAGGATTAAAACAATGGAACGAATACACTACAATGACAACGAGGATTCCGACGCCATAAAGAGCGACGATGAATCCCAAAACCACAAAAACAAGAGGAAAAGAAAAAGACGGAGACGCAAAAAGAAAATCAACACGAATGAAACCCAAAACACACAAGATACCGAGCAGGCCATGGAAATACCGCCCAAGCCTTCAAAAATATCACCAATCGTCCTCAGGGAAAAAGCAACCTACAGGGAAATACTCCAGAACTGTAGAAACAACCACATTGAACTGGATTATGCCAAGAGCATACCAGAAGGAGTAAAAATATACACAAAAGATGCCGAAGCACACAAACAGCTGCGAAAACTCCTGGAAGATTCCAGAAAACCCTTCCATACTTACAATCCCGAGGACGAGAAACCACTGCACCGAGAGACCGAGATCATCAGCGACCTGCACACAAAAGGCTTTCATCCCCTAAAAATCATCCGATGGCATTACAAAGACAAGAAACCCATGCCCATGGTGCTTGCCGTCATGCCGAGGAATGAAAGGCACATCCTTCACATCGGGAAAATAATGGGAAACCGAATCAGACCAGAAATACAACGAAAGAGGTCCAAGATGTTCCAGTGCTACAACTGCCAGCAGTTCGGGCATGCAGCGCAAAACTGCAGAGCCAGTCCACGCTGTGTAAGTTGTGGCAGTGACCATCACTGGTCAGAATGCCAAAAATCAAAGGAGGAACCACCCAAATGCGCCAACTGTGGAGGGGCACATCCTGCATCCTACAGGAAATGCCCCAACAGACCACAACAACAAATCAGGAACGCAACCCCTCAAAGCCAGGACACGGGGTGCACCACCTCGGGACACCTTCCACAAACACAAAGTTCGACGACAAAGTACACAGGATCATGCAACACATGATGACCCAGTTCCAAATAGCCTTAAAAGACATGCGGAGAGAGACCCAGGCTTAAGGAGGTCACAGGAACTAAACAGAATCAGGACCCACGCAACAACTCACAGACGAATAGGAACAAACGTCAACCAGAAGAAGGACACTCGCCAGAGGGAACTCCATTATATTATATTTAGATTAAGTTCATAATTACTTAAGCCTCATATATGATCTGTACATTAAATAGAAGTTTATAGTCTTTTGTACAGACTTAGAAGCTAATAAAGAAATTGGAAATTGGTGGAGGTTCTCAATTCCTCGACTACGTATGTTTTTTTTTTCAATGTATGTACACCGATTACTCCGGAACGGCGGCACCGATTTGAATGAAATTTTTTACGTTATATTCAGAAAGTTGCTGCGGTGGTCCCATATTTTTTTGGACGAAATTGGTGCAGTAGTATCTAATATAGCGCTGACAATATGGCGGCTAAAAAATTAATTTTGTCTAATTTTATCCAAAATCGGTGTGAGGGAGTTTTCGGGGTCACACATAATGAATTAAAAATATTTAAAAAAAATTCAATATGGCGGACAAAAAAATCAATTATGTCCGATTTTCTCCAAAATTCGTACGAGAGAGTTTTAGGGTCGCACATAACATCTAAAATTATTTTTATAAAATTTAATAGGAGGATCCAATATGACAGATAAAAAATTAATTTTGTTCGATTTTTTCAAAATTGATATGGGGGAGTTTTTGGGATCGCACATTACGAATCTGAAACTATTTAAAAAAAAAACTAAATATGGCGGATCCACGAAGGCGGACTAAAGATTCTACATCTCCCGAATTTGTCTAAAAACCGTATTGGGGTAATTTTGTTAGTGTTAATTATGAATTTAAAATATTTTTTGAAAAACTCAATCTGGCAAATTCAATATGGTGTCCTAAAATTTTTACATTTTTCGACTTTTTTCTAAACTGATATAGGGGGTTTTTGAGGGTGTAAATTGTGAATTTAAAAGTATTTTTTCAGGATTCAACATGGTGAATCCAATGTAGGGGACTAACAATTTTACATTTTTTGATTTTGTTCAAAGGTGGGACTGAATCGTTTTCGAGGATGTAAATAGCAAATATAAGTCTCGAAATTTTAAATTTCCGGATTTCATCTAAAATTGGTACTAGGTTTTAGATTTACATTAGATTAAGACTTAAAATAATTTTTTTGAAATTCAATATAGCGGATGCAATATGGTGGGTTAAAAATGTTATCTTATTCGCATTTTTTCAGATTTGGTATTAGGGGGCTTTCGGGGTCGTTTCTTACGAATATAAAGTTAATTTTTCACAACTATTAGGTTGATAAGATGCAATATGAGGGACAGACAATTTTACATATTCCGATTTTGTCTAAAATTGATATTGTGGGGTTCTTAAGGCGTATACAAATTTAATATACAGTATAAAATATATTGAGCTAATTAAATATCGATATTGGAAGGTTTTGGGGCCCATATTACCAATCTAAAATTAATCTGAAATTTAAGATAGTGGATTTACTATGACAGACTAAATATTTGTTTGACACAATTTCGCTGGTATTTGGAGAATTCTAAGAATCAAAGAATTTTTAGTGGTTCATTTTAGGGTGATTTACAACTTTGGATAAAATGGTACATTGGACTCATTGCGAGGTACACTAATCTCGATTAGTACTTAGTTTAAATAATTTATGAATATCATAATGAATTCTAAAACTAAAAATAGAAAAATAAAATTTTTATAAAAAAATTGAACCGACTTCTAAAAGTGAAAAATAATTATAAATTTTTATATGAAATTGAAGTTTTTGAAGTCGGCGCCAAATTATTTGTAAATGAAATAAATAACTACTAATATATACAAATTATGGTAAGAAAGCAATTACAAATAAAGTATTTTTAATATGTTTATGCCAATACATTTTGTCAGGTTTTAGTTTGGCGCCGATTTCAAAAATTTCAATTTCATATAAAAATTTATAGTTATTTTTCACTTTTTAGCGCACTTTTAGAAGTCGGTTCAATTTTTTTTTTAATCTTATTAGTCTTTTAACTATTGAATCTTATGTGTGTCGTTACATCTGTTATATCTATAAAGATATGTTGTTCATGTATATTTTATAAATAATTATAGATTAATGTGAGATAATATAAAAATTTGTATGTACATCCTTCTGAGGAAGTTCAGTATAATGGGCGAAATGTTAAGAAAAAAAAGTACTACCAAAATCTATATCCAAGAATTTTTAAGATAAATTACAGTTGAAAATCGTTGAATATTTCAGTACGAAAAAATACAGCTTATTTGGGATATCAAAAAGTATACTCTTGTCGAATTTCAGCCAAATCGAATCATTTTTGTGGAAGAGAAAAATAAAAAACTAAAATCAGGGTTTCTGGCGTTTTTTTTCTGAAAATTTTAAAAATTGTAAATATAAAAGTTGTAGATTTTTTTTTATTACATACAACCACGAACTTGAGATATAAAACTGGACTGCTCGTGTTCCATATCTCCCTTATAAAAAAAAATGACCGCACCGTGCTCCGTGCCATTTGGTGCAAATAATTGCTTTGGCAACAATGAATTTCCTAAGTTTTTATGATATTGGTGAAAGTGTATTTTTGACATTGACTGAATACTTTTCATTCTGACAAAAATTTATTTTTGATTTTGCTGTTTTATGGGTTTTATCACATTTTATGTAACGTTTTACTGAAAATTTCAAACAGGAATGTGAACTTTAAGGTTTTTTTTTGTATTTTAAATAATGTGATTCTTCATCGTAAGACGTGCAAATACCTCATCTGGTAAATTGGAATTTATTTAATTGGTAAGTTGAATGCTTTATATTCAATAATAATTATATAAAATTTTACCTTAGAATCAAATTGTAAATCTAACACGTTTAATCTTATGGATATGATATATGATAATTATTAAATGTTATCAATATTTTAGTTTTCTAAGAGAAAAGAATCTTCAAATTCAAGAGCTGAAGTAAATTGGTCATGATCATAATTCTTTTATACATCAGATAAGTAACTCTGTTTAGAGCATTTTTCTGGAAATAGTTTTATACAAGAAGATGAGCAAAAAGTTTGTGTTGTGCTTCTTACAAATAAACTGCCTGAAAAAAACTACGAAGCACTGTTTGATATAAACATCTTGAAGCAACTAAACTTGGACTTAATAACATACACTGGCTCTACAAAAAAAAGTCCTGAATTCGGTGTGCATTAACCAACAACAATATCGTTTTATCATAAAGTTAATGTTCCACTGACATATAAAACTGAATATCGAAACTGGTATGGTGTTAAAATTTAAAATTATTATACGTTTAAAAACCAATATGACATGTTAAAATAGAAATAAATGATTGCATATAATATGAAATTTTTCAATATTATTAAGGATGTTTGGAAATTACATAAATTTTACTTTTATGTATTTGTTTTGTCTAAAAATAAAATAATAACCTTTTGTTTGAATATGTTATTAATTAATAAAACAAAAATTCTTGGTTTTAGCTCAGATAGGAAATTTGTGTCATGAAAATCCTTTGTCAAAGTAGTGAGAAGCTGCGATTGATTACCATTTCAAAAATTCAAGTCTAGGAAAGGTCAATTCCAGATCCTTAATCAGTTAAGTAAATTGAAAGTTTGACTTAGTGTAAAAATTAAAAGCTGCTACTAAATCTTTATGTATATATTTAGATTAAAAATGATTGTATTAATGTAAGAATTCTCTTTTATTTACAAGCTACTTTATATTTAAAGAGTCTTAATAAATATTGTTTTGTTTACAATTAAATATAAACTGCTTTAACACTCTCCCCTTTAGAGTTTAATTTTTTTTTATAAAAATGGTTTAGTACATAATGTTACTTTACTTCATTTAAATTAAAGCTTCGTTTTTATGAAGGAAATGTCAACATTATTATGAATGTTGTTAAGCCTATATAAATACCTAACATATCAGTTCCCTAAAAGCATCGAGGAGAAAATAATTTTAACAAAGACCTATTCGAAGCTATTTTTAAATGATGAAACTATCTTACTTTGAAATAGATTATGTGGACATTTCGATACCTTATATTAAACAATATACTATATTAATTCATGATATAAAATTTTTAAAAATAAATGCCTTAATACTTTTTTTCGTTAACTTCTTATACTCTACGTCCGAATAAGGATGTTTCTAAAACAGATATTTCAAAAAAAAATAGTCTCGATTTGTTTTTGGCGCATATTTTACATTTTAGCTATTTTGCTAAATAACAGTTTTATTATAAAAAATAAAATATGTAAACAGTCAGAAAAAGCATTTTCATTTATTTATAAGAACTGACATTTCATGCTTGTTATTTAAAAATAATAAAATTGTTACATATTTACGCTGTTCCAAAGAAATTTAAAAAATGTGCTTTATTGGAGTTGCTTTAAACAGAAAAATTATAATTTTGAGGAAACTAAAAGTAGAAATTCAAGTTAAATATTGTTTTACATCCTGGGCTGCGATTCTATAAGAGTAAAGGGAAAGATAATGCCATAATAAGGATCTTCTATCTTTGTTCAGTCTGTATTAACACATAAGTATATTACTGTCTTAAAAGAGGTAAGGAAAAAAATATGCTTACAGAATCGGAGCTCTGGTCTTTTTTATTGAATATACTCGATTAACCTGTCAAGTAAAACAAGGAAGAGCGATTTATTGTTTTAGATATAGTATAGAAAGGGGATAGTTATTGTCTAAACCAGTTAGAATAATAGAATTGACATTCATACACGACACATTCACGCCAATGTAAGAAACTAGCAGGGAATTCAATGTTGCTATACAAATCATTGCACCGAATGGCGACCAATAAGGGGGGGGGTCAAAAATTATTTTCATGAGCAGTCCAGTTTTATATCTCAAGTTCGTGCATACAACTTTTATATATTTAACTTTTTTCGATAGATAGCATAGTTTTTACCAGAACCGCAAAAAACATTTTTCACCCCTAAATTTCCACCAAATTTCACCCCGATAACTCAGTAGTTCGGATTATTTTCTCTTCATTTTTCGTAATATTTTTTAAATTTTCCGGTTAGCAGAAGGCTGTAACAATTTTTTTTTTGGGTTACTTCAGAGTGAGAATATTCTCGTGAAGGAATATATTATTTAGTACGCTTTCCACAAATAAAACAACATTCACATCCAAGGATATTATAAATTTCCATAACTTACATACTTGGACTAAAAGGAAATCCAAAAGAATAACGTCATAAAAAGTACTTTCCATAAACGTGTAGAAAAATATGAACAATATTTAATTGGCAACTATTAAAGGACTTCCTTTTTTTAATATAACTACCACCTCCACCACATATTAAAAAATATATATTTAACTTTTCTCAACAATTGGTATTATATTTTCACCACCAAAATTATTTCATATTCGGTTAAGTTTCTCGTGGGTAGGTTGCTCCCCACCGGAAAATTCAAGATTTTCTCACGCGGCTGTAGCCGACTAACTGACAGTGACTTTGTTTTCAGGGTTCGAAAACCCTGGGAATGCGTTTTCCTCGCGCTGTTGCCAAATTAAACCTGTTTTGATTCAAATTTACCAGTTCCTTTCCCAAATAATTGACAATCGGAAAAATATAATTCTGGTATGAATGGAAGCATTTTTGTGAATTGCATACTTTTATTACATAAATGTTTCTTCTTGAATTTTCTCGAAAAATGAACCGTTTTTATTCAGAGAACGGTAAAAATATATTTTTAAAATTAATAACACAAGCCTAAAGTTTTGGCAGAATAAGGAAACACAGTGGGGTAACATTTCTGATTTTCTAAATTCTCTCAGGTAAATTCATTTCCAAGTGTAATAACACAAAAATGAATTACTTTAGAATGGAAAGGGTGTTTTTTATAGAGGTATAGAACTTATAAATGGAATAAAACAAAGATGAATTTTTTAAATTGACATGAAATTTACTTTACTCGAAAGATAACCTTCTGGCATTATAATTTAAATATGACTTCTGGCATATGACCGCCACGGCTAGCTCGGACGTAGTCTAATCTGGAGGTCCAATTTTCGATGACTTTTTCCAACATTTGTGGCCGTATATCGGCAATAACGCGGCGAATGTTGTCCTCCAAGTGATCAATCGTTTCGGGCTTATCGGCGTAGACTAGCGACTTCACATATCCCCACAGAAAATAGTCTAGCGGCGTTAAGTCGCACGATCTTGGAGGCTAATTCACGGGTCCGAAACGTGAAACTATGCGGTTACCAAACGTTTCCTTCAATAAATCAATTGTGGCACGAGTTGTGTGACATGTTGCGCCGTCTTGTTGAAACCACAGCTCCTGCACATCATGGTTGTTCAATTGATGAACGAAAAAGTCAGTAATCATGGCTCTATAGCGGTCACCATTGACTGTAACGTTCTGACCAGCATCGTTTTTAAAGAAGTACGGACCAATGATTCCACCAGCCCATAAAGCACACCAAACAGTCAGTTTTTCTGGATGTAAAGGTGTCTCAACATACACTTGAGGATTATCATCACTTCAAATACGGCAGTTTTGTTTATTGACGTATCCATTCAAACAAAAGTGAGCTTCATCGCTAAACAAAATTCGCTTATGAAAATCGGGATCAACGGCAATCTTGTTTTGGGCCCATTCACCGAATCTATGCCTTGCTAGGTGATCGTGTGGCTTCAATTCTTGCACGAGTTGGATTTTGTAAGCACGCAAACCAAGATCTTTCCGCAAAATCTTCCATAAAGTGAATGGACACATATCCAATTCCTGTGCACGATGGCGGATAGACTGATTCGGGCCTTCCTCTACGCTACGCTCTACAGCAGCAATGACTTCTTCTCTACGCACTGTACGACGTCTCTGTGGATGCGTATTATCATTTAGAGTAAACGTGGTGCGAAAACGTTCCATAGTTAATCGAATTAATTGCTCTGATGGACGATTATATTGACAGTAAAATGGACGTAGTGCGCGATACGTATTTCGAACAGAACCATGATTTTCAAAATAAATTTGCACAATTAGGAAGCGTTGTTCAGGCGTCAGTCTATTCATGTTGAAATGCCAAACCAAACTAAACATAAATCACTTGACAGCTGACAAAATGGCCGCCAGTTAAAAAAGTATTGCCAACTTAAAGTTCTATACCTCTATAAAAAAACACCCTTTACAAGCATTTAATTTTTAAAATAGGTTAGACATCATCCCATGGCTTTAAATAGATTTGAAATAGTGAACACGACGAGATACTTTTCTAGGAGTTGAAGAAAAATGTGCTCGACCAGTACCAAGTAAAAAATTTTATTTTTTAAGATATTAAAATTGTCAAAATTGCACCTCCGTTTGTGCTTCCACAAATGCGGAAGCAAACAAGATTTTGGCGTTCAGCTTTTGATTCTGCTTCTATATTCTTTATAACGAAAATTCACCGGAATTATTATAGTATGCAAGGTAACGAAGACTTAGCTATAGAACACCCTTATACCATTCGATAGATGCATTTTCTGGTAAGTTAAAGAGTATAGCGTTCTATTTAAATTAATCAAGTTATATCCACTTAAAGTTCTTATTTGATTAGTTTTAATTTTTGGACGCCCTGTATAATATAGCAAGCTTATTATAATTGGGATATAAAATATGATTTATTGTTGTAAATTTTGAGTACATAACTGAAATAATTCTTAAATATTTGAAATATAAAAATTAGGTTAGATTTCGTCAAAATTCAAATTATTTAAAAACCCGTAAGGTTTAGGTACTATAAACCTTATTAAAATAGGCACTTATTTTCATAGGAGAATCCAAAAATGCAATAATATACAGGGGGTTCCATTTAAAAAACACAGCTTTGATACTTTCAGTGCTTCTGGGACACCTTGTTTAATATGAAAATAATTTTAAAAAGTAACTATATTAGACCTCATATATACCACAGGTAAAAATTTTTAAAAGTCACGTATTCCATGCCGTATATGTATATATATATATATATATATATATATATATATATATATATATATATATATATATATATATATATATATATATATAGGGTGGCATATTTGCTTCGGTGTATATACAAAGAATGAAAAAATATTTTAAAAATATTTTCAATATGGGATATGTAGTTTATTAAGATTACATTTTAAATAATTTTACGAACGATTAGTTGAAACTTATTGATAAGTCCTCGTATACAAATATTTCGATGCGATGAGTCATCGTTATTATAATGTGCCAAAAGGAATATTATATCGATGGGTCATATTTCTAGATAATTATCAAGATTTATGCTAGAATATTTCTTGTTATTTCTAGAAAGTTCTATAGGTAAATAAATAGGGATAGGATATGGAGTTTAAATAGAGTTGGATAGTTGTATTTAAATAGTGAAGATATTAAGGCTTAACTCGGTTCGATATGTTTTTTTTTAATAAAAAAGAGTTTACGATATCGAAATCTCTGCGAAGCCGAGAGTGTGAATAGGTTCATTGTTTCTCCTGTAAGAATATTTTACCGCACCGAGAGCGTATCGAGATCATATCGAGAGCGGCCCTATAGGGAGAATATGGGCTTATTCTGTGAACCCAGTGAACGATTTTAAAAGGGACACAACCGTAACAATTGGTGTCAGAAGTGGGATTATTACTGGGTTTCTAGAAAATTCTATTGGGAATTAGAAGAGATAGAGAAAAACTGATTTCACTGTTGGATTTGTTATCAAATAAGATTAAATTTCGATAAAGTTGTAGAAAGCTCTGTTTTGAAACTTGTAAAGACATTGAAAAACGGAGTTAATCGTAGGATTTTTCATTAAGAAAGAAGCCTAGAACCGAACTGTCAACAGAGTTCTAGAACATTCTATTTCGAAATTAGAAGAGATAGTGAACAACGGACTTCATTATCTAATTTGTCATCAATAAAGAAGCTAATAACATAATTTTCGACAAAGTTCTAGAATATTCTATTTTGAAACTAGAATAGATGGAGAAATACGGAATTCACCATCGAATTTTGTAACAAGACACGAGTTTAAAAACGAGTTATCAAGAATATTCTAGAAGTTTTTACGGTAAACACTAGACGGCAAACTGCTTAAATGGAGCAAATGAACAAAATATTGGCTGATTTTATGGAACTTATAAAACAACGTAGCCTTCAAGATAGACAAGGAGAAAAAGAACGTTGTGAGAAAGAAGAACGCCACCAAAAAGAAGAACAACGTCGTCAAAAAAAAAGCAGGAAGAAGAGGACCGTCACGTAAAAGAAGAACAATATCGTGTGAAGAAAGAAGAAAAACAAGAAGAAGAAAGTCTCCAAAAAGAAGAATGTCGTGTTAAAAATGAAAATAAACTTTGCAAATTGATCCAAGAAGTAAATAATATAGACTCAACTGTGCGACAAGATATAGGAGAAGTGCGACAAGACGTAGGGGATGTGCGACAGGAGATGGATATTAAATAAGCTAAAATAAAGGCCTTCAGACAAAAGTCAATAAAATAAAGAAGCATGGATAAAGTAAAAACCACCGGACAGAAGATTAAACCTCCAACTTATGATGGTCAAATATTTTGGATAATGTACGGGTGTCCCATTTTCGACGCTTTTAGGGGGCATTACAGTTATTATCAAAGATTCACTTGAGTGTCTACAGGGTGATCTTAAAAATCTTCATTTTTTAGGCACATGTCGTATTTCCGTTATGCGTAAATTTATCAAAAAGGTAAACACTAATTTTTTTTAGAGTTGTTTATGTCAAGTTCAGTGGCACAGTCATATTTAGTTTGTGAAATATTAATTAAACTTATGATCTTTTAAATAGGACACCCCGTATATTATTTTAAATATTGATTGATATAATTTAGACTTTTTAATAATATATAATGTGTTTATTTTATTTTGGAAAACAAGGTCAGAATTCGATATTTTCTATAATTTACTTTATTTGTAACAGTACGCCATATATATATATATATATATATATATATATATATATATATATATATATATATATATATATATATATCGTTAATGTTAGTTACGCTGCACTTTTTTTTTTTTCTAAAGTTACGATCAACCATTTCAAATGTTCTTTGATCAGGTAAGTTGCGATTTGGAAATAATTTCTTGTTGCCTGTGGCAAAGATTATTATAGCTAACGCTAGCTATTATAATCTTTGCCTGTAGGGAGCTCCACCATGCTTGTCTATAAAGCAAATACGTACATATTACTAGTTTGTATTAGAAAATATCAAGTCCATATGTTTCTAATGATAAATAGAATTAATTAAGCAATCATGTAGTAGAAGATTGGTTTTCCTTTAGTTACAGTAATTTAATCAGTTGATAACAAAGAGCTTAATTAATTTCGTGTAATGTGTAATTACTGCTATTACTAGGATATGCATGGCTCAGATTTTCTGGAATATAGAGTGCCTTTTTTTTTAGATAATTTTCTGAAACAGTGTTACCCAAACCCCCAGTACCTCGCAAGCATTATAAAAGGGATTCGCAAAAAAAAATACTGTAATGGCAGAATTTTAAATTGAACATCGCAACAGGCAACAATCTGTAAAGGTGCGTACAAATATGACCAGACGAGCGCATGACGAGTCAGTGACGAGCATGCTACGAATTTACGAGACTCTTTTGAATTTTGCCGATTTGTATTGTTATCGAGAGCCATCGTCGGCATGTTTCAAAGGAGGTAATAAATGCTGTTGGATCACAAGAAGTCAAATTTTTTGGCATCAGCTTAGGCGATTTACGCTTCTTTCTCTGTGGATTTCACAACCAAACTTTATCACCTTGCTAGAACCTTGCCGAGTTTACCTCGATGTCTTATTTGTCTTCATTCTATCCGTGGCCAGATCTATGAGTTCTAAACTTCTTGCAATTTCTCTTGTAAAGCATTCACCCAGTCTTCGATCCCCATAGTTTCTTCAGTTGAGAAACCGAACATTATGTCGCAAGGCAATCTAAGTTACTTCCTAAATAAGACCTTGGCTGGTGTAATTCCGGTAATTTCATGAACTGCGAATTGGTAAGCCGTTAGGAAGATTGGCAAATATGAACAAAATACAAAAAAAATTTTTTTTTTCATTTAAAATAGGACTTCTGATGAAGCTACAGTGTTAGCGAAACGGGTCAAGTTTTTTAGTTAAATATAGTGAAAATTTGACAAATATTCGTCTTTTATTCATAGTTGAATATGGATTTCCATCAAGTAAAAGCCAGCACCCTACTTAGATTGGCAAATATTTGTCCCAATCTTTCTGATGTTTGTCCACAACCTTTGAAAGGTGTTCTTCAATGGTTCTATTAAATCGTTCAAGCATACCATTTGACTGACGATGTAAAGCTGTTGTCCTGGTTTCACGGATGTTAAGTAGTTCGCCGAGTTTTTGAAAAAGTTTGCATTCAAAGTTACGTTTTTGGTCAGGAATTCCAAATCGGTTGAACATATTATTGACTAAGATTTCAGCTACTGTTGAGGGCTCCTGGTTAGGGATGGCAAATACCTTAAGCCATTTACTGAAGTACTCAATAGCAACCAAGATGTATTTGTTGCCTTTACCTGTTTCTGGGAATGGTTCAGCTATATCAATAGCAATCTGTTCAAAAGGTATTCTAACATTGTGCTTCTTCACTTTTCCCTTAGATCTAGTACTTAGACCTTGGCTAGTTGCACATTTAGGGCACTGTCAACACCATGATTCTACGTCTTGACAGTAGTTAACCCAGTAAAATTTTTCTCGGAGTTTATTTGTTTGTTTATTTTATCACTAAAGATTTATGGCATATAATATAATTTCGGTAATAAACGTAAAATAAAAAGTTTTTATAATATTATTTTATTTCTTATGATCTCTTAATAATTCACATACATCAGAAATATAGATAATTTGGACATATTTGACACAAATTACAACTAAATTTTTATTATTTTTAATTTTGGCATAGAAACCGTTTTAGGCACGTTCAGACTAAAACGTAGACTTTTTCTCTCAAAAAATTCTAAGTTATAATTTAAATATTTACATAATACCCACTGTCAAAAATACAAAAAGAAAAAAATTAATTTATTCATATAATATTAAAATTTTTTTGGGGCTATCGGTAATTTTATTATTAATTAAAAACATTTTTAGGACATTTGACGTTTCAGTTTATTTATTACTTCAACCATCTGCAGAATTACAATTAAACACTAAATAGGGGTTCAAATGTAATTAATTTTTATATGTTACAGAAAATTTAAATAATAAATTGGGTTTAAGCAGTTAAAAAATACATATCTAATTCTACATATCTACCGATCATGAGATCGAGTTTCCACATTTTCTTTTATTCTTTTATTACATGGATTTTTCCCAATTTTCTGCAGTAGCTTTATTCAAAAAAATCTTTCAAAAGTTCAGTTAAATTACTAATTTTGTAAGTTGTGTTATTTCTAGCAACTCTACCTTTTACTTGAGAGAGATATTTCCTTCTCCAACGGACATTTTCCGGACGATCTATAAGAACAGATTTCCTATCTGGTTTTTCCCAGCAAAAATTAAGTTCTCTGAGCAACTTCCAGAGTTCAGTTCTTTTCCAACGAGCTTTTTCGTTTGCCTGTGATCGAATGTGGCTTGGAAGTACTAACAATTCCAGTCGTTTTTTTCTCCTTCATTATTCGGTACATAGTAGATTTTCCAACTCCTGTCATGTTGGAACACATCTCAACAGAGCTTTTATTATTATAATGTAGATGTTAATATCTTAAGGTATTGTAAACATTCATCGTTGAGGAAAAAATGCCCTGGTTTAACGATCTTGGAATAAATATAGATGTGGAAGCCATATCTTTTGGGTATCTTACTAATCTCAAATAATATATAAAAATAACCACAAACAAGATAAATCACTAACGACACACTGTAAGGTGTACTTTGTTCACTGACAGAACGAACCAGAAATCTTATTGTTGCAGTAAATTTATAAAAGCTTATAATATTTAAATATAATTAGATTGACGGCAGTCCTCAGTTACCTGCGGCACTGGGACAGGTACGTTGGAGGTTTCGGTAACAATTTTATTACTCTCTCTAGTTCTTGAATAGAGTATAGGAATGTGTATGCTTGCGATCGCCCCTTTCTTCCCAAGAGCTTTGAGTTCAGGAAAATAGAACCGATTCTGCCTTTTACACTAGAAATGAGAATATTGCTGGTGTCCCCCCCCCCCCCACTCGTCAACAACTTGCTTTCACTTGCCATACTGTACTCTTGTGATATCACCGCCCCCCCCCCTCCAAGAAAGAGGCTGGATCCGCCCCTGGGTGGAAGCCATATCTTTTGGGTAGCTCACTAATCTCAAATAATATATAAAAACAAGGGAAAACAGGATAAATCACTAAGGACACCCTGTAAGGTGTACTTTGCTCACTGACAGAAATTAAATTGAACTATCAGAAATTTTATTGTTGCAGTAAATTCATAAAAGCTTATGACACTTAAATAAAATTAAATATAATTAGATTTATGAGACAGTTGACAAGTTGACAGTTTTATTACTCTCTCTAGTTCTTGAATAGAATATAGTTCTGTATTATTGTATTAATTTTGTACTAATTCTGTTTTGTAGATTAAACTATCACTTTGGTTTTAATAATAAATGTCTGCAAATTACGATTATATTTTAGTTTTTCGTTATGAACTATTATTCAATATGGAAATTAAATTTTAAGAACCCATTTTTACTCTTTCATTTACTGTTCTTAATGAGTACACAGGGGGTTTGCCAATTTATTCCAATTTTTAGAAGCGTTTCACAAGAAGAAAAAGATTGGGAACCGCTGCTTTACAACGACCTTTCCTCTAGAAATTTCCTAAGCCATTTTTAAATTGTTCTATAAATATTTTGAGTTTTATTTAATTTTTTTTCCCACAATTTTTAATTATTTCCATGTACGAACCAAAAAGTTAATGGAATATAAACACTATTAAATGTAAGATAAATTTTATTATCATTATTTTAATACATATATTTCAGTCCAAATTGTATGCAAAACCGCATGTTTAACTTTAACAAAAATAACATTTTCCAAAACATCGGTCACCCACCCGACAATCGCATTATTTTCGAAAAACAATGCACTTAATCGGCCTGGCTCGATTTCACAATGGCGACCGACGACGACAACGACGATGGCATTAAAAGGTCTTTCATCTTTTTTTATCCGATTTAACAATAAAAACTGTTTATTTCAGGTCAAGCAACCCGACATTATCTATCACAGATGGAAATGTATTCCATTATTTAGTTCATTGAATTGATTTTAAAGGTTTTGTCAGGTTTTCGCGCAAAGAATTATTGCCGTCGCACTGTCCGGGAAAGTAACAAAAAATCCAATTAAAAACAGATAAATTTTTGTAAAGTCTGGAGATATTAATACAATAAAAACCGGGGCTCGGTGCCAACAATCTTAATATTTGTCTTTAAAATACCAAATCTACAAGTTTCATGCATTGAAATACGTTCAACTCCACTTCACATATACGTCTATTATTCTAACAGTGTTGGGTTGATTTTAATTTTTTAAATGAATATATATATATATATATATATATATATATATATATATATATATATGGAGCTCTTCTGTTGCTTGCTAAACTTTTGTCGAAGGCACCACAGATAAAATAGCAAAAATTCTCAAGAGACACAACACTGAATCCATTTTCACCACATACCGTAAAGGATCTCTTGCCAACACCTGAAAAAAAAATCCCTCTAGAAAACCAGTGAGTGTACTAAATTCCATGCGGAGAATGCAGTTCATCTTATGTAGGTCAAACCAACAACAAAAATATGCGCCAGAAGAGACAAACATATAAAAGTTGTCAAGCAAAAAACAATTTCTTCTGCACTGGCACAACATTTCTTAAACAAAGGATATAAATTAAATTTCTTAGGAACAAAAATGCTATCGAGAGAGAGAGAGAGAGAGAGAGAGAAGCCATCGAAAATACAAAGATGCCCGCCCAACAACTTAAATAGCAGAGATAATAGCCAGCGATTGCCTAAGACTTGGAAAAATCTGCTTACGAAACATCAAGCACTTGTAGGTAGGTAGTAAAGAAACGGATGACAATTCGGCAACACGGCCCCAAACACTGGCAACGGGGGAATTGAGACGCAGCTGGGCTCGCAACCTGATTGACCAGAACCATAAAGCCAACGAATGAGCCCTACGTACACACGAGACCGACAGTACCCGAGTCACAAACGTCAGTTCACCCACAGACACAATATAGTAAGCTCTGAAAATGATGAATGAGATTTCACCGAAACGTCAGCCGCCTTACAGTCCTGAGAAGAACTCAAGCACACACACGGGATACCCGAAAATCCTCGATTATACATCACACCCGTGCGAACATTTATATATATATATATATATATATATATATATATATATATATATATATATATATATATATATATATATATATATATGCAGGTCATTTGAAATGTCTCTGTCTCAGTCCATTGAGTGCTGGACAGAGAGCTCAGGAATGGGCAACAGTTTCATCCACCTACACGTCGGGTCGTTTACGACACCAATCTCATGAAGATGGCCCCTGAGGTGACAATGTCCTGTCAACAATCCCACCACAAATCGCAGCCCTTTCATTGCTAAGGAAAGAAGCTCCTTAGTAAGCCGTATGCTAGGTCCAGTTTTATGTTCCTTGGCAAACTTCATGCTAGGAGCTCCTCTCCATGATTCAATAAATTTGCTTTTCAGAAACAATTTTAATTTAATTTTTGGCAGAAATATCTCCAGAGAGTGGTTGGGTTTTACAAGCGGCGCCATGTAATTTATCTGCATGGACATCGCTCCACCACCCCCTCCAGACATCTGAATAGTCGATAAACAGTCTTCAGGGCCTCGTACTCTATAATATAAGTGGATAGGAGGCAAGTTCACTAGGATTTCCAGAGCCCTGGTGGGGGCAATCCTCATGATACTCAATATTCCCGCTCAAATCATTTTTTAAACTTTGTCAAGTTGCAGATATTGCATATATCCAAAATAGCAGTTTCGGTGTCAGCCCCCATGTGCACCTAAAGGCGAGTTTACTACCCCAGAAATCACATATGGCTTTCTTGGTTCGATATGACCATTCCAAGTCAGTCGTGAGTTCAAAATTACTCTCAGGTATATAACTGTTCCCTTGTATTGAAGACAATGTAACTGTGGGAAGCGTCTCCATTTTGCTCTTTTTTTTTTAAAGAGTACCATCTTGACAATGGCGTAACTAAAAGTATGTGCGCCCCCCGCTGATTTTTGAAGGCGCCGTACAATTTTGTACCTTTCTTGATCCTTCATATTTACTCATTTTCATCAAGAGACTTGAGGGCGCCCCCCGCACCGCGGGGTCTGTGGGGTCCTTATTTACGCCACTGCATCCCGGCCTTGTCCGGGTTTAATCAGAACCCTTCCCTGTGACACCGTCGCTCAGCGTTATTTAGTTCAGTCAGCAGGCTGCCCACCACAAGGTTCCACAGCAAAGGCGATAGAACTCGTCTCTGTTTAGAGCCCCTACTTGACAGTGCTTTAACAGTTACATTGTTAAGCTCAGCATATATCAGTCTTTGAGATACCATCGCTCTGATCTATGCAACTACCGTCAGTTCATGGCCTCGTCGTTAAATGAATGCTTTTTAATGTCGAGCTCATAATATACAATATTACGAACAGGTCAATTCATTCCCTATTTTGTGTTTTATGAAGTGTTTTCAAGCAGAACTTGAGTTTTGTGAAACGTTTAATATACCTTATATTTTCCAGATTCTTGAATCAGGTTACATCCTTTTTTTAATTATTTTTTTTTCTTGGGTTTAGGTTTTTTATCCAACAAAAAATCTAAAACAATTTGTCGTTTCGCCCCTATTTAAGGCATTTTCAAAATTTTTTTGCTTTTCATTCATTTTCCATCCTAAAAAATATTTTTTATATAATTAAAAAAATTCATATACGAACATGTCTACAATTTAAAAACAAACAACACTTTTAGCACTTCAAATTTTTAAAATTTTTATAATATACTTAATTTTACCAGTACGCCCTTGAACATTTTGTTTATTAATTAATCATGGAGTGCGATTTTTACGTCATCTATTCAGGTACTGAGAATACATAAAATATGAATTTATTTTATTTTCTATATTTTACAATGCACTGAAAAAAACCGTAAAAACGCATGCATTTAATTTTATATTTAAGAGGATATTCAATTTTTGATGTTTATTAACAGTTCTTTTCTCTTTAATTTTTGGTAATTCAGTTATGGTATTGTTGTAATCAAAGGTATGTTTCTCGTCCTGTGTGTGTTTGTTTAACGCCGTTACGGTGTTTTTCGAATATTTATGGCCATTCAATCTGTTCTTTAGTAATTGGCTCGTCATGTCTATATATTTTTGGGACAATTTGTGCAAGGGATCGAATATATTACATTTAATTTATTCATGAGAAGAGTTTTACTTTTTAATTTAATGAATAGTGTATTTAATTTATTATGAGACCTGTGACATACGATAATATCGTTCTTTTTTAAAATGTGTTTTATTTTTTCTGACAGCTCACTAATGTAAGGTAATGCTACATATTTTTGCTCTGTGTGTTCTATGTTTCTTGTTATTAGGTTATTATAAAATTTATCTGTTCGTTTATTAATTATTTCGTTGATAGTCTTTTCGTTGAAATTATTATTTATTAGTATCTTTTTCACTTTTTGCAGTATTCTTGGTAGGAATTCTGGAGACGTTAGGGAGATAGCACGTTCAGACAGACAAATTATAACACAATTTTTTTGAGTTTTTCAGTGATTAGAGAAACAGTTTAGATATCTACCCGACCAAGTTGGTTTGGTGTACCATTCAGTCAAAATTTTGTTTTTTCTGCGTATATACGTCATATCCAGAAAATTTATTTTATTATTACTTTCTGTTTCGGACGTGAATTGTAATTTTTCTTTGAACCTGTTAAACTCTCAACACCTCAACAGCGTTAAACAAACACACACACGACGAAAAACATACCTTTGATTATAATAGTACCATAATTAAAAACAAAGATATGAATTACCAAAAATTACAGATAAAAGAAATGATAGAAATTAAAAAAGATAAAAAAAAAACACTGTTAACGACAGAACGGACATGGCAAATTTGAGCCACATTTAGACCAGTCTAATTTAAACAAAAATATTAAATATTCGATCCTGTTAATAAACATCAAAAATTGAATATCCTCTTAAATATAGCATTATATGTATGTTTTTTTCGTTTTCTTTTGGTGCATCGTAAAATATAAATAGACGACGTAAAAGTCGCATTCCATGATTAATTAATAAACAAAATGTTCAAGGTGCGTACTGGTAAAATTAAGTATATTTAAAAATTTTTAAAAATTTGAAGTGTTAAAAGTGTTGTTAGTTTTTTAAATTGTAGACATGTTCGTATATGAATTTTTTAAAATTATATTAAAAATATTTTTTAGGACGGAAAATGAATAAAAAACAAAAAATATTTGAAAATGCTTTGGAGGGCGAAACGTCAAATTGTTTTAGATTTTTTGTTGGATAATATATATATATATATATATATATATATATATATATATATATATATATATATATATATATATATATATTTAGTTGATTATTTTCTTGGGAATATGGTTCATCTTTATAATTGAAACTACATATATAAAGTAGTCATACTTATTGTATATATATTTTATATTTCAGGACGTTTCGATTCTTTCGAATCTTTTTCAACTGAAGGTTTCGGCGGATTCTACAAAAATGTACATTTTTAATATTATTATATAAGAAATACCGGGTTAAAAACTTACCATTAAGAATAGAGATTTTTGTTTTAAATAAAAATTAAATACATCGTGGAATTTAGATTGTGCATGTTTTAGGTACTTTAAGTGGCGTAAAAAGTTTGGGTCTTTTAATTGAAGTGATATCTTTCTGAAAAAATATTGTGATTCAATTTAGAAGAATTGAAAGCGGAGAATTATTTTTATTTATTGTTTTATTTATTTTAGAAATTCCCTTATATTGCTTTATTTTAACATGTTAAAATAAATTTGATTTAGATTATTAATGTCTGTTTTATCGTTTACGGCATTCGGATTTTTTTTATCGCGATCATTTCGTAAAAGTCTCGTTTTCCTTTGTTGGTTTCAGTTTTCAAGATTTTTGTATTTTCATAATCAAAGGTGTGCTTGTGTTTCATTTCGTGTTTTTTTAGAGCTGTAATATTTTTTTTGTCATATATATGTCCATTTAGACGGTTTTGCAGATACTGACTAGTTTGGCCGATATAATTCGATGGACAATCCTTGCAGGGTATTTGGTAGACAACATTTGATTTTTTGTTTTTTGGAATATCACTTTTTAATTTGGTGAAATTGCTTTTAAGTAAATTATGGGCCTTATGACTAGTGGTTATATTATGTTGCTTAAAAAAAGTTTCAAAGTTTTCGGAAAGTTTTGGTATGTATGGCAACGAAAGATATTGTTTTTTGGTTTTATTGTCTTCTAAATTTTCTGTTTTAGGGTTTCCATGTTTGTATTTTTCTAGCCTTTCTTTAAAAATTATATTAATTAATTTATTTGGGTAAGAGTTTGACATAAGGACCTCTTTTGCTTTTTTGATATAGTTGTTTCTAAATTTAGGACTACTAAGGATGATCGCTCTATTGGCTATTCCAATTATTACTGATTTTTTTTTTGCGATGTTGGGAATTGTAATTGAGGTAGCGACCAGACCATGTAGATTTTGAGTACCACTGAGTTAGTATTGCATTATTTTTGTGATGCAACGTCATATCTAGGAAGTTTATGCTGTTATTATTTTCAAATTCTTTGGTAAGTTGTAATTTTTCATGATAGCTGTTAAATTTGTTTAAAATATATGAATCTTGATTTTTTGGTATAGCTGTTATGCAATCATCTATGTATCTGTAAAAGAATGGTAGTTTAAATTTTAAGCTGTTGATAACCTGTTTGTAGGTCTTCTAACACTAATTGAGCAATAACACTCGATATGGATGCACCCATCGCGCAACCTTCAATTTGCTTAAAGAATAAATTTTTGTATTTGAAGCATGTAGAAGTTAGGCAGATTTCTACAGGTTCAAGAAAGTCATCTAATGGTATATCAGTGTATTTCTTTATTTCTAACCATTTTTTTCTGATTATGTTTAAGGACACATTTATGGGTATATTTGTGTAGAGAGGTACGACGTCTAATGAGATCAACACGTGGTTTTCTAGGATTTTAACTTTTTGTATTTTTTCTTTAAAACTCCATGAGTCTTTAATGTAAAAATTATTTTGGCCAGTGACATTTGCTAAGCTGTTTTTGAGATATTTTGAGAGTGCATTAAAAGGCGATTGTATACAAGATACAATTGGTCGAAGTGGAATTCCGGGTTTATGTAATTTAGGTAGCCCATATATGCGTGGTGGCGAAGCGTTTTATATATATATATATATATATATATATATATATATATATATATATATATATATATATATATATATATATTTATATATAATATCCTCTAGAGATCCTCTATAATAATGCTAACATTGTATTCTAACCAGTATTTTATTCCTATCTTTATCAATTCTGCTGGTACCAACAAAAGAAATTGCCAAGATCTTACCTGAGATTGGTCCTGCATTCCCGCTAGATCCTGTTACAGAGAAGTTCGTATACGGCTTCCTTCCTTAAACAAAAGTTGAAGTTTAGTAAAAATACTTTAATAAGTCACAAAATAAATCTTTGTACTAGAAAATTAATGTTAAATAAGCCCGAGAATTGGTAAGCAGAGGGGTTAAAAATTTAACCCAATTTTTCATTTTTCTTTAAGGTTGTACTTTAATTTCACAAAACACAAATGGAGATTTAAAAAAATATATATATTTACGATTCAAAATAAAATGTATTTTTTGAAATCCCAAAAATCACGCTAAACCATGCAATAAACATCGGCAATACCGCCGCCACGCGTCTTCCCGAACAATGCGCTTCCCGACGCATGCGCGGTTGCCGCCGCGTTGCACCTCCGTGTACTTCTAATTTTCGCGATGCATTTGGCAACAGCTGTCCTCAAACGGTAGCCCGGCTGATTATGTGAGACGTGTGTCGATTCGTGATTCGAATGGATTAACAGGAACCGGTAAAGTCATAGGCCTGAATGGGCAGGTAAGCTTTAGGCCTTGACAAAGGAGAAAAATCGTTACGATCTTGGTAAAATCGAAATTATTTTAATATTAAACAGAGGTAAAAAGGATACTACCAATATATTTTAACGAGTTCATTAGTTTGGGGAGAAATACACTCATTTAACAGTATGTTTTATGACGATTTCTCGGAAAATAAACTTAAGAAAATTTTTAAAATTTGGCAGTGGTACTTCTGATTATACCGGAAACCAGGCGCGAATCCAAGGGGGGGGCGGTGGGGGCGACCCCCCCCCCCCCTAAGAGTTTTGAGTTTAGGAAAATGGACCCGATTTTTCCTCTTATACTATAGTTTATTCAAGAACTAGAGAGAGTAATAAATCATTTTTTACCCTTTTTCTCTTCGCAAACTACCTGTGTTCTTTAGTCCGGTGTTTTTAGCAAAATTTGTTAGACACATATATTTTTCATAGGAATGGGTTAGAAATTTTATAATCAAAAATACCGATCTATAATCATAGACTAAAACGTAGGATTATTCTCTCAAAAAATTCTAAGTTATAATTTAAATACCTACAAAATATCCATTGTCAAAAATACAAAAAGTTAAACATATATAAAAAAATAAATTCGTCCATATAATAATAAAATATTTTTGGGGCTATCGGTCATTTTATTATTAATTAAAAATATTTTTAGGGTATTTGACGTTTCAGTTTATTTATTTCTTAAACCATCTGCAGAATTAGAATTAAAGACTAAAAAGGGATTCAAATATAATTACTTTTTTTTATGTTGTAATTAAAATTAGACCTACTTATTTTTATTTCTATTGTACTGATATCTTAATTTAATTTATTATTATTTTTATATATGGAAATACGATAGCCCCAAAAAAATAAAATAAACATGTTAATTCTACACGCTTAAGAAAAAGACACAAACACAATAATAAAATAATAAAAAACTTACGGCTAATTAGAATTAAATATATATAAAATTAAAGAGTGGGACACACTAAAATAAAAATATGTAAAAAAATTAAAAAACATATAAACAACATTAAACAATAAAATACAACAAAAACAAAAATTTAAATAATAAATTGTGTTTACACTAGTAAACATTACGTATCTAATTCCTAATCAAAGTCAGTGAAACTATCTTCGCTAAAATTAATTATAATTGGTTCCTCTATCTCATCGATTATGAGATCGAGTTCTCACATTTTGTTTTATTCTTTTATTATATGGATTTTTCCCAATTTTCCGCAGTAACTTTATTCAAACAAATCTTTCAAAAGTTTAGTTAAATTACTAATTTTATTAATTGTGTTATTTCTAGCAACTCTACCTTTTACTTGAGAGAGATATTTACGTCTCCAACGGACAGTTTCCGGACGATTTATAAGAACAGATTTTGTATTTGGTTTTCCCAGCAAAAATTAAGTTCTCCGAGCAATTTCCAGAGATCAGTTCTTTTAATTTCCGGTAAATCGCGATCTTCAATGATTTTAGTTAGAATTTTGTAGTTGGTTGGGATCTGCTTCTCATAATAAAATGTATATACAACCCCTTTAATTGCAGTTTTCATCTCTTCTTCCAACGAGGTTTTTCGTTTGCCTGTGATCGAATGTGGCTTGGGAGTACTAACAATTCCAGTCGTTTTTTCTCCTTCAGTATTCGGTACATAGTAGATTTTCCAACTACTGCCATGTTGGAACAAATGTTAACAGAGCTTTTAACATTATTATCTAGATATTGATATCTTAAGGCATCATAAACATTCATGGTAATAAGTTTTTCGTTGAGGAAAAAATGCCCTGGTTTAACAATTTTGGAATAAATATAGAGGTGAAAGCCATATCTTTTGAGTATCTCACTAATCTCAAATAATATATAAAAACAAGCGCAAGCAAGATAAATCACTAAGAAAAAACTGTAAGTTGTACTTTGCTCACTGACAGAAATTAAATTAAACTATCAGAAATTCTATGTTGCAGTAAATTTATAAAATATATTTAAATATATTGAAATATAATTAGATTTACGGCAGTTCTCAGTTACCTGCGGCACTGGAGCAGGTACGTGAGAGCTTTCGGTAACAGTTTTATTACTCTCTCTAGTTCTTGAATAGAGTATAGGAGTCTGTATGCTTGCGATCGCAGGAAAATAGAACCCATTCTGCCTTTCATATTAGGAATGAGTATGCTCCTTCCCCCCCGTTGACAACTTGTTTTTCTTGCCATACTGTACTTTTGGGATATCACGGCCCCCCCCCCCCCCAAAGAGAGAGGCTGGATCCGCCCCTGCCGGAAACTGATGTCTTCTTGCTTATTTTAAATAGAACACCCGATATGTTATTTATTTTTAGATTCTACACAATTTTTGCGAGTGTGGACTTGTTCGCCGCATACAAACCCACGCAAATTTTCCGAAAAGAGTGAAATTTTGCGAATTTTATTAACGATAATACAATACGACAAGTGGTGTAAATAACAACCCCGAGGTGCGGGGAGGGCGCAGCCAATCCAGGAGCGTCCTTTAGTCCCTTAATGAAAATGAATAAATACGAAGGATCAAAATGGGTGCAAAATAGTAGTAACCTTAGCTGACAATAAAATAACAGTAACTCTGTGTCTGGATATATTCATTGAAAAGATAGATCATAGGGTGATTTTGGAAAAAATGAAATAGTGTAGTATCAGAGGTGTTACTCTCAGCTCTTTCAATCATATCTTGCAACGTGTCATGAGAAGAAACGTGAGTGGGGAGTAACTGAACTCTGACCCTTTAACACATCAAGGGAAGTGCCTCAGGGTTCAATACTTAGTGATATGCAGGGCAGAGAGTATGAAGGAGTGTGGCATTTGCGTCCTGAGTGCTTCCGTAGGCTTGCATGAGGGGATTTCTGAAAATTTCTTATCTTTGATGTAAGAAATGAACACAAAATATTCAGTATGAGAATACCGTGGTTAATTAGGTAGAAAATCTTTCATTTTTGGTTATTGAGTGGATAAAAATGTTAATTATTTTTCATTGTTCAATGTCAGCTATATTTTCTTAAATAAATAATTAAATAATCACTCTGTGAATATATTTCCCGTGAAAATAGGGTAGTTATATTTTTTATCACTATCCACGAAAGTCTAAAGGAAAAATAAATCAGTTATCGAACTTAACTTTTATTATCTTTGTCGTTTAAATGTTTTCTTAAAAATATATAAACTCAGCAAATTTATGAAGTCATAAAAGTAAAAGACCCTTTCTAAGATTTGGCTATAAATCTATCGAAATAATCCTATACTGATTATGGAAGCAAAACCAGACGTGTTAAGGGTAGTTTTTAACATATGGTATATGAAATATTGTTGAAACGTATTAAAATATTGAACGATTTTCCCATTATTAGGAAACAAAAGAATGATCAAATAAACTCACTATAATAGAAATATATCGTTTGACCATTTGTAAAAAGAATTTTGATTTAATCACTGTTTTTTCTATTCACAAGAAATAACGAGTTAAGATGTTTATTGCCAAAACAGCCAAGAAAAGAGAATAGTTTTTTTTTACAGTCTTTAACATATATTCTTTTAGTTATAGGAAGACGTAGGTTAAGTTGTTTTACTACTCTGTTATATAAAAATTAGGATATAGACGCTCAGAGGTCAATTCGAGAATGAAACATTCGGTATAGAATAGCTAACGCCCTCAGCACGTAACGATCGAAACCTTCGAACTTTAAGGGAAAGAAATGGACGTTTACCGGGTTCCATCGGGTAATATGGGTACAAACGGGAAACAGGGGTGTCGAGGGGTGTAAGATTAAGGAATAGTAAAAGTTAGTCATAATTTGAATGTCGTTAGAACGATACCGTGAGTACCAGTGCCGTAGAATAATTACGTCCCGGGTATAATCGTCGGGGAAGAAGGTTATCTTTGTTTAATTTGGGAAATTAAGGGATTATCGTGTGTTATTTTAGTGGGGCATTTCGCGATTTTCATACGGTTTGATTAAGTAACATAAATAGCTGTTTTTCGTGTTTTATTTCTTTTTCTGTTTAATATTTTATAAAGCTACTTATATGTGTTTTTTTCAAAATTGGATTTTACGTTTTTGGTTAAAATAACGGCCGAGAAGAGCAATTATGTTAGTTTTTTGTAATTGTTATTAGTTTTTAAGTTTCTCACTGTAAATAGTTCGTTTTTCTATTTATTTTTGTTAAATAGATTTGAGTGTTTTGAGAAACTTGTTTTATTCAATTTACATAAAACCTTCACGCGAATTAACTTGCGGGCGCGCTGTTGCGAGACCTACAAAACAAGAGATGTCTACTGATCAACTAATTAGCAGTCTTTCCCTGAGTCCTGAAGATCTGAGTCATGGTTGTGGTAAGCATTAATAACCGTAGTGTTTGGTACTAAAGCTGCAAGAGAGAAGTTGAACGACCAGACTTCCAGAGTGTCTTTATTACTGTGATATTTAATTGTAGGTTATTAAAATAGTTACTAATTAATATGGGGCAAAAGATGATTATAGATAAAATGATCAACGCTACCTCAATATGTCATTAGCAGGAGTCTATAATCAAATTCTGTTACATTCCTAAAAATTATTATTATATAGCATATCATGAAAAAATACCTTTAGTGCGAAAAATATTGTATAGCCTTTACAAATATGAATGTATAATGTTTGCAGTTGGAAATTATTGTTTTTTTTTTAAATTGAAAATTTAATCATAGTTACAATACAATAAACAAAAAAGTACTATTGCCAAATAGATGCAATTTTACTTATATTCAACGTAATGTACATATAGCATTCTCAATTTAAAATAAATTATCCCAAACTTTCCAGATTTATATTCGTATTTTGGATGTTGTGTGAAACGATCTACACCCTGTAGGTATAAAAACATCGATGCTGTGCGTGAACTGATCATGCAACAACGTCATGTGTCTTGCTGTGAGATTGAGGAATCATGAATAAATAGTCCGGAGGCCCAGGGGGTTTTCTTAGCAGATGAAGAGGCATGACCCCACTAAAATTTTTTATATGTATTTTCACAAAAAAAATTGTTAATAATTAACAAAATTGTTTTCTTGTCAAAAAAAAATATTTTCGTGTTCCTCGGCCCAAGCGCGGATCCAGGGGAGGGGGGGGGGCGATCGATTAAAAATTTTTTTGGGATATTTGGCGTTCCAGTTTATTTATTTCTTAAACCATCTGCAGAATTACAATTAAACACTAAAAAGGGATTCAAATGTAATTAATTTTTATATGGTACAGAAAATTTAAATAATAAATTGTGTTAACATTACGTATCTAATTCATCATCAAAGTCAATGATGTTATCTTCGCTTAAATTAATTATAAATGATTCCTCTCTCACCGATCATGAGATCGAGTTTCCACATTTCCTTTTAATCTTTTATTATATGGATTTTTCGCAATTATCTGCAGTAACTTTATTCAAAAAAATCTTTCAAAAGTCCAGTTAAATTATTAATTTTGTAAGTTGTGTTATTTCCAGCAACTCTACCTTTTATTTGAGAGAGATATTTCCTTCACCAATGGACATTTTTCGGACGATCTATACGAACAGATTTCCTATCTAGTTTTTCCCGACAAAAATTAAGTTCTCTGAGCAATTTTCAGAGCACAGTTCGTTTAATTTCAGGTAAATCCCGATCTTCATTGATTTTAGTTAGAATTTTGTCGACGGTTGGGATCTGCTTCTGATAATAAAATGTATGTACAACTCCTTTTATTACAGTTTACATCTCATTTTCCAACGAGGTTTTTCGTCTGGCTGTGATCGATTGTAGCTTGGGATTACTAACAATTCCAGTCGTTTTTTTCTCCGTCAGTGTTCGGTACATAGTGGATTTTCCAACTCCTGTCATGTTGGAATACATCTCAACAGATCTTTTAATGTTATTATCTAGATATTGATATCTTAAGGCATCATAAACATTCATCGTAATAAGTTTTTCGTTGTGGAAAAAAAGCCCTGGTTTAAAAATTTTCTAATAAATATAAATGTGAAACCTACATCTTTTGGGTATCTCACTAATCTCAAATAATATATAAAAACAAGCATAAACAAAATAAATCACTAAGGACACCCTGTAAGGTGTACTTTGCTCACTGACAGAAATTAAATTGAATTATCAGAAATTTTATTGTTGCAGTAAATTTATAAAAGCTTATAATATTTAAATATAATTAGATTTACGGCAGTTCTCAGTTACCGGGGGCACTGAAGCAGGTACGATGGAGGTGTCGGTAACAGTTTTATTACTCCCTCTGGTTCTTGAATTGAGTATAGGCATGTGTATGCTTGCGATCGCCCCTCCGCTTCCCAAGGGCTTTGAGTTCAGGAACATAGAACCGATTCTGCCTTTTATATTGGAAATATGTATGCTGCTGACAACCCCCCCCCCCCCCCCCCCGTTGACAACTTCCTCCCCCTCCCCCAGGAGCTTTGAATTCAGGAAAATAGACCCGATTCTGCCTCTTATACTAGGAATGTGTGTGTTGATCGCATCCTCCCACCCCCTGTCGAAAACTTGTTCTTTTTTGTGATCGCCCCCCCTCTCCAAGAGCTTCAAATTCAAAAAAAAAGCCCCATCTCTGCCTTTTACACTAGAAATGGGAATTTGCTGGTGCCCCTCCCCCTGGGGACAACTTGTTTTCGCTTACCATACTGTACTTTTGTGATATCACCGTCCCCCCCCCCCCCCCAAGGAGAGAGGCTGGATCGGCCTCTGTCTCGGCCGATTCTAAGTAAAAATGTGTTTCTTATGATGTGTCCCTTCGACATTTTCGGTATTAACGTAGATTAAATGGGCACAAATATACAAAGAATGCATCCACGGCTCTACATAAACATGAAACTAACCTTGAGCATGAGTTTGATTTTGAAAATACCAAAATTTTAGCGCAAGATGAAAACTATCATAAACTTCTAGTGAAGGAAATGATTCATATAAAAAGAGAACAATATGTCTTAAATGACAAACAAAACATAAGTAATTTAAGCCAAATTTACCATAATTTATTCCACTAAAAATATTTTTAAACAATGGTTCAAAACTTATAGCTTACCTCTGTATAACTATCAAGAATTATTCCACACCCGCTATACATTATTAAATAAAAGCTTCTTACAGATTTTTTTTATATACAAAAAAATCCTTGCAATAGCAATAACTGATGGAACATGAAAACTCGAGGTGCGCACTTTTAAGTTTTGTAAAGATGTTTGTTTTGTGATTTTAATTATTTAGAGAAATATATTTTATTCTTAGTGATGTTAATTAATTTTAATATTTTAAAATAATTGTCAATTGAGGTCTCTCTTTTTGTAGGTGGTAAAAGATACTGAATTTAAAAACAAATTAAAAAAAAAATGTTTTTGAAAAAGCCTGCCATGACAGGCGAAAGGTTGAAGCAGCCTTTGATGTCACAATACAAGAAAAAACTTATACCCAAGAATTTAAAAATTTGTATTGTTGAATGGTGTAATAAGAAAGAAATAAAGATATATATATATATATATATATATATATATATATATATATATATATATATATATATATATATATATATATATATGGAACATGCTGAGGAACAGAAAAAAACCGATCAATGACTACGTTCAACTAAGTCCAAACGACAGCCAACAATGGGTCAGCCATTTTAAGGACTTACTCCAGACACCAGCTACAGAAAACAACGTAGACGAAAACCAACAAGAAAGCGCAAAACTAACAGATGTTAACATCAGTGAAGCAGAGATTGCACCTGACAATTAAGAAATTAAAAAACAGAAAATCACCTGGTACCGATCAAATTACGAATGAGATGATAAAGTACGGAGGCCCCAGCCTTGTCACAGAGCTCACTGTTCTATTTCAAAAAATACTCCGCACAACGTCAGTACCCAAAGAATGGCGAAAAAGCATCACAATTCCGATCCACAAAAGAGGATCAAAGAAACAACCCGAAAACTACAGGGGAATCAGCCTACTGAATAGTTCAGCCAAATTGTTAACCAAAATACTGTCACAACGGATCGTCGACAAGTTAGGGGCGTGCGAAGAACAGCAGGGCTTCCGGAATAACCGGCTCAACTATCGACGGTATATTTATTATCAGACAGCTGGTTGAAAAATCTATCAAATACGATAAATCGCTGTTCATTTGTTTTGTGGACTTTACACAAGCATTTGACCGAGTCAAACTGGAACACATAACAGAACTACTGCGAAGAAAACAAGTAGACGAAGCAATCATCCGCACAATATACGAACTGAATTCCAAAAATACCATGGTAATTAAAACAAATAACACTCTAACAGAGGAAATCCCACTACCCATAGAAATAAGACAGGGTGATAGCCTAAGTCCAACACTTTTCAATGTAATCATGGACGAAATCATTCATGAGGTAAAAAGCACAAATATTGGGTACCCAAGGGCACACAACACCATTCAGATTATATGCTTTGCAGACGATGTTGCTTTGACAGCAGATAGCGAGGACAACTTACAAAGAATACTTTTCCATCTCAATCGAATAGCCAAACAGTATAATATGAAAATATCTGTGGAGAAAAGCAAAGCAATGGTAATAGCAAAAGAACCGGTAAGATGCAAACTAATGGTTGATGACAAACGTATCGAACAGGTTGGGAAATTTAAATACCTGGGAGCACATATAACAAGTAACAGGGCAGTAACGGAAGAAGTACGCACACAAGCCAACAAAGCGGCCATGATATCAGGCCAATGAAGAGACATAATCTGGAACAATAAACATATGACGGTTGAGAGCAAAGCAAGAATTTACAAGGTCTGTGTAAGACCGATACTGACCTACGGCGCAGAAACAAGAAATGAAACAACTAAGACAAAACAAATTATGAGAACCACAGAAATGAAAACGCTGAGAATGATCTCGGGAACAAGTTTAAGAGATAGAATAAGAAACGCAAAAATACGCGAGGACAGCGGAGTGGGGGATGTTGTGAAGTGGGTTCGAAACCGTCGTAGGCAGTGGAGAGATCACGTGGAACGAATGGACGATGACAGACTAGCAAAAACCGTGATGAGAGAGAAACCAAACACCAAACGGCCGCCTGGACGGCCCTCCAAAAGATGGAGAGACAGCTGGATTTCGACGTCAAACGAGGATCGATGAGGCATTGTGTAGATAGCAGAACTTGGTTCTACCTAGAAGAAGAAGAAGATATATATATATATATATATATATATATATATATATATATATATATATATATATATATATATATATATATATATATATATATATATATATATATATATAAACACAAGTGAGGCTGGCACTGGAGAAGTTGAAGGATTCTGGGATAAGGACGGAAATCAGTAATAAAATAAACACAGGACTTCAAACGATAACATCAAACATTGGAGAAGAACTAACCCAGTCTTGGGCGAAGATAACAGATACCGTAATGAATACTCTACAGACAAGACAGGGATACAAATCAAGAAACAAAAAGCAGAAATGGATGACCGATGAAATTCTGCTATTAATGGACGAACGATGGAGACACAAGAACGACGCAGACCAAAACATCGATAAATTAATAAAAACAAATATAAGAATAGCGAAGAATGACTGGCTTACACATGAATGCACTGAAATAGAACAACTGCAAAATAGACACGATCATTTAAATTTACACAAAAAGCTGAAAGAAACTGCTGGATTATATAGAGAATGGAAACCAAGTTTAATAGTAGACCAGAACAACAAGATAGTTCTCGAAAGCAAAGAAAAAATTGACATCTGGGAGCAATACATAGGAGAACTTTTTCAAGACAACAAACCACCAAGAGAGACTGATTTAAGTGATAGTTTGACCTGCCCATCAATTACAAAAGAAGAGACTGAAAAAGCTATCCGTAACTTAAAATACAACAAAGCAGCTGGATCAGACAAAATCCCGTCAGAAATACTCAAACTCCTAGATGAAAGAGGTGTTGCGGCATTGCATAAAGTTTTTAACATCATCTACAATACGGGTCTCTACCCCAAACAATGGTTATGTTCTACTTTTATCCCGTTACCAAAGATGCGAAGATCACAGACATCAGTCTAATGTGTCATACATTAAAGCTTTTCTTAAAAATAATACACCAAAGAATGTACAAGAAATGTGAAAGAGACGTGAGCGACTCCCAGTTTGGATTTAGACAGGGATTAGATACAAGGGAGGCGATAGTCGCAACACACGTACTGGTACAAAATTGCTATAATCAAAGAAAAGATGTGTGCCTATGTTTCATAGATTATGAGAAGGCTTTCGACCGGGTTCAACATCAAAAATTGATACAACTCCTCGAGAGACTCGACATCGATCAAAAGGACATCCGATGCATCCAAAATTTGTATTGGAACCAGAATGCACAGGTAAAAATTAAAAATGGTATGTCCATACTGCATAAATTGAGAGGGGAGTGAGACAGGGGTGCGTATTATCTCCGCTCCTATTTAATCTATATTCGGAGACAATTTTCCGAGAGGCCTTAGAAGACGTAAAGAAGGGCATTAGAGTGAATGGTGTATGGATCAACAACATTCGTTATGCCGATGACACGGTCCTGATAGCCGAAAATATAGATGATCTACAATAAATAGTAAATATGGTTGGACAACACAGTGCATCTATGGGTCTGAACATCAATACTAGAGAAACAAAGTTTATGATCATCTCCAGAAACTTGGATGCATTTACAAACTCCGGAATAACATTTGATGCAGCGCCCAGGATTGGACATCGGAAGGAGAAATAAAAAGCCGTGTTGAGCAAGCCCGACAGGCTTTCCTGAAGCTTAAAAATGTGCTTACTTGCTCAGAATTCGATATTGACTTGAGGGTGAGGTTTATGAAATGACACGTATGGTCAGTGCTTCTTTATGTCGTGGAGGGTTGGACCCTAAAAACGAGTAATATCAATAAACTGGAAGCCTTCGAGATGTGGCTGTATCGCAGAATTCTTAAAATCTCATGGACGGAGAAGAAGACAAATGAGGAAGTTCTGGGGCGTGTAGGAAGAGAGCGTGAACTATTCGAAGTAGTCAAGAAAAGAAAAACAACCTATCTGGAACATATCATGCGAAACGAAAAATATGGATTCTTACAGTTGATTATTGAGGGCAAAATTGAGGGTAGAAGGGGAATGGGAAGGAAGAAAATGTCTTGGCTTCGGAACATAAGACAATGGACAGGGTTGCGTGATGTACAAACACTGATCCACACCGTCCGAGATAGAGAAGCAATGGAGCATGTGATCGTAAACATCCATTAATGGATATGCACCCGAAGAAGATATATATATATATATATATATATATATATATATATATATATATATATATATATATATATATATATATATATATATATATATATATATATATATATATACCGGGTGTCAACGAATGTATTAGACAAGTCATAATTTCTAGAGTATTATGTGTATCAAAATGAGAATTGGTACAGGTAAATGGTATGTGAAGGGATTTTGAATTTTTAAATGGAACACCCTGTATATTTTAACATTTTTGGATTTCTGAGACAATTCTAGATCAGAATGTGACATTTTAAAAACTTTTTACGTCTACTTCATTTTTTTAGAGCCACTTTTAAAATTGCATCTAGGTGGCCATGATCGGACGCAAACTAATCTAAGGGCCTTAGGTGTGTCAAAAAAATACAATCGCAAAGTTTTATTTACTAGTATGAAAGACAGGAATAAGTCAAGTTAACACAATTACGTTTTCATTTCTAACTATTAATTTTCAAATGGCGACCCCTTTTTGACAACTACTTTTCGAAAAAAGCATTCTTTGACGAATCTAACGGTACTAATTTATTTGCGATTGAATTGGACATAGAACAGAAATTAAATATTATTAAGCAAAATACTGGATAATTTATTTACTTATGACAAGTGCACCATGGACAGCTATGATGCATAATAATTTGCAACTGTTTTTATCAAGTCTTCTTTGGAAAACAAAGCACTCACTTAAGTAGATAATGACAGTGACATACGCTCTAAGAACAGACGTAGAAGTTTCTTAATTTTCGTTAAGTTTAGTTTAAATTTTCCTTAAAATAATGTATACTCAAAGTGAAAAAGTGGATATGTTATTAATATTTGGAGAGTGTCATAGAAATTCAAGAAATGCTGCCGAGTTGTATGCTCATAGATATCCGAATCGGCAAAATGCAGCCCATCAGTATTTTCCGTATATCGAGACTCGTTTTAGGCAAATAGGAAATCAAGAGGCGGAACAGAGGTTTATCAGAAATGAAGAGACAGAGATTAACGTACTTGCTATGGTTGAGGTTGATAAAACAGTTTCGTTAAGAAAAATTAGTCAAGAACTGCAGATAAGTTATGAATCAGCAAGAAAAATACTGAAAAAGCATGGATATCGAGCATTTAAATATCAGTTACATCAACATTTGTATACTGAGGATGGCGATAGACGGGTAGTGTTTTGTGATTGGCTGCTTCAAAATCATAGACACAAATATTTTTATTATCTATATATAATTCGAATTAAACTCCTTAGTTAGTTTTATCTTGAAAAACAATATAAACTCCCGATTAACGGCACAGAAACTGTTCCACCGATAACCAGGAACGGATCCAGCGTCTCTCTTTAGAAGGGGGGGGGAATATCACAAACGTACAGTATGACAAGCGAAGGCAAGTTGCCGTGGGGGGACCGGAAACATTCCCATTTCTCGTGTAAAACTACTATTTTTCTGAATTTGAAGCTCTTGGAGAGGGGGGGATGCCAGCAGCATACACATTCCTAGTATAAGAGGGGGTCTATTTTCCTTAACTCAAAGCTCCTGGGGGGAGGGCTATCGCAAGAAAAATAAGTTGTCAACGGAGAGAGGGGAAGTGCCAGCAGCATACACATTCCTATACTCTCTTCAAGAACTTCTCTTCTTCAAGTGCCCTCTCCATTGCGGAGGTTGGCAATCATAATAGCTATTTTAATTTTTGAGGCAGTTGCTCTAAATAGTTGTTTTGAACTGCATCCAAACCATTCTCTTAGGTTTTTTAGCCATAAAATTCGTCGTCGTCCCACGCCTCTTCTGCCACTTATTTTGCCCTGGATTATAAGCCGTAACATGCTGTACTTTTCTCCTCGCATAATGTGTCCGAAATATTGCAGTTTTCTCTGTTTTACTGTTATCTCGACTTCCTTTTGTTTCCCCAGGTTTATCAGAAATGAAGAGACAGAGATTAACGTACTTGCTATGGTTGAGGTTGATAAAACAGTTTCGTTAAGAAAAATTAGTCAAGAACTGCAGATAAGTTATGAATCAGCAAGAAAAATACTGAAAAAGCATGGATATCGAGCATTTAAATATCAGTTACATCAACATTTGTATACTGAGGATGGCGATAGACGGGTAGTGTTTTGTGATTGGCTGCTTCAAAATCATAGAGTTAACCCAAATTTTATCGATTTTATTCTATTTTCCGACGAATCCCGATTTACAAATAATGGTATGTTCAATAAGCAAAATACTCGGTATTGGGTCCAACAAAATCAACATGAAATGAGAAAGGGCAATTTTCAAGAAAGATTTGGCGTCAATGTCTGGGCTGGTATCGTTGGAAACAGAATAATTGGGCCAATATTGTTTCAAGGTCAGTTAACAGGGGTTAGATACTTAGGTTTTCTTCAAAATGAAATCGAAAATCATCTCAATGATATACCTTTAGCAGTTTTACGGCGAATTTACTTTCAACAAGATGGAGCACCGCCTCACAATACTAGAGAAGTTCTTAATTATTTAATAGAGCATTTTAATAATCGAATTATTGCAACCAATGGTCCGGTACGGTGGCCAGCCCGCTCACCGGATCTTACTGTGCTCGATTTCTTTGTCTGGGGATATGTTAAAGGAAGGGTTTACTATGGAGCAGCCCCAGCTACTCTTGAAATATTAGAAGGAAGAATTTTACGGGCCTTTAGAAGTATAACGCCCCAAATGCTACAAAACGTGTCGAGAGAAACAATTGAACGAGCTGAAATGTGTCGTGAAAAAGAAGGAATGCACTTTGAACATTTACTACACTAAACTTTTTAACAAATTCAGCTACTGTACTTTCAAATATTTTAAGTGCGTCGTTTAAGTTATTAGTTTATTTTGTTAGTTTTTTCTTAATTTTGTTAAATTTTTAATCCAATTCCTGTCTTTCATACTAGTCACTAAAACTTTGCGATTGTATTTTTTTGACATCACCTAAGGCCGTTAGATTAGTTTGCGTCCGATCATGGCCACCTAGATGCAATTTTAAAAGTGGCTCTAAAAAAATGAAGTAGACGTAAAAAATTTTTAAAATGTCACATTCTGATCTAGAATTGTCTCAGAAATCCAAAGATGTTAAAATATACAGGGTGTTCTATTTAAGAATTCAAAACCGGGGCCAAGTGACCGGAAAGTGGAAGATATGCGAAAACTCTCCTCTTCACATAACATTTACCTGTACCAATTCTCATTTTGATACACATAATACTCTAGAAATTATGACTTGTCTAATAGATTCGTTGACACCCGGTATATATATATATATATATATATATATATATATATATATATATATATATATATATATATATATATATTCAAAGTATTAATACAGCGATTAAAGAAAACTATAATGAATTATGTGAACTAGATGAGTGCTTGTAAGTAAACTTCTACTTCCCTTCGGTGGCATGTACGTTATTAACTGATGAAACGCGATTTGTTTAAAAAGCAATAAAAACATTTAATTTTCGCGATTAATTCCAGCTTGTGGTTCTTGGCTTGAACTATGAATTTACAAAAACTGTAATTTTTCAAATATTCGACGATTTTTAACTTAAAAGCTATGCATTTTTTGCTTAGAATCGGTCGAGGAACAAGAAAATATTTTTCATTTTCTAAAAAAAAAACATTTTTTACCAAAATGCAATGGAATATTACCAAGTTTGTGATGATATTATTTCGTCACAATTAACTAAGGGTCACAAACGTATATTTCTTAACTGTAAACAACAAAAGGACGTCGTTATTATATTTGCGCCAAATGGTTTAAAAATGTTAACAACATACGTTCTTTTTCGCTACCATTTTGCATTTAACGAAAACACCCTGTACTTGGTTAACGCGATCATATTACTCCAAAAATTAATCCTTTTTATCGTCAAGCAGGGTTGCGTGTTCCTTTCTGTTATTTTAAGGTGTTATATTTGCATGAACTATATCCACCTGTCTTATTACTTAACATGATAATGGTGCGAGCTTCAATAATAAAATAAAAATATACCTCTATCGCTGAATCAGTCCAAAAATAACATTACACTGACACGTTTGGCAGCTTATTAATGCCTAGATTGCTTCTCTCAGGTCAAACTGATTCAAGTTAAAATTTTACAGTCACAGTTATCAACGTTATGTAAATTTAAACCACATCTAATTTGACAATTTTTATTCACCTTCGAAGGGACATGATTAAAATGTGGTAAAACATTAAATTAAAATCGACCGACACAAATATTTTTATTATCTATATATAATTCGAATTAAACTCCTTAGTTAGTTTTATCTTGAAAAACAATATAAACTCCCGATTAACGGCACAGAAACTGTTCCACCGATAACCAGGAACGGATCCAGCGTCTCTCTTTAGAAGGGGGGGGGGGGAATATCACAAACGTACAGTATGACAAGCGAAGGCAAGTTGCCGTGGGGGGACCGGAAACATTCCCATTTCTCGTGTAAAACTACTATTTTTCTGAATTTGAAGCTCTTGGAGAGGGGGGGATGCCAGCAGCATACACATTCCTAGTATAAGAGGGGGTCTATTTTCCTTAACTCAAAGCTCCTGGGGGGAGGGCTATCGCAAGAAAAATAAGTTGTCAACGGAGAGAGGGGAAGTGCCAGCAGCATACACATTCCTATACTCTCTTCAAGAACTTCTCTTCTTCAAGTGCCCTCTCCATTGCGGAGGTTGGCAATCATAATAGCTATTTTAATTTTTGAGGCAGTTGCTCTAAATAGTTGTTTTGAACTGCATCCAAACCATTCTCTTAGGTTTTTTAGCCATAAAATTCGTCGTCGTCCCACGCCTCTTCTGCCACTTATTTTGCCCTGGATTATAAGCCGTAACATGCTGTACTTTTCTCCTCGCATAATGTGTCCGAAATATTGCAGTTTTCTCTGTTTTACTGTTATCTCGACTTCCTTTTGTTTCCCCATTCTTCTCAACACTTCGGCGTTCGTAACTTGATCCACGAAATCCTCTGAATTCTTCTATAGGTTCACATCTCAAAAGAGTTAAGTCTTCTCATTGCCTCCCGATTCAGTGTCCATGCTTCCATTCCATAATATAGAACACTATATATGTAACATTTAGTCAGTCGTATTTTCAGGGCGAACGTTAGATCTAGGCTGTAGATAACCTTTTTCATTCTAATAAAGTTGGCACGTGCCTTCTCGATTCTGGTCTTTATTTCGACGGTATAGTCATTATTTTCTGTTATTAGGGTTCCCAAGTAAGTGTACTTCTGAACTCTTTCTATGTGCTGGCCTCCTACCATTAGGGTTTCCTTATTATTGGTGTTGTTTTTACTAATTATCATGAACTTGGTCTTTTTCGTGTTAAGAGAGAGTCCATATTCTTCACTGACTTTCAATATTTAATTCATTATCTTTTCTAGGTCTTTCAAACTATCAGCTATTATTACGGTGTCATCTGCATACCTAATATTGTTGATCAAAACTCCGTTTACTTTTATCCCCGCTGTTTCAGATTCACGACTTTCCAATATGACTCTTCAGAATAAGCGTTAAATAGTAAAGGTGACAATATACAACCTTGTCTGACTCTCTTTTGTATTTCCACATCTCCGGATATTTCCTGTCCAAATCTTACTGCCGCTCGCTGATTGTAATACAGATTTGATATCAACCTTAAATCCCTTTCATCCAAATTTTTGCTTCTGAAAATCTCTATTAGTTTGTCATGCTTGACCCTATCAAAAGCTTTGTTGTAATCTATGAAGCAGATATAGAGGTCCTCATTGATATCTAAGCATCTTTGAGTAAGCACATTAAAAGCAAATAATGCATCTCTTGTACCCACCCCGTTCCGGAAGCCAAAGTGTGTGTCACTAATATCCAGCTCCAACTTGGAATGTATTCTAGCGTGTACAATTTTTAAAAGGGTTTTTAAAGTATGTGACATGAGACTGATTGTTCGATAGTCACTGCATTCTTTTGAACTTGCTTTCTTTGGTAAACATATGAATGTTGATGTTAACATTTCTCGGGGGATAGTTCCTGTCGTGTAAATTGTATTAAATAATCTCACCAATAAATCCAAATTTTTGTCATTGATCAGCTTCAACAACTCACCTGGCATTTCATCTGGACCAACAGCTTTATTAGTTTTTATCGACCTTAATGCATAAATGACCTCTGTTTTAGTAATTTCAGGCCCCATGTCACCGCCCAGACTGTTTATAGAAGAATTTTCGTGTCTTTGATCTTCAAATAGTTTTTCTATGTATTCTTTCCACCTGCCTAATTTTTGTTGTGTTTCCATAATAATGTTTCCCTCTTTGTCTAGCAATACGTTTGAGGTTTTTCTCTTTTCTATTCCAGCTAGTTCTTTGACTTTTTTATGCAAATTGAAGTTGTCGTACTTGTTTTGCAACTCCTCTATTTCCTTGCATTTTCCAAAAAGGTACTCTTCTTTTGCTGTTCTTATTTTTCTTCTTATTTGAATTTGCAACTGTTGATATCGGGTCTTGTTGGTCTTGTGTTTCCTTCTTTCATCCATCAACTCCAAAATATCATCTGTCATCCAATCTTCCTTCTTGTATCTTGATGTTGTAAGTACTTTCTTGCTTGGTTCCATAATTGACGTTTTGAAAAACTGCCAGTTGTCCAACGTTGTCATCGTTTAACCCAGGCTTGCCTTGTCTTCTTTCTAAATTTGTGTTGATGTCTTGTCTCAGCTTTTCTTTCGTTTCTTCTGATTTTAATTTTTGTATATATAGTTTTTTGATGTTATGATTTGTTTGTATCCTTTTTAATTTAAGTTGGAATTTAGCGATAAGGGGATTGTGGTCCGAAAATACATCCGCACCTGGGTACGCCTTTACTGAAAGTACTGCGTTTCGATATCTGTTTTTTATCAAGACGTAATCAATCTGATTTCTAACTATGTTGTTGTCCTTATCAGCTGGTGACTTCCATGTATAGAGACGACGTTTAGGTAGCTTAAAAAAGGTATTTGTTACTACTAGATTCAAGAACTAGAGAGAGTAATAAAACTGTTACCGAAACCTCCAACGTACCTGCTGTAGTGCCGCAGGTAACTGAGGACTGTCGTAAATCTAATTATATTTAATTATATTTAAATATTATAAGCTTTTATAAATTTACTGCAACAATAAAATTTCTGATAATTAAATTTAATTTTTGTCATTGAGCAAAGTACACCTTACAGAGTGTCCTTAGTGATTTATCTTGTTTCTGCTTGTTTTTATATATTATTTGAGATTAGTGAGATACCCAGAAGATATAGCTTCCACCTCTATATTTATACCAAAATCGTTAAACCATGGAATTTTTTCCTCAACGAAAAACTTATTACGATGAATGTTTATAATGCCTTAAGATATCAATATCTAGATAATAACATTACAAGATCTGTTGAGATGTATTCCAACATCACAGGAGTTGGAAAATCTACTATATACCGAATACTGAAGAAGAAAAAAACGATTGGAATTGTTAATACTCCCAAACCACATGCGATCACAGGCAGACGAAAAACCTCGTTGGAAGAAGAGATGTAAACTATCGACAAAATTCTAACTAAAATCAATGAAGATCGGGTTTTACCCACTGACCTCTACTATGGATCCCTACTCTTGACGGCTGTTAAAGCCAAAAAATGGCAAACCATGGGCGAAAAAATGCGTTTCTGCACATCGAGCCCCAGTCATATTTTTGAACGTTGATCAGATAAGGGCATGCGCATAAGCGACCTCCTATTATCGATCGGTTGTTTCGTAGCGCCATCCGTAAACAGCAAAATATCGGCCCAACGCTATTTTTCTGTTTATTTTTGCTTTGTGAGTTGTGTGGGATTTAAACGGATTTATAGCGTTTTAAATGATTTATTTTATTTGTTTTTGTGTTTTTATTTAATATAATGGACTCCACAACGTGTATGGTTACTTTTTGCCAAAACAAGAGTAAAATACCAATATTTTCGGTACGTATTTTATGTTTTATTTAGGAAAATGGAAATAATTCGGATTAGAGTAAATTTAGAGGTTGATGCCATTTTGGTTTTGTTTGTTTTAATTTATTTTTGATAATTTTTTAATTTTTCTGATAAGAATTTATGAAATTTTATATAATACAGATGCTTCTATTAGTGTGCACTGTTTTTTTTATCAAGAAATCAAGAGAATTATCAAAAGAAACAAAACCAAAATGATACCCACCTCTAGATTTACACTAATCTGAATTATTACCCAAGAAAGTTAACGCACACAGACGGAAACAATAGATTAGAGAAATAGCACGATACATTTTTTCACAATTTTTCTTTCACAGTATAAGAAATGACTAAACTAACTTTCATCGGTAGACACTGACCGGATTATTCCCTTCTGCTTCAGATATTATTTGCGCCCATATGATGTGACTCTCAGAACAAGAAAGTTACATGACACCGACTTCTTTACTAAAGATTGCAACCATGGTTGCAACTTTGTTAACTTGCTTGATTTAGACACCATTTATGACTAATTGAACTAACAAATAGATTTTCGAAGTTCGGTCCTGTCGATGGTCACCTGATCATTTTGTAGTGCGCATGCCGACATCTGATCTACGATGTTTACATTTTATTGTCGTAAATTTGCCGTTTTTGGGATTAAACTTTGCGGATTAAATAAATATTTTATCTATGGTTTTACCTGAAATTAAAAGAACTGAGCTCTGGAAATTGTTCAGAGAATTTAATTTTTGCTGGGAAAAACCAGATAGGAAATCTGTTCTTATAGATCGTTCGGAAAATGTCCGTTGGAGAAGGACATATCTCTCCCAAGTAAAAGGTAGAGTTGCTTACAAAATTAGTAATTTAACTGAACTTTTGAAAGATTTTTTGAATAAAGTTACTGCAGAAAATTGGGAAAATTCCATATAACATAAGAATGAAAGAAAATGTGGAAACTCGATCTCATGATCGGTGAGATAAAAGAACCAATTATAATTAATTTAAGCGAAGATAGCTTCACTGACTTTGACTACGAATTAGATACGTAATGTTTACCAGTGTAGACACAATTTACTATTTAAATTTTTGGTTTTGTTGTATTTTATTATTTAATGTTGTTTATATATATTTTTATTTTTTTATATATTTTTATTTTAGTGTGTCCCACTTTTTAATTTTATATATATTTAATTCCAATTATTGTATTTGTGTCTTTTTCTTAAGCGTGTAAAATTAACATGTTTATTTTTTTTTTGGGAGCTTTCGGATTTCCATAAAATAAAAGTAAATTAAATTAAGATGTCAATGCAATAGAAATAAAAATAAGTAGGTCCAATTTTAACTGTAACATATAAAAACTAATTACATTTGAATCCCTTTTTAGGGTTTAATTGTAATTCTGCAGATGGTTTAAGAAATAAATAAACTGAAACGTCAAATGTCCTAAAAATGATTTTAATTAATACTAAAATGACCGATAGCCCCAAAAAAATTTTAATATTATATGGACGAATTTATTTTTTTATATATGTTTAACTTCTTGTGTTTATGATAATGGGTATTTTGTAAGTATTTAAATTATAACTTAGAATTTTTTGAGAGAATAAGGCTACGTTTTAGTCTGAATGTGCCTAAAACGGTTTCTATGCCAAAAACTAGAAATAATAAAAATACAGTTGCGATTTTTGTGTTAAATACGTCAAAATTATCTATATTTTCTAATCTATATGAATTATTAAGAAATCATAAGAAATAAAATAATATTATAAAAACTTTTTATTTTACGTTTATTACCGAAATAATATTCTATGCCATAAATACTTAGTGATAAAATAAACCTCCTTACGCCGCCTATGACAAGGATTAAAATCCTTTTTAACACTTTACACTTCCAAATATCTATTGTTATCCAACCCAAATGGTCCGTTATTATAGACCGGTATTTTTATTATAAAATTTCTAACCCATTCCTATGAAAAATATATGTGTCTAACAGATTATGCCAAAGACACCGGACTAAAAAACATAGGTAGTTTGCGAAGAAAAAAAAAAGGTAAAAAATGATGTATTACTATCTCTAGTTCTTAAATAAAAAAGTATAAGAGGCAAAATCGGGTCTATTTTCCTGAACTCAAAGCTCTTGGGGTGCGATCGCTCCCACCGCCCCCCCCCCCTTTGGATCCACGCCTGCCGATAACAGAGGTTAAAATAACGTGTTAAAAAAATCAAATAGACTAAAATCAGGAAATCCTTCAAACCATATAATAAAAAAGTTATGGAAATCTTATCTATTCAAACAATTTCATAAATGCTTGGCTCTTATGTCCTTCCCACATTATTTTCAATAAAAACCAAATTCCTATTTCCTGAATTCCTTTATCCGTTTAGAAAATAAATACACACACAGAACAGCATTATTGATATCACTAAGTCATGAAACAAAAATAAATTCAATTAATTTCTAACTTAAAAGACGCCAACGAATGTAACTCGGTAGCTGCTACTTTGCATACGCTTCCTGTTTCATAATTTAATCCACAAGCAGTCGACTTTGTTCATCAAAGCAACCGTTTCTGTTCTAATACGGCACCACACATTTAACCTACTATAACCTACCCACATACTAATACCTACCCACCGAATACAATAAATTTTATTCTGGCCTGTCACCCCCGGACTAAGGCCCATCGTGCAAGGGGTCGGGCCTCGAAGGGCCCCGCCCACGCGGCCTCGTTGCCTAGAAACACCCCGCGCGTCGTCAAGGTTACGTTGTTTAACGGCGAGCGCGGAAGTTTGGCAACGGCGGAGCTGGCCTCGAGGCTATCGAGAGTCGAGGTGAGCTTTGAAATTTCAAAAGTTTTGGGTTAACTGCTCGGATTGATCCGACGAGGTCCGAGATGGGGAGGTGGCAAAAAATGTTTCGAGTTCGGAGATGGAAGTAGTATAATCGGAATTAAAACAAAATATTTAATAAAATTTCGTGTAGATGTGCAGATCGGATAGATTTGCAGATACATGTAACAAATAAGTTATGTCTGACTATTGTTCTATTGTAATTTTAGTAGTCCACTACAAACATTAACAGGTGAAACATTTTTAGTAAAATCTAATCCCTGGTTAAAATTGCCAATAAAATATTTAAATTAGTATATACAAAAATAGGTCAAACAAGTTCTCAACCTTAAAAATACAGCAATAAGAAAAATCGTTTTCTTTTGTTCATTGTACCGATTTCAAGGCTTTATCCTAGGTTTGTATCTATAACTTTCCTATATAATGGTTTGTTTATTGCCATTTGTACTGAAAATTGTAACAATATCATAAGCATCACAAAAGTGAGCAACTAAATTAAAATCTACTTTCCATAGCAGGACCGAAAACGGGGGGGGGGGAGGGGGGGCAACCGAGGCAATTACCCCGGATCAGAGGCAATTTGAAACGGCCCGTTATAGGGTCAGACTGTCCGCCGGACATTAAGGAAGAGGCCCGGTGGGCCGCCTTAAATATTATTACCCCGAATGTTTACTACCCTGTCGGGGGCTCTTGCAACTAGAATGAGTTCAAACCCGTTCAGTGAATCTGAGTGTAAAATCCTTAAAGTACAGGAGGTTTAAAAAAAATGGCAACTAAAGAAAAGTACCCCAAAAAATCTGAAAACGGCTTCTTCAAAAAAGTCTCATACAAATGGTAAAAAGTCGATCCTGCATGTCCAATAATCTAAAATTGGTTCTAACATACAGGGTGGCGCAGTAATGTGAAAAAGTACCCCATAAAAATCAAAATTTCAGTAAGAAATAAAGACATCTGCATGCCTAAATAATTGCCTATATGTTATTCTACTTCCAGGCAGAGAAAAAGACAAAAATATACTGTTTATATATATTATTTTCTTTTTGTCTGCTTAAATGAGAATAACACATAAGCGAAGTACCCCATCTAATCGTTTTTTTCCAAAAATTTTAAAAACTGTTTTTTAGGTTCTTTATTTAATAAAAAATCAAAAACAATTTGACGTTTCGCCCTTTATTTAAGGCATCTTCATATTTTTTTGTTTTTTTTTTTATTATTTATTGATCCTCTTAAAAATATTTTTATATAATTAAAAACATTAATACACAAACATATTTAAAATTTTAAAGACAAACACTTTAAAAAACTAGTACATTAAATACTCTTTTAAAAATTTGACTAGTTTTTTAAAGTGTTTGTTTTTTAAAATTGTAAATATGTTTTGTGTATTAATGTTTATAATTATATAAAAATATTTTTAGAAGTGTCAATAAATAATAAAAAAAACAAAAAAATTTTTTTAGATGCTTTAAATAAAGAGCAATAAAAGAAAAAGAAAATGATATAATCTATGGTTCAAGAATCTGGAATATATATATATATATATATATATATATATATATATATATATATATATATATTCCCTCAAGAACTATCCATATAACATATTTTTTTATGAAGGTGCCAATTTTTTTACAAAAAATCACCAAATTTTGAATAAAAAACATGGTTCTCTATAATCTACCATATCTTTCAATCTATAGCAATTATGGTATACAAAATTGACACTGACGAAGATAGATATACTATTAAAGGTCTAATATAGTGCATAAGCAATTATCTCATACAGGGTGTGCAAAAATTTTGCCCTTTTGATGAAATGTAAATTAATTATTCTTTGATTTTTTAAATGGAACATCCTGTAAACAACCAGGCGCAGATCCAAGGAAGGGACGGTGGGGGCGATCACCCCTCCCCCCCCCCCAAGAGGTTAGAGTTAAGGAAAATAGACCCGATTTTGCCTCTTACAGTATAGTTTATTCAAGAACTAGAGAGAGTAATAAATCATTTATGACCCTTTTTTTTCTTCTCAAACTACCTGTGTTCTTTAGTCCGATGTCTTTGGCAAAATCTGTTAAACACATATATTTTTCATAGGAATGGGTTAGACATTTTATAATCAAAAATACCGGTCTATAATAATGGACTATTTGGGTTGGATAACAATAGATATTTGGATGTGTGAAGTGTTAAAAAGTATTATAATCCTTGTCATAGGCGTCGGAAGGAGGTTTATTTTATCACTAAGTATTTATGGCATAGAATATTATTTCGGTAATAAACTTAAAATAAAAAGTTTTTATTATTTCTTATAATTCACATACATTAGAAAATATAGATAATTTTGACACATTTAACACAAATCACAACTGTATTTTTATTATTTTTAATTTTGGCATAGAAACCGTTTTAGGCACATTCAGACTAAAACGTAGCCTTTTCTCTCAAAAAATTCTAAGTTATAATTTAAATACTGACAAAATACCCATTGTCAAAATTACAAGAAGTTAAACATATATAAAAAATAAATTCGTCCATATAATATTAAAATTCTTTTGGGGCTATAGGTCATTTTATTATTAATTAAAAATATTTTTAGGATATTTGACGTTTCAATTTATTTATTTCTTAAACCATCTGCAGAATTATAATTAAACACCAAAAAGGGATTCAAATGTAATTAATTTTCATATGTTAAAGAAAATTTAAATAATAAATTGTGTTTACGCTAGATCGAGTTTCCACATTTTCTTTTATTCTTTTATTATATGGAATTTTCCCAATTTTCTGCAGTAACCTTATTCAAAAAAATCTTTCAAAAGTTCAGTTAAATTACTAATTTTGTAAGTTGTGTTATTTCTAGCACCTCTACCTTTTACTTGAGAGAGATATCTCTTTCTCCAACGGATAGTTTCCGGACGATCTATAAGAACAGATTTCGTATCTGATTTTTCCCAGCAAAAATTAAGTTCTATGAGCAATTTCCAGAGCTCAGTTTTTTAATTTCAGGTAAATCCCGATCTTCATTGATGTTAGTTAGAATTTTGTCGATGGATGGGTTCTGCTTCTCATAATATATGTACAACTCCTTTTATTGCAGTTTACATCTCTTCTTCCAACCAGGTTTTTTCGTCTGCCTGTGATCGAATGTGGCTTGGTTAGTACTAACAATTCTAGTCGTTTTTTGCTTTTTCAGTATTCGGTACATAGTAGATTTTCCACTCCTGTCATGTTGGAACAGATTTAAACAGAGCTTTTAACATTATTATCTAGATATTGATATCTTAAGACATCATAACCATTCATCGTAATAAGTTTTTCGTTGAGGAAAAAATGCACTGGTTTAACTAATCTCAAATAATATATAAAAACAACCACAAACAAGATAAATCACTAAGCACACCCTGTAAGGTGTACTTTGCTCACTGACAGAAATTAAATTGAATTATCAGAAATATTATTGTTGCAGTAAATTTATACAAGCTTATAATATTTATATATAATTAGATTTACGGCAGTCCTCAGTTACCTGCAACACTGGAGCAGGTACGTTGGACGTTTCGGTAATAGTTTTCTTACTCTCTCTAGTTCTTGAATAGAGTATAAGAATGTTATACTTGCTATCGCCCCTCCCCTTCCCAAGAACTATGAGTTCAGGAAAATAGAACAGATTCTGCCTTTTATATTAGGAATGTGTATGCTGCTAGCACTCCCCCCCCCCAATGACAACGTGTTTTTCTTGCGATAGTCCTCCCCCCAAGAGCTTTAAGTTCAAAAAAATAGACCGAATTCTGCCTCTTATACTAGGAATGTGTATGCTGTTCGCATCCTCTCCCCCCCCCCTGTCGGCCACTTGTTCTTTCTTGTAATCGCCCCACTTCTTCAAGAGCTTCAAATTCAGAAAAATAGACCCGACCCTGCCTTAGAGGCTGGGTCAGCCCCTGTTGTAGCCTCTACAACTTATTGAAGTTTCATTGAAATCGGAGCTGGACACTTCAGGTAACTTTCTAGTCAGGTATGATAGAAAAAAAAACAACTGACTGCGCGTTGCCTATAAACATTTAATAATGAATAACGTTCTCTAATTTAAGAGACAAAATTGATTTTAATTCGATCATTATCTTGTATTTCATGACGTGTTATACACAAAAAAAATTAGTTCTGCGGAATTACAACACCGCAGTGTTATTAGATTTTCAACACACCAACAACAATTTAATAATAGACGATCATCCTGCAATGCTGTTACTTCAGGATCCGAAGCTAATAACTATTCAACACACAACATTACCCGCCCATGTCAACATTTGCCGATTTACGCCTGGTCAGGTAAATTTCCAATTTTACAGCGACACACTGGGTGGGTGTCATTCCGCAAAATTAATTCCCATCGTTTAGGTTAGAGGGGATATGGAAAACTACAAAATAGGATAAATGCCTAAAAAATTAACACAACATACAGAAAATAAATGTCATAAATTGACATCAAGTGGCTATGTGGAGTAAGCGCAGAAAAAATTTTTACTATTAAATTTGTTGTATCAGGTTGGCAATATGAGAACCAGAATACCGAGCAAGATTTTGCGAACGTGCGGCATCCCGGCGTATTCTTAGTATTTAATGTGGTCCTTTGTCATCGTCCTGAGGCCCTATCCTAGAACTGGGGAACGTGAAGTGAACGGTGAAAAGGTGGCGAACGCGTATTCTTGAAATGTTCATCACTCATATCCTCGTTCGCCCGGTAGAAGGTAAGCGAACGGTGAAACATGTGCAAATCAAATGTCAGCCGCTAAATGACATATTTAACGCACGGATTTCAAAAAATAAAATAGAATTAAAAATTTTTATTTTATTGTGGTTTTTCTAAATTACTTGCATTAAAAAAATAATATGTTGACGAACCGTTTCTTTAAGACATTTTATTTTCTGAATAAACAGTTGAAACGTTAATTAGGTGGTACCCCGATATTTTCAATATTTTCAAATTTTTTAATAAAATATCCTTAGAAAGTGGAATATGTCTCGCAAATATTAAGCAAATTTGAGATTACAGACATATAAAATTATTACAGGAGATTTTGTTCATAACTCAATTGTATGAGCGTGTTATTTAAAAATGTTTTTCTAGGGCCAGTTCTGCTTATGGATTTAACATAAATACTTGTGTCCATAACAGCAGAATATCTTAGTTTTAAACAGTTAAATCTAGCATAATTCTTTTCACGACACAACTTCTAATAAATTTGAGAAATCACAATTTGTAAGCTATCTGAAACTTTTATTTAAATAAGTAACAAATTTTATATTTAAATTATGTTAACTACATCACTTGACTTAATTAAACTGTGTTAAAGACTATACGACACTACAAATAAATAAATATTATAATTATAATTTATAGAGACATACAAATATGAACCCTACAGACCAACGAATGAGGTCATTCAGCATAAAAACCTTATTTCTGGTACATTTAATCTTCAAGTCTCTACAAATTTTCATAAAATAAATAAATATATATATATTTAAAGTTGAATGTGAGATCTTCTGTCTGGCCTTTGGTTTCGGTCCGTGGTCATAAACAGTTTCACTATCATTGTTCAAGTTTCAGGTTTTCTTTCAAATTTACTTATCAGGACAGAACATCTTGCAGTAAGAGGCTGGACCCTTTGTGAATTTATACAATAAATAACTGATTGGATAGTTTCCGTAGTGGATTGGGATGATGGCTATTAGTCATACTACGTAGAGTTGTAATTTTCACCGTTTTAAGGTTTATCAGTGCTGGCTTTCTGCAATTACTGTCAGTATATTACTTTGTATATATGATTGCTGCTTTTTTTGATATCCCTTTTTCTTTATATATTAGAATCGTCAAGTACTTGGCTCTTTGTATACATTTTTGTTTAACAGTTGTAGAGTGTCAATTTAAGATAAATTTAATCCAGGCAAAGTACAAATATTGTAATGGCAATCAATAACTTCACAAAAATAACAACAACAGCAGTGTTTTTTTTACTTTGGACGATTAATTTAACGTACCAAAACTACTTTTTGCCTAAAATAGCAAGAAAATATACTAAGGACATTTTCGGTCTGACAGGTCAATTCAATCTGTCAACCATTTAATTTTTGAAATTCTCGGGTTTTAGCACGTTTATATCGGGCAACATTGGCTTTTCAAGAATACGGCTTTTACTGTCAAAAAGTTCGCATCGCCATTCACATCACCTTTCACATCACAGTTTCGAGGATAGGGGCCCTGACGTTTAAAATTCTCTTGATTTTTTGTTGTGCCGTGCAGAGACATCAGACAAATTTCTGAATATATATATATATATATATATATATATATATATATATATATATTTGTGTATGTTATCAAAACTTTTGTGTAGCCTTTTTATTTATAACAATGCCTCAATGTATGGTATTGTTTTGAAAATCTCGATTTTTGATAAGCACATTTTTTATATTTTGGTGATTATTATATTATTGTAAAGGTAGGAAAACGACGTTTTTTGGAAAAAATTCGATACTTACCCCCATATTTTAAAGTCGTAGAACACGATTTAAGCTTTGATTTTTCACTATTCTTTCTCACTTTCTCGGAAAACTTAAAAACCTCCAAGCGTCACTTACCAAGCAATTTTAATTCTGAATAAAAAAATCGAAATTACATATTTACTAGTAAAGGGTGTTTTTTTATAGAGGTATAGAACTTTTAAATGGAATAAAACAAAGATGAATTTTTTAAATTGACATGAAATTTACTTTATTCGAAAGATAACCTTCTGGCATTATAATTTAAATGACTTCTGGCATATGAGCGCCACGGCTGGCTCGGACGTAGTCTAATCTGGACGTCCAATTTTCGATGACTTTTTCCAACATTTGTGGCCGTATATCGGCAATAACGCGGCGAATGTTGTCCTCCAAGTGATCAATCGTTTCGGGCTTGTCGGCGTAGACTAGCGACTTCACATTTCCCTACAGAAAATAGTCTAGCGGCGTTAAGTCGCATGATCTTGGAGGCCAATTCACGGGTCCGAAACGTGAAACTATGCGGTTACCAAAAGTTTCCTTCAATAAATCAATTGTGGCACGAGCTGTGTGACATGTTGCGCCGTCTTGTTGAAACTACAGCTCCTGCACATCATAGTTGTTCAATTGATGAACGAAAAAGTCAGTAGTCATGGCTCTATAACGGTCACCATTGACTGTAACGTTCTGAACAGCATCGTTTTTAAAGAAGTACGGACCAATGATTCCACCAGCCCATAAAGCACACCAAACAGTCCGTTTTTCTGGATGTAACGGTGTCTCAACATACACTTGAGGATTATCATCATTCCAAATACGGCAGTTTTGTTTATTAACGTATCCATTCAAACAAAAGTGAGCTTCATCGCTAAACAAAATCCGCTTATGAAAAACATTCACCGAATCTACGCCTTGCTAGGTGATCGTGTGGCTTCAATTCTTGCATGAGTTGGATTCTGTAAGCACGCAAACCAAGATCTTTCCGCAAAATCTTCCATAAAATGAATGGACACATCCAATTCCTGTGCACCATGGCGGATAGACTGATTCGGGCCTTCCTCTACGGTACGCTCTACGGCAGCAATGACTTCTTCTGTACTCACTGTACGACATCTCTGTGGATGCGTATGATGATTTAGAGTAAATGTGGTGCGAAAACGTTCCATAGTTAATCGAATTAATTGCTCTGATGGACGATTATGTTGACCGTAAAATGGACGTAGTGCGCGATACGTATTTCGAACAGAACCATGATTTTCAAAATAAATTTGCACAATTTGGAAGCGTTGTTCAGGCGTCAGTCTATTCATGTTGAAATGCCAAACGAAACTAAACATAAATCACTTGACAGCTGACAAAATGGCCGCCAGTTAAAAAAGTGTTGCCAACTTAAAGTTTTATACCTCTATAAAAAAAACACCCTTTACTAGTTAAAATATCATTTATGTAATATATTTAAGCTATTTTTGCACACATTCTAATGAATAAATTTTAAAAAATTTCTATTTTCAACGAAAAACCGAAACACGTTCCAGAAAGGCCATCGACCATCAAACTCGTGAAAACGACTAATACTCGTTTGACACGTTGCTAGATGTAAAATACTTTTGGGGTTTAAAATTTAAAATTTGACCATCTCAGTCAACAAAATAGTTCAGTCTTTGTAATGTTTTATACAGTCTCAGGAAAAATTCATCTTAACCACACAAAATTTTTGTTTAGTTCAGGCTTAGCTTGATTTTGGTTAATTTGTAAAACTGAAACTAACCTGAACTAATTGCTACAGTCGTAATGAATGCTGAAACATACAATCAAAAAATTGACGAAGTTTTAAGTAAAGGAAATTAAACATCTCTTTCTAAAGATCCCACATCTGCAATTGAAGGAAGAATCTATCGCGTTCTCAAGAAACATGAACGGTATATTCCTGAGAGGATCCGGACTCAGTTGACGCCACTTCATAGCAAAACTCCACACCTTTATGGACTCCCGAAAATACATAAGCAAGGCATGCCCTTACGACCTATCACGAGTTTCCGAAACTCTCCGACTTCTAAACTTGCCAAATTTCTTCTTCCAATCCTGAGACCATTACAAGGAAATACATCGTCCTGGGTTAAGAACTCGCAACATTTCGTAGGAATTATACGTGAAATAGAAGTACAACCAGAAGACCATTTTATTAGCTTTGACGTGGAAAGCCTATACACCAACGTTCCAGTTAAGGACTCACTAAAAATCATAAGAAAGAAACTTGAAGAAGACCAGACCTTGGCAGAAAGAACATCTTTACCACCGCACGCCATTATGAACTTGTTGGAAAGTTGTTTGACTAATTCCTATTTTCAAGAAAAGGAAAAATTCTACATCCAGAATGATGGACTACCGATGGGATCTTCACTCTCACCGGTGGTCGCAAATATTTTCATGGAATGGTTCGAGACGTTTGCGATTGAATCCACATCTGAGAAACCAAAGTTATGGCTCAGATACGTACACGATACTTTTATTATTTGGAGTGGAAACGACGAAGAACTTCGAAACTTCCTTTTTCATTTCAACAATATCAGTCCAACTATTAATCTCACCATGGAGAAGGAAGTAGAAAATAAATTACCATTCTTATACGTCTTGGTTGAAAGAAATGGCAGACAAATTCGAACTTCGGTTTACAGAAAAGCCACGCACACAGGACAATACCTTAATTATTCATCTAATCACTCCAACAACACCAAACAAGGAATTATAAGAAATCTCGTAGATAGAACCTTAACTCTCTGCAACTCCAACGAGAACTTGATGAAAGAGATTGATTACATTAAAAATGATCTGACAGCTAGTGGATAAATTTCTTGAACAACGCAGAAATACGACAATATTGACAACGAATGAAGAACGAAAACCAGTATTGAACATCCCCTATGTTAAAGGCATTTCAGAAAAAATTAGAATGATAGGAAAAAGATATAGAATCAACGTTGTTTTCCATTCAAATAACTCTCTGAGAAGTCGGCTCACTAGGGTCAAACCAACAACTCAAAGAGACATAAAGAACTGTATATATCAGATACCATGTGAATGTGGCAATTCCTACATTGGTGAAACAAAGAGACCTCTTGACGTAAGGATCAAGGAACACTAAAAATGCACATCTCGAGGAGAAACAGAAAAATCAGATGCCGCCAATCATGCCTGGACTCATGGACACCACATAAAATGGTCTGAAGCTAAAATACTACACCGAGAACAACATTGGAGAAAACGGAAATTCAAAGAAGCCGCGGTTATACATCAGAACCAGAGTTGTTTTAGTAAACCATCTTTAGATATAAGAGAAGTGTGGAAACCACTTCTTAGTAATTGTAAACTAAAACTAAATGCAGCATAAAAAAATGGGATTTTGCCATAGCAGGCATAACTGCACCCATCTCAGTCACACTCTACTGCATTTACTTTTAGTATAAATAGTCATGTAGCTAAGGGATTTATTTAGTTTCACTTGAAAACGGCTAGAGATAACTACTAGCCGAAACGTCGTGATATTCAACAAAAATAAAGACAATGGAAGTCCAACAGATATCTACTATTTCGCAAGAAACATCATTGTCTATGACCTTCAAGCAAACACTAATCTGAACTAACCTAATTGATTGACAGGTTGTATATATATATATATATATATATGAATTTCACAAAAATCGTATTGGCAATCTTGCAACAGCGTTAATTTTTCGGGTTTTAGGAACGAGTCACTCCGCTCACTGATAATTTTCTTGATATTTCCGATAAAAATGTGCAAATATATGAATTTTTATATAATACAGAGTGAAATTTGTGTTTGTAACAAAATTTTAACGATTTAGTACAAACAAATTGAACCTAAAGTAAGAAGTGTTTTTCACTGTTTTCCGCAAAGCTAAGGAAAAATTACGCAAAACGGAGGTCAGAATCGTGTTTTACGAACTCGAAATAGGGGTAAGTACCGACATTTTTCCAAAAAATGTCATTTTCCTAGATTTCCCATAATGCAAATTTTTACCCATAGAATTATGTTGAAATCTATTTTATGTCAGTATTTATTTTATTAATCATTTAATAATTAACTCTAAATTATAATTTTTCCAATATAATAACGTAATAAATGAAAGGTTGCACAAGTCCAGTCCTGTCCCCTAACCTACTGCGCATGTACAGTATAGCCCCTTTAAGGGGAATACAGCTTTATATGTCAGACCGAATTTATTTTATGGTATTTCCCTTCCTTTTACCCCTCTCCTACTTCCTTGGAATTGACCAAAGTTAGGGAAATAAGAAATGATATCCAATAAGAATGAAAACTATCGTGGCTGCACGTAAATTATTATTATTACACAGTTTACTGGAATTTCGTACCGCATAAAAAAATCTTTGGTTTAATATTAAATTTAAATATCTCAGCGATATTTTAATGTGGTTTTTTACATAATAGGTTAAACGTTATGGTTTAAGGAACAGCGGTGAAGTTTGTTTTGTAATGCCTGTAATTCAAATATACTAGGTGGTTATTAAAATCGTGAAACTTTTTTTAAAATTTCACTTCATTACATTGATTAGGTTCTTTGTGGAAACTGGCACAATCTTATTTGGCATCGTTTGGCCGGCACTAAATACTGATCTAACCTCTATTAGAAACTGAATAAATGAAGATTACGAAGACGGTATCACACGGGAAACCAAGAAGACTTTGGTAGAGTTTTTGAGATTGACATTTCCGTTCAAAAATGTCAGGATCTAATAAACTCGTCGATACGAAGTCATGAATACCAATAAACGATATGGATTACATCTTTATTACAGAAATATTTTTTGGCACGTGTTGAGTTAAAACTATAAACAATATAATATTTATTTATTGGACGCTGGTATTCCGTATGTGTGTAATATATTAGATTTCCATATAAAAACTCATAGGGAACACTCGAGAGGATTTAATAATGTTTAAAAAATGTATTTGATTATAGAGTACAAATACCTACATATATAATTTACTCAATATTATTTTCATAAAGGTATTCTTAAAGGAACAACAGAACTAGACGTTTCTTCCAAGAGATAAAGGATATAAAAAACGGATTTAGACCTAGAGTTGGCACAGTAATAAAGAATGACGAAGGTAACCTTATTACAAATGAGGCTGAAATGATAGAGACCTGGAGAAGATACTTTGACGAGCTACTGAATGTCCAGGCAGATGAAGCCCGGCCTGAATATACATACCTTACGGCCGAACCCATAGTAGAAGAACCTACAGTGGAAGAAGTGTCACGAGCTATTCAAAAACTTAAAAACAACAAAGCCCCAGGAAACGACACTATACCGGGAGAATGTTTGAAAAAGGGAGGAGAAACCTTGAAACGTGCTTTTTATCAACTCATCTGTCAAATATGGAAAGAAGAAAAAATGCCAACCTCCTGGAAAGAAAGTGTGATAATACCAATACTTAAGAAGGGTGATAAAACGTGCTGCTCCAATTATAGGGGTATATCCCTTATTAATGCAGGATATAAAGTCTTCTCTCTAATGATCTTAGAACGATTGACTGCGTGTGTGGGGTATCAAATAGGAGATTACCAGTGTGGATTTAGAAAAAACCGCTCAACTGTAGATCAGATATTCACGATAAGGCAATTAATGGAGAAATGTTGGGAATACAACAAAACATTGCACCAGCTATTTATAGATTTTAAACAAGCATACGATAGCATCATAAGAGTGGATTTGTGGAATGCCATGGCAGAACTGGGCATACCGAAGAAGCTAATTAACCTCACCAAAACGTGTGTAGAGGGATCTACAAGTGCAGTAAGACTTGAAGGAAGATTGTCAACCTTCTTTACAATCAACAGTGGTCTTAAACAAGGCGATGCGCTATCTCTACTCCTCTTTAACGTCGCCTTGGGGAGCATCGTGTGAAAAACCAACACAAAAACGCTCCTCTTTAGAAATCAAGGTCCACGCATCATATTGGCGTTCGCTGATGATATCGATATTGTAGGTAATACAACTACCAGTGTCAAGGAAGAGTTCTTCAAACTGGAAAATGCCGCAAAGAAAGTTGGCCTACGAATCAACGAAGAAAAAACAAAATATATGGCTACAACAAGAACGGAAAGGCGAGACAGAATAGGACCGAACGTGACTATGGACCACTACAATTTTGAAAGGGTCCATCAGTTTAATTATTTGGGAGCTATGATCACCTCTGAATACAACATTACACGAGAGATTAACAACAGAATACAAGGAGGCAACCGGTGCTGGTATGGGCTGCAAAGGATAATGAAATCGAAAAATATATCCCGCCGCACGAAAATAAGAATATATCAAGTAGTTATAAGACCGGTAATGACATATGCATGTGAAACATGGACGTTGACAAAACAAAATGAGAATAGACTGAAAATCGCAGAAAGAAGAATGCTTAGAGGGATATACGGACCGGTCAGGGGCAACACCACACAGCAATATAGAACGAGAACAAACAAGGAATTGGAGGAACTATACAACCAGCCAGATATAGTGAAAATAATAAAAGCAGAAAGATTAAGATGGGCCGGCCATGTTATGAGACAAGATCAACGTATCGTTAAGTTGGATGGGAAGATAACCCAGAAGGAAGGCGGCCGTTAGGAAGACTAAGGATGAGGTGGAGAGATAACGTTGCAGCAGACTTACAAACCCTAAACGTCGAACGCGCGGAGGAACTGATGATGGATCGCAGCAAATGGAGGCAAATTGTGAAATCAGCAAAGATACATCCAGGGTTGTAATGCTAGATATATATATATATATATATATATATATATATATATATATATATATATATATATATATATATATATATATATATATATATATATATAGGGTGTTTATTGAACATACGGCAAAAATTCAAGGGGTTACTCCCTGGACTATTCTAAGGATATTTTGTCCTTTGATGATTTGTGCTTTGTTTCGAAGGTATGGGGCGAAACAAATTTTCGGCAATAAAAAAAAATTATTACCAAAAATTACATTAACGTTTCTTAATCTACAAGAACTGTTCAAAATGACTACCTCTAGCTCTGATGCACAAATCCAATCTTCTTCTAAGCTATTGCCGAACTTTTTCAATAGCAATAGGGTAGTTTCTTATTGAATTTCGCCCAGCAATTATCCTATTTCTTAAATTTTGCATATCTTCCACTAGAGCGATATAAACTAATGACTTTAAATGGCCCCATACGGAATAATCCAGGAGATTTAAGTCCGGGGATCGAGCAGCTCATACGTGAGATACACCTCGACCAATCCAGCGATCTCCATATGTAACTGTTAAAAACTCTTGAGCAATCACACTAAAATGCGTTGGTGCACCATCGTGCATTAACCACATTGTATTTCTTCTAGCCAGTGGTACGTCCTCCAGAAGGTAAGGTAGCGTTTGTTCCAAAAAATTGTAGTATACCTCGCCGGTAAGTTTTCCTGGTAGAAGTAACGGTCCAATTAACTAGTAACCCATAATTCCATATGCAATTTTCATAAAGTAGAATCTCAATGATAGTGAAGAGCTTGGCTAGCACAGGAAGTAACTTTGAGGGGATAGAAACTACCCTTAACTCCGTTTAGCATCTTTTAAGAACACTCTGTATATTCCTTATTTATTAATAATATTTTAGATACTCGTTTAACGCTCCTGGTGACCACAAGGACGCAACCACCATTGCCACTTTTCATACCGCAAAATTAATCAAAAAATGCGCCGGTTGCAGACACGCATGTCTTTGTGTCGCGAAAGAAGTGCAACATCATTATCGTCGAATCAAGGGCGTACTGCTCTTCATAAATCATTTTTAATTCTGATTACGTTTCTTGTTTTAACTTTTGCATTGTTAACATTAAGACAAAAAAATAATAAACCATGTTTTATTTCGTTTTATTTTTATGAAATATTGTTCGTCAGGTCACGCTATTAGGATTTAATATGGAGTTAATGTAGTTCCTTAAGAAATGGTCGCGTTTACGTTGAGTATTAGTTATTACATGCTCGATTTTTGCCCAATTTTCTTTATAAGAAACAAGCTGCTTGCAAATTCGAGTTCAGAATAAGCTTTATTATCAAAATAACATACACTTCTGTTGACAAAGCAAATAAAATGTATACAGAGTGTTCCACCATGATCACGAATTATTACCCCTTAACAATTTTTAGACAAGTAAGCGAGTCCTAACAAGAATTTTCTGGCCGTAAGAGCCGCTAGATTGCTAAAGACAAGTTCTGACTAGGCAAAAAAAAGGAGAATATGCCTTGATTTTTTATTTGGCGAATGAAAAAGTGAAAAGTAATAGAAAATCTACGCAGTTTACAGTGCAGTTATTTTTGTTAAATAGTACATAAGAAAAATAAGAATAAAAATGTACAGAAAATGTACGCATATACCTACTTGTAAAATATAGGTTTAGTAATGTCAATGTTCCGGACGGCCGGTATTTATACACAACTGTTTTGCTTTAAAACCTTTTATTGTCTCAATTTTGATAACATGTCAAACAATTTAAGCTGTGTTTGAAGTTTGTAGATAATGTTGAAGATTGACTAAAATGTGTGCATTGTCATTATTTTTATTTATTTTTACGACATTTTGATTAGGTTGTATCTCTCTAATCGTTACCCCTTGAATTTTTGCCGTATGTTCAATAAACACCCTGTGTATATATATATATATATATATATATATATATATATATATATATATATATATATATATATCACACCAAAATAATTAATAAACGAACATATAAATTTTATAATAACCTAATAACAAGAAATATAGAACATAAACAGCAAAAATATGTAGCATTACCTTACACTAATGAGCTGTCAGAAAAAATAAAACATATTTTAATAAAGCATGATATTATCATATGTTACAGGTCTCATAATAAATTAAATACACTGTTCACTAATTTAAAAAATAAAACTCCTCTCATGAATAAATCAAATGTAGTATATTCGATCCCTTGCACAAATTGTCCCAAAAATATATATAGGCATGACGAGCCAATTGCTAAAGAACAGATTAAATGGCCATAAATATACGAAAAACGCCTCAACAGCATTAAACAAACATAAACAGGACGAAAAACATACTTTTGATTATAACAGTACCATAATTAAAAACAAAGATATGAATTACCAAAAATTGCAGGTAAAGGAAATGATAGAAATTAAAAAAGATAAAACACTGTGAACGACAGAATGGATATAGGAAATTTGAGCCACATTTAGACCAGCCTAGTTTAAACAAAAATATTAATTGTTCGATCCTGTTAATAAGCATCAAAAATTGAATATCCTCTTAAACATGATATTAAATGTATGCGTTTTTTTGTTTTTTTTTGTGCATTGTGAAATATAAAAAATATATAAAAAATAAAAAACACACTCGCATTCCATGTATCCTTAATACCTAAATAGACAATTTAAAAGTTGAATTTCATTATTAATAAATAAAGAAAATGTCAGGGTGTGTACCGGTAAAATTAAATATTTTTTGAAAAGTTTAAATACTGGCTTAAAGTGTTTGTTTTTTAAAATTGTAGATATGTTCTTGTGTGAATGTTGCATTTTCTGTTAAATAAAGAACCTAAACCCAAGAAAAGACAAAATAAAGGAAAAGATATATATATATATATACATATATATAATTATGTCGGATATTCTCAAGGGTGTGATGTGTAATCGAAGGTTTCGGGTATTCCGTGTATGTGTTGAGTCCCTCTCAGGACTTTAAGGCAGCTGACGTTTCGGTGCAATCACATTCATCATTTTCAAAGCTCATTGTACGACGTCTGTGGGCGAACAGTATAGAATTTTTTTCGTGGAGTTCAGTTTACTTTTTGAGATAACTAAACTTTTTTTAAATAGGATACTTTGTATATTATTTTAGAAATTGGCCATGACCTACTGTTACAAATAAAGTAAATTATTGAAAATATCGATCTTGTTTTTGAAAATAAAATAAACTCATTATATATTTTTGAAAAACATAAATTATACTTAATTAAAATCTAAACTGATATACGGGGTATCCTATTTAAAAAATCATAATTCGGTTAATATCTCGAAAACTAAAGTTTTTAGAAAAAACTATCTGCGATACTGAACTCTACATAAAAAACTCTATAAAAATCAGTTAATACCTTTGTGATAAATTAACGCATAACGGAAATACGAAATGTGCCTAAAAAACAAAGACTTTCACCCTGTAGATTAAAAAATAAGAGAGCCATGACAAATTTGACACCAAAATCTTTCGTTTCATTAAAAAGTAGGAGAGTAAAGTGAAAACCGTAACATTATATCTTTGATAATAACTCCAATACCATCTAAAAGTATTGAAAATGGGACACCCTGTACACTTAGTTTTGTGTACTCCAATTTAAGAAATAAATTCGGCATTGAAAAAGCTGTTAAATTGATATTTTTATTTAAATTTTACAATGAAAATGCAAAAGATGATAAATTATAAGTTTATGATTTCATGTTGTCTTTTATGTTTATATTTTTTAGCTGCTGTAAGTTTTAAAATATTGTAAAAACTATATTATTTAACTTAAAAGTTTAGGCTATTTAGGTAGTTTAAGGTAATTTTTTTTTATATTCTTAGCCATTGCATTGTAGCTATTAAATGGTTTGTGATTTTTTTTTTGTAAGCTGATTGAAATATAAAAAAATGTTTTATTTAAATCATAACTTTTATTGAATAAAATCGTGAAAACATAAAAAAAAACATATGTGCACTTTAAGGCAACTAAGTGTAGAAATACGTAAAATATGGAAAAATTTATTACCGGGAGAAGTTGGTTAGTATACCCAGTCTTCTTCTTCTTCTTCTTCTTCTTCTTCTTTAGGTGCCATGTCTCTATTCAGACGTTGGTGGTCATCAGGTTTACAATTTCCTGAAATCTTTCTCTATCGGCTGCTGCGCGAAATAGTTCTTCCACCGTGCAATCACACCACTGCCTGATGTTACGCAGCCATGAAAGCTTCTTTCGGCCTATCCATCTTTTTCCTTCCACTTTTCCTTGTATTATAAGGCGAAGTAGCTGGTATTTAGGTCCTCTAATTATGTGACCGAAGTATTCTGTTTTCCGCCTCTTTATAATGTTCAAGAGCAGTCGATCTGTATCCATCATTCTGAGAACATTTTCGTTGGAAGTGTGCGAAACCCATGATATCTTTAGGATTCGACGGTAGCACCACAATTCGAATGCTTCCAGTTTGTTTAGCGTTGTGGTTTTTAGTGTCCATGTGTCGCAACCGTATAATAGAATAGACCATACATAGCATTTCAGGACCCTTTTACGAATATGCATTGATTGGTTCCTGTTGCATAGAACTAGTTTCCACGTCATAAAGGCCTTCCGCGATATTTCTACCCAGTCTAATAACTATTATGTGAGATTTAAAACTTTGCTACTGATAACTTATTTCTTGGTAAAAATACAATGACAATTTCAACAACATTTATAATATGAACATTTTTTTACACAAAAAGGACATGCATCAAATATAACCCTCCTTCGAGTAATCACCAACGTTCACGTATTTACCAAACAACCTGTCCAAAGACTGATTCCTGTTATCAGATACTACGCCTATGCATTGCGTGGTGGTACCCCACCGAAAACCAAAGGTGGCTACGCTGTCGTATGCAAGCGTGCATTTTCAACTGTTTTGGAGGTCGGCGACCGGCATATTTTTCGACAAAACTGCATTGGCGATATTCGAAACAAATGCAACGAAGGCTGATCCAACGTCAACCGTGAGTATAAAAATATCTCATTGGGAAAAATGCGTGCGGGCCAACATGGTTGTATTTTTATTACTTCAGACAGGTTTTTAAAATAGTAATTTGAACTATTCCTACATTTAGTTCTAAGGGGAGTGAAAGGCCATATATATATATATATATATATATATATATATATATATATATATATATATATATATATATATATATATATATATATATAATTTTTCTTTATTTTGTCTTTTCTTGGGTTTAGGTTCTAGAGTTAGTTAAGTTATTAACAGGTTGTACACCGAAGAAATCAAGAAATAGACGGGTTTTGTATTTCAGTGTATGTTTTTATTAAAATCGGCCAAGCGCTTTCGGTCTAACAGACCATCCTCAGGGCTCAGACCCTAAAAACAAGAGAATATGGTCAGCAAATAAGCTTAGTACTTACCAACCATACTCACTCGTCAAAGGGCACACCTTAACCCTGCCAGTATGAGAGCAGTCGCCAGCCGTAGCCTCCACACAGAACAAATTGTACACAATTAAAAAACTTTTAAAAAACTTTGTCACAAATTAAAATTAAAACAAAACATTCAACATACTAGTACATCAACACTGTTAAACAATAAACCTCTTTAATAAAAATCCAAAAGAGTGAGGTTATGCCACCCAGTCATAGTATAGCATATGCTATACTATGACTGGGTGGCATAACCTCACTCTTTTGGATTTTTATTAAAGAGGTTTATTGTTTAACAGTGTTGATGTACTAGTATGTTGAATGTTTTGTTTTAATTTGTGACAAAGTTTTTTAAAAGTTTTTTAATTGTGTACAATTTGTTCTGTGTGGAGGCTACGGCTGGCGACTGCTCTCATACTGGCAGGGTTAAGGTGTGCCCTTTGACGAGTGAGTATGGTTGGTAAGTACTAAGCTTATTTGCTGACCATATTCTCTTGTTTTTAGGGTCTGAGCCCTGAGGATGGTCTGTTAGACCGAAAGCGCTTGGCCGATTTTAATAAAAACATACACTGAAATACAAAACCCGTCTATTTCTTAGGTTCTAGAACCCAAAAAAAGACAAAATAAAGAAAAATTATATAATCTATGGTTCAAGAATCAATGATATATATATATATATATATATATATATATATATATATATATATATATATATATATATATACGAACTTGCCATTGAATCAGTAGTTTTTTTTTTGTTTATCCCGGTTAAACAAAAAATCTCTTCCTCTTTAAACAATTTTTCGTTAAGAGATACACACAACACGTTTTAATTCAATTTTTGACGTCACAATTATATTTTAGTTGATAAAATAATTTACAATTAAAATAATTACAACAATACATACATATATGCCTCTTGCCAGAGGCAGGCGCGGATCCAAGGGGGGGCGGTGGGGGCGATCGCCCCACCCCCCAAGAGCTTTGATTTCAGAAAAATAGACCCGATTTTGCCTCTTATACTATAGTTTATTCAAGAAGTAGAGAGAGTAATAAATCATTTTTTACCCTTTTTTTTTTCTTCGCAAACTACCTGTGTTCTTTAGTCCGGTGTTTTTGGCAAAATCTGTAGACATATATATTTTTTATAGGAATGGGTTAGAAATTTTATTTTATGCTTCTCATAATAAAATGTATGTACAACTCCTTTTATTGCAGTTTACTTATCTTCTTCCAACGAAGTTTTTCGTCTGCCTGTGAGCGAATGTGGCTTGGGAGTATTAACAATTCTAGTTGCTTTTTTCTCCTTCAGTATTCGGTACATAGTAAATTGTCCAACTCCTGTCATGTAAGAACACATATCAACACGGCTTTTCACATTATTATCTAGATATTGATATCTTAAGGCATCATAAACATTCATCGTAATAAGTTTTTTGTTGAGGAAAAAATGCCCTGCTTTAACGATTTTGGAATAAATATAGACGTGGAAGCCATATCTTTTGGGTATATCATTAATCTCAAATAATATATAAAAACAAGCACAAACAAGATAAATCACTAACTATGGTGTACTTTGCTGACTGACAGAAATTAAATTGAATTATCAGAAATTTTATTGTTGCAGTAAAATTATAAAAGCTTATAATATTTAAATATAATTAGATTTACGCCAATCCTCAATTACCTGCGGAACTGGAGGTACGTTGGAGGTTTCGGTAACAGTTTTATTACTCTTTCTAGTTCCTGAATAGAGTATAGAAATGTGTATGCGCGATCGCCCCTCTCTTTCCCAAGAGCTTTGAGTTTAAGAAAATAGAACCGTTTCGGCCTTTTATATTAGGAATGGTTCTAGAACCCAAGAAAAGACAAAATAAAGAAAAATTATATAATCTATGATTCAAGAATCAATGATATATATATATATATATATATATATATATATATATATATATATATATATATACGAACTTTATATAGTTGTAGTACATTTCATAGTATTACTTTTTGTTTGTAGGGTTTTAGGTATATTTTCTAATGTAACTAACTTTGTAGCCTTTTAAATTTCATAGTATTAGTTTATGTCTGTAGTTTGTAGGGTTTTAGGTACATTTTCTAATGCAACGAACTTTGTAGCGTTTTATATTTCATAGTAGTAGTTTATGTCTGTAGTTTGTAAGGTTTTAGGTATATTTTCTAATGTAACCAACTTTGTAGCGTTTTAAATTTCATAGTATAAATCACAAAAGTACAGTATGGAAAGCGAAAGCAAACTGTCGATTGGGGGGGGGGGGGAGGAGACACCAGCAACATTTCCATTTCTAGTGTAAAAGTGTCTTATTTTTCTGAATTTAAAGCTCTTGGAGAGGGATGGGGGGGGGGGGCGATCACAAGAAAAAACAAGTTGCCGACAGGGAAGATGCGAGCAGCAAACACATTCCTAGTATAAGAGGCAAAATCGGGTCTATTTTCCTGAAATCAAAGCTCTTGAGGGGAACGCTATCGCAAGAAAAACAAGTTGTTAACGTAGGGGGGGAGTGTTAGCAGCATACACATTCCTAATATAAAAGGCCGAATCGGTTCTATTTTCTTAAACTCAGCTCTTGGGAAAGAGAGGGGCGATCGCGCATACACATTTCTATACTCTATTCAGGAACTAGAGAGAGTAATAAAACTGTTACCGAAACCTCCAACGTACCTCCAGTTCCGCAGGTAATTGAGGATTGGCGTAAATCTAATTATATTTAAATATTATAAGCTTTTATAATTTTACTGCAACAATAAAATTTCTGATAATTCAATTTAATTTCTGTCAGTCAGCAAAGTACACCATAGTTAGTGATTTATCTTGTTTGTGCTTGTTCTTATATATTATTTGAGATTAATGAGATACCCAAAAGATATGGCTTCCACGTCTATATTTATTCCAAAATCGTTAAAGCAGGGCATTTTTTCCTCAACAAAAAACTTATTACGATGAATGTTTATGATGCCTTAAGATATCAATATCTAGATAATAATGTTAAAAGCCATGTTGATATGTGTTCTTACATGACAGGAGTTGGACAATTTACTATGTACCGAATACTGAAGGAGAAAAAAGCAACTGGAATTGTTAATACTCCCAAGCCACATTCGCTCACAGGCAGACGAAAAACTTCGTTGGAAGAAGATAAGTAAACTGCAATAAAAGGAGTTGTACATACATGTTATTATGAGAAGCAGAAAATAAAATTTCTAACCCATTCCTATAAAAAATATATGTATCTACAGATTTTGCCAAAAACACCGGACTAAAGAACACAGGTAGTTTGCGAAGAAAAAAAAAGGGTAAAAAATGATTTATTACTCTCTCTAGTTCTTGAATAAACTATAGTATAAGAGGCAAAATAGGGTCTATTTTTCTGAACTCAAAGCTCTTGGTGGGGGGGGATCGCCCCCACCGCCCCCCCTTGTATCCGCGCCTGCCTCTGGTAAGAGGCATATATGTATGTATTGTTGTAATTATTTTAATTGTAAATTATTTTATCAACTAAAATATAATTGTGACGTCAAAAATTGAATTAAAACGTGTTGTGTGTATCTCTTAACGAAAAATTGTTTAAAGAGGAAGAGATTTTTTGTTTAACCGGGATAAACAAAAAAAAAACTACTGATTCAATGGCACCCAAATTTTTATCCATGCTTCTCGGCATAAAAGAGACGGTTTATATCGATATTTCATATTGAAAAAACGGAGATAATAGGCAGGTGCGAATTTAGTACTATTAGAAAATTAATTGGCTACATTATTCTCTTGGGCAAAGCCGAAACGGGGGATACTAGTATTTATCGACTTACCAAGAGTACACACTTTCAAACACCGATTCACTTATGTCCAATTACCTGTAGACCTCGGGACTGGTTGAGTTTAAAGGAATTTCTCTTTTTGGGTGAGTTGCAATAGATTTAAGACCCCCATCAGTATATAACTTAAGATCATGATGTAGTTTCATCGCCAAACATAGTAAACCTTCCTCTGCTTTTTTCTTTAGTTTAGGCATAAAATGCCTGTTTTTCTTCGTCTCCTCCGCCTATTCGGGCCTCAAATTGTCGCTCCATCTTAGGTCGTCCTACACTTCTGCGAGTTAAGACTATTCGCGTCCATGCAACTGATATATTTGTTCCATTCCATCTTTTTCGTCAACATCCAATCATATACATTATCCACTTCATACAATTCTCTGATGTTTTCGTTGCGCTCTTTGTTCATTAGCGTTTTTCCAGCTCGGTTCCGTAGTATCTTCATTTCCGTTTTTCCATCATCTGCTGAGTGTAAAGAAATAAACATTTTTTTACATCTAATCTATTGTTATGAAAAGAAAAAAACACTTATTTTAAATATTTAGTGCATTTTCAACGAAAATCTTGTATTCAAAAAACCTGTATTTATTTATTTCCTTTTCAATAACAACCTTTTGATAAACAGCTAAACAATAAACTTTCTACCATTATTAACATCCTAATTAATTCTGGAAACCGATGAAAGGGTGAACTGTTGCATAGCGTTTCCCGGAAAGCTCCGGTGCTCCTTGTTATTTACCCTGCCATCCCGGGCATTCTATTTATAGCATCCAGGCCGGAATCTAACACTATAGTTCCTGATTTGATTATCAGATAAAGAGGCAATAGGCGATATTCATGATCTCGAAATATTTTTTGAGAATTGGTGTATTGACGAGGGAGTAGTATTATGGTTACCATTCAGATTATCTTGGTAGAATTCCAGGGCGACGACGTCGTCATTTCTTATAGCATAATGCACGTTGAACTGCCAAGACTCTTAAAACGTTAATTATCTAAATGAATGTATGTTTGAGTCGCTCTAATAGTGAGAATTGCGTCGATTAAACAATCCATTTTTTGTGAATTTGGCTTCGTCCGACCAAATATAATAATCAAAAAAAAAACAGCATTTTCTTGTCACTGAAGTAAAATAAATTGACAGAACTCTACTCTTCGTGGAAAATCAGTGTCTTTTAAATGTTGTACTATGGAATATACATAGGGATGAAAATTGTGTTTCCATAAAATCCTTAAAACTGATGTTTGAGATAATCCAAATTCTAATGCTACTTGCCTTGTAGATATTGTCGGATATGCGGCGAAATATCCTAAAATTGTAGTTTCAATATTTTTATTATTAACAACTGGTTTATTTCTATTTATTTTTGCTTTTATGGATCCAAAGTTATTGAAGTTTTCTATAATCCTTTTAACAGTTGGTGGTGTTCGTTTCTGTTTCTGCGGTAATCGGATCGCGAATGTATCGCATGTTCTTGAAATAACTCTATCACATTCTTCATAAATAATAAATAAATTTAAATAATCTTCGTGCGTGTAATTTAATCGCCTGGACATGGTTATTATTAATGAATGTCAAATGGCATGAATTAGTGACAATTCTATAGGGTTCGATTGTTTTATTTTCGACACGCCTCGCCGTCATGACCAACTAATAACAAAACTTAAAAGCCGTATAGCATTTTTACAATAGAAAAATGTTGAATTGCCAATATTTTGAAAACTACAAATTTTTGGAATAGACAACCTTATAAAAAGTTACCATTATTTTTAATGCTTAATATAATAAAATTATAAATTTACGTACTCACTATTTGAAAAAATTGAGTTCTGACGATTTTTTAAATATAATTCTTATTCTTCTTTTTTGACCACTCTGTACTTATAATTTTAAAAATATCTTAAAAAGACTACTGAAGCCGATCTTCGTCTACAAGAAAACTAACCCGAATTAAATAATAAAGACTTTCTTATAGGAAAAATTTATAGTTAAGTTTTGGTCCGCAAACGTAATTTTTGACATAAAAAAATTTAAATATGTCCAAAATGGTGAGACTTAAGTATAGAATATTGTACATGAAATATGTCTAGAATTTTACGTAGAAATCAAAAATGTAATAATATATAGGGCGTTCCATTTAAAATAAGCAAGTTCACATCAACTTCCGGTATAACCGGAAGTGTCGTCATCTCGAAAATATTTTAGCCGGCTGTCCCCCATGCACGTTAGTATACTATCAAATTTTCAGATCCTTCCTAATTGTTGTTTTTCCACAATCGATCGATAAAAATCCCGGAGAATCTCCCTGTATATTCGGTCTATGGTTGAGTGTTTTTACCTGAATCCAAATTGAAAATCTGGGATGAAATTGCCATTTTCTATTAAAAGTGGCAGTAGTTCTGAGTTTTGAGATAATTGGCAGCAGGGAGATCAATCTAAATGATTTGGCTTCGGTTGATTGTTTCTCTGGCTTTGGCACCATGATCACTTCGTAACTTTCCAGCATGTAGAAAAGTGTCTTAAACTGATGATTGCATAAAATATTGCAATTGATTTACGATTTCACCTGTAATCAAGTCGAAACTTGGCGTTTGACTTGGGTTCACGCTGGCTTTTTTTCCTCCTCATGTATTTCTTTGGGGTGACAGGAGTAATCTCTTCAAATTTCGAGTCGTATTATTTATGTCCTTGCTTAGGTGTGAATATAGCAGCTAGATGTTCAGTAAACAGGTCTACTTTATGCTTATTATCTCTAGCCCAAGGCCCATTGCTGGTTCTAGTAGGGGGGATAGAAGTTATAAGTCATTTAATTATTCTGGTTGCCTCCAGAGAAAATAATTATTTTTTTAATTTGTAGACAATCTTTCCATGAAGACTACATTGGAGAGTAAAATAACCCTAGTAAAGAAGTTACAGCTGATTAGATCTGGATTACGCTAAAAACAAACATCCAATCAGCTACTGAAACTGTTCTTGGTTGACTGAAACAAGAAAAAATCAAACCATGGATGAACGACGAAATATTGAACTTGATGGCAGAACGTCGGATTGTAAAAAACCAGCATGATAAATATAAGGAACTGAATCGCACTGTCAAAAGAAATTTAAGGGAAGCTAAGGAGAAATGGATTCAGGAACAATGTGACGAGGCTGAAAGACTTCATCAGCTGCACGACTCCTTTAATTTCCATAGAAAAATCAAGAAAATAACTGGAACATATAGAATAACAGCATTGCCTTTAATAAAGAATAGACAAGGAAGACCGATATTGGATACCGACGAATTAAAGGAAACTTGGAAGAACTATGCGGAGACTTTGTTCAGTGATCAACGAACAGATGCCCCGACGGATGACACTGAAAACATGAGTGGTCCAAAAATTCTTGAATCTGAAGTCAGGTACGCAATGAACTGTATGAAGAATGGTAAAAGTGCAGGTTACGATCATATATATGCATAAAGCAAGTCGATATTAAACAACTTACATATCTCTTTAACGTGAAATATGACTCTGGGCAAATCCCAGTGGATTGGTTAAAAAAAGAAAACAAGCCCTAAGAACTGCGAAGACTACAGACTCATAAGCTTGATGAGACATGCTCTTAAAACGTTCCTCAGAGTAGTCCATTCAAGAATATACAGAAAGCGTGAGGGTATGAGTGGCGACACATAGTTTGGCTTTATCAAGGGACTTGGTACTAGAGAAGCTCTCTTCTCAATGAAATTACTTGTGCAAAAGTGCTATGGCCAAAGGCAAGATGTTTTCATCTACTTTATTGGCTATCAGAAAGCTTTTGACAACGTAAAGCACGAGCCGCTGTTGGAAAGATTACAGGAGATCGGTATAGATGATAAAGATATTAGAATAATAAAAGAGCTTTATTGGCAACAATTAGCTGAGATCCGTATTGATGGCGATCTGTTAACAGAGACCTTTAATATACTGAAGGAAGTTCAGCAGGGATGTGTACTGTCGCCTGGTCTAGTTAATATTTACGTTGAGAAAATATTTCAGTTAGCACTAGAAAATAAAACGCGAGGTATCAAAGTCAATGGCATCCCAATAAACCATATTCACTATGCAGATGATACTGCAGTCTTAGCTAACAACTTTGAAGATCTCCAATCAATATTAAAAAAATTCAACGAGTGCGGTGAACAGTTCGGGCTGCATACTGCCAAAACAAAAATGATGGTGATTAGAAGGCATCAGTACGGTTCACGTATCTTGGTGCTACTCTGAATGAAAACTGGGAATGTGACGAAGAAGTGAAGGGAAGAATTGACCGTGCAAAAACAACTTTCTTTAAATTTAAGAATTTTCTCCTTTCCAGAAATATGCCACTACACACCCAAATACGTGTGGTTCAGTGTTATGTATGGCCTATTTTACTATATGGTGCTGAAACTTGGGCACTTAAGGCTAGGACGCTGAATCGGATCGAACCTTTTAAATTGTGGACACTCCGACGAAAAGTGTCATATCTGGGGCATATACTAAGAGGACCTCGCTACTCCATACCAAGGCTAATAATACAGGGAAAAATTGAAGGCATACGGGGGCCAGTTCGAAAACAACACTTTTGGCTTCCCAATATAAGAAACTGGTGTGGTATATCAGACGCCGCAACCATATTTAGACAGGCTGAGGAGGGCACTCTAATTATAATGTGACCATGAGATGGACAAATGATCGCCGACGTGTGGCATAATACATGCCACCCGAAGAAGAAGAAGAATCTTTCCAAGTAGGACCTTATTGAATCTTCTTTAAGTTTCTAAATTTCTCTTCATAGCCTTTGAGTATAGTTTTATCACCCCAGTTTCATGATTGTTACCAGCTTCTTCTTCGTTTTCCTGCAACCACGTTTGTTCAGAAATACAGATGAAAAACAAAACAGATTTTAATATAATTTTTTAATAAGTTCTTACTACCTTTATTTTATAGTACAAAATCATCTTCCTTCGGTTTTTTATATACACATTTTACACACCTACATATGTGTATTTAAAAGAAGTGTTAAAAGTACGTACGTTATACGGAATAATATTCCCACGACATATTTTAATTGCTAATTTTTTGCCGTCTAGTCATTTGCCCCAGTTTTTTCCTATCTTTAAATTTGCAATGATGCAATTTTTTAAAGGTTCTGTAAACATTATGGAATAAATGATTAAACAAATATTATGGTGTTAAATGGGTAAATACTGAACCATTAGAAGATACACCTAAGGCTGTTTATGCGCCACGAAAATTTGTTGTACTTTTGAAGAAAAAAAATTATTATTTTATATGTGGACGATAAAAATGGATTTGTAAAAGATTGCTGCTTAATAATGTTATCAGCTCAGAATATTACCAGCGCAAGTGCCGAATACCACCAAAATATGAATTCTTCACTATCCACCATAGTGGCCTGACTTGACTCCCGACTTTTTCTTGTGGGGGAGACAGTTTGTTTCTGCTAATTCCACTCTAGTTCTCTGATCTTGTCAGAAAACTAACTGTCTGGACCTTTCTTAACTGTTTTAAGGAAAAATAAGTTGATCTACAACCAGCAAGCACACAAGATGCCAAATGAGATTTTGGCGAAACGTCTGCAAACTTCTACAAGAGACCAAATGAACGAACGGATGTATTCCCGGATTAATGCTGAATCATATATATATATATATATATATATATATATATATATATATATATATATATATATATATATATATATACGATATATACGAGGTTTGTCCCAAAAGCGACCTCTGTAGGGCATGGGCGTCACCAGTAAATCTTCACGAACTCGTTGGTGTGCGCAGTTACCGACTGGACGTGTTAGTTCGTGAACGATGTGCGTTTGTTTACAGTTTTTTTTTTCGTTCGTCGCATTCTGTTATTGTAAAAAATTACGGAAAAATTAGATCAACGAATATGCATCAAGTTTTGCTTTAATTTTGGAAAAAACTTGCTCGGAAACAATTAATATGATGAATTAGGCATTTAGAGAAATAAAGCGACAGTCCTAAAAAAGCACGTCAAAGTCGAAGCAAAGTGAAGACAATGTTGACTGTTTTCTTTGATTATGAAGTTGTTGTGCACTACGAATATGCTCCGAGAGGACACATGATCACTAAAGAATACTGCGTTGAAGTATTGAAAAGATTGTGAGACGCAGTCAGAAGAAAACGACCACAGCTTTTGACAAGCGGTGATTGGCCGCTTCACCACGACAATGCGCCAGCGCATTCATCGAACCTTGTGCAGCAATATTTAATACAACACCAAGTCGTACAGCTCCGTCAATCTCCGTAAAGTACCGACACAGCTCCCTGTGACTTTTGGCTCTTTCCCAAATTAAAAATGCCGCTCAAAGGACACTGCTTCGATGACAAAGAGACGGTTGAAACTAGTGCGACGAATGCACTGAAGGCAATTCTGAAAATTGACTTCCAGGATTGCTTCAAGAAGTGGAAACACCGCTGGGACCGTGTTATTCAATTAAATGGGGATTACTTTGAAGGATGTCGCTCACCGGATGATAAAGAATAACACCAATGCGGAGATATGAAGGTAGGCTCGATATTTTTGGGACAAACCTCGTATGTACTAACGCTTTTACATAGAGATGTTTCATCTAAAAATAGAACCAAAAGTTATATGAACGTGGATCCGCTGTAACTTCTATACCAAGATATATGGTATTAAAAGATTTTAAATTATTTTCATTTTTTTAAATAACTTAAAAGAAGTTTAAGCGATCTGAAAAATATTGGGTGTGCGTAATACATTTATGAAGAAGAACATTTCGAATATAAATATTAAATTATATACTGCACCAGGGAAGCACCTAAAGGTTAACAAGTTATTATTTAGTGAGTAAAAATACGTAAAACACTTACACTTTTTCGCTTTTTTATAAAAGATGTTAAATCTCTTTCAAAATTTGCAAGGGTGGGCAAAAAGTTCGCGGAATTATCTGCGCTAATCGAGTAACTCGTTAGTATTATATATACCAAGTTGTGTTAAAATTGGGTCTTTAGTCGCAGAGATATTATCAATTAAACAAACCAACGGGAAAAAAGTGCAACTATGGAAAAAAACGAGTTTAGTTCAGTCACAAAGTTCCTCACAAAGCAAGAAAAACCTCCTCAAACATTTTGCAAGAAATGTCTTCTCTTTACGGTGACAAGAGATGTCTTCTCTTTATGGCGACTCTTTTGCAAGAGATGTTCTCTCTTTACGGCGACAGCCATAAAGTTCCTCACAAAGCAAGAAAAACCTCCTCAAACATTTGGAAGAGATGTCTTCTCTTACGGCTATGGTTTACAAATGGCACAATCTATTTAAATAAGGCACTGATTCGCTTGAAGTCTCCCAGGACGGGACGGCCCATTGAGGCGACCACTGCCGAAAACATTGAAAAAGTAGAAAAATTAGTACTGGAAGATGTCCGTCTGAAGAAGAAGCAACTCGCAGAAATGATTGAAGAATCATCTACAACCATTTTGAATATCCTGCGTGATAATCTTGGTGTGTCGAAGGTGGATGCCACATCAAAAGGAACGCCGAGTAGCGTGTTGCTGCGCGTTTTTGGACCTGGGATGGAATTTTGGACCGGATTGTTACTGGGGATAAAACATGAGTTCATCATCATGTACCTAAGTCGAAGCTAAGGTTCATGTAGTGGCAAAAAAAGGGCACACCATCCCCGAAGAAGTTCAAAGTGTGGCAGTCGACCGAAAAAGTCCTGGCTACAGTTTCCTGGGATTGAGGAAGAATATTGCTGATTGACTACAAAGACAAAGGCATTTTTATTAGAGGAAAATACTACGCAGACCTACGAGAACGTTTTAGGGGGGCTGTAAGAGAGAAAAGACGAGAAAAACTAACCAAAGGTGTGCTGCTTTTGTACGACAAATGCATCCGTCCACACGGCTTCAGTTGTAATGGCTGCTATTCAAAATGTTTTCTTTCAAATCTTCGATCACCATCCCTAAAGCCAAGATTTGAATCCCAGTAATCATTATTTATTTCCAAAAATGAAAAAGAGCTCCGAGGAAAAAAGTTTTCCAACGACTATAAGGTGAAGGAAGCAATTTCTGCATATTTTACCGAAAACCAGGAATCATTTTTTTTTCTATGGTATAAACAAACTTATTTACACATCTGAAAAATGTATTAGTGTTAAGGTGGAATGTATTGAAAAGGAAAAATAATTTTAAGTTTAATTTCACCCTATAAGAACCTCATTTAGCAAATTTCTTGTCCTTCTCTCGTAGTATTTTCTCAATTTTCCCCGTTTAGGAGATAAACTGAATTGTGTCAATCTATGCATAAAATCTTTTTCATAAGGAATATTTAATACAGGCAATTTGGATATTTAGAATCAATATAATACTTATTCTGTACTTAGTTAACATCCTGTACAGCACGTACAAAATCAGGTTCCATATGGTTCGCACACACTGACCTACAAGTCCCATGGCCACTGATGATGTGTCCCATCGATACATGCGACTACCCTGTCCTACTTTGCATGATAATGATATGTCATCTGGGCGTATTTCAATTTAACCCTTACTGCGATCGGCATAAATATATGTTTGTATTCATTTACTACCCCCTTTACTCCTACCCCCGTTACTACTACTACTACTCCCCTGTTGTGTCATGACGGCTGGGTTCAAGGTCGATTCGAGGATGCACATTTCGTTTGTTCGATGAATAAACGGCGAAAGAATTCAATTTCTAACGGAGGGTAGCAGAACATAAACATATTGGCGTTTGAAATCTTATTTTAGCTTTACAGGGTGTTTTTATTTTAGAATGGATGGTGGCTACAAAAAACATTACAATTAAAATTGCGGGGAATGAAATTCATTCAGAATGCGGCGAAAAAAATCTTTCAAAACAAAACGCGGCGAAGAAAATCACACTGATTACATTGAGATCGCCTGCCGAGGAGACATGGTCATTATGCGAAAAAAAAAAGTATCCTAATTTTGACGTTCTTTTCATACAGATGGATAAAGGAATAGTTTGAGCGCCTAATATGTGCATTGGTAAGTATGCAGGTTTGCACCAGTCTCTACAATTCATTTAGAAAGTGGGCATGCTGGAGGTAAATGACGTAGCAAATAAGTAAAAGCGCATTTTGTGAAAATTCATATTTAAGCTGACTGAGTGTCGATATTTTGATTTTGAAAAATGGAAAACCATCAGGAATATAAGTACTATTGATAATAATCTAATAATATCTATCATTATTATTTCACCAGCCAATAATTTGCAATAACGCGCAAAATAAATAAAATATGTACAATATTTCATTATTATATTTTTTTTTTTCAAATAACAAAAAGTATTATTGCTCGGTGTTGTTCGGTCATTAAATTTATATAAGTTGATAGAGTGATTCATTATGTAACAGATCCCGCAAAAAAATTACCCACATTCGTGCTGTAATTGCAGTTTTATACCAAAAACGAATAATCTGGGTTTAGCGAATTTGCAAAGCTCTTTTATCTTGGACATTTTTATTAATTTTTATTCAATATATCCTAATCAGCCATTATTCATAAGATGAATTCAGAAATATTAAATTACCAATATTTCAAAAACTACAAATTTTTCGAATAGACAATCTTGTTCAAAGTCCCCCTTATTTTTTGATGCTAAATAAGATAACATTATAAAAATAGAGGGTTTACATTTTCAAGTTAATATTGAATGCAGGCGCGGATCCAAGAGAGGCGGTGGGGGCGTTCGCCCCCCTCCCCCCAAGAGCTTTGAGTTCAGGAAAATAGACCCGATTTTGCCTCTTATACTATAGTTTATTCAAGAACTAGAGAGAGTAATAAATCGTTTTTTTACCCTTTTTTTCTTCGCAAAATACCTGTGTTTTTTAGTCCGGGGTCTTTGGCAAGATCTGTTAGACACATATATTTGTCATAGGAATGGGTTAGAAATTTTATAATCAAAAATACCGGTCTATAATAATGGACCATTTGGGTTGGATAACAATAGATATTTGGATGTGTGAAGTGTTAAAAAGGATTTTAATCCTTGTCATAGGAGCGAGGAAGGAGTATTTATGGCATAGAATATTATTTCGGTAATAAACTTAAAATAAAAAGTTTTTATAATATTATTTTATTTTTTATGATTTTTTAATAAATCGCATACATTACAAAATGTAGATACTTTTGACATATTTAACACAAATCACAACGGTATTTTTATTATTTTTAATTTTGTCATAAAACCAGTTTTAGACACATTCCGACTAAAACGTAGCCTTATTCACTCAAAAAATTCTAAGTTATAATTTAAATACTTCCGAAATACCCATTGTCAAAAATACAAGAAGTTAAACATATATAAAAAAAATAAATTCGTTCATATAATACGAAAATTTTTTTGGGCTATCGGTCATTTTATTATTAATTAAAAACATTTTTAGGACATTTGACGTTTCAGTTTATTTATTTCTTAAACCGTCTGCAGAATTACAATTAAACACTAAAAAGGGATTCAAATGTAATTAATTTTTATATGTTAAAAATATTTAAATAACAAATTGTGCTCCTATCATGTTGGAACACATCTTAACAGAACTTTTAACATTATTATCTAGATATTGATATTTTAAGGCATCATAACCATTCATTGTAATAAGTTTTTCGTTGAGGAAAAAATGCCCTCATTTAACAATTTTGGAATAAATATAGATGTGGAAGACATATCTTTTGGGTATCTCACTAATCTCAAATAATATATAAAAACAAGCACAAACAAGATAAATCACTAAGGACACACTGTAAGGTGTACTTTGTTCACTGACAGAAATTAAATTGAACTATCAGAAGCTCTACCGTTACAGTAAATTTATAAAAGCTTATAATATTTAAATATAATTAAATATGGATTCACGGCCGTTCTCAGTTACCTGCGGCACTGGAGCTGGTAAGTAGGAGGTTTCGGTAACAATTTTATTACCCTCTCTCGTTTTCGAATAGAGTATAAGAATGTGTATGCTTGCGATCGCCGCTCCCTTCTCAAGAGCTTTGAGTTCAGGAAAATAGAACCGATTCTGACTTTTATATAAGGAATCTGTGTGCTGCTAGTACTCCCCTTCTGTTGACAATTTGTTTTTCTTGCAATAGCCACTCCCCCCAAGAACTTTCAGGAAAATAGACACGATTCTGCCTCTTATACTAGGAATGTATATGTCTTTTCTTGTGATCGCCCTCCCTCTCCAAGAACTTCAAATTCAGAAAAATAGACCCGACCCTGCCTTTTACACTAGAAATGGGAATGTTGCTAATTTCTACCCCCCCCCCTTCCCGCCGACAACTTACTTTCACTTACCATACTGTACTTTTGTGATATCACCGCCCCCCCCCCCTCACCAAAGAGAGAGACTGGATCCGCTCCTGTTACTGTGTCGGCATAAAAAATCCTTGTTAAAAATTGTGCAGCGAAAAAAATCTTCGTTAAATAGGTACCGTGAAAATAATCTCTTCTACACAATAAGTGACAAAGAAAATTCCTTTGCTTCTTGTGAAAACGAAAAAAAATCCTTTCTGGGCAACTGACGTGGTATTAAATATCTTGCATTCTAATATACTATTATATCTTACTGCCTCCGATTCCGTACCCCAAATTACAACTTCTAAGCCATCCAAGACTCAAACTGCTGCTGCTGACGCCGAACCTCTAATAGACATAATGACTGATTTTGGAAAAATATTCCACGATGTTTTTAACCACCTACTTTATACAAAATAAATCTTATTTCCGCAAAAAATTAATGTTTCGAATGAAAAATTAACGTTTTTAAAATACAATTTAAATTTCGCACCAAAACGCTAGAATAGTAATGGCGTCCGTCTGTGACGTCGCCCTTTCGTAAACACTTGACAAGTTGCATCTTATTGCTTATTTCATTTCATATTTTCCATTATTTTGTGCGATAATCATGAATTCTAATGTGGATCGATGGTGTGCAGTTCCTCGATGTAATAATACATCGATAAAAGCTCCCAATAAGTTATTTATTAACGTGCCAATGAAGAAAAATATCAGAAATACGTGGCTAAATCTTGCAAGGCGAGACCCAGCTTCTGTATCTGTTAATTCAGTAATTTATTTCTGCGAAGATCATTTTGAAGCAAGTGTTTATTTTATGTAAATAAGTGGCGAAGCTCGCGAACAAAATATATGCAAGGTAAATATTTGTCAATAACACTGTCCATCCCGTTTGAGGTTAGGTTTCATTTCTTTATTACTGTATTATATTTAAAGTTCCTAACTAAAAGTTTTTCTTTTTCCAGTTACCAAATGATATGGAAAATTATATACAGTACCAAGTTCAGTTCAGTTTTACAAGAGCGCATGAAGTCAGGGTGTATACCTACAAGATTTGAATGCTAACTAGGCAGAAGCAAACGAACTGCTGACACCGCTGAGCGTCCCTATGCTTCCAAAAAACAAAGAAGGTATCTAATTGAAGAATATGAAAAAGATGTAGCAGAAACAAAAACACCTATTGAACATTTAAAAATCGCAGGAACTTCATCACAAAGTTCAGGTACGTACTCATTGCTTTTTTATACCGGTAACCTGTTTTATTGAATTCAAGTGTATATCTTTTCCGTTTGCCGGTTTAATCATAACACTATAGGTAGTTATGATTCCAAACAATCTTTGTGGTACCTATTATTATTATTATTATATCTGTTGCAAAAATTATAGTACATTATAATGTGTAAATAGTTACGGTTTGTTCACAAGTACTTATTTTTATTTTTCAGCTTTGCACACAATTGAGGATCTAGAAGCAACTACCATCTTTCCAAAATCAGCTGCTAAATCAGTACAAGTATATATATATATATATATATATATATATATATATATATATATATATATATATATATATATATATATTATACAAATTCAGAAGTAAAGCTGTCTAAACTGAAGGTAAAACAATGCACCAGTTAACCTCGCTCCCAGCACCATTCTTGTCAAATTGGAGCTATTGGCCTTGACAAATCCTTGTTCCATGACGTTGTTGTACTTTTGGTAGCACGAAACTGACACACTTGGTAGTTTTATCTACAAAATATCTGATTAACGATGTAAATAAAGACAAATTCGAACGATAAAGCGATACACAATGATCACTGATGTGATGTTTACGAAAGCGTGACGTCACGCGCTTCTGATTGGTGTTCTACCTAATATGGCCTATATTTTGTGTTTTTATTTTTACTAAAATAAATATAATCTAGCTTGTAATCTAAAAATGTGTTTTTTAGAATCTGTCTATCCTATATAGTTACCTCAAGTCATAATTTCACTGATTCTTCGTTACAGTCATCATGCCTATTAAAATTGCGGGGAATAAAATTCATTCAGAACAAATGCGGCGAAAAAATCTTTCAAAACAAAAACGGCAAAGAAAATCACACTGCTTACTGAGTCGGCGTAAAAAATCCCTGTTAAAAATTGTGCGACGAAGAAAATCTTCGTCAAATAATCTCTTCTAGACAATGAGCGGCAAAGAAAATCCCTTCGCTTCTTGTGAAAACGGAAAAAAAATCATTTCTAGGCAATTGACGTGGAATTAAGTATCTTGCATTCTAATATACCCCAGGAAAAGGAGTGTTAAAAAAAATTCAAATACTGCCTGCGATCTGATTGCGGAAATGGATAGGGAAAGATAGTAGAAATGATGTCTCATCTTGTGTCTCAACAAATTTTGGTGGAACATTGTTTTTTTTTTAACAAATAGGTCGAAAAATGATTTTTCCCCGGTTTTTTGGATTTTACGAAAAATCTATGGGATTTAGAGAAAAATGTCCCATAGACGAATTGTACGTTTTGAAAATATCTTCAAAATGAGTTTTTGTTTGTCCAAATCGGTCTGTAAACAAAAAAGTTATTGCAAATTAAACATTAAAAATGGCTTATTTTGCAATTATTAATAACTTTCTTAATATTTATTGAATTTTTTTTAACTTTTACCAGAATGTGAGTTTTAAAGTGCTTAAAAAGTGTGCGAAAGTTGGGCGCTGTCGGTCCAGTAGTGTTTGTAAAATTGCAATTGTTTATTAGAAAAACGAAAAAAGTGACTATTTTTGATTGGCTGTACCGTTGTCTAGGAAACTGCTACAGAGTTCTGTCAGTGCTCATTCTCCTCGTAAAGACTTAAGCTATTATGTTGTAAAAAAAGTGGATATTTTTCATATTTTGTTTATGCAAAATCGTCATAAAAATATGGGTAGGTTTTCGCTTATAAATAAATTAATTAACAACCGCATTTTTTTCCCGATTTGTTAATGAAGCATATCATTGGAAAGCTGGTAAAAAACATGAATTTTGAAAAAAAAAGTCTCTACGATCAATGAGCCCAGTTAGCAGTTTTTTTTCAAAAAATCACAGAGCGATTGTTTATTTATATTAAGAGCTGAATTTCGTACAGTTCATTAATAAGAGCCTAAAGTATATGAAATCATTCAATTGAGGTTAAATTATACACAATCAACACTTCAGGAGACCGCTAAACTGAGGGTACGTGCTGGACGCCACAAAAGGTAAGTTGGAGGGGGCAACCGAATCTCACCGAGTACAAAGTGAGAGTACGTCTTCAAATCGGCGCGCGCTTGAAAAATTAGCAATATCTCCGCTTCTAAATAACGTAGAGCTTTCATTCTTTGATTTTCTCATCGAAAAAATAATATTGGGCACATGTTCAACCGTCTCGGACTACCCTCCCCCCTCCCCTGAAAATTGCATTTTTTACATTTAATTTTTTATTACTCGTTTTACATGTTTTTTCTTTGAAAACGATTACATACCTTATTACATATATATTTGCTTTTATGAACAATTATATTCGGCCCCCTCCTACCCCCCAAAAATTGTATTTTTTAAGATTCCGCATTTTTTGCTTTTATTACATATGTATGAACTAGAAATAATAATATCGTGCTAAAATTTAAATTTCCTTATTATTGTATTGAAATAACATTTCTTGAATAATGTTATTGTTAAAAAATAGGGTTGTATTAAAAGTTATACAATAATCCATTAAATCATAATTATCGTTAAATAACGTATATTTTATCTTCTCTTCTTTTTCTTATTCTTAGTATAGGACTTTGTCCTGTATTGACTGTCAATGCATCTCGTTTATTCTTGTTCCTGTGACACCGATGTCCAGCTCTCTTTCCATCTTTTAGGCGGTCGACCAGGAAGCCTTGAGGAGTTTGGTATTCCTTCTTTTGCAATTTTTGCCACTCGGTCGTCGGTCATCCTGTCGACATGATCCCTCCATGCTCTCCTTCTTCCTCTGCCCCATCTTATGACGTCCTGTATTTCACATCTTTTTCTGATTTCATCGTTTCTTAGTCTGTCGCGTAATGTATGACCCGTGATACTTCTTAGCGTTCTCATCTCAGTTGTCCGGAGTAGTCTTTTGGTTGCTGATGTGTCTGCTCTTGTTTCGATGGCATAAGTCATTATGGGTCGTATGCAGGTCTTATATATTCTGATCTTACTTTGTGTCGTCATATGTTTATTTCTCCATATAATATCACGTAGGTATCCTGACATTACGGCAGCTTTGGTTGTTTGTTCTTGAACTTCTGCTTTTAAGTTTCTGTTGCTGGTGATGTTTGCTCCCAGGTATTTAAATGACATGACCTGTTCGATGCTTTGATTGTGTACAGCGAGCTTACATCTTCTTGGTTATTTACTGATCGTGAGAGATTGGGTTTTTCCTATGGAGATTGTCATGTTAAATTTTTCAGCGGTCTTTTCAAACTTTCCAGGAGCCGTTGGAGGTTGTCTTCGTCTTCCGATATCAGTACTGCATCATCGGCATAGCAAATTATCTTTAGTTCTTCTTTTCCCATATTTTATGAATGTAGTAAAAAAAGCATATACAGGTGAAAATTATACAAATTACTACAATATTTTTCAGAAGTTTTGGAATTTTTGAAATTATATTACACAAGACAACGAAGTTTTAAATAATTAGTCACATATGTATTAATATTTATTGTCTATTATTATGCAGAAAGAAAAGATCATTATAAATACAGAAATAATATACCTTAAATTATCTAATCTTTTATAAATACAAAACAATTAAGACATTTTCATTTTTTTTGTTTGTACAATGTCATTTTCATCAACTTTTTTTTTTCAAAATTCGTGTTTTTTACCAGCTTTCCAATGATATGCTTCATTAACACATCGGGACAAAAAATGCGGTTAATTAATTTATATATACGCGAAAAACTACCCATCTCTTAATGACGATTTTGCATAAACAAAATATGAAAAATATCCACTTTTTTTAACCACATGATAGCTTAAGTCTTTACGAAGAGCATGAGCACTAACAGAATACTGTAGCAGTTTCCTAGACGACGGTACAGCCAATCAAAAATAGTCACTTTTTTCGTTTTTCTAATAAACAATTGCAAATTTACCAAAACTATTGGACCGACAGCGCCCAACTTCTGCAAACTTTTTAAGTACTATAAAACTCACATTCTGGTAAAAGGTTAAAACAATTCAATAAATATTAAGAAAGTTATTAACAACTGAAAAAAAGCAATTTTTAATGTTTTATTTGTAATAACTTTTTTGTCTACAGACCGATTTGAACAAACAAAAAGCTCATTTTGAAGATATTTTTCTCCAAATCCCTTAGGTTTTCCGTAAAATCCAAAAAACCGGGGAAAAATCATTTTTTGACCTATTTGTTAGGAAAATACAATGTTCCAACCAAAATTTGTTGAGACACGAGATGAGACGTCATTTATACTATCTTCCCCTATCCATTTCTGCAATCAGATCGCTAGCAGTATTTGAGTCATTTTTACCTCCCAAAAATCACTTCGTTTCCTGGCCTAACATACTATTATATATTATCGTCTCCGATTCCGTACCCCAAATTACAACTTCTAAGCATTCCAAGACTCAAACTGCTGCTGCTGACCCCGAATCTCAAATTGCTTCTTTTCAGCAATCCGAATCTCACACTGAAACTGTCATTGACCTGACAACTTTAATGCTGTATTTACAGAATTCTCACCGGTTCCTGATGCTTCGAAAAGAAGAGCATCTGCACGATGTCGTAAAACTGAAAGACGTGAAATTATAACAAGTTCTCCATACAAAAAATATTGGAAGAGGAATTAAGCGTTAAATCAACTAAGCGAGAAAAAAGAGATTCCCATTTAACACTTCACACTTCCAAATACCTATCTGTTGTTATCCAATCCAAATATACCATTATTATAGACCAGTATTTTGAGAATTCCTACGAAAAATATATACGTGTCTAACAGATTCTACCGGACTAAAAAACGCAGGTAGTTTGCGAAGAAAAAAAGAGCTAAAAATGATTTATTATTCTCTCTAATTCTTGAATAGAGTATAAGTTTTATTTTATTTATTTACACACTGTCAAAATAATTAAAAAATAATATATCTATCCTAAAACCAAGACATTAAAAATTAAACATATGGTGAGCACCACATTTCCGCTAGAAATTGGCAGACACACCATCCGTACGAACTTTATGAATTAATTAACATTGTCTCCTAATAAATACGTTTCTTATAATCACCTAAACAACAGATTAAACGCCCGAGTAAAAGCGCTTCTTCGACAACTAAATATTCCGTTTTCGAACGTTTCGACTTCCTGCCTAAAAAATAAAATAATATCCGATTTTTACGACGTTAACCGGCATAAAACATTAAAATTAACCAAACTCTATGCGAACCCATTTTAATTTATGACCATTTTATTTATATAACCTCCTCGTATTATCTAAAATTTGTTATACACGTGTTTGAAATTTTTAAGCTTCTATTAAGGGTCCTAATCTAAATTTCAAACATTACGTAATTTGATGTTATTATATTGCATTTTTATTGTTTATTTATTGTAAAGGAAGGGATCTGTACTGAACTATTTTTCCAAAATAACCTTGGCTAATACTATCTTGATGGTCGAGTTAAGCATGACTTTTATAAATAAAATTTTTATAATAAAATTGAACCGACTTCTAAAAATGGACTAAAAAGCGAAAAATAATCGGCGGGAAATTAATGCCTGACATTATAGTTGAAAACTAAAAGAAACAACAAAAAACTGACCTTATCATAGAATTTGTCATCAAGAGCGAAGTCTAGAACCGAATTTTCGCAAAGTTCTAGAACATTCTATTTGAAAATAATAAGAGATAGCAAAAAAACTGAATTCACTATCGGATTTGTTATCAAGAAAGAAGTTCAGAACCGAGTTTTCAGCAAAAGTCTAGAAGTTTCTCTAGTAAATAGCAGACAACAGACAGTCGAAATGAAGCAAATAAATATAAAAGAATGTCATCAAAAAAAAAGGGCGACGCCTTAAAGAAAAACGACGGGCACATTACCAAGAAGAAAAACAAGAAGAACGTAACATTAAAGATAAAGATAAACTTTGCAAATAGATACAAGAGGTCATTTTACAGGGTGAGTCAACGATTGGATGAAGTAGGTTTGTGCCTTTTCGGTGAAATTAACAAAGAAACTATATTTATTGTTTGATACAGTTTATTTTTACGCAGATTTTAAAAATATTTAGGACTCTACAGGGTGAGCCAAAAAACTAGGACAGCATAAAGTTGTATTTTTTTAAATAGAACACCCTATATACGAATCATATTTTCGATTTAGCTTATAATTTTAAATCTTTTTTATTAAGGGTTTACTATAACAAAACTTTATAGTTTCTGAGATAATTAAGTTTAAAGAAAAAAGTCACATTTTTAAGCATCAATTCAATCCTAAATAACGTTTTCAATTTTGTGACAAATATATTCAAATTTGGAATTTAGCGAGGCCAAGGACAAGTTAACATAATTTTTACCTAATATTTGCAATAAAAGCTACAGGGTGTTGAACACATCGGCTCAAATTTGAACAAGTTTAAATGAATAAATATCTTTTTTTTTTAATGGTACACCCTGTATATTTTCATGTTATTTAATAGAGTAATAAAAATCCTAAAAGTTTTGTTCAATATATCCTATACCTATTTATAATAGTTTTTGAGATATTTCAGTTTTTCTTATTTTCCATACTTTTTTACAGAAATAGTCTTCATTATCATAGTAGCCATGTAAAATAATAAAAAGAAACTACAGAAACAAACAGAATGTGATTAAATATGATGAAATACATTATTCGTTATATTACAACGGCAATAGTTTAATTAAACATAATGTGAAAAAATTAACACAATAATAACGACAAGGCAAATACATATTTACTTTTATACTAAATTGAAACAAAAAAATTACCTATTAAATACTGAGATTAATTATTTCTTTTTAATAAGTATTCGAATAAACGACCCTCTTGTGCAATGCACAAATTTAGTCTTTTTTGCAGATTTTCTCAGACCCTGGACAAAATTAGTGGCGTTATTGTTCTACAGGTATCCCTAATCCTGTTTCGCATATCTTCCACTGTTGTTGGTGGATTAACATACACCTTATTTTTAATATAACCCATAGGAAGAAATCTAATGGGGTGATGTCGCAAGACCTTGGTGGCCACTCAATGAAACCCCCACGTCCAATCCATTTTTGCGGATATCGTTGGTCCAAAAACGCACGAACTTCACGATGGTAATGCGAAGGCGCACCATCGTGCTGGAACCACATACTGTCGAGCTGATCCCTATCGAGACCTTGAAGCAGTTGGGGTAGTTCTTCTTGTACAAAGTTCAGGTAACTATGGCCATTTAGTGGTTCATTAAAAAAGTGGGGTCCAATAATTCGATTATGATGAATACCACACCAAACATTTAATGACCAGTGGTTTTGATGTTGCACCTCTCTAATCCAAAATGGGTTTTCTGTGGCATAATAATGCATGTTGCGTCTATTTACGGCACCGTTACTTTTAAAAGTAGCTTCATCACTAAACATTACCTTGCATAATAAATTTGGATTTAATTGAATCTTCGCATTTATTGTACGACAAAAGTTTACACGACTTTTAAAATCCTGTCCATGCAATTCTTGGTGTAATTCCATTTGATATGGATGATACCTATATTTCTTGGTAGTACGATTAGCGGTGGATTGTGATGTTTCACATAATGCTGCTAACTGACGGCTACCAATAAAAGGATTTTCCTGAACATTTAACAATACTTGTAGTACTTTTTCTTCATTAGTTACTAGTTTGTTGACCACTTTAGGTTTTGGATAATCAACAGTACCAAAAGAATCAAATCTTTGCATTAAGTTTTGAAAAGTATGGGTATTAGGCTGGCGTCGATCAGGATACTTCATTTTGTAAATTCTTTGAGCAAGAAGGCAATTTTTTTGAGCCTCTCCTATTGTATAAATCAAATCTATTAATTCATTCTTTGAAAAATTCATTTTACAATATAAGATGAATGCAAAAAAACCAAACTACACTACATAAAAACCAAAAGAAGCGAATGCGGTTATAAATTTGACACACAGAAAAATGTTCTTTTACATTGTTTTTGCCATGGCTACTATGATAATGAAGACTATTTCTGTAAAAAAGTATGGAAAATAAGAAAAACTGAAATATCTCAAAAACTATTATAATTAGGTATAGGATATATTGAACAAAACTTTTAGGGTTTTTATTACTCTATTAAATAACATGAAAATATACAGGGTGTACCATTTAAAAAAAAAAGATATTTATTCATTTAAACTTGTTCAAATTTGAGCCGATGTGTTCAACACCCTGTAGCTTTTATTGCAAATATTAGGTAAAAATTATATTAACTTGTCCTTGGCCTTGCTAAATTCCAAATTTGAATATATTTGTCACAAAATTGAAAACGTTATTTAAGATTGAATTGATGCTTGAAAATGTGACTTTTTTTCTTTAAACTTAATTATCTCAGAAACTATAAAGTTTTGTTATAGTAAACCCTTAATAAAAAAGATTTAAAATTATAAGCTAAATCGAAAATATGATTCGTATATAGGGTGTTCTATTTAAAAAAATAGAACTTTATGCTGTCCTAGTTTTTTGGCTCACCCTGTAGAGTCCTAAATATTTTTAAAATCTGCGTAAAAATAAACTGTATCAAACAATAAATATAGTTTCTTTGTTAATTTCACCGAAAAGGCACAAACCTACTTCATCCAATCGTTGACTCACCCTGTACAAACGGTAATTTGAAGCTGCCGGTACAGCAAATAACTGGAACTACGTCGACATGGATACTGCACTAGTAACTGCACTTCGTGGACCAGTAAACCATTCCCGTAACCCAACAAAAAAACTATGAGATCCTTACTGCTGCATTGGAAAGAAGATTTGGAGATCAACATCGGCGCCAGTTGTATCAGACACAGTTCAAGTCAAGACATCAGAGAAACGGAGAAAATTTGCAATGAAACAGATGTCCGAACCTTTGTTCATCTGGCTTACCCAGGAGCTAAGGAAGAATTTCGAGAAGAACTTACGATCCCATAATTTATTGATGGAATCAGCGATCAGTACATACAGCGTATGTTGCGTATAAGTAAGTTTAGTTATTGCTTTTGAAATAGAAGTAGCTCAAAATGTCTTAAAGTCAAAAATAAGAGCCATTACTATAAAGAAAAACAAGGATTCATCGAACTAAACAATGAAGAAAATGTTATCTGAAATAATTAAGAAGCTGGACATAATAAGTGAAACTTCATGTTATAGAAGAAACCATATCCAGTGCTCCAGATGTGGACAAACTGTACACATGAGAAGGGACTTTTGGGTGCGATTAGGGTATCGTTCAGCATCCAGAGACCGCACAGAAGATAATTATTTCCATTCGTAGCCTAGAAAGGACCGCCGATAGTCTGATAATTGAAGGAAAAGTCAATGCTACACCTATTACCATAACTGTTGACACTGGTGCAACAGTATCTCTGATAAAGTTAAACCTTGTTGATAAATTTAAAATCTTACCATTATCCAGAAAGATACTGTTGAGAACTGTAACTGGAGAAGTAGATGATATAATTGTAGAAATGCAAGTGGTGTTTTTACTTGGCGAACTAAAATTAAACCATTTGGTGTTAGTTACCGACATAGAAGATGAATTAATCCTGGGAATAGATTTGATATGTTAAGATGGATTTTTCTGACGCACGAAGCTTGACACAGTGTGATTCACATAAAAAGATTGAGAACTACTTTATTTGAAATTGATTTCTTACCGTAGCTTGTATGTATCTCATATTAGCAGTTATTTGTTTCATCTAGTAATAATTTGGCGCCAACATCAAAAATTGTACTTTTATATAAAAATTTGTATCGTAAAGGGTGTTTTTTTATAGAGGTATAGAACTTTAAGTTGGCAACACTTTTTTAACTGGCGGCCATTTTGTCAGCTGTCAAATTTATTTTGAAAATCATGGTTCTGTTCGAAATACGTATCGCGCACTACGTCCATTTTACGGTCAACATAATCGTCCATCAGAGCAATTAATTCGATTAACTATGGAACGTTTTCGCACCACGTTTACTCTAAATGATAATACGCATCTACAGAGACGTCGTACAGTGCGTACAGAATAAGTCATTGCTGCTGTAGAGCATAGCGTAGAGGAAGACCCGAATCAGTCTATCCGCCATCGTGCACAGGAATTGGATATGTGTCCATTCACTTTATGGAAGATTTTGTGGAAAGATCTTGGTTTGCGTGCTTACAAAATCCAACTAATGCAAGACTTGAAGCCACACGATCACCTAGCAAGGCGTAGATTCGGTGAATGGGCCCAAAACAAGATTGCCGTTGAACCCGATTTTCATAAGCGAATTTTGTTTAGCGATGAAGCTCACTTTTGTTTGAATGGATACGTCAATAAACAAAACTGACGTATTTGGAGTGATGATAATCCTCAAGTGTATGTTGAGACACCGTTACATCCAGAAAAACTGACTGTTTGGTGTGCTTTATGGGCTGGTGGAATCATTGGTCCGTACTTCTTTAAAAACGATGCTGGTCAGAACGTTACAGTCAATGGTGACCGCTATAGAACCATGATTACTGACTTTTTCGTTCATCAATTGAACAACCATGATGTGCAGGAGCTGTGGTTTCAACAAGACCGCGCAACATGTCACACAGCTCGTGCGACAATTGATTTATTGAAGGAAACGTTTGGTAACCGCATAGTTTCACGTTTCGGACCCGTGAATTGGCCTCCAAGATCGTGCGACTTAACGCCGCTAGACTATTTTCTGTGGGGATATGTGAAGTCGCTTGTCTACGCCGATAAGCCCGAAACGATTGATCACTTGGAGGACAACATTCGCCGCGTTATTGCCGATATACGGCCACAAATGTTGGAAAAAGTCATCGAAAATTGGACCTCCAGATTAGACTACGTCCGAGCCAGCCGTGGCGGTCATATGCCAAAAGTCATATTTAAATTATAATGCCAGAAGGTTATCTTTCGAATAAAGTAAATTTCATGTCAATTTAAAAAATTCATCTTTGTTTTATTCCATTTTAAAGTTCTATACCTCTATAAAAACACCCTTTACTTCACAACAGACTGAAGAAAATTTAAATTCAGCTTCACCAGCTTTATTAACATTTAGCTTTATATCCAGCATCGAAAAATCTCCACCAAACATTTCCGAGCCGACCCAAAAAAGAAAAGAAACGAGACTTATTCTTCTATTAGCAATTTGGCAACCAGCACATCAACAACTGAAAAATATAACATTGATAAGGAAATAGCGAAAGCAATTGTTGGTACTAACTCGAGCTTTAGGTGTATTGAACACTGGCAAGTACAAAAGACAAATCAAAAGTTGAGACCTGTTCTGCAATAACTACTCTTTTGGATGAAATAGATCAATTGATGACGGGTGGTCAAATGATCATTACGATCCTGTAATAGGTTCTCTCTATGAAGCTACTGATATATCGAGAAAATCTTACACTTCGGAATATTACGGAACTTTGTTGTGATCTGGTTTCTTCAGGTGAACTTAAATATTAAAGTTATGTAAAATATTTTGTAACAGACAACGCGGTGAACATGGCCACCATGAGAAAAAGTATTGAGGAAAGAACCAGTTCTAAAGTTATAACCTATGGTTGCTCGGCACATCTTTTGAATTTGCTGTGTGAGGACTTAAAAGTACGAGACATTAAAGAACATATTGTTCAAATAACCAAATATTTCCATAACATCATCTAGCTCGAGAGAAATTCAACCAAGCAAGGGTCAAAGCATTAGTTGTTCCAAGCGATGTGTTGAAATAGCATTGCTGACTGTTTAGAAATGTAGGCCTCACAGTGAGACATAATATTATATACCAAAAAGTCTCCAAAAATGGACGTTCACGCGCAGCGCAAGAATATCTAAATATAAATAATCGTTGAACACAATCAATGATTTTTTTTTGAATAGCAAAATACCATAAACCTGATGAAAACTTTTATGCTTTAACTATTTCATAACAATATTGGTTTAAGCAAATATTTATATGGGATATATACACCAAACTAACTGTTTGAAAATGTTTTTCAAAAATTCATGTTTTTTCATATCATCAATTTGTTATTTAAACTACACTATTAATCAATAGGGATGTTGATTGTTTTTGGGAAAGTGTTCCAAACCATGATATAAGTACTTAATGGAGCTCAAAATATTTAATACTCTTTTTTTAATACAACTAATACTTTAAAAATCATGTATTGTAAATTACGTTTCAAATTTCGCTCCAAAAAGCCAATACTTGTCACTTGACCGCTGTGACGTCATATGTTGCCAAAGACTGGTAAACCGACAAGGAGATATAAAGTTTTTTTCGTAATTTTTGTAATAAAAGATTAGTTCAAAGTTTTATAAGCCTTGTGCGGTATCTCAGTGTACAAGTACTATAATTAGAACACCTGAAGTATGATTTATTCACGTTCCATTTTCGGAAAATAATAGGGAAATGTGGCTTCAGCTAGCCCGCAGGGATCCGGCACTTCTATCTACACAATCTAAAATTTATGTATAAAAAAAGTTATTATTTCCAAGTTTTCGAAGACGAAAATTGGAATTTCGAGGTTAGAAATAAAGTAATCAAAGTTGGGTAATAGTGTTTTATACTTGTTTTATTTTAGTTGCCGAATAATATGGCGAACTATACAAAATACTATTATGTATTCATTACCGGTTGCAGAAATTACCACTCTTGGTACATTACTTACATGGAGGTCTTCACATTTCTAAATTCAGCAGAGCACAAGTTACTGTTTGTTGTGAAGAAATTAGTCACCATAAAATAATCAATTCTTGGCAACTCAAAAAAAAAATATTCGCTTTAATAAATCCACTGTCCATCATGGGAAAACTTCTTAGAATCGTTTTCAAAGGGAGAAGTGATAAGCAAATTTCGAAGAAATTGCTCGAAAATCACTATAAAATAAAGTTAACCAAGCAACGTAGCCCTTGACAGCGATGATGAGTGTCAACAAGTGACGTCATACACTTCGATTTGTGTCCATTGTTACTGAGACTAGAGAGTGATTTAATTTCATTTCGATTATTAAATAAAAATTAAATTCCCTAAACATAAAGAAAAATATTGTGTTTTTTAGGATTTTCATTATGGAAGCTACGGTTTCGCGGCAAAATTACATTTTCATTTGAATACAGTCAATATTACTGTTGTTAATTTCATTCGGATTTTGAGTAAATTCCACCCCTTTTTACCTCTTTTAAGGTCTTTGGCGATGATTCCAGATGCTGAAACTTGGTAAGAGCTAATTTTTCGTCATATTAAAAATATTCCCAAATAACTTTACAGGAATGTTGAAAAACTCAAAAGTTACGGTTATTTTTTCAAATTTTTCTGCAACTTTTAATCTTTCATGCCTTAAAAAACAGTTTGAGGTAGTTTTAGATCACCAAACTTGCGGGAATTATCTTCACACTATAATAAAGATATTTCCAAAAAGTAGTTCTGCTATATTAAGAAACTCAAAATTTGGAGTATTTCTATTCGTTTTTTGAGTAATTTTTATCCTTTTCACCCCTTTATAAGGCCTGTAAGGGTGGTTCTGGGCGATAGAACGTCGTATATATATTATTTTTTTGGGGTAATAAAGGGTTTTCCAATAAGAGGTGTCATTTTGAAAAGCCCGCTATTTCGGTAGATGTCACTTTTGAAGCTGTAAGTTTTTGACGTTTGACAAGTAGAAACTACGCCATAAATAAAGATGGAACGATACACGCTTCAACAACGCATTGAAATTATTAAAATTCACTATAAAAATGGTGAAAATTTGGCAGAGACGGTTCGTAAAACTCGAACATTTTTGGGTCGTCATGAAGCACCTTGTCGGAGCGCAATAAAGAAATTGGTGAAAAAATTCGAGCTGTTGGGACAAGTTAGTTATGTGAAGAAGAAAACCCGTGCACGTCGCTCAAGAACAGCCGAGAATATTGCTGCTGTAGCCGAAAGTGTTGAAGAAAACCCAGGTTTGTCCCTTCCTCGTCGTTCTTTGGAATTAGGGATTCCACAAACGTCATTACACCGTATTTTGCATAAAGATTTGGGTCTTAAGGCTTATAAAGTTCAGTTAACGCAAGAACTCAAGCCGGCCGATCATCAACAACGTCGTGCCTTTGCTGATTGGGTTCTTGAAATGCATGAAAATGATCCGGAATTCCATCGAAAAATCATCTTCAGTGATGAGGCCCATTTCCACCTCGGTGGCTTCGTCAACAAACAAAATTGTCGCATCTGGGGCTCGGAAAACCCAAGAGTTATTGTTGAAAAGCCTCTCTATCCTGAACGTGTGACTGTTTGGTGCGGTTTATGGTCCGGCGGGGTCATTGGACCTTACTTTTTCGAAAATGAGGCTGGAGCAACTGTTACGGTGAATGGATTGCGCTATCGACAGATGATTAATGATTTTTTATGGCCGGAATTGGATGGTATTTATCTGGACCACGTTTACTTTCAACAAGACGGCGCTACGTGCCACACAAGCAACGAAACCATTGATCTTTTACGGGAAAAGTTTCCGGGCCGTGTTATCTCTCGAAGAGGTGATCACAATTGGCCACCGAGATCTTGTGATGTGACACCTTGCGATTTCTTCCTTTGGGGCCACGTGAAAGACAAGGTCTACGCCAACAGCCCAGCGTCGATTCAAGACCTCAAAGATGGAATTCGTGAGGCTATCGAGGACATAGGGCAGCCACTTTGCGATTTTGTTATGGAAAATTTCATGAAAAGGATATGGTCCTGTAGGCATGGTCGTGGTGGTCATTTGGCTGATGTTATTTTCCATCATTAACGGCATACCTTCCTCTTTATAATGTAATAAATATCCGATCATTTATCTTAAAAAATGGCATTTTTCTTTGAATATCAAAATAACACCTCTTATTGGAAAACTCTTTACTATCATGCAAAAAAAAAACAAGAAAATAAGAGAAACGTCTGGAGAGCGTATTGAGGAAATATAAAAAACAGGGGTTCAGTATTTTTGTATTCTATTGATGTACAAAGCTTCATTCCAATCCATGACACTTAGGTAGCGTTTCTTGTAAGTGTAGAAATAAGTAACATTGACGAATGGACCCTATATTGAGATGATCGCGTCTTAGACCGAAAACTACTGTCTTCAACACGTCAGACTTCCTTACGTCAACTTTTTAGGTTGTTATATCTTGTAATGCCTTCTTTCTTAATGGAAAAAATTCCAAGCGTAGGCAAAAAATTGTGGAAATTCATTATGGTATTGTTTAAATAAGAATACTCCTGAATTTTTCGAAAAATCCTCTAATCCAGATTAGTGAACTCAGTCGGAGGAGAGCATCACAACATACCTAAATATTTGTCATGTAATGTCACAAAAAAAAAAATAAAAAAATAAATAAATGTTCCAGAAAAATTGAGAAAATCAGTATATCGATTGTAAATTTTCTGGTACCTATAAACTCTTAAATAAATGAAATTTCACATTATAACGCTTGATTTTAATTAGATACTTGTTCCGCCTGAAGGAAGAACAAAATTAGACCCCTTAAATGATTTAAAAATGGCGCGCAGGTTAGTAAACTTCCTAGAAACAATTTCTAATTCCGAAATGATAGATTAGCGATGATCCTAAATATAAATAAGCGTGTAAAAATGTCAACCGGCGGTTACAAACCTATTCTTGTTTACCAATAGAAAATTGAAGCCTACCAATAAGAAATTTTGTTCATAGCTGTTTAAAAATACGATGGTAGTCAGGTAGATTTTTTATTTGGGTTATGCTGAAAAATTAAGAGGAAGTTCGGCCAAAAAAAAATAGCTGAATGAGTAGTTCAGGGCCTCAAATAGATCTTTTTATTTGTTGAGAGAGTTTTGTTACCAACAATATAATTTGGTAATTCATTTCTCATTGATCATCACATTTTTTTTAGACGTTATTTTTTCAAAAAAGTGAATGTATTGGAGAAACATTACAATTATTGTGTTAATTCTATAATAACATACACATTGCTATACTCTATTCAAGAATTGTTACCGAAATCTCCAAAGTATCTGCTACAATGCCGCAAGTAACTGAAGACTGCCGTAAATCTAATTATATTTAATTATATTTAAATATTATAAGCTTTTATAAATTTACTGCAACAATAAAATTTCTGATACTTCAATTTAATTTCTGTCAGTGAGCAAAGTACACCTTACAGTTTTTTCTTAGTGATTTATCTTGTTTGCGCTTGTTTGTATATATTATTTGAGATTAGTGAGATACCCACCTCTAGATTTATTCCAAAATTGTTAAACAAGGGCATTTTTTTCTAAACGAAAAACTTATAACGATGAATGTTTATGATGCCTTAAGATATCAATATCCAGATAATGATGTTAAAAGCTCTGTTGAGATTTTTTCCAACATGACAGGAGTTGGAGTATGTACCGAATACTGAAGGAGAAAAAAACGACTGGAATTGTTTGTACTCCCAAGCCATATTCGATCACAGGCAAACGAACAATCTCGTAGGAAGAAGAGATGAAAACTGCAATAAAAGGAGTTGTATATACATTTTATTATGAGAAGCAGATCCCAACCGTCGACAAAATTCTAACTAAAATCGGGATTTAACTGAAATTAAAAGAATTGAGCTCTGGAAATTGCTCAGCGAACTTAATTTTTGCTGGGAAAAACCAGATAGGAAATCTGTTCTTATAGATCGTCCGGAAACTGTCCGTTGGAGAAGGAAATATCTCTCTCAAGTAAAAGGTAGAGTTGCTAGAAATAATACAACTTTCAAAATTAGTAATTTAACTAAACTTTTGAAAAATTTTTTTGAATAAAGTTAGTGTGGAAAATTGGAAAAAATCCATATAATAAAAGAATAAAACAAAATGTGCAAGCTCGATCTCATGATGAGAAGAACCAATTATAATTAATTTGAGCGAAGATAGCTTCACTGACTTTAATTAGGAATTAGATACGTAATATTTACCAGTGTAAACACAATTTATTATTTAAATTTTTGTTTTTATTGTATTTTATTGTTTAATGTTGTTTATATATTTTTTTATATATTTTTATTTTAGTGTGACTCCCTCTTTGATTTTATATATATTTAATTCGAATTATCCGTAATTCTTTTATTATTGTATTTGTGTCTTTTTCTTAAGCGTGTAGAATTAACATATTTATTTTATTTTTTTGGGGCTATCGGATTTCCATATAATAAAGTAAATTAAATTAAGAGGTCAGTGCGATAGAAATAAAAATAAGTAGGTATAATTTTAACAGTAACATATAAAAATTAATTACATTTGAATCCCTTTTTAGTGTTTAATTGTAATTCTGAAGATGGTTTAAGAAATAAATAAACTGAAATGTCAAATGTCCTAAAAATATTTTTAATTAATAATAAAATGACCGATAGCCCCAAAAAATTTTTAATATTGTATGGATGAATTTATTTTTTTATATATGTTTAACTTCTTGTATTAACAATGGGTATTTTGTAAGTATTTAAATTATAACTTAGAATTTTTTGAGAGAATAAGGCTACGTTTTAGTCTAAATGTGCCTAAAAAAGTTTCTATGCCAAAATTAAAAATAATAAAAATACAGTTATGGTTTGTGTTAAATATGGCAAAATTATCTATATTTTGTAATGTATGTGAATTATTAAGAAATCATAAGAAATAAAATAATATTATAAAAATTTTTTGTTTTAAGTTTATTACCGAAACAATGCCATGATATACCATAGAAATAGTGATAAAATAAACCTCCTTCCGACGCCTATGACGAGGATTAAAATCCTTTTTAACACTTCACACTTCCAAATATCTATTGTTATCCAACCCAAATAGTCCAATATTATAGACCGGTATTTTTGATTATAAAATTTCTAACCCATTCCTTTTGAAAAATATATGTGTCTAACAGATTTTGCCAAAGATACCGGACTAAAGAACACATGTAGTTTGCGAAGAAAAAAGAGGGTAACAAAATGATTTATTACTCTCTCTAGTTCTTGAATAAACTATAGTATAAAAGGCAATATCGGGTCTATTTTCCTGAATTTAAAGCTCTTTTGGGGGGGGGGGGATCGCCCCCCGCCCCGCCCCCCCTTGGATCCGCGCTTTGGTGACCCTAATATGGAATACCAGCATTTCTCTAGAACAACGTTTTCCAAGTGGTGATTCGCGAACCCTCAGGAGTTTGCAAGCCTCGCGAAAAAAATATGGCAGAATTTTAAATTAAATATTGCAAAAGGCGACAATCTGTAATCGCTATGCCGCTGATGATGCAAGTACATTCTCGAACATATACATATATATATATATATATATATATATATATATATATATATATATATATATATATATATATCCTAGTTTTTATTTTATTGACTTTAAAAATTTTCAAACACCCATAAAAACTTCAATTTCGCGCCAAAAATTTTTGTAAAAAAATCTAGTAGGCAATAAAAAACCTGCAAATTGAAAAGAAACAAGTTTCTACGATGATTAGAACCGAAGATATCGTTAAAAAAAGAAAAAAGACGTTTTAATTTTTTTTAAGGTTATGTGGCGATAAAAGTGGCTAAACATTTTTTTGTGTCGGTACTTTTTGATGTAGAACAACCGGGGGTTTTTTACTTTTTTATTACCCTCTTAACCGGCTATACATGTGTTTAGAGAACAAAATTTTCAAGAATTCTGGCAGTTTAATGTTTACTGTGCAATAAGAAATGATGGCGGCGAGACACTATATTTTTATCAAGCAAATTTAAATGGTAACTTAGAAGTTTTTGAATTCTTCTAGATATAAAATGTGCTTATTAACTTTTAACTGAAGGCTATTTGAACATTTTACATAATTTTGAAAAGTTGACTGTTTACACAATTTGCCGCTCGCTGTTCATAGAATCCTGTTTTACCAGCATGATGGAGCACCTCCACATGGTGGTTACCTAATCGATGCAAAATACTTTTGATGATCGATGGACAGCCAACAATGGCCCTTTCCTCTGGCCACTCCGGTCCCCAGATCTTTCAGTGCTCGATTTTTTTTTATTTGGAGTACAATCAAAAATCTAATTTATAACACTCCTATGACAACTATGGAAGATCGCATGGAGTGAGTGAAGAATGAATTTGCAAGTTTAAGTCCCTAGTCAATAAGAAAAGCGACCCATGAACAAGTGATGTTCAGATGCGAAAATTGTCTGGAAGTTCAAGGGCATCTTTATTTTTAATCTAGATTTTTCTACTTAAAGTTTTTTTTTATTTTTAAATTAAGCCTGAAGTGTTATGTTGACGTATGCAAAGTTCTTAAAATTTTCCATAATTTGTTTAACAGCACACAGTTATAACTACTGTTTTTGCGGATATCAAATGGTAAATTTATCTGATATACATTTATCACATTCTCCATAAATAATAAATAAGTTTAAATATATATATATATATATATATATATATATATATATATATATATATATATATATATATATAAGCGCCTCGGCATGATTAGTAACAATTTTCAAATGGTGACAGTTTCAAACATTTCATTAGCATTTGATTATTTTTTAATACCGTCATAGCCAGCTATGAGTAAAATGTCATAGCCAACTACTGAACTAAAAATCCGCAGCAAAATCGATATATAAAAATATTAAATTTGCATTATTTCAAAAACTAACATTTTCAGCACAGACAACCTTACACAAAACTTACCTTCATTTTTAATGCTATATAAAATAAAATTAGCAAATATGGGGGTTTCCATTTGAAAAAATTGACTCTTGCCGATTCCTTCAATTAATTTTTTAATCTTATTTTTTGAACACCCTGTATTCTTGGTTATTAAAATATTATAAAAATCTAATAAAGCAGGCCCTTTTCGATAAGAAATCCAACCCAAATTAAATGAAAAAGCATCCTTATATGAAAAATTGATAATTATTTTAGGGCCAGCCAACGTCCTTTTTGACATAAAAACTTAAATATGTCAAAAACGCTTAGACTTAGGTATAGGATATTATACACAAAATATGCCTAGAATCTTGTGCAGAATCCAAAAATGCAATAATGTATTGCGGATTCCATTTAAAATAAGCAAGTTGACACCTACTTCCGGTATAACCGGAAGTGTCACTATCTTGAAAATATTTTAGCTGAATTGCCCCCATTGATATTATTATACTGTCAAATTTTCAAAATTTTCCTACATATAGTTTTCCATATATAGCTTGAATTAGTTTCCAGTGGGACATCCTATATATATATATATATATATATATATATATATATATATATATATATATATATATATATATATATATATATATACCTCTGATCTAGGCAAAACTGTTACAAGCCTTACGCAAACTGTCTTAAATCATATTGATAACTGATGTACAGAGAAGGGACAAGTGTTAATTTTAAGAAGACGGGAAGATGAAAGCTAAAAGCTAAACATAAACGTTGCAAGTTTAAAAGAAACGATACTGAGCTTTTTCAGAGAGGTTAGAAATCAAACATGAGATATTACTTATTTGACCAATTCACATAAAAAGTTCCACAGAAAAATGACCATTTGAAAAGGACACACACACTCACACAGGTGATGGATCTGGATCATCCCTCAATTTATTTCATGAACTTTAGCCGCTTTTTGTTTTAAAATACGAACCTCTTTTATCGATGTTTAAATTTAAAGAAAACTAACAAACTTTGTATTATTTCTGAGCCCAATTTTCCGATTACATTTCTCTAATAAACAATTATTTGTCTACGCCTGTTAAATAGCAGTCCCTCTCCCTCCTAGATAAAAGGAAGGTGGGAGCCCGCCTTCCCCCATCAATCCTCATTATTAGCTTAACGATCTAATAGGAGAGGGGGCAAATGCAGTGCGTGCGGACGACCAATCGGTGCGCAGCGTATGTCCGCTGCGTAACAGCGCACGCCCGCACGCAACGCGTTGCATTTAGATAGAGGATAGGCCGGTTCCTAGCCTATGCGTGCGTACGGGCTAGGATAGTACAGTGACGTTATTAGTTACGTTTGATTAGGCGAGAGTGGGGAATAAGTGCGTAGATACGATACAGAGCGATGCCAGATGTTCAGTGAGTCAACAACAACAACGGAACATTTAAAATATGTAAAAATGTTTTTGATGCTTTTTTAATAATATTTTAAAAGGGAGAAATGTTCCTACAGTCTAGTTAAGCCTTTAAGAATTTCTATAATTATTTAACTAAAAATTTAAAATCATTTTGATCTTAAATTTGTGGAATGTTCTAGAATTGAGAACCTATTTCAAATATTATAAGTAAAGACTTATTTATTGAAGCATCAGTGACATCTAGATAAAAAAAGTGGTCTTCAGATTGATTTATCGAAAAAATCTACAACCTAGGATTCACCTCACTTTTTGGCGTTACAACTCTTATTGGTAAATATAGTAAGAAAGTGGTCGATACAGTTGTAAAATCAAGTTTTTTCCGAAGTTGCAATCAGTGAAAAAATAAGAAGAAAACAGATATTCAGGGCTACGGGACACGGACAATCGAAATTGCTAGTTATTTAGCTGTAACCATTTTTAATGAAGGTTTTTTACCTATTTTAAAAATTAGGGAACTCATGAACATCACCATTAGTACTGAAGCTCATACATTTGCTGTCAGATGCAACAAAGTTCGAAATGACCGCTCTAAACTGCGACATTCTGCTGCTTCTAAAGAAGCTAGAACAACTAATTTAGTTAAAAGAACTTCAGAAAATATTAATTTTGAAGTAAAAGAAGGCTCAATGTATGGACCAGGGATCGCCGATTAAACAAATGTGAGTATTCTCTCTCTCTCTCTAGCATTACAACCCGGGGTGGGTCTTTGCTGACTTCACAATCTGCCTCCCCTTGCTGCGATCCATCATCAGTTCCTCCGCGCGTTCGACGTTTAGGGTTTGTAAGTCTGCTGCAACGTTATCTCTCCACCTCATCCTTGGTCTTCCTAGCGGCCGCTTTTCTTCTGGGTTCTCTTCCCATACCAACTTGACGATACGTTGATCTTGTCTCATAACATGGCCGGCCCATCTTAATCTTTCTGCTTTTATTATTTTCACTATATCTGGCTGGTTTTATAGTTCCTCCAATTCCTTGTTTGTTCTCGTTCTATATTGCTGTGTGGTGTTGTCCCTGACCGGTCCGTATATCCCTCTAAGCATTCTTCTTTCTGCGATTTTCAGTCTATTCTCATTTTGTTTTATCAACGTCAATGTTTCACACGCATATGTCATTACCGGTCTTATAACTACTTGATATATTCTTATTTTCGTGCGGCGGGATATATTTTTCGATTTCATTATCTTTTGCAGCCCATACCAGCAGCGGTTGCCTCCTTGTATTCTGTTGTTAATCTCTTGTGTAATGTTGTTGTCAGAGGTGATCGTAGCTCCCAAATATTTAAACTGGTGGACTCTTTCAAAATTGTAGTGGTCCATAGTCACGTTCTGTCTTATTCTGTCTCGCCGTTCCGTTCTTGTTGAAGACATTTGTTTTTTCTTCGTTGATTCGTAGGCCAACTTTCTTTGCGGCATTTTCCAGTTTGAAGAACTCTTCCTTGACACTGGTAGTTGTATTACCTACAATATCGATATCATCAGCGAACGCCAATATGATGCGCGGACCTTGATTTCTAAAGAGGAGCGTTTTTGTGTTGGTTTTTCGCACGATGCTCTCCAAGGCGACGTTAAAGAGGAGTGGAGATAGCGCATCGCCTTGTTTAAGACCACTGTTGATTGTAAAGAAGGTTGACAATCTTCCTTCAAGTCTTACTGTACTTGTAGATCCCTGTACACATGTTTTGGTGAAGTTAATTAGCTTCTTCGGTATGCCCAGTTCTGCCATGGCATTCCACAAATCCACTCTTATGATGCTATCGTATGCTTGTTTAAAATCTATAAATAGCTGGTGCAATGTTTTGTTGTATTCCCAACATTTCTCCATTAATTGCCTAATCGTGAATATCTGATCTACAGTTGAGCGGTTTTTTCTAAATCCACACTGGTAATCTCCTATTTGATACTCCACACACGCAGTCAATCGTTCTAAGATCATTAGAGAGAAGACTTTATATCCTGTGTTAATAAGGAATTTACCCCTATAATTGGAGCAGCACGTTTTATCGCCCTTCTTAAGTATTGGTATTATCACACTTTCTTTCCAGGAGGTTGGTATTTTTTCTTCTTTCCATATTTGACAGATGAGTTGATAGAAAGCGCGTTTCAAGGTTTCTCCCCCCTTTTTCACACATTCTGCCAGTATAGTGTCGTTTCCTGGGGCTTTGTTGTTTTTAAGTTTTTGAATAGCTCGTGACACTTCTTCCACTGTAGGTTCTTCTACTATGGGTTCGGCCGTAAGGTATGTATATTCAGGCCGGGCTTCATCTGCCTGGACATTTAGTAGCTCAATGAGTATTAAGTACCATTATCTCAGTTATGCTGTCGAAACTTTATCTCAAATTTTAAACACTTTTTTCTTGAAACTACTTTTTTCGACCTAGTCGACATGATATCTCGAGTTCTACTGGAATGATTTATTTGAGATTTGGTGAAAGTATTCTTTACATATCCTTCTATATCTGCATGGATTTTTTACTCTATATAAAAAATTCGGAAAGGTCAAAAGGCAGAGACAAAAATTTTTTTCCATATCGTCGTCATTTTGTGAAAAAAAAAGTTTTCTCTTTCCATGGTCCGCGTCACAGGGACGTCTTTACTAATTAAGAATATTTTGGAATTTTTTATTTCAGAACACTGCAAGGGTTGAAAACATATCGACCAGGAGGCACCTTTTTTTAGCCTCCCCTTCACTATTTTGTAACTCCTTAAATTTTCTATATTTTTTTTTGATGATTTTATTTTGTATTCTTGAAACCTCAATACATCTTGTAAAAAAATGGATGGTAAAAAATGTTTTTCATTTCATTGTTATTCTACTCAGAAAAACGTCTAAAATTTAGGCCTCTGGACCAGAATACCCCCTTAATGCTAAACAGTTCCTCCACCTCTAAATTGTAGTTTAATTTATTGCCTAATTTATCGATAACTGCCAAAAATGTAAAATTTACAATGTACCGCTAACGCAAAAAGCTACGAAATTTATGAGGAATTTATTTATTTTTACAATTACCGTTGGAGTATGCAAAAGCAGTAAGATCTGAATTCAGTATAAACATACTTTAAATAGATTAGACTAGACATCAGACTAAACATACCATTATATACTATAGCGTCTCCTTTGTTTCCCTTTCGAAATAGGTACATGAATCTTTCAAAAGGCATGTTAATAGCAAAATATTATCTTCTGGAAAATAAAGAATCATTCCCACTGAAAGTTGTAATACATTAATATAAAAAATGTAAAATATTTTAGGACTGAGGCATTCCAATTCTTCTAAATCATGTTCTGGAAATATTTTCTGAAGTTACCTTATTTTTTTGTGGATATTTTACAATCCGGCTTCAAGGCAGTTATAGCATTCTACCCACCCATTTGAAGATACGAGTTTTTTATGTGAGTTTTGTTTTTGGTTCAATGCACATCAATTCGAAACGCGTCAAGAGAAAAATTTAATAAGAATAAATATATTTTCATTTAAAAGTTTTAAGAGAAAATGCAACTTCTTAGAAGCTCGTATAAAAAGTAAAAATTTCCATTTCTCAATTTCGCATGAAATCACTGAAATGCTCTAGAACTGGGCTTTCTCGTACCTTTCTCTTCTTCTTCTTCTTTCTAACACAGTTAACCACGTTAGTAGGCTATTGCCTGTTCATTGTCATCACGCCTTCCCCGGAAGATGAGGTCCAGCATTCTCGCCATCGTTCTGGTGGTCTTCCCTGTGATCTTTTTCCTACTGGGTTATTCATTTTTGCGCTTTTAACGAGTCTACCGTCCTCCATTCTCCCTATATATTTGTTCCCGAATCTTCGTCTTTATCTAACCCATCTTCCTATGTCCTGTATCCCGCATTGTTGTCTGATATCTTCATTCCGTATTCTGTCTTGTAGAGTTTTGCCTTGTATACTTCTTAATGTTTTCATTTCGACTGTTCTCATCATTTGTCGAGTTTTGGGCCCCTATCCTCGAAAGTGTGATGTGAATGGCGATGTGAACTTTTTGACAGTAAAAGCCGTATTCTTGAAAAGCCAATGTTGCCAGATATGAACGTGCTAAAACCTCAGAATTTCTAAAAATAAAATGGATGACAGTGAATTGAGCTGTTAGACCGAAAATGTCCATAGCATATTTTGTTGCCATTTTAGACAAAAAGTAGTTTTGGTACTTTAAATTAATCGTCAAAAGTAAAAAAAAAAAAATTGTGCTGTTCTTATTATTTTTGTGAAGTTATTAATTGCCATTACAATATTTCTACTTTGCCTAGAACTGTTAAACAAAAATGTATACAAAGAGCCAAGTACTTTAAGATTCTAATATATAACGAAAAAGGGATATCAAGAAAAACAGCAATCATATATACAATGTAATATACTGACAGTAATTGCAGTAAGTCAGCACTGATAAACCTTGAAACGGTGGAAATTACAACTCTACGTAGTATGACTAAAAGCCATCATCCCAATCCACTACGAAAACTATCCAATCAGTTATTTATTGTATGAATTCACAAAATGTCCAGCCTCTTACTGCAAGATGTTCTGCTCTGACACCTAAATTTGAAAGAACTGTTTATGACCAGGGACCGAAACCAAAGGTTAGACAGAAGACGTCCATTAAAGATGCTAGCGGATCTCACATTCAACTTTTAATATATTTTTTTTATTTTATAAAGATTTGTAGAGACTTGAAGATCAAATGTACCATAAATAAGGTTTTTATGCTGAAGGACCTCATTCGTTGGTCTGTAGAGTTTATATTTATATGTCCCGATAAATTATAATCATATTTATTTAATTGTAGGGTCGTATAGTGTTTAACACAGTCTAATTAAGTTAAGTGCTGTAGTTAACATAATTTAAATATAAAATTTATTACTTATTTAAATAAAAGTTTCAGATAGCTTACAAATTGTGATTTCTCAAATTTATTATAAGTTGCGTCGTGAAAAGAATTATGTTAGATTTAACTGTTTAAAACTAAGATACTCGGCTGTTATGGACACAAGTATTTATGTTAAATCCGTAAGCAGAACTGGCCCTAGAAAAACATTTTTAAATAGCACGCTCATACAATTGAGTTATGAACAGAATCTCCTGTAATAATTTTATATGTCTGTAATCTCAAATTTGCTTAATATTTGCGAGACATATTCAACTTTCTAAGGATATTTCACTTCACGTTCCCCAGTTCGAGGATAGGGCCCCTGCTCTGGTGTTCTGGTTCTCATATTGCCAACCTCATACTTTTACTATCAAATTTCTTTCTGCGCTTGCTCCACGAAGCCACTTAATATCAATTTATGACATTTATTTTTTGCATGTTACGACAATATTTTTGGCATTTAGCCTATTTTTGTAGTTTTCCATATTTCCTGTAACTTCCTTGGTTCACATTCCAGTCTAAAATGAATTGGATAATATTTTGTTAGAAAGAAACAGGCTAAAAAATGTGAAAAAAATCATTTTGGTTGCCTCATGATTGCAACGGAAATAAAACAGTAATGTTCGAAAACGCAGTTGTCAATCAATTCAGGAAGATCATAAGTCTGCGCTAAAACAGATCTAATGACCAAATAAATTGGGGGAACAATAGAAACCTCTCTGAAATGTTTGAAATAAACAACGGTCTTAAGCAAGGAGATGTGCTCTCACCACATATTTTTAACATAGCGCTGGAATATATAATCAGAAATTCGAAACTTGAAGCACCGACATCTATATTCCATCAAGATGAACCAAATCTACTGTCGATATGATTGGTAGTAGTAGAATAAAAATGAAAGAAACTCTAATACGGTTCGAAAGGGAAGCAAAGAAGATGGGACTTCAAATCAACGAAGACAAAACTAAATACATGTTCATGAGTCGGAATGGCCGAAACAGAGACAGAATAGGTCAAAACATCACCATCGATGAATGTAACTTTGAACGAGTCAAAGAATTTAAATACCTAGGAACAACAATATGCGAAGATAACAACGGATCACAGGAAATAAATAATAGAATACAAGCAGGAAATAGATGCCTGTACGCACTGCAAGATCTGCTGAAATCGAAACACCTCACAAGACGAACAAAGATGGACCTATACAAAATAGTTAAAAGATCGATAGTTATATATAGTTGCGAAACATGGACGCTAACGATAGCGAACGAAGAGAGACTACGAGTCTTTGAAAGAAAAATCTTGAGGAAAATCTCGGGACCAACGATAGATGAAACGACAGGACAATACAGAACAAGAAATAACAAGGAACTAGAAGAACTATTCCCAGATACAGATGTAGTAAAAGAAATAAAGATCAGAAGACTCCAGTGAACAGGACATATCAGAAGGCTTCCTGACGACAGAATAATAAGACTAGCTTGGGAGGAAGCACCGATTGGGAGAAGGCCACTGGGACGATCCCGACTCCGGTGGAGAGATAATATAAGAAAAGATTTCAATATTATGGGCATCGAACACTGGATGGAGGTTGCGAGAAATCGAAATGAATGGAGGCATGTCGTAAGGTCGACTAAAACCCACCCAGGATTGTAACGAAACGGAGTAAGTAAGTAAGTAATAGAAACTTCGAAACAGTGCTGATTGGTTAGATATAACTGTATATATCTTCTTCTTCTTCTACGTTGACTAGGGATATCCCTGTTTGTCATTCTATCTACACCCGCCTTATTCTGCTGATGAAGAGAACCAGCTCTGGGCCCATCTCTTTGGTGGTCGTCCTGGTAATCTTCTTCCTCTTGGTAGTCCATACATACAAACTTTGGCTAGTCTCTGTTCACTCATTCTCTCAACGTGTTCTTTCCAACCTCTTTTTCTTTCTTTTGTCCATTTGACCACATCCTGCACATTACATTTTTCTCTGATATTTGTCAGCCTATCTCTGATTGACACGTTCACCATTGATCTCAGTACTTTCATTTCGGTGGTTCTCATTTTCTGCTTTGTCTTCTTGGTGTCTGCTCTTGTTTCCGTGGCATAAGTTAGAATTGGTCGTATCATGGTCTTATATATTTTTGTTTTTCCCTCTATTCTCATGTATCTGTTTCGAAATATAATATCTCTTAAGCATCCTGCCACTTGTAGGGCGCTTGTATTTTGTGACAGTACTTCTTCAGTAAGGTTACGACAGCTTGTTGTGCCAATGCCTAGGTATTTAAAGTTCATGACTTGTTCAATTATGGCATTTTCTATCTGTAGCTTACATCTTCTTGGTTCCTTGGAAATTACCATACACTTTGTTTTATTCGTTGATATCTGCATATTATACTTCTTAGTTGATACGTTAAATAGGTGTATCAATCTCTGGAGGTCGTCTTCGTTATCTGCGAATAGGACCGCATCATCGGCGTAGCATATTATATTGATATTGTGTCCGCCCATCTGGTATCCGCGTTTCGGTCTGATGTCCTCTATTATGCGGTCCATTATCAAATTGAATAAGAAAGGGCTTAGCGAGTCTCCCTGCCTTATCCCTTCGTTTATCTTGATGTCTTCGGTTAGACCTTCGGATGTTATTATTTTTGTGCTGGATTTGTGTACAAGTCATCAATTATGTTTATGATCTCCGCTGAAACATTTTTCTGTTTTAGGATGTCCGTTATGTGCTGCTTCTTGATGCGGTCAAATGCTTTTGTTAGGTCAACAAAGCATAAGTATGCAGGGTGGTTAAATTCTATTGATTTTTCGATTATTTGTCTCACTATAAAAAAGGCATCTGTGGTTCCCCTGTTTTTTCGAAACCCCTGTTGTTCCTCCGAGATCTCTATTTTCTCTTCAAGTTTGTCACGAATAATTGCTGTAAATAGTTTGGTGACAGAGTTAAGAAGTGTAATTCCTCTGTAGTTGTCCGGGTTTTTATGGTCACTTTTTTTGTGTACGGGAATTGTATAGCTGGTTTTCCATGTTTGCGGTACTTGCTCTTCTTTAATAATTTTATTAAACAGCTTTTGTAACTCCTCGGTAAGCATTTGGCCTCCGTATTTCAATAATTCGTTGGTAATTAGATCTGGTCCAGGAGATGTATATATGTATAAGTGGAAACTTATAAAATTAGTGAAAAGAACCTCATAATAGACTAAAATGAGTCACATATGGCAATTGTCGTAACTGTATCACGGATACTCATGATAATTACTGTACGTTCATCATTACACCGTGGGTGAAAAATAATATTTACCGAGAAAATATAAAAAATTATATATTTGTTGATTGGATATTCACAGACCACATAATACTACTTATCTAAAATTGCCATTATAACAAACCCATTTATTTACTGTTTAATAGTCGTTAACAAAATAATATTCTTCAATTAAACGAACGACCTGACCTGAGTTAACAGGAATAGCACTTCTAGACACTTTAATTGCACTTTTGAATAATGGAAACAAGCAACACAAACTAAATATCGTATTTCTTTCAATTTAATGATGACGACGTAACAAAAAAATTATAGAGGTAGGTGGATAGCACCGTAATAATGCTAATAATAATTTTCATACTATAGGTATGGAAACTATGCGAATATAATACTGAGAGTTCTGCGGAGTCTCCCACTCTAGTAACAATATTTACTCTATTGTATTAATTGAAACTGTTTTTATATTTGGGTCATTACCGCAAAAGATGATGTAATTCTTTGAAAATTAAGAAAAAAATGAAATGATTTTTAAGTGTAATTTAGTAAATTTAACAAGTTACGTTACACTATACTTGCATCTTTCAGAATTATTAAATTTTAAATTATATTGTTTTGATGAAAATTAACACATCTCTATGTTTACATTTATATTTAAGCAAACTGACGTTAATTTTATTTAAATCCCTTTTTGTTCCATATATTGTTTCACGCCATATATGACAATGGACTAAAATGTGCTTGTCGGATTTGCATTGTCTTTATTTTTATTTATTTTTACGACGTTTCGATTAAGGAAGTAACCAAGAACGTTTTATTTCTTCATGCTTTTAGCGGATGCGTCACGAACACCAACGCTCTTCAATCAATGAAAAAAAGGTGTTCATTTGTCTAGAATAAAACTAGACTTCAAATGTGTAAAGCATGTAGCTATAAGAAAGCTGGATTAAAGTGCGCTTTGACACTGTAATGGCGAATCATTTGAAAAGAATCCAAATGTTCACATCGAGAACGAAGGCAAAAACAATATGAATAAATAAACAAATAATGAAAATTTTTCTGAAGGTTCCAGGTTCTCAATGATAGAGATGAATTTCATGATGAAGATCAAGATGACAATTCCGATCGACCAAGATCGCCAAAAAGAATAAGAACGTATCAATATATATAATACAACCAATATCATTTTTAATTTTTTTCGATACTGTATATACTGCGTGAGAACAGAAAAATATAGCTGTAAAGCCGAATAACGGATCCAATTCTCATAAAGATCACACTATATATATATATATATATATATATATATATATATATATATATATATATATATATATATATATATATATATATATTTTCACCGGAAATGGCCCCGGTTTTGAATTTTTAAATGGAACACCCTGTATATTTTAACATTTTTGGATTTCTGAGACAATTCTAGATCAGAATGTGACATTTTAAAAACTTTTTACGTCTACTTCATTTTTTTAGAGCCACTTTTAAAATTGCATCTAGGTGGCCATGATCGGACGCAACCTAATCTAAGGGCCTTAGGTGATGTCAAAAAAATACAATCGCAAAGTTTTAGTTACTAGTATGAAAGACAGCAATAAGACAAGTTGACAAAATTACGTTTTCATTTCTAACTATTAATTTTCAAATGGCGACCCCTTTTTGACAACTACTTTTCGAAAAAAGCATTCTTTGACGAATCTAACGGTACTAATTTATTTGCGATTGGATTAGACATAAGAACAGAAATTAAATATTATTAAGCAAAATACTGGATAATTTATTTACTTATGACAAGTGCGCCATGGACAGCCATGATGCATAATAATTTGCAACTGTTTTTATCAAGTCTTCTTTGGAAAACAAAGCACTCACTTAAGTAGATAATGACAGTGACATACGCTCTAAGAACAGACGTAAAAGTTTCTTAATTTTCGTTAAAATAATGTATACTCAAAGTGAAAAAGTGGATATGTTATTAATATTTGAAGAGTGTCATAGAAATTCAAGAAATGCTGCCGAGTTGTATGCTCATAGATATCCGAATCTGCAACATTCAGCCCATCAGTATTTTCCGTATGTCGAGACTCGTTTTAGGCAAATAGGAAATCAAGAGGCGGAACAGAGGTTTATCATAAATGAAGGGACTGAGATTAACGTACTAACGTACGATAAAACAGTTTCGTTAAAAAAAATTAGTCAAGAACTGCAGATAAGTTATGAATCAGCAAGAAAAATACTGAAAAAGCATGGATATCGAGCATTTAAATATCAGTTATATCAACATTTGTATACTGAGAATGGCGATAGACGGGTAGTGTTTTGTGATTGGCTGCTTCAAAATCATAGAGTTAACCCAAATTTTATCGATTTTATTCTATTTTCCGATGAATCCCGATTTACAAATAATGGTAAGTTCAATAAGCAAAATACTCGGTAATGGGCTCAACAAAATCAACATGAAATGAGAGAGGGCAATTTTCAAGAAAGATTTGGCGTCAATGTCTGGGCTGGTATCGTTGGAAACAGAATAATTGGGCCAATATTGTTTCAAGGTCAGTTAGCAGAGGTTAGATACTTAGGTTTTCTTCAAAATGAAATCGAAAATCATCTCAATGATATACCTTTAGCAGTTTTATGGCGAATTTACTTTCAACAAGATGGAGCACCGCCTCACAATACTAGAGAAGTTCTTAATTATTTAATAGAGCATTTTAATAGTCGAATTATTGCAACCAATGGTCCAGTACGGTGGCCAGCCCGCTCACCGGATCTTACTGTGCTCGATTTCTTTGTCTGGGGATATGTTAAAGAAAGGGTTTACTATGGAGCAGCCCCAGCTACTCTTGAAATATTAGAAGAAAGAATTTTACGGGCTTTTAGAAGTATAACGCCCCAAATGCTACAAAACGTGTTGAGAGAAACAATTGAACGAGCTGAAATGTGTCATGAAAAAGAAGGAATGTACTTTGAACATTTACTACACTAAACTTTTTAATAAATTCAGCTACTGTACTTTCAAATATTTTAAGTACGTCGTCTAAGTTATTAGTTTATTTTGTTAGTTTTTTGTTAATGTTGTTAAATTTTTAATCCAATTCCTGTCTTTCATACTAGTCACTAAAACTTGGCGATTGTATTTTTTTGACATCACCTAAGGCCGTTAGATTAGTTTGCGTCCGATCATGGCCACCTAGATGCAATTTTAAAAGTGGTTCTAAAAAAATGAAGTAGACGTAAAAAGTTTTTAAAATGTCACATTCTGATCTAGAATTGTCTCAGAAATCCAAAGATGTTAAAATGTACAGGGTGTTCTATTTAAGAATTCAAAACCGGGGCCACTTCCGGTGAAACCGGAAGTGACCGGAAAGTGGAAAATATGCGAAAACTCTCCTCTTCACATAACATTTACCTGTACCAATTCTCATTTTGATACACATGATACTCTAGAAATTATGACTTGTCTAATAGATTCGTTGACACCCGGTATATATATATATATATATATATATATATATATATATATATATATATATATATATATAATTAACATTGTTGTGAATTTGGCCTAACATTCTTGCCGTGCTCATAGAAAATTTATACTGAACTTCGTCATAATAAGCAGGAAAATATCGATAAAAACAACCTTGTTTTCCACCGTTACAATTTTCTATTATGACTAATTTATTTTTCCGAAACTATTCTCATAATCCGAAGGAGCCAATTAGAAATTACAAGTGGGAACGACGCTTGCACAAAGTGCAATATCTATCTGGGTCACACGAAAACGTAAATATTTTCGTTTCAAGGAATTTTCTACTTTAATAAATTTGTTTCTGTGACATTCGGGCTGCGCAGGAAGACCCTCCATATTTTCCGGATCAAGATAACAAATAACAATTATTTCGAAATGAAACTGAACAGGTGCTTGTATTATTCTGTGGGCAGATACGAAGGGATACTGTATGTACAGGCAGGCGCGGATTCAAGGGGGGGGGGGGCGATCTTTTATTATATGGATTTTTCCCAATTTTCTGGAGTAAATTTATTCAAGAAAATCTTTTAAAACTTCAGCTAAATTACTAATTTTGTAAGTTGTGTTATTTCTAGCAACTCTACCTTTTACTTGAGAGAGATATTTCCTTCTCCAACGGACATTTTCCGGACTATCTATAAGAACAGTTTTTCCCAGCAAAAATTAAGTTCTCTGAGCAATTTCCAGAGCTCGGTTCTTTTAATTTCAGGTAAATCCCGATCTTCATTAATTTTAGTTAGAATTTTGTCAACGATTGGGATTTGCTTCTCATAATAAAATGTATGTACAACCCCCTTTATTGCAGTTTATATCTCTTCTTCCAACGAGGTTTTCCGTCTGTCTGTGATCGAATGTGGCTTGGGAGTACTAACAATTCCAGTCGTTTTTTTCTCCTTCAGTATTCGGTACATAGTAGATTTTCCAACTCCTGTCATGTTGGAACACATCTCAACAGAGCTTTTAACATTATTATCTAGATATTGATATCTTAAGGCATCATAAACATTCATTGTAATAAGTTTTTCGTTGAGGAAAAAAGGCCCTGGTTTAACGATTTTAGAATAAATATAGATGTGAAAGCCATATCTTTTGGGTATCTCACTAGTCTCAAATAATATTTAAAAACAAGCATAAACAAGATAAATCACTAAGGACACACTGTAAGGTATACTTTGCTCACTGAGAGAAATTTTAACATTGCAGTAAATTTATAAAAGCTTATAATATTTAAATATAATTAAATATAGTTAGATTTACGGCAGTCCTCAGTTACCTGCGGCACTGGAGTAGGTACGTTGGAGGTTTCGGTAACAGTTTTATTACTCTCTCTAGTTCTTGAATAAAGTATAGAAATATGTATGCTCCTCACCTTCCCAATAACTTTGAGTTCAGGAAAATAGAACCGATTCTGCCTTTTATATTAGGAATGTGTATGCTGCTGGCACTCCCCCCCCCCCCCGTTGACAACTTGTTTTTCTTGCTATAGCCCCCCCCCAAAAAAAAAAAAAGATTTTAAAAATCTGATAAAATAGTCCCAAGCTTTTTTTTAGAAAATTATAATGACGAAAACAAATTACCGCTATCGCGATCGGTTTTGAATTTACAAGGGTATTTTCGAATTTTTTCATTTTCTAAAATGTCCTTTATTTTATTTATCAAAGCAACTACCATAAAACTAACGAGGCATTCTTGGGGTACTTTTTCCTGTAAAATTCAGAAGCGTAGTCAAATTTTTAATTTTAGTTTTAATTACGGAGATAAAATACCAAGCTATAATTTTTTAAATGAAATGTCCTGTATATTTTTAAATCTTTCTTTTGCATTTTCTTTGAGAATATTTTATATTGTCAACATAAATTCACAACGAATAGGCTAAAAACGTATTTTTTTTATTAAACTCACAGACTAGCTCACAAGAACTGGCGGCTTAGAGGAGCCAAGTTGTGCGTGTCTATGTTAACACATTTTAAAAGACCAACAAGTTGTTAAAATACACAAATGAAAAACAGACTTAAACAAAACTCAAAAAGGCAAAAATATCAATAAAAAAAATAAATTAACTACATTTAATGTTCCAGTTGTCCATTGTTATCCAGATATAGTTGAAAACTTTTTTGCACTTCTCTTAGGCGTACTAAGAAAATTAGTCGATCTAACACAAATGTGCGTGACAAACTCATATGCACAGGTAAGGGTAGGAAATAGAACATCAGCGCCATTCAGTGTGACATCAGGACTGAGACAAGGTGACCCTCTGTCACCGTTGCTTTTCAATTTTGCCTTGGAACATGCAATGAGCAGGGTTGCGTCGGGGCTGACAGAGGGTTTTGCGAACCAAGGTTCAAAACTGGTGATGGCCTTTGCTGATGATATCGATACAGTGGCTCATTCAACAAGAGACGTGCGAGAGGTATTTTCACAACTCGAAGAAGAAGCAGGTAATATGGGTCTCCGAGTAAATGAAGAATAAACTAAATAGATGGTAGTAACCAAGAATCCAAGACCTCGAATCGGGCAGAATATATCACTGAATGAACACAACTTTGAAGTGGTTAAGGAATTCAAGTACCTAGGAGCGGTAATCACAGACGACAATCGAGTTGAAAAAGACGTCTCAGCGAGAATAGCGGCAGCAAATAGCGCGTTATACTCCCTCACAACATTATTGAGATCTAAACTGTTAAAAAGACAATCCAAACTAACTCTGTACAGGGTGAGTCAACGATTGGATGAAGTAGGTTTGTGCCTTTTCGGTGAAATTAACAAAGAAACTATATTTATTGTTTGATACAGTTTATTTTTACGCAGATTTTAAAAATATTTAGGACTCTACAGGGTGAGCCAAAAAACTAGGACAGCATAAAGTTGTATTTTTTTAAATAGAACACCCTATATACGAATCGTATTTTCGATTTAGCTTATAATTTTAAATCTTTTTTATTAAGAGTTTACTATAACAAAACTTTATAGTTTTTGAGATAATTAAGTTTAAAGAAAAAAAGTCACATTTTCAAGCATCAATTCAATCCTAAATAACGTTTTCAATTTTGTGACAAATATATTCAAATTTGGAATTTAGCAAGGCCAAGGACAAGTTAACATAATTTTTACCTAATATTTGCAATAAAAGCTACAGGGTGTTGAACACATCGGCTCAAATTTGAACAAGTTTAAATGAATAAATATCTTTTTTTTTAAATGGTACACCCTGTATATTTTCATGTTATTTAATAGAGTAATAAAAACCCTAAAAGTTTTGTTCAATATATCCTATACCTATTTATAATAGTTTTTGAGATATTTCAGTTTTTCTTATTTTCCATACTTTTTTACAGAAATAGTCTTCATTATCATAGTAGCCATGGCAAAAACAATGTAAAAGAACATTTTTCTGTGTGTCAAATTTATAACCGCAATCGCTTCTTTTGGTTTTTATGAAGTGTAGTTTGGTTTTTTTTGCATTCATCTTATACTGTAAAATGAATTTTCCAAAGAATGAGTTAATAGATATGATTTATACAATAGGAGAGGCTCAAAAAAATTGCCTTCTTGCTCAAAGAATTTACAAAATGAAGTATCCTGATCGACGCCAGCCTAATACCCATACTTTTCAAAACTTAATGCAAAGATTTGATTCTTCTGGTACTGTTGATTATCCAAAACGTAAAGTGGTCAACAAACCAGTAACTAATGAAGAAAAAGAACTACAAGCATTGTTAAATGTTCAGGAAAATCCTTATATTGGTAGCCGTCAGTTAGCAGCATTATGTGAAACATCACAATCCACCGCTAATCGTACTACCAAGAAATATAGGTATCATCCATATCACATGGAATTACACCAAGAATTGCATGGACAGGATTTTGAAAGTCGTGTAAACTTTTGTCGTACAATAAATGCGGAGATTCAATTAAATCTAAATTTATTATACAAGGTAATGTTTAGTGATGAAGCTAGTTTTAGAAGTAACGGTGCCGTAAATAGACGCAACATGCATTATTATGCCACAGAAAACCTATTTTGGATTAGAGAGGTGCAACATCAAAACCACTGGTCATTAAATGTTTGGTGTGGTATTCATCATAATCGAATTATTGGACCCCACTTTTTTAATGAACTACTAAATGGTTATAGTTACCTGAACTTTCTACAAGAAGAACTACCCCAACTGATTCAAGGTCTCGATAGGGATGAGCTCGATAGTATGTGGTTCCAGCACGATGGTGCGCCTCCGCATTACCATCGTGAAGTTCGTGCGTTTTTGGACCAACGATATCCGCAAAAATGGATTGGACGTGGGGGTTTCATTGAGTGGCCACCAAGGTCTTGCGACATCACCCCATTAGATTTCTTCCTATGGGGTTATATTAGAAATAAGGTGTATGTTAATCCACCAACAACAGCGGAAGATATGCGAAACAGCGTTAGGGATACCTGTAGAACAATAACGCCACTAATTTTGTCCAGGGTCCGAGAAAATCTGCAAAAAAGACTAAATTTGTGCATTGCACAAGAGGGTCGTTTATTCGAACACTTATTAAAAAGAAATAATTAATCTCAGTATTTAATAGGTAATTTTTTTGTTTCAATTTAGTATAAAAGTAAATATGTATTTGCCTTGTCGTAATTGTTGTGTTAATTTTTTCACATTATGTTTAATTAAACTATTGCCGTTGTAATATAACGAATAATGTATTTCATCATATTTAACCACATTCTGTTTGTTTCTGTAGTTTCTTTTTATTATTTTACATGGCTACTATGATAATGAAGACTATTTCTGTAAAAAAGTATGGAAAATAAGAAAAACTGAAATATCTCAAAAACTATTATAAATAGGTATAGGATATATTGAACAAAACTTTTAGGGTTTTTATTACTCTATTAAATAACATGAAAATATACAGGGTGTACCATTTAAAAAAAAAGATATTTATTCATTTAAACTTGTTCAAATTTGAGCCGATGTGTTCAACACCCTTTAGCTTTTATTGCAAATATTAGGTAAAAATTATGTTAACTTGTCCTTGGCCTTGCTAAATTCCAAATTTGAATATATTTGTCACAAAATTGAAAACATTATTTAGGATTGAATTGATGCTTGAAAATGTGACTTTTTTTCTTTAAACTTAATTATCTCAGAAACTATAAAGTTTTGTTATAGTAAACCTTTAATAAAAAAGATTTAAAATTATAAGCTAAATCGAAAATACGATTCGTATATAGGGTGTTCTATTTAAAAAAATACAACTTTATGCTGTCCTAGTTTTTTGGCTCACCCTGTAGAGTCCTAAATATTTTTAAAATCTGCGTAAAAATAAACTGTATCAAACAATAAATATAGTTTCTTTGTTAATTTCACCGAAAAGGCACAAACCTACTTCATCCAATCGTTGACTCACTCTGTACAGAGTTAGTTTGGATTGTCTTTTTAACAGTTTAGATCTCAATAATGTTGTGAGGGAGTATAACGCCCTATTTGCTGCCGCTATTCTCGCTGAGACGTCTTTTTCAACTCGATTGTCGTCTGTGATTACCGCTCCTAGGTACTTGAATTCCTTAACCACTTCGAAGTTGTGTTCATTCAGTGATATATTCTGCCCGATTCGAGGTCTTGGATTCTTGGTTACTACCATGTATTTAGTTTTTTCTTTATTTACTCGGAGACCCATATTACCTGCTTCTTCCTCGAGTTGGAAATTGGAGAAGACGCCACAATGCTGAATTTACGCCACTGTATGGCAGGGGATCACAGATTATTGAAAACAGTATTCTTTGAGAGACCAGATGGTAGAAGATCAATAGGCCGTCCCAGGAAAAGATGGAAGGATGCCGTCGAAGCTGATCTGTATAGGATTGGAGTCCAGCAGTGGGAAATGGAAGCACAAGACCGTAGGAGATGGAGGGCGATAGTGGATGCGGCTAAGACTCACCCAGACTTGTAAGACCAGGAAAGAAGAAGAAGAAGAACTTCTCTTCCCACCGCGCTATGAATTTGAATATTAGTAATACTTCGCATAGCCGCACAAAATTTTCCTGTAATTATTCTAAAGTTCTATTTCTATTTAGATAGATTTTGTTTTTCATATACCCCCAAAAAAAGAAATCTAAGGGGTAAGATCAGGTGACCTAGGTGACCACATGACTGTTTTTTTTATTTTTTATGAGAAACCCTAACATCCATTTCAATAGTTCTACTCAACGTTGAAGGACCTGCCTTAACACATACAATTACACCTATAATTTCGTTCTCTTTACCTTCTTTTTCATACGTTTTTGGTCATGGGTTTTGTCTATTTTTTACCATTGTACAGCGGTGGCCATTTGACTGAAATTTTATTTAATGTTTAAAAAAAATAAGAAAAGATAATTTATTAGTAATAATATACAAATAGTAGTTTTACAAGTCAAATAAATAAAATATTAAAATTTTATCAATTAATTATTATCATTAATACAAATAAAACATTACACGATATTCATTCTTCCTTAAGATGAAAGTTCTGGTAAAAAAAAGCTAAGAGAAGCGGACGAACGCATTCAGCACAAGGTAGCTCTTGATTTGTTTTTTGTACTGATTGAAGTTAAGAGCTTTAATTCTAGATGGCATGCAGTTGTAGAACTTTATTGCCAAATATCTTGAACCATTTCTGGATCTCTCAAGCCGGCCAAAGTCTGGTACGAGATTGTTGTTGTTTCTTGTTGAATAGTTGTCAATATCTTCGTGTGATCTGTATAGATCAAGATTTTGTTTAATGTACAACAAACAAAGCATAATGTACACACAAGGTAAAGTTAAAATTTTTAAATTCTTAAACGAATTTCGACAGTCTTCTCTATAACCAAGCCCAGAGATAATACGAATGCATTTTCTTTGTTGTCCAAACGCCTTATCAGTATGACAAGAATGACCCCAGGAAAGAATAGCATAAGCCAAAAGAGAATGAAAGTTACTGTGATATGCTGTTAAAAGAGTTTCTTTGGAAGTTACCCGTACAAGACTCCTGAACAGGAACAAGTTGTTGGGATAGTTTTTTTGAGAGATTAACAAGGTGTTGTTCCCAGGTTAATCCTGCATCTAGGTGTACTCCCAGAAATTTGACCTCCATTGCACATTGAGGTAGAAATGACTGTACAATTTCACTGTACTTTGTGATTTGGAGTTGTTCAAGGATAGGCGATTGGCTCGAAACCATTGAAATAGTTTTTTTTTTCTGAAGTTTTAAGATTGTCAATCTCTGAAGGGTGATAACTTATATAAAACGTTGTGTCGTCAGCAAACAAAACAGTGTTGACTCCCTTACCCTTACAGTATGCCAGGTCATTTATATAGATGAGGAATAAGATGGGACCTAATACCGACCCTTGAGGTACACCATATCTTAGGGATTGTTTTTTAGAATTACACTGCCCAAAGTGAACATACTGATCACGATCCGACAGATACGAATCAAGTAGCTGAATGGCATCAGCCTGAAAATTGTAGAATGGTAGTGTTTTTAGAAGAATGCTATGTGTGACAAAACCGAATGCCTTTGTGAGGTCTAAAAAGGATGCAAGAGTGTCAAGATACTTTTCAACCCTGTAAAACATTACTAGTGAAGTGATCAATAGCTAAAGTTGTGGTCCTGTTCTTTCGGAATCCAAACTGGTTCAAGGCAAATAATTTGTTTGACTCAAAGTGATCATTAGCCTGATTTTTCAAAATTCGTTCATAAACTTTTGACAAGATTGGTAACAAAGATATGGGGCGATAATTGTTGCAGTCATTAATGGAGCCCTTACTCTTGAAGAAGGGTACCACTTTTGCAGTTTTGAAAACTTTAGGAAATGTACTGCAAGCTATAGATTGATTTATCAATATTGTTAGGGGCTGAACTGTTATATCCTTAATTTTTTTTAATAATTTTTGTGTTAATTCCGTCAATATCTTTGCTGCTACTATTTTTTATTTCTGAAATGGCCTTGTCGACATCACTAAAACTAACTGATTGAAATTTAAAGGACGGGATGTTTTTCAGTGGCATAGATTTTAGGTAATCTTCAAAAGGCTGTTGAGAACTTTCGAGTTTATTCATCACACATTTAGCAGTTGAACAAAAGTAATTCATTTGCATTTAGTTTTGAATTAGAGTCAGAGGTATTATTTTTGCTTTTATTATTAATAAGTTTCCACATAGCTTGTTGAAGGTTACTGGATTTTTTTATAAATTCGTCATTAGCTTTAACTTTTGCAAGCCTAATTGATTTTCTGTAATTTTTTCTATATCCAATTATGGTACTCGTTGGCATGGTAATAGGATATCTTTTATTTAATGCTATCATAAACTGAAGTCTATTACGCATCTCTTTTAAGTTATCATTGAACCAGTTTACTCCTTTATTGGGATAATTTTTATTGAATAGTCTTGATTTTTCTGGAAAAAAGACATTTATGTAATGTGTTAACGCATCAATTAGCATTTTGAATTTAAGGTTAATATCCAAGTTATCATCATTAACAAAATTAAAATTGTATTTGACCATGCTTTGGTATAAATTGGAGAAGCCATCTTCTGTTATTGGCCTATAACACGCTCTAGTTTGAAAATTTGTGGATGAATAGTTAGTCTGAAAAAAAATACCTTGGTGGTCTGAGATGTGCGTGAGATCTACTGGTTTTGCAATACCATCAATATTAGTGAAGATATTATTGAGACATCTATCACCACCAGTGTTGAATTTAACTTTTTTTTTGAGATTAAATGAGCGGAAAAAATTACACAGTCTTAGAGCTCTAATGTCTATTTCATTAAAGTGAACGTTAAAATCTCCTGCTATGATAAGAGATTTGTGTACATCAATTTTTTCAAGAGTATTTGCCATTATGTTAAAGAACTTGTCTAAATCACCGTCTGGTGTACGATATGCAGTGATAAGTTGCACATTTGAATTTTTTAACAAAATGCCTGCAATCTCGCATAGGTCAATAAAAATTTCTAACAAATTCCTTAAAATAATGTTTCTTAATTAATTTATATTTCAAGTTCTTGTTGAGACATCCTATTTATGTAATCTAAAAATATTTTTGACCTGCAATAAGAATTTATTTTACACAATAATATTATTATGGTATTCAATTTCAATTAGGCTTCATATTTACACATTTTTTCTCACTTTTAATAAAATATCTTATCGTTGTCAAATCTCTAACTATATTTCGTCTCGACTGTGATTTGGATATGAGGACGAGATGAGACTAATTCGAGTCGAGACTTTAGAAACATTTTTCTGTTCATACTATCTATCAGTATAAGCTTTCATTAAATTACCAAGATTAACTAAAATGTGGTTGTCGGAATTGCATTTTTATTTTAAGGACGTTTGGATCAGGTTGTATCTCAAGTATATTCTTGATAACGATTAGAGATACAACCTAATCGAAACGTCGTAAAAATAAACAAAAATAAAGACAATGCAAGTCCGACAATCATATTTTAGTTAATCTTCAACATTGTTTTCAAATTACTAGAAAAGCTAAGGTATAACAATGAGTACATTACTTCATTTTAAGGCAAATCAAGTAAATAAATAAATAATTTTTCGTTAAAAATGGCTTTTAGATCATTTAAAATTCACAGCCGAATTTAAGCCGTCGGAGTTAGCCTCATATGAGGTGATTTTGAAATTTATTGTTAGTAGACGTCTTATTACGTAAAAAACTTCAGAATGATAATAGTAATTATGTAGTATCTTATGTCTCATTTTCTTTTTTGGGAAAATTTTTTTATTTAACAATTAAGATGAGAAAAAAACAGTTTTTTCAGTTCTAGGAAAAGCTATTGTTTTTCAGGAAAAAAGTTGTGCACGTTAAAAATACCTATAAAATGAGCTAAGGCCCATCCGAATCGGATAATTTGTTCGTTAGTTATTGCAAAAAAAACTGCTAAAAGGGCTGTTTTTTCAATTGCTTATAAACAATAGAAAAATATATTGTATTAATTTTATACTATAATTAAAGGAGCCCCTTGTTGCATACAACAAATGTGCAAAATTTCAAGTAAAAATATTCAATATTTTTTGCACAGTGAGTTTGTTTATAATTTTTTATGTCTTTTTTGATAGTTTATTCTCAGCGATCCAGAGGTCGTACAGAGATCTGCGGGTACCCAAATAAAAATTCCAGAGTTATACTAACAATAACAAACAAGAACGAAATAAATTGTTGATCTTAAAATGTTGAAATAGATGAAACCAAATTGGGGATTGTTTTTTCGTTATAAACAAATAGAATAACTCTTCGACAATTGTTGGTATCGAAATACCAATAAGTGGATGCAATAGCTGAGATTTTGACGCACATTTAAAAAAAAAATTATGTATGACCACTAAAAGCTGAAATAGAGTATTTTTTTTTTCAAAAAATTGCCGCGGAGTTATTTATTAACATTAAGGGGTTATTTAAGTAGGAACTCATAGGGAGATGGTTAAACTATTGTATGCAGCAGTCTTCAACTCAATTATTTCAAAAGTGTTGATGTAACAATATTCTAAAGTTGCACCTACTCCGAGAGTCAGAAAGTGAGCAGTGGAGGGGGACGTTCTTTCAGCCTGCGGCGCACGGAAAAAACGTGACTCGTTTACTTCAAATTCGAACAATGGATGATATGTTTTCGTAATCAAATTATTGTTAAATAAAGCAATAAACAAACTTTTGCATTTTTATACATTTTATGCATAATTATAATTTTATCGTACTTACGTGCTTTTTAAACTGCGAAAAAAATGTTACAGTAGTCAACAAACAATACAATTAGGAATATTAAAAATTAGATTGATTTTTAATGTACCATTAATATTTATCAAGATATAGCATGAAACAAATAGCAATATTTGTTGATAACATTATTATTTTTCGAAATGCAGAATAAATTACATTTGATGATTATATTGTAAGCGATTATCCAATCGAGAATTAATGTAATATTACTTTCAAAGACCATGAAAGTAATATGGAAGAAAATAATTATGATTATGATAATAATGATGACTCTTTTGGAATTGTAAAATGGAGCAGGACGGACATCCAAAACCTGCAAAGAAAAATAAGGACACTCCTAACAAAAGCACAAAAACATCACCCTCGGAGTGCTATTGAATGTAAAATGCTTCCAAGACACCAAGGAGGAAGAGGATTGGTGGATATTGGTAAGCAGCTCGACCAACAAATAATAAACTTACGTTCATATTTTCACAGGTTAGCGGACTCTTCTACACTACATCGAGCAATATGCGAGGCAGACGATTCAACGCCGCTTCAGTTGAGGGAACAAGATATTACGTCTCACCACCAAACAGACCAAGAGAAGTTACAAACTTGGCTACGGAAGCCACTTCATGGACGGCATCCAAATGAGGTCAATCAGGACAATGTCGACAACTCAGCGTCGAACTACTGGTTGATTTCATGACAGATGTTTCCGGAAACGGAGGGCTTCTTGTTAGCTATCCAAGACCAGCTTGTTCCGACAAAGAACTATCGGAAGATCATCATTAGAGATCCCTCAATAGAAAATGACCAATGCAAATATGGATGTCGAACATCGGAGACAATTCAGCACATAACTGGAGGATGCCAAGCGTTTGCCGCAACCGGGTATAAGGAAAGACACGACTCAGCCGCTAAGATACTCCATCAAGAGTTAGCAGAAAAGTTACACCTTTTACAGGTAGAAAAAGTGCCTTATTACAAGTACAATCCGGAGCCTATTCTTGAGAACAACCATTTCAAGTTATATAGGGACCGAATGGTCCTCACGGATCAGACAGTAGCTCATAATAGACCAGACATTATACTAACAGATAAAATTTCTAGGCGAACTACACTAATCGACATCGCTGTACCTAACAACAATAACCTAAGGCCAAAATACAACGAGAAGATCGCCCAATACAGAGATCTGGAGGTACATATTCGAAGACGATGGGCAATGAACAGCGTCCAAACGATTCCCATAATACTGTCAACAACTGGAGTGATACCAAAGAACCTCCTGCAGAACATCAAGGGACTGGGTCTTAGTGAGCATCTGTATAAACCGATGCAAAAAGCAACTCTCCTAGCAACCGAGCGAACCGTCCGAAAGTTCATGGGAAATACAGCAGACCACGTCACCTAGGACCCGATAACATGTAAAGGGTTCCCACAGAGCTTCATACTTTTGGTATCTTTGTGTACCTGGTATGAGGGAATATTCCCTGGAGGGAGTGCGAAGCCGTTTGGCTTGTAAATCATAATGATAACGATGAGAATGATAATAATGATGATAATTGTAATGATAATAATGAAACCGATAAGGGTTTAGAAAATGAGTGTCCATCGATGTCTAAGAAACGGAGAACGGAATAAATATTTTGTATCGATTTAAGCAGAAAATATATATCTTAGCAAAAAAATTTGTATGTGAAAAATGTTCGTCCAAAAATAAACAAAAAAGTGTTTTTCTTGTACAACCAATAATTTGGCGGAAAATGATAGTTGCAATTTATTTCATGCTATAACTCCATAAATATTAATGCTACATTTTAAAATGAATCTGATTTTTAATATTCTTAATTAGTAGTATACTGTAACATTTTTTTTGCAATTTGAAAAGCACGTACAACAATTTGTTTATTGCTATGTTTAACAATAATTTGATTACAAAAATATATCATCCATTGTTCATATCTCGTCGAGAAACCACGGATTTAAAAAAAAATAAAGATTCTATGACCAATATTCGCCCAGATAATCCAAATTTTTTCGGCGAAACGAATGTGTAGCATCCGAGTCACGTTTTTTTCCGCGCGCCGTAGGCTGAAAGAACACCCCTCTCCACTGCTTACTTTCTGACTCGCGGAGTACGCGCAACTTTACACTGGAGAAATTTTGACAACAAACATTCGGGTCAGTAAGTCTGGAAACGGGAGAAATACTCACTCACTCCTTAGCAGGACTGTACAGATTGAGCCAGGGGGCTAGGTTGACAGAGTGGCTGTAATGTCTAGGGTGAGCACAATAGGCCTACTCTGGCTGCAGTGCATCCCGCTTTAGGACGGACTCAGGAATAAAAAAAAGGTGCAAATTTAAACTATTGCTACATCAACAATTTTGAAATAATTGAGTTGAAAACTGTTGCATACAATAGTTTAACCATCTCCCTACGAGTTCCTACTTAAATAATTCCTTAATAATAAACAGCGCAGCAGCGATTTAAAAAAAAATCCATCTCAGCTTTTAGTGGTCGTACAGAATTTGTTTTTTTTTTCAAAATATGCGCCAAAATCTCACCGATCACGTCCCCTGGTCGCCATTTCGATATCAACAATTGTCGAAGAGTTATTCTATTTGTTTATAACGAAAAAACCAACAACAATTTTGTTTATCTGTTTTAAGAATTTAAAATCAACAATTAATTTGGTTATTTTTTGTTATTATTAGTATAAGTCTCGAGCTTTTATTTGCGCACCCACATGTTACTGTACAGGGTGAGTCAACGATTGGATGAAGTAAGTTTGTGCCTTTTCGGTGAAATTTATAAAAAAACTATATTTATTGTTTGATACAGTTTATTTTTACGCAGATTTTAAAAATATTTAGGACTCTACAGGGTGAGTCAAAAAACTAGGACAGCATAAAGTTGTATTTTTTTTAAATAGAACACCCTATATACGAATCGTATTTTCGATTTAGCTTATAATTTTAAATCTTTTTTATTAAGGGTTTACTATAACAAAACTTTATAGTTTCTGAGATAATTAAGTTTAAAGAAAAAAAGTCACATTTTCAAGCATCAATTCAATCCTAAATAACGTTTTCAATTTTGTGACAAATATATTCAAATTTGGAATTTAGCAAGGCCAAGGACAAGTTAACATAATTTTTACCTAATATTTGCAATAAAAGCTACAGGGTGTTGAACACATCGGCTCAAATTTGAACAAGTTTAAATGAATAAATATCTTTTTTTATAAATGGTACACCCTGTATATTTTCATGTTATTTAATAGAGTAATAAAAATCCTAAAAGTTTTGTTCAATATATCCTATACCTATTTATAATAGTTTTTGAGATATTTCAGTTTTTCTTATTTTCCATACTTTTTTACAGAAATAGTCTTCATTATCATAGTAGTCATGGCAAAAACAATGTAAAAGAACATTTTTCTGTGTGTCAAATTTATAACCGCAATCGCTTCTTTTGGTTTTTATGTAGTGTAGTTTGGTTTTTTTTGGATTCATCTTATATTGTAAAATGAATTTTCCAAAGAATGAGTTAATAGATATGATTTATACAATAGGAGAGGCTCAAAAAAATTGCCTTCTTGCTCAAAGAATTTACAAAATGAAGTATCCTGATTGACGCCAGCCTAATACCCATACTTTTCAAAACTTAATGCAAAGATTTGATTCTTCTGGTACTGTTGATTATCCAAAACGTAAAGTGGTCAACAAACCAGTAACTAATGAAGAAAAAGAACTACAAGTATTGTTAAATGTTCAGGAAAATCCTTATATTGGTAGCCGTCAGTTAGCAGCATTATGTGAAACATCACAATCCACAGCTAATCGTACTACCAAGAAATATAGGTATCATCCATATCACATGGAATTACACCAAGAATTGCATGGACAGGATTTTGAAAGTCGTGTAAACTTTTGTCGTACAATGAATGCGGAGATTCAATTAAATCCAAATTTATTATGCAAGGTAATGTTTAGTGATGAAGCTACTTTTAGAAGTAACGGTGCCGTAAATAGACGCAACATGCATTATTATGCCACAGAAAACCCATTTTGGATTAGAGAGGTGCAACATCAAAACCACTGGTCATTAAATGTTTGGTGTGGTATTCATCATAATCGAATTATTGGACCCCACTTTTTTAATGAACTACTAAATGGCCATAGTTACCTGAACTTTCTACAAGAAGAACTACCCCAACTGCTTCAAGGTCTCGATAGGGATGAGCTCGACAGTATGTGGTTCCAGCACGATGGTGCGCCTCCGCATTACCATCGTGAAGTTCGTGCGTTTTTGGACCAACGATATCCGCAAAAATGGATTGGACGTGGGGGTTTCATTGAGTGGCCACCAAGGTCTTGCGACATCACCCCATTAGGTTTCTTCCTATGGGGTTATATTAAAAATAAGGTGTATGTTAATCCACCAACAACAGTGGAAGATATGCGAAACAGGATTAGGGATACCTGTAGAACAATAACGCCACTAATTTTGTCCAGGGTCCGAGAAAATCTGCAAAAAAGACTAAATTTGTGCATTGCACAAGAGGGTCGTTTATTCGAACACTTATTAAAAAGAAATAATTAATCTCAGTATTTAATAAGTATTTTTTTTGTTTCAATTTAGTATAAAAGTAAATATGTATTTGCCTTGTCGTTATTGTTGTGTTAATTTTTTCACATTATGTTTAATTAAACTATTGCCGTTGTAATATAACGAATAATGCATTTCATCATATTTAACCACATTCTGTTTGTTTCTGTAGTTTCTTTTTATTATTTTACATGGCTACTATGATAATGAAGACTATTTCTGTAAAAAAGTATGGAAAATAAGAAAAACTGAAATATCTCAAAAACTATTATAAATAGGATATATTGAGCAAAACTTTTAGGGTTTTTATTACTCTATTAAATAACATGAAAATATACAGGGTGTACCATTTAAAAAAAAGATATTTATTCATTTAAACTTGTTCAAATTTGAGCCGATGTGTTCAACACCCTGTGGCTTTTATTGCAAATATTAGGTAAAAATTATGTTAACTTGTCCTTCGCCTTGCTAAATTCCAAATTTGAATATATTTGTCACAAAATTGAAAACGTTATTTAGGATTAAATTGATGCTTGAAAATGTGACTTTTTTTCTTTAAACTTAATTATCTCAGAAACTATAAAGTTTTGTTATAGTAAACCCTTAATAAAAAAGATTTAAAATTATAAGCTAAATCAAAAATACGATTCGTATATAGGGTGTTCTATTTAAAAAAATATAACTTTATGCTGTCCTAGTTTTTTGGCTCACCCTGTAGAGTCCTACATATTTTTAAAATCTGCGTAAAAATAAACTGTATCAAACAATAAATATAGTTTCTTTGTAAATTTCACCGAAAAGGCACAAACTTACTTCATCCAATCGTTGACTCACCCTGTACGATGTCTAGATCGCTGAGAATAAATAATCAAAAAAAAAATAAATAAAATGTTATAAACAAATTCACTGTGCAAAAAACTACTGCATATTTTTACTTGAAATTTTGCACACTTATTGTACGCAACAAGAGGCTCCTTTCGGTGTAGTATAAAGTTAATACAATTAGCCCAGGAAACGGAGTGTTAAAAAAAAACTTAAATACTGCCTGCGATCTGATTGCAGAAATGGGTAGGAAAAGGTAGCAAAAATTACGTCTCATCTCGTGTCTCAACAAATTTTGGTTGAAACATTGTTTTTTTTTTAATAAATAGGTCGAAAAATTATTTTTCCCCGGTTGATTTGGATTTTACGGAAAATCTAAGGGATTTAGAGAAAAATATTCTATAGACAAATTGTATGTCTTGAAAATACCTTCAAAATGAGTTTTTGTTTGTCCAAATCGGTCTGTAAACAAAAAAGTTATTGCAAATTATACATTAAAAATGGCTTATTTTTCAATTGTTAATAACTTTCTTAATATTTATTGAATTGTTTTCAACTTTTACCAGAATGTGAGTTTTAAAATGCTTAAAAAGTGTGCGGAAGTTGTTCGATGTCGGTACAATAGTTTTTGTAAAATTGCAATTGTTTATTAGAAAAACGAAAAAAGTGACTATTTTAAATTGGCTGTACCGTCGTCTAAGAAAGTGCTACAGAGTTCTGTCAGTGCTCATTCTCTGCATAAAGACTTAAGCTGACATGTAGTAAAAAAAAAGTGGATATTTTTCATTCGTTGTCCTTGAGTAGCCCGTTTAAAGATATTATCTGAATATATATTAAAAAGCAGCGGAGATAGTATGCAGCCCTGTCTGACGCCTCGTAGAATTTTACTTTCTTCTGTGAGTTTTCCATTTAGCCTCACTATTGCTTTCTGCAGCCAATATAGATTTTTAATAATTCTTACATATAAAACATAGTAGTTCCTTTTTAAACATTTCCCTAAAAATTTCTAATTTTACACACTAGTTACTTCAACATTTCAAGCAGAATCAGAACTAACTAAATTTTCTCTATGTAAATATTGATTGTAGTCACTTTAAGACATCCTGTGTATCTAATTAGAGCGTATCGCTTTATAATTTTTTGGGTAATACGTTTTGTTCATCTGTTCTTAATATTTTCATTTTTTGTAGGTTGTACTTCTAACGAATGGTGACACAGTGAATTTATTAAACAAGAAATTTCTGATATTTTCAAACCCGGAGTTAATGGAGTATTTTGGAGTTTGAATTTGGAAGAAAATAGTCCGGAATACGCGAAACTAAAAGCATTAATCAATGAATTTTATTTCAAAGATGGAGAGACTGGTCGAGATGTATCTAAGGTACATTTAAAAATCTGTTTGTGCAAAATCATCATGAAGATATGGGTAGCTTTTAGCGTATAAATAAATTAATTAACAACCGCATTTTTTGTCCGATTTGTTAATGAAGCATATCATTGGAAAGCGGGTAAAAAACACGAATTATGTAAAAAAAAGTCTCTACGTCCAATAGGAGCCGAGTTCGCAATTTTTCTTCAAAAAATATATTAAGAGCTGAATTTTGTACAGTTCATTAATAAAAGCCTAAAGTATATGAAATGGTTAATATATATTTACTTTTATGAACAATTATATTGGGCCCCCTCCTACCCCCCCAAAAATTATATTTTTTAAGATTTCGCATTTTTTGCTATTATTACATATGTACGAACTAGAAATAATAATATTTTTGGGGGTAGGAGGGGCCGAATATAATTGTTCATAAAAGTAAATATGTAAATATGTATATATATATATATATATATATATATATATATATATATATATATATATATATATATATATATATATATAATACATCGGTATGTAATCGTTTTCAATGAAAAAACATGTAAAACGAGTAAAAAAAATTTTAAATGTAAAAAATGCAATTTTCGGGGGGGTGGGGGTGGTCCGAAAAGGTTGAACATGTACCCAATGTTCTTTTTCGCTGAGCTACCCCAAAAAAATCAAAGAATGAGAGCTCTACGTTATTTAGAAGCGGAGATATTGCTAATATTTTAAGCGCGCGCCGATAAGAAGACGCGTTCTCACTTTGTACTCGGTGAGATTCGGTTTACCCCCTCCAACTTACCTTATCTGGCGTCCAGCACATACCCTCAGTTCAGCCATCTCCTGAAGGGTTAATTGTTTATAAATTAAACTCAATTAAATGATTTCATATGTTTTTTTAACAGCTTTCCAATGATATGCTTCATTAACAAATCAGACAAAAAATGCGGTTGTTAATTAATTTATTTATAAGCGAAAAACTACCCATATCTTCATGACGACTTTGCATAAACAAAATATGAAAAATATCCACTTTTTTTACTACATGATAGCTTAAATCTTTACGAAGAGAATGAGCACTGACAGGAATCTGTAGCAGTTTCCTAGACGACGGTACAACCAATCAAAAATAGTCACTTTTTTTCGTTTTTCTAATAAACAATTGCAATTTTACAAAAACTATTGGACCGACAGCGTCCAACTTCCGCACACTTTTTAAGCACTTTAAAACTCACATTCTGGTAAAAGTTGAAAGCAATTCAATAAAAATTAAGAAAGTTATTAACAATTGAAAAATAGGCCATTTTTAATGTATAATTTGCAATAACTTTTTTGTTTACAGAGCGATTTGGACAACCAAAAACTCATTTTGAAGATATTTTCAAGACGTACAATTCGTCTATGGAACATTTTTCTCTAAATCCCTTAGATTTTCCGTAAAATCCAAAAAACGGGGAAAAATCATTTTTCCACCTAGGGTGACGGCACCAATTATGGACATGTTAAGGATACCTTTTTCCGTTTTATAAAATAAAATTCGTGTTTTTATGTGTACAGATACCGTATAGTGGTAAATGAATTTAGAGATAATATGAGAAGACGAATCTTTAAGTTGAACTTTAAATAGTTGGATATAAATATGTTATTTTACTTAAAAATGTAGAAAGTTCAAAATCACCATTAATGGACACCTAAATCCCAGTAATGGTCAACCAGTTATCGACAAGTTCAATGAAAGAAACCCAGTCATTGGCAGTAACCTGGCTTTATCTAAAAAGCATTTAATTACAAATTTAGGTAGGTACGTAAATGATAGGTATATTTAAAAAGAATAGGCACTTATTAATAATAAATTAGCTTTTATTTGAGTTTTATTTGAACTCACGTTATTTGCGATAATCATCCCCAATTAAAATATTTCTGAAAAAAAAAACACTTATTCTCATATAAACTATGGCATCGAAGTAATGGTCTCATAAATTTATCATTTACAGTCTCAGTATCATTAAAGTATTTATCCATTTAATATAAAAAAAAAAACATTATAAAACTAAAAACAAAATTAGCAAAGTAACAAAACTAAGTAAATTCCTATAAAATTAAATTGCTTTTTCTTACAAACGAAATATTAGGTATTAATAAGATCTTCAGAGATCTCTGAATTAAAAATACTAAAAATCACAAAAGGAAGTGTGCCTATGTAATTAAATACTGTATAAATCAGGTAAGTATTTCTCCATTTCCTTAACTTTATAGAAACTTCTTTTATTCAGAAGCAAAGGTTCACTTATAACTTCTATTAGATCGTGTTTTTATACCATATTTTATCAGGTTTGTCAGGCCATCTAAAAGAATTGCTTGTTGGTAGTACCATAGTGCTAATTTCATACTGGTCTTTATCAACGGCTTCTGCTCTGCCCGGGAAAAACTCGTCTTCATATTTTACTATGACAAACTGTCCGGGTCGAACAATGGCTTTATATTTTGAAGGTAACGTTTTGATTTTTAGCATGTTTAGCGATTCATCTTCAGAATTTTCTTCACTCTTGTTTTCGCGACGTCTTTTGATCTCCCTTTTTTCATGCGCGAGTCCAGCTCTTTTCCGCTCTTTACACTCATCTACTTTTGCCCTTTCTCCGTTATCTCCGGTAATGTCATCCTCTTTTTCATTATAACTACTGTTTTCACTCTCAGCATCTGTTATTTCTAAATCTGTATCTTCGGAAGTTGTGTCATCCTGGTCCATTGCTTTTTTTCTAGATTTAGAACATCGTTTGTCCATCATTGGTAATTTGGTCTGTACTCGATCCAGTAATAAACATTGTAACAAACAGAGAATTTAGGTTATGTTTCTATTTAATATTATGACAAAATATATTCTTAGTTCCTAATATTCAATATAAAATAATATCAAACTTAATTATCAAATAACATAATGAAGTAATTAACGAAAATATATACTTACTCTCTTAACGATTTTCATAATAAAACCGGATTTTTTGGACGTAGCTCATACTTCACTTATATTTAGGCTGTCATCTTGAAGAAAGTGGCCGATCTTGACATTTTGATTTGTTAGTAAGACAACTGACCCCCTACTACTTATAATCCAGTGTTACAATCCCCAAAATTATTTTGCGTTTGGTTATTATTTCGGTTTATTTAGAAAAAATGTCCATCATTGGTTCTTGTTCATAATTGGTGCTATCGCCCTACATACTTCATTTTAGTTCTAAGAAAAGCCACTGTTTTTCAGTAAAAAAGTTTGAAACAAAAGGTGTGCGCATTGAAAATATCTATAAAATGAGCCAAGGCCCATCCGAATTCGATAATTTATTCGTTAGTTATTGCAAAAACACTGCTAAAAGGGCTGTTTTTTCAATTGTTTATAAACAATTGAAAAATATATTGCATTAACTTTATACTGCAACTAAAGGAGCCTCTTCTTGCATACAACAAATGTGCAAAATTTCAAGTAAAAATATTCAATAGCTTTTTGCACAGTGAATTTGTTTTTAACTTTTTATGTTTTTTTTGATTGTTTATTCTCAGAGATCTAGAGGTCATACAGCGATCTGCGGGTACCCAAACGAAAGTTCCAGAGTTATACTAATAATAACAAAAAAGAACGAAATGAATTGTTGATCTTAAAATGTTGAAATAGAAAAAACAAAATTGGGGATCGTTTTATCGTTATAAACAAATAGAATAACTCTTCGACAATTATTGATATCGAAATACCGATAAGTGGACGCTATAGCTGAGATTTTGACGCACATTTTGAAAAAAAAATATATGTAAGACTACTAGAAGCTGAAATAGAGTTTTTCTTTTCAAAAAATTGCTGCAGAGTTGTTTATTAACATTAAAGGGGTTATTTAGGTAGGAACTCATAGGGAGATGGTTAAACTATTGTATGCAGCAGTTTTCAACACAATTATTTCAATATTCCTAATGTAGCAATAGTTTAAAGTTGTACCTACTCCAAAAGTCAGAAAGTGAGCAGTGGAGGGGAACGTTCTTTCAGCCTGCGGCGCGCGGAAAAAAACGTGACTCGGACACTTCAAATTCGAACAATGGATGATACGTTTTTGTAATTAAATTATTGTTGAACAGCAATAAACAAATTTTTGCATTTTTATACACTTTATGCATAATTATAATTTTATCGTACTTACGTGCTTTTCAAACTGCGAAAAAAATGTTACAGTAGTCAACAAACAATACAATTAGGAATATTAAAAATTAGATTGATTTTTAATGTAGCATTAATATTTATCAAGATATAGCATGAAACAAATAGCAATATTTGTTGATAGCATAATTATTTTTCGAAATGCAGAATAAACTACATTTGACAATTATATTGTAAACGATTACCCAATCGATATTTATTGTAATATTATTTTCTAAAACGATGAAAGTAATAGGGAGGAAAATAATGGTTCATGTTAATGATGAGAGTGATGATGATTATAAGAGTAATAATAATGATAACGATGAAAATGATAATGATGATGATAATTGTAATGATAACATAACTTAACATAACATCATCGCAACTCAACAGAGAGGATGGCACCAGGGGAGCAATGGGATGCAAGGAACAATTGATTGTTGACTCTGTCATATGTAACCAGGCCTGTACCAACCGAAGAAACCTCTTTGCTGCCTATGTGGATTATAAGAAGGCTTTCGACTCAGTGTCACATGAATGACTCAACACTATATTGAGAATGTATAGGGTCGATGATTTTTTTCCCTTTTAAGAACGCATCATGTCAACCTGGAGAACCAGGATCCAACTGCAAGTTCCATCCAGCGATACCATCGAAACTAAAACAATCCCAATACGAAGAGGAATATTTCAAGGCGATTCACTAAGCCCTTTGTGGTTCTGCCTTGCAATGAACCCTCTGTCACGCCGTTTGAACTCCACCAGATACGGCTTTAGTATTAGAAAAAACAACGAAGAGGTAGCAAGATTAAATCATCTTCTATACATGGATGATCTTAAACTGATAGCTGCTACCAAAAACCAGCTGGAGCAAATGCTCAAAATTGTCGAGGAGTTCTCCGGGGATATCGGAATGCAGTTTGGACTTGACAAGTGCCGTATTTTGAACATCGTTAAAGGAAAGATACAACCGGGAGCATTTGAGATGCAGAACGGTGAAACTATAGCTGCAATGGAAGCAGAACAAACATACAAATACCTAGGTATGAAACAAGCTAAACGAATTGACCATCGCACTATGAAGGCCGAATTGACAAACGAATTTGTCAGGAGGGTAAGACGGGTGTTACGAACGAGTCTAAATAGTAGAAATTTGTTTAAGGCGCTCAACACGTACGCATACTCTGCGCTTAGCTACTCTTTTGGAATAGTAAAATGGAGCAGGACGGACATCGAAAACCTGCAAAGAAAAATAAGAACACTCCTAACAAAAGCACACAAACACCACCCTCGGAGTGCTATTGAACGTACAATGCTTCCAAGACACCAAGGAGGAAGAGGATAGGTCGATATTGGTAAGCAGCTCGATCAACAAATAATAAACTTACGTTCTTATTTCCATAGGTTAGCGGACTCTTCCACACTACATCGAGCAATATGCGAGGCAGACGATTCAATGCCGCTACAGCTGAGGGAACGGAATATTGCTTCTCACCACCGAACAGACCAAGAGAAGTTACAAGCCTGGCTACAGAAGCCACTTCATGGATGGCATCCAAATGAGGTCAACCAGGACAATGTCTACAACTTAGCGTCGAACTACTGGTTGATTTCAGGACAGATATTTTCGGAAATGGAGGGCTTCTTGTTAGCTATCCAAGACCAGGTTATTCCGACGAAGAACTATCGGAAATTCATTATCAGAGATGCCTCAATAGAAAATGACCAATGTAGATATGGCTGTCGAACATCAGAGACGATTCAGCACATAACTGGAGGATGCCAAGCGTTTGCCGCAACCGAGTATAAGGAAAGACACGATTCAGCCGCTAAGATACTCCATCAAGAGTTAGCAGATAAGTTAAAACTATTGCAGGTAGGAAAGGTGCCTTACTACAAATATAATCCAGAGCCTATTCTTGAAAACAACGAGTTCAAGTTATACTGGGATCGAACGGTCCTAACAGATCAAACAGTTGCTCATAACAGGCCAGACAATATACTAACAGATAAAATTTCCAGGCAAACTACACTAATCGACATCGCTGTACCGAATAACAACAACCTAAGGTCAAAATACAACGAGAAGATCGCCAAATACGGAGATCTGGAGGTGTAAATCCGCAGACAGTGGGCAATGAACAGCGTCCACACGATTCCTATAATATTGTCAACAACTGGAGCGATACCAAAGAACCTCCTGCAGAACATCAAGGAACTGGGCCTTAGTGAGCATCTGTATAAACCGATTCAGAAAGCGGTTCTCCTTGCAACCGCGCGAACCGTCCGAAAGTTGGTAGGAAGTGCAAAAGACCACGCCACCTAGGACCCGATAATATGGAAAGGGTCCCCACAGAGCTTCATACTTTTGGTGTCTTTGTATACTGGTATCAGTGAATAATCCCTGAAGGGAGTCCGAAGCCGTTTGGCTTGTAAATCTGATAATAATGAAACCGATAAGGGTTTCGAAAATGAGTGTCCATCGATGTCTAAGAAACGGAGAACGGAATAAATATTTTGTATAGATTTAAGCAAAAAATATAAATGTTAGCAAAAAATTTTGTATGTGAAAAATGTTCGTCCAAAAATAAACAAAAAAGTGTTTTTCTGGTACAACTAATAATTTGGCGACAAATAATAGTTGCAATTTATTTCATGCTATAACTCCATAAATATTATTGCTACATTTTAAAATGAATCTGATTTTTAATATTCCTAATTAGTAGTATAATGTTGACGACTGTAACATTTTTTTCGCACTTTGAAAAGCAGGTACAACAATTTGTTTATTGCTATGTTTAACAATAATTTGATTACAAAAACATATCATCCATTGTTCATTTCTCGTCGAGAAACCACGGATTAAAAAAAATAAAGATTCTACGACCAATATTCGCCGAGATAATCCAAATTTTTTCGGCGAAACGAATGTGTAGCGTCCGAGTCACGTTTTTTTCCGCGCGCCGCAGCCTGAAAGAACACCCCTCTCCATTGCTTACTTTCTGATTCGCGGAGTAGGTGCAACTTTACACTGGAGAAATTTAGACAACAAACATTCGGGTCAGTAAGTCTGGAACCGGGAGAAATACTCACTCACTCCTTAGCAGGACTGTACAGATTGAGCCAGGGGGCTAAGTTGACAGAGTGGCTGTCATGTCTAGGGTGAGCACAATAGGCCTACTCTGGCCGCAGTGCGTCCGGCTTTAGGACGGACCCGGGAATAAAAAAAAAGGTGCAAATTTAAACTATTGCTACATCAACAATTTTGAAATAATTGAGTTGAAAACTGCTGCATATAATAGTTTAACCATCTCTCTATGAGTTCCTACTTAAATAATTCCTTAATAATAAAGAACGCAGCAGCGATTTTTTGAAAAAAAAATTCCATCTCAGCTTTTAGTGGTCGTACAGAATTTGTTTTTTTTTTCAAAATATGCGCCAAAATCTCACCTATCACGTCCACTTAGCGGCATTTCGCTATGAACAATTGTCGAAAAGTTATTCTAGTTGTTTATAACGAAAAAACCAACCACAATTTTGTTACTTGTTTCAACAATTTAAAATCAACAATTAATTTGGTTCCTTTTTGTTATTGTTAGTATAAGTCTCGAGCTTTTATTTATGCACCCGCATGTCACTGTACGATGTCTAGATCGCTGAGAATTAACAATCGAAAAAACATAAAATGTTATAAACAAATTCACTGTGCAAAAAACTACTGCATATTTTTACTTGAAATTTTGCACACTTATTGTATGCAACAAGAGGCTCCTTTCGGTTTAGTATAAAGTTAATGCAATTAGCCCAGGAAACGGAGTGTTAAAAAAAACTTAAATACTGCCTGCGATTTGGGTAGGAAAAAGTAGCAGAAATTACGTCTCGTCTCGTGTCTCAACAAATTTTGGTTGGAACATTGTTTTTTTTTAACAAATAGGTCGAAAAATTATTTTTCCCCGGTTGATTTGGATTTTACAGAAAATCTACGGGATTTAGAGAAAAATGTTCCATAGACAAATTGTATGTCTTGAAAATATCTTCAAAATGAGTTTTTGTTTGTCCAAATCGGTCTGTAAACAAAAAAGTTATTGTAAATTATACATTAAAAATGGCTTATTTTTCAATTGTTAATAACTTTCTTAATATTTATTGAATTGTTTTCAACTTTTACCAGAATGTGAGCTTTAAAGTGCTTAAAAAGTGTGCGGAAGTTGTTCGATGTCGGTCCAATAGTTTTCGTAAAATTGCAATTGTTTATTAGAAAAACGAAAAAGGTGACTATTTTTGATTGGCTGTACAGGGTGAGTCAACGATTGGATGAAGTAGGTTTGTGCCTTTTCGTTGAAATTAACAAAGAAACTATATTTATTGTTTGATACAGTTTATTTTTACGTAGATTTTAAAAATATTTAGGACTCTACAGGGTGAGCCAAAAAACTAGGACAGCATAAAGTTGTATTTTTTTAAATAGAACACCCTATATACGAATCGTATTTTCGATTTAGCTTATAATTTTAAATCTTTTTTATTAAGGGTTTACTATAACAAAACTTTATAGTTTCTGAGATAATTAAGTTTAAAGAAAAAAAGTCACATTTTCAAGCATCAATTCAATCCTAAATAACGTTTTCAATTTTGTGACAAATATATTCAAATTTGGAATTTAGCAAGGCCAAGGACAAGTTAACATAATTTTTACCTAATATTTGCAATAAAAGCTACAGGGTGTTGAACACATCGGCTCAAATTTGAACAAGTTTAAATGAATAAATATCTTTTTTTAAAATGGTACACCCTGTATATTTTCATGTTATTTAATAGAGTAATAAAAACCCTAAAAGTTTTGTTCAATATATCCTATACCTGTTTATAATAGTTTTTGAAATATTTCAGTTTTTCTTATTTTCCATACTTTTTTACAGAAATAGTCTTCATTATCATAGTAGCCATGGCAAAAACAATGTAAAAGAACATTTTTCTGCGTCTTATATTGTAAAATGAATTTTCCAAAGAATGAGTTAATAGATATGACGTATACAATAGGAGAGGCTCAAAAAAATTGCCTTCTTGCTCAAAGAATTTACAAAATGAAGTATCCTGATCGACGCCAGCCTAATATACATACTTTTCAAAACTTAATGCAAAGATTTGATTCTTCTGGTACTGTTGATTATCCAAAACGTAAAGTAGTCAACAAACCAGTAACTAATGAAGAAAAAGAACTACAAGTATTGTTAAATGTTCAGGAAAATCCTTATATTGGTAGCCGTCAGTTAGCATCATTATGTGAAACATCACAATCCACCGCTAATCGTACTACCAAGAAATATAGATATCATCCATATCACATGGAATTACACCAAGAATTGCATGGACAGGATTTTGAAAGTCGTGTAAACTTTTGTCGTACAATAAATGCGGAGATTCAATTAAATCCAAATTTATTATGCAAGGTAATGTTTAGTGATGAAGCTACTTTTAGAAGTAACGGTGCCGTAAATAGACGCAACATGCATTATTATGCCACAGAAAACCCATTTTGGATTAAATGTTTGGTGTGGTATTCATCATAATCGAATTATTGGACCCCACTTTTTTAATGAACCACTAAATGGCCATAGTTACCTGAACTTTCTACAAAAAGAACTACCCCAACTGCTTCAAGGTCTCGATAGGGATGAGCTCGACAGTATGTGGTTCCAGCACGATGGTGCGCCTCCGCATTACCATCGTGAAGTTCCTGCGTTTTTGGACCAACGATATCCGCAAAAATGGATTGGACGTGGGGGTTTCATTGAGTGGCCACCAAGGTCTTGCGACATCACCCCATTAGATTTCTTCCTATGGGGTTATATTAAAAATAAGGTGTATGTTAATCCACCAACAACAGTGGAAGATATGCGCAACAGGATTAGGGATATCTGTAGAACAATAACGCCACTAATTTTGTCCAAGGTCCGAGAAAATCTGCAAAAAAGACTAAATTTGTGCATTGCACAAGAGGGTCGTTTATTCGAAAACTTATTAAAAAGAAATAATTAATCTCAGTATTTAATGGGTAATTTTTTTGTTTCAATTTAGTATAAAAGTAAATATGTATTTGCCTTGTCGTTATTGTTGTGTTAATTTTTTCACATTATGTTTAATTAAACTATTGCCGTTGTAATATAACGAATAATGTATTTCATCATATTTAACCACATTCTGTTTGTTTCTGTAGTTTCTTTTTATTATTTTACATGGCTACTATGATAATGAAGACTATTTCTGTAAAAAAGTATGGAAAATAAGAAAAACTGAAATATCTCAAAACCTATTATAAATAGGTATAGGATATATTGAACAAAACTTTTAGGGTTTTTATTACTCTATTAAATAACATGAAAATGTACAGGGTGTACCATTTAAAAAAAAAAGATATTTATTCATTTAAACTTGTTCAAATTTGAGCCGATGTGTTCAACACCCTGTAGCTTTTATTGCAAATATTAGGTAAAAATTATGTTAACTTGTCCTTGGCCTTGCTAAATTTCAAATTTGAATATATTTGTCACAAAATTGAAAACGTTATTTAGGATTGAATTGATGCTTGAAAATGTGACTTTTTTTCTTTAAACTTAATTATCTCAGAAACTATAAAGTTTTGTTATAGTAAACTCTTAATAAAAAAGATTTAAAATTATAAGCTAAATCGAAAATACGATTCGTATATAGGGTGTTCTATTTAAAAAATTACAACTTTATGCTGTCCTAGTTTTTTGGCTCACCCTATAGAGTCCTAAATATTTTTAAAATCTACGTAAAAATAAACTGTATCAAACAATAAATATAGTTTCTTTGTTAATTTCACCGGAAAGGCACAAAGCTACTTCATCCAATCGTTGACTCACCCTGTACCGTCGTCTAAGAAACTGCTACAGAGTTCTGTCAGTGCTCATTCTCTGCATAAAGACTTAAGCTGACATGTAGTAAAAAAAAGTGGATATTTTTCATTCGTTGTCCTTGAGTAGCCCGTTTAAAGATTTTATTTGAATATATATTAAAAAGCAGTGGAGATAGTATGCAACCCTGTCTGACGCCTCGTAGAATTTTACTTTCTTCTGCGAGTTTTCCATTTAGCCTCACTATTACTTTCTACAGCCAATATAGATTTTTAATAATTCTTACATATAAAACATAGTAGTTCCTTTTTAAACATTTCCCTAAAAATTTCTAATTTTACACACTAGTTACTTCAACATTTCAAGCAGAATCAGAAGTAACTAAATTTTCTCTATGTAAATATTGATTGTAGTCACTTTAAGACATCCTGTGTATCTAATTAGAGCGTATCGCTTTATAATTTTTTGGGTAATACGTTTTGTTCATCTGTTCTTAATATTTTCATTTTTTGTAGGTTGTACTTCTAACGAATGGGGACATAGCGAATTTATTAAGCAAGAAATTTCTGATATTTTCAAACCCGGAGTTAATGGAGTATTTTGGAGTTTGAATTTGGAAGAAAATAGTCCGGAATACGCGAAACTAAAAGCATTAATAAATGAATTTTATTTCAAAGATGGAGAGACCGGTCGAGCTGTATCTAAGGTACATTTAAAAATCTGTTTATGCAAAATCATCATGAAGATATGGGTAGCTTTTCGCGTATAAATAAATTAATTAACAACAGCATTTTTTGTCCGATTTGTTAATGAAGCATATCATTGGAAAGCTGGTAAAAAAACACGAATTTAAAAAAAAAAAGTCCCTACGATCAGTAGGAGCCGAGTTCGCAATTTTTCTTCAAAAAATATATTAAGAGCTGAATTTTGTACAGTTCATTAATAAGAGCCTAAAGTATATGAAATGGTTAATATATATATATATATATATATATATATATATATATATATATATATCATTTTTTTTTATTTTGTCTTTTCTTGGGTTTAGGTTCTATATTTAATAAATACATAAAAACTGTTTGACGTTTCGCCTTTTATTCAAGGCATTTTCAAAATGTTTGCCTCCTTGACATATTGTATATATATATTTACTTTTATGAACAATTATATTCGGACCCCTTCTACCCCCCCCCCCAAAAAAAAATTATATTTTTTAAGATTTCGCATTTTTTGCTATTATTACATATGTACGAACTAGAAATAATAATATTTTTGGAGGTAGGAGGGGCCGAATATAATTGTTCATAAAAGTAAATATGTATATATATATATATATATATATATATATATATATATATATATATATATATATATATATATATACATATATATCAGTATGTAATCGTTTTCAATGAAAAAACATGTAAAACGAGTAAAAAAAATTTTAAATGTAAAAAATGCAATTTTCGGGGGAGTGGGGGTGGTCCGAAAAGGTTGAACATGTGCCCAATATTATTTTTTCGATGAGCTACCCCAAAAAAATCAAAGAATGAAAGCGCTACGTTATTTAGAAGCGGAGATATTGCTAATTTTTTAAGCGCGCGTCGATTTGAAGACGCGCTCTCACTTTGTACTCGGTGAGATTCGGTTACCCCCTCCAACTTACCTTATCTGGCGTCCAGCACGTACCCTCAGTTTAGCGATCTCCTGAAAGGTTGATTGTTTATAAATTAAACTCAATTAAATGATTTCATATGTTTTTTTACCAGCTTTCCAATGATATGCTTCATTAACAAATCGGACAAAAAATGCGGTTGTTAATTAATTTATTTATAAGCGAAAAACTACCCATATCTTCATGACGATTTTGCATAAACAAAATATGAAAAATATCCACTTTTTTTACTACATGATAGCTTAAATTTTTACGAAGAAAATGAGCACTAAAAGAACTCTGTAGCGGTTTCCTAGACGACGGTACAGCCAAGCAAAAATAGTCACTTTTTTTCGTTTTTCTAATAAACAATTGCAGTTTTACAAAAACTACTGGACTGGCAGCGCCCAACTTCCGCACACTTTTTAAGCACTTTAAAACTCACATTCTGGTAAAAGTTGAAAACAATTCAATAAATATTAAGAAAGTTATTAACAATTGAAAAATAAGCCATTATTAATGTTTAATTTGCAATAACTTTTTTGTTTACAGATCGATTTGGACAAACAAAAACTCATTTTGAAGATATTTTCAAGACGTGCAATTCGTCTATGGAACATTTTTCTCTAAATCCCATAGATTTTCCCTAAAATCCAAAAAACGGGAAAAAATCATTTTTCGACCTATTTGTTAAAAAAAAAAACAATGTTCCAACCAAAATTTGTTGAGACACGAGATGAGACGTCATTTTTACTACCTTCCCCTATCCATTTCTGCAATCAGATCGCAGGCAGTATTTAAGTCATTTTTACCTCCCAAAAATCGCTTCGTTTCCTGGCCTAAATATATTTTTCTATTGTTTATTAACAATTGAAAAAACAGCGATTTTAGCAAGTCTTTTTGCAATAACTAACAAACAAATTATCCGATTTGGATGAGCTTTAGTTCATTTTGTAGGTATTTTCAAAGCGCATCACTTTTGTTTGAAACTTTTTTACTGAAAAATAATAGCTTTCCCTAGAACTTGAAAAAATTGTTTTTCACAACTTAATTGTTAAATAAAAAATTTTTCCCAAAAAAGAAAATGAAACATAAAATACTACATAATTACTATTATCATTATGAAGGTTTTTACGTAGTCAGAAGTCTACTAACAATAAATTTTTTCCAGATGCTAATTCGGCTGGCATCATTCTTTTTGCCACTATTTTCTTTTCCAATCCAGAAATTCCTAATTAAAATATTTCCTTTTATCTCCCGTCGATCCCCGATTCAACAACTACCTTCCATATTAATTCCATTTCGAAAACGGCTGCCGGCGCAGCAAATGAAAATATTTATGTGCATGACCTAGATGAACCAGTGAGTAACGAGCACCGTCGGACCCGTCGTCATCGTCGGCTTTGTCTGTATGCACTTCCACTTCTAGCCGCACTTGGTAACAACGAGAGATAACTTTATTTAACCTGCAGAAACGGCTCCGTGCGCGCTAACGGGTCCACATGGCAACAGGGCTTTTTTTACCATCATCGCAAGATCATCGAGGAATTTATTATACTGTGTGCGTTTCATGCGTAACGTCTTTTATGAAATCTGCATAATATAAATACTCGAAGAAGGAGTCGTTTAATATTGAACAAGTGACTTCTCGTTTCGCCAGTAAAATATAATTATTAAATAAATAAATAATAAATAGTTATTTATTTCCAACGGGCCCCCTACAGGAAATTCAAATATAGATAAACAAGCTAATAGGATAAAGTAAATAAACTAACTAAAGCTATAGTTAATCTAAAACTAAAAACCCATTTAAGATCAATTCACCATCCATCATGCTATCGGATTTACAAACTGTAGTCATACACCTGGGAGCTGTCATGTTAGACATGTCGAAAGCCTTCGACAAGGACTGGCATGACGGCCTAGGAATCAAAATGCTCTGTTTTGGCTACCCTAAGCACCTGGTCAAATTGACTCTCTCCTTCCTATCCGATAGGACCTTCTCTGTTCGAGTAGACAAGTACAGGGTGAGTCAACGATTGGATGAAGTAGGTTTGTGCCTTTTCGGTGAAATTAACAAAGAAACTATATTTATTGTTTGATACAGTTTATTTTTACGCAGATTTTAAAAATATTTAGGACTCTACAGGGTGAGCCAAAAAACTAGGACAGCATAAAATTGTATTTTTTTAAATAGAACACTCTATATACGAATCGTATTTTCGATTTAGCTTATAATTTTAAATCTTTTTTATTAAGGGTTTACTATAACAAAACTTTATAGTTTCTGAGATAATTAAGTTTAAAGAAAAAAAGTCACATTTTCAAGCATCAATTCAATCCTAAATAACGTTTTCAATTTTGTGACAAATATATTCAAATTTGGAATTTAGCAAGGCCAAGGACAAGTTAACATAATTTTTACCTAATATTTGCAATAAAAGCTACAGGGTGTTGAACACATCGGCTCAAATTTGAACAAGTTTAAATGAATAAATATCTTTTTTTTTAATGGTACACCCTGTATATTTTCATGTTATTTAATAGAGTAATAAAAACCCTAAAAGTTTTGTTCAATATATCCTATATCTATTTATAATAGTTTTTGAGATATTTCAGTTTTTCTTATTTTCCATACTTTTTTACAGAAATAGTCTTCATTATCATAGTAGCCATGTAAAATAATAAAAAGAAACTACAGAAACAAACAGAATGTGGTTAAATATGATGAAAGACATTATTCGTTATATTACAACGGCAATAGTTTAATTAAACATAACGTGAAAAAATTAACACAACAATAACGACAAAGCAAATACATATTTACTTTTATACTAAATTGAAACAAAAAAATTACCTATTAAATACTGAGATTAATTATTTCTTTTTAATAAGTGTTTGAATAAACGACCCTCTTGTGCAATGCACAAATTTAGTCTTTTTTGCAGATTTTCTCGGACCCTGGACAAAATTAGTGGCGTTATTGTTCTACAGGTATCCCTAATCCTGTTTCGCATATCTTCCACTGTTGTTGGTGGATTAACATACACCTTATTTTTAATATAACCCCATAGGAAGAAATCTAATGGGGTGATATCGCAAGACCTTGGTGGCCACTCAATGAAACCCCCACGTCCAATCCATTTTTGCGGATATCGTTGGTCCAAAAACGCACGAACTTCACGATGGTAATGCGGAGGCGCACCATCGTGCTGGGACCACATACTGTCGAGCTCATCCCTATCGAGACCTTGAAGCAGTTGGGGTAGTTCTTCTTGTAGAAAGTTCAGATAACTATGGCCATTTAGTGGTTCATTAAAAAAGTGGGGTCCAATAATTCGATTATGATGAATACCACACCAAACATTTAATGACCAGTGGTTTTTATGTTGCACCTCTCTAATCCAAAATGGGTTTTCTGTGGCATAATAATGCATGTTGCGTCTATTTACGGCACCGTTACTTCTAAAAGTAGCTTCATCACTAAACATTACCTTGCATAATAAATTTGGATTTAATTGAATCTCCGCATTTATTGGACGACAAAAGTTTACACGACTTTCAAAATCCTGTTCATGCAATTCTTGGTGTAATTCCATGTGATATGGATGATACCTATATTTCTTGGTAGTACGATTAGCGGTGGATTGTGATGTTTCACATAATGCTGCTAACTGACGGCTACCAATATAAGGATTTTCCTGAACATTTAACAATACTTGTAGTTCTTTTTCTTCATTAGTTACTGGTTTGTTGACCACTTTACGTTTTGGATAATCAACAGTACCAGAAGAATCGAATCTTTGCATTAAGTTTTGAAAAGTATGGGTATTAGGCTGGCGTCGATCAGGATACTTCATTTTGTAAATTCTTTGAGCAAGAAGGCAATTTTTTTGAGCCTCTCCTATTGTATAAATCATATCTATTAACTCATTCTTTGGAAAATTCATTTTACAATATAAGATGAATGCAAAAAAAAACCAAACTACACTACATAAAAACCAAAAGAAGCGATTGCGGTTATAAATTTGACACACAGAAAAATGTTCTTTTACATTGTTTTTGCCATGGCTACTATGATAATGAAGACTATTTCTGTAAAAAAGTATGGAAAATAAGAAAAACTGAAATATCTTAAAAACTATTATAAATAGGTATTGGATATATTGAACAAAACTTTTAGGGTTTTTATTCCTCTATTAAATAACATGAAAATATACAGGGTGTACCATTTAAAAAAAAAGATATTTATTCATTTAAACTTGTTCAAATTTGAGCCGATGTGTTCAACACCCTGTAGCTTTTATTGCAAATATTAGGTAAAAATTATGTTAACTTGTCCTTGGCCTTGCTAAATTCCAAATTTGAATATATTTGTCACAAAATTGAAAACGTTATTTAGGATTGAATTGATGCTTGAAAATGTGACTTTTTTTCTTTAAACTTAATTATCTCAGAAACTATAAAGTTTTGTTATAGTAAACCCTTAATAAAAAAGATTTAAAATTATAAGCTAAATCGAAAATACGATTCGTATATATGGTGTTCTATTTAAAAAAATACAACTTTATGCTGTCCTAGTTTTTTGGCTCACCCTGTAGAGTCCTAAATATTTTTAAAATCTGCGTAAAAATAAACTGTATCAAACAATAAATATAGTTTCTTTGTAAATTTCACCGAAAAGGCACAAACTTACTTCATCCAATCGTTGACTCACCCTGTATATAGAGGACCACACAATTGATCCATAATCTAGCCTCGATCTTACGTAACTATAATACAACAGTTTGATAGTGGCTGTGCTAGAAAAAGGTTTGCAGTTTCGTAAAATAAAACCCAATGTACAAGATGCGCTAGCCACTATCTTGATCAATGTGGGGAATAAAGGAGAAACTCGCATCGAAAACGACATCCAGGTCCATCATAGCCTAGCACCTATTAACGATAGAACTATTTATATGGTAATTAAACCGAACAGGATTTTTTGTCCGAGAGTAAGAAACATATTTAGAGATGTTAAGATCCAGCTTATTAGCTACGCACCATTGACTAATCATATCAATACTGGCCTGAAGGGAAAAACAGTTTTCAGCAGAATCAATACGTTGAAATATTTTTAAATCATAGTATGTGATTATACGGAAATCAGTGTAAATAACATCGACTTGACTTCTGCTATTAAGGGCGTCGCAAACGTAAGAGGAAAAGAGCAAAGATTAGTCATACGTGATCTTTTAGAAAAGAAGCATGTTGGTCAGTCGATAATCGATTTTGAATTTTAGAAAATAAATATCTCTGTAAGATCATCTCGAAGACCTTGGAAAAATTACGTAAGATTGTAATGTCGCGATAGTTTTCAACTAGAGATGGATCACCTTGTTTCAGAATAGGACAGACCTCTGGAAGATATGACAAAGAGGAGCGCTCAGAACAGTGGAACAGTCCCTCACCAGAAAACTAGGAACACCGTCTGGGCCAGATGTGGCCTTATTTTTAAGTGATTTGCAGGCGCAAGAAACATCAGTGGGAATGTTAATGGTTTCAGAAGGTTCCCCAGAAGTAGAAATCTCAGAAGGCTCCGAGCCTTTGTAGACACTCTTGAAGTACTCTGCAAATGCTGAGACAATATTATGAGGCCGATGAAATGGATGGTTCTCGAAGTCTATTATAGCTGAAATGCGTGACTGAGCATTTTTACTTTGAACGAAAGTACAAAAATTGGAAAGATCACTGTTTATATTTTGCTCAGCGTCTCTTATAAAAGCCTCGTAGGCCCGCTGCGACTGTGACTTTATTAACTTAAGCAAAGTCCTGTACTTTTCCAGGTAATAAGTAGTTTTATGAGTTTGAAGATATCGACACATCTTCTCCTTTTTGAAAATGTTGGTGATAAATTCGTTCGTAAATCAAGGGGGAAAATGCCTTCGTCTGAGCAATTTGCGAGGTATACAGGCAGCAAAGTTGTAATTTAAGATATCATATCAAATGACAGGCATTCACCACGGCAGTAGACTCAGTAACTGGAGACCAATCGGTGTGGAGCATCATTTCGTACAGTCTTGCAAAGTTGACTCTGCGAAATTTGAATTGAGGTTGATCAGCGTTGCGTGCCGGAAAATAAATGGAATGAGTGACAGTTGCATGAAACTCAAAAGGCAGAGCAGGGTGATCTGATTTTCATCCACTAGAGACATATCACTGCGCGACACGGTAAGATTGAGTGGCAGTTGTTTATGTTTAGAGTAGTGTATTACTCTAAGTAAACTTCGCTCTAATTCTCTTTCTAGATGCGTTTGAAACACTAGTAAAATTGTATTGAATGAAAGGCAAATTTTACAGAAATAGGCGGGTTTTGTATTTCATTGTATATTTTAGTACTATCGGCCAAGCGCTTTCGGTCTAACTTAGACCATCCTCAGGGCTCAGACCCTAAAAACAAGAGAATATGATCAGTAAATAAGCTTACTCAGTACTCACCAACCATACTCACTCGTCAAAGGGCACACCTTAACCCTGCCAGTTTGAGAACAGTCTCCAGTCGCCAGCGTAGCCTCCACATAGAACAAATCGTATACAATTAAAAAATTTTTAAAAAATTTGTCACAAATTAAAATTAAAACTAAAACATTCAACACACTAGTACATTGGCATTATTAAAACAATAAACCTTTTTAATAAAAACCCAAAAGAGTGAGGTAATATATAGAGAAAAATAAAAACAAAAAAGAATCCCAAGAGGCTTACAGCTCGACTTCTTACAATGAAACTCAGCAAGGAAAATTTTTCTCACTCTCGTACTTAGGTCACTTCTCTAATAAAATAGCACGGACTCTAACAAACCACACTCAAAATATGAAGATTTCATTTAAGAGTGTAAATCAACTGAGTTCCCATCTAGTCAATAACAAACAATTGATATCTCATATCCAAAAAAGTGGGGTCTATCAACTTTCTTGCCCAGACTGCCCTTCGACGTATATAGGAAAAACTATTAGACCATTAGCAGTCCGAATTAGAGAACATATTAACAAACCTCGGGCCTCTGTGTTTGGTCACCATATTAGTTTTACCAAACACAGTTTCTCTCCAACTCATAATAGTAAAATCTTATACCACTCCAGGGGTAATAACTCTAAAACCTTGGATTACAGAGAGGATCTTGAAATATGCAGGGAGATAAAGAGAAACCCCGACCACTGCCTCAATGAAAGAATGAACAACGTAAATGACCGCAACCCCATTTTCAAACTTTTTCCTTAAATTATTAAACAATTTAAATGTCTGGGAGCTGTGATTGCGTGGGGTGCAATCTTATAATAATTTTGATCATCTTTTTCAGTTTCAGACACTTCATTCTAAATATATTAATAGTTAACACATTTCAACAAATTTCAGCTACGCCTATGTTCGTGTAATTTGTTGCTTTTTTACAAAAATGAAAATCATTTCACGCCACTGAACCCAAGTGTTCGAAATAGATCACAGAATGACCGATAACAGTAACGCTGTAGATTAATAAACTTTTACTGCCCTTTTTTCTCTTATTGCTCATTGTCAATGAATTATTGATTTGAAATACAATTAACAAGAAATTAAAAAATAAAACTCATACAGAAAATCTCTACTCAGGCTTACACATACTTGTATATAATTTTAATTTTTGGCCAGTTTTATTGCTATGAATGTGGGTGGCATAACCTCACTCTTTTGGGTTTTTATTAAAAAGGTTTATTGTTTTAATAATGTCAATGTACTAGTGTGTTGAATGTTTTAGTTTTAATTTTAAATTGTGAAAAATTTTTAATTGTATACGATTTGTTCTGTGTGGAGGCTACGCTGGCGACTGTTCTAAAACTGGCAGGGTTAAGGTGTGCCCTTTGGCAAAACTAATATGGTGACGAAACACGGAGGTCTGAGGTTTGTTAATATGTTCTCTAATTCGGACTGCTAATGGTCTAATAGTTTTTCCTACATACGTTGAAGGGCAGCCTGGGCAAGAAAGTTGATAGACCCCACTTTTTGGATATGAGATATCAATTGTTATTGACCAGATGGGAACTGAGTTGATTTACACTCTTAAATGAAATCTTCACATTTTGAGTGTGGTTTGTTAGAGTCCGAGCAATTTTATTAGAGAAGTGACCTAAGTACGAGAGGGAGAAAAATTTCCCTTGCTGACTTTCATTGTAAGAAGTCGAGCTGTAAGCCTCTTGGGATTCTTTCTTGTTTTTAATTTTCTCTATATATTACCGCACTCTTTTGGGTTTTTATTAAAAAGGTTTATTGTTTTAATAATGTCAATGTACTAGTGTGTTGAATGTTTTAGTTTTAATTTTAAATTGTGACAAATTTTTTAAAAAATTTTTAATTGTATACGATTTGTTCTGTGTGGAAGCTACGCTGGCATTGTTGGAGACTGTTCTCAAACTGGTAGGGATAAGGTGTGCCCTTTGACGAGTGAGTGTGGTTGGTGAGTACTGAGTAAGCTTATTTACTGACCATATTCTCTTGTTTCTAGGGTCTGAGCCCTGAGGATGGTCTAAGTTAGACCGAAAGAGCTTGGCCGATAGTACTAAAATATACACTGAAATACAAAACCCGTCTATTTCTTAATTTCTTCAGTGTACAACCTGTTAATAACTTATAAATTTTACAGAAGACATCTGTCACTCTCAAACTTACTTTACCATAGTTTATCGATGAAATATTATATATATATATATATATATATATATATATATATATATATATATATATATATATATATATATATATACTGTAAATTGCACCACTGCTGCAAAATAAGATTCGACGCCACCGCTTCATCCCAGACATTTTTTGTTTAAAGTAGCGCCATATTAAATGTGTGTTTTTCTACAAAATCTTAAAAGGGCAATTAAAATTTTTGACCCTGTATAAGGTAACTTCATAAAATAACTATTTTTGAAAACGTAGTTTGTGTCATCAGTAAAGTCTGCATTAAGTGGAAAATAAATTTTTATTTAACTACGTTGTATTGTAACTATTAAGTAGTATATGAATTTTGTTCGCAAGTTGTTGGAAATATTAAAATATATTAAATATTATTTAATTAAATCGTAATTTTTATTGAAAAAATCAAGGGATTTAAAGCTTTTATTAAAATCAACCCAACCCTGTTATAATTATCATCAAAAATGATTTTTTTCGTCAAAAAAAAAAACAAAATGGTGTCACATTCCTCTATAAAAAAAAACATACAATAAGAAACACAGTTAAATAGAGCTGAAGAAGAAATCTGTAATGAAAATTCCAAAATTTCCGCATTCTAACTAACCAATTAGTGGAAAATTGAAAGAAAATTGCTATTATTTCAACCATTCGAAATATTTTACAGGAGAAACTAGCTACTACCCGGGTAACTAGAAAAACATCATAGATCATCAAGGTAAATAAACGAAAACCTTTACTTTTTGCTGAAGAATACATAGAAAAAAAAGCTCCGTTCTGACAAGAAGTAATATTCAGCGATGAAAGCAACTTCTACATTTTCGATTCAAGCGGCAACATGGAATATGAAAAAGAATCAACGAATGCTTAAAAGAAATGAATTTGTGAAAAACTGTGAAGTACGGAGGAGACTTCACGATGGTTTGGGGATGTATGTTCGCTTAAGATCAAGAAAATTTATACTTTCTAGATCAGAATATGAATTTGCATATTCTTAAACAAAGCGCTGAAAATTTTGAATTTTTGTTGAATGTCCAGAAAAAGCATGCATAGTCGAAGTTAAGTTATAAAAATAAAAAGAAAATGCAAATCTCTGTTTAAGTTTATTCAAAAATAACTGGGGGTTTCTGTTATTCATCTTTAAAATCTAATAAAATAATTCGTCAGGGCTGTATTTTATCGCCGACGTTATTCAATACGTACTCGGAAATACTGTTCAGGGAAGCTATCAGTGGAATGAAAGAGGGCATAAGAATTAATGGTGAAAGCATTAACAACTTAAGATATGCAGACGACACAGTTCTGTTGGCCGATAATGCAGAGGCTCTGCAAACACTAATAGACCGCGTAGTGGAAGCCTGTGAAAGATACGGCATGAAATTAAACTGTAAAAAGACAAAAATCCTTATAGTAAGCAAAAATGACGAAATAGACCACCAATTTAGAGCAAATAATGAAACTCTGGAAACTGTTGACAAAGTTACGTATCTAGGATGCAGTCTGAACAGAGAATGGGACCACTCACAGGAGATTAGATGCCGCATAGAGAAGGCGAGAGCTGTCTTCAACCGCCTCAGAAAGATCTTGTGCAATATGCACCTGAACATTGATATAAGAACACGAGTCTTGAGATGTTATGTATTTTCAACTCTTCTATATGGAGTGGAAGCCTGGACTTTGACAGAAACAACATCTAAACGACTGGAAGCCTTGGAAATGTGGTGTTACCGCCGCATGCTCAGAATTTCATACATCCATCATGTCACAAATAACACCGTGATGCAACGTATGAAAAAAGACCCAGAAATTATGCGCAATGTGAAAATCAGAAAGATATCATACTTAGGGCATGTAATGCGCAATGAGAAATACCAACTAATTCAGTTAATTTTGCAAGGTAAGATAGAGGGTAAAAGAACCCAGGGTCGCCGACGAACATCATGGCTGAGGAATATCAGACAATGGACAGGAATGACGACGGTACATTTATTTAGAACAGCTGTCAATAAGGTCATATGGGCCAATGTGATTGCCAACATCCACAGAGGATAGGCACCAACAGAAGAAGAAGAAGAAAATAATACTTTCTTCAGGTTAGCAACATCAACATTTTCGGCTAAAAGGACATCTATTTTGGAAAAAGATCAACGATTTCTTAGATTAAATTAATTGGAGAGCTACTGTAAAGCACGGGGATGATTTGAAAGTGTATGCCGACCAAAAGACCAGGAAATTTACATTTTATAGATCAAAATATTGATTTTCATATTCTTAAACAAAGCGCTGAAAGATCAGAAATTTTGTTGAATGTCCAGAAAAGCATAGTTCAAAAGTAAGTTACAAAACTATAAAATAATAACATTTTTTGTAAAGTATGAACGGCCTTATGAGTGATTCTCTTCATTTACTATTTTTTTTTATATAAAAATAAAAAGAAAATGTAAATCTTCACTTAAGTTTAATCATAAAAATAACTGGGGGTTTTTTTATTTACCTTTAAAATCTAATAAAATAATACTTTCTTCAGGTTAGCAACTTCAACATTTTCGGCCAAAACGACATCGATTATGAAAAAGATCAACGATTTTTTAGAGGAAATTAATTGGCGAGCTACTGTAAAGCACGGGGATGATTTGAAAGTGTATGCCGACCAAAAAACCAGGAAATTTAAATTTTATAGATCAAAATATTGATTTTCATATTCTTAAACAAAGCGCTTGAAAGGTCAGAAATTTTGTTGAATGTCCAGAAAAGCATAGTTCAAAGTTAAGTTACAAAACTATAAAATAATAACATTTTTTGTAAAATATGAACGGCCTTATGAGTGATTCTCTTCATTTACTATTTCTTTTATATAAAAATAAAAAGAAAATGTAAATCTCCGTTTAAGTTTAATCATAGAAATAACTGGGGGTTTTTGTTATTCACCTTTAAAATCTAATAAAATAATACTTTCTTCAGGTTAGCAACTTCAACATTTTCGGCTAAAACGACATCGAGTATGAAAAAGATCAATGATTTCTTAGAGGAAATTAATTGGCGAGCTACTACAAAGCACGGGAGTGATTCGAAAGAGTATATGTCTGTTAAAAGATCAGGAAATATACATTTTATAGATCAGAATATGGATTTGCATACTTTTAAACAAATCGCTGAAAAATTTGAAAATTTGTTCAATGTCCAGAAAAAGCATAGTCAAAGTTAAGTTACAAAACTACCAAATAATAAAATTTGTTGTCAAGTATGAACGATCTTAAGAATTATTTTCTTCACTTACTATTTTTTATAAAAAATTAAAAAAATATATATAAATTTCCGCTTAAGATTAATCATAACTGGGGCTTCCTGTTACTTATATTGAAAATGTAATAAAATAATACAGTGTTCACAAACTAATTTCCTTTCAAATCAATATTAAATATTTAAAAGATGAAAAAATTTAAGTTTATTATATAAGTTGATAAAAAACTTCTCATATCTAAAATTTTTATTAAAAGTAATTTTCAATTTTATCAAAAAGATGGAAACCTAAAATTTGGTGTAATTTAGACATAATATTTGAAAGGCATCTCATACCACAAAATTTGCAGATTACTTGAAAAAGAAACGTCCAGCGTGGCATCTAAAAATAAGTACTCGCATTTTTTTACCTTTGAATACAAAAATTCAACTGCCCTTTTATTTTAGGGCAAAATTTAGACCAATCTCAATTTTTTGCGATAAAATTTCCAAATGATACAAAATCTGATAAAGCAAGATTCCCAGATACATGCGGTCGTCGCTGATTCGCTACCAAAAATCCGCCATTTTTAAAGTGCCAAACCCCTCAATACTCCCTAAAATTATTGTTTAAAGCTTGAAACAGCTTTAAAAAATTTAATTTCTTTAAACAGAAATTTCGAGAACATTTTTAAAATACGCCATTTTTACGTGTGACCGTCAATTGTCATTTTCGTGCGTGACTTTTGCCAACGCACACCTAAAATTTCATCAGATTGAATTTCGTATTTTTTTTAAAGAAAATTTTTGGATTTTTTCTTGTAAACTCTTACCTGGAGGTCGAAAGTTGATGCAGATCGGTGGATGATCATGGGGAATCCACTAAAATATCAAGTAATCCATGAAAAATCGTCACAAAAATCGGAACGCACACCAAAATCGAGCTATCCGCGTTCGCCATCGAAAAACAATTGAACAATTTTTGACACCCGCGCCATTTTGTTCACTTCCCGTCATTTCGGGTCCCATTTTGTACCCGCAAATTCCAAAAAAGCCCGTTTTTGTCTCGATTTCACCGGATTTTATGCAACCGACCTGAATGCACAAGTGCATCGATGCGATTGCTAATTGCACCCAACTTCGGCAAAACGGGGGATTCAAAAACGATATTCGGCTCCGACGAACGACGCCGATGCCCTCTAGAGTGTCTGCGCGAAACGGTCCGCCATTACGTAAACCCCTTTTCCACGCTCGGATCACGTATCCGTCTCTTTCTGAACGATGGGAAAGAACAAAGAAAAACCGAACCTCGTGCCAACACAAATATCGCCTATTCATAAGAAATTAAGTTGCCCCTGATGCTGCGAAGGCCTGTAAAATATCAGGCTCTGCTTTTTTTTTGTGTGTGTGTGTATATTTGTATTTTTTTTGCCGTGTTGTTTTTTATTGGGGAGTTCGGTGCGTTTTACGAGGGCTTTAGCCGGACTTTTTTTGTTGCCGTTTTGTATGGTAAATTTTAAAAGAATTAATGGATACTTTTGCTGTTATACGGGAGTAGGTATCAAGTTGTGAATTGGCATACGGGTACAGTGTGTCTAAAAATGTATGAAATATAGGGACAAACCTGTTCTCTTTTACAGTCAATGGATGTATGTTATATGAATATTCTTAATCAAAATTCGAACCAAAGATGCATTAAAAAAGTAGGGGTTGCAATGCCAATGGTACATTAAAAACATAGATATGTTTAAAACCTGCCATTGGCACCGGTGAAAAAATAAAAGTCTTTAAAAATTGAGTTAGTATGAAACAAAGCAGTATATTTTAAATAACTAAACATAAAGAAGGTAGCAAATTTTAAAAATATATCAGTGTGAATTATTAATAAAGAAACTTATCAATAGTCTGCTAATTGAAATCAGGTATGCTTTTGACAAGATTATTTTCTTTAGAAAGCAATGCCAAAGCAGAAAATTTTTCTTGGCTCACAGTATTCCGTAAAAAAAATTTTATCCGTTTGAGGGTAGAAAAGCATTGTTTTGCTTCAGCCAATGCTATCGGAATAGTAATTAAAATTTTTAAAAGTTTTAGAACTTCACTAAATGTTTCACTCAGCTCGATGTTTTGCGAAAGATAATCATAAAGTACAAGAAGTCCCGAAACTGAGTTATGACGATCAGTTCTGTACGGAGTTTCTGTTCGATAAAAAAGGAGTAAATTTTAATCGTTTCCTTAAATTTTTGGGAAAAAATTCGTAAAGAGTGAAATGATAGGAAAATGACTTATTTTGAAAAAATTTTGATACATACTCCCTATTTCAAGGTCGTAGACACGATTTTCCATAATTTTTCCTCAATTTTGAGGGAAACGGAAATTAACTTTTCGCTTTAGGTTCAATTTTTTTCACTAAATCGTTAAACTTTTGTTATAACAACGAATTCCACAATGATAGAAGCTTCTGCGTTATACAAAAATTCAAAAATATGCACTTTTTTTATCGAAAAAATCCGAAAAATTACCACGACAAAAATCACAACAAAATCAAAAGAAAACGGCCGGCACCAAAAAATAATAGTTTGCATAGTTCGCTAAAGATGGCGTACTGTTGAAGTCGGCGATGTTGCCAGATTGTAAAAACGATTTCTTTAAATATTCTTCTCTTTCTGTTTGAATTGGAAAGAAAAGGTTCCAAAAAGAATGTTTTCCTTTCCTTTGATTATTGACGTACTATTAATTACTCTTGTGTCTATGGCTTCGATGTGCGATTTTGACTCTAAATATTAAAGGTTTTAAGGATTATAGTTGCTTTTGTTTGTCTCCCTCCAAATACCAGTACTATGATGTGCGATTTTGACTCTAAATATTAAAGGTTTTAAGGATTATAGTTGCTTTTGTTTGTTTCCCTCCAAATACCAGTAGTTTTAAACGGATAATACGAATTAATCATATTGCTTGTGTCCGTTAGCAGAAAGTGTCGAATGGCAGAGCTTGTCCCGCCTCCACGTAGTTTCTGCTGGACAATGACATTTTTTAATTAATAAATCTAGGTCAATTTAGGTTAATTCAGGTTAGTTTAGGTTAGTTCAGGTTAGTTTAGGTTAGTTTAGGTTAGTTCAGGTTAATTTCAGTTTTTTAAAGTAACCAAGACTAATGTTAACCTGTACTTACCAGAACTAACCAAAAATTTTGGAAGGTTAAGATTCATTGTACCCCTTTTTATACGTTACAAACATTAAACTATGTTGTTAACTGTAATGGGTAAATTTTAAAGTTTATACCAGGAAACTTTAAATCTAGGTTAATTTAGATTAGTTTAGGTTAGTTTCTGTTTTCCAAATTAACCAAAATCAAGCTAAACCTGAACCAACCTATCTTAACCAAAACCAACCAATAATTTTGGAGGGTTAAGATTATTTTTACTTAGAAACTGTTCTGAATATTAAAAAAAAATTAAACTATGTTGTTGACTGAGAGGGACAAATCTTATAGTTTATATTATGAAGAAATTTTACATCTGGCAACGTTGCACCTTTTTAAGTGATTCGGCGGCCAGTTTAAATAGTCTGACAGATGACGTTTTCGAAACGTGTTTTTGATTTCTCACTGAAAATATAAGTTTTTCTAAATTGGTTTGCTTAAATTTATGCAAAAATAATTGAAATATATTACGTACAATATTTTTTAACTAGTTCCATTGAAAATAAATAAGTAAATTCGGTTTTTAACTGGAAAGAAAGTGCTTTGTAAAGTGATGCTTTTCTTTTTTTGAGTTTTCCGGGAAAGTGAGGAAAAATAGTGAAAAATGAAGGCCAGAATTGTGTTCTAGGACCTCGAAATAGGGGTGAATACCGAATTTTTTTAAAAAAAAACATAATTTTCATGCTTTTCACGCTTTGCAAATTTTTACCAATTTTTGTTCCAGAAAAAAAGTACTAAATTCGACATTCTATTCCGAAAAAAAAACTGACTGCTATCAAGTGACCTGTAAAGCTAATCGTTCTTTTGCTTGACAAATAATTATATCACAAATTTCTTTTGCTTCCCGAGAAAACTCCGCAGAATCATCGAACTTACGTCGTTTCAAAGTAAAATGAGACCGCTCAACGTCGTTTGAGGTAATATTATTTCTAATTTTTGTCAATTTTGATTCAAATGATAATATATTTTTATTTGCGATAACAGCGTCAATTTATCTTGTTTGAAACTTTTTCTTTTGAGAATTTTGATATACCCTGATGATGAGTTCGTGGTACTAACGTTTCTACTGTTATATAAAATTTTTTCCATTGTCTCTAAAATGCTGTCTTTGTATTTATACACGGCACGAATCAGGCGCGGATCCAAGAGGAGGCGGTGAGGGCGATCGCCCCCCCCCCAAAAAAAAAAAAAGCTTTGAATTCAGGAACAGACCGGATTTTGCCTCTTATACTATAGTTTATTCAAAAACTAGAGAGAGTAATAAATCATTTTTGACCCTTTTTTTCTTCGCAAACTGCCTGTGTTCTTTAGTCCGGTGTCTTTAGCAAAATCTGTTAGACACATATATTTTTCATAGGAATGGGTTAGAAATTTTATAATCAAATATACCAATCTATAATAATGGACTATTTGGGTTGGATAACAATAGATATTTGGAAGTGTGAAGTGTTAAAAATAAATTTAATCCTTGTCATGGGCGTCGGAAGGAGGTTTATTTTATCACTAAGTATTTATGGCATAGAATATTATTTCGGTAATAAACTTAAAATAAAAATTTTTTATTATATAATTTTATTTCTTATGATTTCTTAATAATTCACATACATCAAAAAATATAGATAATTTGACATATTTAACACAAATCACAAATGTATTTTTATTATTTTTAATTTTGGCATAGAAATCGTTTTAGGCACATTCAGACTAAAACGTAATCTTAGTCTCTCAAAAAATTCTAAGTTATAATTTAAATACTTATACAAAATATCCATTGTCAAAAATACAAGTAGTTAAACATATATAAAAAAATAAATTCGTTCATATAATATTAAAATTTTTTTGGGGTTATGGGTCATTTTATTATTAGAAAAAACATTTTTAGGACATTTGACATTTCAGTTTATTTTTTACAATTAAGGGGTCTTTTAGGTTACAATTTTTCAAGAAAAAAATTTTTTTAGTAATTTGTTTTTAATAGAAAGAAAAGAGATATCATTTTATAATTTTGCACATATATTTATTCGTACTTTAAGTATACAAAAATATTTTTTTGGGATTTTTTTATGAATTTTTTTACCCATAATAGTTTAAAAAAAAAACATCAAAAAATGACGGCGGACGTGATTTCAGGTGACTGAATCGTTTCAAAAAAAAAAATATCAAAATAATCCTTGTTCAAGTGCCCATGGTCGGTAACGGAATGATTTGTTTTCATCAAAAAATAACAAAATGGCGGCCATTTGAAAAAAAAATCCATTTCTGAGGGTGAAAAATCGGGTAAAAATCGGAAAATTTGTTACCGATCAAAGTGATTCCGGTACCGATCATGGCCACTTGAACAAGGATTAATTTGGTATTTTCTTTTTTTTTTCAGACGATTCAGTCACCTGGAATCACGTCCGCCGTCTTTTTTTTGACGTTTCTTTAAAAAAAATTGTTATGGGTAAAAAACCTATAAAAAAAAATCAAAAAAAAAAAAAAAATTTGTATACTAAAAGTACAAATAAATATATGTGCAAAATTATAAAATGATATCTCTTTTCTTTCTATTAAAAAAACATTAATAAAAAATTTTTATTTTTGAAAAATTGTAACCTAAAAGACCCCTTAAACACTAAAAACGGATTCAAATGTGATTAATTTTTATATGTTACAGTTAAAATTAGACCTACTTATTTTTATTTTTATTGCACTGACATGTTAATTTAATTTACTTTATTATATGGAAATCCGATAGCCCCAAAAAAATAAAATAAACATGTTAATTCTACATGCTTTAGAAAAATACACAAATATAATAATAAAAAAATTATGGCTAATTGGAATTAAATATATATAAAATTAAAGAGTGGGACACACAATAAAATAAAAATATATATAAAAAAAATTGAAAAATATATAAATAACATTAAACAATAGAATACAACAAAAACAAAAATTTAAATAATAAATTGTGTTTACATTGGTAAATATTACTATATAATTCGTAATTAAAGTTAGTGAAGCTATCTTCGCTCAAATTAATTATAATCGATTCTTCTATCTCACCGATCATGAGATCGAATTTCCACATTTTCTCTTATTCTTTTATATATTCTGCAGTAAATTTATTCAAAAAAATCTTTCAAAAGTTCAGTTAAATTACTAACTTTGTAAGTTGTGTTATTTCTAGCACCTCTACCTTTTACTTGAGAGAGATCTCTCCTTCTCCAACGGACATTTTCCGGACGATCTCCGAGTTCTCCGAGCAATTTCAGAACTCAGTTCTTTTAATTTCAGGTAAATCCCGATCTTCATTGATTTTAATTAGAATTTTGTCGACGGTTAAGATCTGCTTCTCATAATAAAATATATGTACAACTACTTTTATTGCAGTTTACATCTCTTCTTCCAACGAAGTTGTTCGTCTGCCTGTGATCGAATGTGGCTTGGGAGTACTAACAATTTCAATCGTATATTTCTCCTTCAGTATTCGGTACATAGTAGATTTTCCAACTCCTGTCATGTCGGAACACCTCTCAACAGAGCCTTTAACATTATTATCTAGATATTGATATCTGAAGACATCATAAACATTCATCGTAATCGGTTTTTCGTTGAAGAAAAAATGCCCCGGTTATATAAAATAATAATATATAAAATCAAGCGCAAACAAGATAGATCACTAAGGACACACTGTAAGTTGTACTTTGCTCACTGACAGAAATTAAATTGAACTATCAGAAATTTTATTGTTGCAGTAAATTTATAAAAGCTTATAATATTTAAATATAATTAAATATAATTAGATTTAAGGCAGTTCTCAGTTACCTGCGGCACTGGAGAAGTTACGTTAGAGGTTTCGGTAACAATTTTATTACTTTGTCTAGTTCTTGAATAGAGTATAGGAATTTGTATGCTTGCGATCGTCCCTTCCCTACCCAAGAGCTTTGAGTTCAAGAAAATAGAACCGATTCTGCCTTTTATATTAGGAATATGTATGCTGCTGGCACTCCCCCCTTGTTAACAACTTGTTTTTCTTGCGATAGCCCCCCCCCCCAAGAGCTTTGAGTTTAGGAAAATAGACCCGATCCTGCCTCTTATACCAGGAATGCGTATACTGCTCCCATCCTTCTCCCCTGTCGACAACTTGTTTTTTCTTGTGATCGCCCCCTTCTCTCCAAGAGCTTCAAGTTCAGAAAAAATAGATCCGACCCTGTCTTTTACATTAGAAATGAAAGTGTTCGTGGTGTCTGCCACCCCCCCCCCCTCGACAACTTTCTATCAAACTATCAATACAAATTATGATAAAAAAAGAAAAGAAACAGTTAAAAAAGATTAACCCATTTCCCAAGCGAAAAGCTGTAAAATATGGAAAATACTTACCAATGAACAAGTACTTAAACAAATGGAAAACCATGCTGCTGAAAAAAACGGAAAAAGAGTTGATGAAATTAAATAAAAGAAAAAACCTCAAAGAGAAACAAACAGGAATAAAAAACAAATTAAAGAAGGAGAAATTAAAGGAAAAGATTCACACGGATAGTGATCTAAGAAAAGACAAATTTGGGAAGCGCAACGGATTATTGGACGTAACTTATTATGTTAAAATTTGTTTACAAGTACCCCAGAAATAAAATTGTTTGCTATTATATTAAAAAATTTATTTATTTACATTTGCCCTTTGATTTCCGGATAAATGTAATGAAACAGGGAAATGATAAATAGATATTTTGAGAAAAGTTAATCAATAAAATTTTTATAAAAAAAATTGAACCGATTTCTAAAAGTGCGCTAAAAAGTGAAAAACAACTATAAATTTTTATATGAAATCGAAATTTTTGAAACAAAATATGATTCGCATAAACAGATTAAAAATACTTTATTTGTAATTGCTTTCTTACCATGACTTGTATATATTAGTAGTTATTTATTTCATATAGAAATAATTTGACGCCGACTTAAAAATGTCAGTTTCATATAAAAATTTATAGTTATTTTTCACTTTTTAGCGTACTTTTAAAAGTCGGTTTAATTTTTTTAATAAAAATTTTATTTTTCGAATGTTAGTTTTGAATTCATTATGATATCCATAAATTATTTGAACCAAGTACTAATCGAGATTAGTGTACCTCAAAATGACTCCAAGGTAGCAAAAAAGTACCCATTTTATTCAAATTTGTAAATCACCCTAAAATGAACCACTAAAAATTCTTCGATTTTTAAAATTCTCCAAATACCAGTGAAATTGCCAAACAAATATTTAGTCTGTCATAGTAAATCCACTATCTTAAATTTCAAATTAATTTTAGATTGGTAATATAGATCCCAAAACCTTCCAATATCGACATTTAAAGAACTTGAGACGTAAATTTCTTAGCCCAATATATTTTATACTATATATTAAGTTTGTATACGCTTCAAGAACCCCGCAATATTAATTTTAGACAAAATCGGAAAATGTAAAATTTTCAGTCCCTTATATTGTACCTTATCAACGTAATAGTTGTAAAATTAACTTCATATTCGTAATACACGAACCCGAAAGCCCCTAATACCAAATCTGAAAAAATGCGAATAAAGTAAAATTTTCAACCCACCATACTGAATTTCAAAAAAATAATTTCAACGTCTTAATCTAATCTAAATCTAAACCCTTCAAGGCGCTCTAGTAACAATTTTGCATGAAATCCGGAAATTTAAAATTTCTAGACCGTCATATTGTATCTGACATATTAGATTTTCTTAAAATAATTTTATATTCGCTATTTACATCCTCAAAAAGAATTAGGTCCCATCTTAGAACAAAATCAAAAAATGTAAAATTTTTAGTCCGCTATATTGGATTCGCCATATTGACTCCTGAAAAAATATTTTTATATTCATAATTTACACCCTTAAGAACCCCCTATTATCAGTTTCGGAGAAAATCGAAAAATAAAAAATTTTTAGGACGCCAAATTGAGTTTTTCTAAAAATATTTTTAAAAATATTTTAAATTAATTAACATTAACAAAAATCCTCCGATACTGATTTTAGACAAAATCGAAAGATGTAGAATCTTTAATCCGCCATCTTGGATCCGCCATATTTATTTGTTTTTTAAATTTTAGATTCGTAATGTGCGATCTCAAAAACTCCTCCCATATCAATTTTAGAAAAAATAGGATAAAATTAATATTTTATCCGCCATATTGAATTTTTTGAAAATAATTTCAGATTCGTCATATGCGACCCAGAAAACTCCCCCATACTAATTTTAGAAAATATCGGATAAAATTGTTTTTTGTACGCCATATTAGATCCGCCATATTAATTTTTTTAAAATATGTTTGATTCGTTATGTGCGCCCCCGAAAAACCTCTACACCAATTTTAAAGCAAATTGGATAAAATTAAATTTTTTTGTCCGCCATACTGGACCCGCCATATTGAATTTTTAAAAAAATAATTTCAGATTCGTTAGATACGACCCCGAAAATTCCCACATACCAATTTTGGAAAAAATCGGTCAAAATTAATTTTTTTGGCTGTCATATTGTCAGCGCCATCTAGGATATTACTGCACCAATTTCGTCCAAAAAAATATGGGACCACCGCAGCAACTTCCTGAACATTATATTTTGCATGTTCTGATGGTATTCAATTGGTTGACACACTTAACTCTACATTACAAAATTTATATTGGTGGTGTTCTTGTAACCAATTAAAAATAAATGTGGAAAAAACCAAATTTATGATAATCTGCAATGAGAATCATTGCAGAAATTTTTCTTGTGGAGATCATATTATTAAAGTAGGCAATGAAACAATTGAAATGGTGGAAAAAAAATAATATTTAGGAGTAATCATAGATAGAAAACTTAAACTTAAAGAACATGTGAATAACTTAATAAATAGTTTCTTATAAAAGTAACTACATTCAAAGATGTTCTAATTTTTTGACAAGGTGGACTAAAACAATCCTGTTTAACAGTCTGGTATTGCCGCACTTTGTTTATTGCTCCACAATTTTGTTCCTTTTTAATCAAAATGAAAATGCAGGATTTCAAAAATTGCAAAATAGAGCCATGAGAGTTATACTCTTAGGTACAAGAAGAACATCAATTAACTACATGTTGAGAGAAATGCAATGGTTGTCGGTGGAGGACTTCTTTCACTATCAAACATTGATCTTTATTTTTAAAATCAGATCGGGTAGTTCTCCTACATATTTACAAAATCATATTAATTATGATAGAAATATACATGCGTATGACACTAGATCGAAAGATGACTTTTATATTCCTCCAGTATTAAAGAGACAAACACAAACCTCTGTATTTTTTAAAGGTTTAAACAGTTTTAATCAATTGCCCACAAATATTAAATGTTTAAAATCTCTAAATAAGTTTAAGCAGTGTCTGAAGCGGTATTTTATTAATAGGGTCTGTCCTTGAGGGACATGAACTTTCTTTGTTTTTTTTTTTTTAAATTTGTGTCACTTTAGTTTAGTATGTCATTGTTCTGTAAAGGTTGACGATGTTTGATTGTTGTTTTTAATTTTAAAATATGAATTTAGTTGTTAATAACATAAATAAATGTGTAATTATATATTAGTCTATGACTACATAAAGAATTTATATATAAAGAAAAAAATTTCATTCAAATCAGTGCCGCCGTTCCGGAGTAATCGGTATCGACGAACTGAGAACCTCCTTCTTTTAGAATTCGGTTTAAAATGGGCAATTCCTTCTTAATTGAATGGAGTAAACTACAAAAAATTATGTGATAAAATTGTATGTAAATATTTTACGAGTATGTTTTAGTTTTTCTTTATGAACTCAAAACCCAATTTTTTAGGAAAATTCTGTTAGTGGTATCGTTCGTTTTGTAAAAAAGTAGGGCAGTGTCACGAAAACCTTATCCTTCTATTGTTGCTAATAACGAAAATTACTCGTAAAACCACCCTGTACATCTTTCGTTTGTTGCTCCACATTTATCCGATAGTGTATACATAACAACTAGAAGTCACTTTTCATCCCCTAGAGGAGTGTGACATTCTCGTATCAGATATGTACCAAAATAAAAAATCTTAACTAACCTGCCTTTGAATTTTCCTATAAAATAATTTGCTTTTTTGTTTTCGAAGCTACTCCAGTTCAAGTGTCCACCCTGTAAACTTGACCCAAACTAAAATCGTTTCAAAGAGCAACCTAAATAAATATCATATTTATTTTTTTTCCAATTCGCCCGTACTAAGAATTTTCTATTTAAAAACATGTTAAACTATAAACAAATAGATTACACTGTAAGTGTGAACTAATAGCCATGAAATGTTGGATTCCAGACAGTACATATTTACAATTAGAATTTGTAATGAGACAGATATATTTAGTTATAAAAAATACAGTTATTGTAATAAATTACATAATTTATACATTAATTTCTATTACGGCACGAACTGTATAGAATGTAGAATGTCTGCAAATTGTTTATTAAACTTTTCTATTGGTGCAACGCAATTGTATAGTAAGTATATGACCGTTCAGTGGCTTCGGAACGGGAAGGGCCAGGTCGCGTAATTCCCTCTCAGGTCCGCTCTATTTCGAAACGTGAAGATTTTATTGGAAAGACTCATGTTGTTATTAATCAAACCCTTTAACTTTAATGTTACCTTTTTAGAATTTTTAGTTGTCAATAATAGAATTAAACCCGATCTAGTTGCCATGAATTTTAAATCTTATAGTCGGCCAGTTTCGTTTTGCTTATGATATTGTCATAATTTATATTAAATATGTCAAGAAATAAATGCTTATATAGGGATATTAAGAATAAGAATCTTGCGATAAAGCCTTGAAATATGTAAGAGAAAGAGTTGTATACCGAAAATAAAAAATAAATCCTTTTTTACCGGTTCAGTTATAAAACAAAATGATTTTTTATATTTTTAGGGTTCAAAACGTGTTTGACTTATTATTGCTCCTGTCAGTTTAAGCGCTCTGCTGTCAATTTAGAACGATTTTAAAACTAAAGCATGTTAGTGAATTCGTCTGTTAATGTTTTACCACAGATTTTTAACCTGCGATTTTTCACAACTGTTTTTATCGCCAGATGACAAACATGAAAGACAGAGTTCATTCAAAATCATGCAGTGAAAATAGTAAATAAATGCTTTTTGCCCATTTTATTCTTTTTTTTTTTTTTTTGATAATTGTACGGAAAACAAATTATATAAAAAAATTATAAAAATAATAATTATACAGGGTATAACATAAAGGTTGGGAATAAATTCAACAGTGTTAAAAAAATTTTAAAAAATTCGTTTTAGTGTAATAACTTTCGAACGCTAGACGACAATGGAACGGAATTTTAGCCAGTGCTCTGGTAGCAGTAAAAAAATTGACTTTGTAATTTACTCAGTGGCGTGCGTACGGATATTATCGTAGGGTCTAAAAAAATGTGGTACACCTCTGGGAAAATTTTTTTAAATCATTTCCTTAAATTTGGTTTTTTGTTTTAAACAAAATTTTATTGAAATTTTAATTTTTTAATAGTTCAAGACATCGTTATCATCAAATATGTAGATGAGCATTCCAAAGGCAGATTTCTCCAGACATACTATGCTGCCTTTTTACATTGAGATATATACCTTGACATTCTGTTTATTAATTAACAATGGGGTGTGACTTTTACGTCGTCTATTCAGGTACTGAGGATACATGGAATGTGAATTTATCTTATTTTTTATACTTTACAATGCACAAAAAAAAACGAAAAGACGCGCACATAATTTTATGTTTAAGCGGATATTCACTTTTTGATGTTTATTAACAGGATCAAATTAGGCTGGTGTAAATGTGCTTCAAATTTCCTATATCGGCTCTGTCGTTAATAGTGTTTTTATCTTTTTTAAATTCTATCATTTCCTTTATCTGTAATTTTTGGTTATTCATATATTGGTTTTCAATTATGGTACTGTTGTAATCTAATGTATGTTTTTCGTCCTGCGTGTGTTTGTTAACGCTGTTGAGGCGTTTTCTGTATATTTATGGACATTCAATCTGTTCTTTAGTAATTGGCTTGTTATGCTTATATATTTTTTGCGACAATTTATGCAAGGGATCCAATATATTATATTTGATGTATTCATGAGAAGAGTTTTACTTTTTAAATTAGTGAATGGTGTATTTAATTAATTAATTTAGGATAGGCTGCTTTTGCAATTTTCAGAAACCAAAAAGTATATTTTCAGCTAAAATCTAGACTTTTCAATTAGTCATACTTAGCATGTGGAGCACAATACAACTGTTAAACAACTTTTTAATACTTATGTGTATATTTAGCGAAAAAAAATTTTTCATGAACTTAAATGGTTTATTTCTATGTTACTTTGTATTTAAAAAAAATTACAAGGTAAGACCAAGAATTTGAAATAAAAAATAACCTAAAATTGTCTTAGCCTTGTCTTAATCATGCCTTCAAGAGAAAAAACGATCATTAAGTAATATAAAATGGTTAAAAATGACTTCGGCATATATATATATATATATATATATATATATATATATATATATATATATATATATATATATATATATATATATATATATATATATATATATATATATATAGCGAGAGCGCACGCGTCCATCCTAGTGCATGTTTTGTTTCTTATTATTGCAATTACATGGTAATGTAAAGTACTATATATATATATATATATATATATATATATATATATATATATATATATATATATATATATATATATATATATATATATATATGTGAAGTAAAAAGCGAACAGTAAATGCAAACTTCTCTCCATCCTATCCTTTCTGTGTTAGAGGTTGCACAGTTAGAATAAATTGTAATAAAACGCAATTTATCCCATTCCACCACCATTGAGATGATGGCCCACCTGTACCTCCATACCGAGAAGAAAGTCAAAACTTACCCTCCCCGCCACAGTGATACGGCAGAGGTACATGTTTCGTCTCTACTAGACTCATCAGGGTACCGACATGCACCTGGCTGTGCAAAGAACAGATCGGAAGGAACCATGCAAATACTGAACGCGGCTTCGCCGACTTCCCGCTGGATGGCGTATATGTGTTTATGCGGCTTTCACGGATTCCCCCGTGTGAGATGCAATAGCAGTGGATATATCCACATTATGCCGTTGTAGTGCAGCAGCAAACGTACAACTATATGCAGCTCCATATTTGAATGAGGTAAAAAGCGAACAGTAAATGCAAACTTCTCTCCATCCTATCCTTTCTGTGTTGGAGGTTGCACAGTTAGAATAAATTGTAATAAAACGCAATTTATCCCATTCCACCACCATTGAGATGATGGCCCACCTGTACCACCATTACTTCATTCAAATACGGAGCTGCATATAGTTGTATGTTTGCTGAATGTGATTTCAGCACTACAACGGCATAATGTGGATATATCCACTGCTATTGCACCTCACACGGGGGAATCCGTGAAAGCCGCATAAACACATATACGCCATCCAGCGGGAAGTCGGCGAAGCCGCGTTCAGTATTTGCATGGTTCCTTCCGATCTGTCCTTTGCACAGCCAGGTGCATGTCGGTACCCTGATGAGTCTAGTAGAGACGAAACATGTACCTCTGTCGTATCACTGTGGCGGGGAGGGTAAGTTTTGACTTTCTTCTCGGTATGGTGGTACAGGTGGACCATCATCTCAATGGTGGTGGAATGGGATAAATTGCGTTTTATTACAATTTATTCTAACTGTGCAACCTCTAACACAGAAAGGATAGAATGGAGAGAAGTTTGCATTTACTGTTCGCTTTTTACTTCATTCAAATACGGAGCTGCATATAGTTGTATGTTTGCTGAATGTGATTTCAGCACTACAACGGCATAATGTGGATATATCCACTGCTATTGCATCTCACACGGGGGAATCCGTGAAAGCCGCATAAACATATATATATATATATATATATATATATATATATATATATATATATATATATATATATATATATATACATACATACAACTGAGGATTTATAAGAAAATGCGAAAAAATAAAAGACGTTTTTTGCGATTTTGACTACGTTTCACCACTTTTAGAAATCTGAAAAAATTCATGAACATAATTTGACGTCTAAAAAACAATATATATTTTTTCGGCCCTGCTATTGTCCTAGTTTTTATTTTATTGAGTTTAAAAGTTTTCAAACACCCATAAAAATTTGAATTTCGCGCCAAGAATTTTTGTAAAAAATATCTTGAAGTGGACAATAAAAAAACCTACAAAATGAGAAAAAAAGATGTTTCTAAGATGATTAGAACCGAAGATATCGGCAAAAAACGAAAAAAGACATTTATTTTATTTTTTTGAGGTTATGTGACGATAAAAGTGGCTAAAAACTTTTTTGTGTGGGTACTTTTTGATGTAGAACAACCGGGTGTTTTTTTATTTTTTTATTACCGAGAGGGCAGTTTCTACCCTCTTAATTGGCTACACGCTTTCCAAATTTATCAAAACACAGTTTGACGACCTTAACTTGTTGATTTCCTCTAAAAAGGACATGTATTATAAAACAGTCTATTTTTTCAATTTGCTCGATTTATTCCAAACAGTAAGAATAAACACTTGAGTTATAAAAAAAAAGCTTCATTGTACTTGAAAAGGCACCATTCTAAATTAGCTTTTAGTAAAAAAAAACAGCGAGATAATGATATCTATTTTATGATTCAAAAGACATTATTTACAATAATATTATCAATCTTTCCAAGAGGTTATCTCAGTTTTTATCTTATATTATTAATAATACTTGCCTATAATAGGTCAAACACGATATCCTGTAAAAGATAAAATAATGTTCTTCAAACGCCCACTACACAACCCCGTATCTGTAAAAACAAGGTTAATTTTTAAATGCGATTTATGGATTATAATTCGAAAAAGGAGCAAGTGGGTGTTGGACACGCATTACGTTGGGGTTCTATAACGGTTATTTTTGCAAGGTTAGCAATCAAGATATCGAAACTTACGCAACAGAAGTACGAACCAGGAGTACAAACCCCGGAACGGCACGATCACCCAAATGATTTTTATTTTTTAGAATACATATTTTTATAGATTTCCAGAATTAATTTTGCCCACTACTTTCCAACTATTCAAAAGGAATTGATTTCATTTTTAAGCTGTTAGAAATGAAATTATATTAGCTATTTTAAAAGCAAATTTACAGCTATAGTCTATTCAAGAACTAGAGAGAGTAATAAATGATTTTTGACCCTTTTTTTCGCGCAAACAACCTGTTTTCTTTAGTTCGGTATCTTTGACAAAATCTGTTAAGACACATATATTTTTCATAGGAATGGATTAGAAATTTTATAATCAAAAATACCGGTCTAATAATAATGGACTATTTGGGTTGGATAACAATAGATATTTGGAAGTGTGAAGTGTTAAAAAGCATTTTAATCATTGTCATAGGCGTCGCAGGGGGTTTATTTTATCATTAAGTAACTATAGCATAAAATATTATTTCGGTGATAAGCTCAAAATAGAAGTAAGTTTATAATAATATTATTTTATTTCTAATCATTTCTTAACAATTCACATACAGTACAATATAGAGATAATTTTGCCAGATTTAACACAAATCACAACTGTATTTTTATTATTTTTAGTTTTGGCATAAAAACCGTTTTAGGGCACATTCAGACTAAAACGTAGCCTTATCGTCTTAAAAAATTTTATGGTATAATTAAAATACTTATAAAATACCCATTATCATAAATACAAGAAGTTAAAGATATATATATATATATATATATATATATATATATATATATATATATATATATATATATATATATATATATAAAAAATTCGCCCTTAGAATATTAAAACTTTTTCGGGTCATTTTATTATTAATTAAAAATAATTTTATGACATTTGACGTTTCATTTTATTTATTTCTTAAACCATCTCCAGAATTACAATTAAACACTAAAACGGGATTTAAATGTAATCAATTTTTATATATTATAGTTAAAATTAAGACTTTCTTATTTTTATTTCTATTGCACGGACGGACATCTTAATTTAATTTACTTTATTATATGAAAATCCGATAGCCCCAAAAAATAAAACAAATGTGTAAATTCTACACGCTTAAGAAAAAGACACAAATACAATAATGAAATAATAAAAAATTAAGGCTAATTGGACTTATTGGAATAAAAATAAATAAAAAAATAAAAAATATATAAACAACATTAAACAATAAAATGCACAAAAACAAAAATTTAAATAATAAATTGCGTTTACACTGGTAAACATTACGTATCTAATTCGTAATCAAAATCAGTGGAGCTATCTTCGCTCAAATTAATTATAATTGGTTCCCCTATCTCACCGATCATGAGATCGAGTTTCCACATTTTCTTTTATTCTTTTATTATATGGATTTTTCCCAATTTTCTGCAGTAAATTTATTCAAAAAAATCTTTCAAAAGTTCAGTTAAATTACTAATTTTGTAAATTGTTTTATTTCTAGCAACTCTACCTTTTACTTAAGAGAGATATTTCCTTCTCCAACGGACATTTTCCGTACGATCTATATAAACAACATTAAACAATAAAATGCACAAAAACAAAAATTGAAATAATAAATTGTGTATTAACATTACGTATCTAATTCGTAATCAAAATCAGTGGCGCTATCTTTACTCAAATTAATTATAATTGGGTTCTCTATCTCACCGATCATGAGATCGAGTTTCCACATTTTCTTTTATTCTTTTATCATATGGATTTTTCCCAATTTTCTGCAGTAAATTTATTCAAAAAAATTTTTCGTAAGTTCAGTTAAATTACAAATTTTGTAAGTTGTGTTATTTCTAGCAACTCTACCTTTTACTTAAGAGAAATATTTCCTTCTTCAACGGACAGTTTCCGGACGATCTATAAGAACAGATTTCTTATCTGGTTTTTCCCAGCAAAAATTAAGTTCTCTGAGCAATTTCCAGAGCTCAGTTCTTTTAATTTCAGGTAAATCCTGATATTCATTGATTTTAGTTAGAATTTTTTCGACGGTTGGCATCTGCTTCTCATAATAAAATGTAGGTACAACTCCTTTTATTGCCGGTACACAGTAAATTCTCCAACTCCTGTCATATTGGAACACATCTAAACAAAGCTTTTAACATTATTATTTATCTTAAGGCATTATAAACATTTATCGTAATAAGTTTTTCGTCGAGGAAAAAATGCCCTGGTTTAACGATTTTGGAATAAATATAGATGTGGAAGCTATATCTTTTGGGTATCTCACTAATCTCAAATAATATATAAAAACAAGCACAAATAAGACAAATCACCAAGGACACACTGTAAGGTGTACTTTGCTCACTGACAGAAATTAAACTGAACTATGAGAAATTTTATTGTTGCAGTAAATTTATAAAAGCTTATAATATTTAAATATAATTAGATTTATGGCAGTCCTCAGTTACCTGCGGCATTGGAATAGGTACGTCGGAGGTTTCGGTGACAGTTTTATTACTCTGTCTAGTTCTTGAGTAGAGTATAGGCTATTGACTATAAGGAAAAAAACGAGGTAATAAGGAAAAAATCTGACACCATTTTGATGACTGTACACGTTTCTCTCTCTGGCACTCAAATATGATAAAATCAGAAAGTGCTACTAAGTTCGGGGGAGCGTTTTTGAGAACGGGGTGAAAAAAGCACCACTCAGTTTTTCAAAAATAACTCAAAAACTATGCATTTCCAGTATATAAATATGTTACAAGTTTTTATAGAGAACTGAATTCCCTATCGAAAAGTGTTCCTCGAAGATTAAAAAAAATTTTTTTTTTCTGGAAAATAAATGCAACAAAGAAGAAAAAATTAAAAATTCGAAATTTTTACTTTTTTTCCAAACTTTTATCCATAACTTTTTTCTGGGTAGTTATAGGTATAGGCATTAGTTCGGAAAAAAGAAAATTGACGTTTCACCCGTTAAAATGAGTTTTTGAAAAAAAAAAATTGATCAAATTTAGCTGCCATACAACCGTTTCAAATTTACAATTTACATTTTTTAAATTAAAAATGCGAAGAAAAAAATCGATAAAAACTCTAAAAAAAGTGGTAAATTTGAAAGGGCTATATCTCAGCCAAATTTGATCAAAAAAATTTTTTTTAAAACTCATTTTAACGGGTGAAACGTCAGCTTTCTTTTCCCTGAAGCAATGCCTATACATATATGTACTCAGAAAAAAGTTATGGACAAAAGTTTGAAAAAAAAAAGTTGCGAATTTTTTCCCTTTTGTTTTTTTTTTGCATTTATTTTACAGAAAAAATAATTTTCTTGACCTCCGAAGAATATGTTTCGATAGAAAATTCAATTCTCTACAAAAAATATTAATATAAAGTCCGCATCATATGGGATTTTTTTTATTAATAGCTTTATTCGAAATTTGACTTTGGCAACAATTTCTGCCTCGATCGAAATGAAAATTAATCAAAAAAATAGTAGTCACGTGATTAGCATTATCTGTCAATTTTGTTTTTCCAAAAGAAAATTCGAGACTGGGGTTATATCTCAAAATATCGAAAAAACTTATTAGAAAAAGTTTTTCTAAATTAAATTTTTAGCTCAAATGTGAAATTTCAGCTGTATAAGATAATTTCGATTTTTTGCCTATTTTTTTTGTAAACTACACCACTGTTGCAAAATAAGACTCAACGTAATCTACATAAAACTTCTTAGTTTTGACAATGCTTCATCCTAGACATATTTTGTTTAAACTAGCGCTATATTAAAAGTTTGTTTATGACTGTGTGTAAGGAAACTTCATAAAATAATTATTTTTGAAAATGTGGTTTGTGTCTAAAAGGCATGCATATATAATTAAGGAAAATAAATACACAGTGCCATCAGTAAAGTCTGCATTAGATAGAAAATAAAATTTTAATTAACTTTACGTAAAGTTTATCTAGTTTCAACGATTTAATTTAAAACCCCATTATTAAAATTTGTTATGAAGCTATGTTATTAACAAAGTTAAAATAGTATTTTGTTATTTAAGTGCAGTTTCCAAAAAATTAATTAGCATTGTACCTTCCGATGATGCAGTAAAACGAATGATAAAAAAAGATCATGAACTGAACTATTTTCTTAATATTAATGTGATTTATTTTTGGACACAAACTACATTTATAAAAATAGTTATTTTATTAAGTTACCTTATACAGGCCTGCGAAGAACAGCAGGGTTTCCGGAATAACCGCTCTATTATCGACGGTATATTTATCATTAGACAGCTGGTTGAAAAATCTATCGAATACGATAACCGCTGTTCATTTGTTTTGTGGACTTTACACAAGCGTTCGACCGAGTCAAACTGGAACACATAACAGAACTACTGCGAAGAAAACAAGTAGACGAAGCAATCATACGCACAATATACGAAATGAATTCCAAAAACACCATGGTAATTAAAACAAATAACACTCTAACAGAGGAAATCCCACTATCCATAGGAATAAGACCGGGTGATAGCCTAAGTCCAACACTTTCAATATAATCATGGACGAAATCATTGATGAGGTAAAAAGCACAAATATTGGGTACCCAATGGGACACAACACCGTTCAGATTATATGCTTTGCAGACGATGTTGCCTTGACAGCAGATAGCGAAGACAACTTACAAAGAATGCTTTTCCATCTCAATCGAACATCCAAACAGTATAATATGAAAATATCTGTGGAGAAAACCAAAGCAATGGTAATAGCAAAAGAACCGGTAATATGCAAACTAATGGTTGATGACAAACGTATCGAACAGGTTGGGAAATTTAAATACCTGGGAGCACATATAACAAGTAACAGGGCAGTAACGGAAGAAGTACGCACACAAGCCAACAAAGCGACCATGATATCAGGCCAACTAAGAGACATAATCTGGAACAATAAACATATGACGGTTGAGAGCAAAGCAAGAATTTACAAGGTCTGTGTAAGACCGATACTGACCTACGGCGCAGAAACAAGAAATGAAACAACAAAGACAAAACAAATTATGAAAACCACACAAATGAAAACGCTGAGAATGATCATGGGAATAAGTTTAAGAGATAGAATAAGAAACGCAAAAATACGCGAGGATAGCGGAGTGGGGGATGTTGTGAAGTGGGTTCGAAACCGTCGCAGGCAGTGGAGAGATCACGTGGAACGAATGGACGATGACAGACTAGCAAAAACCGTGATGAGAGAGAAACTAAACACCAAACGGCCGCCTGGACGGCCCCCCAAAAGATGGAGAGACAGCTGGATTTCGACCTCAAACGAAGATCGATGAGACATTGTGTAGATAACAGAACTTCGTTCTACCTAGAAGAAGAAGAAGAAGAAGAAGACCTTATACAAGGTCAAAAATAAATAAATTTTGCATCACATGGGACCAAATTTTAATAGCCCTGTTTGGATTTTGTAGAAAAACACACACTTAATATGGCGCTACATTAAACAAAATATGGGATGAAGCATTGTCAAAAATAAGAAGTTTTATGTAGGCTGCGTTGAATCTCATTTTGCAACCGTGGTGCAGTTTACAAATAATGGGCAAAAAATCTAAATTATCTTATAGAGCTGAAATTGCATATGGGCTGAAAATTGCATTTAGAAAAACTTCTTCTAATAACTTTTTTTTTTGATATATTGTGATATAACCCCACTTTTCAATTTATTTTGCAAAAATGGCCAGTCATTTTTCGAATAAAACTATTAATAAAAAAATCCCATATGATTCAGATTTTACTGGTCACTATTGTGGTAAAAACATCCCACAGTTGTTCTCCGACAAATATGGCTTAAGTAGGAACTCCAAGGCGTGAAAAGCATGACAAGGATGTCTGGGTACCTATTCTCGTTCTTGAGAGAACGATCATCTTGATGGAAAGTGGGCGTGGTTCTCACGAAAAAGTATGAAACCGTATTCTCGTAATTTTAAGCGATGGTCACATCTATCATATCTTGAGAGAACTTGTTCTACTAGTTCGAACCAAGAGAATGGCGAGATTTTGAGAGATCGATACTGTCATTCCCTTCGAACATACCCCTGTAGAAGTAGCATAACGTCAGAACTAGGGCCCGGTTGTTTGAACGCTGAATAACGTAATAATATTTTTATTTATATTTCAAGAAGTGTTGATAAACAGTAGATATTTAATTTCTTTGTACAGACATGCCGATTTTATGCTATCCTTTTCTAATTGAATTATTTAAACGAGTATCATCGGTACGTCCTTCGAACATACCCCTGGGTACGTCAATTCTGAAAACAAAGTATGAATATATGGTTGCCTAAATTTTTATTATTATTATTTTCAATATGTAAACAATCTAACAATATTTACCGATAAAAATAAGTTTTTAAATCCTCTTTTTGTTAATATTAATTGTAAACTTCGCATTTATAGTAATTTCTAACACTTAAAAACACCGAAAAAACTCACGACAAGCAATTAAACTGAAAGACAAGATAAGTAAATATGTTTATGTCGGTCAAACATCAAAAGAGCGTCTCCCCCACCGACCATAAATAGCCTTCAGACAAATCTATTGTTGTTTATATCTAGAGTATGATCGAAGGTCATTCCCGTCATTATGCGATATTTTTAGGTTATAAAAATTGAAGAAAATTCGTGATTGTTTTGAAAATATTGTAAATTTTATAAAATATTTTTGTTCGCAAATATACATATATAAAATGGGTATTGAGGAAGTAATTTTGAACCACGATGGACCTGAGGATGTCAGATTAACAGAAAAACAAATGGCAAATTATAATCGTCGATGTCTACCATGGTTGCGTCGATTTGGAGATTTAAATTATTCAGAATTCACGAAGCTGTTTAGGTAAGTATCTATTATATAAATATTTGTGGAACTTGGTGGACTCTACTTCATTTAATTTATTTTACTGGCTTGGTAAATATCTGCGAAGATATCTTGTACTAAAAATAACCCAATTTATAGAATTCTCAGGGATTGAAAGGAGGCAACATCATCTTTGTCATAAGTCATGGTAATATTTGGTAACTATAAAGTTAGCATATACAAGAGTAGCAAGTCATTAATGATTTTTTTACTTGGTTGGAATATACATATTTGTGATATATTACCTGCTTTAGTTACTGTTAAAAAATTTGGAGAATGTTAAGCTAATATTAATTTTTCTTTTGAGATTTAGGTACGCATAGTAATATAATTTTATTAAAATATAAATATTTGTAGGTTTTTGGATTTTTTGCGACTAGCAACTACCACGAAATAACTGCGTTGAATATATTTCTGGAGTGTCACCCAAGTGTCAGTTGGAGTATTGTAGAAGAAAAACCCAGATGCTTTAAAGAGAGACAATGCTATTTCAGAGTGGCTTTAATTGCTACAAAATTTAAATTGTCCAATTGGGTAATTTTCTATTAAATTGTAAATTATATACAGTTACCAGTAATACGTATTTTGTAAACTTAAAATTCAAATGTAATTTGTTTTTTTAAGAAAGAATTAAAAATGGATGGCCTTTGGAAGATATTTCACAACTGGGGACACCAGAGGAAAGATTTAATAGATATCTGTTCATTATGGAGTACCGTTGAAAGATGTGGTGTCTTGAAGAATAAATTTAGATGTTTTTCAAAAGATAGATAGATAATAATTTTTTAATATGGGAAATGTTCATCAAGAACAAGAGATACACCCTGATCTACAAGAAGCAAGACCGATCCAACAACACATTATCAGTAACTACTTTAGGGAAAATTAATAATTTTACTATTAGCCGAATATTATGTATGCAGAATGTATTTTACTGAGGAAATAATTTTTTACAGATTTCATTTTGTTTTTTAACTATATTCAGTTCCTGATATTTATAGGGAGTATAAAAAATAGCATTTTTACAAAAATAAGGAAAATTTTTCTTTCCCCAACCCAGTAGAAAATAAACTAAATTTGTATTTTAGGAAATGAAAATGTTAATTTTATTTCGCGTATCCTTTACATCTTTGTAGGTGAACTAATTTCACGCATACCGGCTATTTTACCAGTAAAATATTTCGATCCGAGTTTTTAACATATTTATTTTTTTCTCTATAAAACTCCCTTTCTAATTCTTTTCTCTCATTAAGAATATTAAATAAGTTAAAAATATTATTTATTATATTCATTTTAAATTCGACCATTTGCTTGCTAAGTACGGTTATGTCCATATTCACATTCTTTTTTAGGGTTAAATGCACAATTTATATGGTTATATTCACTATTGACGCTTGGCAACATAGCTTACTAGATTTTGTTTCCGATCTCCCATCACATCGTATGAGAATACGGTAATATACGATCGAGAGAATACTCGTAGGATGGGATTGTCCCTATTCTCTCAAGAGAATGATCACTTCCTATGAAGAACCAGAATAGCTACCCTTGGAAAGACATCGGTGAATCCCACTGATGAGTCCACCACCGATGCTGGGACGAAACATCCTAACATTTTGATGGTGGTCGAAATAGTTCGTTAGTTATATGCCCTTAATATCAGGGGCATTAATACGACATCGCGCCCGAGCAGGGATGATGCGACGTAAGAACGTCAATTCGTGGCTTTGTGCTAAAGCCGGTACCCTACTTTGGAAAGACCACCTAGAGGTGCGTATAAATATGGCGAGTCGAATGCGTGACGAGCTTGCAACGAACTGATCTTTGTCGGTTCGAACCCTTCTTTGACGCCCGGCGTCAAAAGAGATTTCTAGCGTCTGGACGGTGTAAACCAATAAAGGGAAAAGAAAAAAAATATTTAAGTTTTGATTATATTCTTTATATTCCGAAATGGAATTTAGTTAATTTTTTCTTATTTTCCCAATATTTAATAATGAATCCCGAAATCTGCTTATATGGGGTTCAACATAACTGTGGTGCCGGAACATTAATAATAAATCTAATTTTTTAAGTGATTTTATTTACATATTATCTCCTATATTTATAAATAAAAAAATACCTTTTTGTTGTACTTTTACAAGATCTATTGATAAATCTTGGAAATCAACCTTTACACGAGATTGTGTGTTTTCCCGTTCACTGGCCATTATTACAATAGCTCATGCTGTCAAATTGGCTGAATTTTTTTTTATTATCATATTTTCCTTATTTCATTATATTCCGAAATAAATAAAAGGTAGTTTTTCCTATTTTCGAAATATTACTTAAATAATCTCGAAATTAGCTTATACGTAGGTCATCAGTAATCTGTTCACGGTTCAATATGGCGGTTTTCAGGTTGCTGAAAAAGAACCTACTTTTTTAGGAGTGTTATTTTCTAATTATCTTTAATATTTCAAAGTAAAAAGCGAAATTTAACCATTTTGTTTATTAGTTTGTTTGGCGATGATTGTCGCGGCGAATGTGGCTGCATCGATGCGAACTTCAATTAAGTTTTTCTTTAATAACATAGTTAATGCCGTTTCACCAGTCCTCACTGATAATTTTTTTAATGTATTAAAAAATTAACGTATTCCTTATAGTTTACATTTTGGGTTATCCCGAGTTACGAATTAGTTGTGCCCATATAAGTTTAGTGGATTTTAATTAATGTGTTCGAAGCACAACATTTCCATGTTCTTCAGCTCATTCGTCTATCACATGTTTCTTAAATTGTCTTTCATTGTCATTCGCAATTATTACAAGTTCCTTCTTTAGTAAACCGTTCATAAAGGAAATATGTTTTTTTGATAACCAATCTGTAATATTGCTTTTTCAACTATGTTATTGGCAACTTTTCCACCAGTCTAGAATGATAACTGGCGTTATCCAAATCTACAACTGACCTCTCCGGAATCAGTTGTATCATTTGATAAAAATATCTTTGAAAGATATCCGGCGTCATTTATTCATGTTAATTTTTGGTTGATTTCGGTTCAAACTGCTGCAAAACTCCTATACATTCCCTCCAATATGAATTGTAATGAGTTTGTGGCCCTGAGCGGATAAGGGTTTTAAATCTGTTGATAATCTTTCTAAGAATGCTTCACGAAAAATTGCTATATTCTTATCTTCATACATTTTTTGTACTATGTGTCCTGTACTGAGATAGATTACATCCAAATAACAAATGTTTTTGCCTTCCCTGTGGTATTTTCAGTTTCCCTATGAGAAATTCATTTTCTACAGATTGGTTTTTCGCATTCTAGTTTTATTTCATAACTTTCAAAACTTTATCGAGACTTGCTTTTTATTTTCTAACTAAAAACTTGTATTATATTATATATTATATTTGTATAATTTTTTTCTTCTACGGTACGGTTTAGGCCAGCACACAATTCCCCCTTTCCTTTCCTTAATTCGCCTATAAGTTGTAGATTCGCTAAGTTTTGGAGTAAAAGTAGAAATTTTCAATAGCTAGCAAGGAAAGTTGTAAGACAAGAACATAACAAGGCCTTACATTTATACACATCTGAAGTACACTTAAAAATGTCATTACTGTTAATTGCCCAACTGAGATGTATACTTTTAAATTTAATTATCTTTTAAGTATACAACTCTCTCCTCAAATATATACTTAAGACACATACAATATCTACGCCGTGCTTTATCCGATTTCGGAAAGTCGAATTATTTATGAAATCTCTTCTGAGAATTTCTATGGTTTTGGTTTATGCCTCTTCTCAGGTGTGCATACAATTATCATACTTTGTCTGACAATGAAGAACAAACGACAGCTTTGTTACTTTTATGCAGTGGGATTTTACCGTAAAAAGTACATTAAATAAAAAACGAAAACTTGAATTACAATAGCACACTACCTTGTATACAAAAATGGTTAGGATTCGAACTTCTAGAAAATATATAGTTCCAGCATATTAGCGGATATCCCTTCGTTACATTTTGAATATATGTTAAACAAAATAGAAGCAGTCATTTCGAAAAGAAAAATATATTATCAGCAGCCCATTTCCATATGGCAGACGCACTCGAAATTTTCTTCTCGCTGGTCTCTGAAAATCTTTGTCCATAACTCAGAAATTTTGGAATTATTTTCAGGTTCCTCTATTTTCTTCCGATCACTCCATATTCACTTATGAACTTTTAATCAATTAATGCTAAGTGCTAAATAAATTTCATTTCATTAACAAAAAAAAAATAAGAAAATCTCATGTCTTCAGTCTCACTACAAAGTAAATTTTCTCGAAAAAGCGTGTCATAAACCGGTCCCACTAGATAAAAAAATCCTTAGAGTTGGCACCAAAAAACCGACAAAAAATGGATCGCTGCGAGTATCGGTCGAGCTACTCGAAAACAATAGAACTATAAAAAAATTGACTTCTTGTGACCCAACTGCATTTATTACCTCTTTTCAAATTTGCCGACGATTGACCTCGATAACAATACAAATCGGCAAAATTTCAAAGGAGTCCCATTGGAAGTTCGAGGCATACTCGACTCGCGCTGAAGTCGCCATATTTATACGCATCTTAGGATGTCCGTTCCACACTTCTCGTCAGGCCTGTGCTTTTACAGCTTTGACTTTCTACGACAGTCAAAGTCGGACAAGCAAATGCCTTAGGGAGGGGGGGGGGCATGTTGTGGTAAGAGCATCTCATCGTTGTTCTCCGACAAATTTGGCTTAAGTAGGAGCTCCCAGTTGTGGAAAGCATGACAAGGATATCTGGGAACGGCATCTGTGGATTCCACTGATGACGGTGGTCGAAGTAGTTCGTGAGTTATATGCCCTTAACATCAGGGGCATTACTACGACATCATATTTAATATACTAAAAATACATAGTTTTTGAGTTATTTTTGAATAACTGAAAAATTGCCATTTTCACCCCATTCTCAAAAACGCGCCCCTTAATTTAGTAGCACTTTGTGATTTTATCATATTTGAATACCAGAGGAAAGTATTCAATTATCAAAATGCTATTCCTAATTTGTTAAGTGAAGTTATAGTGAATAGCCTAAGTCTTTCATTTGATTGTATCCCCGATATTAACCACCAAAAGCCAATTTCCGAAATTGCGACGGAAAATGCACTGTTCAATGCATATAAAAGGAAAAACTGGAAGTGAACTTGCACAAGAGATTACACGCCAAATAAGCAAAAATGGCTGGAAACTATTCGATTTTCGGGGACAGTCATGCGACAAGGGCCCTAATATGGCCAGTAACTATCGGGGTGTTCATGCTTAAACCCTGCATCATAATGAATATGCCATATTTCTATCATGTATCGCTCATTCTCTAAACTTGATTGCAGTTGATTCCTTTTGTGTGACGCCGGAAATGAATACGTTATTTGGTACACTGCAGACAATATTTAACTACTTTTCTGAAACAACAAAACGTTTTCAAGCTCTGTCAAATTTGAAATTCGCCCTAACAGGTTCTGTCTGACACACACTTTGTTCAGGATATATCTAATTTAATACTTTTATGGAGTTTCTCGTTAATTATTAAAGTTATCAAAAAGCTAAAATACCATTCGCGAAATGTTTTATTAGAGAAACTGAAAATGCCGCAAACAGAATTGAAAAATTTTCTTTTGTTTCGAAGGTAAAAGGTGTTTTTTTATAGAGGTATAAAACTTTAAGTTGGCAACATTTTTTTAACTGGCGGCCATTTTGTCAACTGTCAAGTGATTTATGTTTAGTTTGGTTTGGCATTTCAACATGAATACTCTGACGCCTGAACAACGCTTCCAAATTGTGCAAATTTATTTTTAAAATCATGGTTCTGTTCGAAATACGTATCGTGCACTACGTCCATTTTACGGTCAACATAATCGTCCATCAGAGCAATTAATTCGATTAACTATGGAACGTTTTCGCACCACGTTTACTCTAAATGATAATACGCATCCACAGAGACGTCCTACAGTGCGTACAGAAGAAGTCATTGCTGCTGTAGAGCGTAGCGTAGGGAAGACCCGAATCAGTCTATACGCCATCGTGCACAGGAATTGGATATGTGTCCATTCATTTTATGGAAGATTTTGCGGAAAGATCTTGGTTTGCGTGCTTACAAAATCCAACTCGTGCAAGAATTGAAGCCACACGATCACCTAGCAAGGCGTAGATTCAGTGAATGGGCCCAAAACAAGATTGCCGTTGATCCCGATTTTCATAAGCGAATTTTGTTTAGCGATGAAGCTCACTTTTGTTTGAATGGCTACGTCAATAAACAAAACTGCCGTATTTGGAGTGATGATAATCCTCAAGTGTATGTTGAGACACCGTTACATCCAGAAAAACTGACTGTTTGGTGTGCTTTATGGGCTGGTGGAATCATTGGTCCGTACTTCTTTAAAAACGATGCTGGTCAGAACGTTAGAGTCAATGGTGATCGCTATAGAGCCATGATTACTGACTTTTTCGTTCATCAATTGAACAACCATGATGTGCAGGAGCTGTGGTTTCAACAAGACGGCGCAACATGTCACACAGCTCGTGCCACAATTGATTTATTGAAGGAAACGTTTGGTAATCACATAGTTTCATGTTTCGGACCCGTGAATTGGCCTTCAAGATCGTGCGACTTAACGCCGCTAGACTATTTTCTGTGGGGATATGTGAAGTCACTAGTCTACGCCAATAAGCCCGAAACGATTGATCACTTGGAGGACAACATTGGCCGCGTTATTGCCGATATACGGCCACAAATGTTGGAAAAAGTCATCGAAAATTGGACCTCCAGATTAGACTACGTCCGAGCCAGCCGTGGCGGTCATATGCCAGAAGCCATATTTAAATTATAATGCCAGAAGGTTATCTTTCGAATAAAGTAAATTTCATGTCAATTTAAAAAATTCATCTTTGTTTTATTCCATTTTAAAGTTCTATACCTCTATAAAAAAACACCCTTTAGAAGGTAAAATTTAAAAGTTGCTACAATGCCGTGTAATGTTCTTATTTGAAAAGATATTACATTTTAAAAGACTTATTTTTTTAATATTTTAAGCGTAATATAACTGTGTAATCACAACTTTAATACGGAGTCTAGTTAAAAAGTTATTCACCCCAATTTGGTTATTTTAAATGGAACACCCTATATATTTTTAGATGTTAAGATAAAGTTTTTAATTATATGAATAAGAATATCTCACATTCTATGTCAAAATAAAAAGGCAAGCTGCATTTTGCGATGAATAAAAAACAGCAAAAAGTGTTATGATACTTATATTTAAACTTGCAAGGCAGGTACCTGAAGCGTCCAGCTCCGATTTTAATAAAACGTCAATATGTTGTAAAGGGTATAAAAATAAGTGACACGTATTTTTTATTTGCGGAGATTCAATATAACGGGGTGAAAAGCGCCTCTAAAGTGCACCCTTAAAAACAGCATTTTTGAAATATCTCACGTTCTAAATGAGGTATTTTTATACAACAAAATGAAAGTTACTTGTTATTTAAAATGATGATAAATTGTGGTATTTTCTAGCCTCAAGAATATCATCCCTTATTTTTTATTAAACCATATATTTAAGCACGTAATTTATTTCTAAAAATTATAAAATTTAATGGAAATGTTTGAAAATATTTTTTTCACGAATACCATAAATAACTTAAGTTGACGGGTTTCGGAGTTTTTAAAAATAAGCTAGTAAAAGAGGGTGAGCCACCCCCAAATTTATTTTCTTAAATTTCAAGTTATAATTGAGATATCTTTCCAAAACAAGATGAAAACTACTTATTATGTGGAATTATGGTATTTTCTCCCCCAAAGATATCATCCCTTATTTCTTATATCGGTAAACCTTCTATAAACGCACGTAATTTAATTCTAAAAATTACGAAATTTAAGAAAATTATTTCAAAGTTTTTTTTCACAAATGCATTAACTCAAGTTGCCATGTTTTGAGGTTTCAAAAAATGAAGCAGTAAAAAGGGTGAGTTACCCCATATACATTTTTTTCAAATGTCAAATTTTAATTGAGATACCTTTACAAAACAAAGTTGCAATTACTTATTAGTGGAAGTGAGAGAAACATCTGTATTACAATCAAGTAGCCTCTATCCAAATGGAAAACAGTCGTACTCAAAACTTACCCATCAAACGTGGAGTAAGACAGGGTTGCGTTCTGTCACCCTGTCTCTTTAATGTATACTCTGAAGATATCTTTAGGGAGGCTTTGAATGACAGACAAGAGGGAGTGAAACTACACGGAGAAGTAACCAACAATATTAGATTTGCTGATGATACGGCCATTCTTGCAGAAAGAATCGAGGATCTCCAAACACTAGTAAACCTAGTCAATGAGGCGAGCTGCCGAAGAGACCTTAAAATCAACATATCAAAAACAAAGTGGATGACAGTTGGAAAGGTTACTGTAGATGAATGTCAACTTTGGCTCGATGGGAGGAGGATAGAGCGTGTAAACCATTTCAAATACCTTGGCAGTTGGTTGAATGTAAATGGGGACTCAGATGAAGCGATAATAGCTAGGATAGAAATATCGAGGAAGACCTTTATGACATGGAAACCAGTTCTATGCAACCGGAACCTGTCAATGCAAATTCGTAAAAGGGTCATGAAATGCTATGTATGGTCTATTCTATTATACGGTTGCGAGACATGGACACTAAAAACCACAACGCTAAACAAATTTGAAGCATTCGAATTGTGGTGCTATCGTCGAATCCTAAAGATATCATGGGTTTTGCACACTCCCAACGAGGATGTTCTCAGAATGATGGATACAGATCGACTGCTCTTGAACATTATAAAGAGGCGGAAAACAAAATACTTCGATCACATAATTAGAGGACCTAAATACCAGCTACTTCGCCTTATAATACAAGGAAAAGTAGAAGGAAAAAGATGGATAGGCCGAAAGAAGCTTTCATGGCTGCGTAACATCAGGCAGTGGTGTGATTGCACGGTAGAAGAACTATTTCGCGCTGCAGCCGATAGAGAAAGATTTCAGGAAATTGTAAACGTGATGACCACCAACGTCTGAATACAGACATGGCACCTAAAGAAGAAGAAGGAAGTGAGATTATACCATTTTTTTACCCCATATATATCATCCCTTACTGTTTATGAGGGTTAATCTTGTAATATATTTACATAATTTAATTTTGGACATTACGAAATTAAACCAAATTTGTTGAAAATATATTTTTTACGAATGCAATAAGTAATTTAAGTTGACGTGTTTCGGGGGTTTCGAAAATAAACTAGTAAAAGAGAGTGAGCCACAGCCAAATACTTTTTTAATATTTCCAGTTCGAATGAAGATATCTCTACAAAACAAAATTAAAATTACTTTTTATTCGAAATGATTTTTATTTTTTAGAATACATATTTTTATAGATTGCGGAATTAATTTTGCCTACTTTCTATCCAACTATTCAAAAAGAATTTATTTTATTTTCGAGCTGCTAGAAATGCAATTATATTAACTATTTTAAAAGCAAATTTACAATTAGGCTATCGACTATAAGGAAAAAAGAGGTGGTAAGGAAAAAATTAGTAACAGCATTTTGATGATTGAATACGTTCCTCTCTCTGGAACTCAAATATGATAAAATTACGAAGTGATACTAAATTTAGGGGAGTGTTTTTGAGAATGGGGTGAAAATAGCACTTCACTCAATTTTTCAAAAATAACTCAAAGACTATGCATTTTCAGTATATACATATGTCACGAGTTCTTGTAGAGAACTGAATTTCCTATCGAAATGTGTTCCTTGAAGATAAAAAAATGATTTTTTTCTGCAAAATAGATTAAAAAAAAAACAAAGAAGAAAAAATAAAAAATTCGAAATTTTTATTGTTTTTTCAACCTTTTGTCCATAACTTTTTTCTGAGTAGATATAGGTATAGGCATTGCTTGAGAGAAAAGAAAGCTGAAGTTTCATTCGTTAAAATGAGTTTTTGAAACAAATTTGGTTGATATATAACCATTTCAAATTTATCACTTTTTGCAATTTCTATCGATTTTTCTTTTATATCATATTCTTAGCATTTTTAATTTAAAAAAATGTAGATTTCATGTAATAACAGTTAATATAAAGGGAGGTATTATATATGTGTATAATACCTACGTATTTTCCGTGACGCAGACGCAGATTTAGTGAGCATGAGATGTTGTTCTCTACCTTTTTTTTTTTAGTTTCGGAATACGAACGTGAGTCAGGGGCGGATCCAGCCTCTCTCTTTGGGGGGGGGGGGCGGTGATATCACAAAAGTACAGTATGGCAAGAAAACAAGTTGTCAATGGGGGGGGGGGGAGTGCAAGCAGCATACTCATTCCTAATATAAAAGGCAGAATGGTTTCTATTTTCCTGAACTCAAAGCTTTTGGGAGGGGGGGGGGCTATCGCAAGCATATAGACTCCTATACTCTATTCAAGAACTAGAGAGAGTAATAAAACTGTTACCGAAACCTCTAAGTACAACTTACAGTTTTTTCTTAGTGATTTATCTTGTTTGCGCTTGTTTTTATATATTATTTGAGATTAGTGACATACCCAAAAGATATGGCTTTCACCTCTATATTTATTCCAAAATCGTTAAACTAGGGCATTTTTTCCTCAACGAAAAACTTATTACGATGAATGTTTATGATGCCTCTTAGAAGCTCTGTTGAGATATGTTCCAACATGACAGGAGTTGGAAAATCTACTATGTACTGAATACTGAAGGAGAAAAAACGACTGGAATTGTTAGTACTCCCAAGCCACATTCGATCATAGGCAAACGAAAAACCTCGTTGGAAAAAGAGATGAAAACTGCAATTAAAGGGGTTGTATATACATTTTATTATGAGAAGCAGATCCCAACCATCTACAAAATTCTAACTAAAATCATTGAAGATCGCGATTTACCTGAAATTAAAAGAACTGATCTCTGGAAATTGTTCAGAGAACTTAATTTTTGCTGGGAAAAACCAGATAGAAAATCTGTTCTTATAAATCGTCCGGAAACTGTCCGTTGGAGACGTAAATATCTCTCTCAAGTAAAAGGTAGAGTTGCTAGAAATAACACAATTAATAAAATTAGTAATTTAACTAAACTTTTGAAAGATTTTTTTTAATAAAGTTAATGCGGAAAATTGGGAAAAACCCATATAATAAAAGAATAAAACAAAATGTGAGAACTCGATCTCATAATCGGTGAGATAGTGGAACCAATTATAATCAATTTTAGCGAAGATAGTTTCACTGACTTTGATTAGGAATTAGATACATAATGTTTATTAGTGTAAATACAATTTATTATTTAAATTTTTGTTTTCGTTGTATTTTAATGTTTAATGTTGTTTATATGTTTTTTTATTTTTTTATATATTTTTATTTTAGTGTGTCCCACTCTTTAATTTTATATATATTTAATTCTAATTAGCCGTAAGTTTTTTATTATTTTATTATTGTGTTTGTGTCTTTTTCTTAAGCGTTTAGAATTAACATGTTTATCCTATTTTTTTGGGGCTATCGTATTTCCATATATAACAGTAAATTAAATTAAGATATCAGTACAATAGAAATAAAAATAAGTAGGTCTAATTTTAATTACAACATAAAAAAGTAATTACATTTGAATCCCTTTTTAGTGTTTAATTGTAATTCTGCAGATGGTTTAAGAAATAAATAAACTGAAACGTCAAATACCCTAAAAATGTTTTTAATTAATAATAAAATGGCCGATAGCCCCAAAAATATTTTATTATTATATGGACGAATTTATTTTTTTATATATGTTTAACTTTTTGTATTTTTGACAATGGATATTATGTAAGTATTTAAATTATAACTTAGAATTTTTTGAGAGAATAATCCTACGTTTTAGTCTATTATTATAGACCGGTATTTTTGATTATAAAATTTCTAACCCATTCCTATGAAAAATATATGTGTCTAACAAATTTTGCTAAAAACACCGGACTAAAGAACACAGGTAGTTTGCGAAGAGTAAAAGGGTAAAAAATGATTTATTACTCTCTCTAGTTCTTGAATAAACTATAGTATGAGGAAAAATCGGGTCCATTTTCCTAAACTCAAAGCTCTTGGGGGGGGGGGCCGCCCCCCCTTGGATCCGCGCCTGACGTGAATACGCCATATCCCATGGTTTTGTTGAGCATCGATCGCGTATTATTAAAATGGATCCTTGCGTTTTTTTGTATTAAAAATTAAAAATAGGAACGTTTAGAACATTAAAAGATAAAGCAATTAAAAGTGTGATAAAAGCCAGCCTCAAAAGAGATGATAGCAAACATATTATTTTAAGTAATGTTGAAAATGTTAAAGGGCTGATAAATATTATAAAAGTTATATACGTAAGACAAATATTACCGCTGCTGAGAAAAGAAAAGCAAGAGAAGTGGATTTATCATCTGCGGGATCCGTTAGTGTAGTTAGAGTTGGTCAAGATGTGGATGTACTCATAATATTAGCATTGTTATCCAAACAATATCGAAACATTTATTTATTGATACCAAGCACTGAAAATGAAGATAAACAACTCTACTCCAATAGCTTTTAATATCCACAATATCAGCAGTTTCTTAACTTCATTCATGCTTTTAATAGTTCTGATACCACATTTGCATTTTCTAATTTTGAAAACAAGAAGTTCATGACATTTTTTTAAACATTGCAGCAGTATCGATCGTGGCTTTATTATAAGTCTAGCTATTATAGCTAAATGTCGTTTAGCATCATTTAAAATCAATCCAAGAATATAACATTTAAACTGTCATAATGATCTCTGACATCTGATGCTGCAATATTGCATGGACTGAGAACTTATTTCCAAATGCAAGCATGCAAAGGGCACAAATTAAATGCTACTGAATGGGATTGGAAAACGACGAAAAATGGTTTGAGGTCGATTCCCGCAACCCTGCCACCTGCACCATAGTTTGGAAGGTTGACAAGGAACCTATAGTTGCAGGAAATTAGGCATTAAACACTCCATTTTTGTAATCAGGACATCTTTGAAGTGAATCGCTGTTATAGATAATATAAATCACAAAACATTTTTAAGTAAGTCACTCCTGTCTACATTGATTGAAACAGTATTGGACTAGCAAACTGTTTACATGCTACATTTAATAAATAAATTATAGTTAAATAATAATTAGCATTTTAATAAGTATATTCGACCTTTAAAGGGCGTAATATTGGAACTTCGCCCTGGACGCCAATGAGCCTGGCTATGACTCTGTTTGCGATACCAACAGAGCACTGCCGATGTTTCCAAATTTAATTGCAACTAGGGCAGGTAATTTTTTTTGATATAATGGTATTTATCGAGTTATCAACAACTAAACAGCATGATTTCTTCGACGGTAAGTTACGTAGTTCAATTTAATGATCCAAGGTGAGTTGAAACGGTAGTTCAATTTGACAACTCAATGCGAACAGCTCTTGAATGAGCAGAACGAAATAAGCAGACTCATAACCCAATTAGAGTTATTTTTCAGCGAGAAGGGAGGGAGGTTCAGATCTAATTTACTTTGTTATCTTACCTTTATTACCCAGAGTGTAAAAGCCTATTTTTCACACAGGCACATATTTATTCTTCGATCTTCCTGGTGAGTCTGCAACAAAAAAATATACTTACTATTTTTCAATGTCTTAAATAAAAATACTGATATTTATTATTTATCATCATAATATTATTAGATTAATTATTTATCATGCGACTATTAAATAATACCTTCAAAACTTATTTGCTTTTGATTTAGTAATAACATTTATTACACACGGAGGAACAAGCATTAAATTTATGTACCAAAAAACAAGCGATAGCGAGATGTTAAATAACAACTGTAGTAACATTTTCACATACTGCTGCACAATACTACAATGTTTTACCTTTCATTGGATTGTTTGTTTATTTTCATAATTATTATTGGTTGCGATTGGCGTGAAAGCTGCCGTTCTCGTCTGGTAATCTGAACGCACCGCGATTCTCTAAATCGGAAATTTACAACCGGCTTATTTCGAATGAGAATATGTAATTGAAGGTTAAGGTCTGAAGTTTGGTTATAATCGTGGCTTTCCATTGCCAGCCATCAAAGAATTCACAAGGATTCTTTCTACCTTTTTAGGTTTTCTCTTTAGGAAAACCAACGCCCTTTTAGAGGTGAGTGTTTTGGGGAAACTAATTATACAACTTCTGGTTTGTTTCTTTTTTTCTTGATTTTCTAGCTTCATATTTATTTATTGATACTCTTATAAACATCTAAACATAACATGCTACAAGGTGATTATAAGTAAGAGAAATTTTAACAGACTTAACTAACACAGAACAAAGAGAGCAGACAAGAACCTGAATAAACCTAAAGGTCACTGCATAAATTGCAATAGCAATTCCTTTGTACAATTAAAATAGTCAATTTCATTATTCTTATATAGTTTTTGCACTCAGTTAACATTAAATTCATGGGAAAACGACTACCAATGAAGACATGAAAGAATTTTTCCTTTTGTATCCTTAATCCTATTTTAGGTACATGAAGAGGTATACAATTAATCAAAGAACAATTGTTAAACTTTATATTATTGATAAAATAATAAACAAATATGATTGAATTTGCCTTCTTTTCTGAAGGGTTTGAAATTTTAAGCTTTATAACATACTGCTATAAGAGTTCAAATATGGATATAAGTTATTTTTCCTAACATAAAAATATCTCAAAAACATGGGAACATGCTCAATAGCATCACAATGCACATTTGCACTAGGAGACCATATATTAGATGCATATTCTAGATGAGGACGGACAAGTGCATTATACAATTTTATTATTATATTATGGTTATTAAACTGACTTGTATTTCTAATCGCAAAACCAAGCACCCTAATAGCCTTAATAATATTATTGCGATAGTGGGTATTAAATTTCAAAGTAGACTGGATGTGCACCCCAAAATCCCTGCATTCAATATTTTTTGTAGTTTTGTTCCATCAATAAAGTAATTAAAAATAACAGGATTTATTTTATTTGTATAAGACCTAAAGAAGCATTTATTAGTATTTCAAAAAAATTTATTTAACCGAAACCATTCCGTTACTGAATTTAGTCTACTTGCAGTGCACTACAATTATTATTGTTTGTTACTTTCCTAAATATTTTAAAGCCATCTGCAAATAAGATACCATCAGAATATTTAACACTGCTAGGTAAATCATTTATAAATATTAAAAACAACAGTGGGCCCAGGTTGTTACCCTGTGCTACACCAGATGTTGCCATAAAAGCTTGAGAATATGACCCTCCCACCCTTCCCATGTGCAGCCTACACGAAAGATAACTTTTCATAAAGAGGTAAGCATTCCTAGAAAAGTCAACTCAACAAGCTTAACCAGCAAAACCCGATGGTCCACCTTATCAAATGCCTTTGCACAATCAATATACACTGTATCCAACTGCTTCCCGCCATCAATAGCCTCCGAGGCATGATTTGTAAACACACATAAATCTGTTACTGTGGACTTTCAATTTACAAATCCATGTTGTTGTTCTATTATTTTATGCGTGATGTTGGTCACAATGTCATCTGGAAGGACCATCTCAAATATCTTAGCAACTGTATTAAGTATACTAATTGGTCTATAATTTTCAACATGTGTTTATTTACTATCTTTAAATATAGGAGGAATAATTTCTGTCTTTAGTTTACTGGGAAAATTTTTTGTTTTTAGAGCAATTTGAAAAATATGTGCGATAGGGGTTGCTAAGAAGTCCGGGCAACTTTTATATCTATAAAGGGGAATATTATACTCTTGTACTTTTGTAGGTTTTAGTTTTTTTTTTACTTTCCTTTACAGTCTCCTCTGATATTAAAGAAAATTCCAAATTTCCCCAGCTATTAATATCTGTAGAGTCGCTGTTGGACACTGATAACTCAAATATCGAACTGAAATACTGTGAAAATGCATTGGCAATATGTTCATGCTCTTCTAATGATACTCCATTATAAGACATAACCCTTGGCATACAATATTTTTTACATATTACTGGCTTTTCTTTGACTTTGATATTAGTTCTGTTCTTTTTGACTTATTTTTTTATATTTCACATTAGAACATGACTATGAATCAGGGGCGGATCCAGCCTCTCTCTTTGAGGGGGCGGTGATATCATAAAAGTACAGTATGGCAAGCGAAAGCAAGTTGACGACGGGGGAGGGAGAGACACCATCAACATTCCCATTTCTAGGGTAAAAAGCACGATCAGGTCAGAGAACTTAATTTTTGCTGGGAAAAATCCGATAGGAAATTTGTTCTTATAGATCGTCCGAAAACTGTCCGTTGGAGAAGGAAAGATCTCTCTCAAGTAAAAGGTAGAGTTGCTAGAAATAACACAACTTACAAAATTAGTAATTCAACTGAACTTTTGAAAGATTTTTTTTGAATAAAGTTACTGCGGAAATTTGGCAAAAATCCATATAATAAAAGAATAAAACAAAATGTGGAAACTCGATCTCATGATCGATGAGATAGAGGAACCAGTTATAATTAATTTGAGCGAAGATAGCTTCACTGACTTTGACTACGATTTAGATACGTCATGTTTACCAGTGTAAACACAATTTATTATTTAAATTTTTGTCTTTGTTGTATTCTATTGTTTAATGTTGTTTATATATTTTTATTTTAGTGTGTCCCACTCTTTAAATTTATATATATTTAATTCCAATTAGTCCTAATTTTTTTTATTATTTTATCATTGTATTTGTGGCGTGTAGAATTAACATGTTTATTTTATTTTTTTGGGACTATCGGACTTCCATATAATAATGTAAATTAAATTAAGATGTCAGTGCAATAGAAATAAAAATAAGTAGATCTAATTTTAACTGTAACATGTAGAAACTAATTACATTTGAATCGCTTTTTAGTGTATAATTGTAATTCTGCAAATGGTTTAAGAAATAAATAAACTGAAACGTCAAACGTCATAAAAAAGTTTTTAATTGATCATAAAATGACCGATAGCCCCAAAAAAATTTTAATATTATATGAACGAATTTATTTTTTTATATGTTTAACTTCTTGTATTTTTTGCAAAGGGTATTTTGTAAGTATTTAAATTATAACTTGTTTGAGAGAATAAGGCTACGTTTTAGTCTGAATGTGCCTAAAACGGTTTCTATGCCAAAATTAAAAATAATAAAAATACAGTTGTGGTTTGTGTTAAATATGGCAAAATTATCTCTATATTTTGTAGCGTATGTGAATTATTAATAAATCATAAGAAATAAAATAATATTATAAAAACTTTTTATTTTAAATTTATTACCGAAATAATATTCTATGCCATAAATACTTAGTGATAAAATAAACCTTCTTCCGACGCCTATCACAAGGATTAAAATCCTTTTTAACACCTCACACTTCCAAATATCTATTGTTATCCAACCCAAATAGTCCATTATTATAGACCAGTATTTTTGATTATAAAATTTCTAACCCATTCCTATGGAAAAAATATATGTCTAACAGATTTTGCCAGACACTGGACTAAAGAACACAGGTAGTTTACGAAGAAAAAAAGGGTAAAAAATGATTTACTCTCTCTAGTTCTTGAATAAACTATAGTATAAAAGGCAAAATCGGGTTTAATTTCCTGAACTCAAAGCTCTTGGGGGAGGGGGGATAGTCCCCACCGCCCTCCCCCTTGAATCCGCGCCTGCTATGAACACGCAGTCATATTCTTCACCTAAGACATTGTCTGAGTTAATTTGATCTCTAGGAACATCTGTACTTTAGAAGAAATGCAGGTACAGTAACAGAAGCACTGTATCAATCCTGTAGGAGTTGTTTTATAATACAATAAAAAGAAAATTGCCCACATTATTTTAACTTCTTATTAATACCAAGGGTAATATTTTTAGTACAATTTCATTTATAATGGGAAGCAATTTCAACAAAGAATTCCTGATCTTTTTGTCCAGAAATGCTCAAGTATAGTCAAAAATTATTTAAATTTGAATTATTGAAGTTTTCTAACCAGAAGCAAATTTGTTATTCTTGTTTCTGATTTCTCCAGAACAATGTGGCGCTCTTTAAAACTTGCACTGCACAACTGAACTCCTTTTCAGGGGGAGAATTAAAGTGACATCTATTTGAAGTCACCGAAAAATTCAGCTGCTGTAAAGTCGAGTGAATCTACTAGTTGCTCTAAATCTACTGTGGTTTAAACATTGAAAATAAGTTCAATTAAAATAATTCATGCCTCAATATTTCAATAAAATACTGCATATTATAGACTTAATAATTATATGATGATATTAAAAATTTACAGGGTTTTTCAAAAGAAATATAAAACATATAAATATTACATTGCGATCCCCGAAAAAGTACATGGTCCAAAACCCTTTCTCTTTACATTTTTATAAACCGTAATCCCATGTAACGTCACGTCAAGAGCATTTTCATGTCGAAAGCCGCCACGGAAACCCCATTCTCGACTTTTTACCCGTAAATCTACAACTTTAAAAGTATTAAATCCCAACTCAACAATTTCCCCATAGAAGAAAAAAAAACGAACGCGCACCGCTCGCATGCAATAATCGGTCGTCCCGTACCGGGCGCAAAACGGATCCCGATCGATAAGAGGTGCAATCGGGCGAGATCGGACGTCTTCGGGCGGCAAAACGAGGCGACGAAGTGAGAAACAAAAGACGCGAATGCATGGATAAGGTTCCCTCATAGAGAAGTGCAACGGGAGTTGGGATATTGGAGAAATGCGACGTTGCCGGATGGGCGGAAATGTTATGAGAAGCGAGAAATCTAGTTTTATGATTAATTATAAATTATCTGCCTCTTAATTTATACCAAAGGCGAATTCAGAGAGGGGCAATGGCTCCCCCCAAAATCTGGACATGTGCTAAAAAACACCAAGGAAACCTTATACCTCAAGAGCATTATATATATATATATATATATATATATATATATATATATATATATATATATTATTTGGCGTATTTTTTCTTGGACTCTTTTTTATCGTTTGTTTGAAGACTGTAGACAATGTTGAAGATTGACTAAAATGTAGTTGTCAGACTTGCATTGTTTTTATTTTTATTTATTTGTACAACGTTTCGATTAGGTTGCATCTCTAAGCATTAATAAGTATAAACTGAATGTTGGGTTTTAAGACAAGAGACTGTATCCATTGAATTTAATGACTTGCTGTTACAAAGTAATGGGTGCCAAAGACTAGATATGTCAACACTGGGTTTACTGAAGATTTTATTATTATTTTTAATATAACCTCTTTTTCCATAGTAAATTAAATTTTAAGTCGAATGGAGTTTAGATACGTCAAGAGTCATTTAGTTCTTGATCATCACCGTTCCATACAATGAAGGTATCATCGACATATCTCAACCACACACTGTTGCTGTGGCACATATATATATACATATATATATATATATATATATATATATATATATATATATATATATATATATATATATATATATATATATATATATTCTTATATTACTTTTTTGTTTCCATTTTGTTTCCACTTTTTGTTGTCACAATTCTGACAACTTGACAAACAATTTTAGTTACTTCAACGACTTCTCAAAATAAATTGTCCACGAAAGCCGATCTGGGCCCTTTATCGCTTTATATACCCTCTTTCCGGATACCAGAAGATTCCGCATCTCCTACAGGGTATAATAAAAATAAGAAAAAGGACTAATCTGGCGATTTCTAGACCTTCTGTCATAGGCGTTCCATGTTAAAAATAAGGAAATCGAATTTTCTAAAGTGTCAGATCTTTCATAGACGTCTCATGAGGAAATAAATAAACAAATTATGACCTCGTAAAAAATAAACCTAAAACCCTACAAACTAGAAACTAATACTATGAAGTGTACACTGCTATATATATATATATATATATATATATATATATATATATATATTAGAATAAAAACTTAGCTAAGCGGAAATTTGTCAATCCACACCATTCTCGTGTTAAAAAGTGCGGAGCACTCCAAAGTATGGAAAAACTCCGGGTCCGACAGATGGCGACAGCGCTGTTTCGTCCTAACATGGGACTCGTCAGGCCATCGCATTCGGTACAAACCATCATCTCGCCTTTGCATCCCATAAAGCTAAATTTAAAATCAAAAAAAGCAAACGAGACGACAAAGGCGACATCTCGATGGTTCACTTGATAACACAAGAACCTCACAAATTAACAAAGTTTATAAAAACCGCCATGTGGTGGCGCGACGGTGAATTAAAACAGAAATATATACAATCGAGTACACGAAACGCGCTACCCAAAGGATAGGGGACGTTTCTGTTTTAATTTACCATCGCGCCACCACATGGCGGTTTTTACGGAATTTTTCTTGCCTTCCAAGGTTAATTTTATTTTCCACCTAGACTCATCGGAATGATTTTCATCGACTTGTATTGATTTTACGGATTTCATGATATCTATAACAGGTATGTTTTTAGGTGTTACTGTGAAATTAATTGACAGTGTCATAAATAATCTTAGAACAAAGATCACTGGACAGCAAGAAACAGATTCCTTCTTCACAATTCCATGTGAGTGTGGTGAAATGTATATTCACCAAATCAAGGGTCCACTAGAAGTTAGAATTAAGGAATATAAAACTCAAACACAAAAAGGGCAAACGTCAAGATCTAGTATGGCAGAACACACCTGGGATAAACAACACCATATAAAATGGTCTGAACTTGCGGCGCAATATATATATATATATATATATATATATATATATATATATATATATATATATATATATATATATATATATGAATTAGGTTCACATTTAAAATAAGTTTTTCATCGCTTTGACGTTTCGTTCTTTATTTAGAACATCTTCAAAAACAATCGTCTAAAATTTAAGTGAGTTGGCAATAAAGGACAAACCACAAGACAATAAAGATACAATTAGAGCAGAAGTGACAAATGTTATCACAAACCATAAAGTAAAAATCAAACATAAAAAAATTAAGGCCAACGACTTACCAAACAAAATCAAAACAAAAATAGCTCGCACAAGTAAATTTTTAAAAGAAAAACCTCAAGTAATTTTCGGGGATCCCGTGTATGTGCTGAGTCCCTCTCAGGACTGTAAGGCAGCTGACGTTTCAGTGAAATCTCATTCACCATTTTCAAAGCTCACTATATGGCGTCTACGAGCGAAGTTCGCGCGATCTTCATTGATTTTAGTTAGAATTTTGTCGACGGTTGGGATCTGCTTTTCATATTAAAATGTATGTACAACTCCTTTTATTGCAGTTTACATATCTTCTTCCAATGAGGTTTTTCGTCTGTTTGTGATCAAATCTGGCTTGGGAGTATTAACAATTCCAGTCGTTTTTTCTCCTTCAGTATTCAGTACATAGTAGATTTTCCAACTCCTGTCATGTTGGAACACATCTCAACAGAGCTTTTAACATTATTATCTAGATAATAATATCTTAAGGCATCATAAACATTCATCGTAATAAGTTTTTCGTTGAGGAAAAAATGCCCTGGTTTAACGATTTTGGAATAAATATAAAGGTGAAAGCCATGTTTTTTTGGGTATTTCACTAATCTCAAATAATATATGAAAACAAGATAAATCATTAAGGACACACTGTAAGGTGTACTTTGCTCACTGACAGAAATTAAACTGAACTGTCAGAAATTTTATTGTTGCAGTAAATTTATAAAAGCTTATAATACATAAATATAATTAAATATAATTAGATTTACGGCAGTCCTGTTACCTGCGGCACTGGAGCAGGTACGTTGGAGGTTTCGGTAACAGTTTTATTACTTTCTCTAATTCTTGAATAGAGTATAGAAATGTGTATGCTTGCGATCGTCTCTCCCCTTCCCAAGAGCTTTGAGTTCAGGAAAATAGAACCGATTCTGCCTTTTATACTAGAAATGTCTATGCTGCTCGCATCCTCCCTCCCTGTCGACAACTTGTTTTTTCTTGTGATCGCCCCCCCCCCCTCTTCAAGAGCTTCAAATTCAGAAAAATAGACCCGACCACGCCTTTTACACTAGAAATGGGAATGTTGCTGGTGTCCCCCCCCCCCCGTCGACAACTTGCCTTCGCTTGCCATACTGTACTTTTGTGATATCACCGCCTCCCCCCAAAGAGAGAGGCTGGATCCGCCCCTGCCTCGAGCATAATTACTTGTTTTTTATAAAAGTTATATTGTTGTTAATTTGGGTTTGTACTGAAAGCATCAGAAATAAGCATGTTATTATTTTTTTTGTTTTTGTTGAAATACTTATTTCAAAAGAATTTTATTTTAATTTTTTTTTCTGTATTATACATTTTCGTGTCTTATATGGCCGTGGGGAATCAAGAATTGTGCCAAGCATCACTTTACTTTATTTTATTTAGAAACTGCATTTATATTATAAGGTCGTAATAAATTTCGCTAAGATTTTGAATGTCTTGTTTGTCATTAACTGGGTTTCCAATACTTTGCCTAAATTGCCCAAAAAAATACATAGGCATGACTACACAAATATTTGGAAAATAGGATAAATGGACACAAATATACCAAAAACGCGTCAACAGCCTTATATAAACATGAACAAATAACGCATGAATTTGATTTTAAAAACCGCAAAATTTAAAATATGGATGGAAACTATCATAAACTGGTCATAAAAGAAATGACTCACATAAAAAAAAGCGTTAATGACAAACAAGACGTTCAAAATTTTAGCCAAATTTATTACAACCTTAATAAATGCAGTTTTTAAATAAAATGATGCTTGGCATTATTCTAGTGTTTACGCTCACAATTCTTGATTCCGCACAACCATGTAAGACACGAAAATGTATAATACAGAAAAAAAAATGAAAATAAAATTCTTTTGGTACGAGTATTTCAACAAAAACAAAAAAATAATAACATTCTTATTTCTGATGCTTTCAGTACAAACCCAAATTAACAACAATATAACTTTTACAATAAACAAGTAATTAGTCTCGAGGTGAGCACTGTGATTTTTGATACATATTTCCATTTTAGCATAATTTTAAGTTTTTGAATATTTTACTTTTTAATCTTTTAACTATTGTATGTCACGTGTGTCGTTACATCTGTTATATTTATAAAGATATGTTGTTCATGTATATTTAATAAATTGTAGATTAATGTGAGATAATAAAAAAAGATACATCCTTTTTAGGAAGCTCAGTATAGTATAGTTGAGCGAAACGTTAAGAAAATAAAAATTTTTAAGTACTACCAAAACCTGTACCCAAGAAAATAAAAATAAATATTATAACAAAATGGTTTAAGAAAAAGAAAAAACATATATATATATATATATATATATATATATATATATATATATATATATATATATTCTAACTCTTTGAAGAAATTCTATGCATTCTAGATCCACCCTTGCTTATATTCAGATATTTTTATATTAAGCATAAATCTTCATTGATATAAATTTTTAAGATCTTCGTTATCATGAGCTTGGCCATGTAATAATCTGTTATTAAATGGCAACTGTATAAAATTAAATCATCATTCAGTTGTACTCCCATTTCACTGCAAAATTTCCTTAATATTTTATCTAAATATATGTTAAATAGCGTTGGGGACAGACATCATCCAGATAGTATCGATCCTAGTTTAATTTTTAATGTTATTCCATTATAGAGTTGTTTGTTTAATTATTGTATATTATTCTAAAATTCTTTTGAACAGGAATGGTATCATAAGCTTTCATACTATAAATATTAATAATCGTCATATTTCTTATCGTGTAAAAAACGCCTATTTACATAAAGAACTACTGGATATAGCAATAATTTTTTGTACACCTCTAAATATTTATGATGACTTGATAGTTCTTCCTCTCTCCTTTTTCGCATTTTCGGTCCCGTCTTCACATGCAGGAATCTTAAAAGAAGCCACGCAAATGTCCGAATCGGGCCTAGGTCGAGGTCAGTCACCCCCGGGCTGTCTGGACCGCGTCGAGCCGCCACGCACTACCCTAATTTCGCAAAGGAACCATTCGTGATGCGTTTCTATTCGCGAAATTCTTGGACCGTAGTAAACATCTAGAGCGGAATTGATAATTGTCACCAGCAAAATAAGAAAAAAAAATTATAAAAAAAAACTGAACTGACTTCCAAAAAAGCGCTAAAAGGTGCAAAAATAACAATATAAATTTTTTATATGAGATTGAAATTTTTGAAGTCGGTGCCAAACTAATAACAGAAAAAATGTGATTTGTATAAAAAAATTGGGAAATACCGGGATGCCCGAAAACCCTCGATTACATATACATATATATATATATATATATATATACATATATATATATATATATATATATATATATATATATATATAAGAGGCATGTGTTGATATTTTAACCAAACCACCAGCTGCCTTATTTAACTTATGTACTGAAAAAGGTATCTTCCTAGACAAAGTTGAGGAAACAGTGGTGGTCTTGTTATATAAAAAGGATAGTAATTGTGATGTAGTGAACTATAGGCCCATATGTATTTGAAATTCATTGTCGAAAATATTTGAAACAATATTATGTAACTTTATTTCCAACTATATACGTTTAGACATTGGCGAACAGCAGCATGGTTTTGTGGAGGGCAGATCTTCCCTAACGAACCTTTGCGTTTTGACGAATTCCATTGCACTAGCTATTAGCAGTGGGGAGCAAACGGATGTTATTTTCATAGATGCAGAGAAAGCTTCTGATAAAGTCAATTACAATCTTTTACTACAAAAACTTGTCAATTTTGGCTTTTCCCAACGCTCTTATAAATTAATGAGAGCTTACACAAAGCCATGTGCTTGCTGTTCGTGTAGGAGGGGAACTTTCAGTGAGATATTTGGCAACTTCTGGAGTTCCGCAAGGAAGTAATATTTCACCATTACTTTTCTTAATGTTGATAAATGGTCTGCCTAATTGTTTAAGTGAAGGCTCCGAATGTCTATTGTTTGCGGATGACTAAGATTTTTAGATTAGTTTCTTCTGTATTGGACTGTGTAAAACTACAAAACGATCTTAACAGCGTAGTCTCATGATTTTCGAGGAATGGAATGTTTTTAAATATTGACAAGTGTTTTACTACAACTTTTTCTAGACGTCAAAATGTAATTAACTTTGAATATAATATTAACAGTACAAAATTAGACACCAGAGGCCACTGCAAGGCTCTCGGAGTTATGCTACAGTATATTTGCATATACGGAGGTCAATACAGTCTGCATTATTTATATATTTTATTTTAAACAGCATAAAGTACCAAGATTCCCTTCTAATAAGCTTTATTAAATTTAATGTCTTTAAAATTAATTTAAGGCCGGGGCAGCACAATTTATATACAACTAATCCTAGAAGTTGCTCTAATCTAACTAGAATATTATCAGATTGTAATTGGTGGGGGAAGACATTGATATATTTAATACATCAATAAGCCAAATTAAGAATATATATATATATATATATATATATATATATATATATATATATATATATATATATTGAGTCTTAATTTAAATATATGTGACACTTTATTGGGTGACATTTGCGTTAGCTATTGCTTTTTGCGTATCTGTATGTATGTATGTACGTCCGTATGTATGTATGTATGTATGTATGTATGTATGTATGTATGTATGTATGTATGTATGTATGTATGTATGTATGTATGTATGTATGTATGTATATATATATATATATATATATATATATATATATATATATATATATATATATAAAACTAATCAAATAAGAACTTTTAAGTGGATATAACTTGATTAATTTAAATAGAACGCTATACTTTTTAACTTACCAGAAAATGTACCTTTTAAATACTGTTGTGGAACATAACTTCTCACCACCGCTTTCCGGCAAAACTGGACTTAAATAGAGGTCCAAGTTTGTGGAAAGTCGAAGGATGTCTGGGAAAGATACCGGTGGACCCCAGTGATGAGTCCACCACCGATATCGGGACGAAACATCTATACATTTACTACGGTGGTCGAAAATAGATCGCTAGCTACATGTCCTTACCATCAGGGGCATTGCTAATTGAGACATGGCGCCCGAGCAGGAACGGCGGCAGACGAGGGTCTTAACCGCCGTGGGCTTTGATTAAGCCTGACCCGGCCATTAGAAGACCACCGAAGATGTCCGTTCCACTTCCTTTTCAGGCCTGTGCTTTCTAACGGCTTGGACTGTCTGACAGTTAAAGCCGGAAAGCAAATGCCTTGGGGGGGGGGGGGCATGTTGTGGAACTTAACATCTCACCACCGCTTTCCGGCAAAACTGGACTTAAATATATGTCCAAGTTTGTGGAAAGTACAAGGATGTCTGGGAAAGATACCGGTGGATTCCACTGATGAGTCCACCACCGGTATCGGGACGAAACATCCATACAATTACTACGATGGTCGAAAATAGATCGCTAGCTAGATGTTCTTACCACCAGGGACATTGCTAATTGCGACAATACCTATCGAACGGTATAAGGTGTTCTATAGCAAAGTTTTCACAGAATCCGCCAAATAATCGTTTTCTCTACCATTTTGTGTTTTTTAATAGATGTTCTAATGTATCTAATTGTTTATGGCATTTATAAACGTCAAATAGTTCATTTAATCTGTCCTTTTAGTCTGCAAAGCCTGTTATTTTGATTGGATAATCTAAAAATGCAATAATATACAGGGTGTTCCATTTAAAAAAAACACACAAATTCTATACTTTCAGGGCTTTCGGGACACCCTGTATAATATAAAATAATTTTAAAAAGTAACTATATTAGACCCCCATATATCCCAAAAGTAAAACTTATTGAAAGCCACGTATTTGGGCCGCAATATTCCGTGACGTATAGGGTGAATAACCCTGCATATCTCTAAGATATCTCATTAATTTTAGAGATAATATAATTTTCAAAAAACTTTTTCACAATAAAATATACTCGTTAACCATGCTGCCTTGAAGCTTCTTAAAATAGACGGAAATGACTACGAAACTTACCTAATTTACACAAACATTGAATGGAAAACACATTCCAGAATCTTCTACACTTTCGACTTAAAAAATCCTTCTAATAAAGTGCTTCAGAGCATTGCTGCTCTACCACCCTCCGAAACACTTCTTCCACTTCATTAGAGCACTTCAAAGGACGGGATTAGAGACGAGAGTCCGATTTGGGCCGGTTCATTTTGTTTCGGTCAGACAACCAGACACGCAGAAACCGACGCTCAAACAGGCGTAAACACGCGTTTACTACGATTTTTTTTCGGTTCATTGAGGATTTTTTTCCCGAGACACGATGTCTGGGATAATTCGTAATTCTTTGAACAAAACTGCTCAGCGAATAGTAATCGTATTTTTTTATTTTTATTTTAGAGACACGTATAATTTTATTAATGAATGTCGATTTTGGTACGCTCCCTCGAATCCTACAGGTAAAATCCTTATTTACCTGTCTGCCTGTTTGTAGTAACTAAGCAAAGAATGGAAATCTAAAATTTGGTATTGTCAACAACTGTTCATACGGTTTGTTTGAAGGTTGTAGACAATGTTAAAGATTGATTAAAATGTGGTTGTCGGACTTGCAGTGTCTTTATTTTTGTTTGTTTTTACGACGTTTCGATTAGGTTGTATCTCTAATCGTTATCAAGTATAAACTGAATGTTTTGTCTTAAGACTACGAGCTTATATAGGGACTGTGTCCAATGAAGCGCAAAGTTTCGCTTCACTGTATACACCTCAATGATTTGATGTTACAAAATAGTGATTGCCAAAGATTAAGAATCTCAACACTCGGTTTACTGAGGATTCCATTATTGTTTTTAAGGTAAGCTGTTTTTATAAATTTTCTTTTTTTTCATGTTGGGTGGCATATAGATTGCCGCAGCCTCAGATCATTTTATATGGTGTTGTTTATCCCAGACGTGTTCTGCAATACCTGATCTCGACGTTTCCCCTTTTTGTGTATGAGTTTTATGTTCCTTAATTCTAACTTCTAGTGGTCGTTTGGTTTCTCCAATATACATTTCACCACACTCACATGGAACTTTGTAAACACATTCTTTCTTACCGGTACTTTTTGGGTTTGTTTTTGTTAAATGATCTCTAAGTGTATTTCCTGATTTAAAGGCTGTTTTTATATTATAACCACTGGCAATTCGTTTTATTTTCTCCAATGTTCCCTTAATGTACGGAATTGTGTCCAGTGTTCGTTGTTCGAAATTTGCTACCTCTTTTTCCAATGAATCGGCATTATTGCATATAGATATAGCGCGATTATAGAGGTTGAGTATAATTTCTCGTTTTGTTACAACAGAATGATTGGAACTATGATTTTCTTGTCTTCCAGCAGAAGAACAACTACTAAGCAAGAGGCTTGTTCTAGACACCATAAGCTCTGTCGACGAAAACCATTCCGACGAGTTTAGGTGGAAAATATAATCAACTTTGGAAGACACGAAAAATCTAGTGAATGAATCCATACAGATTTTACCAGCGGGCAAGGGAAATGCAACGGTGATAATAAACATGGTAACGTACGACCAAAAAATCGAAGATATCCTGGAAAAAGGAAAATATAGACAATTACCTCGAAACCTCATTAAATCTATAAAGTCAAAAATCTACAGAACACTAAGGAAATACCAAAACCTGACAACCTACGATCGGCGCTCACACCTCACTAGAGTAAGCCACCACATTTTTACGGACTACCAAAAATTCATAAAACGAACATACCATTGAGGCCAATAACCAGCTCCAGAGGATCCCCAACAAATGCACTGACGAAGTTTTTTTTAAAAATCATACAACCTTTAGAAGGTAAGACAAACACATATGTTAAAAATTCCACACATTTCATGCACATTATTAGTAGCATCAATCCAGAGCCAGACGACAGACTAAAAAGCTTTGATGTGGAAAGTCTGTATACTAATGTACCATTAGAGGAATCACTAGACATAATCAAAACTAGACTTTTAAATGATACTACTTTATCAGATCGAACCACGTTACCACTGAACGGGGAGATGGATCTTTTGGAGTGTTGCCTGCGTAGTGCTTACTTTCAAGTAAAGGACAAGTTCTACGCTCAGGATTACAGGCTTCCGATGGGTTCTTCACTTTCTCCAGTCTTCGCCAATATATTGATATGGAATGATTCGAAACTCATGCTATAGAAACGGCAACAATAAAACCGAAAGTCTGGTTGAGATATGTCGATGATACCTTCATCGTATGGAAGGACAATGATCAAGAACTTCATGATTTCTTGAAACATTTAAATACCACTCGACCTAAAATTAAGTTTACCATGGAAAAAGAGGTAAATGAGCAATTGCCTTTCCTAGATGTCATGGTGAATCGCTCAAACGAAACTATTAAAACTTCAGTATACAGAAAGCCAACACATACTGGACAATATCTTAATCATAGTTCCAATCATTCTGTTGTAACAAAACGGGGAATTATACCCAACCTCTATAATCGCGCTAAACCTATATGTAATATTGCTGATTCATGGAAAAAGAGGTAGCAAATATTAAATCCGATTTACAACAGAATGGTTATCCTTTGAAACTAATTGACGATGTCATAAATAATTTTAGGACAACGAACACTGGACAGCAAGAAACACATTCCTTCTTCACAATTCCGTACATTCAGGGAACTTCGAAGAAAATAAGACGAATTGCCAGTAGTTATAATATAAAAACAGCCTTTAAATCAGGAAATACACTTAGAGCTCATTTAACAAAAACAAAACCAAAAAGTACCGATAAGAAAGAATGTGTTTACAAAGTTCCATGTGAGTGTGGTGAAATGTATATTGGAGAAACCAACGAGCACTAGAAGTTAGAATTAAGGAACATAAAACTCATACACAAAAAGGGGAAACGTCGAGATCAGGTATTGCAGAACACGCCTGGGATAAACAACACCATATAAAATGGTCTGAGGCTGCAGCAATATATATGGAACCCAACATGAAAAAAAGAAAATTTATACAAACAGCTTACCTTAAAAACAATAATGGAATCTTCAGTAAACCGAGTGTTGAGATACCGAATCTTTGGCAACCACTACTTTGTAGCATCAAATCATTGAGGTATGTACAGTGAAGCGAAACTTTGCGCTTCAGTGGACACAGTCCCTATATAAGCTTGTAGTCTTAAGACAAAACATTCAGTTTATACTTCATAACGATTAGAGATACAACCTAATTGAAACGTCGCAAAAATAAAGACAATGCTAGTCCGACAACCACATTTCAGTCATATTCATACGATGTATCACAAAAATATTCACAATAGTTCAGAATCATTTTAGAAGTACTAAACCTACAAGCAATAATATTTTTTGTTATTTCCAGATAGTATTATTTTCGATATCTTTTATTATCTCATACAAAAACATTCTTCAATTAATATATATTTTAACCGAAAATACGGACAAAATATATATTATTTCTTTATCATGTCACACAAATATTCCTACCTGCAAATAAAAGCAAGATGATTTACACAGTGGATCTAAAAAGTTCCGGGACTAATCCTTTCTACGAATGAAAACAAGAGTTTAGAAAAAAAAAATTAATTAACTTTCCAACGTAATCTCCTCCTCGTTTTATACAAATTTTCCTGCGCTAATATAGCCGCTGGAACGATCTGGAAAACTCCTCTTCTGGAATAACTTTCAGAGCCCTGCTCACATTTCTTTGAATCACCCCAAAGTCTTCAAAACCTTTTTTCTTCATCGCCATTATCAATTTAGGGAATAAAAAAAGTCTGCCGTTTAAAGAACCATAATTTATATAAATAAAACTTTTATAAAAAAATTGAACCGACTTCTAAAAGTGCGCTAAAAAGTGAAAAATAACTATAAATTTTTATATTAAATTGAAATTTTTGAAGTCGGCGCCAAACTAATACTTGACAAAATGTGATTCGCATGAACATATTAAAAATACTTGTAATTGCTTTCTTACCATAATTTGTATATATTAGTAGTTATTTATTTCATTTACAAATAATTTGGCGCCTACTTCAAAAATTTCAATTTCATATAAAAATTTATAGTTATTTTTCACTTTTTAGCGCACTGTTAGAAGTCGGTTCAATTTTTTTATAAAAATTTTATTTTTCGATTTTTAATTTTGATTTCATTATGATATCCATGAATTATATGAACTAAGTGCTAATCGAGATTAGTGTATCTCGCAATGACTCTAAGGTGGCAAAAAAGTACCCATTTTATCCATAATTGTAAATGACTTTAAAATGAACCACTAAAAATTCTTTGATTCTTAGAGTTCTCCAAATACCAATGAAATTGTGTCAAACAAATATTTAGTCTGTCAAGGTAAATCCACTATCTTAAATTTCAAATTAATTTTATATTGATAATATCCAATATCGATATTTAAAGAATTTGAGATATAAATTTCTTAGCCCGATATATTTTATATTGCATATTGAGTTTGTATACGCCCCAAGAACCCCGCAATATAAATTTTAGATAAAACCGGAAAATGTAAAATTTTTAGTCCCTCATATTGTATCTTATCAACCTAACAGTTGTAAAAAATTAACTTCATATTCGTAATACGCCACCCCCAACGCCATAATTCCAAATCTGAAAAAATTCAAATAAGGTAAAATTTTCCACCCACCATATTGGATCCGCCATATTGAATTTCAAAAAAATAATTTTAACATTTTTAATCTAATCTAAATCCAACGCCTTCAAAGCCCCCTAGTACCAATTTTAGATGAAATCCAGAAATTTAAAATTTCTAAACGGTCATATTGTATCTGACATATTAGATTTTCTTAAAATAATTTTATATTAGTTATTTACATTCTCAAAAACGATTCAGTTCCACATTTGAACAAAAACGAAAAATGTAAAATTTTTAGTCAGCTATATTGCGTTCGCCATATTGAATCCAGAAAAACTACTATTAAATTCATAATTTACACCCTCAAGAACCCTCTATATCAATTTTGGAGGAAGTCGAAAAATGTAAAATTTTTAGGACACCATATTGAATCCGCCAGATTGAGTTTTTCAAAAGTACTCTAATTTCGTAATTAACATTATCAAAAATCCCCCAATACTGACTTTAGACAAAATCGAGAGATGTAGAATCTCTAATCCTCCATCTTAGATCCGCCATATTTAATTTTTTTTTAAATAATATCAAATTCGTAATGTGTTATATCAATTTTGAAATAAATCGGACAAAATTAATTTTTTATCCACCATATTGGATACACCGTTTAAAAATAATTTTAGATTCGTCATGTGTGACCCCGAAAACTCTCCCATACCAATTTTTGTGAAAATCGGACAAAATTGATTTTTTTGTCCGCCATATTGGATCCGCCATATGGAATTTCTTAAAAATAATTTCAGATTCGTTATGTGAGGCCCCGAAAACTCCCCCATACCAATTTTGGAGAAAATCGGACAAAATTAAATTTTTTTGCCCGCCATATTGGATCCGCCACTTTGAATTTTTTAAAAATAATTTCATATTCGTTGGGTACAACCCCGAAAATTTCTCCATATCAATTTTGGAGAAAATGGGACAAAATTAATTTTTTTGGCCGCCATATTGTCAGAACCATCTTGGATATTACTGCATCAATTTCGTCCAAAAAAATACGGGACCACCGTAGCAACTTCCTGAACATAACGTAAAAAATTTCATTCAAATCGGTGCCGCCGTTCCGGAGTAATCGGTGTACATACATAAAAAAAAAATACATAGTCGATCAATTGAGAACCTCCTTGTTTTAGAAGTCGGTTAAAAATAGCACAAATACAGTCAGTGAAAAAAAACATGATCATAAATAATTAACCATCCTTTTGTTCCCACTCCCCTAGTCCCAATAGGGGTTACCTGATATCTTTAAAAAGTGATCCCTAGGTCATTTCGAGAGATTAAATAATAACCACTTTTATGACACCCTCTTCAAGGGCTTGTAACTCCCTATGGAAGCATTTGCGGACCTAGGTTCGTATAAAATTTTTTATGTAGAATCATACCTTTTACATTTGTCATCATCATTTCCAGACCTCCTATATAAAAAAGTATTGAATTTTTACTTATGACAAAAACACTAAAGTCCACCACAATTGTATAACCCTAAGGCAGACATCTGCATAATCAAAATTTATTATAAAAAAATATATTGTTTTTAAATTTTATTCGATTTGCTCTCAACAAAAACACCAGTGATTGACAACAAATTTCGGAAAAACCCGGTGTTTGGCATCTAAATGTACTGAATAGTATTAGAATCTTCATAATTAAAAAAATAATAATAAAGACACGTGCAAACACAAATTTGACATATAAAACTGGACTGTTCATGCATAATACCTCCCTTATAGTAAAAATGACCCCACCATGCTCCGTGCCATTACGTGCAAATAATTGGTTTGGCAACAATGAATTCGCTAAGTTTTTATTATATTGGTGAAAGTGTATTTTTGACATTGACTGAATACATTTCATTTTGACAATAATTTATTTTTAATTTTGCTGTATTATGCATTTTATTACAATTTATGTAACGTTTTACTGAAAATTTCAACGAGGAACGTGAATTTTAAGGGTTTTTTGGTATTTTAAAAAATGCGATTCTTCATCGTAAGACGTGCAAATACCTCATCTGGTAAATTGGAATTTATTTAATTGGTAAGTTACAAAGCATAAAATAATAATTATTTAAAATTTTACCTTAGAAGCAAATTTTAAATAATACCTATATTTATGTGAAATTTTAAATCGGTAATTTGTTAATAAATGTCTTTAAAAAAAAACAAAAACCGTGAATTTTGTCGAATATTTCGACAACTAGTGGCGCCACCTATAACTTATATGAGTCGATAGGTTTTTTAATTCGCTACAACTTTTGTTTGAAACATTTTTCGATACAGCTTTTATTTTTCGAAATAACCTCAAAAAACCGAAAATTGTGTCCATTTTTGGTACGCCATTTTTTTTTGCACAGGTCTTTCAGAATTACCATCGAGATATGTTTTATAGGATGCCGAAATGAACACATTCCAGCCAAAAAACAAATGTTCTATTGTTGTTAACAAAACAGCTCTTTTTTTATCCAATTTATATGGAGAAAATAAGTTGTGGACATCTGAAAAATCTGAATTTCAGGTGTCTGTTTTTAAAGCCACGTTAATAATGAAAGTAAATATTAAGAAAACCCGCCAAGAATTTCATTGCTATTTAAAATCATTACCAACTATATTAAAACAAATATAATCACCGGAAAGATATTAAAATAATTAGGTTTTTCTATTTTTTGATTGACGTATATATATCGTTTCAAGTGTTGTTATATAAATATATGTTCTTAACATATAAAAACGGTTTTTTATAATTTTGACAATGTCCAGTTTTGAGTAAAATAAAAATAGTCACGTTAGGTATAATCTAACACCATCAATGATGTTTTTGTGGTCATACAAAATCATTTTCTGTAATTTTCTTTAAAAATTTGATGGTTGAAGAGTCTTTTTCTTCAAAATTAATGGATAGGAGAGCTATAATAAGCGGCCCTTCATAATAAATTTCGTAACTGTATTTTGCCAAGACTTAATTTATTAAATTGATGCAAAACTGAAAAATCTTTGTCATCTGTACTGTTGAACATCAAATCTGAAAAATGTTCGGAACCTGATTAAGAAATCTCAGTAAGCACAACTGATTTTTCTCTTTCATCTTCATTGTCTTGTTATTTTATGTCTGTAATTTTTGGACTATTCAATTCGTTTTTTTTTTCTTCAGTCTCGAATTTTTTTCCCTCTCTATGACCAGTTCTGAAAACATACTTTGGATTATCGAAAAAAAGCTAAGGGATATCCTGAAAGTCGATCATTTCCAATATATATAGTCAAAGCTTGTGATCAACAGTTACAAAGGCTTTAGCCGTAGTTGCCGATCAAACAACCAACTAATATCTACACTGTACCGTGTACATTTCACGTAAATTATTTTCCCATTAAATACAAAATAATCGAAGCCATCCCCATAGGTATGGTGATACCCTGGTGTGAAAATGCAGAAATTGCATTAGGTGCAGGTGGCGTCGTTTTACACTTGGATATTGATCGGTGGCGGCGTCTAGACGCCGTGCTAGACGCACCGCAGGGTCACCGACCTTTGACGACGCTCCGTAGGGTTGACTAGGACAGACACTGACACTAAGGGCTCGTTTTTTTTCTTTAAGTTCAAGCCACTTGTTTACATAACCGCGAGCTGTCGGTTACAGGAGAGATTGTTCAATCGGAAGTTTTAAGCAGATTTTCTTAATTAATTTTCGTTTGTTCTCGGTACAAGTTGTGACCGAAATAAACGATAATTTTGGTGGTGAAAATTTCAAAAGCATTTATTTCCAATAGGAATAAAAAAATATTAAGTAATAATTGTAATATTCAAGTAACGATGTAACGATACAGTGCGTTTAAAAACTTGCGAACTAAACACCGAATAAACTAGCGGGTGCTGAATGGTGGTTAATTGTTATTTTAGCCAGTGATATTGCCAAAAAAACTTAAATTTAATACTCTGATAGAAAACAGGGCGTAGATAAACATTTTAGCTTTTTTAGAATAATTAAAATTGTTTTTCAGTATTTATCAGTACTGAGAGAAAACCAAAATATTCCATGGAAATTAGATCAAAAAAGAGTTGTTTTGTTAACAAAAATGTAACATTGGTTTTTTTGCTGGAATGTGTTCATTTCGGCATCCTATAAAACATATCTCGATGGTAACTCTGAAAGACCTGTGCAAAAAAAATGGCGGACCAAAAATTGTCACGATTTTCGGTTTTTTGAGTTTATCTCGAAAAGTAAAAGTTGTATTGAAAAATGTTTCAAACAAAAGTTGTAGAGGATTAAAAAACTTATCGATTCATATAATATAAGTTATAGGTGGCGGTACTAATTATCGAGATATATTTTTTTTCGACAAAATTTACGGATTTTGTTTTATTTTAAAGACATTTATTAACAAACTACCGGTTTAAAATTTAACATAAATATAGGTATTATCATTCTAAAAAAGTATGTTAAACCCGGAATCCGTAAATTTTTTATTTTCCGAGAAATTCGATGTTAAAGTTGAAAATTCAACCTCAATTTTCCGCTTTCCTAATTAAGATACAATGCTCAATTTTAATGGAAATTGCTTATATTGCTTTATATTTTGAAGGTCTATTTAAAAAAATTTCTTTCGTGGGCCGAGAAATTTTGCAAACACCAATTTTTGCACCAAAAAAATTCCGATAACTTTTCACCGGATGGAGAAAAAATTTTTTTAATGCGTGCATTGGATTTAGATGTATCATTAATTTTGGATGAAAAAAACGTTTTTTTTTTTTTCAAAAATTCATAATGGCGTGGCGAATGAATATTAAGGGCTCAAATATGCAGAAGATGCTTTTTAATATTTGTACTTTAACCGTAAATTTTTTGGATCTAAGAAATACACTTCCGTACGATCTGAGAATCTTCGAAAATTGGGCCGAATCTAATCGAAAATAGTTGCTGCAGGCCGCTGTCGGCGGGTTGCCATAGTTCAGGCGCATTATTCATTGGCGCTTCAAGGAAACTTGAATATTGATGTTATTTTATTAATTTATAGGATAGTAACTATTTGTTTAGTCATATCAATTATTAATTTATTGCTACGTTACGGGAGAGAAAAAGAATTAAAATGAAAAAGAATGAATGAAAATTAAATATTTAATGCTTCTGTACAGGTGGTTATTTTTTAGTGTTGATCGCTCCTTCTTTTAGGGCAGTGCCTAGGCTAGCATGCCGGAGATTAGAGGGGGGGGGGGGGGGGTTATTTAAATTCAAAGCGCCACCTGTTTTAGGCCCGTCGGTAAGAAGAAGCGATGATCTTATCGAAAACAGGAAACAACTGGATCCAAAAATAAAACACACCGATTCCAAAAACAATTAAAATCTATATTTAACAATAAAAAAAAGGGATTTTGAATTACAGTTTTAAACTAAAGAAATATGTGACTATTTGCTAAATGGATCATAACAAAAAAAAAAACAAAGAAACAATGAACACTACTGCAAGTATGACGTTATCTGCGCCATACGCCAAGTTGGTTTAGATCGGCTAAACTGAATAACCTTACTTTTTATGTACGGTTGTATTTCGCACTAACAAATTATCTAGTATGCCGATTTAGTCTAAAATTATGTTTACTTAAGCCTAATTAAAAGTGTTGGACTATTAATATGTGAAGTGAGGTTTTAAATTACCTAGTGTATACGTATACCATCGGTCTACAAAGTATTTTAAATGAAATTTAAAAATAAAGTGTCCTGTAATTGCTCGCATAAAGTCTTATTAGTTCCCAATCACAGGGGAAAAAGGAAAGTATACATTGAAAACTGGTAATTTCACTGTTTATTAGGAAGTTCTAATACCTGAAAGGCAGTTTTGTCATTAAATCCAAACACTTTCGGCAAGCTGGATAGCCGATGGCCTCTATGGAGCAGTGGTGTGTAATATGTTGACTCTGGTAGGCAAATCTAGTTTTAGACAGGATGGCAAAGTCCCGGTATAATAAGAACTGTTTGTGGCATGTACCTGATTGTCTTAAAAAGTGCACCAAGTAGTCACAACGATGATGTGTTTTAACTTCTTAGGTGAGATCACTTTCACTAAACTGTACTTAACGAAAAACGAATACAATAAAACTTTGTTTATCCTCAATATCTGGCAAATGATGCCTTAACGCACTAAACTATGATTTTAGCTGCAAACAGGAATAAAAGTAGTATTGTACTCTGAGAAAATCAGCAAAAAAATCTCTGCTTTCTGGGTTTTCTGCCAGTTTTCACAACCAAGGCTTGGCCCAGACTCTCTCTACTGACACTCAAGAGCGCCAAGAAAAAAAAACAAAAGATTAACTAACTACACCCTTGATGAAAGTGGCAAAAGTGGAGTGTTGGATACATTTCTAGGCATACTTGATTTTTTTCTACAAAACCGGTTTTTGGTGTGACAGTGACAAAAACTTTTAGCTTTTATTTTATATGTATTAAAGAGACTACTTGATGAAAATAAGAGTTTAATTTATGGTGAGTATTGGCTTGATTGTTGGTATTTTGGTAAAATTATTTATAGTTTTGTTCATGAAATAACAAAACTGTAACATTATTTATTAACAAAATTTTTACAAAAAAATTATAGAGAAAATTATACAAACATTCATTTATATATTACATATTCTACTGTTTTTTCCTTTATATTATTATTATCTAACAGTTTATTAACAAAATTTTTACAATTTATACACAGTACTTGGATAGACCATTGCAATGGTGTATTTGTATGCTTCATTTCAAAGAGTTACCCCTTCGTCATTTATTTTTGACCTTAGATGGTTGCACGTCAGGTCCTAGAGAACATTTCCGACCTACTGGAAAACAATTAGCTGGTTGCATTAATCAAACCACGGTGCCTTTTTGCGCGGTGGCTGACAATTTGCTTCACTTGCCGAAAAATGTGGTCGACGAACTAAATACAGATCAAAAATAGCTTTATGAGATATGTCAAGCTGTATCAACTGATTTTTGTACTCCCGATCTGGCAAGCCATATGGCTGACTTCTGGTAATCGTATACTCAGACTTTACATAAGTGTTCATAAACCGTCAGAAAATTTGTAATTGCTCCTATTTGGCTCCTAATTAAGCAAAAGACGTCTTTAAAAGACGGAGTCAAACATATTTTTGAACTAATTATGTACTCTCGATTTTTACCCGAAAATTTAAGATCTGATGTGGATTTTGTAGTAGAAAGAAATGCTTTTTTGCGCACCCAGAAACCCTACTTGTCAGCAGGCGCGGATCCAAGGGGGGGGCGGTGGGGGCGATCGCCCCCCCCCCCCAAGAGCTTTAAGTTTAGGAAAATGGACCCGATTTTTTTCTCTTATACTATAGTTTATTCAAGAACTAGAGAGAGTAATAAACCGTTTTTTTACCCTTTTTCCCTTCGCAAACTACCTGTGTTCTTTAGTCCGGTGTTTTTAGCAAAATTTGTTAGACACATATATTTTTCATAGGAATGGGTTAGAAATTTTATAATCAAAAATACCGGTCTATAATAATAGACTAAAACGTAGGATTATTCTCTCAAAAAATTCTAAGTTATAATTTAAATACTTACAAAATATCCATTGTCAAAAATACAAAAAGTTAAACATATATAAAAAAATAAATTCGTCCATATAATAATAAAATATTTTTGGGGCTATCGGTCATTTTATTATTAATTAAAAACATTTTTAGGGTATTTGACGTTTCAGTTTATTTATTTCTTAAACCATCTGCAGAATTACAATTAAACACTAAAAAGGGATTCAAATGTAATTACTTTTTTCTATGTTGTAAATAAAATTAGACCTACTTATTTTTATTTCTATTGTACTGATATCTTAATTTAATTTATTATATGGAAATACGATAGCCCCAAAAAAATAAGATAAACATGTTAATTCTACACGCTTAAGAAAAAGACACATACACAATAATAAAATAATAAAAAACTTATGGCTAATTAGAATTAAATATATATAAAATTAAAGAGTGGGACACACTAAAATAAAAATATATAAAAAATAAAAAAACATGAACAACATTAAACAATAAAATACAACAAAAACAAAAATTTAAATAATAAATTGTGTTTACACTAGTAAACATTACGTATCTAATTCCTAATCAAAGTCAGTGAAACAAAAAATTCGAAGGTTTAATTTAAATACTTACAAAATACCATATAATATTAAAATTTTTTGGGGCTATCGGTCATTTTATTATTAATTAAAAACATTTTTAGGACACTTGACTTTTCAATCTGTTTATTTCTTAAACCATCTGCAGAATTACAACTAAACACTAAAAGGGGCTTCAAATGTAATTAATTTTTATATGATACAGAAAATTGAAATAATCAATTGTGTTTACGCTGGTAAACATTACGTATCTAATTCATAATCAAAGTCAGTGAAGCTATCTACGCTAAAATTAATTATAATTGGTTCCTCTATCTCACCGATTATGAGATCGAGTTCTCACATTTTGTTTTATTCTTTTATTATATGGATTTTTCCCAATTTTCCGCAGTAAAAATCTTTCAAAAGTTTGATTAAATTACTAATTTTATTAATTGTGTTATTTCTAGCAACTCTACCTTTTACTTGAGAGAGATATTTACGTCTCCAACGGACAGTTTCCGGACGATTTATAAGAATAGATTTTCTATCTGGTTTTTCCCAGCAAAAATTAAGTTCTTTGAGCAATTTCCAGAGATCAGTTCTTTTAATTTCATGTAAATCGTGATCTTCAATGATTTTAGTTAGAATTTTGTAGATGGTTGGGATCTGCTTCTCATAATAAAGTGTATATACAACCCCTTTAATTGCAGGTTTCATTCTCTTCTTCCAACGAGGTTTTTCGCCACATCTTTTTGGGTACCTCACTAATCTCAAATAATATATAAAAACAAGCGCAAACAAGATAAATCACTAAGAAAAAACTGTAAGTTGTACTTTGCTCACTGACAGAAATTAAATTAAGCTATCATAAATTCTATGTTGCAGTAAATTTATAAAATATATTTAAATATAATGAAATATAATTAGATTTACGGCAGTTCTCAGTTACCTGCGGCACTGGAGCAGATACGTTAGAGGCTTCGGTAACAGTTTTATTACTCTCTCTAGTTCTTGAATAGAGTATAGGAGTCTATGCTTGCGATCGCCCCCCCCCCTCCCAAAAGCTTTGAGTTTAGGAAAATAGAACCCATTCTGCTTTTTATATTAGGAATGAGTATGTGCTTGCAACCCCCCCCCCCCCCCGTTGACAACTTGTTTTTCTTGCTATACTGTACTTTTGTGATATCACCGCCCCCCCCCCCCCAAAGGGAGAGGCTGGATCCGCCCCTGCTTGTCAGTATATTGTTTGATGAAAGAGACCACATTCGGGAGCTGGCATTGAGAAGAATAATAAAAGCTAGAGAAGCTGAAAGTACCACTAAACGTAGGGCATTTAAACCACCAAAAATTAAATTCTCTGCCAGAAATTACACCTGGCACGAGTGTCAGGTTACATCACCATCGGTTCTTAGACATATTTCCAATGGAGACAAGTTTTTATTATAGATTATAAGCTTTATTTTATTTTCTTGTGCTTTGTTTCATTAATTTCAATAATAAAATACATTATAAACTTGATATCTCTATTATTTTAGGCATACGGCTAAAGTCGGTAAAAACAAAAAATTTACAAATCTTCAAAGTGCGGTAGAACCCTCAAGATTACATACAATTCTATATTTTTTTCGTTTATTTGGTACCTCTTACGATAGTGTGGTTTGAAAAAAAAATTTCCCATAAATTGGCGGGACACCCTACTGAGCAGCAAAGTGCAAGTTATGTAAGTAAGTAGTGTAAGTACTTGGCTAAATAAAAAAGGTTTTTTTTCCAAAACCTGCTATCCGATGTAAATGATTTTTGACACAGTGCTAGCGTATTCCATGAAAATGAGACTTCTTTTGTTATTTTTTACCAAAAAGTAATTTTTGGATTTTATACGAGGGTAATCAAAATGAAATATTTTTCTTGAAGGTTTCTATGAGATCACAATGAAATTTTCTTCTTTCTTTGTTTTCTTAAACCATCTATATTTATTTTTCTGAAATTTCTTGGGTATGAGGTTTTTTGTTTTTAAAACAATCTAATTAAAATTTAACGTTTCGCCCATTCTTTTGGGCTTTATCAAAAATATATTGTCAGTCTATGGATAAAATCGGCAAAATGTACATTTGACACTTTAAAATTTAAAAACACAGGAAAAACATTCAAATGTTTGCATTTTAAAAGGAAGATTCTTCTGTTCTTCTGCTTTGCCAGTTTACTGCAAGTTTTAGAGAATGCTTTCATAGTTTCCGCACATTGTACAGGGTGAGTCGACGATTGGATGAAGTAGGTTTGTGCCTTTTCGGTGAAATTAACAAAGAAACTATATTTATTGTTTGATATAGTTTATTTTTACGCAGATTTTAAAAATATTTAGGACTCTACAGGGTGAGCCAAAAATCTAGGACAGCATAAAGTTGTATTTTTTTAAATAGAACACCCTATATACGAATCGTATTTTCGATTTAGCTTATAATTTTAAATCTTTTTTATTAAGGGTTTACTATAACAAAACTTTATAGTTCCTGAGATAATTAAGTTTAAAGAAAAAAAGTCACATTTTCAAGCATCAATTCAATCCTAAATAACGTTTTCAATTTTGTGACAAATATATTCAAATTTGGAATTTAGCAAGGCCAAGGACAAGTTAACATAATTTTTACCTAATATTTGCAATGAAAGCTACAGGGTGTTGAACACATCGGCTCAAATTTGAACAAGTTTAAATGAATAAATATCTTTTTTTTTAAATGGTACACTCTGTATATTTTCATGTTATTTAATAGAGTAATAAAAACCCTAAAAGTTTTGTTCAATATATCCTATACCTATTTATAATAGTTTTTGAGATATTTCTGTTTTTCTTATTTTCCATACTTTTTTACAGAAATAGTCTTCATTATCATAGTAGCCATGTAAAATAATAAAAAGAAACTACAGAAATAAACAGAATGTGGTTAAATATGATAAAATACATTATTCGTTATATTACAACGGTAATAGTTTAATTAAACATAATGTGAAAAAATTAACACAACAATAACGACAAGGCAAATACATATTTACTTTTATACTAAATTGAAACAAAAAAATTACCTATTAAATACTGAGATTAATTATTTCTTTTTAATAAGTGTTCGAATAAACGACCCTCTTGTGCAATGCACAAATTTAGTCTTTTTTGTAGATTTTCTCGGACCCTGGACAAAATTAGTGGCGTTATTGTTCTACAGGTATCCCTAATCCTGTTTCGCATATCTTCCACTGTTGTTGGTGGATTAACATACACCTTATTTTTAATATAACCCCATAGGAAGAAATCTAATGGGGTGATGTCGCAAGACCTTGGTGGCCACTCAATGAAACCCCCACGTCCAATCCATTTTTGCGGATATCGTTGGTCCAAAAACGCACGAACTTCACGATGGTAATGCGGAGGCGCACCATCTATATTTATTTTTCTGTGTATACAATGTGCGGAAACTATGAAAGCATTCTCTAAAACTTGCAGTAAACTGGCAAAGCAGAAGAACAGAAGAATCTTCCTTTTAAGATGCAAACCTTTGAATGTTTTTCCTGTGTTTTTTAAATTTTAAAGTGTCAACTGTACATTTTGCAGATTTTATCCATAGACTGACAATATATTTTTGATAAAGCCCAAAAGAATGGGCGAAACGTTAAATTTTAATTAGATTGTTTTAAAAACAAAAAACCTCATACCAAAGAAATTTCAGAAATATATATATATATATATATATATATATATATATATATATATATATATACTATATATATATATATATAATCACGTTTAAAGTTTGTAGTCTCGACTGCTGTCATTTATGCGTCTAAATTTTTTCTACGTGAACCCTGTTCAATTCAAATTCAAATTTCCAAAACTGACCGCCACCAAAACGCAATCGCTCCTCTCGAAATTCCCACGGGAAAACACACGTATCCCAAGAGATTTTTCTCAAAATGCAACTTCACCCGATTTCAACCGTCCGTCACATCGAAATTTTTCCAGACTGAATTCCGCAGCTGTTTGTATGTTCAACAAAGAGCCGGATTTTTCTCGATTTATTTAAAAATCTCATTCTGACTGGGCCGCCACATCAGGTGGGGCCCGCCTGATCCCGTTGGGGTGTCGGAATAATGAATGCATGTGCGTGTGGAAAGTAGCCAGTGGCGTAGGAACTGAATTCGATTTTAATTATACATAGTCAATTGTATCAGTATTAAATATATATATATATATATATATATATATATATATATATATATATATATATATATATATATTCCAAATTCTTGAACCACAGATTATATCATTTTCTTTTAATTTTGTTTGGTTTAGGTTAGATCAGATTAGTTCAGGTTCCACCAAAAATATACGGCCTACCAAAATTACATAAACATGATATACCACTAAGACCTATTGTTTCTTTGTGTACAATCGCCATTCTATCGTTTATCAAAATTCTTATATTTCAGAAATTTCAAATATTACAGGAACAAACGATTTTTTTCATTAAAGATTCATTCGCCTTTAAAAAACTTATTGATAAAGTAAATCTACCCGAAAATTACAGGCTGATTTCGCTAGATGTTATATCTTTGTATACAAATGTACCAAATCAACTTGTCCACACTATTTTAGCAGAAAAATGGGAAAGTTTAAAGAAACATACATCATTATCAAAAAATAGCTTTATGGATGCTGTTGCCCTCGTCCTATACACAAATTACTTTCAGTGTGAAAACACATTTTACAAACAACTCGATGGATGTGCTATGGGATCACCAATTTCATCCACCATTGCTCAGTTAGTAATGGAATATTTAGAGGAAAAAATTTTAGAAAAATTTAAATTTAATAAAATATTTTTCAAACGGTTTGTCGATGATTGCATAACAGCCGTGCCACAGGATAAAATAAATGAAATTCTCCAAGAGTTTAACAGTTTCAACGAAAAATTACAGTTCACGTCCGAAGCAGAAAGTAATAATAAAATAAATTTTCTGGATATTGCACTTATACGCAGAAAAAACAAAATTTTAACTGAATGGTACACCAAACCAACCTGGTCGGGTAGATATCTAAACTGTTTCTCAAATAACTCAAAAACCCAAAAAAATCGTGTTATAATAGATCTGTCTGATCGTGCCATCTCTCTAACGTCTCCAGAATTCCGGCCAAGAATACTGCAAAAAGTAAAAAATACGCTAATAAATAATAATTTCAATGAAAAGACTATCACCGAAATAATTAATAAAAGAACATATAAATTTTATATTAACATAATAACAAGAAACATAGAATATAAACAGCAAAAATATGTAGCATTACCTTACACTAGTGAACTATCAGAAAAAATTAATAATATAAAAAATATTTTTAGGAAGACCAATAAATAAAAAAAAAACTTTTGAAGATGCCTTAAATAAAGGGCGAAACGTCAAATTGTTTTTGATATTTTGTTAAAGAAAAAACTTAAATCCAAGAAAAGATAAAATAAAAAGAAAATGAAGTTTGGATTTTTTTCTGCCTTAAGGGTCCTTGCTTGACTATTATTTTTTTTTATTTTTGGGGTGATTTATTTTTGGTTCATTGTGTATATTTAATTTGTTTGGGGAGTTATTTTAGGATGTTATAACATATTGTGCTTAGTTGTTTTATGTTTTCTATCAGCTTTCGTATTTATAGATTTTTTATTTTTTTGGATTGCGATCATTTCGTAAAATACACGTTTTTTTGTATTGTTTTCTGTTTTGAGAATTTTTACATTTTATAAATCAAAAGTGTGTTGTTTTTCTGTAATGTGGTTTGTCGATGCGGTCTTATTATGTTTGTCATATTTGTGTCCATTAATCCTGTTTTTTAGATTTTGACTGGTTTGGCCAATGTAAACTCCGTCACAATTTTTACACGGGATCTCATATACTACGTGTGTTTTTTTGTATTTAGGTATTTTGAATTTTAAGTTGAAATTATTTTTTTAATATATTGTGGTCCTTTGTGACTAACAATAATATTATAATTTTTGAGGAGATTTTGAAGTTTTTCTGAGAGTTGTGGTATATATGGTATGGAAACATATTGGTTTTTGTTGTTTTAGTTTTTGGTGCTGAGGGTTTTGGTTGTTGTTATTGTAAAATTTGAAAATTCTTTTACGTGGATAACTGTTCAATAATAAAACTTCTTTTTCTTTTTGAATTCCTTCGTTTCGGTATTCTATAGTGAATTGTAATTTAAGGTGGTAGGAATTAAATTTATTGAGGATATCTTCACAGCGATTTTTAGGAATTGCTGTTATATAATCGTCTACATATATGTAGAAAAACTGTTTATTAATGTCTAAATTGGGTACAACAGTTTCATCAAGGTCTTCCAACACTAGCTGGGCTATAACACTAGATATTGAGGCACCCGTGGCGCAACCCTCTGTTTGTTTATAAAATTTATCATTATAAAGGATGTTGATATAAGCGTTTATTGTACTGAGTTTTGAAATTCATTGAGCGGTATGTCCGTTTTATTTCCTTCCACTAAGGAAACTACATCTAAAGATATCAGTATGTAGTTTTCAGGTAAAGTTTTGTTTTTAATTTAATTTTTAAAATCCGTGAAATCTTCTATATAGTATTTTTTTTTGTTGACCAAATTTTGCAGATATGCCACAACAAATACAACATATGAAGTTTTATTAATAAAACGGATTATACACCCAAGAAAACCAATAAAAATATTTATTTATATATATATATATATATATATATATACATATATATATATATATATATATATATATATATATATATATATATATATATATATATATATATATATGTTTATGCGGCTTTCACGGATTCCTCCGTGTGAGATGCAATAGCAGTGAATATATCCACATTATGCCGTTGTAGTGCTGAAATCACATTCAGCAAATGTACAATTATATGCAACTCCGTGTATAAATGAAGTAAATTGCGATCAGTAAATGCAAACTTCGTTCCAATCATATCCTTTCCGTGTTAGAGGTTGCACAGCTTGAATAAATTGCGATAAAACACAATCCATCCCATTCGACCACCATCGAGATGATGGCCCACCTGCACCACCATATCGAGAAGAAAGTCAAAATCTACCCTCCCCGCCACAGTGACACGGCAGACAGACATGTTTTTCCTTCTTCTCCCAGAAGTGCTAAAAAAAGTGGAAGAGACCCTAATAATGAACCATTTTCCCAAACTACTCAGAAAAAAATAATTAAACAAAGAACCTTTTTACATTATAACACAAACAAAAAAAAAATAAAATTAACAATACCAAAACACAAAACACTTTCATTGCATTACCGTATATAAACCAACGGTAGGCCATAAGGCGAACAATTTACTAGGATCATTTTATACGAAATTAAAAAGCAAAGTTCCCACCAAAAAAAGATCTAACGTAATATATGCAATTCCATGCCTAAACTGTCCTAAGAAATACATTGGCATGACGACACAATATATTGAAAATAGAGTGAATGGACACAAGTATACTAAAAATGCATCGACATCCTTACATAAACATGAACAAACATCTAAGCATGAATTTGATTTTAAAAACACCCATATTTTAGATACTGATGAAATTATCATAAATTAGTCATCAAAGAAATGATATACATAAGAAAAGATAAAAATGTTGTAAATGACAAGCAAGATGTCAAAAACTTAAGTCAGATATAAAGGGTTTTCCAATAAGAGGTGTTATTTTGATATTCAAAGAAAAATGCCATTTTTTAAGATAAATGATCGGATATTTATTACATTATAAAGAGGAAGGTATGCCGTTAATGATGGAAAATAACATCAGCCAAATGACCACCACGACCATGCCTACAGGACCATATCCTTTTCATGAAATTTTCCATAACCAAATCGCAAAGTGGCTGCCCTATGTCCTCGATAGCCTCACGAATTCCATCTTTGAGGTCTTGAATCGACGCTGGGCTGTTGGCGTAGACCTTGTCTTTCACGTGGCCCCAAAGGAAGAAATCGCAAGGTGTCACATCACAAGATCTCGGTGGCCAATTGTGATCACCTCTTCGAGAGATAACACGGCCCGGAAACTTTTCCCGTAGAAGATCAATGGTTTCGTTGCTTGTGTGGCACGTAGCGCCGTCTTGTTGAAAGTAAACGTGGTCCAGATAAATACCATCCAATTCCGGCCATCAAAAATCATTAATCATCTCTCGATAGCGCAATCCATTCACCGTAACTGTTGCTCCAGCCTCATTTTCGAAAAAGTAAGGTCCAATGACCCCGCCGGACCATAAACCGCACCAAACAGTCACACGTTCAGGATAGAGAGGCTTTTCAACAATAACTCTTGGGTTTTCCGAGCCCCAGATGCGACAATTTTGTTTGTTGACGAAGCCACCGAGGTGGAAATGGGCCTCATCACTGAAGATGATTTTTCGATGGAATTCCGGATTATTTTCATGCATTTCAAGAACCCAATCAGCAAAGGCACGACGTTGTTGATGATCGGTGCAAAATACGGTGTAATGACGTTTGTGGAATACCTAATTCCAAAGAACGACGAGGAATGGACAAACCTGGGTTTTCTTCAACACTTTCGGCTACAGCAGCAATATTCTCGGCTGTTCTTGAGCGACGTGCACGGGTTTTCTTCTTCACATAACTAACTTGTCCCAACAGCTCGAATTTTTTCACCAATTTCTTTATTGCGCTCCAACAAGGTGCTTCATGACGACCCAAAAATGTTCGAGTTTTACGAACCGTCTCTGCCAAATTTTCACCATTTTTATAGTGAATTTTAATAATTTCAATGCGTTGTTGAAGCGTGTATCGTTCCATCTTTATTTATGGCGTAGTTTCTACTTGTCAAACGTCAAAAACTTACAGCTTCAAAAGTGACATCTACCGAAATAGCGGGCTTTTCAAAATGACACCTCTTATTGGAAAACCCTTTACTATAATTTGATATTTTAACAAAACATACTTGAAGCGACTCTATAATAAATATTAGTAATGATGCTTGGGACGATTTCATATACACTTATACAAACGAAAGAACGTTATTAAAAAATAAATAATAATCTTTTTTCCTATTTTTTGCTTTTTATAAAAAGAAATCTATCCATAGCAATTGCATATAAAGTATCACAACTGAATTTTATTTTTAACATACACACAAAACTACTTTCAAGGTATGTACTATTTTATAATTTTCACTATCTTAACCTGTTGTATTGGTTTAAAATTTTAAACTTTAAGACTATTTTAAAATCTGTTTTATTTTTATTAATTTTAATTAAATTAAAAATATAAATGTGTATTACTGTGATATATGTTTATTATAAACTTTGTAATTTTGTAGATGTAAAATAAATATACCAGCTCTTTTGAAGAAGCTCACTATGTAGAGCGAAACGTCAAGAAAAATTTTTTTTTGCCTTGTTTCTCTAATGGAAAAACCTATACCCAAGAAAATATTAGAAAAAAATATTTAACAAAAGGTTTAAGATACAAGAATAAATTATATATATATATATATATATATATATATATATATATATATATATATATTCACAATTTTAACCTATTTTAACCTTTAAGACTATTTTAAAATCTGTTTTATTTTTATTAATTTTAATTAAATTAAAAATATAAATGTTTATTACTGTGATATATGTTTATTATAAAGAAACTTTGTAATTTTGTAGATGTAAAATAAATATACCAGCACTTTTGAAGAAGCTCACTATGTAGAGCGAAACGTCAAGAAAAATTGTTTTCCCTTGTTTCTCTAATGGAAAAACCTATACCCAAGAAAATATTAGAAAAAAATATTTAACAAAAGGTTTAAGATACAAGAATAAATTATATATATATATGAAATTGTCCTTTGCACAAACAGGTGCATGTCGGTACCCTGATGAGTCTAGTAGAGACGAAACATGTACCTCTGCCGTATCACTATGGCGGGGAGGATAAGTTTTGAGTTTCTTCTCAGTATGGTGGTACAGGTAGGCCATCATCTCGATGGTGGTGTAATGGGATGAATTGTATTCCGTAGCAATTCATTCAAATTGTGCAACCTCTAAACCTCTAACACGGAAAGTATATGATGGAACGAAGTTTGCAATTACTGTTCGCATTTTACTTCATCTATTCACGGAGTTGCATATAGTTGTACGTTTGCTGATTGTGATTTCAGCAATACAATGGCATAATGTGGATATATCCACTGCTATTGCATCTCACACGGAGGAATCCGTGAAAGCTCATAAACATATATATATATATATATATATATATATATATATATATATATATATATATATATAAATTGAAAAATTCGACGGTCTTCTTTAAATCAATGCATTGAATGAATGATGTTATATGTACGTGCCGCTACTGATCCTATTCGTTCTTATCGTTCGACAAGTAAATAAAATAAGAAGACGTGTACCCAGAACGAGACTCTTTGTTTGAAATGAGAACTGGCCGAGTTGGAAACGAAGAGGCATCGTTTAAAACAAACACACCAATAAAATAATTCGTTCCGTTTTAACAGGGAAACTTCACAAAGGAATGATAGTTTTTGAGATATTCGGGTAATATGATTCGTTATTGCTTTGGGAACAATAAAAGGAATATTTTACGAACTTTATACCGGTTCTCTTAATGTATATGTGTCGACTTTATTTAATATACAGGATGTATGGATACCACCAAAAAAGTACCCATAAAATGGGTACTTTTTTGGTACCTTGGAGTCATTGTGAGGTACACTAATAATTTATGGATATCATAATGAATTCTAAAACTAAAAATAGAAAAATAAAATTTTTATAAAATAATTGAACCGACTTCTAAAAGTACGCTAAAAAGTGAAAAATAACTATAAATTTTTATATGAAATTGAACTTTTTGAAGTCGCCGCCAAATTATTTGGAAATGAAATAAATAACTACTAATATATACAGGGTGAGTCAACGATTGGATGAAGTAGGTTTGTGCCTTTTCGGTGAAATTAACAAAGAAACTATATTTATTGTTTGATACAGTTTATTTTTATACAGATTTTAAAAATATTTAGGACTCTACAGGGTGAGCCAAAAAACTAGGACAGCATAAAATTGTATTTTTTTAAATAGAACACCCTATATACGAATCGTATTTTCGATTTAGCTTATAATTTTAAATCTTTTTTATTAAGGGTTTACTATAACAAAACTTTATAGTTTCTGAGATAATTAAGTTTAAAGAAAAAAAGTCACATTTTCAAGCATCAATTCAATCCTAAATAACGTTTTCAATTTTGTGACAAATATATTCAAATTTGGAATTTAGCAAGGCCAAGGACAAGTTAACATAATTTTTACCTAATATTTGCATTAAAAGCTACAGGGTATTGAACACATCGGCTCAAATTTGAACAAGTTTAAATGAATAAATATCTTTTTTTTAAATGGTACACCCTGTATATTTTCATGTTATTTAATAGAGTAATAAAAACCCTAAAAGTTTTGTTCAATATATCCTATACCTATTTATAATAGTTTTTGAGATATTTCAGTTTTTCTTATTTTCCATACTTTTTTACAGAAATAGTCTTCATTATCATAGTAGCCATGTAAAATAATAAAAAGAAACTACAGAAACAAACAGAATGTGGTTAAATATGATGAAATATATTATTCGTTATATTACAACGGCAATAGTTTAATTAAACATAATGTGAAAAAATTAACAAAACAATAACGACAAGGCAATTACATATTTACTTTTATACTAAATTGAAACAAAAAAATTACCTATTAAATACTGAGATTAATTATTTCTTTTTAATAAGTGTTCGAATAAACGACCCTCTTGTGCAATGTAGAAATTTAGTCTTTTTTGCAGATTTTCTCAGACCCTGGACAAAATTAGTGGCGTTATTGTTCTACAGGTATCCCTAATCCTGTTTCGCATATCTTCCACTGTTGTTGGTGGATTAACATACACCTTATTTTTAATATAACCCCATAGGAAGAAATCTAATGGGGTGATGTCGCAAGACCTTGGTGGCCACTCAATGAAACCCCCACGTCCAATCCATTTTTGCGGATATCGTTGGTCCCAAAACGCACGAACTTCACGATGGTAATGCGGAGGCGCACCATCGTGCTGGAACCACATACTGTCGAGCTCATCCCTATCGAGACCTTGAAGCAGTTGGGGTAGTTCTTCTTGTAGAAAGTTCAGGTAACTATGGCCATTTAGTGGTTCATTAAAAAAGTGGGGTCCAATAATTCGATTATGATGAATACCACACCAAACATTTAATGACCAGTGGTTTTGATGTTGCACCTCTCTAATCCAAAATGGTGGCATAATAATGCATGTTGCGTCTATTTACGGCACCGTTACTTCTAAAAGTAGCTTCATCACTAAACATTACCTTGCATAATAAATTTGGATTTAATTGAATCTCCGCATTTATTGTACGACAAAAGTTTACACGACTTTCAAAATCCTGTCCATGCAATTCTTGGTGTAATTCCATGTGATATGGATGATACCTATATTTCTTGGTAGTGCGATTAGCGGTGGATTGTGATGTTTCACATAATGCTGCTAACTGACGGCTACCAATATAAGGATTTTCCTGAACATTTAACAATACTTGTAGTTCTTTTTCTTCATTAGTTACTGGTTTGTTGACCACTTTACGTTTTGGATAATCAACAGTACCAGAAGAGTCAAATCTTTGCATTAAGTTTTGAAAAGTATGGGTATTAGGCTGGCGTCGATCAGGATACTTCATTTTGTAAATTCTTTGAGCAAGAAGGTAATTTTTTTGAGCCTCTCCTATTGTATAAATCATATCTATTAACTCATTCTTTGGAAAATTCATTTTACAATATAAGATGAATGCAAAAAAAACCAAACTACACTACATAAAAACCAAAAGAAGCGATTGCGGTTATAAATTTGATCCACAGAAAAATGTTCTTTTACATTGTTTTTGCCATGGCTACTATGATAATGAAGACTATTTCTGTAAAAAAGTATAGAAAATAAGAAAAACTGAAATATCTCAAAAACTATTATAAATAGGTATAGGATATATTGAACAAAACTTTTAAGGTTTTTATTACTCTATTAAATAACATGAAAATATACAGGGTGTACCATTTAAAAAAAAAGATATTTATTCATTTAAACTTGTTCAATTTTGAGCCGATGTGTTCAACACCCTGTAGCTTTTATTGCAAATATTAGGTAAAAATTATGTTAACTTGTCCTTGGCCTTGCTAAATTCCAAATTTGAATATATTTGTCACAAAATTGAAAACGTTATTTAGGATTGAATTGATGCTTGAAAATGTGACTTTTTTTCTTTAAACTTAATTATCTCAGAAACTATAAAGTTTTGTTATAGTAAACCCTTAATAAAAAAGATTTAAAATTATAAGCTAAATCGAAAATACGATTCGTATATAGGGTGTTCTATTGAAAAAAATACAACTTTATGCTGTCCTAGTTTTTTGGCTCACCCTGTAGAGTCCTAAATATTTTTAAAATCTGCGTAAAAATAAACTGTATCAAACAATAAATATAGTTTCTTTGTTAATTTCACCGAAAAGGCACAAACTTACTTCATCCAATCGTTGACTCACCCTGTACAAATTATGGTAAGAAAGCAATTACAAATAAAGTATTTTTAATCTGTTTACACAAATCACATTTTGTCAGGTATTAGTTTGGCGCCGACTTCAAAAAGTTCAATTTCATATAAAAATTTATAGTTATTTTTCACTTTTTAGCGCACTTTTAGAAGTCGGTTCAATTTTTTTATAAAAATTTTATTTAAAAACTATTAACTGATAAAGAATAAATCAACATCAATCAGACATTTTTCCTTTTTACATTGCTTTCCATCAATTATTTATTAAATACGAATACTTATCTGTAGATAGGAATACATAACGAGCTATATACCATCTTATAAATAGAATTCACCGAATACGATCTATTTAGACTGGCCCAAAATAGTTCTATATTATCAAGAACGTAATTTTACTATCGCTATTTCAATATTTACTTTTATGTAATGATGAGGGATTTGCCCAACTTAAGATAAATCCATGTCTTCTCAAGATGGCCGACTTAAGTATGGTGAAATAGAAAAAACGAAAATTTATTTCTAGAAATAGATAGTTTATTATATGTGCGTTATCTTGTTATAGTTTCTATTGGGAATAAAATGATGCATAAATAAAACAATAAAAGAGAGACAACAGAAAAAGTAGAAATGTTTTTATTGCATTATTTTCATAGAATACGGGGTGATTCACTGGGAAATTTATTAATCGATTGTGAAAAAACTATAATTAGGAAGAATCTGAAAATTTGAGTGTACTAACGTACAAGGGAGACCGAGCTAAAATATTTTCAAGATGGCGGTAGTTCCGGTTATACCGGAAGTAGATGTCAACGTGCTTATTTTAAATGGAACACCCTATATATTATTGCATTTTTGATTTCTACGTAAAATTCTAGACATATTTCATGTATAATGTTCTACACTTAAGTCTCACCGTTTTGGAAATATTTAAATTTTTATGTCAAAAATGACGTTTCCGAACCAAAACTTAACTATAAATTTTTCCTATAAGAAAGTCTTTATTATTTAATTTGGGTTAATTTTCTTATAGACGAAGATCGACTTTAGTAGCCGTTTTATGATATTTTGAAAATTATTAGTCAAGAGTGGTCAAAAAAGAAGAATAAAAATTATATTTAAAAAATCGTCAAAACTAAATTTTTTCAAATAGAAAGTACCTTATTTTTATAATTTTATCATATTAAGCATTAAAAATAAGGGTAACTTTGTATAAGGTTGTCTATTCTAAACATTTGTAGTTTTCAAAATATTGACAATTCAACATTTTTCTACTGTAAAAATGCTATACGGCTTTTCACTTTTGTTATTAGTTGGTCACGATGGTGAAGCGTAGTGAAAATAAAACAATTGATCCCTACCGAATTGTCATTATTTCTTGCCATTTGACATTCATTAATAATAATCATGCCGGGGTGATTAAACTACACGTACAAAGATTATTTAAACTTATTTATTATTTATGCAGAATGTCATAGAGTTATTTTAAGAACATTCGATACATTCGCGATTCGATATCCACAGAAACAGAACCCAACACCACCAACTGTTAAAAGGATTATAGAAAAGTTCAAGAACTTTGGATGCATAAAAGCAAAAAAAAATAGAAATAAACCAATTGTTAATAATGAAAATATTGAAACTACAATTTTAGGATATTTCGCCGCATATCCGACAATATCTACAAGGCAAATAGCATTAGAGTCTGGATTACCTCAAACATCAGTTTTAAGGATTTTATGAAAACACAATTTTCATCCCTATGTATATTCCATAATAGAACATTTAAAAGGCACTGATTTATTTTACTTCGGTCACAAGAAAATGCTGTTTTTTTTGGATAATATTATTTGGTCCGACGAAGCCAAATTCATTAAAAATGGATTGTTTAATCGACGCAATTCCCACTATTGGAGCGACTCAAACGTACATCCATTTTGAGAATTAAATTTTCAAGAGTCTTGGCAGTTTAACGTGTATGTGTTATAAGAAATGACGGCGTCGTCGTCCTAGAATTCTACCAAGATAATCTGAATGGTAAGTTAATCACTTTCGAAGACTTCTAGATACATAATACGTTTTTTAACTTATAAGTGAGCGCTACTTCGACACCTTGAGAAATTTGGAAGTGAACTGTTTAGATAACTTGCCGCTGGCTGATTATAAAAATCTATTTTATCAACATGATGGGGCACCTCCACACAACAGTCATTTAGTTAACAATCATCTGCAAAATGGATGGTCAAGAATGGGCCACATCTTTGGCCATCTCGCTCCCCCGACCTAACAGTTCTTGATTTTTTTTATTTGGGGTACAATCAACAATAAAATATACAACCCCGCATTAATCACTATGGAAGATTGCATGCAGCGCGTCAAAATAGCATTTGAAGAACTTAATCCTCAGTCAATAAAAAGATCCACCCATAAAGAGTTCCTGCTTAAGTGCGAAAAATGTTTGGAAGTACAAGGACGTCAATTTGAACATTTATTAATATAATTTTTGTAACTTTATTTTATTTACAACTGGTTTATTTCTATTTCTTTTAACTTTTATGGATCCTAAGTTTTTGAAGTTTTTTATAATCTTTTTAACAGTTGGTAGTGTTATAAGATCTAGTATATATCATTTAGGGACAAAACTGATAGATAGACTGTTCGAGGATGACCAAATCTGAGATTTATCATATCAAAAATGGGTATGATTGGACTCCATATATATAAAGCAAAAGGTGCTGCAAATTTATAACGTGATAGTAATTTATAATATGAGAAAAAAATTATAAATAGGAAAATTAGACCAATAATTGAGAAAACATTACGATACATCTACTCCCAATTCAGGGTAACAATAGAGTAAGAAAAAAGATTAGTCGTCCTGATAAACTCAACATATCATTTGATATAAAAAGTGGCATTATTTCTAAAAAGCACCCATCCAATTATTTAACTTTTCCGATAAGGTTTTAAAAAACCTGACTCGTCAAATACAAATCATAAAAAATACAACCCGCTTTGTCAAATCGCATCCCGATATTGAGATCCCCTTGTTTGAAATGGGTCAAAATACTGTGGACATCGGGTATTTTTGTTGGCTTGGAGGTACTCAATCATCATTAAGCCGTAGGAGGTGTAATATTAAAAGTTTTAAGAGGTTATCGGCCATATATATATATATATATATATATATATATATATATATATATATATATATATATATATATATATATATATATATATATATATATATATATATATATATATATATATATATATATATATTGTATAAATAAGCGTTCAAACTCAGTTTTATTTGAGATATATAGAAATTAAATCAGATACAGAAGGGTTAAATAATGAATTTTAATGGTTAATATGCCAGTAAATTTGGTTTAGAATAAGATAAAATTAGATTTAAGGATAGGATAAGGTGTATTGTTTAATTTGTAGTATATATAAACAGATATAGTCTTAAGAAACAGACAATAAATTCCAAAATTCTTGACTAAGTAAATAATTTAGAATTGGTATATTCTTCAAAAATATGACATATTTTTCTCGATAAAAACTAAAGTTAATTAAAAAAACTATGTTAAAAGTATTGAACTAATTAGAGGAAGTGTTAATACAAAAAAATATATATATTTGAATGAACACAAAGAGTGTGGATGCTTTTAAAAAACTAATAATAAAGTAGTGCACATCGTCTTTAGTCCCAATAAATCACTCATAAGACACAAAAGTGCGTACAGTGAAAAAAATAGTGCAAAATTAAGACAAAAACATCGTGAATAGTGATAAACAAACATTAATGTACGAAATAAAAGAAGAATGTTTTAGTTTTAAGAATTATTAAACATATTATGAAGAAATGAAAACCATAATTTATGAAAACTGTAGAATGTAAGATAGATTTAATTAGTTTATAAGGTAGATTTAAGTTTATTTAAAGCAATTTTGGTACAAATATGTTAAGAAAATTATGCTAAATAATAGGATAATAATATCAAAAGCAACAATAAACATTTTAGAGTTTTTTCGAACAAAATTTGAGTAAAATTGTCATAAATTTCAATGTGCAAAGTCTTAATTTTTATCAATTTTTATATATAAATAATATGCCAAAGTGGCTTTTACATATATTAAAATGTCGAGAAAACTCTAAAGTTTATTTATTGCAAGCTCAATAATGCTCAATGGTCAGATTTAAGGCAATATATTAATAAAAACATGAAAATTCCAGTCGAAATTGGTAAAATTAAAAAGCCTTCATAAAATCCAATTTTCCAAGGTATTAAGATTTATCAAGTTGCCAGGTGTCAAAAATCTAACCAATCATATTTTAGAAATTTCTTATGTTTTGGCCGAATATAAAACGCCAAGGCGTAGGAAGGAATTTCAAGAGAGTTGAATTTATCAGTTAGCACACATGGTTAGGCCGATACTTAAATTTTAATTCTCATCACCCTAACAACCAAAAAATAGTGTAATAATCGGATTAGTAGACAGAACAATAGCACTAACATCTCCTGAACTTAAACTGAAGCCATTAAAAAAGTCAGAAATACTCTTATATTCAATCATTACCCTGTAAATTTAATAAACAAATTAATAAACCAATGGACCTATTTATATTATTATAAAACAAAGGAACGTAAAAACGTAATTACAAACAACACAGAACAAAAAACATACATTGCAATTCCCGATATGAGTCAACATAGTGGTATGTGTATATGTATATGTATATATATATATATATATATATATATATATATATATATATATATATATATATATATTTAGTTGGTTATTTTCTTGGGAATATAGTTCATTTATATATTGAAACTACATATATAAAGTAGTCATACTTATTGTATATATATTTTATATTTCAGGACGTTTCGATTTTTTCGAATCTTTTTCAACTGAAGGTTTCGGCGGATTCTACAAAAATGTACATTTTTAATATTATTATATACGGAATAACGGGTTAAAAACTTACCATAAAGAACAGAGATTTTTGTTTTAAATAAAAATTAATTACATCACAAACCAATTATAATCACACACTCTTTTGTAATTCACTTTTCAAAAGTATTTTTAAAAGTCCAGCTGGAAGAATGGACACTACATTTTTAACCCTATACTGCCTTGACTTGATCGAATGTGGAACCCAGATGTTATAGATACTTTAAGTGGCGTAAAAAGTTTGGGTCTTTTAATTGAAGTGATATCTTTCTGAAAAAATATCGTGATTCAATTTAGAAGAATTGAAAGCTGAGAATTATTTTTATTTATTGTTTTATTTATTTTAGAAATTCCCTTATATTGGTTTATTTTAATATGTTGAAATAAATTTGATTTAGATTATTAATGTCTGTTTTATCGTTTACGGCATTCGGATTTTTTTTATTGCGATCATTTCATAAAATTCTCGTTTTCCTTTGTTGGTTTCAGTTTTCAAGATTTTTGTATTTTCATAATCAAAGGTGTACTTATGTTTCATTTCGTGTTTTTTAGGGCTGTAATATTTTTTTTGTCATACTTAGGTCCATTTAGACGATTTTGCAGATACTGACTACTTTGGCCGATATAATTCGATGGACAATCCTTGCAGAGTATTTGGAAGACAACATTTGATTTTTTGTTTTTTGGAATATCACTTTTTAATTTGCTGAAATAGCTTTTTAGTAAATGATGGCCCTTATGACTAGTGGTTATATTATGTTTCTTAAAAAAAGTTTGAAAGTTTTCGGAAAGTTTTGGTATGTATGGCAAGGAAAGATATTGTTTTTTAGTTTTATTGTGTTCTAAATTTTCTGTTTTAGTGTTTCCATGTTTGTATTTTTCTAGCCTTTCTTTACAAATTTTATTAATTAGTTTATTTGGGTAAGAGTTTGATATAAGGACCTCTTTTGCTTTTTTGATACAGTTGTTTCTAAATTCGGGACTACTAAGCATGATGGCTCTATCGGCTATTCCAATTATTACTGATTTTTTTTTTGGGTCATGTGGTGTTGGGAATTGTAGTTGAGGTAGCGACCAGACCATGTAGATTTTGTGTACCACTCAGTTAGGATTGTATTATTTTTGTGATGCAACGTCATATCTAGGAAGTTTATGTGGTTATTATTTTCAAATTCTATGGTAAATTGTAATTTTTCATGATAGCTGAAATAACCAACTAAAAACATATTTAATGGTTCAAGAAAAATTAATTCCATTAGGTAATTACTGAAAGCTTCTGTGAAAGCTTTCACAAATATTGCTTGCCAGATTCCAGAATTCTTTCGTGTAAGGTAATAAATACCAAGTAGAAAGTTTCAGAACCTGGTATGAGTCTTGCCTTACGCTTACAAAGAGTCTTACGTTATGTTTTCCTGAAAGATTATCGTAAGCTTAGACATAATCTTTCCGTTAGTATTTGTCACGGACATTAGGGAACTACTGGAAGATTCCACGAAAGCTTTCAGAAATATTGGTTGGAAGATTATAGGAAGTTTTCGTGTAAGGTTATATATAACTTACAAAAACAGACGTACGGACATTTGATAATTACCTTAGGATTCCACAAAAGTTTTTTTAAGGTGTCAAAACTTTCTCGAAAGCTTGCTGAAAGTCTGCTGCAATCTTTCATACTATGTAGATAAGCGTAGTCTCTGTGCCAAAGATCATCTTAATAATTTAAAAACTAACCGCAATATGTTAAAAACAAGAAAAAAAAAAGAACTTAGGCTGTATTGACTTTTCTACTTACTACCTATCCTAATGCATTATCTGAAGACCCTGTATAATACAGTTTAATGTATAAAAAACAATTATCAATTAACAATACTTCCAAACAGAACCAAGTAGACAAACATCGAATTTCGAACGCATCGTACAATAACGCTGGCAAATAATTTATTCACAATTATGAATCACTTTTTGTCTATCTCGCATACACTTATACCTTCAAGAGTCCGTATTATAACGAAATCGCCTTTTGTTATTTTCCTCCATGGGTGTATTCTCGCATGTTCCCCTCCATGCGAAGCGTCCAGGTGCGTGATCACGTCTTCAAAAATTTAATAGTAACTGTCTATAAAAATCGGTTCCCTTTTACGATTTGTATTTTATTATTATTTGAAAAGCGTTGTTGCACATGAAAAATCCAACAAAACTGGACGATTTGAGAAACTTGTATAGTCAAGTCGATAAAAACACCAAGGGCGCATTTTTACTCGAAAACGTCAGTAGTCTGGGAGCCCAGTGGGTTTTTGAAGCTGTATCTCACTTCACCAAAGTTTTTTATATGTATTTTGACCCCCTGAACAATGACCCGGTATTTAAAAAAATTGTTTTATGTAAGTAGTTTCTAAGAAAAAAGTATTTCTTGTAATTTTTTCTTCTTTTAATAGGTTGATAATAAAATTCAAAAATTAATTTATTATTCTTTTTTTTTAATATTTTTTACCGACGTATCCCAAATAATATCGTGCTTTTTCAAGTTTTCCGAAAACAGAAGATTTATAAGTTAAAAACGAAGACATCTAAAAACACACTTAAACTGTTTAAAAACACTGAGAAGTTCTGTATTTTATTTTGCGTTGCATTTTAAAATCACTAACATTGTTAAAACAACACAAAAATTTTTTTAGATCGCATATTTGGAGTTTGTAAATTCAAATAATATTAAAATTATTAAATATATCTTAATTTGATGTGATGAATTTATTTTTATGACTTATTTCTTTGGGTAGTTTTTTTATTATTTAAAAAATTTTTACTGTATACAGTGTTTGGATTATTTTATAGAATAAAATTTGTACAGGGTTTAAAATAAGTTTATGTATTTATTTGTTTATCTATTTATTTATTTATATTTGAAATTTTAGCTTTGATTAATTGAGTTGTAGGAAATTTGACTGACAAGGAAGGTTTCTGAAATGTCCGGCTCCGATTTTAATAAAACTTCGATATGTTGTAGAGAGTACAAAAATAATAGACACGATTCATTATAACGGGGTGAAAACCGCCCCTAAAGTTCAAAAGCAGTATTTTTGAGATATCTGTGTGAGATTTCTACAAAACAAAATGAAACTTACTTGTGATTCGTGTTAAACTATAGCCTTTTCACCTTTTCACCCCCAAGAATATCATTCCTTATTTTAATTAGGGTAGACCATATATTTCCGCACGTAATTTAATTCTAAAAATTACGAAATTTAATGGAATTGTTTGAAAATATCTTTCAAGAAGTAACTTAAGTTGACGGGTTTCGGGATTTTAAAAAATAAGCTAGTAAAAGAGGGTGAGCCACCCCCAAATGCGTTTTTTTATAACGGTAAACCATCTATTAGCGCACGTAATTTAATTTTAAAAATAACGAAATTTAATGAAATTATTTGAAAATATTTTTTTTCAAGAATACTATACTTAACTCAAGTTGACATGTTTCGGGGTTTCAAAAAATGAAGTAGTAAAAGAAAGTGAATCACCACTAAAAACAATTTTTTTCAAATCTCAAATTCTAATTGAGATATCTTTACAAAATAAAGTGAAAATTACTTTTTAGTGGAAGTGAGGTTATACCAGGGTGTTTTAACCCCATAAATATCATCTCTTACTTTTTATGAGGGTTAATCTTGTAATTCATTTACATAATTTAATTCTGGGCACTACGAAATTACAGCAAATTTGTTGATAATATTTTAAAATAAAACTAATAAGAGATTTAGCCACTCCCAAATACGTATTTTTAATATCGCCAGTTCTAATTAAAATATCTATACAAAATAAAATTAAAATTACTTTTTTTCGAAATGATGTTAAACTATGGTATATTCACTCCCAAAGATATTATTCCTTATTTTTCATAAAAGAAAACCGTCATTTCATACATATATTATTATTGGTAAAATTGTTAAACTTTAATTTAATAAACGTTACAGAAGTAGAAATCACTATTTGTCATGAATCATAATAATTTACAGACATGAATGCTTAACCAATGAAATAAGTTTATATTTTCTCATTAATCAAAAGAAAAAATTTCAGTAAACTCTGTAACGGTCATATCAACTGAAATTTGGCAATTTAAGAATAATTATGCATGTATAAAATTACTTCCTTCGAATGATATCCTTGAGAGTGATTATATATATATATATATATATATATATATATATATATATATATATATATATATATATCATTTTTCTTTTATTTTGTCTTTTCTTGGGTTTAAGTTCTATATTTAATAAATACATAAAATTATTGACGTTTCGCCCTTTATTCAAGGCATTTTCAAAGTTTCTGCCTCCTAAAAATATATAATTAAATTACATCACATAAAAAACATATTTAACATTTTCGAAAAACTAACAAGACACTTAAACAATAGTCAAAACTTTAAAATCTTTTTGACTATTGTTTAAGTGTCTTGTTAGTTTTTCGAAAATGTTAAATATGTTTTTATGTGATGTAATTTAATTATATATTTTTAGGAGGCAGAAATTTTGAAAATGCCTTGAATAAAGGGCGAAACGTCAATAATTTTATGTATTTATTAAATATAGAACCTAAACCCAAGAAAAGACAAAATAAAAGAAAAATTATATAATCTATGGTTCAAGAATCAAGAAAATATATATATATATATATATATATATATATATATATATATATATATATATATATTTACAGATTTTTTTTAATTTAATAAAACCAAAAAAAAATGCTATCTGAAAATATTTCTTTGTAAAAGTGTTCATAGGTCTATTTCTTATTGTTGTTCCTTTTCATTTTTTTTCCTTTTAATTATATATCAGCCTTTTTTCATGGTCAAGACATTAATATATTTATAGAATAGCAATAGAACAACATATAGGGTGAATATTGTACAAAAACGAGAAATTGTATAAATTTTAAAACTGACATTGAACAATTAAGTAATATATATTGTCATATTTTATCATAATTCACCATGCATTTTTGTATACAATATTCACCCTATATGTTGTTTTATTGCTATTCTATAAATATATTAATGTCTTGAACACGAAAAAAAGACTGATATATAAATAAAAGGGAAGAAAATAAAAAGGAAAAAACAATAAGAAATAGACCTATGAACACTTTTGCAAAGAAATATTTTCAGATAGCATTTTTTTTGGTTTTATTAAATAAAAAAAATCTGTAAATGAATAGACCGCATTCTTTTCAATCATTTTAAATATGCATCTCGAGATGGATAGTGAATTTTTTTACTCTATTTGTAAGTACTTTTTATTTGTTATTACTGTGTTTTCCAAATGAGGAAAAATTAAAATATTAAAAGGAAAAAGATTTTATTTTTAAATTATAACATATTTCATACTGTGTTTTTTAACCTTTTATTTTGTAAATGAATATTGTAGGATTTTTATGTTTTTAGCAATCTGCCTCCTGATGAAGCTATAAATAAATAGAAATATAGAGGAATTTTTTGAAAATTGAGTTTCCTTTAACCACAGGCCGATTCCTAATAATTTACGCTCACTTATTTATATATATATATATATATATATATATATATATATATATATATATATATATATATATATATTCACTCAACCCAATATTTGGATAATAGATTGAATGGTCACAAGTACACCAAAAATGCTTCAATTGCGTTACATAAGCACGAATCCGCTCAAAAACACGAATTTGATTTCGCAAATACACAGATATTAGCCCAAGACCAGAACTACCACAAACTGCTTATTAAGATGATTCACATTAAAAAAGAAAAGCATGTCGTAAACGACAAACAAGATATAAAAAATCTTAGCCAAATATATAATAACCTAATTAATCAAAAACTCCATTAAAAATTATAACAAATGCAATACTAAAATACCAAAGAAAATATTTGGGTCTTTAATAATATAATAATTGCTTCACAAATAAATAATAAAAATGTATAAAAAAAAACTTTTACTGATAACACCAAAATCCTTCATACTGGCAATGTATTCTCTTAGTTAACTTATTTATATTTATAAGAATTTTAAATTTAAATTTTTAATATTGTACGGTGTTGGTTTATAAAATATGCATGTCTATTTTAAGTGCATTTAATTGTTTGAGTAATTGCTGATTGTTCTGTTTTTCTTTGTAGATTTTATCCATAGACTGACAATATATTTTTGATAAAGCCCAAAAGAATGGGCGAAACGTTAAATTTTAATTAGATTGTTTTAAAAACAAAAAACCTCATACCCAAGAAATTTCAGAAAATATATATATATATATATATATATATATATATATATATATATATATATATATATATATATAATTTACACATTTTAACATTAAAAATAGTTCTCGGAGTTGACCTGTGTGAAACGGGTATTTCTCACCTCAAAATGGTCGCTGAATTGAACAGGCCTACCCACTTTTGTTTCCTGTAAGATGGACACAGATAAAAATAGGCAAATAGAAGGGTGAGAACCGGCAACGAATTAAGAAGGGTGGGGTGCTGTGCGAAAAGGTCGTTGGATACGGGGTGCCATTTAACTGTGCGTTCTAGGAGGGTTCCTAGAGAAGTGGTAATTACGTGACAGCCCTTAAAGTGTAACTTTACGTCTATTTGTTGACCGTGTAGTTATTAATTAGATTTTATTTTTTTGGGTTTCGGTCATACTTTATAAGAATTAACACATGTTTTTTCTGACGTTTAGGTTAATTTTATTAATTAAACCATCTTCAGAGAATTACTAATTTTAACAGGTGGTTCGCTTGATTATCTTTCATTTAACCATTTTATTTTAATATAAATATGAATAAAAACTTCTTTTTTTAATATTCTTGTTTATTTTTTTTATTGCATTTTTTACACATCTGTTTTGTTTTGCTTTTGACAGTAGTACTCTGTCAAAAGCAAAACAAAATAGATGTGGAAAAATGCATTAAAAAAATAATATCAGTTTTTTTATGTTTATATTTATATTAAAAAAAGAAGTTTTTATTTATATTAAAATAATAAAATGGTTAAATGAAAGATAATCAAGTGAACCACCTGTTAAAATAAGCAATTCTCTGAAGATGGTTTAATCAATAAAATAAACCGAAACGTCAGAAAAAAACATGTGTTAATTTCTTATAAAGTAATAGTATGACCGAAACCCAAAAAAGTAAAATCTAATTAAAATGTAACTTTTTAAATGAAACATAATTTAATGTGTTGATATAAATCGTGGACACAAAAATACATACATACAGGATATTTCCAAATAAGTGCGAAAAATTTTAAAGAATTATTCTTTAACTAATTTTAAGCATAAAAGTTTATATAAATATATGTCCGATAATGCTTAATTTTTAAGATACATGGTGTTAAATTAATTAGTATTTTTAGTTTTTTAAATTTATATCACTTGTTTTTAAAGATAAATAAGTCAAATTTGGAACACATAACACTTTTTACTGTTCTCATAAAAAAAACTATTATTATGTGAAATAATGTACAGAGTGGTAATATTTTCCGAGTCTGTAAAATTTAACCCTCTCGAACTTTTTTTTTCGGACGCCACTGACTCGATTTGATTATTCAGTTAGCTTTCCCATCTTATTATGAAACTTTTTTGTCTCTTAACTTTTGCTCTAAAAGTGAATAGTTCTTCCACAAAAAAATAAAATATGTTCAGATGCATCTCCAATTATGTTCTGTTGGGGTGGTTTATGAAGTGACGATAAGATATAGTAGGTTGTTGTCAAATAAGTTCACGCCTAATTTGTTATATTGTTTTTTGTTGTAATGTGTTATAATTTATGTGGATAAGTGTAATGGATTTTATGTACTCTCAATGTAAAGTAAGTAAAAAAAAAAATAGTAAAAATGACAGGGTTTACAAATATTGAAATGACAGATATGCATTTTGTTTCTGGTCGTGCTAATGGAAATGCAACGTATTTATGCTGAATTATATCCATAATGTTGGTTACCTCATCATAACACATTTGCAAGTGCTCATCGGCGTTTACGAGAAAATGGTACATTTCTAAAACGAACTTCTGATTGCAGATATCCTCAAAAGATAAGAACCGTGGCGCTAGAGGAAGTTGTTCTTAATTTAATAGAAGAATCTCCTGAAACAAGTACGAGAAAAATTGGCAATATATCAAATAAAGGGTGTTTTTTATAGAGGTATAGAAATTTAAGTTGGCAACACTTTTTTAACTGGCGGCCATTTTGTCAGCTGTCAAGTGATTTATGTTTAGTTTCGTTTGGCATTTCAACATGAATAGACTGACGCTTGAACAACGCTTCCAAATTGGTCAAATTTATTTTGAAAATCATGGTTCTGTTCGAAATACGTATCGCGCACTACGTCCATTTTACGGTCAACATAATCGTCCATCAGAGCAATTAATTCGATTAACTATGGAACGTTTTCGCACCAGGTTTACTCTAAATGATAATACGCATCCACAGAGACGTCGTACAGTGCGTACAGAAGAAGTCATTGCTGCTGTAGAGCTTAGCGTAGAGGAAGACCCGAATCAGTCTATCCGCCATCGTGCACAGAAATTGGATATGTGTCCATTCACTTTATGGAAGATTTTGCGGAAAGATCTTGGTTTGCGTGCTTACAAAATCCAACTCGTGCAAGAATTGAAGCCACACGATCACCTAGCAAGGCGTAGATTCGGTGAATGGGCCCAAAACAAGATTGCCGTTGATCTCGATTTTCATAAGCGAATTTTGTTTAGCGATGAAGCTCACTTTTGTTTGAATGGATACATCAATATACAAAACTGCCGTATTTGGAGTGATGATAATCCTCAAGTGTATGTTGAGACACCGTTACATCCAGAAAAACTGACTGTTTGGTGTGCTTTATGGGCTGGTGGAATCATTGGTCCGTACTTCTTTAAAAACGATGCTGGTCAGAACGTTACAGTCAATAGTGACCGCTATAGAGCCATAATTACTGACTTTTTCGTTCATCAATTGAACAACCATGATGTGCAGGCGCTGTGGTTTCAACAAGACGGCGCAACATGTCACACAGCTCGTGCCACAATTAATTTATTGAAGGAAACGTTTGGTAACTGCATAGTTTCACGTTTCGGACCCGTGAATTGGCCTCTAAGATCGTGCGACTTAACGCCGCTAGACTATTTTCTGTGGGGATATGTGAAGTCGCTAGTCTACGCCGATAAGCCCGAAACGATTGATCACTTGGAGGACAACATTCGCCGCGTTATTGCCGATATACGGCCACAAATGTTGGAAAAAGTTATCGAAAATTGGACCTCCAGATTAGACTACGTCCGAGCCAGCCGTGGCGGTCATATGCCAGAAATCATATTTAAATTATAATGCCAGAAGGTTATCTTTCGAATAAAGTAAATTTGTTGTCAATTTAAAAAATTCATCTTTGTTTTATTCCATTTAGAAGTTCTATACCTCTATAAAAAAAAACACCCTTTATAAGCAATTCCACAGTTATCCGAATTTTAAAAGAACACCAATTGTATCGCCCAATCCTTTTTTATATCTTATTTTGTTTACTGATGAGGCAAAGTTTTTAAGGGAATAAACCAGTTTTTAATAAAATAAAATTACAAAGATTATTTGAGAAAATGTTCAAATTGACGTCCTTGAACTTCCAAACATTTTTCGCACTTAAGCAGGAACTCTTCATGGGTGGCTCTTCTTATTGACTGAGGATTCAGTTCTTCAAATGCTATTCTGACGCGCTGCATGTAATCTTCCACAGTGGTTAATGCGGTGTTGTATACTTCATTTTTGATCGTCCCCCAAATAAAAAAAGCAAGTACTGTTAAGTCGGGGGAGCGAGGTGGCAAAAGATGTGGCCCATTCTTGGCTATCCATTGATCATAAAACAAGTTTTGCAGATGATTGTTAACTAAATGACTATTATGTGGAGGCGCCCCATCATGTTGATAAAATAGATTTCTATAATCAGCCAGAGGCAACTTTTCTAAATAGTTCACTTCCATATTTCTCAAGATGTCGAAGTTGTGCTCACATATAAGTTAAAAAACGTATTTTGTATCTAGAAGTTTTCAAAAATGGCTAACTTACCATTCAGATTATCTTGCTAGAATTCTAAGGCGATGAAGCTGCCATTTCTTAAAGCACAATACACATTAAACTGCCAACATTTTTGAAAATTTAATTCTCTAAATGGATGTACGTTTGAGTCGCTCCAATAGTGGCAATTACGTCCATTGAACAATCCATTTTTTGTGAATTTGGCTTCGTCCGACCAAATAATAATATCCAAAAAACCAGCATTTTCTTGTGACGGAAGTAAAATAAGTTGATAGAACTTTACTTTTCGTGGCAAATCAGTGCCTTTTAAATGTTGTACTATGGAATATACAGAGGGATGAAAATTGTGTTTCCATAAAATCCTTAAAACTGATGTTTGAGACAACCCAGACTCTAATGCTACTTGCCTTGTAGATATAGTCGAATATGCGGCGAAATATCTTAAAATTATAGCTTCAATATTTTCATTATTAGCAACTGGTTTATTTCTATTTCTTTTTGCTTTTATGGATCCAAAGTTCTTGAAGTTTTCTATAATCCTTTTAACAGTTGGTGGTGTTGGTTTCTATTTTTGCGGATATCGGATGGTGAATGTATCGCATGTTTTTGAAATAACTCTATCACATTCTCCATAAATAATAAATAAGTTTAAATAATATTCGTGAGTGTAATTTAATCGCCCTGGCATGATTATTATTAATGAATGTCAAATGGCAAGAAATAGTGACAATTCTGTAGCGTTCGATTGTTTTATTTTCGCCACGCCTCGCCGTCATGGACAACTAATAACAAAACTTAAAAGCCGTATAGCATTTTTACAATAAAAAAATGTAGAATTGCCTATATATTGAAAACTACAAATTTTTGGAATAGACAACCTTATACAAAGTTGCCCTTATTTTTAATGCTTAGGGTGACGGCACCAATTATGGACATGTTAAGGATACCTTTTTCCGTTTTATAAAATAAAATTCGTGTTTTTATGTGTACAGATAGTGGTAAATGAATTTAGAGATAATATGAGAAGACGAATCTTTAAGTTGAACTTTAAATAGTTGGATATAAATAAGTTATTTTACTTAGAAATGTAGAAAGTTCAAAATCACCATTAATGGACACCTAAATCCCAGTAATGATCAACCAGTTATCGACAAGTTCAATGAAAGCAACCCATTCATTGGCAGTAACCTGGCTTTTTCTAAAAAGCATTCAATTACAAGTTTAGGTGGGTATGTAAATGATAGGTATATTTAAAAATAATAAGCACTTATTAATCATAAATTAGCTTTTATTTGAATTTTATTTGAACTCACATTATTTGCGATAATCATCCCCAATTAATATTTCTGAAAAAAAAACACTTATTCTCATATAAACTATGGCATCGAAGTAATAGTCTCATAAATTTATCATTTACAGTCTCAGTATCATTAAAGTATTTATCCATTTAATATAAAAAAACATTATACAACTAAAAACAAAATGAGCAAAGTAACAAAAACTAAATAAATTCTTATAAAATTAAATTATTACAAACAAAATATTAGGTATTAATGAGATCTTCAGAAATCTGTGAATTAAAAATACTAAAAATCACAAAGGAAGTGTGCCTACGTAATTAAATACTGTATAAATCAGGTAAGTATTTCTCCATTTCCTTAACTTTATAGAAACCTCTTTTATTCAGAAGCAAAGGTTCACTTATAACTTCTATTAGATCGTGTTTTTATACCATATTTTATCAGGTTTGTCAGGCCATCTAAAAGAATTGCCTGTTGATAGTACCATAGTGCTAATTTCATACTGGTCTTTATCAACGGTTTCTGTTCTGCCCGGGAAAAACTCGTCTTCATATGTTACTATGACAAACTGTCCGGGTCGAACAATGGCTTTATATTTTGAAGGTAACGTTTTAATTTTTAGTATGTTTAGCGATTCATCTTCAGAATTTTCTTCACTCTTGTTTTCGCGACGTCTTTTGATCTCCCTTTTTTCATGCGCGAGTCCAGTTCTTTTCCGCTGTTTACACTCATCTACTTTTGCCCTTTCTCCGTTATCTTCGGTAATTCCATCCTCTTTTTCATTATAACTACTGTTTTCACTCTCAGCATATGTTATTTCTAAATCTGTATCTTCGGAAGTTGTGTCATCCTGGTCTATTGCTTTTTTTCTAGATTTAGAACATCGTTTGTCCATCATTGGTAATTTGGTCTGTACTCGATCCAGTAATAAACATTGTAAAAAACAGAGATTTTAGGTTATGTTTCTATTTAATATTATGACAAAAATATTCTTAGTTCCTAATATTCAATATAAAATAATATCAAACTTAATTATCAAATGACATAATAAAATAATTCACGAAAATATATACTTACTCTCTTAACGATTTTCATAAACCGGATTTTTCGGACGTAGCTCATACTTCACTTATATTTAGGCTGCCATCTTGAAGAAAGTGGCCGATCTTGGCATTTTGATTTGTTAGTGTAACAACTGACCCCCTACTACTTATAAGCCAGTGTTACCATCCCCAAAATTCTTTTGCGTTTGGTTATTATTTCGGTTTATTTAGAAAAAATGTCCATCATTGGTTCTTGTTCATAATTGGTGCTATCACCCTAATATAATTAAGTTTTAGTCCGCAAACGTCATTTTTGACACAAAAATTTAAATATGTCCAAAACGGTGAGACTTAAGTGTAGAACATTATACATAAAATAAGTCTAGAATTTTACGTAGAAATCAAAAATGCAATAATATATAGGGTGTTCCATTTAAAATAAGCAAGTTGACATCTACTTCCGGTATAACCGGAAATGTCGCCATCTTGAAAATATTTTAGCCGGCTGTCCTCCGTGCACGTCAGTACACTGTCAAATTTTCAGATTCTGTCTAATTATAGTTTTCCCACAATCGATCGATAAAGTTCCCGGAGCATCACCCTGTATACTACTTTATTTCATACTAACTCAATTTTTAAATAATTTTATTTTCTCATCCACCGGTGCCTATAACAGGTTTTATACATATATCTATGTTTTTAATGTACCATTGGAATTACAACCCCTACTTTTTTAATGCACCAGCCGCCACTGTTTATAACAAATTTCCTGACCATTTTTCGGGATTCCACCTTCAATATTCGTAATCCAGGTATTCCCGACTATGTAGTTTCCAAAGCAAAAATTATTATTTTAGCTGGTCATAAATTGCTGCAGGCGTGTAATACGGTGAACTAATTCTTAAATTGTTCATTTTCTTTTGTAAATTTCATTCCAATCAAATTTATAACTTCAAAACCGACGGAACATAGTCGGATTTTATGTACTGAGAACGCTGCATTAAAAATAAGTACCATAACAAGTTTGCAAAAATTATGAAAATTTGCAAAATTTGCAATAATAATCTGCCTTCGCCATCTTGTCACGAATGGAAAACATAAAAGCGATCTCTAAAGTTTTTTTCTAACCAAAGGCTTTTCTTCACATATAATATTCATATAAGTTTATTTTAAAAAAATGCCATTTATATATATTATATTATACTGAGTACAAAATTAATGCATTTAAATAATTTTACAAAGTGAGACTCCATTATCACAACACGTTTTAACACATTGATGATATCACGCCCAGTCAAAATTTTAGAGTACGGACCTGCTCCTTTTTTGTCACCTTTGTTATAAGCCCTTTTAATAACGATTATTATAAGCATGTATCACAAAAACCGGTCGAGACCGAGTCGTGCTCGCGTGATAAACGTCAAGAATCATAAATTTAGTATATGAATTTACCATATATTTATATTAAATATGTTTAGAGTAATTTATAGCAAAAACTTTATAATTTATGGAAAGTTGTTATCATCTGTAATGGTGCATGCGCTGGAACATTATTTTTTATTCATTAAAAATCGTGTTATGCAGGGCATTGCTGATTATTTTTTCTACTGCAGATTTTCGACTTTCTTGACGCGATACTTTCTTTAAAAAGAAGGCTGTGATGGTCTGATTTGTTACAACGCACTAACGAGCATTTGGCCTCAAAAACCGGGCAAAAACGAGAAATGCAAACTATACAAGTAATCATCGAAATTATTTTTTTTGTATACCTGAGTAACCGTACTATCATAAAAATAAGATAAAATGGCCCCTCCACGCAGCTACGCTCCGCACAGTTAATTGCAATCTAAGCTTCGTTCAATAAGCACGCATTCGTTCTTAATAGATTTTTTTTAGACTTGTGTTTGGTATTTTGTAAAATGAATATTAAAAAAAAATTTTGTGATGGAATCTGAAGAACAAGGTATGTATTTAATTTAAATATATATTATTTAAAAATATAATGACTGTTTAGTATTCTTATGGACCTAAAACAATATGCAAGAAAATTTTCTATTTTTTTGTTTTTAACTAATTAGTGTTTTTGAAAATGTTCCGAGCTAGGTCGGGCTACAATTCTTTTTTAATAATAAACTATAGACATTAGCCATATCATAACAGTCAAAACATTTTCCACATGTTTCCACCTCTTAAAAAAAACCGCTTTGAGTTCCACGGTTTTTTTTGCAATAATTTTGGTTATTTTTTACTTACATACATATTTTTTTTCCTATAGGTACAAATTTGACATCAAATGTTATTGAGGTATATCGAAAAACGCTATACATGCTTTTTAAACAAAGCCCATCCAGAACACTTGAAGATGAGGTATCATTTATGGAACATAAGCTTTGCGAAATGATGAAATGTCTCCAAAACGAGTACCATATCTTAAGTCACGATTTAAAACATTTTAATAGGGATTTGAAGAAAAGATGGATATCATCTAACTATATTGAAGAAAGATTTTTGAAAAAAAAAACGAGAAATGGCTTAATACATCAATACCAGTACATAACTGAGCCACGAATTCTACGGGACGCCCAAGGAAGCATTTCCAAGAATTACATGATCGTAGTAAACGACGAAATACAAAAGAACTCCGCGAACAGGTACCTGTTGAGGAGCTTACCTATGCAGCTAGCGTACGTCAACGAATGTCTGGAAATGCCGCGGCCTCTAAACTTATAATAGATGCAACTTCAACACCAACAAGAGCCAAACTTTACAGGAAGGTAATAAATACTGCTCAGAAACCGAAAGTAAAAAATTACACACCTGAGCAATCTTTGCAAATCCTAGTTGAAGGTGACTTTACAAGGAGGCAGTGGGAGTTGTTACACGATTCCAATAAGGGTATATTTACTTGTTATACTCTAATTAGAGAAGCAAAGAAACTCTGCTATCCAAAACTAGACTCAATCCGAGTGACGGACACGAGTGTTGAAGTTGTGCTTCAGGACTTACTTGATCACATAGTAAAGAGACTTTGTTTTTATCTTGAGATAAATTTTTTATGGGAAAACGTACAATTACCCTAAATCAACATATAAAACGATACCTATTACGTTTTTTTAATATTACTCCCCTCCCCTCTCCACCCTAAGTCAGCGCCCCTTCACCCGATTGGTAAAATAATGCCAGAAATGAAATCAGAGCACCTAAAAACATATAAAACGATACCCATTACGTTTTTTTAATATTACTCCCCTCCCCTCTCCACCCTAAGTCAGCGCCCCTTTACCCGATTAGTAAAATAATGCCAGAAATCAACTTAGCGCCCTCAAAAACCCCCGGATACTGATTTTGACACGTCTAGAATCAAAAACAACGACGTTATTAATTTTGTCCGGTTTTTGAGACCAAATGTTCGTTAGTGTAACGTACCGCTCGCATCGAGCCACCAGTTATGAATAATAACATAAATTTTAAATCTGGTATTTGGTTGAACCAGGTCAATAAAAAAACTTATAGGATCAATTACATGTATTTATCGACGTTTCGACTTTAATGAGATCATCCTTAGGACTATACAGCCCCTGCATTCAAAATAAAAACATTTCTAGGAAACACTACGCAGGACAATTGTATTCTATTTACACAAATTGGGAAGAATGGGTCAGAATCAAATAAATTATCAAGTCGTACTGATATTTTATTGGGTTTTGGCCCATTTCTCCCATTTGTGTAAATAGAATACAATCATCCTGCATAGTGTTTACTAAAAATGTTTTTATTTTGTACCCAAGGAATCTAGCTATATAGATAGATAGATAGATAAGTCTTTATTTATTTCAATAAGCATTACTTACTTATTACTTTATTTATTCCAATAAGTATTACCCATAAGGGCATGGAACATTGTCAAAAAAAAATATCATTACTGTAATAAACATCATAATAAAAATTATAGTTCATTCTCAGCTGTAGATAAAAAAAGAAAAAAAAATGAAAAGGAAAAAACCTCAACAATAATTATACAGTTTTAAATACCTTTCTTGAATAATTCTATCAAATTAATGTAGTAAAAACAAAACAATTAGAACTTAAGATAAAGGGCAATATTATAAATGAAACAAAAATTAAATAACACCGAAACTTACACACATTTAAAATTTAATGATAGAGCCAATAACAAAAATTCTACTTCGAGACAATGCTGCCTTTATCACACTCATAAAACTCTTCCCGTGTATAGAAGGCTTTTTTACACTTTAATCTATTTCTCGGTAGTAAATGTACATTTTCAGGTAAAGAATTAAAAACTTTTATTATAGAAAACTCGACATTTTTCTGCAAATAACTAAAGTTATATTTATCAGGAAGCAGATTTGTTTTATTTCTAGTAATGTAGTTATGTTCAATAGATGCACCCTCAAAAAGATCCCTATTATCAATAATAAACATCACCGAATTCAAAATGTACATACCTATAACCGTCAAAATATTGTTACTAATATAGATATTTCTACAACTGTCTTATTGTTTCATTGCAAAAATACACCGTAAACATCTTTTTTGCAAAATCAAAACTCTATTGATATCACAGGAATTACTCCAAAATATGACACCATATCTGAATCTGGACTGTACAACTGCATGGTAAGCTGATAGAGCTACATCGATTCCAACTATCTCCGAAATAATTCTTAATGCAAAACAATACCGAGATATTTTAGTGGCAACTCTCTCGATGTGCGCCCCCAGTCCAACCTTCTATCAACGTTTAGTCCCAAAACAACAGCGCTCGCAATTGATTGTTATTGTTGTATCCTCAAATATTAATGTAAATTAATTACTCAATATGTTGATAAACATAAGGCATTGTGTTTTGGAAAAATTTAACAACAGTACCCATCGAAAACGTCCATTACAGATTGAACCTTTATCGATAGCAACTCCGCCGTGCTTTCACTGAATATAAACGATGTATCATCAGCATATAATACAGTCTTCTCTCCAGAGATTTCGGGTAAATTATTTGTATAAAGAATATATAAAAGAGGTCCAAGTATCGATCCCTGAGGGCCGCCCCTCTTCATTTTAACCCTCTAAGACACTGTAATTCTGCCATGGAAATCAGACTCCACCACACACTGAGTCCTATCCGTCAAATACGATCTTATTAATTTCAGTGCATTACCCCTTATACCATACATTTCAAGTTTTAACAATAATGTTTTATGATCCACAGCATCAAAGGCTTTACACAGATCTAGGCACATGGCCAATGTTTGCTTTCTCTTATTTAGTGATTCTAGAATTTGTATAAGTGTTTGGTACAAAGCTCTTATTGTAGATTTCCCTTTTCTAAAGTCATTTTGTCTATCTGATATTACAGAAAACTTATCCAGAAATGTTACAATTCTCTAATATAAAACTTTTTCAAAAACCTTCCTTATATTAGGCAATAGCGAGATTGGTCTATAATTATTTTCTTCAGATTTCCCCCCTTCCTTATAGATTGCTCTAATAAAGTCTTGAAGATGATCTGACAGAGGTCGAAACGTGGACATATACAAGACATTGATCCTATAAGTTGTTTTACTGATCTGGTCCAACCAAATCCCGTATTTATAATTAGGTGAGGTCACTAGCATTTGAAATAAAACATAAATTATATGTTATAGATCCAATATTTTACTGCCAAAAGGGCTTAAGTCGTGTTCACACGTGTAACCGGACCTCGTAACGTAACATGCCAGCCTCCTTGTAGACAAAAATGCCATATCTAAATGTAAAAGGTGTTCCTGAATAATGCTAAATCATAAATCAGAAAGTATGCAACTTCGTTCATTGAGAGTCCGTTTATCCTAACTTCAACTTCGAACCTTTTTGGTTCGTGACGATGTTAAGTACGATAATCGGTTACGAGGTTGGTTATACGTGTGGAAGCGACTTTACAGCTCTCGAAGACTTTCAGAACACGTTTTAGAGAAAGGAAAATGAGATCACTCTAGTGGTGGGATTATTGTGTAATGAAGTACGACAACTTCACACAGCTGTATTTCTGTGGACAAAGATAGAAACTGGGACAGAAATATGACAAAATGAAATACTAGATATGAAGCCGTTTATATTTCGCAACGCTGGCCTAACCTATGGTTAGACATTGTCTTCCTTTCAACACTCGATAAATGAAAATGCTTACTTTGTATGCTCAAATAATTTTGAAAATTATTACTACTCTCACGTTACTACTAAGATGATCCCCCAGATATTTAAAATCATGATTGCTCTCATCAGCGCTGACAAAAAAAAATGTCAGAAGAGTGCAAAAATTAAACCCCCAAAACCAAATACCCCAGGGACAGCGAGTTCAAAGTTAACCTTTATTAATCTTTCAGATTTTTCCAGAACCTCGGGATTCATTTGCACCACCTCCCGTGATGGCACCATTTTTCTCTAATTTATCCTACCTTATAAAAATTTTTACTTCCTCTATTGATGTATTAAATACATGATTACACATATATTTAAATCTTAAAACATATTTTAAAAATTAAAATAAAACTATATATGTTAAAATTGCATACCCAAGAATAAATCAAGGGAATAATGATCTAAAAAAAGTTCTGGGTGTTCCCAGTTTAAAATATTTTACTTACCCACTGTGTCATAAGGAAAAGTGTTCCTGTCATATTTTGTGACTCATTGCTAAAACTTCGAACAACCTCCGATTATTTCTAAGTATTCGATCTTGACCATACTATGAGCTACACAGGGTGTTTCCAAATAAGTGTGCAAAATTTTAAAGAGTTATTCTTAAGCTAATTTTAAGCATAAAACTTCATATAAACATATGTCTGATAATGCTTAGTTTTTAAGATACAGGGTGTTAAAAATTATTATTATTTTAAGTTTTCCAAAGTTATATGATTTGTTTTTAACAAAGGGTCTTGCCGATTAAGAGGGTCGAAACTGCCCCCTCGGTAATAAAAAAATAAAAAACACCCGGTTGTTCTCAGGCGCGGATCCGGGGGGGCGGGGGGGGGGGGGGGGCGATCGCTCTGCCTCTCCCCAAGTGCTGAGTTCAGCAAAATATACCCGATTTTGCCTCATACTATAGTTTATTCAAGGACTAGAGAGAGAAATAAACCATTTTTTACCCTTTTTTTCTTCGCACATTACCTGTGTTCTTTAGTCCGGTGTCTTTGAGAAAGTCTATAATAATGGAATATTTGGGTTGGATCACAATAGACATTTGGAAGTGTAAAGTGTTAAAAAGGATTTAATCCATGTCATAGGCGTCGGAAGGAGGTATATTTTATCACTAAGTATTTATGGCATAGCATATTATTTCGGTAATAAACTTAAAATAAAAAACTTTTATAATATTTCTTATGATTTCTTAATAATTCACATACATTACAAAATATAGATAATTTTGACATATTTAACACAAATCACAACAGTATTTTTATTATTTTTAATTTTGGCATAGAAACCGTTTTAGGTACATTCAGACTATAACGTAGCCTTGTTGTCTCAAAAAATTCTAAGTTATAATTTAAATACTTACAAAATACCCATTGTCAAAAACACAAGAAGTTAAACATATATAAAAAAATAAATTCGTCCATATAATATAAAAATTTTTTTAGGGCTATCGTTCATTTTATTATTAATTAAAAATATTTTTTGGACATTTGATGTTTCAGTTTATTTATTTCTTAAACCATCTGCAGAATTACAACTAAACACTAAAAAGGGATTCAAATGTAATTAATTTTTATATGTTACAGTTAAAATTAGACCTACTTATTTTTATTTCTACTGCATTGACATCTTAATTTAATTTACTTTATTATATGGAAATCTGATCTAAACGTGTTAATTCTACACTAAGAAAAGGACAAAAATACAATAATAAAATAATAAAAAAATTACGTCTAGTTGGAATTAAATATATTTAAAATTAAAGAGTAGGACACACTAAAATAAAAATATATAAAAAAATAAAAAGATATATAAACAACATTAAACAATAAAATACAAAAAAAAAATTTGAATAATAAATTGTGTTTACACTGGTAAACATTACATATATAATTCGTAATCAGAGTCAGTGAAGCTATCTTTGCTCAAATTAATTAAATTGGTTCCTCTATCTCACCGATCATGAGATTGAGTTTCCACATTTTGTTTCATTCTTTTATTATATGGATTTTTCCCAATTTTCCGCAGTAATTTTATTTAAAAAAATCTTTCAAAAGTTGCGTAAACATCCTATTTTCTAGGTTGTTTTATTTCTAGCAATTGTCTTTTACTTAAGAGAGATATTTCCTTCTCCAACGGATAGTTTCCGGACGATCTATAAGAACAGATTTCCTATCTGGTTTTTCCCACCAAAAATTAAGTTCTCTGAGCAATTTCCAGAGCTCGGTTCTTTTAATTTCAGGTAAATCCCAATCTTCATTGATTTTAGTTAGAATTTTGTCGACGGTTGGGATCTGCTTCTCATAATAAAACGTATGTACAACTCCTTTTATTGCAGTTTTCATCTCTTCTTCCAACGAGGTTTTTCGTCTGCCTATGATCGAATATGGGAGTACTAACAATTCCAGTCGTTTTTTTCTCCTTCACTATTCGGTATATAGTAGATTTTCCAACTCCTGTCATGTTGGAACACATTTCAACAGAGCTTTTAAAATTAGTATCTAGATATTGGTATCTTAGGGCATCATAAATATTCATTGTAATAAGTTTTTCGTTGAGGAAAAAATGCCTTGGTTTAAGGATTTTGGAATAAATATAGAGGTGGAAGCCATATCTTTTGGGTATCTTACTAATCTCAGATAATATATAAAAACAAGCGCAAACAAGATAAATTACTAAAGCCACACTGTAAGGTGTACTTTGCTCACTGACAGAAATTAAATTGAACTATCAGAAATTTACAAAAGCTTATAATATTTAAATATAATGAGTTACCTGCGGTACTGGAGCAAGTACATTGGAGGTTTTGGTAACAATTTTATTACTCTCTGTAGTTCTTGAATAGAGTATAGTGTATGTTTGTGATGGCCCCCTCTTTCCCAAGAGCTTTGAGTTCAGGAAAATATACCCGATTCTGCCTCTTATACTAGGAATGTGTATGTTGCTGGCATCCTCCCTCTCCAAGAGTTTCAAATTCAGAAATATAGACCGGACCCTGCCATTTACACTAGAAACGGAAATGTTTCCGCTGTCCCCCCCCCCCCTTCGATAACTTGCTTTCGCTTGCCATACTGTACTTTTGTGATATTGTGATTTAGTATGTCATTATTCTGCAAAGCTTGACGATGTTTGATTGTTGTTTTTAATTTTAAAATATGAATTTAGTTGTTAAGATATGTGTGTAATTATATATTAGTCTATGACTAAATAAAGGATTATATATATATATATATATATATATATATATATATATATATCACCGCCCCCCCCCAAAGAGAGAGGCTGGATCCGTCCCTGGTTATTCTACATTAAATAGTACCTTCACAAAAAAATTTTTAGCCATTTTTATTATTATTGGCGCAAATTCAAATTTTTATGGGTGTTCGAAAATTTTTAAATTCAATAAAATAAAAACAAGAAAAATAGCAGGGCCAAAACAAAATATGTTGTTTTTTAGACACCAAATTATGCTCATGAATTATTTCAGATTTTTAAGAAGTGAAACATAGTCAACATCGCAAAAAACCGCATTTATTAGCAAATGAAAATATTTTATTTTTTTGTGGAAAAACTATTGACTTTTAGAGGAAAACTTAAGAGGCAAAAAAGTTTTATAATAAGATGGGAAAGCTAACTGAATAATAAAATCGCATCAGTGGCGCCCGAAAAAAAAGTTTGAGAGGGTAAAATTTTACAGACCCGGAAAAAAGTACCACTTCGTATATTATCTCACATAATAATAATTTTTTCATGAGAACTAAAAAAAATGTGTTATGTGTTCCAAATTTGACTTAATTATCTTTAAAAAGAAATGATATAAATTTAAAAAAGTAAAAATAGCAATAATTAAAAAGCATTATCGGACATATGTTTATAGGAACTTTTCTGCATAAAATTAGCTCAAGAATAACCCTTTAAAATTTTCCGCACTTATTTGGAAACACCCTGTATATGCTTAAACGAATGAAATTCGAAGATCACACGTAAAGTTTATGAGATCCCCAAAATGGAAAATTGTAAGTATCATATCTTTTTATTCACCTTTAAAGATTAAATTTGTAAAATTCTAGTTGTTACGAGAAAAATACACAGCTTGAAATTTCCAGTAGTCAGTGGTAAAATTTGCGGAAAATCCATCATTACATTTGATACACTCATACAAAATATTACTGAGACAAAAAAAGTATCTTTTATTAATTCTATTTATTTGACGTAATCACAACAACATAACAATGGACAAACATATTTTAATTAAAATAATAATATTCCACGAAATGACTTCAATTTTACATAAACTTTTTCCTGTCGAGTTGTATTTTATGCGCTCATGAAATTAAAACGATTCTGGAAAATTTCTTTAATATGCCGTCTGCAGTAAATTCTTCAATTGTTTCGAACTATTTTAAAAAGGTTGATATTTGAATGACAAAATAATAGTTCAGTCATTCTAGCTCTGAAATAAGCCAAAGCATTCTGATAAGGAACAAATTTAAAAAATATTACGAAAAATGAAGGAAAAATAATCCGAACCACTCGCGAGTTATCGGGGAGAAATGGGTGGAAATTTAAGGGTAAAAAATATTTTTTTGTGATTTCTAGTATTGTGGAAAGAACATCCTACCGTTATTCTCCGACAAAATTTGACTTAAATAGGAGTTCCAAATTGTGGAAAGTACGATAAGGGTGTCTGGAAAAGGCATTGATGGATCTCACTGGTGTAGTTTACTATTAGGCGTAACATCGGCCTCCGGGAAACCGGTAATACACGTCGACTGGGCAGATGCTGCTTTCTGGAGGCGCGAACATATACATATATATTGTCGCAGATGGCGGCACACTCAGAATCTGGTTTATAGGTTCCGACGCAGAAAGGTTTAAATATGAGTATGCAGATGTAGAAAGTGTACCAAAGGTGTCTGGGGAAAGCTCCGACGGACCCACTGATGAATCCACCGTCGGTAGCTAAGATGAAACACCTCTTTTAGGGTCTAAAATTAGATTGTGACGAACCGATCGCTTCGACACGCGTGCGGTCTCGTTTACAACACTAGGAGCATGGTTACAACACTAGCAAAATTATGTCCCGTATCGAAAAAAGTTAAATGTAAAAGTTGTAAGTAATTAAAAAATCTACAACTTTTGTATTTACCACTTTCAACGTAACCTCAAAATTTTCAGAGAAAAGCGCGACAAACCATAATTTAGGTTTATTTTTTTTTCTTCCACAAAAATGATTCAGTTTGGCTGAAATTCGATGAGAATATACTTTTTGATGTTCCAAATAAGCTGAATTATTTTGGACCAAAAAAATTTTAGTGAATTTATTTTTAAAAAAATGGAAATTTGTAACTGCATTTTGTCTTAAAAATAAATGTTCGACAAAGTTTGGATTGGGCCCATTTTTTTCGTTTTCACTTCTACTTTCAATAAGTACATACATATATATATATATATATATATATATATATATATATATATATATATATATATATATATATATATATATATATATATATTTCCACCCCATTTCACCCTGACAATTCATTATTGGTTTGGATTATTTTTTCCGTAATATTTTTTAAAATTTTCCGTTATTAAAATGCTGTAACGAATTACTTTTTTTTTTCAAATATTATCTCGACTGACCTATAATGTAATTGTGATTTATTCTTAAATATATTTGATTAAAAGCTGTATAATTCATTTTTGGGTTGACCTTTTTTTTAATACAGTTGATATATGATATTTTGTTTTGATACGTCAAATTCCGATATTGATATATTTAAAAATATCGATATATTAAATATCCGATATTTTATTAACAGTCCTAACTGCATTTATATGATGAGAGTTATTCCATGAGACCGTAACATCATCAAAATATATCGTTTGTCCTTATTTCTAGGAGTTGTTCGTTTAATTTCAGGAAAAGATATTTTCAGTTTAATTTAATATCTAGCAAGATTTTTTCGCTGACTTAATTCATTTTTCGTCGTAAATACCAGCTGCATTTATTAAAACGCATATAGAGACTTAACGCCTTAATAGAAAAAAGTTTCGGTCAACACCAAGCACTAATAGACAGGATCAGTTGGAGGAATATAATTACTTGGTATTAATAATAATAATAATACCAAATTTAACTTATTTTAATCAAAATTAAAATATACTGCACAAAATGAATTAAGGATCAATTTCAAATTTTTGATATTTTGTTTTAGATCGCTTCATTGACCTTATACGAGCCTTTGATATGGTAAGACTTGACGCTGTCTTGCAAATTATTAAAGAAAAAAAACTTAAACCTGAAAACAATCGAAATTATTCAAAACATGAACATCGGAAACAGTACTTTCATAAGAGCAAACAATAAGCTTTTCAAACAAATACCAGTCTTAATAGGAATCAGACCAGGAGATAGTCTTAGCCCAATTCTCTTTAATGCCCTTGGATGGATCAGATCGTCACTGAGGTCAAAAACCGCGGGGAGAGGATATGAAATGGGCAAAACGGAAGATGGGGACAATTTACAGAAGTTACTATATAGATTCGAAACAACAGGAAAGGAATTAAATATAATCATCTCTGTCTAAAAAACGCAGTCTGACAATATCAAGAGAACCTCGACGATATAAGCGAGCGATCTATAATAAAAGCGTGGAACAGGTCATGGCATTCAAATATTTAGGCGTTAATATTACAACTAATAGAAACCTAAAAAGAAGTACAAAAACAAGCAATAAGAAAAGTTATTTTTTACTCGAAATAATATTAAATTATGCTATTTTCACCCTCAAGCATATCATCCGTTATTTTTTATTAGGGTAAACCATATAGTTGCGCACGTAATTTAATTGTAAAAATACAAAATTTATTGGAATTGTTTGAAAATATTTTTTTCACGAATACCATAAGTCACTTAAATTGTCGTATTTCGGGGTTTCTAAAAATAAACTAGTAAAAGAGGGTGAGGCACCCACAAATACTTTTTTTTCTCTCAAGTTCTAACTGACATATCTTTACGAAACAAACTGGAAATTACTTCTTATTTGAAATGAAATTAGACTACCCTTGAAGGTAAAAATACTATAGTTTAACTTCCTTGAGGATATCATTCGAAGGATGTCATTTCATACATGTATAATTATTCTTAAAATTGCCAAATTTCAGTTGATATGATCGTTACAGAGCTGACTGAAATTTTTTCTTTCAGTTAATAAGAAAATATAAATTTATTTCATTGGTTAAACATTCATGTCTGTAAATTATTATAATTCACGACATAACGATTTCAAATTCTGTAACGTTCATTTAAATTAAAATTTGACAATTTTAAAAATAATAATATATGTATAAAATGGCGATTTACTTTTATAAAAAAATAAAAAAAAAAAGAAATAACATCCTTGGGAGTGAAAATACTATAGTTTAACATCATTTCGAATAACAAGTACTTTAATTTTGTTTTGCAGAGATATCTTAATTTACAACTGCAGATATTAAAAACAGGCCTATGACACCATAATACGAGAGTATTAACAATACCGAATTATGTGTAAAAATAGGAAACCAAGTCTCTAGCAATTTCACAGTTCGAAGTGGTCTGAAGCAGGGGGACGGATTATCTCCACTTCTGTTCAATATCGTACTCGACATGGTAATCAAGAAAGCGAACATTAATACCGAAATATTCATAAATCAGGGACCACAAATGTTGCTAGCCTTTGCAGATGATATTGACACAATAGGACAAAATACTGTAAGAGTCAAGGAAAGTTTCCTACAAATCGAAAAGGAGAGTCAGAAAGTGGGCCTTAAAATTAATGAAGATAAGACCAAATATATGCATGTAGCACGCAATCTCCGCAGAGATAGAATCAGACAAAACGTAACAATGCAGGACTATAACTTCGAGAATGTCCAAAAATTCAAATATTTGGGAACTGTCATAACATCGGATAACGACATGACAGAAGAAATAAAAGCCAGAATACAGAGTGGTAATAGATGCTTCTTTTCTCTGCAAACGCTGATAAAATCAAAAATCCTGTCAAGGTCCTCAAAGATAAAAATCTACCAAACAATAATAAAACCAGTGGTATGCTACGGGTGTGAGACATGGACCCTCACAAGGCATAACGAACTTCTGCTTAAATGTTTTGAGCGAAAAATGCTAAGGAGAATATTTGGTCCTGTACAAGACCCAATTACGGGACAATACCGCATAAGAAGTAATGCTGAACTAGAGATGTTGTACCATAGCCCAAATATAATAAAAACAATAAAATCCCAGCGACTGAGATGGGCAGGACACGTCCAGAGATCCCCTGACAACCGACTAATTAACATGGTATGGAATCAAAACCCAACAGGAACTAGACCCCTTGGACGACCAAAATTAAGGTGGAGAGATAGTATAGCCAAAGACCTACAAACTATGAGTGTCGACAACTGGAGAGAAGCCATGATGGACAGAGACCAGTGGAGGCAAATCGTTTCTGCAGCAAAAACCCACGTAGGGTTGTAGCGCTACTAGATAGATAGATAGATATTAAAAAAACTTATTTGGGGATGGGTCACCATCCTAGACTAGTTGATTTTCGGAAACCCTGAAACACGTCAACTTAAGTTACTTATTGTATCTGTAAAAAAAATATTATCAACAAATTTGGTTTAATTTCGTAATGTCCAGAATTACATTATGTAAATGAATTACAAGATCAACCCGCATAAAAGGTAAGGGATGATATCTATGGGGTTTACACAACATGGTATAACCTCACTTCAACTAACAAGTAATTTCCACTTTATTTTGTAAAGATATATCATTTAGAATTTAAGATTGGAAAAAATGTACTTGGGCGTGACCCACCCTCTTTTACTACTTTATTTTTTGAAATCGCACAACATGTCAACTTGAGTTATGGTATTCGTGGAAAAAAATACTTTGAAACAATTTCATTAAATTCCGTAATTTATAGAATTACGTGTGCTAATAGACGGTTTACCGTTATAAAAAATAGGGGATGATATCTATGGGGTGAAAATATTATAATTCAACATCATTTCAAATAATAACTAATTTCCATTTAGTTTCCTAAATATATCTCAATTAAAACTTGAAATTTTAAAAACATATTTGGGGTGGTTCATCCTCTTTTATTAGTTTATTTTCAGAAACCCCGAAATCCGTCAACTTAAGTTTCTTATGGTATTAGTAAAAAAAATATTTTGAAACAATTCGTAATTTTTAGAATTAAATTACGAGCGTAAATATATGGTGACCCTAATAAAAAAATAAGGAATGATATTCTTGGGGGTGAAAAAACTATAGTTTAACATTTCGAATAACAAGTTACCCCCATTTTGTTTTGTAAAACTATCTCACTTAGAACCTGAGATATTTCAAAAATACTGTTTTTAGGGGTAAACTTTAGGGGTGGTTTTCACCCTGTTAAAACGAATCTCCGCAGATAAAAAAATGCGTGTCTCTTATTTTTGTGCCTTCTAGAACATATTGAAGTTTCATTTAAATCGGAGGCAGACACCTCAGGTACCTTCCTTGTTAGATGTTACTTTTGCTGAAAAAAGTTTTCCGAACATGGGGTCCTGATAGGTGCAATCGAGTTCATGGGAGATGGGGTGAAAGATTTTATGACAATACAACATAATTCAAGAGACTGGCCACTTTGGAAGAACTCGTAAATTCAGGGTGGAAATTTCACAGGTCTTCGATATGAACATTGTATAATCCCCTCGCTATAAGCGCCCTCTCTAGGGAAGGCAAAAAAATGTTCTTACATATACTGTTACATACACTACCATAAAATAACTTAATTTTCGTGTAAATAGATCCCTCTCTTGCAGAGTAACAAAAAATAACATGTCGCACACTAGAAGGAATAAATTTCAGACATCCAATGATATTTCAAGCATTTGCACCGAAATTATTCAACTCATGGTATAAATTAAATAATTATTGCAAAATAAAAATGTTTAGTTTATTTGTCCTAATTTTTTTTAGCATAGTAACAATGACCTTGCGAGTACCAATTTAGCAAAGTAAATAGTTTTAAATTCTAAAGCTTAGAAAAAAATTATTTTATTTATTCAATTAACCATCTTGATAGACCGAGAGCTTATGTTCTCCACATAGGAAACCTAGTTCTTATATAGTCATTTTCTTATAAAGTTCAAATTAAAAGGTAAAAAAAAGATAATATGCATTCGAGGGTATAACTTTAAAACATCAAAACCACTTTTTCTATTAATTTAAACTATCAATAATAAATGGGTACAAATATGGATTATTTGATAGTGACTGATTAGAATTTCCTGATACAAATTGTCAATTACTTATAAACAAAGGAGGACATGACAACCTTGCATATTTCATGAAGAACTGGTGACATAACCTCACTAAATTTTATTGAGACTTGTAAATTTTGTTGAGATTGTTTTGACTGGCATTTACCAAATTCTAAAATTTAATATTTTTTCTTGATAGGATAATTTTCCACTAAAACACAGTACAATTAGTTAAATGTTTTTTTTTGTCGATATAAAAATATTTTTTCATAAATTAGCTATATACAGAAATGTCCTTTTAATAATGCGGTTCAACAAGTATGAAAACAATTGATATCACGAAGGACTGTTGCTAACTTGCAGTTGCCAGATCTTAAGAAAACAACTTACATATTTTTTTCCCTATTTAAGCATGTCAAGACCAATTTGTTTTTATGGAATTCTTAATTTTGTTTCATAAATTAAGTAAAAACATACAGTGTTTGGAGTTAAAGTTATAACTAAATCATTTACACACACACACATATCGATTTACATTTTTTAACATCAAAATACAAGGTTCTTTGCAAAAACTATCGGAAAAGAATCTTGGTTTATTTTGACGTTTTGTCACTTAAATTTCATCATCAGGATATTTTTTTTTGAAAAAAGTACAAATTCATAATTAATAAAACCTAATGATGAAATCTTTGTAGCCAATGACACTTTTTGGAAGAAAACCTGAGTTAAGGATTTAAGAAACTGTTTTTAAAATCTCCTAGAGTAAAAATAACGCTAAAATAACCTTTTTGGATATACAAGGCGAATTAGAAAAATATTTACCTAACCTTAACGGAACCTGACTGTGCGTTCTCAAGTAACGTTTGTTCTTTACTTTGTGTGTTATGAAGTGTTTTGCAATTAAAAAACAAGTTTCGTGAAACTGTAACTATGCACATTTTTAACAAGGATATATAATTGAGGAATGAGAACCAGTTTGGTAAGTCCACTGAAGATGGCCCAGAAAGTGAAAGGCCTTCAGACGCAATCCTGCCTCAAAATCGATTATCTCACAAATAATATATATATATATATATATATATATATATATATATATATATATATATATATATATATATATATATACAGGGTGATTGAAAAATCGATCACGAAACTTAAGGGGGTGATTCTACTTGACAAAATAAGGGTAGAGCTTCATATAATTTTTTTTCAAAATGTCATTCGTTTTCGAGTTACAAGCCGTTCAAGTTCAAGTTTTTATTTTTTGTTTTTTGAATTACTCGCTTACAGGAAAACCGATTTGACTAATATTTGAAAGATAGGCTAAGTCTTCTGCGCTTCATCATTTTAGTAACAATTCACATTGATTGTTTGCCGCTAGAGGGCACTTTACCTACATTGAAAATTGTTTTTTTGTCATAATTTTTTAGTGTTGACAGCTACAGTAGTTTTTGGCATAATTTCTGAAAGACTGATGCCAGGCCTTTAAAAAAGGTGCTCTTTATTTACATCGCTAAACCCAACGGTTTAGACGTAAATCACCCTTAAAAATTAAGTGGTAAATTTACTTTTCTCATTTCATTACCACCAGCTACCAGGTAAATAGCTATCAAAGTATACTAGAGCTGTCAGTTTAACATCAAATAAATTCGCTTTTTAAACTATTTAATTTATAATCTTAAAATAACTAATAATGGCTAATCAGTAAATATTCATATTATGGATTATTGCGATATACATTTAATTGATAAAAATTAATGAAACAGTACTAAACAAACTAAAAAAGATTCTCAAAATGTCCCCCATTTTCTTCCATACATTTCCTAACACTCTTCAAAAAATGTCGCCTAACTCGATGAAAAATTTCTGGTGTTTCTTTAATAATTTGGCACTTTTCGATTATCCTGAAGCGAAGATCCTCGACGTTGATTACTGGAATATCGTACACCAATTGTTTCAAATGACCCCAAAAGAAAAAATCCATAGGATTAAGGTCTGGTGACCTCGCTGCCCATGCCAATGGTCCACTTCGTCCTATCCATCGCTCAGGATACGTTGCATTCAAATACTGTCGGACACGTATACTAAAGTGGGGCAGAGCTCCGTCTTGGAGGATCCACATGTTGGCCCTTACTTCCAATGGCACATCTTCCAGATACAATGGGAGACGATTTTGGATAAAATCTAAGTATACGTCACCAGTTAATGGGCCATCAAAGAAATGAGGACCAATAAGGTAATCTCCTATTATCCCTGCCCACACATTTAGTGAAAATCTACGCTGATGTTTCGTTTCTACCACATTGTTTGGGTTCTCGTAAGCATATGTGTGGATGTTGTGTAGATTTGTTATGCCATCACGAGTGAAACCAGCTTCGTCAGTGAATAATATGACGCCAATTAATCGATTATCGTGTTCATACTTAGCTAGGATCTGATTGCACATTTCCAACCGTCTCGGCCGATCATCGTCATAAAGAGCCTGCACCTTTTTTGAATGAAACGGGTAGAGTTGTTCTTCTCTTAGTATCCTCCATGAACTAGCCTGACAGAGCCGCACTTCATTCCCAATTTTTCTAGTACTAATACCTGGATTATCTTCAATAATTTCAAGCACTCTTTCTTCTTGTTGCACGTTTCTAGCAGTTCTAGGTCTTCCCCTATTTCCATTATAACTTTTAAAGGAACCACATTCCGCAAGCCTCCTGTGCACACTGGAAAATGTTTGAGCATGAGGGATATTTCTTTCCGGATAACTCTCCATATAATATCTTCTTGCCAACTCTGCATTACCATTTGCTTTTCCATAACAAAAATGGATATCACAATATTCGATATTTGAATATTGGTGATTAGCCATTATTAGTTATTTTAAGATTATAAATTAAATAGTTTAAAAAGCGAATTTATTTGATGTTAAACTGACAGCTCTAGTATACTTTGATAGCTATTTACCTGGTAGCTGGTGGTAATGAAATGAGAAAAGTAAATTTACCACTTAATTTTTAAGGGTGATTTACATCTAAACCGTTGGGTTTAGCGATGTAAATAAAGAGCACCTTTTTTAAAGGCCTGGCATCAGTCTTTCAGAAATTATGCCAAAAACTACTGTAGCTGTCAACACTAAAAAATTATGACAAAAAAACAATTTTCAATGTAGGTAAAGTGCCCTCTAGCGGCAAACAATCAATGTGAATTGTTACTAAAATGATGAAGCGCAGAAGACTTAGCCTATCTTTCAAATATTAGTCAAATCGGTTTTCCTGTAAGCGAGTAATTCAAAAAACAAAAAATAAAAACTTGAACTTGGACGGCTTGTAACTCGAAAACGAATGACATTTTGAAAAAAAATTATATGAAGCTCTACCCTTATTTTGTCAAGTAGAATCACCCCCTTAAGTTTCGTGATCGATTTTTGAATCACCCTGTATATATATATATATATATATATATATATATATATATATATATATATATATATAAAGACATATGATTGTTGATAAACATAAAAAGTTAAAACATCTTTTTTATATATTTGTAGGCTTAAAAAACACGCAGCGGCACTTATGGGGAGATCGTTGGTGCGACAGCTTGCTTGAACTGGGGAACTCGTGATTAATTCGTTTACCGGTGTCGAATAATGCGACCTCTATCCTTTGAGTTGCATGTTTCGTGTATGGAGTTTTGATATATTTATTTTTTAATTTCCTGTCGCGGACGCGCTGTCGTCACTTTTCAGACCCGGAGCTTCGCCATTGTCTTGGAGTTCTCCGCACTTTTTAACACAGCCAAAAAGGTCGTGATATTCAGCAAAAAATAAAAACAAAGGAAGTCCAACAGAGACCTACTACTTCACAAGAACCATCGTTGTCTATAGCCTTCAAACAAATACATTGTTTAAACTTATTTAGATATCTTAAAGATTAACACCCAAATTCACTACGAGGGTTTAAAACTTAGACCCGATGTAGTTGCCATAGAAGTTAGATCTTCTAGTTGGCCACGTGGTTATATTTTGTTATGATTCTTTTATAATTTATATTTCATATGTCAATAAATAACAGCTGCTATAAGGATATTAAGGACATAAACCTAGATATAAAACCTTAAAATAGATAAAATGAATACTTGTGTCACGAGAATAGATAAAATTTTCTATCTCAGCTGACATTTTCAAATGACGTTTCCTTGACAGCTGCTCGGCTTGGAGTGAGCGTGCTGGTCCTCTGTCTGCCTTTTTATAATTTGACACTTGTGCAGGTTATACTTTGAATCTGCCTGGTTGGTTTCCTTGCTTCCCTGAGTCTGGGTCAACTCTCGGCTGGCTGGTGTGTTTTTCTAGTCTGTTATTTTTGGTTGGGTTTTGATTAGGGTTTTCCATGTATCTGAGATGTTTTACGCATCATCTCTCTTGTTAAGGTTTTTGGTATTTTCTATGTCGAGAGCTTCTCTGATGATGCGCGTTCTATAGTACTTTATGGGGGCGATCTGTTTGGTTTCCTGGAAATTTATAGTATGTCCTGTCTCTTGATCATGTTGGAATAAAGCTGATGTGGTTGGCTTATTCTTTGTATGATATTGGACTCTAGTAGAGATTCTCCTGTTTGTATGGTCGATGTATTCTTTTTCACAATCTCTACATGGGATGATGTACACTCCCTGGTTTTCAAATGATATTATGTTTTTGGGGTTTCCCAATAAATTGTCTATTGTTATTTGTGGCTTGTAAATTCTGCATATGTCATGCTTCCTCAGAATTCTTCCAGTTACATCTGTTATACCTTTTATGTGGCAGCGTGGTTTTTGGTTTGAATTGTTTTGCTGGGCGGTTCGTTGGTTTGGTTATTCGCAAGGGTCTGGAGATCAGTGTGTTGATGATTGATTGTAACGGTGATAGATGGTCGTCTTTTCTGGTGATTATAAGGTCAAGATACGGCAGCTGCTGGTTGGCTTCCATCTCCAATGTGAATTGTATACGGTGATGAATACTGTTTAGTTCTTCTAAAAATATGTCTAGATTGGATCTTTCGTGTGGCCATATGATGAAGATATATATATATATATATATATATATATATATATATATATATATATATATATATATATTTATTGTTTGTTTTTCTTGGGTTTATAACCCGTTAAAAAATTAAATCAAAACGTAATAGTGTTGATATACTTTCTATATTTTATAGTTTTTTTAAAATTGACGTTTCGGAAGTTTATTTTACCTTCTTCAGAATTTACAGAGTGTAGCTAGAACTAAAAGAGCATTTTTTTGATATAATTTAAATTCTTACCTTATATTTACGAACCATACTTTACACCATGTACACATTAATTTAATATTATGTTATATTAAGAAATTAGTTTCCATAAAATAACAGTATAAAGATAACCACGTGGGTCATCTTGAAATTAGAGTAGTACTAAAGAACCAGATGGAATTTCTTGTAAGGTAATAAATATTGTTTTGGCTATTGAGTGTTTAAAGTGTGAAAACTGCAATGTGTTTTTGATTTCAAAATCCTTTTTGGTGGGTATTTTATAATATTGTTATATATTCTGCTAAGTTGCTTGATATCTGCCTGAGCATTTACAGCATGTTTATTTTTTTGTATCACTATCATTTCCAGATTTTCTCTTTTTTTGTGAGGTTTTCAGTTTTTAAAATTTTAACTCTCTCAAAATCAAAGAAATGCTCGTTTTCGTATTGTTAACGCCGTTTTATTTTTTTTTTAATCGTATTTATGTCCGTTCATTCTGTTATATAGTTCGTCATCTAATCCAGATTTATCTCAGTCACTCTTCTTTGATATTCCATATTTGAAACAACACCTCATTTTACTGATAATAACCAGATAAAAGGGGGTAATTATGCCTATTTTAAAAACCGGCAGGAACCCAATTTCTCTGATGAAATAAATTCGTCCCAAAACAAAATCGTCTTAGTTAGAGAAAAAAGTTGTCTAGTGACCTTCGTATCCAGACACTCGTTTTGGAATTTTCAAAAAATAAGGCTCTATTTTCTCGGAGAAATCCGATATAAATTGCTCAAAATTCCGAACGTATAACAAGTTGAAAGCGACGGTCACCGGTTCGCGGACTAAGTATAAAAATTTAGCGGATTTTAAAAATTAAAAATTATCGTTCAGATAATCGGCTATTGACCTAGTTTGTTTGCCGAGCATGGAAACAAACGAATTTAACTTATCTGTCGATAAATTAGTATTTTTTTTGTGATCTTTGTTATGTTTCTAATTACCTAAATTTTTTAATTATATAACACATCATTTAGTTTATTTTTATCCGATTATCACATTATACTAAGGTTGAACTGAAAAAATAACGATTTACACTCTATATTTATATTATGCCAAAAATATGTCGGATCTGGGTACCAGAAGACCCACGTTTCAATCCCCCAAGACCATCATAACGTCACCTAAGGTACTACAACATGAATAAGGTCCCCACAGAGCTAAAACTTTTTGATATGTGAGCAGATTTGGGAAAAGAGTGTGCAAACACCGTGTGAATGTGTCACAAAATTCGCGTCTCTTAACGCTACTCAAGAGGAGAAGTGGGAATGTGATAAAGAAGTAAAGAAAAGAATTAGCCATGAAAATACAACCTTTTTAAGCCAATAAGGCCAGATTCTCACTGTAGGGCCGCTCTCGATACGACCTCGATACGCTCTCGGTCCGGTAAAATATTCTTACAGGAGCAACAATGAATCTATTCACACTATCAGTTTCGAGGAAATTCGGAACTCGAAAACTCTTTTTCATTAAAAAAAAATGTATCGAATCGAGAGCGAACCGAGATCGTATCGAGAGCGGCACTATGGTGAGAATCAAGCCTAAATCTTCTTCTTTACAAAAATATGCCACTACACACCTGTATTATGTTGAAACTTGATCACTTAAAGCTAGAGCGCAAAATAGGATAGAAACTTTTGAATTGTGGACACTCCGTCGACTACTGCATATTCCCAAAATGCACGCATAACACATGATGAAACTGTACGAAAAGCTGGTGTAGAAAAACAATGAACACTGTAAAACAACAAAAAGATTCATATTTCGGGCATATACTGAGAGGACCTCGCTACTCCATACCCAAGGTGAAACTACAGGAAAAAAAAATGCTGATGTGGGCTAAGTTGAAAACAACACGCTTGGCTCCGCAATATAAGAAACTGCTGTGGTATATGAAATCATATCAAATCAAATATCTCTTTATTCAATAAAAATTTTGTGGTACTGATGAAAAACCAAAAACTTGAATGAATGGCATCAAAATTGAAAACATTTACATAAATATAAAAATAAGGTAACATTCACATAACATTTTATTATCAAACATAACATTCAAATTTCATTTAAAAAATTCAAAGAACTCATTCTGAGTATATGGTTCAATATGAACCAACAAATCAACAGCAGTATTCTTAAAATGTTTAAAATTCTTATCCAAATTCACCCCAATCGGTAGAGCATTAAAAAATTTAATTGCCAAAAAACCACGCCCTTTTTCTGCCACACTATATCTAGTGGCAAAGCAGTGTTTAACTTCATGCTTCTTAAACTTGTCCTTGTTTTTAAAGAGAAACAGTAGGTATTCGTAAATAAAAATTGCTGGTAAAGTTAAGACACCTAAGGTTTTAAATTTTCTCCTACAAATATCCAAGTAACCAATGCCAGAAAATATACGAACTACTCTTTTCTGACTTTTAAAAGCCCTTTCTGATGCACTGCTCCCACACACCACATCACCCCATAGCGAAAAGTTGAATATACATTTGCAAAATATAGAATTTTTAAGTTCTTTGATCAAATATTTGGACATTACTCGTCAGGAATATGAAGCTGTATTTAGCTTATTGCATACCAAGGAATTTTGTATCTTTCTCTAGTGTAATGTTCCCGGTTCCAAACTCAAATGACTCGGGAAGTGTCTGATTGTTTTGCTTTGTTGGAAAACAAATGTGATAGGTCTTTTCAGTATTCATTATTAATTTATTGTCCCTAAACCATAGTCTTGATAGTATGTTCATCAGTAATTTTTATGAGATCTGCTAATGAGATGCCGATGGTTGTTAACAAGATAACACCTTTCACCCGTAACTGTAGATGCCAGGTCGTTAATATAAAAAATGAACAGTAGCGGTCTCATAATGCCGGATGCCCACGGTTAAAAAGCGAACATCTGAAAAATACTGAACCCCATCAAATTCTACCCCAACTTTATGACTTCTATTTTCTAGATATAAACAAACCCAATCAAAAGTAGGCCCCCTTACACCATAACTTTCAAGTTTCTGAAGTAGAATCTTATAGTTTAAACAGTGAAATGTTTTTGACAAGTCCAAAAATGTCCCCAACGCTAAGTGCTTGTTCTCAAAGTTTCTATAATTTTCTTAATGAAATCATATACAGCTGTGTTCAAAGATTTACCTTTTAAGTAACCATGTTGTGTTGGGCTTAGTAAGTTTTTTGAATTAAAAAATTTGAGTAGTCTGGAACACATTTCAAAAATTTTTGAGAAGGACGGTAATAGGTTTATAGGTTCTAAAATTATAGAAAGCTGTACTATTCCCCTTCTTAAATGGAGGTTTGACCAATGCCATTTCTAAATTATCTGGAAAAATGCCATGCCTTAAAGAATTATTGATTATATAGCTCAAGGGTTCAACTAAATGATTGGCACATTTTTTATGGAATTACTTGAAATCTCATCATACCCACAGCTTTTTTGTTTTTAAAGATTTTATAATTTAAAAATTTCTTGTGTTGTTGTATGTGAGAGAATTATAGAACTTAAATTATTTTCAATATTGCAGGATCTACTTTCCTGAGGCAAGTCAGCAACCAATTCTGGATCACTTTCAAATATAAATTTGTTAAAATTATTTGAAATGATTTAAGGATCTCCTTCAATCTGACAATGTTCTTATTTTGAGCATTTACCTGTTATTTCTCCCTTAATCTGCCAAATGCATTTAGACTTATTGTCATGGTGACTGATTCTTTCAAAGTATTGGTCTTTCCTGTCTGAAGCTAACATTTTGTTATATGTTTGTTTGATATCTCTGTATATTTCTCTGTGTCTAGGCCCAGTTTCACAATCGATGTAAACATCAAGTGGATAAGTAATCAACACTATCAAGTTAACCATGAGTTTTCATGACCGATTGTTTCACAAATAAAAATTGAATGTTAGTTATAACATTTTATTTGTCAAAGTTGCTACTTAAGTTTTATGGAAATAGATTTAACGCCGTTATTAAAACAATGAATAAAAAAGAAATGTTGTATTTCACAGCTAACCTGTATTTTGGATTTCGGTTTTGGTTGGTAAACAGTCAACGCATAGTCGCTGAGCTCTTGCACAAAGCAAGAAAAAAATATGGTTTGGTAGTTTGGCGACGAAGGTGGAGATCCGGGCTGAATATACGACGTAAAAGGGGATACTTGTTGCGAAATAAGTCCTAAAATGCTTAAGGCAAAGTTTATGTGTGGCTGCGAGCTCTACATAAAGTGGGGTACACAAATCATTCCTTTGTACACAAAAATGAACAGATATATCTGTGGCAGGCGGTTAAGTCTGCATCCGTCAGTTCAAAGAAAAAAATCGGTTTGAAATATGTAGATGTTTGCTCCACAAGTGACTTTTTTGTTGTAGTAGGTCACACACGTGGCCAAAAATCCTGGTTTAGTCCCGTTAAATAAGACATCCTTCTGTTTTTTTTCTTAGAAAACGGACTCACAAACCCTTCTAACGTGTGAACCTTCCCGACGGGTTCCTGAGCAAAGAGGGCATAAAAGCGAGACAGGAGAAAGAGAAGCTGGCTTAATTGCCTCAGTCGCAGCAGCCTTATGAACTCGTAGTTAAAAAAAAACCTGTATTTTTCGACGGTATTTTTAAAAAATAAATTCAAAGATATCTTGTTATTTATATAATAAACGAGTTTTTGCAATAGAAGTTCTAATATTTATAAGCCAAAACACGAAATTTGGTCCAGGTTAGTTTATTAATTTAAACGTAATTAGGAAGTATTTTTTATTATAGAGCTAAAAATTAATTATTTACAAACAATTTCTAAAGTCAAATTATTTATGAACCTGCATAAAATTAACTGTCATAATAACTCTTCCTAAGGAAGTTAAGCATAGTCAACCTTTTTTGTCAAATCCATACAATCCAATCTCACCTTTTAATTTTTGGTTTTACTATTATATACATATATATATATATATATATATATATATATATATATATATATATATATATATATATATATATATATATATATATATATATATATATCTTTTACCGTTTAGGCTATATGTTAATCGGTCACTCAATCAGCCAGTCAAGACTTCTTCTTTTATATATATTAGAGATTGATACAGAAGCTAAATAACATAAATCAATTAAACCATGGATAAACAAAAAACGAAAACAAAATAATGAAGTTTAAGGTTGTTTTTTTGGTTAAGCAAATGACCACAAGATTACCCACTATAAACTTAACCCACACTTTACTTCCGGTAAAACTTACAACATCAATTATGAAAGAGTTGCTCGTAAATAACCAACGCTTCTGTCACAAACTTTCGGTAATCATACATTATGAAACTCAGCCTTGAAGAGCAACCATGATAGGGACAAATGATCATCAAAGTGCAGCACAGCACATGTCATCCGAGGAAGAAGAAGAAAAAGAAGAAGATGAACAAAAAAAGAAGAAAGATACGGAGAAGGAAAAAGAAGATGCACTCTTGTTGCGATAAACCAAGTCAATGTTTTGACCACGATGAAATTTTGAAGTTCCGGTAAACAACATAAATAACGTCTGAATGTCAAAACATTCCGAGTATGTATATCGTCTAAAATGTCAAACTTTACCATAGGTATGCCAGATGACATCTAGCAATTCCCTCTTATAAAACCTAATATTTTCATGGCATTATTGGAAGCATTATTAATACAGAGTACAAACAACAGCTCTGGGCACATTCAAAGATCGTTAAAGAAAGCACCTCTAACGGTTTTTGTATTACTTAGAGCAAACCAAATCGAATAGGATTTACCTTAATCGGAAATATCATGACAAAGCATTTTACATCATTGAGGGGTAAGCTATTGATATATCCTATTATGGAACTAACATCTTACCACCATTTTCCGGCAAAACTTGACTTAAATAGGAGTTCAAGTTTGTGGAAAGTGCAATAAAGATATCTGGGATAAATATCGGTGGATCCCACTGATGAGGCCACCACCGATATCCGGACGAAACATCCGTACATTTTGACGGTTGTCGAAAATTAGATCGCTTAGTTATATGTCCTTAACACCAGGGGCATTGCTAAATGCGACAATCCCCAGCGCAGAATCAAATTTAGTTCCTATTACATCTCAAGATAGTCAGTTATGTAATAAAACATCCTAAATTCTTTTACATCATCCACAAATAGCAAAACATTGCTGATACTGATATATCCAGGGATATCCACACACTGACCCAGTCCTTGAAATACGATTCCAAAATTAGTAATGAATTTCTGATAACGCCTAAATTATCTAAGGAACAGGATGTAAAATAAAAAACTAGTTTCCGGTATCCACGCAGTTAGACCACCATCAGAAAAAATGGTTCCTGTCGGTCTTCACAAGAGGCATCGATATCCTCTTTCAATGAAATATCGTCCGCAAAATAGCATCCTCTGAAATGTTTAATTTCGGATTGAAATGAAATCAAACGGAGCAAAATCTGAACTATACGGTGGTTGATCTGATCTTGCGCATTGTTAAGAAGGATATTTTTGTGGTATCAACCAGGATGTTTTTGATCAGTACGTAACTGACATTTTAATAGTACCCTTCGGCATGTATTCGACAAGAATAACTCCGGCTTGGGCCAAAAGTCGGTGACCCCAGATTTTTCTCAATACAAAACAATTACTAGAAAGAAATTTTATATTGTCACAGTACTTTACTCCAAACGGAAACTTTATAATTGCGGTAACTAAGCAGAAACTATATTAAAGGAGCTTTTTTAAAACATTTTTTACGCTTAAAAACTTGTGAAATTTAAATTTCAAAAAAATACTGACAGAAACCCTAACAATACTGTGTTTCGTTCGAAATTTCTATGTAAAATATATACTTACTTGCTCTCCTTTCATTAATTCCTATACTTTCTTACACATTTATGGTGAAAAATTGCTTTCCGAAATTTAAAAATACGTCGAAATCTTTAAAATGCTCGAATTTGCATCGTAAAAGTAACCAAACTAATTTATCTAAACTGAAATGTCATTATCCTGAATATCATAGCCCCCTATGAACATAAAATCGGTTAAGCGCGTCAGACAAAGACAGCCCGATTAATATATAAGAATTTTTTAATCTCGATACCTTAAATCCCCTCTTTACGATCAGTTGTTTACAGTGTTGCCGATTTGTGTCTCGTTAATTTAGTTCCCGAATACAGTGATTTTTGAAAAAAAAAACAACACAAAAATATTGCGTTTCTAATCTAATTTTCCATGTGCCGCAATAGTTAGCAGTTAACTTCTACTTTTGAGAATATTTACATTAATTATCACTAAAAAAAAACAGTGGCAAATTAATTAAAAAGGGGGTTCACAACAGCTAAGATAAACTTAATTTAAGTAATTCTGTATTAGACTTTTTTACAACTTACGTATTATAGCCCAATTTCCTGTCTCACTGATAATTCACATATTCCTAATTTTGGATGATTCTTCTTTCACATCGAATAAGAACAAAAACTAATGTTTCTTCTAAGAAAATTTGTATTTTTTTCCTCATAATGCGCTTGTCGAAAGAAACAACGCCACACGACCGTCAAAACTGGCTTTAATGCATTATGGGAATTATTCGTTTGTTTTTTGTTGGCATCATTGACGTCTAAGCCTACTACCACTCATTATTAGGTTTGCATTAGGAAGGAATTGTTCACGTTGGGAATCGAAATTTTGATCAATATCGAATATTTTAAAAGATAAGCTTTTCAAAAAAAAAAAAAATTTCGGAAATGTAGCATATTCTGAAGTAATTAGAACATATACAGAGTGTCCCACCGGGAAATAATTCGATCTGTATATGGAAAACTATATATACGAAAATTTTGAAAATTTGACAGTATACTAATGTCGATGGGGTCAACCCTGGTAAAATATTTCAAGATAGTGGCACTTCCGGTTATACCGGAAGTAGGTGTCAACTTGCCTATTTTAAATAGAACACCCTATATAATATTGCATTTTTGGTTTACGCGCAAGATTCTAGCCATATTTTGTGTATCATTTCATATACCTAAGTCTTAGCGTTTTTGACATATTTATGCTTTTATGTCAAAAATGACGTTTGAAGGCCCTAAAATAATTATCACTTTTTCCTATAAGGAAGCCTTTTTTATTTAATTTGTGTTGGATTCCTTGTTGAAAAGGGCCTACTTTATTAGATTTTTAAATTATTTTGATAACCAATAATACAGGGTGTTCAAAAGATAAAATTTAAAATTAAATTGAAAAAATCGTCAAAAGTAAGTTTTTTCAAATGAAAACCCCCAAATTTTCTAACTCTATCTTATTTAGCATTAAAAATAAGGATGAGTTTGTGAAAGGTTGTCTATGCTGAAAATTTTTAGTTTTGGAGATATTGCTAATTTAATATTTTTATATGACGATTTTGTTGGGGATTTTTAGTTCAGTTATAATCTTATAACATTTTACTCATAGCTGGCTATGACAGCATTGAAAAACAATCAAATGGCACAGAAATATATGAGGCTGTCACCATTTAAAAGTTATTAATACTCATACTGTGATGCTTAAATTATACAAACGAGATTTATTTAAACTTATTTATTATTTATGGAGAATGTGATAAAGTTATATCAAAAACATGTGACACATTTGCTATTCGATATTCCGATATTCGCAAAAACAGAAACCATCACATCGTGCTGTTAAACAAATTATCGAAAATTTTAAGAACTTTGGATCCGTCAAGGCAATAGTGCAAAGAAATAAACCTCTTCTTAATAAAGAGAATATTGAAATTCCTATTTTGGGATATTTCGCTGCATATCCAACAATGTCTATCGTCTGTTCAAGAACTAGAGAGAGTAATAAGTCATTTTTGACCTTTTTTCTTATCAAACTACCTGTGTTCTTGAGTCCAGTGTCTTTGTCATTTAGACACATATATTTTTTTATAGGAATGGGTTAGAAATTTTATAATCAAAAATACCGGTCTATAATAATGAACTATCTGAGTTGGATAACAATAAATATTTGGAAGTATTATGTTAAAAAGGATTTTAATCATTGTCATAGGCTTCGGAAGGAGGTGTATTTTATCACCAAGTATCTATGGCATAAAATATTATTTCGGTCATAAGCTCAAAATAAAACTATGTAATAATATTATTTTATTTCTAAAGATTTCTTAATAATTCACACACATTACAAAATAGAGATAATTTTGCCATATTTAACACAAATCACAACTGTATTTTTATTATTTGTATTTTTGGCATAGAAACCGTTTTAGGCACATTCAGACTAAAACGTAGCCTTATTGTCTCAAAAAATTTTAAGTTATAATTTAAATACTTATAAAATATCCAGTATCATAAATACAAGAAGTTAAACATATATAAAAAAATAAAGAACAGGAAACTGGCTTACTTCGGCCACATTATGCGTAATGATAAGTATCGATTACTAAGATTAATTCTACAGGGCAAGATCGAGGGCAAGAGAGGCCCTGGACGTAGACGTATATCCTGGCTGGCCAATCTTAGAAAATGGACTGGCCTAACATCAACTGACCTATTCCGAACTGCAGTGAATAGGATAAGATGGGCTAACGTGGTCGCCAACATCATAAGAAGATAGGCACCTTAAGAAGAAGAAGAAAAAAATAAATTCGTCCATATAATATTAAAATTTTTTTGGGGCTATCGGTCATTTTTTTATTAATTAAAAATACTTTTAGGGCATTTGACGTTTCAGTTTATTTATTTCTTAAACCATCTGCAGAATTACAACTAAACCCTTATATTTATTTCTATTGCACTGACATCTTAATTTAATTTTAAAAAATAAAATAAACGTGTTAATTCTACATGCTTAAGAAAAAGACATAAATACAATAATAAAAAAATTACGGCTAAATGGACTTAAATATATATATAAAAAAAATGAGACAAACTAAAATAAAAATATAGAAAAAAATAAAAATATATATAAACAACATTAAACAATAAAATACAATTAAAACAAAAATATAAATAATAAATTGTGTTTACACTGATAAAAATTACGTATTTAATTCATAATCAAAGTTAATGGAACTATCTTAGCTCAAATGAATTATAATTGGTTCCTTTATCTTACCGATCATGTTATCGAGTTTCCACATTTTGTTTTATTCTTTTATTATACGGTCCACATATTTTTTCCAATTTTCCGCAGTAACTTTATTCAAAAAAATCTTTCAAAAATTCAGTTCAATCACTAATTTTGTAACTTGTGTTATTTCTAGCAACTCTACCTTTTACTTGAGCCCATATCACGATGTTGCTTAATTGTTCGGAGATATTTCCTTCTTCAACGGACAGTGTTCGGACGATCTATAAGAATAGATTTCCTATCTGATTTTTCCCAGCAAAAATTAAGTTCTTGGAGCAATTTCCAGAGCTCAGTTCTTTTAATTTCAGGTAAATCCCGAACTCTATTGATTTTAGTTAGAGTTTTGTCAGCGGTTGGGATCTGCTTCCCATAATAAAATATATATACAAATCTTCTTATTGCAGTTTTCCTACCTTCTTTTAACGGGGTTTTTCGTCTTCCTGTGGCCAAATATAGCTTGGAAGCACCAACAATTCCAGGCGTTTTTTTCTCCTTCAGCATTCGGTAAATGGTAGATCTTCTAACTCCTGTCATTTTGGAACACATCTTAACAGAGCTTTTAACATTATTATCTGGATATTGATGTCTTAAAGCATCATAAACATTCATCGTAATAAGTTTTTCGTTGAGAAAAAAATTCTCTGGTTTAACGATTTTGGAATAAATGTAGAAGTGGAAGCCATATCTTTGGGTATCTCACTAATTTCGAATCATATATAAAAACAAGCGCAAACAAGATAAATCACCCAAGGCACACTGTAAGCTGTACTTTACTCACTGACAGAAATTAAACTGATATATGAGAAATTTTATTGTTGTAGTAAATTTAAAAAGCTTATAATATTAAAATATAATTAAATATAATTGTATTTATGGCAGTCCTCAGTTGCCTGCGGCACTGGAGCAGGTATGTTGGAGGTTTCGGTGACAGTTTTATTACTCTCTCTAGTTCTTGAATAGAGTATATAAGACAAGCTGTTTTAGATTCAGGATTATCCAAATCAACAGTTCATAGAATATTACGCACAACATAAATTTCATAAATACAGATTTTCCATGGTTCAAAATTAAAAAAAAAAAAAACTGATTTTCCAAGACGAGTGGCACTCTGTGAATTGAGCATAACTTTTACGCAAAGAAACAATTTTTCTCTAGACAATATCATTAGGACAGACGAAGCTAAAGTTGCAAAAAATGCTGTCTTTAATAGACAAAATTTCCATTATTGGAGTGATTTAAATTTATATGTGTCTAGAGAGCAAAATTTTCAAGAATTCTGGTAATTTAATGTTTATGGTTCAATAAGAAATGCTGGCGGCGTAGCACTACATTTTTATTACGAAAAGTAAGTAAGTTAGACTTTTTTTTAAGTATTCTAGATATAAAATGTGCTTATCAACTTTTAGATGAAGGCTATTTGAACATTTTGCGTAATTTTGAAAACGACTATTTAGACAATTTGCCGCTCGCTGTTCATAGAATCATATTTTACCAGCATGATGGCGCACTTCCACATGGTGGCTACCTAATAGATAATTTTTTGCAAAATATTTTTATGATCGATAGATAGTCAACAATGGTCCCTTTCTTTGACCACCCCGGTCCCCAGATTTTTCAGTACTCGATTTTTTTATTTGGGCACAATTAAAAATCGAATTTATAACACTCCTATAACAACTATGGAAGATTGCATGGAGGAATTGAAGAATGAATTTGCAAGTTTAAGTCCCGAGTCAATGAGAAAAGCTGCTCAGATGCGAAAAATGTCTTGAAGTTCAAGAACATCAGTTCAAACATTTACTGAAAAAATATTATTATATTTTTAATCTAGAGTATTCTAATTTAAATTTTTTTCTTTCTAAATTAAGCGTGCACTGTTATTTTGACGTATCTAAAGTTCTTAAATTTTCGATAATTTGTTTAACAGCACATAGTGATGGTTTCTGTTTTTGTCTAATACATGCTCTTGATATAAATTTATCACATTCTCCATAAATAATAAGTTTAAATAATTTGCGTTTATATAATTTAAGCGCCCAGACATAATTATTAATAATTTTCAAATGGTGACAGCTTCTTAAATTTTTTCAGAATTTGATTGTTTTTCAATGCCGTCATAGCCAGCTATGAGTAAAACGTCATAGCCATCTAAGATTATGACTAAACTACAAATTCCCAGCAAAATCGCCATACAAAAATAGTAAATTGACAATATTTCGAAAACTAAAAATTTTCGGCATACAACCTTACACAAACTTACCGTTTTTTTTTTAATACTTAATAAGATAAAATTAGAACATTTGGTTTTCATTTGAAAAAATTGACTTTTGACGATTCTTTCAATGTAATTTTTAACCTTATTTTTTTTAACACCCTGTATTACTGGTTAACAAAATATTATGAAAATCTAATAAAGTAGGCCCATTTTAACAAGGAATACAACCCAAATTAAATAAAAAGAGCTTCCTTATAGGAAAAATTGATAATTATTTTAGGACCTGCGAAAGTAATTTTTTAACCGAGTTCTAAAAGAAGGAGGTTCTCAATTCGTCGACTATGTATGTTTTTTTATATATGTACACCGATTACTCCGGAACGGCTGCACCGATTTGAAAGAAATTTTTTACGTTATGTTCAGGAAGTTGCTGCGATGGTCCCATATTTTTTAGATGAAAGTGGTGCAGTAAAATCGGAGATGGAGCTTACAATATGGTGGCCAAAAAAATTAATTTTGTCTGATTTTCTCCAAAATTGGTATTGAAATTCAATATGGCGGATCCAACATGGTGGGTTGAAAATTTTACCTTATTCACATTTTTTCAGATTTGGTATAGGGGGTTGGGGGGTGGTATATTACCAAAATGAAGTCAATTTTTTACAACTATTAGGTGGATAAGATACAATATGAGGGACTAAAAATTTTACATTTTCCGATTTTGTCTAAAATTGATATTGCGGGGTTCTTGGGGCGAGTACAAACTCAGTATGCAATATAAAATATATCGGACTAAAACATTTACGTCTCAAATTCTTTAAAAATCGATATTGGAAGGTTTTGGGGCCTATATTACCAATCTAAAATTAATTTGAAATTTAAGATAGTAGATTTACTATGACAAACTAAATATTTGTTTGACACAATTTCATTGGTATTTGAAGAACTCTAAGAATCAAAGAATTTTTAGTGGTTCATTTTAGGGTGATTTACAATTATGGATAAAATGGATACTTTCTTGTCACCTTGGAGCCATTGCGAGGTATACTAATCTCGATTAGCACTTAGTTCAAATAATTTATGAATATCATAATGAATTCAAAACTAAAAATCGAAAAATAAAATTTTTATAAAAAAATTGAACCGACTTCTAAAAGTGCGCTAAAAAGTGAAAAACAACTCGAAATTTTTATATGAAATTGAAATTATTGAAGTCGGCGCCAAATTATTTCTAAATGAAATAAATAACTACTAATATATACAAATTATGGAAAGAAAGCAATTATAAATAAATTATTTTTAATCTGTTTATGCGAATCACATTTTGTCTGGTATTAATTAGGCGCCGACTTAAAAAATTTCAATTTCATTTAAAAATTATGAGTTATTTTTCACTTTTTAGCGCACTTTTAAGAAGTCGGTTCAATTTTTTTATAAAATTTTATTAATTCTATTATTTTGAACATGCTGTATTAATGGTTATCAAAATATTATGAAAATCTAATTAAGTAGACCTTTTCAACAAGAAATCCAACCAAAATTAAATAAAAAAGGCTCCCCTATAGGAAAAATTGATAATTATTTTAGGGTCTGCAAACGTCATTTTTAACATAAAAAAATAAATATGTCAAAAAAGCTTAGACTAAGGTATAAGACATGATACACAAAATGTGCCTAGAACTCTTTCCTAATGCAAGTCTAACATAATGAGTAGTAGACTTAGACATCAATGACATCAACAAAGAAACAAACGAATTATTCCCATAATGCATTAACATTCGGTATAACCGAAAAATAATTTAGCCCGGTTGCCGCCATCGATATTAGTATACTGTCAAATTTTCAAAATTTTCCAATATAAAGTTTTCCATATATAGATCGAATTAGTTCCCCTTGGGACACTCTCTATATTACCCTGACATGAATTCGGTTATAGTTTATATTTTACAAATAATAATATTTGAAAATTCCATGAAAGCTTAAATTTAATTTTTTGTTTTTAAATTAAAATTGAGATTTAATTAACTTGGTACGTAGAATACTATTTTATTCCCCCTACAAAAAAAAAAAGGAATTAGGAAAATAAATTTACAAAATATCAAGACAAAAAATTTATTTTACTGAACTTTTACACCGACAGTACAGTTTTTGAACTTAATAAAATGTGTCGGAATTTTAGGTTAAATTTTATCGATAAGAAGTATTATTTGCAATTAATTTTAGGCAAAAAATAATTGGATTAAAAAGTGTAATTTATTGATGTGTTCCAGTTATGACATTTTCTAAAAAGTACCATGGAAATGTAGGCCAAATTTTATCTCTAGAAAGTATTATCTACAGTGGACTTTAATTAAAAAATAAACGGATCAAAAAGTGTGATTTAATTATCGCCCCTTGTAATCAACTCTTTCTAGAAAATATCTTAGAATTGTAAATTGTACTCCAAAATTTAACCGCTAAGAAATAGTATTTACAATAGATTTAAAGTACGAAATAAATGGATGAAAAAGTGTAATTTATTTAGTCTCTTTCAATTATGGCTTTTTCTAAAAATAACGTTGGAATGGTAAGCCAAGTTTTCCCCGCTAAGATATATATAAGTATATATATAAGATATATATATATATATATATATATATATATATATATATATATATATATATATATATATATATTTCATTGGCCTCTTTCAGAAATAAAATTTTTTAAACAGTAATTTCGAATTGGTGGCCAAATTTTATCCAGCAAGTAATTTTATTTATATAGTCAAATAAAGTTACAAAATATATAGAACAAAAAATTTAATTTATAAGATGTAAAAAGTAGGCCAAATTTTACCAGCTAAAAAATAATATTTAGCATTTATTTTGGTTGTAAAACAAACAGGTTAAAAAGATAAGTTTACTGGCATCTTTCATGAACTTTTGTAAAAAGTACGATAATATTCTAGAGCAAATTTAAGATACAAATGGGTGAGAAAGTGTAGTTTATTAATCTCTTTCGGTCGTCTACTAAAAAATTTTATTTTTTGTAGATATAAGATGCAAAATAGAGAGATTAAAAAAGTAATTTATTGATCTCTTTCGATTATGGGATATTTTAAAAAATATCGTAAAATTGTAGGCCAAATTTTACCTGCTAAGAAACAGTATTTACCATAGATTTTGATTGTAAAATAAACAGATCAAAAAGTAAAGTTTATTAGTATGTTTCAGTCAGGAACTTTTTTAAAAAGTATGTTGGTATTGTAGGCCAAATTTTACCCGTCAAGTAATATTATTTACATAAATTTAAGGAACAAAATAAATGGACCTAAAATGTTGTTTATTGGCCTCTTCAAGGTATAATGTCTTATAAAAAGAATGTTGGAATTGTAGGTTAAATTTTACCAGCTTAGAAATATTATTTACAGTAGATTTAGGGTGCAAAATAAAAAGATCAAAAAAAGCCTATTTATTTTCCTTTTTCAGACATAAATTTTTTTAACAGTACCTTGGAAGTGTATGCCGAATTTTATTCATCAACGAGTTTTTTTATGATCAAATAAAGGTACAAAAAAGATAGATTAGTTATGACATTTTCTAAAAAGTACCAAGGAAATGTAGGCCAAATTTTATCTCAAGGAAGTATTATCTACAGTAGACTTAAAATTTAAAAAAAATGGATCAAAAAGTGCAATTTATTGGCACCCCTTTCTGTCATGACTTTTTCTAGAAAATGTCTTGTAAATTGTACGCCAAACTTTAACCGCTAAAAAATAGTATTTACCGTACATTTAAAATACGAAATAAATGGAAGAAAAGGTGAAATTTATTAGTCTCTATTTCTAAAAATAACCTTAGAATGGTAGGCCAAATTTTCCCCGCTAAGATATGTTATTATAGCGAATTTTATTGGCCTCCTTCAGAAGTAACATTTTTTAAACAGTACTTAGGAATTGGTGTCCTAATTTTATCCAGCAAGAAATTTTATTTATATAGTTGAATTAAGGTACAAAACACAGAATAAGAAATTTAATTTATGAGATGTTATAAAAAGTAGGACAAATTTTACCTGCTAAAAAAAGTATTTAGCATTTATTTTGATTGTAAAACAAACATATCAAAAAGTTACGTTTACTGGCATCTTTCATGAACTTTTGTAAAAAATACGTTAGTATTCTACAACACATTAAGAATCCAAAATAAATGGGTGAGAAATTGTAGTTTATTAGTCTCTTTCGATCGTCTACTAAGAAATATTATTTATCGTAGATATAAGGTGCAAAATGGAGATATTAAAAAGGTAATTTATTGATCTCTTTCGATTATGAGATATTTTAAAATTGTAGGCCAAATTTTACCTGCTAAGGAACAGTATTTACCATAGATTTTGATTGTAATATAGATAGATCAAAAAGTGAAGTTTATTAGTATTTTTCAGTCATGTACTTTTATAAAAAATATGTTGGTATTGTAGGCCATATTTTACCCGTCAAGTAATATTATTTACATAAATTTAAGGAACAAAATAAATGGATCAAAAAGTGTAGTTTATTGGCCTCTTCAAGGTATAATGTCTTATAAAAAGAATGTTGGAATTGTAGGTTAAATTTTACCAGCTTAGAAATATTATTTACAGTAGATTTAAGGTGCAAAATAAAAAGATCAAAAAAAGCCTATTTTATTTTCCCTTTTCTAACATAAAATTTTTTAAACAGTACCTTGGAAGTGGAAGCCACATTTTATCGACCAAAAAGTTGTATTTATAGTCGAATTAGAGTATAAAAAAGACAGAATTAAAAATATAATTTATTTCAGTTGCGAGATGTGGTAAAAAGTATAATTAAATTGTAGACCAAATTTAACCTGCTAAAAACTAGTAATTAACATAGATTTTGGTCGTAAAATAAACGGATCATAAAGTAAAGTTTATTGGCATCTTTCAATCATAAACTTTTATAAAAAGTAGGTTGGGATTGTGGGCCAAATTTTACCTGACAAGAAATATTTATAGCAGATTTAAGATATAGATTGAAAGGGTCTAAAAATGTGAAGTTAATTTCCTATTTCAGTCATGAAGTTTTAGAATTGTAAGCCAAATTATATCCGCTAAAAAGTATTATTTATTGTAGGTTTAATACAGAAAACAATAAAGCAACAAGTTTAGATTGTAGACCCCAATTTTATCTACCAAGAAGTTTTATTTATAGGTACAAAATAAATAGATAAAAAAATTTAATGGTCTTTTTAAGTTCTAAGTATTTTTATTTCCATCGATTTAAGGGACATAGATTAAAAATATAATTTTTGGTCTCTTTCAGTTATGAGATTTTATAAAAAGTATCTTGAAGTTTTTGTAAAAGGAGGATGTTATCATAGACCAAACTTTGTCAGTCAATAAGTATTATTTACAATGGAATTCTAGATACAAAATAAATGAGTCTAAAAAATGTAGTTTAGACTTCTTTCCATCGTGAAGTTTTCTAATAAGTCTCTTAGAAATATTGGCCAAATTATACCAACTAAAAACACTATTTATCAAAAATGTAATGTAATAAATAGTGAAAATTACGGATCTCCTTCACTCGTGAGGTTTTGTAAAAAATCTCTTGAAATTGCAGGCCAAACTTAAAGTGCTACGAAACATTATCATGGTAGATTTAAAGCACAAAATACATAAGTCAAAAATTATGGTTTCTTAGTTTCTTTCAGTCGTAAAGTTTTGTAATAAATATCTTAGAATTGTGGGCGGAATTATACCCTTTAAGAAATATTACTGATATAGATTTCATGAACAAAATAAACAGATCAAAATAGTGTAGATTATGGACATCCTTCCCGGATGAAGTTCTATAAAAATTATGTTGGAATTGTAGGCCAAACTTGAACTGCTAAGAAACATTATCTTGGTAGATTTAAAGCACAAAATACATAAGTCAAAAATTATGGTTTCTTGGTTTCTTTCAGTCGTAAAGTTTTGTAATAAATATCTTGGAATTGTGGGCGAAATTATACCCTTTAATAATTATTACTGATATAGATTTCATGAACAAAATAAACAGATCAAAAAGTGTAGATTATGGACATCCTTCCCGGATGAAGTTTTATAAAAAAATATGTTGGAATTGTAGGCCAAACTTGAACTGCTAAGAAACATTATCTTGGCAGATTTCAAGTACAAAATACATGGGTCAAAAATTGTGGTTTCTTGGTTTCTTTCAGTCGTAAAGTTTTGTAATAAATATCTTGGAATTGTGGGCGAAATTATACCCTTTAATAAATATTACTGATATAGATTTCATGAACAAAATAAACAGATCAAAAAGTGTAGATTATGGACATCCTTCCCGGATGAAGTTTTATAAAAAATATGTTGGAATTGTAGGCCAAACTTGAACTGCTAAGAAACATTATCTTGGTAGATTTAAAGTACAAAATACATGGGTGAAAAATTGTGGTTTCTTGGTTTCTTTCAGTCGTAAAGTTTTGTAATAAATATCTTAGAATTGTGGGCGAAATTATTCCCTTTAAGAAATATTTCTGATATAGATTTCATGAACAAAATAAACAGATCAAAAAGTGTAGATTATGGACATCCTTCCCGAATGAAGTTTTATAAAAAATATATTAGAATTGTAGGCTAAACTTAACCTATTAAAAATATTTACAGCATATTTTAGGCAGGAAATAAATATATCAAATATGTAATTTATTGTAATTTCTCAATAATGACATTATACATATACATACAAAATAAATGTATCAAAACGTGTAGTCTATTGGCCTCTTCAAGGTATGACGTCTTATAAAAAGTATCTTCATACTGTAGGCCAAATTTTACCCGCAAAGAAATATTATTTACAGTAGACTTGAGGTGCACAATAAATAGATCGTATTTTATTTGCCTGTTTCAGACATAAAATTGTTAAACAGAACCTTGGAATTACCAAAGTTTATCAACAGAAATTTTATTTATAGTAAAATTAAGATATAAAATTTAAGTTATGAGGTTTTGTAAATAGTATCTTTAAATTGCAGGCCAAATTTTACCTGCTAAAAGATAGTATTTAGCTTAGGTTTTGGTTGTAAAACAAACCTATCAAAAGTAAAGTTTATTAGCACTTTTCAGTCCTGAACTTTTGTAAAAAGTACGTTGATACTGTAAGCCCAATTTTATCAGTTGAGAAATATTATTTACAGTAGATTGCAGGTACAAAATTAATGGGTCAAAAAACTAGTTTATTGGCCTATTTCAGTCATAAAATTTTGTCGTAAGTAGCTTGGAATGGTAAGTCACATTATGTGCATTAAAAAGTAGTATGTACCATAGATTTAATGTAGACAATAAATAGAGCAAAAAATGTACATTATGGACCTCCTTTACTAGTGAGGATTTTCAAAAAATCTTAGAATTGTAGGCCAAACTTTACCTGTTAAGAAATATTATTTACAATAGATTTAAAATGCAAAATAAATGGGTGAAAAAGTGTAGTTTATTGATCTCTTTCAATCATAAAGTTTTATAATAAGTATCTTGGAATCATAAAGCAAATTATACCCACTAAGAAAAATTATTTATCGTAGATTTAATGTTAAAAATATATATATATATATATATATATATATATATATATATATATATATATATATATATATATATATATATATATATAAATATCTTAGGAATATTGTTTACAGTAGATTTTAGGTACAAAATAAACAAACCAAAAAGGGTACTTTTTTAGTGTATTAATTTTCTTTTCTTTCTTTCAGTTTAAAATTGTAGACTAAATTATGATGGCGGTGAGATATAACTTAACAAGAAATTTTAAACCTACAATCTTGACTTTTTTTAATACAAAAATAAATCGCCACCAAATTAACACCATCGTACTTTAACTAAAATTATAGTTTTAACTAAAAAGACCTAATGATTGTAATTCAGTATGAATTTTTCTCTTGGGTACTGTATAAATAATATAAATTCACATAACAATATTTACAAGGCATCTGATATATTTTGCACATATTTTTAAATATCCAGGCGGACAAATGTACGTCAATTTTTCTCCTATAAAATGCTAAACTAAAAACAATTGCAACAACATGTTTTATATAAACACAATACAATTTAGAAATTAAATAAGAGGTTATCAGGGCAATTTTTTTCTCTTAAACACTATTTTCTAGTCAAAATTACAGCATCAAGTTATAGCAACTATTTTAGTAAAGATATTTCGCCGTATTAAAAAACTGGAGAGAAAATAAATGAACTAAAATGTGCACTTTTTTTAACTTTTTACAATTATTACGTTTTGTAAAAATATCGTACAGTTCTAGGTAACAATTTTTGATTCAAAATATTATTCAACAGCAAATTTTTCACCCATAATTTCGATATTTTAAAAAAAAACTTCTAAAAGAAGTATAGTTAATTTATGACTCTATAAAAGTTTCATCCATAATGTTAAAAATTTACCCCTTTTTAATCAGGTTGTAGTATTCTGTAATTCTTTGACATAATATAGGGAGGAAATAAATTTATAAAAACAGAGTTATAGCTTTTTTAGTTACTTTAGTCCCTGTATGAGTATAGGCCAAATTTGTTCCGCAAGAAATAATTTTGGAGATTTCCAGAAGGCATTCGACTCCGTCGAAATATGGGCAGTATTACAATCCTTAGAAAACGCAAGAATCGATTCAAGATACATAAACATCATAAAGAACATATACGAAAATGCAACCATTCAAATAAAAATAGACGACAAGACGAAAACGAACCCCATAAAACTACAAAGGGGAGTGAGACAAGGGGACACTATCTCGCCAAAACTGTTCACCCTAGTCCTAGAGAACATTTTTAAGGAACTTAAATGGGACATCAAAGGTATAAACATCGACGGAATATACTTGAACCATCTCAAATTTGCTGATGACATAATCTTAATAGCAAGTAATCTCCAAGAATTGAACGAAATGCTACAACAGGTGAATGACGTATCCGCATCTGTAGGCCTTAAAATGAATTACAACAAAACAAAAATAATGAGCCACGAACAGGCAAACATAACAATACAGAACCAGAGGATAGAAGACGTCGAACACTATGTATACTTGGGTCATGACATCAGACTAGGGAAATCAAACCAGGATGCTGAAATAAAAAGAAAAACACAGCTGACATGGGCCACTTGCATACATCCTGAAAAATAATTCAATTCCCATAAATCTAAAAAGAAAAGTATACGACACATGCATATTACCGGTGTGTACGTATGGATTAGAGACCATGTCCCGCACCAAAAAGTCCGCTAAAAAATTAAAACCAGTCCATAGAGCGATGGAAAGAAACATGCTTGGAATATCATTAAGAGACAGGATTAAAAACACCGAGATAAGACGCAGAACGAAAGTCAAAGACATCGTGAAGGAGGTTGCAAAGATGAAGTGGCGATGAGCTGGTCACATAGCCCGATATGAGGACAACAGATGGATATGAAGAATCCTGGAATGGAGACTGAGGGAGACAACAAGAAGCACGGGAAGACCTCAAAAAAGATGGGTAGACGACATAAGGACAGTGGCGGGCAAACAATGGATGAGATTGGCGAAGAATAGAGCAAGATGGAAACAATTGAGAGAGATCTACATCCAGGAGTGGATAGACAGAGGTTGACAAAGAGAGAGAGAGAGAAATAAATTAAAGAAAAACAATTTTTTTACCTGAAGCCTCAAATTATTACAAAACTTTTTACAAAATAATCATACATTATAGAAATCAACTGCCAAATCAAAAGGCCAATTGTTTTCCATTATAAAACGACTTTATAGTCCAAATTTCAGTTTCAAATTATATCAACAATTTTTCTAAAAACATATTTTTTATGAAAGAAAAAGAGCACAAAATACATGAATTAAAATGTGTAATCTTTCATTTTTTTACGGTTCTTAAATTTTGTAAAATACGTCCTGTAGTTTTGGGTAAAATTTTTTCTTATAAAATATTATTAACCAAGAAATTTCAAACTTATAATTTTTATATTTTTTAAATAAAACTTCTAAGAGGAATCCATATAAATTTTGACACTATAAAAGTCTTATCCGTTAGGCTAAAAATTGAATTATTTTACCCATGCTATGTATAAATTGTTTTATGTAATATATAGGGAAAATTTATCTCTAAAAACAGAGTTATAGCTCCTCCGGTCATTTTGGTCTTCTTATAAATATCCGTGCTTGAATATTTGTCCTGTTATAAATAGTTTTTTAGGAAAATTCAGATAAATTTTGACACTGTCAAAGCCTCATCCATTAGGCTAAAAATTTACCCCTTTAACTCAGATTGTGTATCGATTCTTCCACGTAATATATGGAGAACATAAGTTTGTAAAAACAGAATTATAGCTCCTTTAGTTATTTTTGCTTCTTTATAAATATCCTTGTATGAGTATAGGCCAAATTTGTTCTGCTAGAAATAACAATTTTTTGGCCTGAAGCCTCAAATTATTACAAAACTCTTACAAAATAATGATATATTTTAGAAATCAACTGACATTTCAAGAGGCCAATTGTTTTCCATTAAAAAACGACTTTATAGTCCAAATTTCAATTTCAAATTATATCAATACTTTTTCTAAAAATCTATTTTTTATGAAAGAAAGACCGCACAAAATATATAAATTAAAATTTGTAGTATTTCATTTTTTACAGTTCTTATGTTTTGTAAAAGGCATTCTATAGTTTTAGGTAAAATAAAAAAACTTATCGGTTAGGCTAAAAATTGACCCCTTTTTACCCACGCAGTGTATACATTTTTTTATGTAATATATAGAGAAAATTTGTCTCTAAAAACAGAGTTATAGCTCCTCCGGTCATTTTAGTCTTCTTATAAATATCCCTGCTTGAATATTTTTCCTGTTAAAAATAGTTTTTTAGGAAAATTCATATAAATTTTGACACTATCAAAGCCTCATCCATTAGGATAAAAATGTACCCCTTTCACTCAGGTTGTGTATCGATTCTTCCACATAATATATGAACATAACTTTATAAAAACAGAGTTATAGCTTCTTTAGTTATTTTTTCTTCTTTATAAATATCTCTGTATGAGTAAAGGCCAAATTTGTTCTGCTAGAAATAATCTAACGAAAAACAATTTTTTGACCTGAATTATTACAAAACTTTTTACAAAATAATGATATATTTTAGAAATCAACTGACAAATCAAGAGGTCAATTATTTTCCATTGAAAAACGACTTTATAGTCCAAATTTCAATATCAAATTATATCAATATTTTTTCTAAAAATATATTTTTTATGAAAGAAAGACCGCACAAAATACATAAATTAAAATTTGTAGTCTTTCATTTTTTACAGTTCTTATGTTTTGTAAAAGGCATTCTATAGTTTTAGGTAAAATAAAAAAACTTATCGGTTAGGCTAAAAATTGACCCCTTTTTACCCACGCAGTGTATACATTTTTTTATGTAATATATAGAGAAAATTTGTCTCTAAAAACAGAGTTATAGCTCCTCCGGTCATTTTAGTCTTCTTATAAATATCCCTGCTTGAATATTTTTCCTGTTAAAAATAGTTTTTTAGGAAAATTCATATAAATTTTGACAATGTCAAAGCCATTAGGCTAAAAATGTACCCCTTTAACTCAGGGTATGTATCGATTCTTCCACATAATATATGGAGAACATAACTTGATAAAAACAGAGTTATAGCTTCTTTAGTTATTTTTGCTTCTTTATAGATATCCCTGTATGAGTATAGGCCAAATTTGTTCTGCAAGAAATAATCTAACGAAAAACAATTTTTTGGCCTGAAGCCTGAAATTATTACAAAACTTTTTACAAAATAATGATATATTTTAGAAATTAACTGAGAAATCAAGAAGCCAATTGTTTTCCATTAAAAACAACTTTATAGTCCAAATTTCAATTTCATATTATATCAATACTTTTTCTAAAAACATATTTTTTATGAAAGAAAGGGGGCACAAAATACGTAAATTAAAATATGTAGTCTTTCATTTTTTACAGTTCTTAATTTTTGTAAAAAATATCGTGTATTTCTAAGTCAAATTTTTCCCTATAAAATTTTACTCATCTGGAAATTGTAAACCCATAATTTCGACATTTTTAAAATATAACTACTCAGAGAAATACAGATAAATTTTGACACTATAAAAGCCTCATCCATTAGACTAAAAATTTATCCCTTTTTCCCTATACTGTATATAGATTCTTTAATGCCAAATACAGAGAAAATAAATTTACAAAAACAGAGTTATAGCTTTTTAGTTATTTTTCTCTCCGTATAAATATTACTGCCTTAGTATAGACCAAATCTTTTATACTAGAAATAGCTTAACAGAAAACAATAACCCGACGCCAATTGTTTTTCTTTAAAACAAGATTTTCTAATCCATATTTTAGTTTCAAATTATATAATTAATATATATTTTTAAAAAATGGGGCACAAAATACATAGAATAAAATATGCAATTTTTCATGTTTTCACAGTTCTGAATTTTTGTAAAAAGTATCGTATGCTCCTAAGTGAAAATTTCCCTGTAAAATATTATTCACCCAGAAATTTTAAACCCATAGTTTTGACATTTTTTAAACAAACCTATTTGAAGAAATGCAAATCAATTTTGACACTATAAAAGCTTCATCCATTGGAAACAAATTTACCCCTTTTTTGCTATACCGAGTATAAATTATTTTATGTAAAATGAAGCGAAAATAAGTATATTAAAACAGAATTATAGCTACTTTAATTATTTATGTCTGTTTATAAATATCCCTATCAGAATGTAGACCAAATTTTTCTGTTATAAGTAGCCTGACTAAAAATAATTTTTAAGCCAAAATTTAAACCTCAAATTATGACAAAACCATGATATAATATAGAAATTAAACAATTTATTATTATTAAAGCCAAATTTCAGCACCAAATTACATCCACACTTCCTCTAAAAATCTATTATTTTATTAAAAAAATTGTGTACAATATTAATAGATTAGAATATGTAGTTTTTGTGCTTATTTCAGTCTTTCAGTTTTCTAAAGACAGTAGCGTAGTTATGGGAAATATCTGTCAGCAATTTATTTTTATATTTTGACAAAACAAAAGCCTCCCTATATGGGCAAAGAAATGTACCCCTCATCACACATCACTGTTTCCTTAATTTTTGTCTCTTTTTAAATATTTATGTATGGGCCAAATTTTTCTGGTATAAATAGCTCATCTAAAAATAATTTTTAGGCCAAAATTTACACCTCAAATTATGACAAATATCGTACAAAACCTTGATATAATTTAGAAATCTAATCACTTATTATTATTAGGCTAATTTTTTTCCTTTAAAAACAATATTATAGTCCAAATTTTAGTATCAAAATATATCAATACTTTTTGTAAAAATATATTATTTTATTTTAAAACATGGTACAAAATTAATAGACTAGGATATGTAGTTTTTGTGCTTTTTACAGTATTTCAGTTTTCTAAAGACAGTGGTGTAGTTATAGTTAATTTTTATCAGCAAATTTTTAATTTACAATTTTTACACTTTTTAAACAAAAATGCCAAAAAAAGTACAAATAAATTTTGACACAACAAAGGCCTCCGTCTTTGGACAAAAAGTTGACCTCTCTTTCTTAGATATAAGGGAAATAATACACTTATCATTGTTTCCTTAATTTTTGCCTTTTTTCAATATTTAAACGAACAATGTGAACCAAATTTTTTCTGGTATAAATAGCTCAACTAAAAATAATTCTAGGGCCAAAATTTAAACCTCATATTATGAAAAAACGTTGTACAAAACCTTGATATAATTTAGAAATCTAACAATTTATTATTAATTGGCCAATTTTTTTCTTTTAACAACAACTTTATAGTCCAAAAATATTGTCTAAAGTAAAATTTAAACCTCAAATTATGACAAAACATTGTACAAAAGCTTGATATAATTTAGAAATTAAACGGCTTATTACTAGTAGGCCAATTTTTTTCTTTTAAAAACAATAATATAGTCCAAATTTTAGCATCAAATTATATCAATACTTTTTGTAAAGGATTTATTATTTTATTTAAAAAACAGGGTACAAAATTAATAGACTGGAATATACAGTTTTTGTTGTTTTTAAAGTGCAAAATTAATTGACTAGAATATGTAGTTTTCTGTTTTTTGCAGTTTTTCAGTTTTTGAAAGACAGTAGTGTAGTTATAGGTAATATTTAACAGCAAATTTTTAATTTATAATTTTGACCCTTTTAAAATAAAAATGTCGAGAGAGGTACAGATAAATTTTGTTACAACAAAACCCTCCTTCCATGAGGAAAAAATTTACCCCTCTTTTTTATATATAAAGGAAATAAACCACTTATCACTGTTTCTTTCATACTTGCTGCTTATTAAATATTTTGTCAGACATAGTGCAGACCATTTTTTTCTGTTATAACTAGCTCGACTAAAAATAATTTTTAAGCCAAAATTTAAACCCCAAATTATGACAAAATTTTGTACAAAATCTTGACATAATTTGGAGATCAAACGGCTTATTATTAATAGGCCATTTTTTTTCTTTTGGAAACAATCTTATAATCCAAATTTTAGTACTAAATTATATCAATACTTTTTGTAAAAAATGTATTATTTTATTTTAACAAAAGGTACAAAATTAATTGACTAGAATATGGAGTTTACTATTTTTTGCAGTTTTTCAGCTTTCGAAAGACAGTGGTGTAGTTATAGGTAATATTTAACAGCAAATTTTTAATTTATAATTTTGAAACTTTTTAAATAAAAATGTCGAGAAAGGTACAGATAAATTTTGTCACAACAAAAGCCTCCTTTTATAGGGAAAATATGAATTTTTTCCCTATAAAAGAAATTAAAAATATCACTGTTTCATTCATAATTGCTTCTTTTTAAATATTTGGTCGGACATAGTGCAGGCCAATTTTTCTGTTATAACTAGCTCGACTAAAAATAATTTTTAAGCCAAAATTTAAATCCCAAATTATGACAAAATTTTGTACAAAACCTTGACATAATTTGGAGATCAAACGGCTTATTATTAATAGGCCATTTTTTTTCTTTTAGAAACAATCTTATAATCCAAATTTTAGTACTAAATTATATCAATACTTTTTGTAAAAAATGTATTATTTTATTTTAACAAAAGGTACAAAATTAATTGACTAGAATATGCAGTTTACTGTTTTTTGCAGTTTTTCAGCTTTCGAAAGACAGTGGTGTAGGTATAGGTAATATTTAACAGCAAATTTTTAATTTATAATTTTGACACTTTTTAAATGGAAATATCGTGAGAGGTACAAATAAATTTTGTCACAACGAAAGCCTCCTTTTACAGGGAAAAAATTTAGCCCTCTTTTTTATATATAAAATAAATTAAACAATATCACTGTTTCCTTCATAATTGCTTCTTTTTAAATATTTGGTCGGACATAGTGCAGGTAAATTTTTCTGCTATAACCAGCTCGACTAAAAATAATTTTTAGGTCAAAATTTAAACTTCAAATTATGAAAAAATACTGTATAAAACCTTGATATAATTTAGAAAGTAAAAGGCCTATTATTAGTAGGCCAATTTTTTTCTTTTAAAAACAATAATATAGCCCAAATTTTAGCATCAAATTATATCAATAGTTTTTGAAAAAATGTATTATTTTATTAAAAAACAGGGTATAAAATTAATTGACTAGAATGTAGTTTTTGTGCTTTTTACAGTCTTTCAATTTTCTAAGACAGTGGTGTAGTTATAGGTAATATTTAACAGCAAATTTTTAGTTTTTAATTTTGACATTTTTTAAACAAAAACACCGAGAAAGGTACAGACAAATTTTGCCACAACAAAACCCTCCTTCTATGGGGAAAAAATCTACCCCTTTTTTATATAAAAAGGAAATAAAAGACTTATTACTCCTTGGTTTTCGCTTCTTTTAAATACTTGGTCGGACTTAGTACAGGTTCATTTTTTCTGATATAACTAGATCGACTAAAAATTACTTTTAGGCGAAAATTTAAACCTCAAATTATGACAAAATACTGTACAAAACCTTGATATAATTTAGAAATTAAACGGCTTATTATTAGTAGGCTAATTTTTTTCTTTTAAAAACAATAATATAGTCCAAATTTTAGCATCAAATTATATTAATACTTTTTGTAAAAAAAAATATTATTTTATTAAAAAAAAAAACAGGGTAAAAAATTAATTGACTAGAATATGTAGTTCTTGTGCTTTTTACAGTCTTCCAATTTTTTTAAGACAGTGGTGTAGTTCTAGGTAATATTTAACAGTAAATTTTTAAATTATAATTTTGACACGTTTTAAACAAAAATGCAGAGACAAGTACAGATAAATTTTGCCACAACAAAACCCTCCTTCTATAGGGAAAAAATCTGCCCCACTTTTTTATATATAAAGAAAATAAAACACTTGTCAATGCTACCTTACTTTTCGCTTCTTTTAAATATTTGGTAGACATAGTGCAGGCAAATTTTTTCTGCTATAACTAGCTCGACCAAAAATAATTTTTAAGCTAAAATTTAAACTCCAAATTACGACAAAACTTTGTACAAAACCTTGACTTAATTTAGAAATTAAACGGCCCATTATTAATAGGCCAATTTTATTCTTTTAGAAATAGAAATATGGTCCAAATTTTAGCATCAAATTATATCAATATTTTTTGTAAAAAAATTATTTTATTAAAAGAACAGGGTACAAAATTACTTGACTAGAATATGTAGTTTTTGTGCTTCTTACAATCTTTCAATTTTCTTAAAACAGTGGTGTAGTTATAGGTAATATTTAAGAGCAAATTTTTAATTTATAATTTTTACACTTTTTAACGAAAATGCCGAGAGAGGTGCAGATAAATTTTGCCACAACAAAACCCTCCTTCTATGGGGAAAAAATCTATCCCTCCTTATTATATATAATGGAAATAAAACACTTATCACTGTTTTCTTAATTTTCGTTTCTTATAAATATTTGATCGGACATAGCGTAGGCCATTTTTTCTGCTATAACCAGCTCGACCAAAAATAATTTTTAAGCCAAAATTTAAACCTCAAACTATGACAAAATTTTGAACAAAACCTTGGCATCATTTGGAAATTAAACGGCTTATTATTAGTAGGCCATTTTTTTTCTCTTAAAAACAATAATATAGTCCAAATTTTGGCATCAAAATATATCAATAATTTTCGTAAAAAATTTATTATTTTATTAAAAAACAGTGTACAAAATTAAAAGACTAGAATATGTAGTTTTTATGCTTTTTACAGTCTTTCAATTTTATAAGGCAGTGGTGTAGTTATAGGTAATATTTAACAGTAAATTTTTTATTTTTAATTTTGACGCTTTTTAAACCAAAATACCAGGAAAGGTACAGATAAATTTTGCCACAATAAAAACCTCTTTCTATGAGAAAAAAATATATCCCTCCTCTTTATATATAAAAGAAATAAAATACATATCACTATTTCCTTCATATTTGCTTCTTTTTAAATATTTGGTAGGACATAATGTAGGCCAATTTTTTCTGCTATAACTAGCTCGACTAAAAATAATCTTTAGGCCAAAATTTACACCTCAAATTATGACAAAACATTGTACAAAACCTTGATATAATTTAGTAATTAAACGGCTTATTATTAGTAGGCGAATTTTTTTCTTTTAAAAGCAATAATATAGTCCAAATTTTAGCATCAAATTATATCAGTACTTTTTGTAAAAAATTTGTTATATTATTAAAAAAATAGGGTATAAAATTAATTGCCTACAATATGTAGTTTTTGTGCTTTTTACAGTCCTTCAATTTTCTTAAGACAGTGGTGTAGTTATAGGTAATATTTAACATCAAATTTTTAATTTTTAATTTTGACGCTTTTTAAACAAAAATTCGAGAGAGGTACAGAAAAAATCTGCCACAATAAAAACCTAGTTCTATGGGAGAAAAAATTACCCCTCTTTTTTATATATAAAGGAAATAAGATACTTATTACTGTTTCCTTCATATTTGCTTCTTTTTAAATATTTGGTCGGACATAGTGTAGGCCAATTTTTTCTGCTATAACTAACTCGACTAAAAATAATCTTTAGGCCAAAATTTACACCTCAAATTATGACAAAACATTGTACAAAACCTTGATATAATTTAGAAATTAAACGGCTTATTATTAGTAGGCCAATTTTTTTCTTATAAAAACAATAATATAGTCCAAATTTTAGCATCAAATTATATCAATACTTTTTGTAAAAAATTTATTATTTTATTTAAAAACAGGGTATAAAATTAATTGCCTACAATATGTAGTTTTTGTGCTTTTTACAGTCCTTCAATTTTCTAAAGACAGTGGTGTAGTTATAGGTAATATTTAACAGCAAATTTTTAATTTTTAATTTTGACGCTTTTTAAACAAAAATCCGAGAGAGGTACAAATAAAATCGGCCACAATAAAAATCTACTTCTATGGGACAAAAAATTACCCCTCTTTTTTATATATAAAGGAAATAAGATACTTCTTACTGTTTCCTTCATATTTGCTTCTTTTTAAATATTTGGTCGGACATAGTGTAGGCCAATTTCTTCTGCTATAACTAGTTCGACTAAAAATAATCTTTAGGCAAAAATTGACACCTCAAATTATGACAAAACATTGTACAAAACCTTGATATAATTTAGAAATTAAACGGCTTATTATTAGTAGGCCAATTTTTTTCTTTTAAAAACACTATTATAGTCCAAATTTTAGCATCAAGTTATATCAATACTTTTTGCATAAAATTTATTATTTTATTAAAAAAATAGGGTATAAAATGAATTGCCTACAATATGTAGTTTTTGTGCTTTTTACAGTCCTTCAATTTTCTTAAGACAGTGGTGTAGTTATAGGTAATATTTAACAGAAAATTTTTAATTTATAATTTTGACGCTTTTTAAACAAAAATACCGAGAGAGGTACAGATAAATAAAATCTGCCACAATAAAAACCTACTTTTATGGGACAAAAAATTACCCCTCTTTTTTATATATAAAGGCAATAAAATACTGATCACTATTTCCTTTATATTTGCTTCTTTTTAAATATTTTGTCAGACATAGTGTAGGCCAATTTTTCTGTTATAACTAGCTCGACTAAAAATAATTTTTAGGCCAAAATTTAAACCTCAAATTATGACAAAATACTGTACAAAACCTTAATATAATTTAGAAATTAAACGGCCTATTATGAGTAGGCCAATTTTTTTCTTTTAAAAACAATAATATAGCCCAAATTTTAGCATCAAATTATATCAATAGTTTTTGAAAAAATGTATTATTTTATTTAAAAAACAGGGCATAAAATTAATTGCCTACAATATGTAGTTTTTGTGTTTTTTACAGTCCTTCAATTTTCTTAAGACAGTGGTGTAGTTATAGATAATATTTAACAGCAAATTTTTAATTTTTAATTTTGGCACTTTTTAAACAAAAATACCGAGACAGGTACAGATAAATTTTGCCACAACAAAACCCTCCTTCTATGGGGAAAAAATCTACCCCCTTTTTTATATAAAAAGGAAATAAAATACAACACTGTTTCCTTCATTTTCGCTTCTTTTAAATATTTGGTCAGGCATAGTGCAGGCCAATTTTTTTCTGCTAAATCTAGCTCGACCAAAAATAATCTTTAAGCTAAAATTTAAATCTTAAATTATGACAAAACTTTGTACAAAACCTTGACACCACTTAGAAATCAAACGGCTTTTATTGGTAGGCTAATTTTTTTTTCAAAAAAAATTTTATAGCCCAAATTTTAGCATCAAATTATATCAGTACTTTTGATAAAACACATTATTATTTTATTAAAACAGTGTACAAAATTAATAGGCTAAAAAATGTAGTTTTGAGCTTTTTACAGTTTTTCAGTTTTTTAAGGATGATGCTGTGTTTAATAGGAATTATTTAACATCAATTTTTTGACCAATAATATTGACACTTTTTAAACAAAAATACCAAGAAAAATACAGGTAAATTTCGAGACAACAAAAGCCTCATTCTTTAAGTAAACAATTTACCCCTCGTTTTTATATATGAAGGAAATAAGTTTAGAGAAAAACAGTTACTAATTCTTTCCTTTATTTTTGCTTCTTTTTATATATTTAGAGGGACATAGTGTAGGCCAAATTTTTTCTGTTGTCAGAAACTTGACTAGGAATAATTTTTAAGCTAAAATTGGTGGTTCAAACTATGACGAAACTTTTTACAAAAACAGGTCATAATTTAAGAAAGCAAATGACATTTACCAGGTCAATTTTTTTCTTTTAGAAAACAAGCCTATATGAACAATTTCTCAGTTAAAAGTTTGCCACCAAATTACAACAACACTTTGTGTAAAAATATTTTTCTAATCAAAAATTGGCGAATAGGCATTTTTCGCAAAAAAATGTAATATTTCTTTCTAGTAACAATGAAGCCTATTACAAAGGAATTTTTTAAAACTAATTTAGGAGGCGTTTTGTGGCAGTCATTGTTAAATATATTTACAGAAAATAAACATTTATTAAGCAAGTTAACAATGGTTAAAAGTTTACTTGCTGATTTGGGCTATTTATTAAACTTTATGTGGTTTTATTACCGTTTTTTAACTGCCCGTGTGTAGGTGTAGGCCAAATTTCTCCGTGATCAAACAAATGAACGGGGGCGAATTAAAAAAGGCCTGAACCGTCCAGATTTTTTATTTACAGTTTTAGACAAATGTATCCCCGTTAGGGAACAATAATTTCGTGCCAATTTCTCGCACGAAAATATAAGAAATTATCTAATATTTTGTCGTTAATCCCGGGGCAATTAATTGTCAAGATATTTTATCACAAAATTAATAAAAATAACGCTGGTAAAAGGAGGCTAAAATGGCGCTAAAATGGGGCATTGACTTTTGAAAAATCCTGAAAGAATGTCAACTAAAAACTGGCCACATTCTTCCGAAATTAGATAATAGAAAGATGCCCGGATACATCAGAATTTTTGTAAATTATATAACGAATTTTTAAGCCACAAAAGCAGTGTCAATTATTCTTGAATTTGCTAAAATTTGAGGGTAAATGAAAATCTGGACAAGTAAAATTTTGAATTGAACCGGGTAACGATTTCACTTGCTCCAAAGCCAACTATACAGAAAATCTACAGGCAAAGCCAACTGGGATGTGTGCAAAAATAACCTATAAGTTTTGTTGGGCGTTCACGCTCTAAAACCGGGTTTTTGCCGGGAAACCGTATAATGCGAGATTTCTGAGGGTTTCTACTTTAATCTGAGGGCAAATCCAGGTCTCTGAAGGGTAAAAGACAGCCGAAAAAACGAAATTAGGTCAGGCAATACTGGGAATTCTGCAGGGTACTTACCGAAAAAAGACGTTTTTCTGGGACTATTTGACTGTCACGGGGCTCGAACACCAACGCCACACAAGGAAGACACTTTTAAATTTCCTCGGTACACGCCGTTTACAATTTTTTCCGGCTAGAACACGGGAAAATAAGCGAAAAACCGGACCTTTGTCAAGACTAGACTAATTCGCAAAATGTCGCGTGGCGCCATCTAACCAGCAGACGACCAACTGGGATTCGCGAATCGCGAATGGCGTGAAAGTGGCGCGAATTTGATCGGGTGGGTGGGGTTTGTTATATTTGAAATTTTTGCAGTGGAGGAGAATTTATTGCGTATGCGATATTGCAATGTTTGCGTAACAAAGATGGCCAACACCAAGACATTGTTAGCGAATGACTGTATTAATTAATTTATTTATCCATGTAATTTACGATGTTTTGAAATAAAAGTGCTAAAATATTGCGAAAATCTGTTTTGGGTACCTATATTTTGGTGTAGGAACCCAGAATTGCAAATTCAAATGTTTTAAACACACCTTTAGAAGTACTGAAAGTATATAATTTGATATAATTATGTATTTTTACGTTAATTAACCGGAAAAATGCAATATTAGTAAAGATTTTGCTGCCATCCTGTTATCTGGTCGATAAAATGCTATTTTATTTATTTAATTATTCTCCTATAGCTATAACAATTGAAATATCAACGAAAATACCAATCTGACCAAAAATATCTCAAAAACTATAAAGCCTAGAAACCTGAAATTTTGTACCCAGATATTCCTTGCCCCAAAGGGGTACGTCAGTAACTTGGTAACGAGATAACCCCTTCAGGGGTTGAACTAGATTTAGTTTATTTTCAGCTTGTTACGTACTTAATAATATAGGCCTAAAAATAATTGGGCAACTATTTTAAAAACATTTAGCCTGATGAAAATGTATAAGGCCACTTTGTAATCAAAAATTTACATCTCCATCTAGGGGGTTATAATTAAATGAGATTTTATTTAGCTTTGTTATAACAGTTTAGGCCTAATATTGAATTAGACTTATTAAATCTTCTACATAAGTAATTATGAAGTAAAAAGATTGTGAAATAAATCACCCTGTATAAATATAAGGAAATAATTATTGTGGTGGAAGTTTGGAAACTAAAAATAGAATACAAATCTCCAATTAGGGGTAAACATCTTTTTCTACATATTAGCCTTTCTTTCTAATAGCAGTTATTGCAGTTTTACTAAATAATGACGGTAAATGCAAAAAAAAAACGTCCACCAATCAAGTCAGTTTTTAGGAAAAAAAAATAAGATACAGGGTTACCCACACTTCCCACGTAAGAAGTAAGGGGTAATTTCAGATTGAATTTAAAATTATTTGGAAATTTTCAGAATATCTAAAATTATTCGGAAAAATTTAAGGATATTTTTGTAAGGTTACATATACAGGGTGATCATTGTTTATTCCACTATTCTACGAAATATTTGTTTTATTTAACATGTGTGCATTTTCCGGTAACTAGGCAACAATTAATCGTATTGATTTGAATAATTATTGTCTTAAAAGATTCCTTTTGGTGGCCCCAATGACTTTGGTCATGTCAAAATTTCAAAAAATAAAAACAAAATGGCGGACTTGGGACATTTTTGGCACACAATAATATTAAATGGGGCATCAAATTAAGCAGAATTAATCGGAGATTATAAAAATATATATTTTATTTAGTTTTCACCATAAGATTATCATACAGGGTGTTTAAAAAAATGGCCATTTATTATTTATTTCTCAGAAAGTTTTATTATTGATAAAAGTGGGAGTAAATTGCTAAATTTATTTTGATTATGTCGCATTCAGCGTAAATTATTTGGGGAACTTAAAAATGAAAATAATTTACTTTGCGAAAAGCCAAAATTTTAAGAATTAATTTGTTTACACCATTGTTTCTAGAAATAGAAAGCCCACAATCGAAAAAGTTAACCCAGTATCAAGTTTTACAGTTTTTATTTATTAAAATCTGGCATATTCGTAAATTAAATCATACTCACAAAATTAAGGAATTCACCCTTACAAAAATATTAAACAATACTTCTGTTCATTAATTTATCATTCCTTAGGGTTGGTTTATGCTGACTTTGGCCATCTGCTTAAGATAGTTAATTCTTCTTCACAAAGCAATTCATTTTACTGCATATAAATGTTTATTTTGACGCAGATTAATATATGGAGATTGGTGAATACAAAATATTTAGGTCTTTTATTCGAACTATCTTAATAATCTCATTGAAACAGGCCAAAGAACTATTAGAAATGTCAAACTTAAATCAGAAGTATCCGTTGTTTTTCATGCTACCCCTTGTATAATTATTAACTTTTTTTTTGTTGATTTAAAATATATACACACAATATACATAGATACAATACCAATATATACACAAAATACAACTAAAACGAATATAAATGACATAGCCTATATAAACATTAAATGCACCTTCACATTATTTGCAGATGATATGACAATATTACGACGGCATTGTAATGATTATAATGAAATAAATATTATATATATATATATATATATATATATATATATATATATATATATATATATATATATATATATATATATATATTGTTGTGGAACTTAACATCCTACCACCGCTTTCCGGAAAAACTGGACTTAAATAGAGGTCCAAGTTTGTGGAAAGTACAGGGATGTCTGGAAAAGATACCGGTGGATCCCACTGATGAGTCCACCACCTGTATCGGGACGAAACATCCATACATTTACTACGGTGGTCGAAAATGTTGTATCGTAGGTTTTCACCGATGGTGGAATGTGTACTGATGTTTTTCCGGTTGTCAATCCGTTCGTCAATAGAAATATCTTCACGACGTTTCGCCAACATCTCAGCTGGTATTTTCAAGTGATGCTTTCACGACGGCTGCTCGACGAGCCCTTGAAAATGCCAGCTGAGATGTTGACGAAACGTGGTGAAGATATTTCTATTGACGAACGGATTGACAACCGGAAAAAAACCAAAAAACATATATATATATATATATATATATATATATATATATATATATATATATATATATATATATATATAAATAAATTTATAGGTACTAAAAATAAACTCACCATCAAAATTTACCCTCAAAGAAACTAATCGAGTAAATATTCCTCCCAAATCATATTTAAACATTAAAAAAATATCTTTTGCAAACGTCAGGCTTTTACCATCAAACACATTAGAATTTTTTACGAATTTCACCCCTCAAAACTCTCTCTCTCTCTGGGAAATTAAAGAGTAATTGTTCCTCTTAAATCTCATTCATACCTCTAAAGAACATCTTTTCAAACGTTATTATTTTTACAACGAAATTCTCAAGAAATGCATACTAAAACACAAATTCATCCCCGAAAATTACCCCCAAAAAATATTAATCAGGTGAGTCACTCTTTTAAAACACTATTCGAATTGAACGCACACTATGTTTTAATTTAAATAAAATAATTTTAAAAAATTTACCAATACCAGAAAACCATAAATATACCAATAAAAGTAAATTTAATATGATATTCCAGAATTTCTGTTATGCATTTTTTATTATACCACTAAGAATACTAAGATGGTAATAACCTCGCAGGTATTGGCCAGAACGAACCGCACGCACCCACCAACCACCATGACGCACCCCGTAAATTTGACCTGCTTGAACAAATAACTAGACCTAGACCACGCCCTTTTGGGTGCTTATTAGACCTATGAATTTTTCTAGGCAAGGGCAAGTCAAGAAGGACAAATGATAGGGGGAGAACAGGAATTTTGTTTTCGGAACGACCAGTCACAGCTGACAGTTGACATTTCAACCATTATAAAGGATGACTTTTTATGGCGAACTGGAACTTCGTGTGATCAGTTTGTATTTTGATGTCAAAAAGATTTTGGACGGGTTCTATAGTAAAAAAGATTTATCAGAATTTTAAAACCTACTAAAATAGTGAATAAAAATTATCTGACTCTTTCTTCAGACGCGTTGGAAATTCGTAATTGACCACCAAGTACAATCTATATAGAAAGAAAAATAACGAACTTTCAAGTGATATAGAGACGTGAAGACGGACATTTAGCAATTTTAAGCAGTCTGAAAATCTGTGGAGCTATAAAAAGAAGGTTAATAAAAGTGGTAGAACTAGGAAAAGTACATAATATATTTTTTAGTACATAGGCTTGTTCAGAAAAGCATGGTAAATCCAACGTAATTTTTTTTAAATATCATATCATCTACCTAAAAGTAGGAAATAGAAAACTAAGTGACCGGAAACCAGAAATTTAACACGTCAAGCTAAATCGGAATTGACATTTTGCATGGGTCGTTTTGGTCTAAGAAATGTTTACTTGCTATATAAATGTCATTTCAATCTAAATTATTACAATTTTGAGAAGAATTGGGAAAGAATATAAAAAATACAATGTTCTTTAAAAATACAAAATATGACACATATTTTTTTGAGCTGCTCTGTACATTGAAAAATGTGTCGCCTAACGCACTCTGTAAAATAACTAGAAAAGTAGATTTAACGCTTTGACTTCTCAGATTCTTGTATAGATGTTGTAGTGTTGTTGTTATTTAACGACATCTTACCGATAAATCACGACAAATGTGTCCAATAAATTTTGCTCTTTTGGAAAAAAACCAGAGAAAAAATTATTTGCTCTTGTATTTAGGAATGTGCAACAAAAGTATTATTATTATTAGATATCTTTATAATATAAAATTACAAAATAGGTAATTTTCTATTTCAAAAAAAAAACTTATGTAACATAAATGAGACGTTAAAGACTGACCTATTTGTATTTAACTCACTCATTTTCTTCTCGAGTAGCTTCACTTTTTCAATACACCACTTTGTTGTTTTTGTGGAAAAATCCTGCAGCTGGCAGGAAATTAAATAAAACTGAAAATATTTAAAGTAGAAGTGGAATTTTTCAAAAATTATACATTTTATTAATTACCAATTAATTTTACAACAACCTATTTTCATAACTAAATTTAAATGATGGATTTTTCAAATTTTGACAAATGCAGGAATTACCACGGCCACAACCAATCAGATAATCGGGAGGAAAAGATCTGAGGTATCTAGATTTAAAAAAATTAATATCTTTTTAAAACTGCCCACTTGATTATTATAGGTTTTGTTTATCTTTTGTCAAGATATCCTTGTCTAATTAACTGAAAAAGAGAATGAAAACGATCCGACGGCGACGCGCAAAGCCAACTTAATTTTTTTTAGAATGTATCGTAATTAACAAAATGACGTTTAAAATTTGCTTTTAGGGCTTTTTAATGTAAAATTCGTATTTTTTTATCATGTGTTCAGTTTTGTAAAATTAACTTCTAAATGTAATTTTGTAATGTAAGTGAAAAATTAATAAATGAATAGCAAATAAGTAATATTGTAAATGAAATTTAACCGGTTATTTGACTTGTTTATATTATTTTTAGTAATTACATCGATTAATTGAAATCTAGAAAAACGATGTTTTTTTGAGAAAAATATCTTTACATACCTCCTATTTGTATCTCGTAGGACACGATTCTGGCCTTGGCTTTCCACAATTTTTCTTCAGCTTCCGGAAATACACAAAAAACACCACTTCACAAAGTCATTTTATTGCTGGAGAAAACACTGAACTTAAGTATTTATTTTGAATAACATTGTATATAACATATTTTTGCGTAAATTTTCGTAAACATATTAAGAAAAACATGTATTTTCAGCTAAAAACTCAAAATAACTTTTGTAAACTTCATCGATCTTCCTATTACTGAAATCGCCAAATATTCTCTGCGACGTTGCCAGATGTAAAATATTTTCATGGGAAACTATAAAATGTGTCCATCTCAGCCAACAATATAATTTAATTTTTGTAATGTAAAAACAGACGTAAAATTAATCTTAACCAATTGGTATTTTTGTTTAATTCAGGTTTAATTTGGTTTAAGTTAGTTTAGAAGATATATTAATTTAAAAATGTTATTGCACAGTAGAGACCACGTGGATCCGCTACAATCTTGCCAGGAAAGGCATTGGAAAAGCTCCGAGTTTAAAGAAATATGCGGTTTAGTATCTGACGCAAAATTATAAGGCCTGGATGTAGACAAATGAATTAGGGTTATAAATTCGATGAAAGATGGGTATTGTTTAGCGCCAGAACAATAGAATAAATTAGGCGATTTAAATAGTTATCTAATAAAAGCAAATTTTTAATGTTGTTCCTTATTCTTCATGAAAGAGAGCGGATAAATCTTTCCCATACCTTTAAAATATTCATAGTACATGTTTAGTGGAGTTGGAATATTTTTTCCGAAAGACATGTTCTACTGAGTAGCCATGGAAATTCTTCACCACGACCAAATCGAGGAACATTTTCACATAGATCCCTTCAGGCCCTTTCATGAACCAGCAGTATGATTCACTTAAAACTATTAATATTTGGAGGGAAAAGTCATACCTAATATAAAATTAAAGAAAGAGATCAAACAAAAGAAAAATATGATCTTGAAAACTATTGATATTTGGAGAAAAAATCGTGCTTAATATAAATATCAAAGAAAGCAAAGCTATGTTTTTCGTGTCCTTTTCTTTACGGCTTTAATAGCAAGAAAATGATATGTGTGTATTTCACACAAGTGATGTTACTGAACTGACGATTGTGTTTTTAAAGCTCTTTTGGTCGTTTTTTTTTAACTTTTTCAATTAAAGAAGTGCAAAATTACGAAATTTTATATAAGATAGAAGCTTCTATAAGAGCGAAATTTGTGGACGTAACAAAATTTAAACGATTTAGTGCAAAGAATTAATTCTATAGTAAAAAGTGATTTTCTATGTTTTCCGGGAAACTGAAAAAAAATTGGGAAAAACCAAGGTTAGAATCGCCTTCTGCGACATTGAAATACGGGGTACGTAAAGAAATTTTTCACAAAAACGTCGTTTTCCTAGATTTCACTTAATCGAAATAATTACCTTACTTTTTTAATAAACAATTCCTCAATTTTTAATTTACAAAAACGTATAAATCTTAATACACTGTATAATTTAGACGTATTTTGCCACGTTGCCGTGCTTACTTAAATTTGTTTCCTCATAGAGATATTAATTTTGAAAACAAGAAATTGACATCGGCAAATATAACGGCAGATGTATCAATTTTAAGGTAAAACCCGAATAAAGAATTGTAACGTCATTCTAACAAAACCTTGCAACATCGCTAGTAAAAAAAATGTGAACGATTTCTACAGGCGTAGTTACTAAATGTAAGAAGCTATACAGGGTACGTCAAAAAACTAGGAAAGTTATATTTTATTAAAATGAAACAGCCTGTATAGGAATAAATTTTTCAATTCTACGTGTAATACTACAACGGTTTTATTATTTGTTGTATTGGCTTAAACTTCATAGTTTTTGAGATAACACAGTTTAAAGAAAAATATGCATTTTCTAGTTCTTTGTTCTATACAAAAAGGCCTTAATTTTGTAAAAAAAAACCACTATTACTTTTTTAAATAACAAACCTTGTATCTTTTAACTTTGTTTAATAAACTATTATAAAATCTTTCATTTCCATTGAAGGCACTTCATTTTATGTCTTACATGTTTTCTTCCAGTAATTTTAATGCTGCACAAACGTTCTGGAACCTTCTTTTCATATCTTCTATTGCTATAACCATCTTCTAGCATGCACTGAGGACAGCACGTAATGCATCGCACGCGTTATATGGCAAAGAAAGTGAGAAAGAGCGAATATGTGGTCGTGCTATCTATCTCGCTCCCATAATTTTGAAATACGCGTCAGCCAATCGCCGTTTGGAGCAAGAGTGATAGCACGACTCCGTATTCGCCCTTTTTCTCTCTTTGCCGTTTAACGCACACGGAACATTGCATGCTCCCTCTAGAAATGTATGCTCGAAGATAACCCCACAAGAAAAGTCAAAACTTTCACGCCCAATCAATTTTTGTGGATAATTGAGGTAATAAGAAAGAGCACTATGGTTTGTTAAAAAATGTTCAATAATTCTATTGTTATAAATTCCACACCAAACATTGGCATTTACAGGGTGTTCCATTAAAAAAATTTAATTTTATATTACCTTACTCTTTAGACGCACCCGTACAAATTTTTATGTGGACAAAAATGAGTCCTTTACAATATTTTAATTTCCTATTTCTTTTTTATTTAATCGGCTGTAACATATTCGATGCTAGCACGCGTTTTCCGAAAAAAAATCAGCGCTTTCCCAGCTACAATAACTTTTCTGGAAAATATACAGTTTTTATATATCGGGTTTAACTGTTCGTAACTTTTTTACTAAGTAAAATGGCTATTTAAAATCTTTAAATTCCAAACCAATCTTTTTTTCATTTTCTGCATCCCAAATTAGCAAGTAATTTTATTTTGAGGAAAAATCAAAGTCCGGAAATTTTGCATTTAAGGAAGTTAAAATGTCTGTTCTCAAAAATCGACTTTTTTATTCCACATGTTTACAACTATATTTATTATTATTAAATACATACAGATAAAACCACTTGGCTTTTTAGAATCCATTAGCGGAGCTGTTATTTTTATATCACTTAAAATTTTTTAAATACATACCTGCGATAATATTCCCTGCAAGTTTTTTTAATTTACTTTGTTTTTGGAATCCTATTACTTAGAAATCATTTGTACAGACTGATCCTGACTATATATTTTTTTATAACTGAGGACAAAAAATATATCGAGACTTGAAAAGCTCAAAAAAATAACTACAATTTGCATAATTTTTTTAATTTTTACCTTACTCTGTATAATGGCAAAAACTCATCAATTCCAAATTTAAAAAATACAAACCAAAAAACTAATTGAAAAGATTTAAAAAACAATTATAAGGTACCATTTTTATTATTGCAATTTATATTCGTATTTTTTACGAGCCGGCACTGATCACCAATTCAAAAATAAAGGGTGGATTAGTATTGCCCTCTTGTATTGAAAATTCTAAACATCCCGACGACACTTACAGGTTCCTTCAAAAGGGCCTTATGAAAATAATTTTAAAACGTTCAGAAATTCGATTTATCTTTGTTTGTTTTGTGTAATCGAACGAACAGATCAACAACAAAATTTAAATATTTTGAGCGATTTGATAAAATAGCCCATTTTTATGTGTAATAATCATAGACAGTACATTGATAGTACGTGTCTAATTGTTTCATGTTGAATTGAAATAGCATATGTCTTTGATAATAAAGGCACTTTTTATTATTGAAAGCATTAAGAGGAGACACTACTAATGCATTCACCATTTAATTTTTCGTGGAATATTGTAGTTTTGAATATTTTGAAAAATGGGAACGTAAATAATAGTTTAATTACTACATTTTTTAATGGAAACAGAAGAATAGTTTGTGGATTTTATTTGCGCCACTGTGTTGGTATATACACTATCATATCAAAGGAGGAGGAATTTATTGTGCTTGCCCTAACTGCACATTGAACACAGGAAAAAATATGGCTCTTTGTAAATTCCCTAAAAATTACATATGAATATGTTCATAAACAGTGGCGGTTAGTGCTTTAAAAAAGTAGAGTTGGAATTACAATGGTATATTAAAAACATAGATACGTATAAAACCTGCTATAGGATGAAAAAAATAAGTCTTTCAAAAATGACTTAGTATGAAACAAAGCAGTGTATTTTTAATATCTAAACGTAAAGACGATAATAAACTTTAAAAATACGGCAGTCAAAACAAAATGCACGTATAATTTATTGTGTGAATTATGTATAAAGAAAATCCATACGCCGATCTCTGACATTAGCAAACTTATCAATAACCCGCTAATTGAAATCAGGTATGTTTTCGATAACATCCTTTTCTTTAGAAAGCCTTGCCAAAGCAAAAAGTCTTTCTTAGCTAGTAGTATTTCGTAAAAACGTTTTTATCCGTTTGAGGGTAGAAAAGCACCGTTCTGCTTCAGCGGATGCCATCGGAATAGTAATTAACCTCCTAATTCACTAACATAGGTTAACTTTAAAACCGGTCTAGATTAACAGTTGAGAATTTAAATTGACAAGGATAACAATAAGCCAAGCAAGTTTTGAACCTTTAAAATATAATTATACAAGAAAAACAAAATTGGTCATCTAGAAAATCTACTTTCCAAGGCAACTAGATCGGGTCTAAGTCTTAAACCTTCTTAGTGAATCTGGCTATAAAATTTTTAAAAGTTTTAGAACTTTACTAAATATCTCACTTAGCTCGATGTTTTGCGAAATATAGTCCTAAACTACAAGAAGTCCCGGAATTGATCTAAATTCTTTAGTTTCATATATGACGGTCAGTTTTGTGCGGAGTTTTTGTTCGATAAAAAAGGAGTAAATTTTCATCGTATCCTTACATTGTTCGAGGTAAATATGTAATACAATCGATATACTTTTCCGAAAAAAGAAAAGACTGGCTGCTACCAAGTGATCTGGAACTCGGAATCCTTTGAATTTAGAAATCGAAATCGGCTACTGTATTTATCTGCACAATTTGGGACACAGCACTTAATTTTGGATTTTTTTTTTCGGCAATTATTTTTAACCTCTTTAAAATTGTATCAAAATTTCTTGATGAAAGTAAAAACATAGTCACTTTCACAAAAATTAAACTACCGGTACAGTAGACATCACGCATAGAAATACCGGCATGGTAGACACCACGGTTGTATTCTAACCTGAACTAATGGAATGGTTTAACTGCTGCTTGAAGAAACCCTTACTTGATACTGGCAGCGCTACGCGGGACAGGAAGCAAAAGTTTAAATACTCATCCAGTGGGTTGCATAAGAGAAATTTTTCTAGTAGAGGGATATTTTGTGGGATAAACTAAACACAGCAAGCGAACTCCATAATACGATAGAAATAAAAACAGGTAAGAAATAAAGAAGAAAGCAAATTTCTTTCTATTAATGTAATCTACTCTCTATGATATTTTCCTTAAAAATTCCAGCTAGTTCGCGTAGAAATAACTACAAACTACCATCTCTAAAAACATTTATCTTTTCTGGGGATTTTATAATTAAAAAAAAATACTAAACATATTTACTTTGTAATTTTTTAGGTTAATTGACTAAAAATTTTTATTGTGAAATCTCGATCATTATATTTTAAAGTATTTAATTCCTGACCTTTTTTTAGTAAATTACCTGTTAGAAAATAGGGTTCCAATATTTATATATTTTGTACAAAACGCTGAAGATGAAGAAGACATGGAATTTACGAGACTGGAGAAGAAATATTTACGAGATTACAGTAATATTTTTGCATTATCTGAAGATGAATTTATAAAATGTTTTCGTCTTAGTAGAGATTTAGTACGAAATCTAATAGAAGAACTTATACCATATGTGGACAGTGGATCCCGAAATAACAAAAGTCCCTGTTGTTATAAGAATTATGGAGGCATTGAGATTTTTTGGACAAGGGTTCTATCAGAGAAGCATTGGCAATGAGCGTTAAGTATTTATAGCTCAAGAGACATTTAGCAAAGCCCTGTCAGTTAGAAGTTTGTGCAGCCCAGTAAAACAGTATTAAATAATTTTTAAATTGTATATATAATATGTATATATTTATTTATTTTTTCTTAAATAAGCTCTAATAATTTATTATTGTTCTTATTCTTAACGTTACTAAATAAACAGAAATAAAAATAATTACTGCTGTTTTTTTTTCTTATATAACGTGTAAATCTATACTTTTAGCTAAATAAAATGTACATTTATGAATATATATATATATATATATATATATATATATATATATATATATATATATATATGTATATATTGTCGCAATTAGCAATGCCCCTGGTGGTAGGGACATGTAGCTAGCGATCTATTTTCGACCACCGTAGTAAATGTATGGATGTTTCGTCCCGATACCGGTGGTGGACTCATCAGTGGGATCCACCGGTATCTTTCCCAGACACCCTTGTACTTTCTACAAACTTGGATCTCTATTTAAGTCCAGTTTTGCCGGAAAGCGGTGGTGAGATGTTATGTTCCACAACATGCCCCCCCCCTAAGCATTTGCTTTCCGGCTTAAACTGTCGGACAGTCCAAGCCGTTAGAAAGCACAGGCCTAAAAAGGAAATGGAACGAACATCCTTGGTGGTCTTACACCCAAGAAAATCAAAAAACTTTAAAAAATATACAAATAGAAAAACCCAAGAAAAAAAAAATAAGAAAAAACATATATATATATATATATATATATATATATATATATATATATATATATATATATATATATATATATATATATATATATATTATTCTTAGAAACAAATATATCTCACATTCGACATAACCACAAATTTAAACACACGTAAATCAGGAAAAAAATGAGACAAACTTTTGTAGCATTCAAACTGCTTTGAGAGAGATAGAAAAAATAGCAACAAGCCAAAGACTGTTTCTATTTCTATAGCACGATTGCTTGTTCCGACAGATCCTACCGCTGCCGAATGTGCTTATAGAGTAAGTTTTGAATGATTTTCCATAACAGAAAGAAATAGCAAAGAAATTTCTTTTCTATCCTATTACGGAATTAATCTTAGTCTTAAGATAGGCACCTCCATATACGCTCCAATGGATTTGCTTGGATTGCATTAAAATTGCACACCAGTAAAGCAACAACGTTCCCAGGCATAATACTGTAATACAGATAAATTATTCTTGATATTTAAGAAAAGTAAGTTAAATTATTTCAATAATTGACTGCTGTTCGCGTATAATCAAGGTGAAAAATTGGTTTAAATTTAATCGTTAAATTATCTATAGAAATTACATAAAATATTTTTACTTATATTTATTAGTAAGTTTTATTTTGATTTACAATTTTTTGAGAGTTGCGCAAACCTGCAAACCTAAGGAAAAACCACCGCTGTTCAGAAATGGTAAGAACAAAAAAAGTAATGTGCTGATCCAATTTAACAAATGATTAACCTTTGTTTAAAGCTTAACTCACGCTGTTTTCGCTGCCTGGCTGCATGATGGGAACTGTGATAGCCACAGGGCTTGTTATACTAATAGGAAAATTAACTCGATGCAGGCACCGTTTCGTGATCCCGTCCATAAATTCCGCGATAGATCATGTTAAATTTTTCGTGTTTGTTCCTTTGATGGATTTGAGCTCTAATCAATAGGAAAGTTGGGTTTTGTCACGTGTGCCAGTAGTCGATTAATTACAAAGACTCCCGATAAGGAATGATGCCTTGTTTATGGCCGATTATAATTATGAACATGATCTATCACAAAATTCATTCATACCAGTGACCAAACGTCACGGATATCTCGAAATTGGTGATGACAGCATTGCAATCTTGAAAACTACAAGAGACAGAAAGGCGGTTAAATGGAGAAAGTTTTAGGAAATTATGTCAGTAGGTTATTGCTGCTTGTGTATCGGTTCTGGTTTTTCGCATTTTTAAGATATTAAAAAAAAGTAAAATGTTACATTTTCTTAGATCGGTTATAACTTTTTTATTTCCCGATATTTTTTAAATCTGTAAACACTTTTGTATGGCCACTTTTTACGCAGAAAATTTGATCAAATTTTAGTTACAGCGTTTCAGTTTTCTGGAACCATCATCAATTTTATTTTTCCTTAAGGCCGTCATATTGAATTTTTAACTCATTGAAATTATTTAGTTTCTTTCTATAACACTATGTGAAATACTAATGCAAAAAAAAATGGTATGACCTAAAAATAACCAAAAATACTTTTTTATTAAAAATTGGAAATTTTAAATAATTCTGCTTTCCCTATTGTAAAAATGTTATTTAATAACTATAAACTATATAGTCATATTAAGGTTAAAATATCTACCATTTTTTTCAATACACTGTTGATATTTTTTACACTATGAATGGTATTTCGATTGATATTACCAAAAATATTGAGAGTTCTCTGTTCAAGAACTTCCCTACTTTCAATGCGATCAAATTCGTACAGCTCATTTTTCAGATATTCCCAAAACTAAAAGTCTAAAGGTGCTAGGTCCGGAGACCTAGCAGGACAACACTCAGGACCACTGTTGGAGATTATTTATTCACCGAAATTCTTCGTTACAATTGTTTGTACTTCCCTGAAATTATGTAGGGGGCAACCACAAATTATCAAACTGATCGTTTGGCAGAACTTCTCAAATGGCAGGAATAATTTGATTTTGTAGCATTGCAAAATATTGTTAACTTATCAAAGTCAAAATTTGGTCATAAATAAATAGGCTAATCAGACGATTTGCTGAAAATAATGGAAAATGTTAAAAAAGATAAATCGTAATTATTACAATATTAATAAACACATTTTAAAGATAAATAATTAAAGCATATCACAAAAATGCTAATCATTTAAACCTAACTAGAATATTTCTTGTAAATCATTCCGCACCACACATTAAAACCAAATCGTACTTGCAATCTTCGTAGTCCGTTTAATTGCGGGTTTTCAAGAGCGATTCTTTTTACTAAAAACTCCGCAGATACTAAAATGTATTTCATCTGTCCATAAAACTTCATCGGAAAAGGCGAGAATTTCTAGACGTTTACCAATATACGTACATACTATCTAGCGTCATCAAAATGTATCATTTCATTAATAAGTCATAATGACCCAAATAGCACACTTCAGTCCACTGGATATCCATCGTTTATCCAAAGCTGGACATACTGGGTATCCATGGGATGTCCAGAATTTGTCCACCAACATCCTATGGATATCCACTAGACTATACGTTTGTCCCACTCATGGACGTCTTTTTGGATTACATATATTGTCCAAGTATGGATCATTTTTGGATATTAATAGGACTAATTTTGGATGTCCATATATTATACATTCTTGACCCGATTGTGGACATATTATCCGATGGTATTGTGCTTTTTGGATAAATAGGTCATAATCTATGGTTCCCTCTTCTTGACGTTCCGGTAACGTGAATGGTAGATATTTTCAGAATTTGCTTAGGGTCCGAGAGCTTACAGTACCTAACTAATCTGCACTTCTGAAGACACAGACCACTCATGTCATCAAAACCTCGATAACAAGTAACCATAGATGGCCCTATTAGTCCCAAAAATTAAACAGATATAAATTACATTAGCGAACCAGGTAACAGGAACTGGATCCACATATTACACTTATTGATTACAATTGTCAAGTTTTTAATACAATACTATATAAGAATATAAAATTTTATAATTAGTCGAATTGCAAGTGCTACAAAATATAGCTTCAATTGATTTAAATTGTTTAAGCTGTAAAAAGATCGCTATGAATAAGTTATCTGGTTCCATAGTAATAGGTACAATTTCAATTGGGTAATAGAAAATATACCAATTATTTAAATAAAGACTTTTTATTGTTACAATAATTATTTTTTTCTAGATTTATTTCTGTCGTTTAATCTTTTCTGCCATTGTCTAATCTCGTCTTCGGCTGTTTTTTATCGGCCCCCCATTCTTCTACCGCAGCTGAAAATTAATAAGGTTTAACGTTAAATGATGCAATATTTTATGGTTTTGTAGGAATTTAAATATCTCTCTCTCTCTCTCTCTCTCTATATATATATATATATATATATATATATATATATATATATATATATATATATATATATATATATATATATATATATATATATATATATAAAACCAAATGCATCGTTATTGCTTAGAGTGCTTAAACCAACAGGCCAGAAAAAAAATTTTAACACACTTTTTGTCTGGGTATTATCAGAACAAGAGGATCTAGAGTTCAACGTGTGAAATCTGACACCCAATTTGTTCTTATTATTTACGAGTATGACAAATAAAACAGAGAGATTTTTTTCATCAAATTTTTATATTTAAGTGGTAACTTACCTACAAATAGTGAACATAAGTTCTTTAAAGGGCACTTTACTGTTCCATCATATGTATAATTCTTGGAAAGGCTATCTGTCATTGTTACAATAAAATATCTTTTAATAAGTTAATAGGTATAATTTCCTCCAATTTTCCCTAATTGTAAAACCTAAAATTATATTACTTTATTGAGATAATTAAACGTTAATTCCACATATGCTAACCTAAGAATATTTTTGACTTTAAGAATCAAAGTAAAAAAATATATATAAAATAATCCTGTAAATTAAGTTTTTTTTTTATCAATAGACTCATACACATAAAGAAGCATTACTCGAATAAGTTTCAGCTTTTATTTCAGGAGAAGTGTAATAAACTTACTGCATCTTTGAAGTTTAAATTGTCCTGAAGATCTTATGTGACTTGAGGCAGCTGATTATTTTCTTAAGTAAAAGGATAGTTGAACTCCTGCAGAAAATTCTTTGTAGATACTTGTTGTTTTTTCCCTATTTAAGATTACCTGAATATCCTCTCTAATTTGGTACAAATTGGCTTTCACATAGGAATTTTATTTGGACCAATCTGTGGAAAATTCATCTAAAAAATAATTAAAATAAATTAAATTATAAGTCTAAACCTAGAGTCGAACTGTCAAAACTTTATTATGTATTTTTTAACAATTATACTACACAAAAATACACATCGATGTAAACTTTTACTAGCGTTCAATCCAAAATAGTCATAAAAAAATTAATATAATTATTCAAATTTGCTATAGCTTTTATTCCATTATAAATTTTGATAACATTTAGTAATGCCAGCAATCTTATGAGACTGATTACTCAATAATGACTTTGTCAGAGAGAATTTTCTCTAAAATTTACAATTTTGTTATTACACAAATTTACAACTCTGTCTATGCTCCATTTTAACCAACAAGATACAAAATTCATTGGCCTATCAAAATATTTGCACTTATTTGTAGTAATTTCCATTTAAATAAGTGATTGTATGAAAAAGTATAGCTACAAAAGCTATATTTTAACATACGTGTTTTGATACTGAATATTTTGTTTACTTTCAAATTTGTGCGAGTCTGATACTAAATTATCAGCTTTTCGTCAGGCATGTCTGTAGTTTCTTCGGTAATTTTTGGTATAATTAAAAAAAATTAAATTAAAAATAACTATACTTACCTTTAACGGTGGCATCTTCAAATAAAAAGCACACTTGATTTTAGCTCAACTAAAACTCCAAAGGTCTTTTTTAGCTCGACGTCAACACAATAATGGGCACAAAATATCTGAAGGGATATTTCACAAAATATCTGAAGGGATATTTTGTGATCATGGCGGACCGGCTGGTTAAGAAATGACAATTCTACAGGCCGATATTACAGTATCCGATTTTACCGACAACCCGAAATTTAATTAATGAACGTCTGATGGACTTACACTGGACATCCAGATATGGACGTCCATATAGATTACAGGTCATCACATCTAATGGACATCCATAAACGGTCCATGGACATACAGGACATTATATGTACCTATTCTGGATATCCAATGGAAATCTTGTGCTATCTGGGTAATGGAAGCGTGTGAATATACATACATATGTAAAAGCAAAATTAAAAAAACCTTACATATTTTAATTCATATATACAAATGTGTCTATGCTCTTATAAAAAATGTTATAACTTTAAAAGACGAATAAACAATCAGGTAGCAAATCGTACATAAATTCACACACTTCTATTAGCAATAAAAAATTAAATAGGATTAACAGGCAGCAAATCGTATGATGTTAATTGCTTTTCTTAGAATTTTGCACAGTTAAATAATTTATGATTGTTTGTGGCCTTATTTAGACTTTATTAAAAAATTAAACAGAATCCATTTAACCCAATTTTGATCGCAACCGGTTTTGTCAAAATATGTTGAAATTTTTTATTTGACAACCATCAATAAAATCGGTAGAAAACTTTAGAATGTCAAACTTTGTAAAGGATAGACTTTTTATGGGAAAACGTACAATTACTCTAAGTCAACATATAAAACGATACCCATTACGTTTCTTAAATTTTACTCCCCTTCCCCTCCCCACCCTAAGTCAGCGCCCCTTCACCTTATTGGTAAAATAATGTCAGAAATGAAATCGGAACACCTAAAAACATATAAAACGATACCCATTACGTTTTTTAAATATTACTCTCCTCCCCCTCCCCACCCGAAGTCAGCGCCCCTTCACCCTATTGGTAAAATAATGCCAGAAATGAAATCGGAACACCTAAAAAAAATAAAACGATACCCATTACGTTTTTTATATATTACTCTCCTCCCCCTCCCCACCCGAAGTTAGCGCCCCTTCACCCTATTGGTAAAATAATGCCAGAAATGAAATCGGAGCACCTAAAAACATATAAAACGATAACCATTACGTTTTTTTGATATTACTCTCCTCCCCTCCCCACTCTAAGTCAGCCCCCCTTCACCTGATTAGTAAAATAATGTCAGAAATCAACATAGCGCCCTCAAAAACCCCCGGACACTGATTTTGACACGTCTAGAGTCAAAAACAATGACGTTATTAATTTTTTCCGGTTTTTGAGGCCAAATGCTCGTTAGTGCGTCCTTAGCTTCTCTGCGTGATGTTCTGGGTTCTAAGATCTGATGCTATGTTGTCTCTCCACCGTAGTCGTGGTCTTCCTGATGGTTTTCTAGAGGTTGGGACCTGCTCCCATACTAATTTGACTACTCTTCCATCTTTCTGCCTCCTGACATGGCCGGCCCAACTCATTCTTTCTGCTTTAATTATTTTAACAATGTCCAGTTGGTCATATATTTTTTCTAGCTCGCTGTTTGTTCTACTATGGTATTACTCCCTTATGGGTCCGTATATATATACTCTGTAGGATTTTTCTCTCTGCAACTCTTAGTCTGTTCGCGTTCTGTTTCGTCATGGTTCAGATCTCTATAATTGCATATTGCATCTGATACATCGAATTTTTTAAAAATAATTGTAAATTTGTTATTTGCACTCTCAGAAACAACCATCAACAAATTCTGAATCAAACCGAGAGTTGTTCAATTTTTAGTCAGCCATATTAAATTTTATTAAGATAATTTTAAATTCGTATTTTATACCTACAAAAACCCCCCTATAACAATTTTAGACAAAATCGAGATGTAAAATTTTGAACTTTCAAAAAATAATTTTAAATTTGGATACCAAAGAATCTGCAGACATGAGGGTTATTTACAGCCCGATTATCTATCGAAACCTCATTAATATTACATTTAACATATAAGATATTTGTTCTATCAACATTCAGTGTTAAGAAATTTGAATCGCACCATCTTTTCATCGCCTTTAAATCCTCTTTAACAGAGTTTTCCAATTGGCGCAGGTCCCTGTGACGCAACAGGATGTGTCGTCAGCAAAAACTGTAGGTGAGGCAAGTTATTAACGTAGATCAAAAATAACAAAGGTCCTGGTACAGACATCTGAGGTATACCTCCGGTAATATCCAATAGATACGATTTGTAATCACCAACAATAACGCTCTGACAAAGACCCAATAGATATGATTTAAACTAGGCGAGAGAATTCCCTCTAAAACCATAATCCTCAAGCTTACTCAACATTATCCTACGATTTATACAGTTAAATGCCTTGGAGAGATCCCAGAACACTGCCGCAGCAAGCTCGCCCTCGTTATAATGCATCAAGAAATGAAAGACATTCGTGTGGCCTCGGTTTATTAAAACTTCCAAATTTTTTTTGAGTCTTTGAAAAATATCTCTAAAAGGTAGAGGCATATCTGGAAAACGTTGAAAATATAGATTAAGGGCACTTTCTTGGGTTTTCTCGCTTTCTCTATATGAACATATCGTATCTCATACTTTTGTAATTCTCATAACTTATTTTTAATAATTATTTTATTTAAGTTGCGATTACGCAGTTAGATCACGCTTAAAATACTATAAAAATAAGTCGTTTAAAATGTGGTATCTTTTCTAATTAGAACGTAACAGGGCATTATAAGAATGGTCCACTTTTGAATATTTAAAGCAAAAGAAAATTTTTAAGATCTGTTTGCGGAATTTTTTGTTTTCCTAAAAAATAACTCATGAATGCTGCATTAGTTTTTTGCTAGCTTCAATAATTAACAAGAAACCCCTTAAAAATATTGAATTTGGGATACCCTGTACAGGGTGAGTCAACGATTGGATGAAGTAGTGTGCCTTTTCGGTGAAATTAACAAAGACACTATATTTATTGTTTGATACAGTTTATTTTTACGCAGATTTTAAAAATATTTAGGACTCTACAGGGTGAGCCAAAAAACTAGGACAGCATAAAGTTGTATTTTTTAAATAGAACACCCTATATACGAATCGTATTTTCGATTTAGCTTATAATTTTAAATCTTTTTTATTAAGAGTTTACTATAACAAAACTTTATAGTTTCTGAGATAATTAAGTTTAAAGAAAAAAAGTCACTTTTTCAAGCATCAATTCAATCCTAAATAACGTTTTCAATTTTGTGACAAATATATTCAAATTTGGAATTTAGCAAGGCCAAGGACAAGTTAACATAATTTTTACCTAATATTTGCAATAAAAGCTACAGGGTGTTGAACACATCGGCTCAAATTTGAACAAGTTTAAATGAATAAATATCTTTTTTTTTTTAACGGTACACCCTGTATATTTTCATGTTATTTAATAAAGTAATAAAAACCCTAAAAGTTTTGTTCAATATATCCTATACCTATTCATAATAGTTTTTGAGATATTTCAGTTTTTCTTATTTTCCATACTTTTTTACAGAAATAGTCTTCATTATCATAGTAGCCATGTAAAATAATAAAAAGAAACTACAGAAACAAACAGAATGTGGTTAAATATGATGAAATACATTATTCGTTATATTACAACGGCAATAGTTTAATTAAACATAATGTGAAAAAATTAACACAACAATAACGACAAGGCAAATACATATTTACTTTTATACTAAATTGAAACAAAAAAGTTACCTATTAAATACTGAGATTAATTATTTCCTTTTAATTAAAGTGTTCGAATAAACGACCCTCTTGTGCAATGCACAAATTTAGTCTTTTTTGCAGATTTTCTCGGACCCTGGACAAAATTAGTGGGGTTATTGTTCTACAGGTATCCCTAATCCTGTTTCGCATATCTTCCACTGTTGTTGGTGGATTAACATACACCTTATTTTTAATATAACCCCATAGGAAGAAATCTAATGGGATGATGTCGCAAGACCTTGGTGGCCACTCAATGAAACCCCCACGTCCAATCCATTTTTGCGGATATCGTTGGTCCAAAAACGCACGAACTTCACGATGGTAATGCGGAGGCGCACCATCGTGCTGGAACCACATACTGTCGAGCTCATCCCTATCGAGACCTTGAAGCAGTTGGGGTAGTTCTTCTTGTAGAAAGTTCAGGTAACTATGGCCATTTAGTGGTTCATTAAAAAAGTGGGGTCCAATAATTCGATTATGATAAATACCACACCAAATATTTAATGACCAGTGGTTTTGATGTTGCACCTCTCTAATCCAAAATGGGTTTTTTGTGGCATAATAGTGCATGTTGCGTCTATTTACGGCCCGTCACTTCTAAAAGTAGCTTCATCACTAAACATTACCTTGCATAATAAATTTGGATTTAATTGAATCTCCACATTTATTGTACGACAAAAGTTTACACGACTTTCAAAATCCTGTCCATGCAATTCTTGGTGTAATTCCATGTGATATGGATGATACCTATATTTCTTGGTAGTACGATTAGCGGTGAATTGTGATGTTTCACATAATGCTGCTAACTGACGGCTACCAATATAAGGATTTTCCTGAACATTTAACAATACTTGTAGTTCTTTTTCTTCATTAGTTACTGGTTTGTTGACCACTTTACGTTTTGGATAATCAACAGTACTAGAAGAATCAAATCTTTACATTAAGTTTTGAAAAGTATGGGTATTAGGCTGGCGTCGATCAGGATACTTCATTTTGTAAATTCTTTGAGCAAGAAGGCAATTTTTTTCAGCCTCTCCTATTGTATAAATCATATCTATTAATTCATTCTTTGGAAAATTCATTTTACAATATAAGATGAATGCAAAAAAAACCAAACTACACTACATAAAAACCAAAAGAAGCGATTGCGGTTATAAATTTGACACACAGAAAAATGTTCTTTTACATTGTTTTTGCCATGGCTACTATGATAATGAAGACTATTTCTGTAAAAAAGTATGGAAAATAAGAAAAAATGAAATATCTCAAAAACTATTATAAATAGGTATAGGATATATTGAACAAAACTTTTAGGGTTTTTATTACTCTATTAAATAACATGAAAATATACAGGGTGTACCATTTAAAAAAAAAGATATTTATTCATTTAAACTTGTTCAAATTTGAGCCGATGTGTTCAACACCCTGTAGCTTTTATTGCAAATATTAGGTAAAAATTATGTTAACTTGTCCTTGGCCTTGCTAAATTCCAAATTTCAATATATTTGTCACAAAATTGAAAACGTTATTTAGGATTGAATTGATGCTTGAAAAAGTGACTTTTTTTCTTTAAACTTAATTATCTCAGAAACTATAAAGTTTTGTAATAGTAAACTCTTAATAAAAAAGATTTAAAATTATAAGCTAAATCGAAAATACGATTCGTATATAGGGTGTTCTATTTAAAAAAATACAACTTTATGCTGTCCTAGTTTTTTGGCTCACCCTGTAGAGTCCTAAATATTTTTAAAATCTGCGTAAAAATAAACTGTATTAAACAATAAATATAGTTTCTTTGTTAATTTCACCGAAAAGGCACAAACCTACTTCATCCAATCGTTGACTCATCCTGTACATAAAAAAAATATAGCGGTTGAATCTAGAACCTCTTTCTTTTGGAAGTGGGTGAATTAAAAATACACTTTATATACCTAATTTCTTTATTAAAAAATCTAAAAAACAAATAAAAGTTTTGTTCAAAAGCGAATTTCTAAACTTTACAAAAATAAATGGTGTAATTCATATTTTAAATATTTTTAACTAAAAATAAACACTCAGTTCAACGTTTGACATTGTAAAATTTTACCTAACAAGGAGATAAAATACAAAAATTTCATTGCAAACTGTTTGAAGAATTTTAACTTCTACCTTAAACAAAAGCGGTTTAGTTTGTTTTTACCTTAAAACAGAAAAATATCTCGGGTTTATTGTACGTTTTAGAACAGAAAAATTGCATCTCCTGTCCTGTTTATAAGAAATTGCTTAAATTTAAATTGAAATTCTGCACATCCAGTTTTATTGAACTCAAAAAACTTCAGCAATTTTAACAAATCATAACAAAAAACATTTCTTAAGAGCGAGGTAATAACAAACTATATGACTTAAATGTTATGTACGGTGTTTTCCAAAAAGTTTGAAATTTGTAATTTTACCCAAATAAAAGATCTTAATTTGTCATGTTACTTATATATTATTAGCGTCAACACCCAACAATATGACGTGCATTTTCACTGCAAAACAAGAAAACTTCTTCAATATACTAAAATCGGCAACTACGGTGCAAACTTTTTGATAAACACTGTAAAAAAAAATACTGGATTCTTATTAAAAAATTAATAAAAGTTAAATTGATATTTTTCCTAACATAAATCCTTTCAAAAGTTTTAATATATTTTAATTCCTTGATTCCATACAGGGTCCACCAAAACGCATGCAATACTAGATATGAGAAAAAAAATTGTATTTTTGGTATCTAAATGAAATAATTACATACATTTACCAATTTAATATAATGCAATAATGCAATATATTTTAATTGTATTTTCATAAATAAAAAGTTCCATGTATTAAGGACAATACAACCTCAAAAGATAGTCATTTATTTAAATTTTGGTATTACAAGGTTTAAAATAAAAAAAGAGTTGCAAGCAATTTTTTTATAACAAATTAATACAAAAGTAAACTTACTATTTTAAAGTGAACTGAAACATAACACTGCATCCATATATAAAATAAAAAAAAAAACGACTTACAACCCTGTATAAGTAACAATCAAAGAATTATTTGTCCTAAACTAATATTTTTACAAACAAAAATAAACTAAATGAAGAAAATACTTAGAAATTGTAATCGGTATGACCAGCGGCTTGTCGTAGTAATATGTAGATTTTCTCTTTAATCCAATCTTTGTTATATGGCGCATACGTATTTGTAGATTTTTGATACACCAGGCAGCTTAGGTCTGATAACTGTAAAAAATAGAGGTTTATGTAAATATCAAATTACACTAATCAACAAAAACCAAAAAAAAAATACGACTGACATTATAATGACTGTTCGTGGGAGTTTAAAGCATCCCAATTGCGAATTCAACAACGATAATTTTCCACTACGTAAAGATTTTCAGTTTTAGATTGTATTTAATACTTATACATATAATAATGGTTTATTAACGGCAATAAATCACACAAATTCCATTTTATATAATACGTCAAATAAGAATAAAAAATCTGAAACGAAACAATCACAAAATATCACAAGTCACATCAGTACTAAAAGAATAACAATTAACTAAAACAATAATACTGTCACTACAGTCTATTATGTATAAAATTCAATTACTTAAAAATTGTTTAATACAACCCTTAAATGAGTTCAGAGAGAGTATAAATAAGTCAACATTCCTAGGCAGTGAATTCATTTCCCTACTCATTCTGGACATTGGAGTGTTAAACGCATAGTTTGTCCTATGGTATGGTTCGTTAAAAAAACTATGGACCCGAAGCATCCTCTGAGGTACAGAGAATCCAACAGCCCCCAACAATTCAGGAGCATCAACCACAGAGTTTATGATCTTATAAAATAATATTAGGTCAAGATAGATGCGTCTATTATATAATGATAATAATCTCATATAATCCCGTATTACACTGAATGGCACATCTTGCTTAAAAGCAACAAATTTCAAGAAACGGACCTGTACCTTCTCCATTTTATTTTTGTATATTTCATAATTTGGTGCCCAGACTGGAGATGCATACTCCAAAACTGATTGAACCATTGAGCAGTATACAGATTTAAAACACTGCACACTGCTGAAATCAGCTAGTGTGCGTTTAATAAAGCCAACAAGCCTTAAACCACGGCTCGAAATACTATCAACGTGCAGGTCAAAAGAAAGACCCTCATCAAATATCACCCCAAGACCCTTTATTTGATCTGAGCGAGTCAGCATTGTATTGTGCAATGTATAATTATAAACTATACTATTTTTTTCTTTGAGAAAGTAATGGCAGAACATTTTGTTAAATTAAGCTGCATGAAATTGCGGTCACACCACTTAGTAAAACTATCCAGGTCACTCTGCAAGGCCACACAGTCCTCTATCCCTCCAACAACCTTAAATATCTTTAAGTCGTCAGCATATAAAAGACATCTGCTTGAGATTATAGAATCCTCTATGTCATTCACGAAACAATTAAAAAGAAGGGGTACCAAATGTGCACCCTGTGGGACTCCAGAAGTGACAGGTATATCAGCAGATTCAACGCCATCAATCTTCACCCATTGTGTTTGATTGGAAAGATAACTTTCAAACCACTTAAGAAAAACTCCGTGGATATCCATACTACTTAGCTTCATCAAGAGAAGCTGATGATCCACCTTGTCAAAGGCCTTGGAAAAGTCAGTGTAAATAGCATCCACCTGATAACGCCTCTCCAACAAGACCTGCTCATAAGCCAACCGATTAGTCACTGCAGAGCGACCACGAACAAAGCCATGCTGGGCAGTAGAGAAAATACTTATAAAGAGGGGATACATTTTTGATGGACTATCTGTTCAAACAATTTGCTAAATATAGAGAATTTTGAGATACCTCTATAATTCTCAACATTCGTCTTATCACCACACTTGTAGATTGGGGTAATATAAGTAACGTCCAAACATCAGGAAACACACCAGTGGACAGAGATACATTAAATATTTCAGATAATATTGTGGAAAGAATACACTGGCAATTTTTGATAAAATGAGGTGAAATACCACCCGGCCCCAGTCCCAACCTACTTTCTAGATGCGAGATTGCATTAAATACAGCCACAGGTGTCACATGCAGAGAACCAAGATCAGTTGACTCTGCACAGTTATGAGATAGGAGGCCACCGGAGTTACTAGAATACACAGATGAAAAAAATAACCTGAAGAGCTCCACTATGTCTGATTGATTATTAGCCCAAGAATCACCTTAGGACATTGAGCTGGGGAAACAACCTCTTCCATTTTTTGCATTCACATAACCCCAAAATGCACTATTATCGGAGCACACAGTCCCCTTCATATCCAAAATATAAGCATGGTAGGTACTTTCATATAACTCCTTACATGATCTTCTCAAATCAGAGAACACCATATAGTTTTCAGCAGAATTAGACATTTTAAAATTTCTGTGTGCCTTCTTCTTTTCTAAGATCAGTGCCTTTAATTCAGGGCTAAACCAATGAGGAAACATCTTATTTTTAGCAATTGCTTTAGGTACATAAATATTAAAACATTCATTAAGAATGTCATAAAAGGTATTCAAAGTAACATTCACATCATTTTCATTAACAAGTAAGAGCCAATCAAAACAAGACAAATAATTATTAATTTCTAAATAATTGCAGTTTTCAAAATCATTATAGATACAACAGTACTGGAACTCATGCATTGGGATCTCTAAGCTTAATGTTAGATGATAGATATCACATCTGGTAATAGGGACATTTGATATATTCAATTTAACTCCTGGAGTACTACTAAACACCAGATCCAGTACATTACCAGATGCATTGGAAAATAAATTCAGCTGATACATATTTAAATACACAAACAAGTCCAACAAAATGTCTGCATTTTGGTCTGAACCACTCGAGAAAACAGGAACAGCTCCATATTCATCATTCCTCCACATGATACTAGGCAGGTTAAAATCCCCACACAACAAAATGTCATCATAGGTGTTATTGTCTAAAACATTCTCCAAGAAGCAACAGAACTCCTCATATATCCATGCAGGAGAAGCAGGAAGAATATAAATACATCCCATGATTAATCTATACTGGTTAATAGTTATCATGGCAAAGACCTGCTCAATCTGGTTACAATTTAAATGAAGTTGATATGATTGATGATCTCTCACAGCAATCATCACACCACCTCCACGAGCACTAACACGGGTATTGACCGAGCGATCACACTTATACAAAGTGAAACCGTGAAGGCCAATCTCACCATCACATACTTCACTCCTCAACCACGTTTCGGTAAAAAATAATAAATCACAATACATATACGTAAGTTCAAAACAATAAAAAAAAGATATTTTAAGGATAACAAGATTTATTTACAAAAATTCATTTGAAAATACATTTATAGAAAGTTTTTTGTACATAACTTTCTTGTAAATGTTGATTTTTGTTTATATTTCTGATCGCTTTCTCTCGTAAGAAACCAGCAATGCTGGATCCCATCTACCTTGGTAGCATTACTCCATTGTTAATATATCTTGGTGGAACTTTTCTCCTTGCTAGTCACTAACCGTACTCAAATTTTCTGGGAAAAAATTTAAATGGGAGTTTAAGAAGTGTATTTTAAGAGACATGTGACAACCCATTTTGCAATAGCTTTCAAGTAGTTCTTCTATAAGTTTTTTATAGTTTTTTTGTTTCCTGAAAACTCCGAAACAATTGTTTCAAAAGAACTCCACCCAGCTAATTCAACATCACTTAATTTTTGATCAAACTGTTGATCCCTTAGTATTTTTCTGATTTGTGGACAACAAATATTTCTTCCTTAAGCTTAGCATTACTTAGTTTAGGAAAAATTTGTTTCAAGGTATTTTAACGCATCTCATTCTTTATCTCATGCATTAACGAAATTTTTAATCAATCCCAATTTAAAATGTAATGGAGAGAACACTACTTTTTTGGGATCAACAAGAGGTATACTCTTTACAATAGCTAGACCTGGATATATTGATCTCTTGGAAGCCATTCTTTTACTTGGAAATGGCTTTGTGTTGCTTTACGGTCCCAAAGAAAACAGCAATACTTTGTATATCCACCCTGAAGCCCTAGTAATAGTCTTATGACTTTTAGGTTACCACATTTTTGCCACTTATATGTATCATACATTTAGAATAAGTGACATACTCTCATGTGTTTCCTTCATGTCAACTGCATGTGCAAGAGGAATAGAGGGTCTTTTGTTGCCATTATAGAGCAGAACTGCTTTTAAACTTATTTTAGAAGAATCTATAAATAAACGCCATTTGTCCGGATTATGTCCAAATCCTAATTTTTCCATAACACTATTTGGATTAACACAAACACATATTTTATCCTGCAGAGTAAAAAACGAGGATAGCACTGATCAAGCGTTACAAATTTAGTAAATTTTGTTCAGGAATCAATTCAAGAAGGATATCAGGTTGATGTAACTTTTAATGATTTAGAGAAGACATTTGATAGTGAACTTTGGTGAAATAGTACTTGCCCTCCAAGATTTTTCTGTAGATTATTTCATTATTAATATATTATTTGCATGATAGAACTTTATTTGTTTGACAATGTTGAAGAATGACTAAAATGTGGTCGGACTTGCATTGTCTTTATTTTTATTTTTACGACGTTTCGATTAGGTTTTATCTCTAATCGTTATCAAGTATAAACTGAATGTTTTGTCTTAAGACTAGGAGCTTATATAGGGACTGTGTCCACTGAAGCGCAACGTTTCGCTTCGCTGTACACACCTCAATGATTTGATGTTACAAAGTATTGGTTGCCAAAGATTAGGTATCTCAACACTCGGTTTACTGAAGATTCCATTATTGTTGTTAAGGTAAGCTGCTTCTATTTTTTTTTTTTCATATTGGGTTCCATATATATTGCCGCAGCCTCAGACCATTTTATATGGTGTTGTTTATCCCAGACGTGTTCTGCAATACCTGATCTCGACGTTTCCCCTTTTTGTGTATATGTTCCTTAATTCTAACCTCTAGTGGTCTTTTGGTTCCTTCAATATACATTTCACCACACTCACATGGAACTTTGTAAACACATTCTTTCTTATCAGTACTTTTTGGTTTTGTTTTTGTTAAATGAACTCTAAGTGTATTTCCTGATTTAAAGGCTCATTTATATTATAACTACTGGCAATTCGTCTTATTTTCTCCGAAGTTCCCTTAATGTACGGAATTGTGAAGAAGGAATGTGTTTCTTGCTGTCCAGTGTTCGTTGTCCTAAAGTTATTTATAACATCGTCAATTAGTTTCAAAGGACAACCATTCTGTTGTAAATAGGATTTAATATTTGCTACCTCTTTTTCCAATTAATCGGCATTATTGCATATAGATATAGCGCGATTATAGAGGTTGCGTATAATTCCTCGTTTTTTACAACAAAATGATTAGAACTATGATTAAGATATTGTCCAGTATGTGTCGGCTTTCTGTATACTGAAGTTTTAATAGTCTCGTTTGAACGGTTCACCATGACATCTAGGAAGGGCAATTGATCATTTACCTCTTTTTCCATGGTAAACTTAATTGTAGGTCGAATGGTATTCAGATGTTTCAGGAAATCATTAAGTTCTTGATCATTGCCCTTCCACACAATAAAAGTATCATCGACATCTTAACCAGAACTGGTGAGAGGTGAACTTAAGGGGTAAAAGTCTCAAAGCTATGTACCCACCTCAGGAGTGCCTCAGGGTTCAAATCTTAGGCCACTTCTATTTTTACTGTTATTAATAACATAGGTGTGAATGTAAAATTCATCAAGGGCCTTATCTTTGCGGGTGATTATAAAATTTTTCGTGTTATTAAAGATGAATCAGATGCGTAGGCTCTGCAAGAGGATTTTAATGTGGTTGTGAGATGGTGCAAGGAAAAATGATTTAAATGTAAATATAAATAAATGTGTAGTAATGTCTTTTATATGTAAAAAGCAAGTAACTCATTTTAATTATTGTATAACTAACAAGCCCTTAAAAAGAACTGATTTACATAGGGATCTCGTTGTTTATTTTGATACAAAGTTGAATTTTGGTAGGCACATTGATAATGTAACTTCAAATGCAGTAAAAATTCTTGGTTTTATTATTAGGAGTTGTAAATGTTTCAATAATATCAATACAATGATTGCCGTACTAAGCTTCAATATGCGGTATAAGATTTTTAAACTTTTTACATTACGAGGCATTTTCAGTATACCCTCAAAGAGGAACTAATCAGAAGGTTTTGTGTTCTTTATTCAACTTCCCCAGTTTGAAGCCCATGCTTATTCAAGCGAGTGTTGTGTTTTCGTTTAAACTGATTAGCAATACTATTGACAATAAAGAGTTTTTAGAGCAACTTCCATTTAAAATGGGGCGAGTTAACACCAAATCCAGAAATTTATTTTATATTAATGCACCTAGGACTAATTTATTTAAAAATTCCCCTTTAATAAGATTATGTTCATATTTTAATACATATTGTGGTGCTACTGGCATTTTTAACCTAAGAAGGTTTAGAAGGCAAGTGAGAGATGAATTATGTAGGAAATTGTAATGCCTTTTTATTCAGGTTCTAATATAGATTATAAAATCTGTTAGTTAAAAACTAGTAAAAGAACAACATATTATTATTCCTATTTATCCAAGAACAAACTATATATTACCTGATCAACAAAATCAAATAACTGGGAAATATCATAAGTTATGGTGGGTGTATTGGGGTTTCTTCTTTTAAGATGTTCTTCATAAATTCTGCAAACACCTTCCATGCACTCGTTAACAGATTCATAGTCGGAATATGTTCTAGTTTCTGGGTTAGCACCGGGCTGAACTAATAATATTGTATGTGCCTAGAAAAAAGCAGAATTTAAATAATTAAAATCAATTTTCATTTCCCGATTACTGTGTCAGTAAAGGACTTTAAGCCACTGCATATAGCTATGATGAAGGAGGCAGCAACAAATGCCCTCACTCCAAACTGGAAGCCTCAAATCAGGAAATCTTATTGAAACCAACAGATATCATGTTGATTAGATACAATTTTAACATAAACCATGATGTAGTAACCAACTGCTACCATGTGAACGAAGAGGGATTACTTCGACTAAAGGATTCAATGATATTGTTTACCAATGGAACTAAGACGAAAGAAGGGTTGGAATAGGAGTATCAAGCACAAGTTTTGGGCTTGCCAAATTCGTAGTAGACACCCCCACCATCTTCCAAGTGGAATACATGCAATGTATAATATACATTTTGTGAAACAGCTAAGCAGCGCTAAAAGTTTTCTACAAAAGATTTTAAATAAAAGAGCTGGGTTAAAACATGAGGGGTAAAAAAGAGAACATCTGATTTGTTGGTAGATAATCATCTACAAAAGCAGATATAATAAAAGGTTTTTCAATACATTTCACTTTTAATATCGCTAAATATACAAATTCTTATCTCTCAATTCTCTACTTGGCACTACGCATTAATATTGTCGTTATTTCTAATGATAAGGCCATCCTTTCAAACATGTCCACAAAAAAGTTCTAGAATAACCGTTTCTTTCAATCCAAAACAGCTCTACGTAGAAATAATATTTTAATATAAAAACAATATAATTGAAAATCTAAGTTTTCTTACCATTTTAAAAGAATATTTTAGGCGTTTTTTAAAAAAATATAAAAATATCAAGCTTTTCCAGTGCAAACAAGGTTAGCAAAAGTTTATTCTAATTACCGGCAGATGTCGCTCTTAAAACTAGCAATACCAATTTGCAAGAAAAACTGGCTTTAGCTACATAGTAATAAGTCTATGAATTTTTTAATTGCAATAATAAAATTATTGAATAGTATATTTTGGTTGATGTAATATGTTAAAAACTAGTGTAACTTAATAAAATTAACTAAAATTGGTAAAATATTATTGTGTGTTGCTATGTAGTTAATACCTCATTACATGCTAGCCAATGTTACAATAAAAAAACTAAATTCCCTAACTACACGTAATTCACGTTTTGACAATATTTCAATTCGTTCACATCATCTTTGTCCTTTTCTTTTTATCTGCTTTTACAAAGGACAGAACTACATCGAAAAACACTTTTTCTAATTCCCCAAATAAATGAATGCCTAATTTAATTTTTGACAATCATATGTCAGTTTGGTAAACAAACAAAAACTTTTTCATGGAAAAAAAACATTATAATACAAAACCACGTTTAAAATATGTGACCGCATTTTCAAGAAATATATTTCCATAAAAATTGAGCTCTCTACACAAAAATGCAAATGTACAGTTTAGGTAATGATGCTAATTTTAGAAACTATTGCAATCCGTGATCAGCCCAATGTGACGTCTACCCAAAAGCCCCCTTTTCAAGGGGACGACGCCAAATATTTGATAGCACCTTTAGTTGTTATAGTTCTTGTGATGCTTTTATCTCTTCTAGTAAGTTATTTATTCCTATTTGCTATATTTCAGAATAAGAAACAAATAGTTTGATAATTAGATCATTTTTAATTATAAAAATGTCTCTTTTTAATTTTAGGTTTACTGTATGGCAAAGCGTAGAAAAATGATCAAACTACGTAGAGAGATTGCAAGATTGTACGAATTTGATCCTAATGATCAAGAATGGGAGTCTTTGAATAGTTACGATAATCCTTTTTACAGTTCAGGGGAACATTCGAATGCTTTGTCGAGAAGTAATAGTTTTATTCCTACAACAAATTTATAATTTTGCAACTGAGTATGTTGTTCTGAATTCGCGATCTTAGTGATTTTAGGATAGGCATTTTAAATGTAAAATTTTTCTCAAAATAGTACCTTGATAAAAATTTACTTGAAAATTAGTTATGACTCAATCTCATCCATCATTAGTGAACATAAATATATCTGTAATTTGTAAAGTAGCACTGTAAACATATTTTTAAAAGGACATTCTCCTCTTATTATAGATAACTCCAAAGATTAAACATAAAATGTCTCTGTAGAAAAATATAAATATGACAACAAATTTCTAGATTGGAGTCTGAACAATACAAAAATTGAGTTCTTAAATATAAAAATATTTCTTGTAAATATTTATTTAGCAACAGTGTTAACATCAACTAGAGATAAAAATGACCTAGTTTATTGTGAATTAAAAATAAATAAATCTTTTTAAAAGATAAAAATAATGAAAATTCACCTTTATTTTACTTTCTGACCTGAAAGAAATATTAATTTATCAATTTTTTAAGGTTATTTTTATTTAAACTCGACCTTTTATTGACTCTTTTTATTTTCTGACCTTCTGATATTTTTGCTATTGCTGCCTGATTACAAATCAAGTTGAAATACAATGTATATAAAAAAATATTTTATATTATTCTGCATAGAATCGAAAATGCTCCAGTTGATGATAACTCTGCTTCCTCCCATTCTTAAAGCATCATTTAACATTAGTCATTACGGTCTATAAGATGATATACTTAATTAAACTGCACCCTTCGAGTGTGATCTGATAGAGCTGACTTTTTAAGCATTTTAAATATAAAAGTGATTTAAAATAAGTCAGTATGACACTATCTCACATTTTTGTGATTTTTAAACTTCTCTTTATCTTTTGACACTCTCAAAATGTTTATAAATATTTTAAACTTTCTATTTATTGCCATTTTAATGAAATGTCTTACAAATTATGTGAGAAAATATTAGTATTTGTAGTTGATCGTGATAAAGTTTACTAAAAATGGTTCTATTTCTCTGCCAGATTTTCCTAAATACTGCGCTTGTTTAATAGTAATATGTACAGGGTAGACCATAATATAGTATATCTTTTTTGTGTGAAAATAGGTTTCAGTGATGGTCCAGAAGCCCAATGGGTTTTTTTAGCCAATAAAAGACATGGCTCCATCAAAGTTTTTTATATGTATTTTGATCTCCAGATTACAAATATCGAGGGCGGATTCCCAAAAATGCTCAGGTTTGTTATAAGCAAAAAAACTTAGTAATTACAAAAAATTATGATTTTTTTAAATAAAAAATTTTTTTCGCATTTCTTGGCCGATTGTAAGCAAAAAGTATCTCGTGATTTTTTCGTCCGACGCATAGTTTTTAGTTAAAAATCGTTAAGCATTTGAAAAATGGCATTTTTCGCCATTTTTCAACATGAATAATTTTTGATTAAATAAATATTTTTAAATTCTGCTGCCAGTAATTGATAGTACAAGTCGAGAACTACAAGATGATATTAAATGCAATGCGAAAATATAGTGATTTTATTGCTTTTTAAAGCTGTAAACAAATATTGTTTCAATTATAACGTATGTGCAACCGTGTACGAAAGGAAGTGAAAATTTACTTACAAGCGCTCACCTAGTGCACATAATCTACTATAACTTTTACCAGTTGTTACATTAATATATACAGAGTTATTCACCCTATATGGCACGGAATATTGCGGCCAAAATATATAACTTTCAAAAAGTGTTACTTTTGGGATATATGTGGGTCTAATATAGTTACTTTTTAAAATTATTTTCATTTTATACAGGTTTTTAAATGGAACCTCCTGTATATTATCGTATTTTTGGATTCTCCGATCAAAATAAGTGCCTATTTTAATAAGGTTTGTAGTTCCTAAACCTTAAAGTTTTTAAATAATTTGATTTTGACAAAATCTGACCTAATTTTCATGTTTCAAATACTTTATAGTGAAGTGTAACAATAAATCATATTTTATATCCTAATTATAATAGACTTGCTATATTATACAGGGTGTCCAAAAATTAAAACTAATCAGATAAGAACTTTAAGTGGATATAACTTGATTAATTTAAATAGAACGCTATATTTTTTAATTTACTAGAAAATGTACGTTTTAAAAACCTATCGAATGGTATAAGGGTGTTCTATAGCTAAGTCTTCGCGTTTTCACAGAATACGCCAAATAATCGTTTTCTGCACCATTTTGTGTTTTTTGAATAGATGTTCTAATGTATTTAGTTGCTTATGGCATTTGGAAATGACAGATAATTTACAACTATAAGAATAATAATCAGGAATATCTTTCCAAATGTTTAGAAACTCGGAACGCGATTTATAGTCGTCCAACAGGCAAAATATTTATAGTAGATGTTCAAAATGTTGACCATCCATTTCCAAACACTTACGTATTCTTTTTTCACAACCACTGCTTACTCTGGACAACGTTTGTGGAGTTACAGTTTGAAAAGCGTCTCTTATGCGTATTTTCATATCTAGTGGTGTTGTTGGAGGCGCATTGTAGACAATTCCTTTTATGTATTTCTGGTGGAATTAAGTCCGGAGATCTCGAGAGGCAATTTTGAAATCTGTCTTTCCCAATCCACCTGTTTCGAAAGTTGACATTTAAAAACTGCCGAACTTCGCGATGATAATGAGGCGGAGCTCCATCCAGTTGAAGCCACATAGTTGTTCTAATATTTAAAAAGACATCTTCTAGTAACACTGAAAGTTGTAAAAGAAAATCGCGAAACATTAAACCTTTTAAAGGTCCTTCAAAAAAATAGGATCCAATTAAGTATGGACCCAGTATTCCTCCCCATATATTAACTGACCACCTATTCTGGTTTCTCATGACTCTGTATTCATGCGGATTTGAATCAGAATAGTAATGGAAGTTGTGTCTATTCACGAAACCATTGTTATGAAAAGTACATTCATCAGTAAACAACACATTATCTTCTTCTTAAAGTGCCTATCCTCTTTGGATGTTGGCTATCACATTGGTCCATATTACTTTATTCACTGCTGCTCTGAACAGACCTGTTGATGTCATTCCAGTCCATGTTCGTAGGTTGCGCAGCCATGATATTCGTCTTCGTCCAGCTGATCTCTGGCCTTCCATCTTCCCCTGCAGGATAAGTTGGAGCAGGCGATATTTCTCATTCCGCATGATATGTCCAAAGTACTCCAATTTTCTGCGTCTGACATTTGTAAGGTATTCCAGTTCTCCACCGATACGTTGTAAAATGTTTTCGTTTGATACGTGGTGTATCCAAGGAACCTAAGCATGCGGCGGTAGCACCACATCTCAAATGCATCTCTACGTTTACATGAAGCATCGGTAAGGGTCCAGGCTTCTGCTCCATATAAGAGAGTTGAGAGTACATAGCATTTCAAAATCCTGATCCGCGTATGTATATTGAGGGATAGGTTGCAGAGTATGTTGCGCAGCCTATTAAAAGTACCTCTTGCTTTCTCGATTCGGCTTCTTATTTCTCGAGAGTGGTCCCAGTCCTTATTCAACGTGCAGCCTAGATATGTGATCGTCTCGGCCATTGTGAGAGTTACGTTGTTGGCAGTAAACTGTATATTGCCGACGTCGTTCTTACTGACAATAATCGTTTGCGTCTTCTTGCAGTTTATCTTCATACCATATCTGTTGCAAGCTGTCACTATTCGGTCGATAATTCTTTGAAGTCCCTCTGCAGTATCGGCTATAAGAACGGTATCATCCGCGTATCTTAGGTTGTTTATTACTTCTCCATTTACAATAATTCCATCTTCTATGTTGCCCAGTGCTTCTTTAAAGAGATGTTCTGAGTATACGTTGAATAGAAGTGGCGACAGTATACAGCCCTGGCGTACTCCTCTCTTTATATTAAATTCTTCTGTTGTCTCATTCTCAACTCGTACAATAGCCTCTTGTTGTGAATAATACAACACATTATCAAAGAAGCGTTAATTTTCTGCCACTTTATCTAACACCCCCAAGCAGAATTCATTTCGGTTGTCAAAATCATTTCCGTGAAGCTCTTGACAAAGCTGAATTTTATAAGGATGAAATCTGCATTAGTTAAGAATCCTTGCAACACTTGCTTGGATAATGTTAGTATTTTCGGATATATGATTCTGACTAATATGGGGATTTTCGATCACCGAACCAAATAGAGTAAAAACAATTTCTTCATCCTCAGTGACAGGTTTTCTTATAACAGGTTTTTTATGACTGACACTTCCACTTTCCTGAAACTGGTGTAATAGTCTCACAAAAACGGGTATTTTAGAATGGTTTCCTTCAGAAAACCTTTGAGAATAGACTCGAGAAGCCATTAAACAATTTTGATGATATTCTCGAAGGATAAAAATCATATTAATACGCTTTTCCTTTGGATAAATCTTTATTTTGACAAAGCAATAACACGACAATATTCAAATAATTCAATTCAATAAATGAAGTTTCACAGTTACAATAACTAATACCGCTATTATAGCGACAGGTTTTGCAGACTAAAGTGACAGATTTAATGAATTATCTGACGTTTCAAAATGCCATAGGGAACTAGGTATATTAGAACATCTTCACAAAACACAAAATGATGCAGAAAACGATTATTTAGCATATTCTGTGAAGACGCGAAGATTTAGCTATAGAACACCCTTATACCATTCGATAGGTATTTAAAAGGTACATTTACTGGTAAGTTAAAAAGTTCATATTTGATTAGTTTTAATTTTTGGACATCCTGTATAATATAGTAAGTTTATTATAATTGTGATATAAAATATGATTTATTTATACACTTCACAGTAAATATCGAGTATATAACTGAAATACTGAAGTATTTGAAACATGAAAATTAGGATAGATTTTGCCCAAATTCAAATTATTTAAAAACAATAAATTACTTGACAATTTTTCAGAAATCCACACTCGATATTTGTAATCAAGGGGTCAAAGTACACATAAAAAACTTTGGTGGAGTCATTTCTCCACATCAACTACGAAAACCCACTGGACACCCGACTATGAGTAGAATGTTATAATTATTCTTATCAATGATGTTATTGTTAACCTCATGGAGTAAAAGCTGAGAAATAATTTAAGAGTTACCATTTTTTGCTTTTACATAATATGTATTGTAGATTTTTTCGACTGAAACTTGATGTTTTTTTAGGAAGCTTAAAAAGATACAGGGTGTCCAGAAATTACATCAGAAAACGTAAAAAGCTGATTATGAAAAAATGCTAAAATCACAATTGTTTCTTGCTTACACATAAATGAATGTTTTTGTTGTTTTTGAACCAAATTCTACTTATTTCATGAGATGATTTCTGGATATCCTGTATAGAAAAAAGCAATAAAAATTTATCATAAGAAAGCAGAGTAATTTATAAGATTTCTTGTGATAACTTTTCTCCAACATTATTTTCTGATTACAAGAACTACCATCAGTTTTAAACATTAAACGCAATTTTATTTTAAATTTAGTGTCTTTTTACAAATTTTATGATTGAAGAGTGTAAAACTGATATTATTTTTTTAAAGAAAAAGTCTTAAAAATGACTCTAAAATATTTAAGGCATTTTATGGCATCCTTAAATATTATTTTAATTTTAGACTAAAATAAATCACGTTAGTAATTTATTTGTTTCCAGTGAATATAGATAATTATTTGTTCGAATAAATTATTTGTTTTTATCACGTTAAGGGTAGTAAAATATAATTATTAAGAATTTAAGAAACCTAAATTGTTATACGTTTATTGTCCAAATCTGCTTAATTTTAAACCACACTTGTTACGTAACTGGACAGTCGATAAACGCTAAATTTCTTTTATCGCCCGTTATAGATACATTAATGTTTTTTTGCTATTAAAGAATATTGATTATTTTTTTATTATATATGTATATATGTGCCGTTCTAGGGTTGTGTGTGTTTTTATTAGTAATTAAGGACATTTTATATACATACGGCCTGTAGGAATCTAAATAATTTAATTTGTTGTTTAGAAAATTCGATAATAAAAACCATTTTTTAAATAAAATTTGTGTATTTATTAGAATTGAAAATCAAATTTTAAAGTATTTAACAGGATTTTTAAGCATTTTTATAGGATAAATACAAGGGCAGATCCAAACAAGGGCCATTGGGGCAATCCTCGAAATCATGTTTTTATATATATATATATATATATATATATATATATATATATATATATATATATATATATATATATATATATATATATATATATATACAGTGTGCGACAAAACATATGCACGAACTTGTGGATATTAAAATATACCTTAATAACAAGACAAAAACACATTGCTTTTCAAATTGTTTTATTTATTTACAAAATTAACAAGTTAGATTTACTAAAACAAAACAAAAATTTCCAACATTTGTTATGAAAACCAACAAAAACCATATTTCATAATTAACAATACTTTCTTTATGCGACAAAACAATAGCACATTTGTAGGTTATTCCATTTAAATAAAAATTTAACTAATATGTAGTCGCGTAGCCCTGATTTTTTAAAACCTCCTCGCATCTGCGTGGCATGGACTCTATAAGGTTAGATAAAATTTCATCGGAAATTCCATTCCATGCAATTTCCGCTTGTCGGAAAAGGTCATCCGCATTTTTGCAATTATCGCGATTTATTTTGCGATCTACAATATCCCATAGATTTTTTATGGGATTGAGATCAGGCGATTGCGCTGGCCATTTCAAAACGTCAATCTTGTTGTTTACGAACCACTCTTTCACACATTCAGCAGTGTGTTTTGGGTCGTTATCATGTGGATACCTCCACTTAAGTGGCATTCCTTCCTCTGTGTGTGGCAACATAACATTATTTAGGATATCCTTATACACAAAACGATCCATTATACCATTAATTTTGTGAATTGGTCCGATTCCATGTCCGGAAAAGTATCCCCAGACCAAAACATTTCCTCCTCCGTGTTTAACTGTGCCTTGCGTATAGCGAGGGTTAAGACGTTGCCCTTTAGGTCTGCGTACTAGCCGATATCCATCCGAATTTTTCAAGTTGAACTTCGACTCGTCAGAAAAGAGTCTTCCATTGGGTTGCACTCCAATTTAAATGTTCCTTTGCAAATTGAATTCTAGCTAGTCTATTTTTGGCGGAAATAAATGGTTTTTTGGCACTTCGGTATGATTTCAATCCACCTTCAACAGCTCGTCTTTAGATGGATCTTTCAGAAATATATAGGGGCAATCGATTTGCAGTTGACCTTTCCGTGGACGACCTCCTTTGTGGATAGTGGTCAACGAGCCTGAAGAACGAAAGCGGCTTATAATTCGCGAAATTACGCTATGATGAATTCCAAATTTCTTTGCAGTTGATGTCACTGATTCACCACTATTATAATATTTAATTATTTTTTCCTTTACTTGCACTGAGTATGTATTATTAGCCATTTTTTTTCATTAAAAACTTGTACTATATGACCGATGACTTTGAGAGACCAGGAACGACTATAAACACGTGGAAGTTTTCTATGAACATTCTTACAATGTTCAACAGAAAGAAACGGTACTTGTTGATAATTTTTTATAATTCATGAAGAATGTAAATTCCTGTTATTTCGTGCATATGTTTTGTCATAAACAAAAAGTGATGTTGTAAACAAAACTAATTTTTTTCTGATACAAAAAAAATTAGTTTTGTTTGCGTCTTTTTTATTTTAGCAGAAGAGTCCATCGCGATCACAAATAAGTAAAAAGAATTTAAATTTAAGTGCATTTGACTATGTTATATAGCTCTATATTAGCGAGTAGAAGTTCGTGCATTTGTTTTATCGTACACTATATATATATATATATATATATATATATATATATATATATATATATACAGGGTGTCCAAGATAAGGATCCTAAGCATGGGGATCTCGGAAACAGTTGGAGATACGAGGTCGGTTAAATTAGAGAAAAGTTGCGCAATTTAGTGCTAAATTAAACGCAGTTAAAAAAATTTAAAAATTTCAAACACTTCCGGAGATTTCCGGAAAAAAACGAAATTTGGCAAAATCGTTTTTAATTTTTGCAGGCTTTATTTAAAGAGATATCCGAAAATAAAAGGTAGATTCTTATTGCCACTTTTTATTTTTTATAATTTGGTCTAAACAAAATTTAAATCCGACGTTTCGTTTCTGAGATACCATCATGAACTTTCATTTTTTATATGGAACAAAAAAAAGTATCCCATGTATTTGATAGCATTTTTTATTACAAATTCAACGGTGTATCACACTTGCATATCAAGTGTGTAGTTCATTGGCTTTTATAAAACTGATATACCTTTCTCTTTCGCTCTCACGGAGCTCTTATGGAAAGTACTTGAACTACGTATTCGATATGCAAGGGTGATACACCGTTGAATTTGTAATAAAAAATGCTATCAAATACATGGAATACTTTTTTTTGTTCCATATAAAAAATGAAAGTTCATGATGGTATCTCAGAAACGAAACGTCGGATTTAAATTTTGTTTAGACCAAATTATAAAAAATAAAAAGTGGCAATGAGAATCTACCTTTTATTTTCGGATATCTCTTTAAATAAAGCCTGCAAAAATTAAAAACGATTTTGCCAAATTTCGTTTTTTTTCCGGAAATCTCCGGAAGTGTTTGAAATTTTTAAATTTTTTTAACTGCGTTTAATTTAGCACTAAATTGCGCAACTTTTCTCTAATTTAACCGACCTCGTATCTCCAACTGTTTCCGAGATCCCCATGCTTAGGATCCTTATCTTGGACACCCTGTATACATAATACAAAGTAAACTATATAAGCCGTTTAGCATTTTTACAATACAAAAAAGTTAAATTGTCCATCTTTCAAAAATTTTAAATTTTTGGAATAAACAACCTTGTACAAAGTCGCCCTTATTTTTAATGCTGAATAAAATATCATTTTAAAAATAGGGGGTTTATATTGTAAAAACTTGACTTTTAATGATTTTTACAAGTTAATATTTAATGTTAGTTTTTGATCACCCTGTATTTATTTATTATCAAAATATCAACACAGTACACTAAAGTAGATCACCCTCTAGAGGGAAACCAACCCCAACTAAATAATAAAGGCTTTCATATAGGAGACATTTATAGTTAGGTTTAGGCTTGCAAACGCCATTTTTGAAATTTAAAATATGTTAAAATCATTGATATTTTAGGTATACATTATACATGAAATACATAATCTATCGTAGAGTTTAGAAATGAAATATCATATAGGGTATTCCATTTAAAATAAACAAGAATGAATTAATTTCTGGTATAACCGGAGCTTCCACCATCTTGACAATCTTTTAGCCGAATTGCCCCCATCTACTTTAGTAAAGTGTTAAATTTTAAAAATTTTCCAAAGTTTATTTTCCGAAAAATCGATTGCAGCAATTCGTCGAGGGACATTTAGATAAATCTATAATATTTGGTAATATACTTCAATAATATTCCATAGATCAAAGCTCAAAGTGGGACAAAATATACACTATTAAAAAAAAAGTAGAGCGAAAAAGTGCTTTATATACTCAAAACGCTGTATATCTTTAAAAATTTAGTAATTGTAACGGTATTTAGTTGCCATACATCAAAAAAAAATGTTCCTCATAAATATAACTAGGGTCGTTCATTTCGATTTTCTGTCTTCCTCTCGGAGTTATTTTTACAATTCAAACAACATTTATATTTATTTCATAATTTTTAACATGTTTTATTATCTAAAATGTAATAATTCTACAAAATATCCCACTAATATTTTTATAAAAATATGAACGTTAACACGCTTACCTACTCCGTATCTACTCCAGACAGAATAGAAATTGCAAAATACTACTGATTTTCCCTCCTTGTTTCTCTTAATAATAATGAAAGAGATAAAAAATATCACAGGTCAGGAGCAAGGAACACAAAAGAAAGCCGCTGTTATTTACATAACCTTGCCTCAGACTAACTGTGTCTTTATTTTGTCCTTCTATAATAACGGCAAACAATATTATTAAAGGCATTTTTGTCGACAACGTTGCGATATTTTTATTATATTACGACATAAAATAGTTTAGACACTTTGTGCCGCTATTTAATATTGTAGTGTTTTAGTGTTTGTGACTTTAAACCCTTGATAGCCTATAAATTTTAGACTATCGTTATTATAATAAAAACTCTTTACTAGTGCTTGTTTTTATTGGATTTATTTAGGTTTTCTAACTGGGTATGGATGTACATATGGAAAATTTTAATCAGCTTGATATACCGGTAAGTAACTAATAAAGAGGTTTTTTCTTGTAGTATCTCTTTCGAAAACGTTAAGCAACATTCTGTCGAGCTTTATGAAAATACACAGTATTTCAAACTCATGTGTACACTATGATTAGTTAATACAGCTTGTACAGAATGTAATTAAAAATATTTAAAATATTATAACAAAGAATAATACAATAACTGAAAACAAGGGAAACTGTTCCTTGAAACATATGCCTGAAATGCTTAATTTTGGAAGAAAAAAATAAGATGAACAAAATAGTACACATGCACAAATTTTTTAGTTATTTTTACAGGGAACGTTTTAGATTTTAGGTATTTATTGGATTTAGTGAAGATTTAGGAAATTATTAGAGTACTTTAAGGTAGTTTTTGGAAAAGAAAACGAAATCGTAGCTCCATTCTTAGTATAATGTACTCTCTAGTATACAGGACCCTATCATTTTTCCAACCTATAATCTATATGAAAGAGGCCACTTTTAGCAACTTACATTTGTGTTTTAGGATATGGAGAATCACCCTTTTTCTTCAGGTATGCAGAGTCCTAAATTCTGCCACATAAGAAGCTGTCCTATAGCCCAAGATTGGATTAAATTTACTTACGATTATGTTAAAAGGAAGCTGCCTAATTGTAATCCTATAGAGGTAAATTTGGGTTATGCTTATTTTTATACCTAATTGTTATTAGTGGCACTTTTTAGAAATTGAATTGTTGATTTTAAAATCAACATCGTTGACTCCAGCCCTACTGTTATTTATTTTCTACTACATAACATTTTTTCGTCATATTTGTTTCTAACTTTTGTTTTTTAAGTGATTCAGAAAGTGTTTAAAATGTTTGTCAGTTTTAGTAAAACATACTTCTGACTACAAAGGAACAATACCCTGAAAATAAAGTGTGAAACCTTAGTGACTGCACGGTTGTCAATAAAATTATATCAATGTACACATATAAAAATATTAGTAAATTTGTTCACCCAGAACTTCCCTCATCATTAATTTGATGTGCTTTAATTGCTCAGTTGAACTCATATAACAATTTTTTTTAAGCCAAGTCACTATTTTTGATTTTAACTAAAATTTCCACCCATGTGCCGACTTCTTATTCTGATATAATTATACATATCATTCAGTTGATATGATTTTTAAATTCTGGTACCCAAGAATCCTGAAAACGTATGACAGTGTAAATTCAAAATTAAACTTCTCCATCTACCAACAGCCTCTTGTTCGTAAAATATTAAAAGCTATAATTCAGGTAAGCAAGTACCATTAAAATATTTTGAAAATACGGATAAATCCCATGGAATATATTAACTTCCATTCTTTTCACTTTGTCTTGTTACAGGATTGTTTCATCTAATTAGTTTTTGTTTACTTTTCGTTTCCGGAATATATATTTTGAAGCTCTTAATTCATATTTTAGCCCCAACACTTTTCAAAATTTTATATAGCTGGTATAATTGTCAATAAGAGAAAAATAACTTTTAGAATTCTTAAGTTTAAATCTAGTTTATGTGTCCCCTCATCATTTATCCAAAAATCGCTTTAAAAATATTTGTTTATAGTATGAAATATGTACATTTAAAAAATTTTCCTTACAGGCTAATTTACTAATTAAAACAAGTAGCAAGGGAAGATCTGGGTAATCAACTTTATGAATTTTTAAAATTCAAATTAGAAACCAATGCTTACACTTATCCCATACAACTGTGAGAACTTTCCTAAATGCCCCAATAACGACAATAAAGGAAACAAGAAAAAGGAAGAGACCAAAAACTGAAGATATGCCGGAATCAACAAAATTACAAATTAGAGATGAAATATATATGATGTTTTCTGAGGGTAAGTATTTCTAAAAAATTTTTTATGGTATATGTTATTCTAATTTATTTTGTTTACATTTTCTAACCCGTCAAGGTGTATGTATAATGAAAATATAAGTTTTAAAAATAAAAAAAACCCAAAAAAATATTTGTAATGAATATAAAAAGTAAACATAATTTTACTAAATTAAAAAGAATATTAAGATTTCGTCATTTCTTCATAACAATTTTTTATTTGTGAAGGTACCTCAATAACAGTCTCAATATTGTTGGAACGATTAAAGGCAAAAGAAATATACCATGGAGCAAGGACAAGTCTAGGCATATTACTAAAGCAAATAGGATTTATCTACAGGTAAACAATCATTTACATACAGCAAATAAATGTTAGATACAAATATAAAGCAGTTGCAATTGGGCCAAAATAATAAGCAGAATTTTTCACAGGAGACCTGTGTAATTTATTTTTGGAGGATACACATTTCATTTTTATTTATATATGCACGTAGAGCTTTAATGGAGAAACCACAAATTCAGAAAATGAGAAGAGACTTTCTTGAACAGTACTTAAAGAACGAAGAAAAAGGGGAAAATAAATTTGAGCCAGTCTTTATAGACGAGACATGGATTTTTCAAAATGGAGAAACCACAAATTCAGAAAATGAGAAGAGACTTTCTTGAACAGTACTTAAAGAACGAAGAAAAAGGGGAAAATAAATTTGAGCCAGTCTTAATAGACGAGACATGGATTTTTCAAAATGGCACCCACAGACGATCATGACAGGACAATAGCACTCGATCAGTACGAAAAATATCTGGGGAGGAATTTAGGTAATAAATCAGTTATTTGCACTACACAATTTGAATTTTTTTCATCTATAACAGGTTACAAAAAGCTTTATTTAAATAATCCTTGGATCATTTCCTATTAGCAGGATGTTAAATTTTAAATTTTTCCTTTAATACTTTATTTCCTGGGGAGATTGAGAAATTTCTTACTTAAATTTCTGTATGTTTTATCAAACAAGTTTGAACCTTTTTAGGAAAAATTTTTACTTAATATGATAAAAATGTTTCCTTAATAAATGAAAGTTAAACAAATAATTTAATTTACATTTTACAAAATAATAATGATCATCTTACTTTGATACAGGCTTTCCAGAAATCCAAAAAAAAAAATCTTGTAGTGATTTCTTAAGCGGTTTTATAAAAGAATTTGATATAAACATATATCTAAAATATTTCGTTTTCAAAATATAGAGCATTAAAAATTATGAAAAAAAAAATATATTATCAAAATATAAAAACTGCTTACAGGTATTTTGCTGAAACGTGAAGTAAATCTGTATCGCGTAGAATCTAATTTGTTTCGGTTTAAGGAAACACAACTAATATTTTTATATTAAAATATGGTACATCAGTGTTCTTGCCCAAGTTCTCAGACGAGTCAATGCTTCGCCAATCGAAACTGCTGATAAGGTATCATGTTTTATTGTGCTAAAAAAAGCCGATTTGAAATAAGTATTATAATTATTTAATTGCATACTCCTCACCCATAATTTATACAACATAAAGGTGCTTAAAAATAAACCAAAAATGGGTATAATACATTATATTTTTAACAATGCCTCATATTTCTAAAAAATAAACAGATGAAATAAATTTTCCAATTTCAAGGCATTAATGACATAAAAATTGAGAAAAATAAATTAATTTTGATATTATCCTTTAACTAAGACCATCAACACATGCAATGTTCCGTGTTCTAATTACGTGAAATGAAGATCCCTAAAGATGTTTCGAGCAATATAGGTAAAAAGTTGCATAACATTTCAAATTTGACTTGGTCTAAACTCAAGAACCACTATTTCTCAATTGACCAAAACCATGAAAGCTTCCGTTGGTTAAGACCAATTTGTGTTTCTGCAAAATATTTCAAATAATTTGTACTGCCACATACTACTCTACTTTTTTTCAGGTACATGGTACTGAATGCAGGAAATGAAAATGGATTCGTTGAAAATGCAATGCTGATTTTTAAATCAAAGTCAAAAACTGGAGATTACCATGGAGAAATGAATTCGGAAAACTTTGAAGCTTGGTTAAAAGATATTTTGCCAAAACTGGAAACACCTTCTTTAATTGTTTTAGATAATGCTCCTTATCATAGTAGGCAACTTCAAAAATGGCCAACAAAGGGTTGGAGCAAGGACGCTATGAAAGCGTGGCTGAAAGAAAAATATATCAACTTTAGAGAAGATGCTACAAAAGATACTTTGTGGTCTTTGATATCTCGGTACCAAAGCCTGCAAAATGCTTTGTAGTAGATCAGCTAATAGAATCTTCTGGACATAAAGTTTTACGCTTGCCTCCATACCATTGCCATTTTAACCCAATTGAAATGGTATGGAGTCAGGCAAAGAGAAATTATGACCAACTGATTCTACAAGTTAAAGAACCAATAGAGGCTTGGAAAAAGGCGTTAGGAACAGTGACAAAACAGAATTGGGCTAACTATGTCGAACACACAAATAATATTATTAAAAAGCAGTGGTAAATTGAAAAGAAAATTCGAGTTCCTTTACAGCCACTTATTATTAATGTTGGTGAGAGTGATGGCGATTCCTCAGAAAAGGAGAAGTCATTTTGACCCTTAATCCTCTTTTCAGTTTTTGATAATATGTGGATGTACAGACATTTTTAATAATTTTCATTTGTGTTTTTTTAATCTCTTTTGGCATTTTCATACATAAAAATTTCACCACTTCTAAAGTATTCTCATAAAATTCTTTTTTACATATTTTCTAAATTTTTAACTTAAATTTTTTATTGGCACCTTTTAAACACTTCTTTTCTTTTTCCATTTCTATATGGGATATTTTTTTCTTTTGCCCATGACATTATATAAAACAAGAAAGAGTATGATACCATTTTTTTTATATTTATTATATATAAATAATCAATCTTAATTGTAATTAGTTCATTTACGATTTCTATTTTTTTATGGCAGTATTATTTTCATATATGTGTTACTCTGTTTCAGTGAACTTGATGCAACTAGGGGCCCTAGATTTTGCCTCAGATCTAGATGCCCCCAACCGAGCCCCTTTCATTATTTTACATGTTTATATGCTTACACATTTATGTGTGAGGATGTTGCATGTGGAATCTTGAAATGAGGTCAATAAAAGACTCAGAGCCATGAGTCGTGCGATGTATTAAATCTTACATTTTGGGGCACCCATTTTTTTAAATTTCTGTATTTATTTTTAAGAAAACTAGCTATTTAATGAAGAAGAAACTAATTAATTATTTATATTTTTATTCAATATTTTTGTAGCTTGAATACCTTAGTTTTTGCAGTCAAAGATCATAAAGTTACAATAATTTAATATAAAATACTTATCATTTCTAGGATATTGTATATATACCTATAATTTTTGAAGATAGTGTTAGGTATATAAATAAATAATTAATCTTAATTGTAATTAGTTCACTTACGATTTCTGTTGTTCCATGTCTGTATTATTTTTTATGCATGTATTACTCTATTTCAGTGAACCTTATGCAATATTGGGGCCTTAGATCTGGATGCCCTGGACCGAACCCCTTTCATTATTTTACACATTTATATGTTTATAAATTTATCTGTGAGGATAGGGCATGAGGAATCTTGAAATGTAGTCAGTAAAAGACTCGGAGCCATGAGTCGTGCGTTGTGTTAACTATTATCTGTTGAAGCATACATTTTTTTTAAATTTATGTATTTATTTTTAAGAAAACTAGGCTATTTGATGAAGATGATTAATTATTTATCTTTTTATTCAATATTTTTGCAGCTTAACTACTTCATTTATTTCAGTCAGAAATCATAAAGTTAGTCATTAAGTATAAAACACTGAATAATTTCTAGAATATTGTATACTTACCCACTGTTTCTAAGAATACTGTTTTTTAGTTCTGATTCTATTAGAATAGTCAATTTATTTTTAGTTTTCAGTTAGACTACCCTAATATTGTTATACCTAACTGGAGTATTATAATAAAAATAGAACTTTATCAACAAATTGCGTATAATTTTTTCTGTTACCGAAATAGTTACCAATAATTTAGAATATAAACGATTTACTTTATAAAATAAATAAATAAAGCTTTTATTGTCATAAATTTCATAGGTGAAACATTACAACAACATAGGTTCACTTATAAAAGTGAACATACACGTAAGCACCCCACACTTGTACCTTCAGACATCACCCTACTAATCCCAAAATTAAAAAGAATGTGTTTAAAATTTTTAGTACAATAGTTTCTACAATTTCAAAATTATCAGCTAACAACATATTAAAAAGGCAATGCTTATTAAAGAATGTACTAATACGTAAAGTAAATTATTTTTAGCAGTAGTACATCTTTTAGTGTAGTAATATAAAAGAGGAAATTTTAATCCGCTTTTAAAATCTCTCATATTTAAAATTTCACTTAAAATATTAAACCCACTATAAGCACATAAACTCCTTCATTAAATAGCCCTATACAAATGGGATATAAAATTATCGATATGTCTAAACAGAAGGAAAAACTTCAATTTTAAAATTTTTGTGTATAACATTTTTCTTTTTTAAGGATATTTAGTTTGTGAAACTTGCTTATAAACCATTCGACAAATTTCTTGTTATATAACCGAAAAAGAAAATAGTAGAATGAGCCACTCCGATCCTGTTACAGTTCTCAAAAAAACAATGTCACTAGTTTGATGCATATGTCAAATTTTGACGTAAAGATATACAGCGGTTTAACTTATACTAATTTTTAGCGCAAATTTTTAAAATCGTTTTAGTTGTTTTTAAAATAATTTACATCCTTTCATATTGATTCTTGTATGTATGGTTGCCTATGATAGCAGTTAATTTGAACTATTTCCAAATACAAATATATTTTACTTTTTTGCCAAATATATAACCTTACCTAGCAATATGACGTCTTAATAAATTCAAATTATGTTTACATATGGTTTATTTGCTATCTAAACAGTCATAAAATAGTTAGGTATTTCTATTCTTAGCATTAAATGCGTTTTTCTTTTTATACGTTTTATTTTAGGTAATTTCCACGTAAGTGACCAGTCTTGCATGACTAGTTCTTGGGCTATTTAAAAATACGACAAATTTAGAAATAAGTGGAGGTTTTAGAACAAGGAATGTCTATTTTTAACTCAAAAGTAAAGAATATTTTCAAAAAAAAAACACCCTGGGGAATTTCGCGTTGCGATTGTCGCGCCGGTCAGTGACATTACATCCGGCGCCACCTCACGTCAAAATTCAAAAGTGTCTCATCTGTTTTTGGGGTGGTGTCATTTTCCACAAGAAATGTAAGATTTTCCTTAAAATAAAATGTTTTTCTTTAACTTCATGCCGGCCTATGTGTAGTTTATTTATTTGTGAGTTTGTTTATGTAGTTTTTATGTTCCTGCATGGTGCGGAGGCGCTACAAATCACCGATATTTCCGAATGCGTTTCAGTTTATTTTTGCAAAAAATGAACTTCTATTTAACGATTTTTGCTATGTGTGGGGTCCCGGTATTGGCAAAATCGATTGTCTTGCATGTGTAATGCCGGTTTTCGGATGGTACAACGTTTATTTCTTGCCAAAATTACGCAAAATCATTTTAATCAAGTTTTTGCAGAAATATTTGACATCTGTGATCAGTGGCGGGTCTTTTGAAAGGGGTGGTTTTTTTATTGGAACAATTTTTTTTTCCTGAATTCTAGTTTTTTCTTATATTCATATGGAGTTATGTATTGTATAATGTTTTGCCATTGAATCCCTAGTGAACACTTTTTTCAAATAACCTTGTGCTGCACAAGTGATATTTATGTAATAAAAATCAACTTTTTGTAAAGCTCTGAAATGGCATGTTTCTTGACCTTACATGAAAGTGCACAGGGTCGCGCTGTTTATGAGGCCAGGAGAGATAGTTAATGGTACCATATATTCTTAAAAGTTTGTACGATTCTAGAAATTTACAAATAATTTATTGCACATTTTTTTTTAAACTGTCATACTTTCATTTTGTAGAAAGTTCGAATTATGATTATTATTGATGGTTTCGGGCTGGTTTTAAACCAAAACTGGTGCTTAAGGGTGCATTTTACAAGTTGAGATTATGTTTTGAAACTACAAAGACAAATAGTTAAAATGTATTTATATTTTGCTGAATTAGAAACAAATAATAATTTTACAACTTGATAACCCTTTCTTTACTTTATAATACTTCTTTTTTCTGATGTTATTATTAATATGATCTTTTTCAAACCTACTTTTCTTTGAATTCAAATCCATCCAATCAGAAACCTTTTGACACAGCCATGTGACCACTTAAACTAGCTTAAAGTTTTGATGTTCTTTCAGGTTGATCCTAAAATTATTATTGTAGATTTTATTGGGTCAATTTAAGTTATTTTAAATATTACTGGACTTAAAGCTTAAAAATGTTGATATAAATGTATTGCTTTTATAATCTTTTTTCAACACTTTCTTTTGCACTATAACTAATTGGTATCAAATTGAACATAACTGTAGGTAGAGGTCCTTTCTTTGTAGTATTAGTGTCAAAGTTTGCTTATAGTGCAGGCAAAAATGCTCGTTATTTTCTCATTTAATTGGATCACTGACTTCAGCATACTTTCTAATTATGTACTGCAGCAGTTAGAAATTCTTCGAATTGAATATGAGATAATGATTAACAGTATAAAGTTTCTACTTATATTTTAAGGCAATTAATATAGTTGTGTTTTTTTATTTTTAAAATGATTAATGTATTTATTTAAATTTATTAGTTTGATCGTTATTTTAATTTAACTGCAACAGTTATATTGAAAGGTTACTGACCTCTCGGATATTTTAGTCACATGAGGTTAATTTTAATTTAAAATTAAACAATATTATAATTATTATTATATATGTTTTGTTGTCTAAGAACTTGCACACATTGTTATTGACAAGGCTAACTAAAACTAATTAAAAACGAATGAATGACTAGATATGGCTGAATATAAAATTAAAATATAGATACCTAATTTAGAACAATATGAAACCATTGAGAGAGCTGGGTAACAGACATATTACAAAAAAGAAAACATGGTAAAAAGTCAATAAAATCAAACAATACATTTTAAAAGGTATTAACAAAAATTATAAGTTGAATTTCAAACATTAAAATAGTAAAATGCGTAAAAATTACAACATACAATAAAATATAACAATACTAGATACTTTGTTGTTAAAATACAATCAAATAAATTTTATTGGTTGAATAGTACAACACTACAAAAAACTACACAGATGTTGTATCATAACAAACTACGTTAATGTATGTAACTAGAAGAACAACGAAGAATATAGTAAAATTTAAAATAATTAGGAATAAATGGGTTTAAAAGGACACCAAAGAAGCAAATTTAGGGTATGAATTTTGAAAAAGTTCCACAGAGGAAATTAAAACATCCTTCATTTCATCTGATATAAATTTTTCGATTTGTACATTTTCACCCACTGATGTTTTTAATAAGATAAATACAGTAAAGGACAACTTGAGCTCTGATCCTGATAATATAACAGTGTTCTTTTTAAAACGATACCAATGTATCTTTTCACTTATTTTGAGCAAATTATATAATTTGTCCTTTCAAAGTGGGATTTTTCCTGATGAGTGGAAGAGAGGTTATGTATACCCTAATTATAAGAATTCACTTAGAGTATATATAGAAAATTATAGGCCAATTTCCAAATGTTCCATACTTTCAAAAATATTTGATTCTCTTTTAGCTGATGAATTAACAACTGTTTTTGGAAGTTATATAGTTCCAGAACTACATGGTTTCTGTAAGGGGAAGTCCACAGTTACAAATCTTTTGATTTATGTTAACTTTTTGTGATGTGCTTTGGAGGATCGTTGCCAAGTTGATGCTATATATACTGATATTTCCAAGGCGTTTGATACAGTGAATCATACTTGTCTTTTAACCAAACTGAAATCTATTGATATTCAAGATCCGCTCCTTTCGTGGATGCGAAGCTATCTCACGGGGAGTGTATAGATTGTACGATATAAGAACTACTCGTCGCGTGAAATTAAGGTGCAAGCTGGGGTTCCTCAGGGAACGCATTTGTTCTATTCAACTTGTTTTTGAAGGATGTTGTCAAGTCTTCTAGGCATGAAACGGCACTGCTTTTCGTTACAGTTACAGCCTGACAAAGTTTTATTTTTTCTCTTATTTGCAGTTAGTTTTTAACTTATCAAGTTTAGTGACTTCTATCCTTCTGTCATAAAAATAAGTGTTTCTCTACTGTGCCATCAAAGGTCACTACGTAAAATTTAAATTTTATTTTTCACATATTTTTTTTGTTTTGACAGTTATTTATTTATTTAAGAATTTAACAGATGCAATTTACAAAGTAAATGACCCGTTTAAAGACTATTTCTACACAATTTAGATTTAAAATTAAAATATAAGTTAACTTTATTTATTAAAATAATGATAATTAGCATTGATAATGTCTGCCTCAGACTGTAGTCTGTTGTTAGAACGATAAAGCATATTAAATCAGTCTGTGTAATGAAAAAAGATCGAGTTCGTGAAGTCTGATACACTCGCGAGTACGACGAATTGAGGACTGCTCTACCCGTCACATTAACTCAGCATTGTTTCTTATTTGATTATAATGAAACGAGATTCTCCGTAGAAGTTTCTCCCTCTTATCGACCGGAGTGGAATACACCAAGGTTTTGAGGTGTCCCCATAGGTAGAAATCCAATGACTTTAGATCGGTAGATCGAGGAAGTCAGGCAATAGGTCCTTCTCTACCTATCCAACGGTTTCGATAGACGTTATTCAGGTGCTCCCGCAGAGCAACGCTCAAATGAAGTGGTACCCCATGGTGCATATAGTACGGCACGTTTCAAATAGTAAGTGCTCTACTAAATCGTGGAAAGGGTTCTGGTAGAACTCCAAATAAACTTTTCTATTCAGTCGTGCCGGAAATACGAATGGTGCAGTCAAAAAATTACCAATGATTCCTGCCCAGACATTAATTGATTGGAACTGATGATTTTCATCAGCCCATACATGTGAGTTTTGTAAATTTATATCATTTTTTGTAAACCCTGCTTCATCCGTGAAGAGAATAGTGCTAATGATGTTTACATTATATCGTTGCTGATCCAATTTGCAAATTGCATTTTACGGGGAAAGTCTTAAGGACTCGGTTCATGCATTTTTTTCAAATGGTATGGATATAACAGCTGTTCCTGAAGAACCTGATATACTATTGTTTTCGACGAATTAAACTGCACCTATAATTTTCGAGTGCTCGTTGAAGGAGTGTCATCTACAGCATTTAAAATATTTTTCTCTAATTGCGGCATACGTACTGTTCTTTCCCGACCAGCATCAGTACTTCTTTTTCTAAAATTATGAAGAAATTTAATATTATCTTATTAAATGGAATCGCCTACCATTCTTCCTTAAACGTTGGTCAACTGGTTGAAATGTTTTTGGATCTGGAAGAGTACGATTAGGATATCTGTCGTGATGTAACCTTCTGGCTTTCAAAGCATTACAAGATGCAAGACGATACCTCAGATGCATATCTGCATACTCAATAAACGTGTATTCCATATTTCGAATTATTTCACGATCAATTTCACCATGAAATCCAAAAATCAGTAAATTAATATCCCAAGTAAAAAATTAATGTGTCAGCAACGTGAAACTTAACAATTTCTAAAATGAAGGGTATTTATTTCTTCCGTACCTAGCAACGTTTGCAACAACAGTATTTTGTTTTTGGTGCTAATAAAATAAAACGCACATTTTTTGCGAACCTAGGTCGAACTGCAATTCAGACATTTTAACCAAAGAGGTGAACTATAATTTTGGATTGAATTTTTTTTACCATAAGATTGAAGGTTTATGGGAACAAAGATGTATCTATTATCGAAATAAGCCAAATACATGATGTAAATAAAATGACGTTTTTTCGAAAACAGTTACGATTGACATGAATGAAGAATACTTAATGTTTAGTCAATAGTTACAGGTATGTAAAAAACGTTGTCCAAAGTTCTTTTCATACAGGGCTTAAAAAAATGGGGTCATGAGTGTCACAGCTACTCCGTCCATGTGGCTGTGAGTAATTCACAACACTTTTTGGTATAATAATTTGAAGGGTCTTACCTGGTATACAACATTTAAAAAAAAATTTAAATATACCTGGTGGTTCTATAATTATATGTAAAAAAACTTGATTCCATTGCAGCTCTTTGGGAGTCTATATCTCCAAAGAGGAGGCCTATAGGAAAAAAGTTTATATGAGCTTGTAGTATTCCTTTCACGTGTTTTTTTCGTATCCTAGAGATATCTTACCTTTCCCCGAACATCCTGTATATAACTGTGTGATACAATTTGGATCGTTAAATTCAAATCTATACCTACCTGGCTTTATTGTCAGTATGTGTAATATGTTAGCCTAACATCAAAGGTCACACCAAGGTCTCCAATTATTTCAACTGACTTTAGTTTCTCTCCCTTTTGTAATATGTATACAGTATGGTTCATTTTTCAATAAGAAGTATTAAAATGTAATATGTATTTTTCTGTTTGTTTGAAGGTCATAGACAATGATGTTTCTTGCGAAGTAGTAGATATCTGTTGGACTTTCATTGTCTTTATTTTTGTTGAATATCACGACGTTTCGGCTAGTAGTTATCTCTAGCCGTTTTCAAGTGAAATTAAATATATCCCTTAGCTACATGACTATTTATACTAAAAGTAAATGCAGTAGAGTGTGACTGAGATGGGTGCAGTCATGCCTGCTATGGCATTTTTTATGCTGCATTTAGTTTTAGTTTACAATTACTAAAAAGTGGTTTCCACACTTCTCTTATATCTAAAGATGGTTTACTAAAACAACTCGGGTTCTGATGTATGACCGTGGCTTCTTTGAATTTCCGTTTTCTTCAATGTTGTTCTCGGTGTAATATTTTAGCTTCAGACCATTTTATGTGGTGTCCATGAGTCCAGGCATGGTTGGCGGCACCAGATTTTTCTGTTTCTCCTCGAGATGTGCATTTTTGGTGTTCTTTGATCCTTACGTCAAGAGGTCTCTTTGTTTCGCCAATGTAGGAATTGCCACATTCACATGGTTTCTAATATACACAGTTCTTCATGTCTCTTTGAGTTGTTGGTTTGACCCTAGTGAGCCGACTTCTCAGAGAGTTATTTGAATTGAAAGCAACGTTGATTTTATATCGTTTTCCTATCCTTCTAACTTTTTCTGAAATGCCTTTAACATAGAGGATGTTCAATACTGGTTTTCGTTCTTCATTCGTTGTCGGTATTGTCCTATTTTTGCGTTGTTCAAGAAATTTATCCACTAGATATACTGGGTATCCGTTGGCTGTCAGATCATTTTTAATGTAATCTATCTCTTTCATCAAGTTCTCGTTGGAGTTGCAGAGAGTTAAGGCTCTATCTACGGGATTTCTTATAATTCCTTGTTTGGTGTTCTTGGAGTGATTAGATGAATAATTAAGGTATTGTCCTGTGTGCGTGACTTTTCTGTAAACCGAAGTTCGAATTTGTCTGCCATTTCTCTCAACCAAGACATCTAAGAATGGTAATTTTTTTTCTACTTCTTTCTCCATGGTGAGTTTAATAGTCGGGCTAATATTGTTGAGATGAAAAAGAAAGTTTCGAAGTTCTTCGTCGTTTCCACTCCAAATAATAAAAGTATCGTCTACGTATCTGAGTCATAACTTTGGTTTCTTAGTTGTGGATTCAATTGCAAACATCTCGAACCATTCCATGAAAATATTTGCGACCACCGGTGAGAGTGAAGAACCCATCGGTAGTCCATCATCCTGGATGTAGAATTTTTCCTTTTCTTGAAAATAGGAATTAGTCAAACAACTTTCCAACAAGTCCATAATGGCGTGCGGTGATAAAGATGTTCTTTCTGCTAAGGTCTGGTCTTCTTCAAGTTTCTTATGATTTGTAGTGAATCCTTAACTGGAACGTTGGTGTATAGGCTTTCCGCGTCAAAGCTAATAAAATGATCTTCTGGTTGTATTTCTATTTCACGTATAATTTCTACGAAATGTTGCGAGTTCTTAACCCAGGACGATGTATTTCCTTGTAATGGTCTCAGGATTGGAAGAAGAAATTTGGCAAGTTCAGAAGTCGGAGAGTTCCGAGAACTCGCGATAGGTCGTAAGGGCATGTCTTGCTTATATATTTTCGGGAGTTCATAAAGATGTGGAGTTTTGCTATGGTGTGGTGTCAACTGAGTCCGGATCCTCTCAGGAATATACCGTTCATGTTTCTTAAGAACGCGATAAATTCTTCCTTCAATTGCAGATGTGGGATCTTTAGCAAAAGATGTATAATTTCCTTTTCTTAAAACTTCGTCAATTTTTTGATTGTATGGCTTAGCATTCATTACGACTGTAGCATTTCCTTTATCCGCTGGTAGAATTTTAATACTGGAGTCTTTCTGTAGGTTAGCTAGGGCAGTTTCCTCGTATTTGCTGATATTTGGTTCGTTTTTTCTAGATTTTTGTAGAGTTTCTCTTATTTTCCATCTAAACTCATCTGCAAAAGGGTCTTCGATGTTCGCTGAGTCTGCTGCGCTAATTATATCGAGAATGGGAACCTCTTTTGGAACAACCGTGAAGTTCAAACCTTTGGCAAGTAGTGAGTTTTCCGTTGAGGTTAATTCCTTGGCAGATATATTAACAATTGTCCTCTGGCTTTGAGATGTCTATTGTCGTTCTTGTCTGCTCTGGTATTTGGAAAATTTCTTTTGGTGTATAATTTCTTGTTTTGTTCTCACTTTGTCACAAGTAGCGTCAATATTTCCTAGGATGGGGGCGTAGTCTTCTTCTAATGTATATTCTTTAATTTCTTCGAACCGTTGGCGAATGTCCTCTAGTAGTGTAGCCTTCTTGAAACGATGATAGTTTATCTGTGAACGTATTAATGCCTTACTAGCATTTTCCAATATCCTGTTTGCCTGTTGTCCTGTAACTGGAGATTTTATACGGAAACAATCTGGTATTATTCCCTGATCTCGTGCTTGTCGTAGAAACTGGATGTGCGTCTCCTCTTTGTAAGCTTAATCTTAGATTTCTCGTAGCCTCGAAATTTGTCACTTATACCGGGTCCATACCGGGCCTCTAGTGTTTGTTTGAAGGTCATAGACAATGATGTTTCTTGCGAACTAGTAGATATTTATTGGACTTCCATTGTCTTTATTTTTGTTGAATATCACATGACTGCACCCATCTCAGTCACACTCTACTGCATTCATTTTTAGTATAAATAGTCATGTAGCTAAGGGATTTATTTAGTTTCACTTGAAAACAACTAGAGATAAGTACTAGCCGAAACGTCGTGATATTCAACAAAAATAAAGACAATGGAAGTCCAACAGATATCTACTACTTCGCATGTATTTTTCTGACCATTCAACTGCTGTTTAGATTTGTAATTGCAAGCAATCTTTAACAGAATTAATTCTGTAATAAATTTTCAAATTATCTGTTGTTTTATATGTTGCTTTTCCTATTTCTACATTTGAACTATTTATAAACATAATGAAAGGAGAGGACCTAAACTGGAACTCTGAGGATAGCCCGATGCTAAAAAAAAATTACAATGCTGAATATCTTTTCATAATATCTCGATGTTCCCTATCACATAAATAAGATTTAATCAGCCCAAGTAACCCTTCTTGAAAGCCAAATTAATATTGCAGTTAAAAAGTAAAATGTTACGAGAAACCACAATAACCCCCTAATATAAAATTACAACTTATTTAACAGTATTGTATCATTAATGCAATCGAAAGCCCTAGTCAGGTCACAAACCACTGCTACAGTGGTTTTTGTATGATCTAACTCTGAATAAATATTTTCTCCTAGTTCTTTTCTTAGTTTCATCCAATTCACTCCAAAAATAATGAAGAATCATCACTGACTGAAACATCTTTATTTTTCAGGATTCTTTGGAACCATAATGAGATTGATATGAAATTGAAATCCAGTCGTATTGTGATAGAAAACCCATTTTAGAAGACTTCACTACTAACCTAGAAAAATAGATCGTAAAGACTGTAAGAAGCTAGCCAGAAAATCCTTAGTCATAGTTATAATAAAGAAATTCTAGTTATTCAATTGGTGCTCAGTAGTTTTAGGATATTTAAATTGAATTTTAGCTGGAAGAAGAAGGATCGTATAGGAATTTTATTGCCGTTTATAAGGTAAGGAGATTAAAGTAAGATGAATGTTAAAATTTACAAAAATTCAGTTTTTTTGCTCATATGCATATGTTGATTTCTCTTCAATTCACAGAAAACATACAGATTATCTACAGTACACGGCACTATTTAATTTTTTCTTCTAAAAATATATTGTAAAATTATTTTTACTTTTCACTTTTCCAAATACTTTTTCCTTCTTTATATTAATAATTTGAACATCTGGCAACAGAGCAACAGCTTAAAACGTGTGGATTTTTTATAATAGGCAACATAGGATTGTGTCACTTATTGATAAGGCACAATGAAAAGATCTAATGGGGCTTATTACGAGGGTCGTTTGAAAAGTCCGTGCAAAAATTAAAACTACTTAATTTTTTTTGATAAACATTTTTTATTTTTCAACATAATCTACTTTTAGGCTAATATACTTCGTCCAACGCTGCTCTAGTTTCCGAATAATACGATTTGTCCAAGTCTGTAAAATACCCATTCGTTTCTGCTATCACCTACTCGTTTGAATGAAATCTTTCACCCGCCAACCATTTCTTCGTATTTGGGGAACAACTTATAGTTCGAGGGAGCCAAGTCTGGAGAATAGGGGAGATGTGAAACGAGTTGGAGCCCTATTTCCATTAATTTTGCGGTCACAACTGCTGAGGCGTGATCTGGTGCGTTGTCGTGATGGAAAAGGACTTTTTTGTGGGCCAATCGTGAACGTTTTTCTTGCAGCTCGGTTTTCAAAAGGTCCAATAACGATGAATAATATTCACCTGTAATAGTTTTACCCTTTTCCAAAAAGTCAATGAAGATTACTCCTTGCGAATCCCAAAAGACAGTCGCCACAATCTTCCCGGCCGAAGGAATGGTCTTTGCCTTTTTTGGTGCAGATTCTCCTTTGGCAACTCACTGTTTAGGTTGTTCTTTGGTCTCAGGAGTATAGTGATTGTTGTAATATAGGAGCAAGTCGATGGGCGACTACTTCTCGACTTATCCCTGTACACTCCTACATTACAAACAAGTTCGGTTTTCTTTTCTTGTCTCTCGTAAGGGTTGTCACTATCTGTTTCTCTCATCGGGTTATTCTCGTCTTCATCGGGCTATTAGGCAGGGAAAACCTAGAAAAGACCTGCCGTGTCGCAATCGGGTTAAGGTATTATTTGAATTTCTTTAAAAAAGTGGGTGTTTCGTCCCGGTACCAACTATAGGACTCGTCAGGGGGATTCTAGTTGGTACCTTCCCAGACATCCGTCGTCGTACTTATTAATACTCGGAACTTGTATTTGAAGTTAAATCTGGCCGGAGAAAGGCGGTAAGATGTTGGATAATAAGACACCCCCCTCCTTTAGGCCAGACAACTTCGTCGTTGTTCAAGATATTAAGTTCTTATCTCGAACGAAGCGCCGAACGTTGGATGCCCAGGAACTGCGGGGACTAACACCCCGAATTCTATATTATCCACATCGTGACTTGGGCCTCACCGGACTTGATATGTTTGTTGCTATATGTCAGACCCCTCGGCTGATAGCTCAACTATTTTCTGCCGGTTATCCCTTTCCGTCACGTTTTGTTGTGGGTTCTTTAGCATTCACAATGCTTTTCCATGCAGGGGTCTATCTTTCAACGAAGCTGCGACCCGCTGCACTCGTCCGCTACAGGGATGCCATGTTGTAATATAGGAGCAAGTCGATGGGCGACTACTTTTCGACTTATCCCTGTATACTCCTACATTACAAACAAGTTCGGTTTTCTTTTCTTGTCTCTCGTAAGGGTTGTCACTATTTGTTTCTCTCATCGGGTTATTCTCGTCTTCATCGGGCTATTAGGCAGGGAAAACCTAGAAAAGACCTGCCGTGTCGCAATCGGGTTAAGGTATTATTCGAATTTCTTTAAAAATGTGGGTGTTTCGTCCCGGTACCAACTATAGGACTCGTCAGTGGGATTCTAGTTGGTACCTTCCCAGACACCCGTCGTCGTACTTATTAATACTCGGAACTTGTATTTGAAGTTAAATCTGGCCGGAGAAAGGCGGTAAGATGTTGGATAATACGACATGATGTATCCATGTTTCATCCACAGTGACGAAATGACGCTTAAAGTCCTGAGGATTTCGCTGAAACAGCTGCAAACCTTTCTTGTAACACTTCACACGATTTCGTTTTTGGTCAATCGTGAGCCATCGCGGCACCCATCTTGCTGATAGGTTTTTCATGTCGAAATGTTGGTGTAAAATATTATGTACCCGGTCATTTGAGATGCCCACAGTACTAGCAATTTCACGCACCTTCACTCTTGTGTCATCCATCACCATATCTTGGATTTTGTCAATGATTGCTGGAGTAGTAACCTCAACAGGGTGTTTAGAACTCCGAAAATTTTGAAACCAGTTATAAACTATTCTAATCGAAGGTGCACTGTCACCATAATGTTCATCAAGCTTCTGTTTAGTCTTCTGAGCGTTTTGCCTTTCATAAAGTAATGTTTAATCAACACACGAAATTATTTTTCGTCCATTTTTGGAGAATCACTCGACTTCCTCGAATCAAACGAATATCAAACACAAAGAAATAAACCGAGTCGGCTGAAACTTGGTGTGTGTTCTTCCAAGAGATGTTATTAACTAACAAAAAGATCCAGTCGAGTTCACGTCTTGTTTGGTGGTACGCCCCCCACCACTCCCTTTGTTTTTGGGGCTGTGTCCTTTATTGAGGTCAGGGACATCATTGCCCAATTAAAAAATAAAAATAGCTCAGATATCTTTGGTTTGAATGTCAAACTTATAAAAGGCATACAGAATGTTATCATCTCCCCTTTGACAACTCTTATTAATCAATGTTCTAGAGAAAATACCTTCCCAGATATATTGAAAATTGCCCAAGTCATTCCCATCTTCAAGAAGGGAGATCCTGACTCACCGGGCAACTATAGACCGATTTCTTTGTTACCCATCATCTCAAAGATATTTGAAAAATGTATCTCCAATAAAATAATAGATTATTTTGAAGGAAACAACCTCTTTACTCCCTGTCAGTTTTGTGACAGTAATACCACAATGGCGATTCTGGACCTTGTTTTCTACATCTCAGATTCCTTTAATAAAATGGAGTATATGGGTGCCTTATTTTGTGATTTAAATAGGGCATTTGTCTGTGTTACGCATCAAATACTTCTTCAAAAACTCAAAAAATACAATTTTTCTAATGCAAGTGTTTCTTTCTTGGAATCATATCTGAAGAATAGGATACAGATTGTTAGGATTGCCCGGGTGTCGTCTGGACAGGGTGAGCTTAACATAGGTGTTCCACAGGGCTCAGTCCTGGGATCCATCCTGTTTTTAATCTATATTAATGACTTATCTCTTGTTGAACCAACAGCAAAGTTCACCTTGTTTCCGGACGACACTACGGTTGCTGTGTCGATAAATTTACTAAAAAATACTTTGTCAGAGGTCGACAGGGTGCAGAGAAATATTGAGGAGTGGTTTTGTGCACACAGACTACCTCTCAATAAAAGCAAGACCGATAAAATGGTGTTCTCACTCAGAAATATAGAGGAGGTAAATGTGAAACCAAATGTCAAGTTTTTGGGGGTGCAGATGGATGAGGGGCTTCGTTGGCACAGCCATATCCAGGAAGTAGCTAAAAAGCTTAATACTGCTTTATATGCTCTTCGTTCTTTAGCAGAAAGTGCCTCAAGGTCTGTATTAAGAACAACATACTTTGGACTTTTTCATCCAGTCATGTCCTATTCCATATTGACTTGGGGGCATGCACCCCAGGTATCTCGAGTATTTAAAATACAGAGAAGGGCTTTGTCGGGTCTTAACTATAGGGACTACTGTAGGAAGGCCTTCAGGGCTCTTGGTATACTAACCATTCCTTCTTTGTATATACTTGAGAATCTGCTTTATATTCATAAGAATAGGCATGTTTATGGAACTCGTGCAGAGGTACATGACTATAACACTAGATTTAAGGATAGATTAGTGCCTATGTACCAACGTGTGGAGAGGTGTTGGAGAGGTCCGGGATATTGGGGTATCAAACTTTTTAATAAAGTTCCCCTAGAATTACAAGATCTACCCTATTTAAATTTTAAATATAAAATAAAACAAATTCTTGTCCAAAATGCTTTTTATTCCACTGAGGAATTTATAAATTACAACTTTTAAATAATACGTTAATTAATGTAGTGTTGTTTCTGTTATTTTCATTTAAATGTTTATATTATTTAAGCAAGTATATTTGTTGCTATTTAAGCAAGCATATTTGTTGCTACTCTGTCTTGGTAACCTATATGTTTCTTGTATTTTTTTACTTGTACACATTTTAATTTTTACACACACACTGGTTTTATTAGTAATTAAGCTATTTGATTGTATACTATTATTATTAATTGACTTGTGTAAGTACCTTTTGTGCATTGACATTAATAAATGATCTTATCTTATCTTATCTTATCTGATAATAATTACGTCGGGTTGTGTTTTTGTGTTTTTACTAAAAATCATTTATTTTCCGCTATGACTACAAAGAAAGCTCGTTTTTTAAAGAACTCTTTTTAGTGGGAGTTGTTTTATAATGATTTTATGTTTTGTTTGATCTATTGGCGTTACAGATTTTTATTAAGTCGGTCATTGCATATTTTTAGGTCTCTGTGTATGTATATATATATATATATATATATATATATATATATATATATATATATATATATATATATATATTATGTACCCCGTTTTACAAGATTCTGTTTTACAGTGTCCAGAAACTATAGAGGGAAAAGCAGAAGAAAGAACGAATTCGTTCTTCATACTGGAACTAGAGGATTTGAACAAACGCCTAACTGGATACTTTCACAATGGTCCCAGGAAGTCCAAGGGATTGGCTGGGGTGTTGAGAGCACCTCGGTGCAGCGCCTGTCATCCCGAAAAGAGGGGAATCACGGGGCAGACCTGCCCCAAGCTCCATCAAGGATCGTAAGTAATGATCTGAGTGCACTCCAAACCTGAAGATGATAAAATTTTATATATCCAGTGAAGAAGAACGATAATTGATCTGCCTTATTTCTTTCTCAGGACAACCTTAACGACCATTCCGCGCACTAAAGCGGCCTCCGTCGACTCGGGCACAGGCGGGGGTGGCTCAGGAACAGCTGGTCCCCGTGGAAACAGCGGAAGGGGCCCGCTCGCCTGGACCAAATCGTTAACGTCGAGCGGTAGCAAAAAGGGCGAACCCGGCAGGCAAAAACGGGCGGCCTCGGTCGCCGCGGTCGAAGTGGGGGAGGAGGCGGCGTTGGTACAGGCGACCGTCTCTCCCCCGGTTGGGAAAAAGGATGAGAAAGTAAGTTTTGCTTGTTTTTTCTCCAATTAAGCTTTTATCACATTTTTCCTCTCATTTTAGTTAAAATCAAACAATTTGAACCATGAACCGACCCCGGAAACTCCTCCGCCATCTACTGCATTTGATAAAATCGATAACATAGAATTTATCGATCATGCGACGTCGCCCCAAGATGTCTCGAAGCTTAATAAAGGATACCATACGTTGGATTCGGATGGAGGGGATATTAACGAGGTCAGAGGACAGTCGTTGGACGAGGAAGTGTTTAGAACGCCCCCGAGTAAGTTGCAGAAGGGTAAACTTAAGAGTAAGACTGCAAGTGGCAAAAAGAAGAATAAAAAGGTCAAAGGTATGTTAGAGATCAGTCAGTTTAAAAGAAAATTATAAAAATAATAATTTTATACATTTAAATAATTTTTATTTGGTCTTGGTAGGTACATCGGATGGCTCAAACCCAGACTCTCACAGACCCCACAAATCGCCTCCCAAAGAGCATACCATCACCGTTAAAACTGTGAAGACCGACAATGATACGACGAAGATCGTGACCACGACTACAAGTTTGAATAGATATACATTCATGAAGCTGCTGGACAGCGACGGTAAGCCGGAGAATCATTTCGAAAAGAAGATTAGGACTCACAGTTGCAGCAGCATTCCGTACGATAATATCATAGAGAATTTGGCGCCGTTCAGGAAGAGGTTTTGCAATGTGCAGCTGTTCGACGATAAGGAGGAGAGGGAGCAGAATGTCGAGAAAGGTAGGATTTTTTTTGATCTATTTTGCTTGCGTTTTGATTACTCATACTTGGAAAAGACTATCATCGTGTTGCGAAGTAGTAGATATCTGTTGGACTTCCATTGTCTATTTTTGTTGAATATCACGACGTTTCGGCTAGTAGTTACCTCTAGCCGTTTACAAGTGAAACTAAATAAATCCTTTAGCTACATGACTATTTATACTAAAAGTAAATGCAGTGAAGTGTGGCTGAGATGGGTGCAGTCATGCCTGCTATGGCAAAAGCCCATTTTTTTTTATGCTGCATTTAGTTTTAGTTTACAATTATTAAGAAGTGGTTTCCACACTTCTCTTATATCTAAAGATGATTTACTAAAACAACTCGGGTTCTGATGTATAACCGCGGCTTCTTTGAATTTCCGTTTTCTCCAATGTTGTTCTCGGTATAGTATTTTAGCTTCAGACCATTTTATGTGGTGTCCATAGTCCAGGCATGGTTGGCGGCACCAGATTTTTCTGTTTCTCCTCGAGATGTGCATTTTTGGTGTTCTTTGATTCTTCCATCAAGAGGTCTCTTTGTTTCGCCAACGTAGGAATTGCCACATTCACATAGTATTTGATATACACAGTTCTTCATGTCCCATGTTGGTTCTAAAAAGCATAAGAAAGAAACTTGAAGAAGATCAGACCTTGGCAGAAAGAACATCTTTACCACCGCACGCTATTACGGACTTGTTGGAAAGTTGTTTGACTAATTCTTATTTTCAGAAAAGGAAAAATTCTACATCCAAAATGATGGACTACCGATGGGATCTTCACTCTCACCGGTAGTGGCAAATATTTTCATGGAATGGTTCGAGACGTTTGCAATTGAAACCACAACTAAGAAACCAAAGTTATGGCTCAGATACGTGGACGATACTTTTATTATTTGGAGTGGAAACGACGAAGAACTTTGAAACTTCCTTTTTCATCTCAACAATATCAGCCCAACTATTAAACTCACCATGGAGAAAGAAGTAGAAAATAAATTACCATTCTTAGATGCCTTGGTTGAAAGAAATGGCAGACAAATTCGAACTTCGGTTTACAGAAAAGCCACGCACACAGGACAATACCTTAATTATTCATCTAATCACTCCAACAACACCAAACAAGGAATTATAAGAAATCTCGTAGGTAGAGCCTTAACTCTCTGCAACTCCAACTCCAACTTGATGAAAGAGATAGATTACATTAAAAATGATCTGACAGCTAACGGATACCCAGTATATTTAGTGGATAAATTTCTAGAACAACGCAGAAATAGGACAATATCGACAACGGATGAAGAACTAAAACTAGTTTTGAACATCCCCTGTGTTTTTTCAGGCATTTCAGAAAAAGTTAGAAGGATAGGAAAACGATATAAAATCAACGTTGTTTTCAATTCAAATGACTCTCTGAGAAGTCGGCTCGCTAGGGTCAAACCAACAACTCAAAAGGACATGAAAAACTGTGTATATCAAATACCATGTGAATGTGGCAATTCCTACGTTGGCGAAACAAAGAGACCTCTTGACGTAAGGATCAAAGAACACCAAAAATGCACATCTCGAGGAGAAACAGAAAAATCTGACGTCGCCAATCATGCCTGGACTCATGGACACCACATAAAATGGTCTGAAGCTAAAATACTACACCGAGAACAACATTGGAGAAAACGGAAATTCAAAGAAGCCACGGTTATACATCAGAACCCGAGTTGTTTTAGTAAACCATCTTTAGATATAAGAGAAGTGTGGAAACCACTTCTTAGTAATTGTAAACTAAAATTAAATGCAGCATAAAAATGGGATTTTGCCATAGCAAGCATGACTGCACCCATCTCACTCACACTTCACTGCATTTATTTTTAGTATAAATAGTCATATAGCTAAGGGATTTATTTAGTTTCACTTGAAAACGGCTAGAGATAACTACTAGCAGCAAAGGTCGTGATATTCAACAAAAATAAAGACAATGGAAGTCCAACAGATATCTACTACTTCGCATTATCTACAACCTTCAAAAAATGATGTTAAACATTGTTTATTGAAAAATTGCTAATGTCTTGAGCAGCACATTGAATTTGGTATTTAGCAGTAGTTCGGATATTCAAACTAATATTTCTAAAGAGCCTATTACACATTGTGATATGTATCATCCTTCTTTATACTTTGAAATCCCACTACCTACAAAGTGTAACAAATTTAATTTTGGTTGTTACCATAATGGTTTTAAATCCTGCAATTACATGAATATGAACTCTTTATTCGTAAATTTTGATTGGTCCTCATTAATGATGATACATTATTGCTTTGATATCTATATTTAAGCTAAAGCAAACTATAAAAAATTTCTGCCAATTTCGTTCAATTTAGAATTAAAATTTCTAATTTTTGTAAAAAAATAAATCCTCCAGTTTTCATTTTAATTATGTATTATTCTCAGAGTTACGTAATAGGTAATTCGAAAAATCTCGAGGTGAATAAAAATTAGTTTTCCAGGTACGATCCAATGTATTATGCTTATTTCGGTTATATATCTATAAACTGAACGCGCTTGGCCGCGAGGAACGCCTGCAAATAAGCTTCTCCCTGCGCGCCACACACGTTGACGCGTGCACATAAGCGGTCAAGAACTGTTTGTATAAAGCCGAAATAAACACGATGTAACTTTTTCGTACAAGATTATCCAGTCAAATGTTATTACTGTTCAAAAATCGCACTTTTTTGATTGTTTAACATTAATTATCTCGGGAACTAAGCGTCGTCCATAAAAGTTTGTAAGGATCTTTTTTGCTTAAAATCAGTCGAAGAATACGACTCAATAGTTAGTTTTGCGAAAATTATATTTTTAAAAGCTTAATCAATTATTTGTTAACAACAATGTTATGACCACTCTGGCGGACTTTTACCCAAAAAAATTCTTGTTCGGGGACTTGATATACATAAAAGAACTTTGGTAGATCCATATAAATTAAAGGGGCCTCTACACTAATTAAAGCTGATGTTTTGTTTGAGGTGGCATATCATTAAACGAATTGTGGTTTTAACTACGTTATTTCTCGAATATGCAGGAATTTAGTACTCACCGAGGTTGATATTTTCCATATGTCAATTAATACCTCATTCAACCATTGATCTCAACTTTAAATGCTTGTTTTTTACCGTATTAATACACTTTTTAATCTGTTGATTCCTCAATATTACTTTTTGTAACTGTAATTGTTTTTAAAATGGATTGCTTTGTTGTTGTGTTTCTTTTATCCGTTAACATACCATTATGCTAAAAAATAATTATCGTGTGAACTCTAAAAGTTCGCTGCTGACAGTTAAACTTTTGGAAGAAATCTTAAATTTACCACTGTACAATTCAAAAACTCAATTTGCCGTTTTCTTTTTTCATTTTAATGTTAAATAAATGTTGATACATTAAGTCATACTTTGGATTAAGAAGCACAGTTTATTTTAGATTTAAGTGACTCATATTAAGTTTTTATGAGAAAAAAATCGTAAACAAAATTGATGCGAAATGTTATGAAAATTTTAAATCTAATTCTTAATGGGTTAGCAAATACTTTTGATTTAAATAAGAACATAGTAATGAGTATTTCCTACCTTCAGTTCTGGATTCTTTTTGGCATTTTACCAGTTAAAATTTAAATGTATTCTTGAGCAACTGCGTTCGCTTTATTATGCTACAGATTGAAGCTGTTCTATTGTACTGAATTTCTTAATCTTACGTGGCGTTTTATTTGATCCCATATATATTTTGTTGGATTTAAGTCTGAGTCTGGATTATGAAGCTGATTTTTAAATGTGAACCACACCGAGCAAATTAGTGAGCCAATTACATGTGTTTGGTTATTATCATGCATTACTTCTAATTTTTCTTACCCAATAGGGTTGACGTGATCTTGCAGGATTTTTTTTTATACAGTGTGACCAGTAAAATCCGTATCATATGGATTTTTTTTTATTAACAGGTTTATTCGAATTTTGACTTTGGCAACAATTTCTGCTTCGATCAAGATGAAAATTAACCAAAAAAATAGTAGTTATGTGATTATCTGTCAAATTTTAATTTTTTTCCAAAAAAAATTCATAAGTGAGGTTATATCTCAAAATATCGAAAAAAGTTACTAGAAACAGTTTTTCTAAATGCAATTTTTAGCCTATATGCAAAAGTTCAGCTGTATATAAGATAATTTAGATTTTTTGCCCATTTTTTGTAATTTGCACCACTGTTGCAAAATAAGACTCGACGCAACTTACATAAAACTTCTTAGTTTTGACAATGCTTCATTCCAGATATATTTTGTTTAAAGTAATGCCATATTAAATGTATGTTTTTCTACAAAATCAAAATAGGACTATTAAAATTTGGCCATATGTAATGCAAAGTTTATTTCTTTTTGGCTCTTTATAAGATAATTTCATTAAATCACTATTTTTGAAAACGTAGTTTGTGTCTAAAAGTAATACACATTAATATTAAGAAAATAGCTTGATTGAAATGACTCAAATTTTAAATTAAATCGTTGAAACTAGGTAAACTTTACTTAAAGTTAAATTTATTTTCTACCTAATGCAGACTTAACTGTGACACTGTGAACTTGTTTGTCTTAATTATAATTTGTATTACTTTTAGACACAAACTACGTTTTCAAAAATAGTTATTTTATGAAGCTACCTTATACAGGGTCAAAAAAAAACTTTACATCACATGGGACCAAATTTTATTAGACCTATTTGAATTTTGTAGAAAAACACATTTAATATGGCGCTACTTTAAACAAAATATGTCTGGAATAAAGCACTGTCAAAACTAAGAAGTTTTATGTAGGTTGCGTTGAGTCTCATTTTGCAACAGTGGCACAATTTACAAAAAATGGACAAAAAATCTAAATTATCTTATACAGCTGAAATTTTGCATATGGGCTAAAAATTGCATTTAGAAAAACTTTTTCTAATAATTTTTTTCAATACTTTGAGATATAACTCCACTTTTGATTTTTTTTTTTGAAAAAAAAAATGAAAATTTGACAGGTAATGTTAAATACGTGACTACTATTTTTTTGGTTAATTTTCATCTCGATCAAAGCAGAAATTTATCCCAAAGTCAAGTTTATAATAAAGGTATTACTGACCACACTGTACAAAAGTCATCTGCCGTCTTTTAATCTTCCTCTTCCTTGGACATATCCTTCTTGTTCCCTGCATGGTTTTCTGTCTTTGTTCGGTTTGCTTTTTGAAATGTCTGTTATTCGTCTCATTTGTGGTCTTTGTATTTTTCGTTTGCTTTGCCATGATCAATTTACTTTTAAACTTGACTGTCTTTGTCAACACATGGCTTACTTTTGCTAAAATTCTTATCCCTGTGCTTTCGTTTTTATCTATGACTGATTCCTACGATTTGTCTCTCCCTTGCTATTTGTGTTTTAGTTATCTACACTATTTTATAAAGTAAAAGGGGTTTTTGTTTGTTATAGATAACCGAAAAACCTACTTAACCAATCTGAACCAATTTTTAACCCATGTTCCTTGACATAATTGGAAAGGTTTAAAGATATATTGTATTCCAAAAAAACATTTTATTTCCATTAAAAGATAACGAGTCAAAGCGTAGTATGTTTTTTCGATCACCTTTTTTAAATAGTAATTGGGTTATTGCTTCGTCACCTAGTTGTATCATATTCATAAGGATGTATAAAACTTTTTTGTTGTTTTCTCTCCATTTCTGCCATGAATCCATCTATTCCAGGCGATTTGTCTTCTATTTTGCTGATTTTGGGTTGTATGTTACGTTTATAATTAGTTCCACAGAAACGTAGTAGCAAATATAACTACGTAAAGAGTTAAAATAAGAAAGTTTTACGTTCTTGGAGAGGGAGATATGAATTTTAAAGCGTCGACAATATGAGTCTTTTAGCGTCTAACCCGGGTTGTTTTGGGAGTATTTAGTTTTATTACTTTTACTTCCTTATATTTTGCTCAGTGGTTGGATGTCCTTCCAGAAATAGATTACGTTGTTGATATTCTGCGTAGAGGCAACCCAAGATTTTGTACCTATTGCGTTGGTTTCAATAATTGCAGTAGACAAAAATAATGTGATTTATGGTCAGGGGAAAAGAGCATGTAAAACACAGAGGCTGATACCGATTATTTATCAGATATTCGTTTGTAAAGCGCCTATGACCAATGCGCAGTCTTGTCGGTATTACAGATTCCATTCGAGGAAGTGAGTGGTGTGTTGTATTGTTTAATATTGTGTAATTTATTTTCCTCTAGAGTTAGATCTCATTCAAATTGGATAAGGTTGTGGGAGTAAGTATTAAGGTCTTTGATATAGAAGATATAGTCTATGACGATAGGATTGAAGGGGTGTTTGGCGAGGGAATCCGCCCTTATGTTATCTTGTATACCCACGTGGCTAGAGATCCATAGGGGAATTATATATTTATTATGTATGCGTCCCCTCTCGTGGAGATATTTGATGTCTTTAGTTAGGGGGTGTGTAAGGTTGTGTTTTGAATAGTACTGAGTGAATATTGCATATAGTTCTGCAGTTAGAATACTGGTGCTTTTGTGCATTATAAATAATTTTTGTATATATGAAGAGAAGATTGTTGCACTGGTTTGGGTGGCAGTTTTAGATCCATCTGTGGAGATTTTTCTGATCAGTTGAGGGAAGGTGTTGTGTTTATCATATCTAGTAAGAGAGAGGTCTTGTACAAAGGGGGACCTACTTCATGAAGGAAATGTGTAGCCATTGTTATGCGGTATAAAGCATGGAGGCAAAGAAATCTGCAGATTGACGTTCCTTGAAGCTAATTTTTTGGACTTCTGTGGAACAGTGTAAATAGGTTGCAATTTTATTATTTTTGGATAACAAGCACGGAATGTCAGTTCTAATCAAAAATAGGTATGCTTTTTCTATGATTGATAGTTTATATATCATTTAGCCAAATAGCTCTAATGTGAAATATGGCTCAAATATCTGTTTTGAAAAAGATCGTGGAAATCAGTGGGTTTTTCGTAAATAACATTACTATAATCTACAACCCCTCCTTGGATGTAAATTGTACGAAGTATGAAAGGCAATTATTTTTTAAAATTTTATATCACAAATTAATCATATAATCTAATGCAAAATAATAGAGTTTCATCATTTAAAAATTTCTTGAATTAGTTTTCCACTAAAATTATTTTATTTCTCGAAACTTTTTGAGAACTAATATATAGATATTTTCATACAAGTAATATAATAAAAAATGTGGTATGTTAACATTTCCTTCATAATAAGGTAGCTTTAATTTGAAGGAAGTAAAATAATACCATGTACTAAACCATAATTATTATTAAAAAAAGAAAAATTCCAACTCCAAAGTGGATCAAGAAAGTGTTAATGCAGTCTAATCTAAACAACATTTATTAAGACGTTTTAATTATAAAAAAGATTGTTAATGTAAGAATGGGGTGCTTACATTAATATAATGATTTTTAATCTAAATATATGTGTATCGATTTACTAGCAATTAATTTTTACACTAGCTCAAATTTTTCATTTCCCTAACTGTTTGAGGTTTTGGGATAAAACTTTCCTAAAATTGAATTGTTGAAGTGGAAATCACAATCACAGCTTCTCATTACTTTGATAGGGGACTTCACGACAGAAATTTCCTTACTACTTGAGCTAAAATCAAAAGTTTTTGCTTTTTATCTTAAAATAATAAGTAATTAATTCAATATTAGTTTATTTTCAATTAATAACATATTTAAACAAAAGGTTACCGTTTGATTTTTCTTCTTCTTCTTCTTCTTCCTCCTTCTTATATATAAGCAATTTGCTTGTTATTCTTCGTCTTTTTGCCTGGTTTCAGTCTATTGCGAGGTTATCACTCCATCGGTTACGGGGTCTTCCGGTGCTCCTACGTCCTATTGGTGATTTGTCCGTCGTGATCTTTACTATTCTGTCGTCGGTCATGCGGTTGATGTGTTCGTTCCATTCCCTTTTTCTTTGTAATACCCAGTCATTGATGTCATCGACTTTATACACTCTTCTTATATCCTCTCTCCTATTCCGATCCATAAGTGTCCTGCCAGCTATCCTGCGCACCACTCTCATCTCTGTTGTTTCCAGTATTTGTTTTGTTTTCGAGGTTTCTGGTCTGGTTTCTGCAGTGTATGTTAGCATGGGTCTTATTGCTGTTTTATAAATTCTGGATTTAACTTCCATTCCTATATGTTTATTGCTCCATATGGTACTGTTAAGACATGCGGCTGTTCTTGCTGCTTTCATGGCTTGTCCCCTCACCTCCGTTTCAACATCCCCGTATCCGGATATTTCTATTCCGAGATACTTGAACTTCATTTCCTGCTGTATAATTTTGTTGTCTATTTCTAGTTGCATCTGAGTGGTGTTCTAGATGTAGTCATGGCTTTAGTTTTTGACGCTGATATATTCATGTTAAACTTTTTCGCTGTTATGTTAAATTGGTGCAGTAGTCTTTGCAAATCGTCTTCGCTTTCAGCTATTAACACTGCATCGTCGGCGTAGCACAGTATTTTGATTTCCCTGTCTCCCATTTTATACCCTTTCAATCTACGCACCTGCTTTATCAACTCGTCCATGATGATGTTAAATAGTAGGAGTCACCTTGTCGGATGCCATTATTTACTTCTATTTTTTCGGTCAATTCACCGTTTATCCTAGCTTGAATCGTATTTGCCTGATATATATTTCCAATCGTTTTGATAATGTTTTAAGGTATTTGTCTGTCGTAAAGTAGCTGTGTTACATCCTCCAGCTGTATACGATCGAACGCCTTCTCTAGATGATGAAACACATAATGGCTGGACGATTATATTCAATTGACTTTTCAGTTATTTGTCTTATAACAAATATGGCATCCGTGCATGACCTTCCCGACCGGAATCCCTGCTGTTCGTCTGCTAAGGAAGTGTGTTCATTAATTTTGCTTATAAGAATTTTTGTGGTTAGTTTTAACGAGGTGGAGAGAAGATTGATTCCTCTGTAATTAGCCGGCACTTTTTTATCGCCTTTTTTGAATAAGAGTATTGATGTGCTAGTCCTCCATTCATCGGGGATTCTGTGATAGTATATGATTTTATTGATCAGAATTTTCAGTTGTTCTGTCAGGCTCTCTCCTCCGTATTTCAGTAGTTCATTGGTAATTCCGTCAGGTCCCGCACTTTTCCTGTTTTTTAGTTTTTTTAAGGCTAGTTCTACGTCTTCCTTCTTTACAAGTATATCGTCGTTAATTATAATTTCGGGTGTGTTAGGTTTGATTTATGTCTGTTGTTTCTTGTATAATTCCTTCAAGTAGTTCACCCAAGTTCCCTTCGGTATGCGGTTACTGCTAATTAACTCATGTGTTTTCTTTTTATTGGTCTCTGATCAGCCGCCATATCTATTTCTGGAGTCCATAGAAGTCGCTTTCCATCCTTTTTGAAAAGTTTTCCCAGTGCTTGTTTTTAACTTGTCTCACTAATGTATTGGTGCTATTTCTAATTCTTTTGTGCTCTTGATAATCTTCCGGAGACTGCGTTGTCCTGTATTTTAAGTAGGCTCTCTTTTTCTCTTTACATTGATCTTTAACTTCCTTACAGAACCAGAGGGTCTTGTTGGGTCCTCCTTTTCCTTGGTTTGTTTTTCGTGTTCCGAGTGCTTCAGTGGCTGCTTCGTTGATATTTCGCTTTAGTTTCTCCCAGCTGTTGTTAATGTCATCTCTTTCGTCTAATGGCTTGTTTTGTATTTTTTCCCTAAGTCGTTTTTGGTATAATTCCTTAGTGGATTCATCCCACAATGATTCTACGTTTATTTTCTTATCCGGTGTGCCAGATCTTGTGTTTTTGTTGGGTTTTAATTTCATTTTAATTTTCCAAGGAGTAGTTTGTGATCGCTACCGATGTTAGGAGAGTTAAGGGCTCGTATGTCCAATATCTGAGGTGGTTGTAAGCGTTTGATTTTTAGCTAAAGCAAATACATAACAATAAAATTTATGTAATATTTCTAGACGTGCTTAATAACATTTAAACATTTCATATTATATGCAATCATTTCTATTTTAATATGGCATGTTCGATCTTAAATGTATAATCATTTTAAATTATAATACCATATATATCCAAGATGCCTTCAATGTATATGTCAATGGAACCATTCAACTCGATGGTAAAACAATATTATTATTGTTGGTTAATGCACATCTAAATCAGGAGTATTTTGTAGAGCCAGTGCATGTTATTAAGTTCAAGTTTAGTTGCTCCAAAATATATGTAGAATTCATAATCGCATTTTACAATTTATAAACCATTAAAAGTTTGGTGTTTCGTCCTAGCAAACGACATCAGTGGGTTTCACCGTTGCCTTTCCCAGACAACTTTTTATGCACTTATCTATTTTTTGAATCTTATATTTAAACTTAAACCGTGACGGAATCTACAGGTGAGTTATTCTAAGGGCGGTCGTTCATACAACACTCCAAAATATTTACATCAAACAGTGCTTCATAGCTTTTCTCAAGCAGTTAATTTGTAAGAATCAAAGTATTTAAAAATCAGTTTTTAGGTCTGCAAAATGACACCTGTCAAAAATTAGGGCCAAAGAGTGTGGCTGCAAGTCCGTTCCTAACTTCTCTGATGATCTAAAACATCTACTGTTGTAGGGTTTAATGAATCTTTATGGTCTCTATATTAAAATTTCATTAAATTATATAGGTCGGTTCAAAATTTAGAGCCGATAAGGTAAATCGCTGGGTACCCCTTTAGGACACCCTGTATATCCTTTCTTTTATCTGCTTGAATGAAGAATACATATCTATTTTTAATTCGTTATTTGCTCACACTATCGCGAAAAATTCTAATCCCTCTTTCCTCCTGGAATATTAAAAAGGAAATGCGTATTTTTCTCAACCTTTATGTAGTACGAAAAATTAACTGCCACTTCAAGTGATGTATTAGTCATTGTTTCAAACGGCAAAGTAAATATTTACTTCTATTATTATGTTGTTTTGATGACATCATTCTATTAAGCGATCCTTCACCGATAAGAACTGTCTTAAGAACGGTTTATTTGCTCATTGCAAGAAGCCCATAATAAGCAAATAATAAATCATTTTATTGTTATTAAGTCACCCATCAAAAAATAAACCAAAGATGGATTCTGTAAAATAAATACGAAATGGGGGAATCCCATCAAAAACATACCTGTAAAAAACGGGATCAAATTTCGTTGCTGATGATAAAAATTAGAGCGATCTCACATTGAGTTGTAAGAAATACCAGGGATTCTAGAAAATATATTTACCTACCCATGATAGCAACAAATTATTTCAATTCGTATAAGATTTTATGTTTGTGAGATGTTTTATAACATAAAATGAGTTTTGCAAATAAAGCATCGTAATGTCATTGTATTTTGAACAATGTTAAATACATTGTCTTGGAGGTACAGAAGGCATCATCGTCGACGCTTAAAATTCTTTTCCATTTTTTGTTGTGCCGTGGAGTGTATGGTATTGTTTTGTAAATCCCGTTAATTCATTATTTTCGGTAAATATTTTTTATATTTTGGCAATTATTTATTATGGTAAATTTAGGAAAACGGCGTTTTCGTGGAAAAATTCTATACTTGCCACCCATTTCGAGGTCGTAGAACACAATTTTGGCTTTGATTTTGCATTATTTTTCCTCAGTTTTCCGGAAAACTCAGTGAATAAATTTATAAAAACTTGTATTTTCAATTAAAAACCAAAAATACGTTCGGGAAAAGCAGTCGATCATTAGACTCCCGAAAACGACTAATATTCATTTGACATGTTGCCAGATGTAAAATACTTTCTTGGTGTAAACTATAAAATTTATCCATCTCAGTCAACAACATAGTTTAATTTCTGTAATGTTTTATATAGTCTCAGGAAAAAATTAATCTTATTCCACCGACAATTTTTGGTTAGTTCAGGTTTAGCTTGATTTTGGTTAATTTGTAAAACTGAAACTAATCTGAACTGATCTAAATTGGCCTAGATTTATACTTCCATATATAAACTATAAAATTTATGCATTTTAGTTAACAACATAGTTTGATTTTTGTAATATTTTAAAAAACGTATCATTAATTTTAACCACCCAAAATTTTTGATCAGTTTAGGTTTGGCTTAGTTTTGTTAAGTTTGAGAAACTAAAACTAAACTGAACTAACCTAGATTTATTAATTAAAAATGTAATTGTCCAGAGGCCACGTAAAGGCGGGACAATCTGTGAAAGAAAAGAATACATCACAGAAATCGTGTTGGCAATTTGGCAACAGCGCCAATTTTTCGGATTTTAGGAACGAGTGCCACCATTATTTAATGGCGGAAGCCATTTTGTTTTGATTTGCTTTTTGATAATTTTTTTGATGTTTCCGATAAAAATGTGCAAATTTATGAATTTTTATATAATACAGAGGCTTCTATCAGTGTGGAATTTGTGGTTGTAACAAAATTTTGACGATTTAGTACAAAAAAATTGGACCTAAAGTGAAAAGTGTTTTTCACTGTTTTCCGCAAAACTGAGGAAAAATTATGAAAAACGGAGGGCAAAATCTTGTTTCAACGATCTCGAAATAAAGGGTGGTACCGATATTTTTTCAAAAAAATAAAATGTTTTGCTAGATTTCCCATAATGCGAATTTTTACCCAGAGAATTATGTTTAAATTTACTTTGTCAGTATTTATTTTATTGAATCATTTAATAATGAACTCTAAATTATAATTTTCTAGTATAATAACGTAATAAAATGTTGCTCAAGTCCAGTCCTGTCCCCCGATTTGCTACGCAAGTAAAGTGTAGCCCCTTTATACAGGGTTGCCAGACCTAGGGAAATTTTCCTAAATCTAGGGAATTTTGCGACATATAGGGAAAAAGGGAATTATATGTCTATTTTGGGGAATTTTTGAATAAGGTACAATTTTTTAAAATTATTATATAAAAACTAATAAATAATGTTTCTTTTTACGTGTTGACATACAAAACAGCTTACAAATTTTGAACGCAGTTGTATATGTAAAGGGTGTTTTTTATAGAGGTATAAAACTTTAAGTTGGCAACATTTTTTTAACTGGCGGCCATCTTGTCAGCTGTCAAGTGATTTATGTTTAGTTTGGTTTGGCATTTCAACATGAATAGACTGACGCCTGAACAACGCTTCCAAATTGTGCAAATTTATTTTGAAAATCATGGTTCTGTTCGAAATACGTATCGCGCACTACGTCCATTTTACGGTCAACATAATCGTCCATCAGAGCAATTAATTCGATTAACTATGGAACGTTTTCGCACCACGTTTACTCTAAATGATAATACGCATCCACAGAGACGTCGTACAGTGCGTACAGACGAAGTCATTGCTGCTGTAGAGCGTAGCGTAGAGGAAGACCCGAATCAGTCTATCCGCCATCGTGCACAGGAATTGGATATGTGTCCATTCACTTTATGGAAGATTTTGCGGAAAGATCTTGGTTTGCGTGCTTACAAAATCCAACTCGTGCAAGAATTGAAGCCACACGATCACCTAGCAAGGCGTAGATTCGGTGAATGGGCCCAAGACAAGATTGCCGTTGATCCCGATTTTCATAAGCGAATTTTGTTTAGCGATGAAGCTCACTTTTGTTTGAATGGATACGTCAATAAACAAAACTGCCGTATTTGGAGTGATGATAATCCTCAAGTGTATGTTGAGACACCGTTACATTCAGAAAAACTGACTGTTTGGTGTGCTTTATGGGCTGGTGGAATCATTGGTCCGTACTTCTTTAAAAACGATGCTGGTCAGAACGTTACAGTCAATGGTGACCGCTATAGAGCCATGATTACTGACTTTTTCTTTCATCAATTGAACTATCATGATGTGCAGGAACTGTGGTTTCAACAAGACGGCACAACATGTCACACAGCTCGTGCCACAATTGATTTATTGAAGCCCGAAACGATTGATCACTTGGAGGACAACATTCGCCGCGTTATTGCCGATATACGGCCACAAATGTCGGAAAAAGTCATCGAAAATTGGACCTCCAGATTAGACTACGTCCGAGCCAGCCGTGGCGGTCATATGCCAGAAGTCATATTTAAATTATAATGCCAGAAGGTTATCTTTCGAATAAAGTAAATTTCATGTCAATTTAAAAAATTCATCTTTGTTTTATTCCATTTAAAAGTTCTATACCTCTATAAAAAGCACCCTTTATTAAGAAATTCTGGTGATTTCCATGTTCCCTGGCTTTAAGTCGGTAAAGAACCGGGGAAATCTCAACCGCTCTATATATTATGCAATTTTGGTAAAAAATACGCAACGTTGCCGGATATATTGTGTAAGATTTTGCATATTAAAAGTTTGTTAAAGTTAGGTAATTGTTTTAATCTCTGTATTAGCCCGGAAATGGTTAAGATATTTAAATCAGAAATTTTGAATCGAGGGAACAAAAATCTATCATACATTTAAAAAAAATGCCATGTTTATTTTCTTTTCTAGAATAGATTAGCGGTTGGGTATATTAAGTACACATTTTCACATTTTTTAAAGTTTAGATTTATTATTTGTAGATAAATAAACTTAAAAAATAAATCAAAAATTATTAAAATTATAATTCACTTACGGGTGTGAAAGCGACCAATCACATTGCGGCGACGTCCTATGTAAGGCATCAATTCGTTAATTTCAAATACCGCGCCGAATACCTGAAATATAGTTAGGGTAAAGAAGAGAGACGAAATGTAAAATAGATAGAAATTCTATCGTAAAATAGAGCGTGCCGTAAATTAGAATGTCTTAAATTTGAGGTTCTAGTGAACTTGCCTAGGGAAATTTAGGGAATTTTTTACCAAGGATCTAGGGAAATAAAATAAAATCATCCGGCAACCCTGCCTTTATGGGAAGTACAACTTTACATGTTGGACCGACTTTACTTTAAGGTATTCCCCTTCCTTTCACCCCCTCCAACTTCCTTGGATTTAATCGACTTTCCAAACCGGCAATTTAATTCACCGTATGCGGAGGTCTTAAACCTACAGGTTAAATTGAAGAATAATGTCTTGAATTATTATGTCTCGATTTACATAACCGTGATATTTCTGAGTAAATAAACCATTAGTAAAATAAATAAGAATTAAAATTAGATAAGGACAAGTACCGATTTTTGTGCGAAGTTACCTTGGTCAACATTTAAAATATTCTAGGTAGTCTCTAATGTGAATTTTAAAATGTATGTAATTTAATATGATTTTGCATAATTGTTATCAAGGATATTTTCGGATATTTTCGGTGTTTTTTGCTGATTATTTATTTACCTTGTTAATAAAGATTTATTAGGTGGGATTCTGTAACAGAATGTTGGGAAAAATCACAATTTCAATAAGAAATAATGAAATCTATCTGCCGTATTTAAATAGTTGTTTACAGAGGCCGCTTTTCCTTAGGTTTGTAGGTTTGCGCGACCTCCCAAAAAATTTTAAATTAAAATAAAACATACTAATAAATGTACGTACAAATATTCTTGTTAATTTCTACTGATAATTTAATGATTGAGTTTATATCAATTTTTTACCTAGATCATAAACGAACAGTAGTCAATTATTGAAATAATTTAACTTACTTACCCTAAATGTCAAGAATAATTTGCCTTTATTACAGTATTACGCCTGGAAATGTTATCGCTTTGCTATATGTGCAATTGTAATGCAATCCAAGCTAATCCATTGGAGCGTATATGGAGTTGCCTATCTAAGACATGGAGATTAATTTCGTCTCATAAGCTTCATGTAGATTGCAAGTCGACTTGCACACCTGTGTTTAAGCCCTATTTTCGCTGTCAATTTATTTCAACCAAGCTCAAAGAGTTTCTGGCGATGAAATAGTGACGTCACATTAAAATTGTTTGCACGTGTTTTGAAACAATTATAAGTGAATATACGCGCTTTGTCATTATCGTATTTGGGCGATCGGAAATAGTAACGTCATTTGAAATGTGTTTCAAAACAAATCTAAACATATATTAAACTGGGTTACCCCTCGAGAAAACACACAGTTGTATTTGCAGGAAACAAACTGTTTGTAGATATTTTTTCTTTTCTCTGCTTGAAAGGATAATACATACAAACAACTAGAATGTTGGTATTCTATAACCAATCCTCTTTGACATCGTTGTGTTTCGGGCATACCCGTGTCATCGTGCAAACGAACTTTTTAAATAATTCCTTACTATTGAATGATTTTTTAAAGACTTGGTCCTTGGAAAGTAGAACCGTGTGAAAAATTAACTATAGCGATTGTACACGATTTGTACAAATAATTCGGCTAGAATTTTCCCTGGCACGAACACGTGTTCTTTTAACAATTAATACTTAGAATAGGAAAATAAACAATAAGCTGTTGTGAAATAATCAGTTATTCATAAACAAGTCATCAAAATTATGTCTTAAACCATTGACGACTTAAACTATTTTTATAGGGTGTAATTTAATGAAATTTAGTAACCTTAGGATTCCATATAAAAAATGTACTACGTGGGTGTCTGCTTGTAAAATCCGAATAAAAATGCCAAAAAAAAACAGTATCTAAAGCGGTGCACTTACTGGTTTAGTATTTTGCCACGGCGACCTCGTCGAAATATGTATACAGTCGTATTTAACAAAGTGTCGCACAAGGCTTGTGCTTTACAACTTGCCTACTACATACTAGCAACCCACAACATTTCATTGAATACGACTGTATGTTGACACTAATGCTCATATATAGGTATTGTTGTGAATACACATTTATTTTACATCAAAATATTAAATTTCAGATTTAATATTGCCCCAAACTATCTAAATAAATTAAATAATACGGCATACAGTGCTAAAACTACAAAATTCGTGTTGCCGAAGCTGGTAAACCCAGACATTAAAGGGCGTGGTGGCGGCATTTTGATTCCGTGCTTCCTCGATTTCAGAGCACGACGTCACCACTGGTATAAAAGTCAGCTGCAAAATTAAGGATATTATGGGTTGTTCTTCTTGAGATAACTCGTCCTTTTTCTGATCGAGCATAGTTCTCAGGGGCCACGTTGACTGATCTATTTTTTAGACAACTCGTAGTTCTTCTTTGACAACGTAACATTTCACAGATAATAGAGATCGTGCACGTGTCTTAATTCCTGAAATTGAAATCAAAATACCGTTGATAAAAAGACGAGGTTACCTACGTACGCGCCCTGACCAGAACGTGACAAAGTGGAGATAACTTGATGTTGACATTGCGATCAATAGTCAGCTTCGTGTTGGCTAAAAAGTGATGAAAATCCCGATCTTGACAAATAAACCCGAACGTGACAGTAGAGAGTAAAATAATCCCGAACTTGACTTGCGGAAAACAATACTGAATTTTAAAAAAAAAGTGAATAAAAGTTAACTAAGAGTCAAGGATGAATGTTACTTTCTAATGGGCTCATTCCTTAGAAGTGTTCCCTTGATAAATTAAAACTTAAATAAATCTTCGCTAATTCTGAGCTTCACTCATTCATTCCCTTTTATCCCGGCGAGCGGAGGACTTCACCAACAACCCCTAATTTGTGTTAAAATTTAGGTTTTACAGAAATAATTGATAATCCGAAAATTCTTAAAATAAATTAATCCCGACGGAAATGAACTTCCACTTCCACGAAGAATAAAATTAATCTAATAAACCTGATAAATTTGTAAATAGGTGCATATTCTCGGAAATAAGTACAAAAATACTGAATAATGGCGAGGTGCGTTGACGTCTCGCTAAATTCGAAAAATAGTTAAAATTGCGAAAAGTAGTTGAAAGAGACTTTTGGAAAAAATTAACTAAAATTCGGTAAATAAAACCATTAGAATATGGAATCCAAAAAGGGACTTGATTGTCGTTGACGTTGCGAAAATTATAAAGAAATACTCGTACTCTATTAATACAATAGTACATCTTGAACTGCGGCGCTCCTGTTTACTCTTCAGGGCGCCGTGGCGCACACTTTGGGAACCCCAAGTCTGAAGTGATAAAATTGCAAAAATTTATTTCGCTTAAAACAGCGCATATCTCGCGCGTTGCCCCGCATAAATAAATTATTAACGTGTTATCATTTCCATGTATATTTTAAATTTAATTTTCGTTTTTAAAATTGATACTCGTCGACCATCTAAAAAAGCCAAAGTGACCTCTTTGCGAGTCGGGACTCACCGATTGGGAAGCATTGTCTTAAAATCATAAGTAAGAAAGATCCGTGATATGTCTTTTAAAAAAGCCAGAGTATTTAGACTCTAGACGTTTTTAATCCCTCATATTATTTAGTCGGAAAATACTCTGATATGGATACATCTAGGAGTTTCTATGAACCTTCCTTTGGTGTGCATACTTCAGGTCTCGTTTGGAAGTTGAGACAGAGGAATCCTTATTTACCATTTAAATTTGTTAACAAAAGTCGAGTCGGAATTATTTAGATTTCGGAACTACTCAAGATGAGGCTTTGAGCCCTTTATTATTAGACATATTATTTCAAGCCAAAAGCCTTCGCACTCCCTATAGGGAATATTGACTCATACCCCAGATATACACAAATACCGAAGGTATGAAGCTCTGTGGGAATCCTGTTCATGTTATCGGGTCCTAGGTGACGTGGTCTGCTGTATTTCTTACGAACTTTCGGACGGTTCGCGCCGTTGCAAGGAGAACTGCTTCCTGGATCGGCTTATACAGATGCCTACTAAGGCCCAGTCCCTTGATGTTCTGCAGGAGGTTCTTTTGGTATTACTCCAGTTGTTGATAAAATTATGAGAATCGTTTGGACGCTGTTCATTACCCATTGTCTTCGGATTTGTACTTCCAGATCTCTGTATTTGGCGATCTTCTCGTATTTTGGCATTAGGTTGTTGTTGTTAAGTACAGTAATGTCGATTAGTGTAGTTCGCCTAGAAATTTTATCTGTTAGTATAATGTCTGGTCTATTATGAGCAACTGTCTGATCCGTCAGAAAAGTTCGGTCCCAATATAACTTGAACTGGTTGTTCTCAAAAATAGATTCCGGATTGTATTTGCAATAAGGCACTTTTCCTACCTGCAATAGATTTAACTTATCTGCTAATTCTTGGTGGAGTATCTTAGCGGCTGAGTCGTCTCTTTCCTTATACTCGGTTGCGGCAAAAGCTTGGCATCCTCCAGTTATGTACTGGATTGGCTCTGATGTTTTAGAACCATATCTACATTGGTCATTTTCTATTGAGGGATCTCTTGATGGTAAACTTCTTATAGTTCTTCGTCGGAATAATCTGGTTTCGGATAGCTAACAAGAAGCCCTCCGTTTTCGGAAATATCCGTCCTGAAATCAACCAGTAGTTCGACGTTGAGTTGTCGACATTGTCCTGATTGACCTCACTTGGATGCCATCGATTATATAGTTTCTGTAGCCAGATTTGTAACTTCTCTTGGTCTGTTTGTTGGTGAGAAGCAATATCCTGTTTCCTCAGCTGTAGCGGCAATGAATAGTCTGCCTCGCATATTGCTCGATGTAGTGTAGAAGAGTCCGCTAACCTGTGGAAATATGATCGTAAGTTTATTATTTGTTGGTCGAGCTGCTTACCAATATCCACCAATCCTACTCCTCCTTGATGTCTTGGAAGTATTGTACGTTCAATAGCACTCCAAGGGTGATATTTTTGCGCTTTTGTTGGGACTGTTCTTATTTTTCTTTGCAGGTTGTGTATGTTCGTCCTGCTCCATTTTACAATTTCAAAAAAATAGCCAAGTGCAGAGCAAGCGTATGTGTTGAGCGCCTATAACAAATATTTCTACTATTTGGGTTAGTTCGTAATACCCGCCTTATCCTCCTAACAAACTCGATTGTCAATTCGGCTTTCATAGGGCGATGGTCAATTCTTTTATCCTGTTTCCTACCTCGGTATTTGTATGTTTGTTCTGCTTCCATTGCAGTTATAGTTTCACCGTTTTGCAACTCAAATGCTACCGGTTGTATCTTTCCTTTAACGACGTTCAAAATACGGCACTTGTCAAGTCCAAATTGCCTTTTGATATCCCCGGAGAACTCTTCTACAATTAAATTAATTTTAAAGTTTTGTATTTAAGGATCGATGCGACACCAAGTAAATCTGTCGTCAATTTAATCACAGCATTAAATAAGAGTAAATTATTACGATTTCTTTTTTGTAGAAAATGACTAATACTGATAAATATCCCAGTACAATGTTGAACTTTATTTAACACGATAGATAGATGATAACCAACCAATCGTAAAAATTAGAAGCCGAGAGCCGATAAAATAAATGCGTTGTTAAAGTGAATCTTGACCTATTCTAGATTGTGCAAAAGCGTTCACAAAGTGCTCAATTTTTTTAAGAAGGTAACTGACAATTAGAAATAACGATTTTTAAGAAATATAGTAGTCATTCATATGTATATACATTTCTATGGAATTAATTATACAGTGTGTTCCATGACGCACTGCCGTGATCGATTTCTCGAGAAATAGACTTTGGACAATTTTAAAAATTTGGCGGTTTATTTAAAGTCGATTGGGGAAATTCGGCTACAATATTTTCAAGGTGGTGACACTTCCACTTATACCGGAAGTTGAAGCATTCTTGCTTATTTTAAATGGAACGCCCTATATGTTTTTTCATTTTTACATTTCATGTATAATTTCCTATATCTAAGTCTTAACTGTTTTTGACATATTTTAAATTTTATGTGAAAAATGGCGTTTACAGGTCTAAACAAAACTAACAATTTATTATATATGAAAGCCTTTATTATTTAATTGGGATTGGGTTCCTTTTAAAAGAGGGTCTACTTTGGTAGATTGTGTTGATATTTTGATAATAAATAAATACAGGGTGATCAAAAACTAACATTAAATATTAACTTGAAAAAAAATCATTAAAAGTCAATTTTTTTTAAATGTAAACCCCCTATTTTTATAATGTTATCTTGTCCATTAACAATAAGTGTAACTTTGTATAAGGTTGTCTATTCGAAAAATTTGTATTTTTTGAGATATTGGCAATTTAACATACTAGTATTGTAAAAATGCTATACAGCTTTTAAGTTTTGTTATTAGTTGGCCATGAGGGCGAAAAGTGATGAAAGAAAACAATAGAGCACTACAGAAGTGTCACTATTTCTTACCATTGAACAATTTCTATAACAGGGTTATTCACCATATACTGTACGGAAAATTGCGGCCAAAATACGCGACTTTCAAGAAGTTTTACTTTTGGGATGTATGGGGGTCTAATACAGTTACTTAATAAAGTTATTTTCATATTATACAGGGTATCCCAAAAGCTCTGAAAGTATCAAAACCCCCTGTATATTATTACATTTTTCGATTCTCCGATCAAAATAAGTGCCTTTTCATGTTTCAAATACCTAAGAAATATTTCAGTTATGTACTCGAAATTTACAGTGAAGTGTAACAATAAATCATATTTTATATCCCATTTATCATAAATAATATAACTTGCTATATTATACAGGGTCTCCAAAAATGAAAACTAATCAAATATGAACTTTAAATGACTATAACTAAAGGGTTTTCCAATAAGAGGTGTCATTTTGAAAAGCCCGCTATTTCGGTAGATGTCACTTTTGAAGCTGTAAGTTTTTGACGTTTGACAAGTAGAAACTACGCCATAAATAAAGATGGAACGATACACGCTTCAACAACGCATTGAAATTATTAAAATTCACTATAAAAATGGTGAAAATTTGGCAGAGACGGTTCGTAAAACTCGAACATTTTTGGGTCGTCATGAAGCACCTTGTCGGAGCGCAATAAAGAAATTGGTGAAAAAATTCGAGCTGTTGGGACAAGTTAGTTATGTGAAGAAGAAAACCCGTGCACGTCGCTCAAGAACAGCCGAGAATATTGCTGCTGTAGCCGAAAGTGTTGAAGAAAACCCAGGTTTGTCCATTCCTCGTCGTTCTTTGGAATTAGGGATTCCACAAACGTCATTACACCGTATTTTGCATAAAGATTTGGGTCTTAAGGCTTATAAAGTTCAGTTAACGCAAGAACTCAAGCCGGCCGATCATCAACAACGTCGTGCCTTTGCTGATTGGGTTCTTGAAATGCATGAAAATGATCCGGAATTCCATCGAAAAATCATCTTCAGTGATGAGGCCCATTTCCACCTCGGTGGCTTCGTCAACAAACAAAATTGTCGCATCTGGGGCTCGGAAAACCCAAGAGTTATTGTTGAAAAGCCTCTCTATCCTGAACGTGTGACTGTTTGGTGCGGTTTATGGTCCGGCGGGGTCATTGGACCTTACTTTTTCGAAAATGAGGCTGGAGCAACAGTTACGGTGAATGGATTGCGCTATCGAGAGATGATTAATGATTTTTTATGGCCGGAATTGGATGGTATTTATCTGGACCACGTTTACTTTCAACAAGACGGCGCTACGTGCCACACAAGCAACAAAACCATTGATCTTTTACGGGAAAAGTTTCCGGGCCGTGTTATCTCTCGAAGAGGTGATCACAATTGGCCACCGAGATCTTGTGATGTGACACCTTGCGATTTCTTCCTTTGGGGCCACGTGAAAGACAAGGTCTACGCCAACAGCCCAGCGTCGATTCAAGACCTCAAAGATGGAATTCGTGAGGCTATCGAGGACATAGGGCAGCCACTTTGCGATTTGGTTATGGAAAATTTCATGAAAAGGATATGGTCCTGTAGGCATGGTCGTGGTGGTCATTTGGCTGATGTTATTTTCCATCATTAACGGCATACCTTCCTCTTTATAATGTAATAAATATCCGATCATTTATCTTAAAAAATGGCATTTTTCTTTGAATATCAAAATAACACCTCTTATTGGAAAACCCTTTATTAGTCAGAATCATATATTCGAAAATACTAACATTAGCCAAGCAAGTGTTTCAAGGATTCTTAACAAATATAGACTTCATCCTTATAAAATCCAGCTTTGTCAAGAGCTTCACGGAAATGATTTTGACAACCGAACTAAATTCTTCTTGTGGGTGTTAAAGTGACAGAACACGCATACCTTTTTAATAATGTGCTGTTTAGTGATGAATGTACTTTTCATAACAATGGTTTCGTGAATAGACACAACTTCCATTAATATTCTGATTCAAATCCGCATGAATACAACCAGAATAAGTGGTCGGTTAATGTGTGTGGAGGAATACTGAGTCCATACTTAATTGGACCCTACTTTTTTAAAGGACCTTTAAATGGTTTGATGTTTCACGATTTTCTTTGACACCAACTTACAGTGTTACTAGAAGATGTCCTTTTAAATATTAGAACAATTATGTGGCTTCAACTGGATGGAACTCCGCCTCATTATCATTGCGAGGTTCGGCAATTTTTATATGTCAACTTTCGCGACAGGTGGACTGGGAAAGATGGATTTCAAAATTGGCCCCCGAAATCTCCGGACTTAACCAGAATTTTTTTTTATTGAGATACGTGAAAGGAATTGTCTACAATGCGCGCGCCCCCGACATGACCACAAGATATGAAAATACCCATAAAAGACGCTTTTCAAACTGTAACCCCTCAAATATTGAGTTAGCAGTGGTTTCGGAAAAAGAATATGTAAGTGTTTATAAATGGATGGTAGACATTTCGAACATCTACTATAAATATTTTGCTTCTGTTTTGGGCTATCGTCAATATGTTATTACCAGTATTGCTGTTATAGCCTGTTGGATGACTATAAATCTCGTTCCGAGCTTCTGAACATTTGTAAATATATTCCTGATTATTATTCTTATAGTTGTAAATTACCTGTCATTTCCAAATGCCATAGGCAACTAGATACATTAGAACATCTATTCAAAAAACACAAAATGATGCAGAAAACGATTATTTGGTGTATTCTGTGAAAACGCAAAGACTTAGACTATAGAACACCCTTATACTAATCGATAGATATTGTCGTATATGCACGTCCGTCGTTTCGGGAAAATTAATTGTGGAGATCGGATTTTCCGCGAGAACGCCACGAGGTACGTTTCGATCGAACGCGAACGACGTATACGAGCTGTGAATGACTTGCGTATCAGGATTTTTGTCATTTGTGGTATGCGTTTGTCCCTGCATTAAGTGGTCCCCACCTTGACGTGAAGCTTGGATATCATTTAAAAATTGTTCCATGAGAGAAATTGAAGTGTTGGGATATAATTCAGCATTTTGATTTATTTGGGTCATGTCAGATTCATTATGAGTATGGAATCTTGTTAGGTCTGGCGCGACCCCACGAGGGGCCACGGAGGTCCCACCAAAACCACCCGGACAGCCTGAAATGCCACCCGCCTCATCAGACCGGAAGGGACTATGAGAGAAGGGATTGGACATTTTTAATAAATTATTTTTTCTCTTAAAGTAGAATGTTTTGTATAAAAAATACAAAAATCACGGAGGGCTGGGCTTTAGTATACTTAATATATGGAAAAATTAAGTATATGGAATTTGGGTTGAATGAGAACTTGGCCAATAATTACTTTGTTTTTATTAGACGTGAGCTCTTATAGGACTTTTTCGCAGTAAAAAAATTTTTTGACTGGGACTCTTAAGTTTTGTGTCGAAATTAAATGTAGTATTGGGACTCTTAATAAATTTTCTAAAATTAAATTTTCGCAAAAATTTTTGTTTTAGTGTTAAACGCAAACTAAGGCACGTTTAGTGTTCTTAGATCTGTTTTAACGATGTCACTATCAGGTTATCACTAATTTTCTCTTAATAGAAAATTATTTAAGTCGCAATCGGGAATGTCTAAATCGGGTATGTCGCTATCAGGTTTCCTTTACGCAAATTATTATAGTCGTAAAAGTAGCCGCGTGAATACTCTATATATTAATTTAAAATAGTTTCCGCAAGAATAAAAAATCGACGTGGAAAGGTTTTTTTTAGAAAAGCTTATTTTTTCCGACGGCGCTAGAATTTTACTAAAATTCGCGTTTCACGGTTTTTATTTAACTGGAGATTTTACTTTGAGGTTCCTCCCCTAGCACTAAACTGATATCAGCTACTAGAGTTCGCCTCTAACGAATTTCCGCCTAACAGACAAGGTTTCCTGGCCTTTCTAGTACCGCAATCTTCTTATCTTCTTTCTTGAATCGAATTCCTGATCGTCTTATTAAGACAACCAAGAACCTCTCTTCTTAAGCCGTCGTAAGCAGAGCGGCCTCCCTCGTTGCACTAGCGTAAACAGCTTAGTGATCCTCTTGATGCCGAAAGGGGCGCTCCAGGAAAACCTCTAGGAAATTTAAAACTCCCTACTCGCGTGTTGAACCGTTTAATTTTTTCTTCTGGAAGGGAAACTGACAATAATCTCTTGCGAGATTACCGACGAGTGGCCCACCTATTGAAGATTCCCCGTGCCTTTCTCTGACGTGGTGCAAGTGCCAGACTAATCAGCAACGGCAGAGAATCTCACGTTTCGCCTGAGTAAATGCTTCAAAAGACTTAGATACTCGTGTGCGCGTGTGTAAAAAAAAATTTCAGATATCTGTGCTCTTCAAAAGACAACCAGATTCTGCTCACGAATCGCGACATCGGGTGCTATTTATAACTTCTCGACACTCCGCCGGGTCTTCCGAAAGGAACCGATTAGCGTTTAGCGCGGTCCGCCAAAGCTTTGTCTGCGCCGCCGTCTGTGTCGGTGTCTATGCGCCGTTACCGCCGACAACGTGCAGTTTTTTCTCGGAATTTCAACGGTCTTTAGATATTTAATTTATTTTTATGATTTTTTAAGGTTCTTGTAGATAGAATTCTACAACAATATTTAAAAGGTACATTTTCTGGTAAAGTAAAAAGTATAGCGTTTTATTTAAATTAATCAAGTTATAGACACTTAAAGTTCTTATTCGAATATTTTTAATTTTTGGACACTCTGTATAATATAGCAAATTTATTATAATGGGGATATAAAATATGATTTATTGTTATACTTCACTGTAAATTTCTTGAACATAACTGAAATACTTCTTAAGTATTTGAAACATGAAAATTAAGTTAGATTTTGTCAAAATTCATATTATTTAAAAACCCTTAAGGTTTAGGTACTATAAACCTTTTAAAATAGGCACTTATTTTCATCGGAGAATCCAAAAATGCAATAATATACAGGAGGTTCGATTTAAAAAAAAACACAACTTTGATATTTTCAGAGCTTTTGGGCCACCCTGTATAATATGAAAATAATTTTAAAAAGTAACTATATTAGACCCCCATATATTCCAAAAGCGAAACTTTTTGAAAGTCACGTATTTTGGCCGCAATATTCCGTGCCGAATAAGGTGAAGAATAACCCTGTATAATAACAGAAGCAGTATCATTAATTGGCAAGAAATAAGCTAGCACTGTGTAAAAAATCATTTACATCGGATAGCAGGTTTTGAAAAAATATCACGAAAATAACGGGACCGTTCTAAAGTTTGTTACTTACCAAAGTACTTACACTACTTGACCTGCATAAATTCCACTTTGCTGCTCAGTAGTCTTAATACTAACTCGTGATGTGCCTTAAGCCTTTGGACTAGTCCTTGAATTTCATTTTTCCAGTTTTTATAAATTACTCTGCAACCAAATTTATTGGATTAATGTTCTTTCTTCCACCCACCGACACCACTGAATCTAAAGAACACATAACAAAATGAGTACGAATTATTACCCCTTAAAAATTCATAGACGAACAAATAAGTGATTCCTAACAAGAATTTTGTGGCAGTAAGATCTGATAAAGCAAAAAAAAACTTATGCAGTTTACAATACAGTCATTTATACCAAATAATAAGTAAGGAGTAATTTAGGTTTTTAATTACAAAAATATTTTATACCTATTTATTGGGCATTAATTATTATTGATAATGATAAATTAAATTTTTGTTGAAAGATATCCGTACACAATAACAGCCGAAATATACGTTTAGGAATGCAAAGAGAAAAATATAAGTAATAAAAATGAAAATATTATAATAATATTCGATGAACTATTTATATGGGTATATATACGCGATAATAAGATACATTTTACAAATATAATTAAATCCTCCCGATTTGCTCCTTATGAGTTTTTGTGTGGAAATCTAAAAACAATCACAAGAATCATATTTTTTCAATTAAATCAATTATTTTTTTTTTAAATCAAAATCAACCCAACCCAGGTACTGATAGAGTGAGCGTGCCAATTGGTCCATGTCTAGATGCGTCCAATTTCTTAAGTCTCCGGGCTTGTCCACGACAAACAAGCTAACTTTCTGCATCCCCTTATATATCTTAAGCTGCACCTGCAACCAGCTAAACTGCGTCGTACTAACCTTGAATATTATTCGCCGGTGACACGACGAGACGCAAACTTCAAAATTCGGTTTGTCAACATCATTTAAAATCAAATGACAGGCTCATTATCAAATTATCAAGATGTTTATTTACTAGTTGGTAATTCGCGTTCGCATGAACAACAAATTATTCTATTAGTACGGTCTATTCGGTGTTAAATATTAATAGGAACGATATTGTTCGGTAAGAGTGTTTTGAAAATTTGCAGTGAAGAGTGAAGGTGCGCGCGGGGAAGCAAGTGGTGTCCGTACAGGATGGATAGTCATATTTCGAAAAGGTATTTACTGTTTTTTGAACGTTTCGTTGAAGATTTACCAATTTTAATATATTTATACTTAGCCTTTACAAGTATTATTTTGATATTTTAAAAATTAGTTGGATATGTAAAAAGAAAAATAAGTTGACTACTTGACTCATTTACGTCGTTATAAAATTCATTCTGGACAAAAGATAAATCATTCCGTAAGTCTTGTTCTGCCATAAGAAAAGCGGTCTAATAATCTTGGCAGCAGTTGCGCGCGGAGGTCTTCATGGTTGTGTAGCGTAGTTCAAACGTTGTATCTGCAACATATATAATTAATAACAAGATAATAATTCAGTAAGTAATTAAAACTGGTACCGCTATTATAAAATGTTTATATTTCATTTATATACGTCTATTCGCTGATTTAAGACAATAATCTTCTTCTTCTTCTTCTTCATCCAGCCCTTTGCGTGTACTGCTGGACATAGGCCTCCCTCATTCTTGTCCATCGTGCTCTATCTTGAGCGATTTGCATCAAATTTGTTGCAATTCTCTTGAGATCGTCAGTCCAATGAGTAGGGAGTCTTCCTCTACTTCTTTTGTCTAATCTCGGCGTCCTCTCGAGTAATCTCTTCGTCCACTGATTCGGGCGACATGTCCGACCCAGTTCCATTTGAGTGTGGCAATTCGGAAAATTACGTCGGTAACTCCTGTCTTTCGTCTCAGGTCTGCATTTCTAACTCGGTCACGCAGCGATATACCTATCATTGATCTTTCCATTTTTCTCTGAGCTATTTGCAGCGTTTTAGAAGTTGCTGTTGTCAATGTCAAAGTTTCGGCACCATAGATCATAACCGGTAACACACATTGGTCAAATGCTTTACGTTTTAAAGAAATTGGTATATTGCTTTTAAAAATGTCTTTAAGTTTTCCATAGGCTGCCGATGCGAGATTTACGTATATGTATTTTTCCACAAGCTCCATTTCGTTGTCTCCAATATTGATATTTCCACTAGATACCAGATTGGTCATAAATTTTATTTTTGATATATTTATTTTAAGACCCACATTGGCGCACACTAGCTGAAGTTCATGTACATATCTCCTTGAGATTATCGGAAAACAAAACTGTGTCGTCCGCGAACCTCAAATTTGTTAATCTTTGGCCGTCTACATTCAGGCCTCTTTTTCCCCAGTTAAGTTTTTTACAGGCGTATTCTAGTACTGCAGTAAACAGTTTAGGCGATAAGGTATCGCCCTGTCGGACTCCTCTGCCAATTGGGATATGATCCGTGTTTCTGTGTAGTTTTACCGACATAGTTGCATTCCTGTATATATTGTAAATTAACTTTGTGTATGGATAGTTAATGCGGCATGCTTGTAATGCTTCCTTAATTTTGACAAGCTCTACCGTATCAAAGGTCTTATGGAATTTACAAAAGCCAGAACGAGTGGTCGATTATATTCGATAGTTTTTTCTATTGCCGTTTTGATGCTCTGTAGGTGATCGTTTGTTCCAAACCCAGTACGAAACCCCGCTTGCTCTATTTCGTAGAAATAAAGTTTTTTATCAAGTCGATTCGTTTGGTTCTTAGAGTTTTCCAAATACCAGTAAAATTGTGTCAAACAAATATTTAGTTTGTCGTAGTAAATTCACTATCTTAAATTTCAAATTAATTTTAGATTGGTAATATAGGCCCCAAAACCTTCCAATATGGATGTTTAAAGAACCTGAAATGTAAATTTCTTAGCTCGGTATATTTTATACTGCATATTAAGTTTGTATACGCCTCAAGAACCCCACAATATCAATTTTAGACAAAATCGGAATATGTAAAATTTGCTGTCCCTCATATTGCATCTTATCAACTTAATAGTTATAAAAAATTAACTTCATATTCGTAATACACGACCCCGAAAACCCTCTAATACCAAATCTGAAAAAATGTGAATAAGATAAAATTTTCAACCCACCCATATTGAATCCGCTATATTGAATTTCAAAAAAAATATTTAAAATCTTAATCTAATCTAAATCTAAACCCTGCAAAGCCCCCTAGTACCAATTTTGGATGAAATCCGGAAATTTAAAATTTCTAGGCTTATATTCGCTTTTTACATCCTTAAAAACGATTCAGTCCCACCTTTGAACAAAATCGAAAAATGTAAAATTTTTAGTCCGCTATCTTAGATTTGTCATATTGAATCCTGAAAAAATACGTTTAAATTCATAATTTACACCCTCAAGAACCCCCTATATCAGTTTGGGAGAAAATCGAAAAATGTAAAATTTTTAAGACGCCATATTGAATCTGCCAGATTGAATTTTTAAAAAATAATTTCAGATTCGTTATGTGCGACCCCAAAAACTTCCTTGTACCAATTTTGAAGAAAATCGGACAAAATTGAATTTTTCGTTCGCCAAATTGAATTTTTTAAAAATAACTTTAGATTAGTTATGTGCGGCCCCGAAAACTTCCCCACACCAATTTTGGAGAAAATCAGACAAAATTAAATTTTTTTGTCCACCATATTGGATCCGCCATATTGAGTTTTTTTAAAATAATTTCAGATTCGTTCTGTACGACCCCAAAAATTCCCCCATATCAATTTTGGAGAAAATCAAACAAAATTTATTTTTTTGGCCGCCATATTGTCAGCGCCATCTTGGATATTACTGCACCAATTTCGTCCAAAAAAATATAGGATCGCCGCAGTAACTTCCTGAACATAACGTAACAAATTTCATTCAAATCGGTGCCGCCGTTCCGGAGTAATACATACATAAAAAAAAACATACATACTCGACGAATTGAGAACCTCCTTCTTTTAGAAGTAGGTTAAAAATGATCTTTGAGGTATAATTTAGTGTTATCGAACGTCACTTTCTAAAAATATCAGTATTTTTTTTTCTCCGACTGTATTTTCGCCATTTTTTAAATGAATGATAGGTTCCATGACTATTTTTACCTAAAAAAAGAACCTCTAAGTGTAAAGCCGTATAGTCGATCATTTTAGAGATAAACGGAGTAATCAGGACGTACTGGAGAGCGTACATAAAGCAAACAGACTATATAATAACAGTAAAAAGGTGCTTGAAAACTATTTTAAAATGTAGTTATTCTTTTACAACCTTTACTAAAAAAATACGAATTTATAGGTGCGTTTGCTCCATTCTTTAATTCACCCTTGTATTTCACGAATAGCTCAAAAATTTCATCTCAAAATATTGTTGTTTCCACGTCACTGGTTGCAACATATCTGTATTATAATTAGATCCTTATAATTAAAAAATTTTTCAAAGACCTGTAGCTCTATAAGGAAGCATTTGCGGCTCTATATGAATTCATTCTCATATTTTCTTAGGATCATCATCATCATTCCAGATACCATTTATACTTCATATCATTTTTTTACAGCTATATAAGTAAAAGAATAATTGCATTTGTGAATGATTAATTGTACATTAAATACAGTTGCCTTTAGAACTGCGCTGCATGGCCTTGAGGAGCTGCGCGCTCGACTTAAGCAACTGCTGCCAAGACTTTTGGTCCGCTATTATGATAGCAATATAAGTTTTAATATCCTGTCGAATTATTATTATCTTTCGCTTAGTATAAAATATGAAGACCCCACGTGCAGCATTATGTGAAAAATTTTTATCACTAAGAGACCCACGCGTGACTTTTACATGTGCTGGCCTTTTAATTGATATCTTATTTCATGTTAAAATGTAAATAATTTGCTCCGTATATAAACAATAAATATATCTAAGAAATTCATTAAAAATAATGTGTTAAATTCAAGTTTCATGGGTGAAGTCACTCATAACATTTAGTGTTTTTTCAATGAAATATTTATTACTAAAAGTGTATGATCAAATATTACATGTATATTTTTTCCGACGAGCTAATATTTCTAGTAAAATTGATTGTGTACGTTATCTCTAAATTGAAATCTAATTGATTTATAATTAATAATAATTCTTATACTCAAGTTTTGATAATAAATTAGTAAAAGTAAGGTGAATAGACACATTCACTAGAAATTTAAAATATTCTCACAAATACTACTTGAAGTAATAAAACGATATGGAACCGGGCTTAGTAACCGTTATTTTTATTATATTATTATCATCAGGATGTAATTTTTGTGTGTACTCGAAATAAAAGTGGATAATTGTACCTTTTTTTTTATATTACTTTACATGGTTAAATATAGCGAAAAATCTAACCTGAAAGCAGTGTTTGACACAGATCAGCTGTTAATAACCATGTTCACTTTCAGAAATGTCAAGAAATTGTAAAGGTCACAAAGGTGTTACAAAAATTATGGATCGATTCTATGTCACAGAAAAGATATAATGCAAATTCCACTTGTATTTGAAGTAATATTTTTGTTAAATAAAGACGTCATTAAAGTTGAACTATACCAGGTTTCTTGAGTCTGATTTTCTCTGATCCTTTGAGTCTAGATATTCAAAAACAGGTTCCTGAGGCTCGCACGCACGAACTTGAGATATAAAACTGGACTGCTCATGAAAATAATTTTTGACCCCCCCCCCCCCCCTTATTGGTCGCCATTCGGTGCAATGATTTGTATGGCAACATTGAATTCCTTGCTAGTTTCTTACATTGGCGTGAATGTGTCGTGTATGAATGTCAATTCTATTATTCTAACTAACAGGTTTAGACAATAACTATCTCTTTCTATACTATATCTTAAACAATAAGTTGCTCTTCCTTGTTTTACTTGATAGGTTAATCGAGTATATTCAATAAAAAAAGACCAAAGCTCCGATTCTATAAGCATATTTTTTGACATTCTTTTTCCTTATCTCTTTTAGGACAGTGATATACTTATGTGTTAATACAGACTGAACAAAGATAGAAGATCCTTATTATGTCATTCTCTTTCCCTTTACTCTTATAGAATCGCAGCCCAAGATAATTGTTTCTGTAAAGCAATATTTAACTTGAATTTCTACTTTTAGTTTCCTCAAAATTATAATTTTTCTGTTTAAAGCAACTCCAATAAAGCAAGCAATTTTTTTAACTTCTTTGGAACAGCGTAAATATGTAACAATTTTATTATTTTTAGATAACAAGCATGAAATGTCAGTTCTTATAAATCTTATAAATAAATGAAAATGCTTTTTCTATGACTGTTTACATATTTTATTTTTTACAGTAAAACTGTTATTTAGCAAAATAGCTAAAATGTGAAATATGCACCAAAAACAAATCGAGACTAATTTTTTTTTTTGAAATATTTGTTTTAGAAACATCCTTATTTGGACGTAGAGTATAAGAAGTAAACGAAAAAAAGTATTAGGGCATTTATTTTTAAACATTTTATATCATGAATTAATATAGTATATTAGGTCTTTGTTAAAATTATTTTCTCCTCGATGCTTTTAGGGAACTGATATGTTAGGTATTTATATAGGGTTAACACCATTCATAATAATGTTGACATTTTCTTCAAAAAAACGGAGCTTTAATTTAAATGAAGTAAAGTAACATTAGTACTAAACTATTTTTATATAAAAAAAAACTCTAAATGGGATAGTGTTAAAGCAGTTTATATTTAATTGTAAACAAAACAATATTTATTAAGACACTTTAAATATAAAGAAGCTTGTAAATACAAGAGAATTCTTACATTAATACAATAATTTTTAATTTAAATATATACATAAAGATTTACTAGCAACTTTTAATTTTTACACTAGGTCAAACTTTCAATTTACTTAACTGTTTAAGGATCTGGAAATGACCTTTCCTAGAGTTGAATTTTTGAAATGGTAATCAATCGCAGCTTCTCACTACTTTGACAAAGGATTTTCATGACACAAATTTCCTATCTCAGCTAAAATCAAGAATTTTTGTTTTATTAATTAATAACATATTCAAACAAAAGGTTATTATTTTATTTTTAGACCAAACAAATCCATAAAAGTAAAATTTATGTAATTTCCAAACATCCTTAATAATATTGAAAAATTTCGTATTATATGTAATCATTTATTTCTATTTTAATATGGCATGTTGGTTTTTAAACGTATAATCATTTTAAATTTTAACACCGTACCAGTTTCGATATTCAGCTTTATATGTCAGTGGAACATTAACTTTATGGTAAAACGATATTGTTGTTGGTTAATGCACACCTAATTCAGGACTTTTTTTTTGTAGAGCCAGTGTATGTTATTAAGTCCAAGTTTAGTTGCGTCAAGCTATTTACATCAAACAGTGCTTCGTAGTTTTTTTCAGGCAGTTTATTTGTAAGAAGCACAGCACAAACTTTTTGCTCATCTTCTTGTATAAAGCAATTTCCAGAAAAATGCTTTGAACAGAGTTACTTATCTGGTGTATAAAAGAATTATGATCATGACCAATTTGCTTCAGCCCTTGAATTTGAAGATTCTTTTCTCTTAGAAAACTAAAATATTGATAGCATTTAAAAATTATCATATATCATATCCATAAGATTAAACTTGTTACCCTTAGATTTATAATTTGATTCTAAGGTAAAATTTGAAATAATTATTATTGAATGCTTTATAACTTATCAATTAAATAAATTCCAATTTACCAGATGAGGTATTTGCACGTCTTACGATGAAGAATCACATTTTTTAAAATACCAAAAAAAAACTTAAAGTTCACGTTCCTGTTTGAAATTTTCAGTAAAACGTTACATAAAATGTGATAAAAATCCATAAAACAGCAAAATCAAAAATAAATTTTTGTCAAAATGGAAAGTATTCAGTCAGTGTCAGAAATACAGTTACACCAATATCATAAAAACTTAGGGAATTCATTGTTGCCAAAGCAGTTATTTGCACCTAATGGCACGGAGCACGGTGGGGTAATTTTTTTTATAAGGGAGATATGGAACACGAGCAGTCCAGTTTTATATCTCAAGTTCGTGCTCGCACGTCTCTCAAATTTAAAATTTGGGGTCTTTTTGTTTTGTATTAATCCAGACATTCGGGTAGAATTGCGTAATAGAAATAAGGAAAATGAAAATAAGAAGACATGCAAAGGATCTTTTTCTTTTTTAATGTTGCTGTTTTTTAACAAATAGAATCGCTTTCTTGAAAAAATATTAAACCTTTTTTACTTAAGTTTGTTATCCACACAAAGCAAAGTTTTATCGGTCAATATTTTGCCGACGTAACACAATGACACGTTCGGCAAATTCAGTTCAGTTAGTGTAAAATAAATCCATTGTTTTCTCCTATTTCAGTTCGAAAAAAAAATCTCGTTCGGCGTGAGAGAGTAGAAGATACGCAGTTCAGGTCGGAGATACGGGGACGGTTGGAAAATAATTAGAACTTGGATTTTAAATGAGTTAAAATAAATGTTATTTTTAGGAATTTCTTAGTCCGGTAGCTCAGTGGATGTGGAAGAGACGTGGCCCCATCAAAGTTTATTGTATGTATTTTCACTCCCTGATTAGGAATATTGAGGGTTAATAATTAAAAAAAAAAATGTTTTGGAAGCGATGCCAGACGCAGGTGTTTGATTGTTCTGCATCACTGAGACTCATAGACGCGATATTTTTGTGTTTATATAGAAATTCGAGCTCATCACATGATGTGTCGTATTTCCTTAAATAATATTAAACTGCACTTTTCACGTCTTTATTTACAGAAATGGTTTGACTATTTTCTAGAACATCATTGTCGTTCCTCCCCGGTACTACGAATTTACCCACGATAAACAGCGTCCCGAGTGATAAGCCGAGATTAGAATAGCTAAATTTAAAATTGTTTTGACCCGTTATCGCCGTTTACGATACCACAACGTACTTTTGTTTTTTTTACCTCTGTTGCAAACATTGGATTGATTTTATCAGTTTGCGGGTTCGGTTACCTTGCAGGAAATTTGTAGATTTTGATTTTTTTTAATTAAATCACTTTAGCGAGTAGATAGGAACTATGTTATACAGGGGAGATCAAAATAACCCTACTTTATCATAGAAAAAAAATCCCAAAGTGCCTCTTAGCTCAGGTACAGAGCCCTAAAAAGGTACTCAGCGATTTACCTTAGAGACCATAAAGAATCATTAAAACATACTACAATAAATGTTTTAGATCATCAGGGAAGTCAGGAACGAACTTGCAGCCACATTTGTGGGGCCTAATTTTTGACAGGTGTCATTTTACAGAGCTAAAAACGCAACCAACAAAACATTGCCTAATGTTTGCAAAATTGATATAAAATGGGATTTTTTGTGCCCCGACAAGCTGTTTGGGGACACCGAGACAATACATTTAAAAACGGTACCGTCCTGTTGAAAACGGAACGTATGGTTACTTTATTTATGGCCAAAAGCCTAAACTTAGCAGTTTTAACCGTTGGTGGTACTGCAGCTGCAATAGATCGATTCTTAATTTATAAAGTAAGAAATTTACATATTTGGATTGGACTCGCTCGATTCGTGTTGCGTGGACCTTGTATAGAGGTGACTGGATGATGCAGCAGCAGTACTTAAAGTAACTTCTAACCAAACCAAAATAAATGAAATAAAGAGTTTTAATATAATCAAAATCGCATCACTGTCTGATCACAAATTCATACATCTTAAAAGATTTTGTGATCATGCTGTCTATGTGTGTAATGAAACGCAACTCACTGTTGAATGTGACTCCCAAATCGTTAATAAGAGTTATTTTAGCCAGTTCAGTGTCGCCGAAGTTGATGGTTTTTTTCTTCCTAAAAAAGGAAGTCATCTCGTATTTCGATATATTAAGAAATATTTTGTTATCTCTGCACCAGGAAACTAACTTGGAGATTTCATTCTGCAATATAGAGCAATCCCCGAGACATGTCACTCGATTGTATATCTTTGTCATTTGCAAGAAAAGGAGGAACAACGCTGGGAAATATAGTTAAGGTCGTTGATGAAAAGCAAGAATAAGACGATGGCTCAGATGGATCCTTGTTGAATCCCAGATTGCACCTTTATTTCCCCCGATGATCTACCGCACAATTTGATCACTTGCGTACGACCAGACAGATAAATTAACGGTAATCCCACTCCAGATTGTTGCAGTTTGTTCAATAAAAAGCGGGATGATTTACTGCATCAAATGCTTTTCTGAAGTCAAAGTAAATCGAATCGACTTGCATTAAAAGATCAAAACCATCTTTCAAAAAGTTAGAATAAACTGCAAAATTAATGTGGCATGATTTCCCGGATTGAAATCCGTGCAGATGTTTCGAAATGATTCCACAAAACGCGAAAGAAATATAGTAATGGAACAAAGACTAGTTATTTTAAACTGTTTAACGTGAACTATATTCTGCTAAAATGAGTAATTAAATAGTCACTCTGTGGATAGATTTTATCCGTGGGAACGGGATAGTATATATATTTTTTTATGACCACCCAAGAAAGTCTAAAGGAAAAATCAATTATCATACTTAAGCATAATCTCAACTTTATTATCTTTGAGTCATTTAAATGTTTTATCTATGACGACATAAACTAAAAAGACCCTCTTTATGATTTATAAATAAATCTGTCGAAGAAATCCTACCCTGGTTATGTAATTAAAGCCGAAGAGATAAGAACCGAGGGAGGTCTTCTGTGGTATCTGCAAAATTAGGTTAAAATGTATTAAAATATTGAACGATTTTCCCTTTATTAGGAAACAAAAAAATAGTCAAATAAACTCGCTATAATTTAATATATCGTTTGATAAGATATAAAAAGAATTCGTATAATTGCGTTTTTTGTTTTCCTATTCACAACACAGATTCACAGATATTTACTTCCAAAATAGCTAAGAAGAGTGAATAGTTTTTTTTTTAACAAGAGTTATCGATCACTTTTGTTTATAGAAAGACATAGAATAGTTATATTAACCCTTTGGTATAATAAAATAAGATAAAGATGCTCCATCGAGATCAATTAGAGAATTTAGTATCCGGCGTAAAACGGCTGACGCCCTTTTGGACAAATTATTCGACTATTAGGGAATGAAATTTACCGGTACAGGAATGCATAGGGTAAAATGCAGGCGCGGATCCAAGTGAGAGTCGGTGGGGGGCGATCGCCTCCCCCCCCCCCTCCCCAAGAGCTTTGAGTTCAGGAAAATAGACTCGACTTTGCCTCTTATACTATAGTTTCTTCAAGAACTAGAGAGAGTAATAAATCATTTTTTTACCCTTTTTTTCTTCACAAACTACCTGTGTTCTTTAGTCCGGTGTCTTTGGCAAAATCTGTTAGACATATATTTTTCAAAGGAATGGGTTAGAAATTTTGTAATCAAAAATACCGGTCTATAATAATGGACTATTTGGGTTGGATAACAATAGATATTTGGAAGTGCGAAGTGTTAAAAAAGGTTTTAATCCTCGTCATAGGCGTCGGAAGGAGGTTTATTTTATCACTAAGTATTTATGGCATAGAACATTATTTCGGTAATAAACTTAAAATAAAATTTTTTTTTAATATTATTTTATTTCTTATGATTTCTTAGTAATTCACATACATTACAAAATGTAGGTAATTTTGACATATTTAACACAAATTACAACTGACTACACTAAAATAAAAATATATAAAAAAATAAAAATATATATGAACAACATTAAACAATAAAATACAACAAAAACAAAAGTTTAAATAATAAATTATGTTTACACTGGTAAACATTACGTATCTAATTCCTAATTAAAGTCGGTAAAGCTGTCTTGGCTCAAATTAATTATAATTGGTTCCTCTATCTCACCGATCATGAGATCGAGCTTCCACATTTTGTTTTATTCGTTTATTATATTGGTTAGGATCTGGTTTTCATAATAAAATGTATGTACAACTTCTTTTATTGCAGTTTTCATCTCTTTTTCCAACGAAGTTTTTCGTCTGCCTGTGATCGAATGTGGCTTGGGGGTACTAACAATTCCAGTCGTTTTTTTCTCCTTCAGTATTCGGTACTTAGTAGATTTTCTAACTCCTGTGATGTTGGAACACATCTCAAAAGAGCTTTTAACATTATTATGTAGATATTGATATCTTAAGGCATCGTAAACATTCATCGTAATAAGTTTTTCGTTGAGGAAAAAATGCTCTGGTTTAACGATTTTGGAATGAATATAGAGGTAGAAGACATATATTTTCGGTATCTCACTAATCCCAAATAATATATAAAAACAAGCGCAAACAAGATAAAATACTGAGGACACACTGTAAGGTGTACTTTGCTTTAAATATAATTAGATTTACGGCAGTCCTCAGTTACCTGCGGCACTGGAATAAGTACGTTGGAGGTTTCGGTAACAGTTTTATTACTCTCTCTAGTTCTTTAATAGAGTATAGGAATATGTATGTTTGCGATCGCCCCCCCTCTCTCCCAAGAGCTTTGAGTTTAGGAACCAGTTCTGCCTTTTATATTAGGAATGTGCGTGCTGTAGGCTCTCCCCCCCCCTCGACAATTTGTTTTCGCTTGCCATACTGTACTTTTGTGATATCACCGCCCCTCCCTCCCCCCTAAAGAGAGAGGCTGGATCCGCCCCTGGTGAAATGCGTACCCGCGGTGTACCGAAGGTATGCAAGGTCTGGGCTTTTAAGAAATAATAAATTTCAGTTATTATGAAAAAGTCTTAAAAATTACGTGTCGTATACATTCGGCGGGAATGAAGGTTATCTTTGTTTTTGTTTTGTTTTTTATTTAATCAGGGAATTTAAGGGAATATCCTGTTTTTATTTCACTTGGTAAAAGGCCGACTTTAGTACCTTTTGTTTAAACAATTTAAATAGGTGTTTTACGCGTTTTTATTTTGTTTCTGTTTAATAATTTAGAAAGCTATTTATACGTTTTATCTTCTGAATTGGGTTTTACATTTTTACGAATAGAACAACCAACTGGAGCAATTATTTTAGTAATTTGATCTCGTTATTCATTACTAATTTTAAATTTATCATTGTAAATAATTTCATTTCCTATTTATTTTTGTTAATAGACTTAAGTGTTTTGAGAAACTTGTTTTGTTTAATTTATTAAAAATGTTTGCGCGATTAAATTTGCGGAAGCGCTGCTGTGAGTGCTTCAAGACAAAAGACGAGATCTGACCAGCTAGATAGTAACCTTCCCGAGTCCTGAAGTTTTGAGTTATGGTAGGGGTAAGCCTAGATAACCTACAGTTATTTAGAACTAAAACTGCAACAAAAGATGGACGACTAGACTTCCAGAGTGTCTTTGTTACTGTAGAATATAATTATAGGTTTTAAAATTAGCTACAAATAAATATGGGACAGTAGTCTGGTTGTAGACGGAACGGCCAACGTTACCCAAAATATTCCATTTGCAGAAGTCTATGATCAAAATGCTGTCACAATATCATGTATAACCAGTAGCCTGGTTTTAGACCAATATAAAAAAAAATAATTTTCAGCAATGTAGATTATTTTGGGCTAAAAACAATTTAGAATCCATTTTCACTATTTACGCACGAAACCCCAATAAACCACCAATATTTATACACCATTAACCGACCTACAGAAATAACCTTTTTTAAAAATCAAATTGAAATTTCTAACTGATTACGCCGAGATAGCAAACTCGGTTATCGTTTTATTGTTAAATTCTGTCAATGGGGCGCCTGATAAGTGACGTAGTTTGGAATCTTCAAATAATAATTTTGATTAGGAGATACTTTACTTACCTTTTGTTTCAGTAGATTTTCGAATTCTAGTTAGTCCGGCTGGGTTTTTCGGGCGGTCGTAAATTAATCGGTCGGATATGTGACTACGGCGAATTAATTGTACATTTTTTTTTATCGTGATGGATGTTTTTTTATGAAATTATATAAGTTCATAATCGGAGTGCATACAAGTATAATACCTGTAAAACATTGTTAGTGTCTAATATAATACTCAGATATATATACTCATATTTTGAATCTCACCAATGGTTATTAGTAATTCAAGTAAGTTGTTTGTCTTTATTTTAGTGCTATTTTAACAAATAGTGCATTTTCCTTGAATACATTATCAAATTATATTATAAAACAGTATTAAAAATTTGGAAATCTAGTTAATAAATGAGTCAGGTAGCTGAGGGTGTGTGATAAACTACAATTTGTAATAACAAAGCTTGTCGATAAATTGGTGTCAAATCAACTCAAAAGGCTTTGTAAGAATATTGTGGTAGGTCGACAGGAAAGAGCCAATGTTGCTCATCGGTTTATATACGAGCGATCTTCCAGAGAGAACACTGAATGTTCTTGCTGGTGCAATAAATGTATTCTTCCAATAGGGTAATTTTTGTGATTCCTTTGCATAATGGTGGTGATTTGGATGACCCATCCAACTATCGCCCTATATCGCTGCTTGTCACGTCCAAGGTTATCGAAAAGCTAGTAAAGGTCAGACTACTCCATTTCTTAACGACCGACAACTTGATATCAGCATGCCAATTTGGTTTTCAGGCATCTAAAAGTACTAATGATGCCATATTCTTGCTTCTTGAAGATATCTATATTAATATCAATGAAAGAGAGGCTGTTGCAGCAGTATTCTGCGATTTTTCGAAAGCTTTCGATTGTGTGAATTACGGGGTGCTTCTGTAGAAGCCGCAGCATCATGGCGTTCGTGCTGTAGCTCACAGATGGTTTTCATCCTATCTTTCGAGAAGGTCGCAGGTTGTTAGGGTTGACGACAACTTTTCTACCTTGTCTGGTATACCACAGGGATCGGTGCTTGGCCCGATTTTGTTCTTGTTGGATGTTAATGATTTAACAAGTCTGAACATACGGGGGAGTTCTACGCTCTTCGCTGATGATGCCACCCTTTTGTGGCACTCTAGAGACAGTGAAATGCTTAAAGATACTGTAAACATTGATTTGCATAGAGTTCGGGAATGGTGCAACTCGAACTTCCTTTCTTTTAATGTAAATAAAACTCATATATTAACATTCGGTTTTGCATTCAGTAATCTTTCCCTGTACGACGAATTAATAGAAAATAAAAGTAGTACAAAATTTCTTGGAATGTTTATTAATTCTAGGCTTAAGTTCGAGCATCACATATTGGAACTAAATAAAAAGGGAGCGTTAGGGTGGTGTCTGCTGAGCTTGGTGGTGCATCTGCGAGGATAAATCATCATGCATTGTTTAAGTTTCATATTTGAGGTATGGGGTGTCGTTTTAGGGTTTTTGCAGCCAGCAACTCTTGAATTCTGTACTTGTGATTTAGAAAAAGGCGCCCAGGTACTTGTGTGGAGCCAGATATAGGGACCATTGTAAGCCACTGTTTGAGTTTGTTTATTTTAGAGGTTTCATGTCTGGTTCACCGCAGGTATGGTGGAGAGGGTAACCTAGAGTCCCGATCCCTGGATTAACGCTGACTAAGAGTTCATCATTTATGAAGGAAAAAATATATATAATCATCTTGGTTTGCACTATCGATTGATGCCTTATTCATTGTTCCCTAAGAATCTGAAGTGTACTTTGGTGGGGAGACCGTTTTATAGTTTGGAGGAGTATTATACCGACAGCTTTCAGTGTTCAGGGTTTTGCCTTGTTTTATTGTCCTTTTATTGTGTTTTTCCCTGTTATTTTTTAATAAGTTTGATGTTTAGATACCAACATGTCTTTTTATGATAATGTTTTAAATTGTACACACTTTCTATTAGATGCTTAGCCATATCTGGTCGGATTTTAAAACCATAATTAAATATTACCATTGTTTGTTAGATTAGTTTAGTTTTAGTTGGCTTTGTCGATAAGATTATATAGATTTTGGACAATAAAGCATATTTAATAATAAAATAATAATGATACCTGTTGGATGCCTTTTACTGGGAGTACGCAGGTAGGCGCGGTGTATGCAGACTTCTCCAAGGCATTCGACGGAGTGAATCATGTACTTATCAGTCACAAACTTCATACTTGGAATTTGATATCCACGTGAGTGGGTGAATCGAGCATTCGGAAATTTTCTATCGACTCGCATCCAATTAGTTCTTGTGGGCATTTACGTCTCCAATAGAATTCATGTGTGTTCTGGGGTTTCCCAGGGACATATGTCACTGTGATTCTCTCCTATGTAATTTGTTCATAAATGCCTTTGGTGATGTATTTGGACATTCCAAGTATTTCTTCTATGTAAGAGGATCGGGGCTTGGGAGTATTGGTAGCCATTAAACTTAGTGCAGGACATGCATTTCTATGTCGACATTTAAACTGGTCAGTAGAGGGGTGGAAAAAAGTTACATTTATCAATAAGAAGCGTTACAATATTTTAAAATCTAATGGAACAAAACGTATAGGCAACCAATTAATAAAAAAATAATTATTAGATATGTTATACTTTTTGTGGGTTGTTTCTCATAGAATGGGGCGGGTTCTTTAAACTTCATTAATGGATCTAACTTGTTACACTCTGTTACCCATTAGGAACTCGGAGTTGCTTTTAGAAGTAAATTCTACCAGAAAAAAAAATTAGAATCTTTATCAAATTGGGGTGTTGCGTGACCGTATTATTGAATTTTTAAAATGCATGTTGTTTTTTCTATATGTGCTATTACTATCATTTGTATTCGATTATTTTACAAATAGATAATAAGTTATATTTATCATATTAAGTAAATAAATAAATAACCAAATGTTTTCAAATTTTACGACAAATTTATAATAATTAATATATTGGATGGCTTTCCAAGAGACGATTAGAGGACTTCTTATACCGGGTGTCCGAAATTGGTGATGACAGCATTGCAATGTCGAAAACTATAAGATATAGAAAAGCGGTAAAAAGGGAAAGTTTTAGGCAATTATGTTAGTGGGTTTTGGCGCTTCTGCATCGGTTCTGGTATCAGTATAAGCATTCTAGAAGTCGCTGATTTCAAATCTACTGTCGAATTTTAGAAATTCAAAATGACTGATCCAATATGGCAGACGAAAATTTCAAAAAGTTTTTAATTTTAGTGAAAATTTGTGTAAACAGGTATTCTCGAGTTTTCTGATTGCGAATTTACGATTAGATTTTGAAAATATAAACAGCTGAAAAATTTATCGGCAATATTGGATCTGTTGACTAAAATGTGGTTGTTGGACTTGCATTGTCTTTGTTTTTATTTATTTTTACGACGTTTGACTGTGTCTATTGAAGGACAAAGTTTCGCTTCACTGTACACACCTCAATAACTTGATGTTACGAAGTAGGGGTTGCCAAAGATTAGGTATCTCAACACTGGGTTTACTGAAGATTTCATTATTATTTTTAATGTAAGCTGCTTTTATAAATTTTCTTTTTTTCGTGTTGGGTTCCATATATATTGCCGCAGCTTCAGACCATTTTATATGGTGTTGTTTAATCCAGGCGTGTTCTGCAATACCTGATCTCGACGTTTCCCCTTTTTGTGTATGGGTTTTCTGTTCCTTAATTCTAACTTCTAGTAATCGTTTAGTTTCTCCAATATACATTTCACCACACTCACATGGAACTTTGTAAATACATTCTTTCTTATCGGTGGTTTTTGATTTTGTTTTTGTTAAATGAGCTCTAAGTGTATGTATTTATTTATTTATTTATTTATTTAAACCCATTTCACAGTTCAAAAAAACCAATTAACAAATGGGTACAACAGAAAAAAAAAACTTATATATTTACAATGTCAAAGCAAGCACACACAAATTACTAGAAACAAAACTACAAAATATTACATACATAATTTTTTTTTTTATTTGTGCATTGTGCAGAATTTATTTTGATTCTCGTTGTAGTTTCTACACATCCTATATAAAGGAGAGTAGTTACACACATTTGTACGATGTGTAGGACAATAGAATGTGGCAGATTGGCGAGCTGAAGTCCTAGGGACAAGAAAACTTATTTTTTCCAGTATGTCGCTACATTCCACTCTGCAAAACCTTATAAAGAAATTTGAGGTCTGTGACGATACGTCTATGTTCTAGAGAACAAAAAGAATGCCGCTGAAGTAAGATTTCATGCGGAAACCCTGTTTCAGGATAATGTCCATCAATCCGAAAGTTTAGGTATTTCAAGAAACGCCACTGAACTCTCTCAAGGTCATTAATATGGTTTTGATAATAAGGAGACCATATTATGGAAGCATATTCCAATTTAGATCTTACAAAAGCGTAACAAAGTAAAATGAGCGTACTTTGATTCGAAAATGTTTTTGAGTTTCTAATAATAAAGCCTAATGATTTAAAACACACTTGTATAAGATCATTTATATGAGGAACAATTGAAAGTCTGCTATCAAATGTCACACCCAGATCTCTAAAGCATTCTACTCGTGGAATACATGTTCCATCAATTTTATAATCATACACCAGCACATTTTTCTTTAATGTGAAAGTCTTCACTTTGCATTTACCAACGTTTAGAGGCAATCGGTGGCGGTATTTATTGCTATTTGTAGCCTTTGACAATCAGCATCGTTTTTTACAGAAGTAAAAATTTTAGCGTCATCCGCATAGAGTAGCATTGTACAGTTACCCACAATTCCATTAATAAATATATTAAATAATAAAGGACCGAGTATTGACCCTTGAGGGACTCCCGAAGGTACACACAGGGGTTCCGAGGACTGACCACAGCATACTACTATTTGCTGCCTATCGCAGAGATATGATTTAAAAAATAGAATTAATTTTTGCAAAAGTCCAAAACAATGCAGTTTATCAAGTAGAATGCCGTGGTCAAGCCTATCAAACGCCTTTGAAAAGTCTGTGTATATTGTGTCTACTTGACCTCCCATGTCCAAGACATCAGCCACAAACTGAGTAAAGCAGAAAAGATTGGACGCTGTGGACCCACCCTAAAGCCATGTTGGGAACCACTAAATAGGTGTTTCAGCTTGAAAAATAGATGTTCATGCAGAAACATTTCAAAACATTTAGAAAAATTATTTATTATACAGACTGGTCTGTAGTTTTCTATATTTTGTTTGTCTCCTTTTTTAAACACTGGAGAAACTCTGGAAATTTTCCATTTATCCATTTATCAGGAAACTGTGAATTTCCTTATTTAAAGGCTGTTTTTATATTATAACTACTGGCAATTCGTCTTATTTTCACCGAAGTTTCCTTAATGTATGGAATTGTGAAGAAGGAATGTGTTTCTTGCTGTCCAGTGTTTGTTGTTCTAAATTTATTTATGACATAGTTAATTAGTTTTAAAGGATAACCATCCTGTTGTAAATCGGATTTAATATTTGCTACCCCTTTTTCCAATGATTCGGCATTATTGCATATAGATATAACGCAATTATAGAGGTTGCGTATAATTCCCCGTTTTGTTATAACAGAATGATTAGAACTATGATTAAGATATTGTCCAGTATGTGTTGGCTTTCTGTATATTGAAGTTTTAATAGTTTCGTTTGAACGGTTACCATGACATCTAGGAAGGGCAATTGATCATTTACCTCTTTTACCCATGGTAAACTTAATTGTAGGTCGAATGGTATTTAGATGTTTCAAGAAATCATTTAGTTCTTGATCATTGCCCTTCCATAGGATGAAGGTATCATCGACATATCTCAACCAGACTTTTGGTTTTACTGTTGCCGTTTCTATGGCATGAGTTTCGAACCGACTAGTTAGAAAGGAAAACTCTAAGTCTTGGGATAGCGGTCCTAGGGCTGAATGAAACTCTGTTTTTTACAAACGCCAAGCTTTCGGAAGTTTATTATTTCCTTCTTCAGGGCTACAATACAGAACAGTTCTGTTAAATATAATTTTAAATTTTACAATGTATGATATTTAATAATAAAAAGAAAATGATTCTAAATTCAAAGACTTACGTGCAAATTGAGTCCATTTATGGCTTTTAGAAAATGAAACGGAAAATTCATGTAGAAACTGTTGATTTTTGCATAATTATCGCATTTTATTATTAAAATGTTTTTTTTTAAAACACTAATATATAATTTTATCTTGTGGATCATTTTAGTTGTACTGAATGTAGGTTTATCTGATAAGAAAATCCTTGAAACACTCTTTTTTTTGGTAGATGGGATATGTCAGAAATGTCTAATTTTATTTTAGCGGCAATTTTGAATGTGGAATCATGATGTTTTACGAGAAATGTTAATTTTAATTTTAATTTATAAGTTAGGTATTTAATATTATTATTTTTCTTTGTATTTCTATTGATGAGATTTATGTTTATTTAATGAGTAATTAAGTTTTTATGAGTATTGTTGCGTTTAAAAATTGTAATAATTGTAAGAAGGTAATAGGAAATGATTAATGAAAATTATTTATATAGAACAAAGGAGGTTAGAAAACTTTTTTTTAATCATTTCCTATTACCTTCTTACAATTATTACAATTTTTAAACGCAACAATACTCATAAAAACTTAATTACTCATTAAATAAACATAAATCTCATCAATAGAAATACAAAGAAAAATAATATTATTAAATACCTAACTTATAAATTAAAATTAACATTTCTTGTAAAACATAATGATTTCACATCCAAAATTGCCGCTAAAATAAAATTGGACATTTCTGACATATCCCATCTACCAAAAAAAGAGTGTTTCAAGGATTTTCTTATCAGATAAACCTACATTCAGTACAACTAAAATGACCCACAAAATAAAATTATATATTAGTGTTTAAAAAACCATTTTAAGAATAAAATGCGATAATTATGCAAAAATCAACAGTTTCTACATGAATTTTCCGTTTCATTTTCTAAAAGCCATAAATGGACTCAATTTGCACTTAAGTCTTTGAATTTAGAATCATTTTCTTTTTATTATTAAATATCATACGTTGTAAAATTTAAAATTATAATTAACAGAACTGTTCTGTATTGTAGCCCTGAAGAAGGAAATAATAAACTTCCGAGAGCTTGGCGTTTGTAAAAAACAGAGTTTCATTCAGTCCTAGGACCGCTATCCCAAGAATTAGAGTTTTCTTTTCTAACTAGTCGGTTAAGAACTACTCTTCCCCTTATATATATATATATATATATATATATATATATATATATATATATATATATATATATATATATATATATATATATATATATATTGGCGACGACTGGAGAGAGTGAAGAACCCATTGGAATCCCGTGGTCCTAAGCGTAGAACTTGTCCTTTACTTGAAAGTAAGCACTACGCAGGCAACACTCCAAAAGGTCCATCACCCTGTCCAGTGGTAACGTGGATCGATGTGATAAAATAGTATCATTTGAAAGTCTAGTTTTGATTATGTCTCGTGATTCCCCTAATGGTACATTAGTACACAGACTTTCCACATCAAAGCTTATCAGTCTGTCGTCTGGCTCTAGATTGATGCTACTAATAATGTTCATGAAGTGTGTAGAATTTTTCACCTATGTATTCGTCTTACCTTCTAAAGGTTGTATGATTTTTAAAAGAATGCACTGGCGAAGTCTCTTTATTAGATCGAACCACGTTACCACTGGACGGAGTGATGGACCTTTGGCAACCACTACTTCGTAAAATTGAGGTGTGTACAGTGAAGCGAAACTTTGCGCTTCAGTGGACACAGTCCCTATATAAGCTCGTATTCTTAAGAGAAAACATTCAGTTTATGCTTGATAACGATTAGAGATACAACCTAATCGAAACGTCGCAAAAATTAATAAAAATAAAGACAATGCAAGTCCGACAACCACCTTTTAGTCTATTGGATCTGTTGTTTTAGTCCTTTCAAATCTGACAATGTATTTAAAATCAACAACTTTATAAACCTATTTACAGGTTGTTCAAAATTTACGGAATAGCTGAATAATTCCTCAGATAAAATATTTCCCAAAAATGTCAAGGTAATTCTTGAAGAAACTTTAAATAAGAAATATAATGGTGTCCTTGATAATGACCTTTTAAGTTAATTCAAGATCGTAATTTTTTTTTTCATTAATAAATATCTTTTTGTGACGAAGGCAATTGAAAGAGCTGAATATGTTTAGAAAGCTATTCATAAATTTTATTTAAAGTGTTCTGAAAAGTTGATGGTTCCAGAGAACCGAAACATCGTAACTAAAATTTGACTTAATACACGTATTCTGCATAAAAAGGGGTCATATAGGAGTTTTTACAGGTTTAAAAAATATTGGGAAATAAAAAAGTTATCGCCGATCTAAGAAAATTCAAGATTTTATTTATTTATTTTTTTAATATCTTAAAAACGTAGCAAACTAGAACCGATTCACAAACACCAATAATGTACTGACATAATTGCCTAAAACTTTCCCCATTCTGTCTCTTATAGTTTTCGAGATTGCAATGATGTCATCACCAAATTCAGACACACTGTATATAAGGTTCTTTATCTTTAGAATATTTCGAATCTTTACCTGCATTTCTTGCACATCTCATTATTATAACAAATTAATATCGAGGCTTCATTTTAGGTAAATCAGAGCTTGTCTACGTTAAATATTTATTTTCGAAACAGTGGATTTTTACGACGGGATATTTTTGTTTTATTATAGGAAAATTCCTGCACCTACTTCAATCAAATTGTTTTTTTGATTCATAATGGATTTATTTAAAATTTTTATAACCTGAACTTGTTAAGTTGAGACGAAATCAAAATCTTTCCTATCAGCCAATACATTTTTTATACCTGATGTTAATTTATTTTTTCTTTTTTATATGGGTTTGTCTCTTATTGGTATTCTGATGTTGTTATTATTGTTTATTGTAGAATGTACACCTCCAACTTCCGAGTCCGACTCTGACGTGCAACGCATCGTCGTGTCGGTTCTGGACGATATCCTGGACATGGCCGTTGAGATCATCCAGAGGAACCAGCTGTTGTCCAAAACGAAAGCGGCCGAAACTCAAGAGGGATCGGGTCAGGGCGGCGAGGGGGGCAAAGCGGATGAGGGCGGGGAGCAGAAGGAAGAAGAAGAGTTCGAATATAAGGTAATTTTAAACATTTTTTAATTTAATTAGGACTTATAGTTTTTTTTTGCAGTTAAAGAGTGGATAAAAATAAATCATTTAATTTTCTTTCAGTCGAGAATTCGTTGTAACACTGGCGACATCTTGTCGAGCCTTTACCCACCTAAAATCACGCACGCGCCATCTAGCGACACGCTTGTAGACGCCAAAAGCTTTGTAGAAGATTATGAGGAATACCATGATTCGTGTAGTGAGATGCCGGATTCCGAATTGGCGGTAAGTCAGGTGAGTGTTCTAAGGCAAAGCTTAAAAGTTGAATCAGTAGAAACATTAGATGTACTGCACTTCGCCTTGTTGTCGAAATAACGGAAAAATTAAAAAATTTTGAAAAATTATGTTAATAGGTTACCATATATATATATATATATATATATATATATATATATATATATATATATATATATATATATATATATATATCCTGCAAATTTGTATAATGGGGTTTTCGGAGTAAGTAATAGCGATTTTGTACGACTTACGGTTATGCCGGAAGCTGTCCAAAACTTACTTATTTTAAATGGATCACCTTGTATATTATAGTTTCTTAGTATGCCTTTCTTCATTTCTGATAACTTTACCACAGTTTTCTTGCTCTACTCCAGCAGTTTTTGAGAAAAAAATATTTTTAGTTGCTTAATTAACAGGAGACAAAGCGTTGGTTAACTTTATTAATCGAAATATATCACTATACTATATACCTGTGGCAAAAGCGGTTTGATCCAGCCCTGACTGCAATATATCACCCCGAACGAGCCCTATGTATAAAACTATTAACTGGCGTCAAAAAGGAAAACGATAAAAGTTGAAACACACTTTACAAACGCTGACATATTAAATTTATTTTTTATTCATGGTGAGTGCGACAGAATTGTAAGTCGAACAAGCCGAATTTTCAACTAAAGATATCCAATGAACAGAAGAAAATTTAGCACCGTTATGAAAAATCATCTCAATCACAGAACAATTAATGCAGAAAGAATTTTACGCAGGCCAATTACGTCAAATGATGATAACATAATTAATGTGGCCTATTTTTCTGTAGATCCTAAAGCCTCTTATTCGTGTAGCAAAATGCGATTGAGGAGTTTCACAACCTTCTATTCAAAGAGTTTTAACATTACATGGTATGCACCCGTATAAATTCAACTTTCTTCACGCTATTTATCCCGAGGACGCACCACAACGTGAAGAGTTTTGTGAAATGATTTTAGTACGAACACAAGAAAATCCGGTATTTTTATGCAAAATTATATGGACAGACTTATAAAAATTTATCGGAGAAGGTATTTTTAATACACATATTTTTCACTTTTGGAGTATTTATTCGGGTGAGAAATTTCCAAAATAGATTTAGCGTAAATGTATTTTCTTTAATTATGCACGATCAAGTGCACTATATTTATGAGAGAGTGTAATCGATCACTTAACAACCAAGAAATATAGACCAAGCCATCAGTCAAATATTTACGTTTAAATTAAATATAGACCAAAAAATTATTTTAAATTGACACTCTAGAACTGTTGAACAAAAATGCGTACAAAGAGCCAAATACTTTAGGATTCTAATATATAAAGAAAAAGTGATATCAAGAAAAACAGCAACTCATATACACAAAGTAATATACTGTCGTCAATTGGAATACATGCCTCTTATATACAGTAATTGTCGAAAGCCAGCACTGATAAACCTTGTAACAGTGGAAATTACACCTCTACGTAGTATGACTAAAAGCCGTCATCCCAATCCACTACGGAAACTATGCAATCAGTTATTTATTGTATGAATTTACAAAATATCCAGCCTCTTACTGCGAGACGTTCTGTCCTGACAACTAAATTCGATAGAAAACCTGAAACTGTTTAAGACCAAAACCAAAGGCCAGACAGAAGACGTCCATAAAAGATACTGGCAGATCTCACATTTAACTTTTAATATAGTTTAGTTTTATTTTATAGAGATATGTAGAGGGTTGAAGATCAAATGTACCATAAATACGGTTTTTATGCTGAAGGACCTCATTCGTTGGTCTGTAGGGTTCATATTTATATGTCCCGATAAATCATAATCATAATATTTATTTAATTGTAGTGTGGTATAGTGTTTAACACAGTCTAATTAAATGGAATGCTGTAGTTAACATTATTTAAATATAATATTTGTTACTTATTTAAATAAAAGTTTCAGATAGCTTACTAATTGTTACGTCTCAAATTTATTATAAGTTGCGTCGTGAAAAGAATTATGTTTAAAACTAAGATACTCGGCTGTTATGGACACAAGTATTTATGTTAAATCCATAAAAAGAACTAGCCGTAGAAAAACATTTTTAAATAGCACGCTCATACAACTGAGTTATGAACAGAATATCCGGTAATAATTTTATATGTCTGTAATCTCAGATTTACTTAATATTTACGAGACATATTCAACTTTCTAAGGATATTTTGATTAAAAATTTGAAAATATTATAAATATCGGGTACCACCTAATTAACATTTCAACTGTGTATTCAAAAAATAGATCGTCTTAAAGAAACGGTTCGTCAACATATTACTTTTTTTAATGACGAGGTTATTTTGAACAACCAAAAATAAAATATATATTTTTTTTAATACTAATCGTAAAATTTGTCATTTAGCAGCTGGCATTTCATTTGCGCATGTTTCACCGTTTGCTTGCCTTCCACCGAGCGAACAAAGATATAAATGATGAACGCGTCAAGAATTCACATTCACCACTCTTTCATCGTTCACATCACGTTCCCCAGTTCGAGGATACGGTCCCAGGATTCCGACTTTCATTATTTTATTTTTAAAACGATATTTAATTTTAGGCGACACACTGTTGTCAAAATTTGGAAACAATATTTTTTTTTCTCAAAAACGGCTAGAATAGGGCAAAAAAACTTTAATAAAAAGTTATTGGAAATAAAGAAAGGAATACAAAAAATATATAACATTTGATCCATTTAAATAAGTTTCGAACAACTTCCAGTATAACCAAAAGTCGCTGTTAGTTCATCGTCACCAAAAACCCCATTGTACATATTTGCAGGATTCAAATCGCATTCCTCCCGAAATATTTTAACAGACGGTCATTGTAAGACACCCAGTTTTAGAAGGTTTAGGCAATTACATTTAAACTATCAATCTGGAAAGTAGGTCATCATCTCGCCATCCAGAATTTTGTTAAACTTACATCGAACCATTTCCTAATTTATTTTTTATTAAATATAGTATTTTGTTATTTCTCACGATTGCTCTCAAAGAGGGAAAAGATTCTCTCTGATTTCCTCTCGAATATCGTTCTATAGCTGATCGCGGATTGTAGATATAATGACATATAAACTCTCTGTTCTAAATAATCCCACAGAGGCGCGGGTTTAGTTCAATGCCCAGACCGTTTTACGTTCGATTACCGAAGTGAACCGGCGCCAGGCGCGGTTGGTGTTTGGATGGGTGTCCGCTTGGAAAGACCGCGTGAACGTAATTCGGAACCCACGTTAAATTCTAGGTCCTGTCGCCTAATGGTCCGTGTTTCCGAAGCCATTTTAATCTAAAACAAACAAAAAAGTCAGCGAGTGTCAAGTCCGGTGAACGTGATGGATAAGGAATTTCGAATCGTTTACCAAATAGTTCCATTGGAAGCTGTATTGTTGGGTTAATTGTATGAGAGAGACGTGGTTTCAATTTTTTTTAGACTGTTTTTCATTTGCTGTGTATGGTCAAAGGTCAATTTCCAGTCCATTTCTCAAATTATTTAGTTACGGAACCCTTGGAATGATACGTTGCTGCCAAAGCTATTTGAACTCGTCAGTATGATATGATGATCTTGATTGAAAGTTTCACTTTGCAGGTTTCTTTCTATAAATGTCATTGTGAGTAATCTCATCGAATTATATAACTTTTTTCTTGGTGCATCATCATAATATTTACATAATAATGTCAATAGTGATTATGGATAATCAATCATAATATTCCGTTAACATTAAAATTTATAGTTTCCTTTAGGTTTTGACTGATCAGCAACATAGAATCGGTTATTACACAAAATTGATATATAATGGTTAGTGGGAAAATTGGATCGTAAATATTTATGCCAATCTTGGTACTGGGGTATCTTTTTGTTTACAAACCCAAGCAGTGTTAATCGAACATTCGGTGTGTGTGAAAGTGATTGGAATAATGCAAATTTTATTGGTATTGCGTTTTGAAATTCTAAGCAAGGCTTGGTAGATTGTTTCAGATTGAAGGTATCTCTGTAACTGAGATGGTGGAACTTCATGTGAGCTTAAGCCGATTAAACATGCTTAGGTATCCAATTTTAAAATATATTACACAAAATTAGGGATTACTATAAAAAAATCCAACTATAGAATTAACCATGGTGATAGTTTTATTTTAAACTAAAATAGGTATGAGGGTGGTTCAAAAAGTAAAGTAAAAAAAGAATAAAAGTAACGATATTGTTTATATATTTTTTAACTTACTCTCTTTGGAGCTCTGTACACTTGGTCCAGCGGTATTTCAACATCTTTATGCCTTCTAAAAAGTAAGAATTAAGAAAATCCTCAAAATAGTGATCTTCAGCATGAATAAACGCTTAATCTGATGAAAATCTCTGTTGTTCGAGTCACTTTTTTAGGGTAGGAAAGAGGAAAATTCATTGCCAAATCTGGTAAACAAGGTGGATAAGGTGCTGATTTAAACTGTAATTCATTTAATTTTAACATTGCAACTGCACAAGTGTGAACTCGAGCATTGTCTTGAAGAAATAGAACTTTTTTGCGTTGTAGTCTTGGACATTTTCTTTTTTCAATTTTTTAACCAATCGGCTAGGAAGTGTTACATAGTAATCACCTGTGATTGTTGGACCTTTTTTTAAATAGTGCCTTTCCGGCCTACAAAACAATTTTCTCTTCTTTTGGCGTATTCTCATAGTCCGCTCTTCATTGTTTTGACAGCTCCATCGACTTAGACGTATAGTGATGGATCTAAGTCTCGTCCACAGTCACGTATCTGCGCTAAAAATCTGCTGAATTACGTTTAATCAACGATAAACACTGCTCAGAATTGATCTGTCAGCAGGCCGATAGATAGTAAATGTTACTGTGCTACTTTATCTTAATCAATTATTGTATTTCTCGCTTTCTGTTTGTATTTTATGTGTATTTGATCTAGGAACTCGGTATTTATTCATTGTAATAGTAATTCTCTAAATTCAAACGCGTTTCTAAGATGTTTATGCTAATATCCGTATCGTAAAGATATCGATACTCTAGGTATCGATTTTTTTGACGATATTCTCCTGTATCGATACCACTTCTTGCGATACGGATCGATACCAAATATCGATACTTTTAAGAGTATCGCGCATCCCTATTCCGAGCATGTTTCACCTTTAGTTGATTTGCGACCACGTAAACAGCATCCAACTCAGTTTGAATTTCAGCAGCTGTCTACTGTTTCATATAGAAATGTTTAATCACTGCTTGAAACTCATCTATTTCCATTATTTATAGCAATGGTGTGTTGACCTGCTTTAGTTGACTGCCAGATATAAACTAAACATCGGATTTTACAGAAACTTTGTAGAGGTTCCTCCAAAGAGTACAGCTACATAATCGTATGCATTTAAAAATGATAGTGGCGCCATCTATGACTAATTTACCTTACTTATTGAACCACTCTCTTACCGCAAACTTACTCCAGTTTCTTGCGACCTTTTAAAACAGACGTTTCCATTTTTTTTAGCAGGATTTGTGGTTTTTGATCAGTGTGATAAAATATGAGAGTAGTTTTTCACCCTCTAAAGGGGTGTGATTCAAATCTATTTGGACGCTAGTCTTTACTCTTAATTCACTCATGATGCACTTTAGAATTCACATAATTCGAATCATTAAGATTAAACTACTATTCTAGGAGCTTAGTTTCATTTTCACCTTATTCAGAAGGGTTTTTTTTGGTATTTGAAAATGATTTATGCGATGTATGAATTTTTTTATCTTCGATTCGTATTCAGCTTTCAAAAATATACTCAGTGACATTAGAAGTGTAACACCCAAAAGGAATAATTTTTTGAACTTTAATTTTCTGGCTACATAGTAGTCTTACATCAATAATGAAACGATAACATTTGTATGAAATTTTATTAACATGCAATCCAAAAAAAATTAATATGTTTGGCGACCTGGTAGCTGAGTACACTCCTGTATACACCTAGGCATCGACAAAATGAGATGGTCGATGTCTGCTTGTGGCACCTCGTTCCAAGCAACTTGAACTTCGTGGATTAACTGTACCAGACTCTGTGGAGGATAATACCAAAGTCTTCTCCCCATCATATCCCACACATGTTCGATGGGATTTAAATCTGGTAAATGGGGTGGCCATGGCAAAACATTAAGGCCTGCTTCTTTGAGAAAGTCTATAGTTCGACGAGCATTATGGGGACGTGCGTTGTCTTGCTGAAAAAGGACGTGTGGACGGCAAGAATGTGTTTTGTAGGACATCATCAGCATAACGCGCAGCTGTTATAGTGTCTCGGATAAAGAAAAGTGCAGTAGCCCCCGAACCATTACCCTAACAGTCCTATGTACATGCCTTTCAACAGCGAACCCAATATCACATCATTCTCCACGGCGGCGTCTTATCCTTGTACAGCCATCGTGCATACCTAGACAGAATCGCGATTCATCGTTGAATACGATATTATGCCATTCTGCCTCTCAATGCTGCCGTTCCCTGCACCAGTTTAAACGTTGACGACGGTGGTTCGCAGTCAAAGGAAGCACTAATCGTGGACGGTACGAAAAAAGTCCAAAGGCTAGAATGTTGCTAGCTAGTGCACGCATAGTAACAGGGCTACCTTCTTCTCCAAACCATTGGTCAGCAGTTTGATGCGTAGTAGCAAAACCATCTCGTAGAGCTAGTTGTCTGAAGCGCCTATCTTGACGCTCCGTGGTACGCCTCGGTTGAGCAGTTGGTCTTCGTATTTCAAAACCTTCTTCTGGACATAACATCTTACTAGGCAACAATTCTACCCCTGTCAAAATTGCTAATATGGTGATAATTTCGACGTCTTCGAAATCGAGGCGTCTTGTTATGCTAAACACAAATAGGTCGAGACGCAATACCTAAAAATTCTGTACTAGTCAGCTCTCATAAGATGGTTTCTTCATAAAAACAAAAAGAAATAAAATCTTGTTTTCGCAAAAAAATTATCAAAGATAAAACGTTGGCATTGTTGCCATAGCATGCTTTAAATATAGTCATTCTGTTGCCAAAAAATTTAGTTCATGAACACTGCTAATGTCGCTGAGTTTACATAAAGATATAATGAATGTAGTTCGCTGGTCTGAAAATTTTCAAATTATTAACATTTTTGGAAAAGCCCGTTTGAAGCACGATTTTGGACATATACACGCATACGTAAAATTTTTTCCGCAAGATTTCCTGGAAAAAAATTTGTATTTTTCCATTCTATGGTGATCTGGAAATAGACTGGGACAAATTTTATCCAAGTTTCTTTAATATTGTAAACTCAGTTCCATTCTTGATTACTATATGAAAGTGTCAGACTTAATAAAAAGGAGTGTACGTAAAATTCATTGCCAGAGTTGTCATATGTTTTAATTTTTCCGAGATATTAGGACAAATTTAAAATATCTTATATTTTGATAAGAAGATATGAAAAAAAAAAATTAAAGGGCCTGTTTTGAAATCGTTTTGTATAAAAATTATCGTGAGTTGTTTTTTTTATATGAGCAGATATCCTGATTTTTGTCAATTCTGTAAAAATACGTTTGTTAAAACATGTTTAACGTGATTTAATTTAATCAGAAAATGTTTTGTAAAGATTTTTTTGAAGTATTTTTTAATATTTTTATTTTTATTTTTTTTTTTTTCGGTACGGAAGTTTTACTTCGATGGACATTGTATTGATCATTTTGACTCTCCCGTGTATTCACATTCCAATTATCAGGTTAAAGAGTTACTTTTTTTTTGAAAAAAAAAAACATGGCTTATGTTTGTGAGAAAGAAAAGCTTTTGCTTGCTTTCAGATTTTTATCGCTTGAGCTTGATTACACAGTTTTCCTTAATCACTGAATTGATTTTGGAGAGCAATAATATTTTTCCTTAGAAATTTCCAGATTTGGACAGTTTCTAAGCGAAGTGTTTGTAGGTAAAGAAACCCTTTTATATCAAATAAAGCTGGATTTCTTATGCTCAGTTTTAGCTTACTTCGTTAAAATATTTTAGCAAATTAGAAAATATATACAGTGTTTGAATAGATCTAAAAGGTCATTTTTTTAAGGGGTTATTCTATTGTTATTTCATTTTAGTTTGCTCTATCCAGAGGCGTTTAGACCACTTCTTGAGAATAACTGTCCTTTAATTTGAAAATCATGGTTCTTGGGTTTAGACCATGTTAAATTGGTATTACTATCTGATATTTTTCATACAATTGAACGAGGCATCTTCACGGAACTTTAATCCATGAGATTAGAACGCTGAATGACTTTGTTAAAAACTCTGGATACTTTGTCCAAAGATTAAAACCATCCAATTAGAGCCCGGAGACATATTTGTCAGTTTTGATGTAGAATCTCCGTACACAAATGTTTATAGATGATTCAGTTTCCATAATATTGGACATATTACGAAACAACTACATGGACTCCACCCTACTAGAATTAATTAAAACATGTCTGATTTTCACTTATTTTACTTTTCAAGAAACTTTGTACGAGCAGACTTCGGGAGTGACCATGAGATCTCCGTTATCACCTGTGGTGGCTAACATCTTCATGGATGCTTTCAAAGGAAACGCCTTGTCTTCTGCTCCTCTAAAACCTAAATTTTGGTGCAGATATGTAGATGATACTTTCGTAGTTTGGCGCATGGTTCAGATAACCTCTATAGTAGTATAAAATTTACTATGGAAACTGAATGAAATGGTGCCCTTCCCTTACTTGATGTACAGGGTGAGTCAACGATTGGATGAAGTAGGTTTTTGCCTTTTCGGTGAAATTTACAAAGAAACTATATTTATTGTTTGATACAGTTTATTTTTACGCAGATTCTAAAAATATTTAGTACTCTACAGGGTGAGCCAAAAAACTAGGACAGCATAAAGTTGTATTTTTTTTAAATAGAACACCCTATATACGAATCGTATTTTCGATTTAGCTTATAATTTTAAATCTTTTTTATTAAGGGTTTACTATAACAAAACTTTATAGTTTCTGAGATAATTAAGTTTAAAGAAAAAAAGTCACATTTTCAAGCATCAATTCAATCCTAAATAACGTTTTCAATTTTGTGACAAATATATTCAAATTTGGAATTTAGCAAGGCCAAGGACAAGTTAACATAATTTTTACCTAATATTTGCAATAAAAGCTACAGGGTGTTGAACACATCGGCTCAAATTTGAACAAGTTTAAATGAATAAATATCTTTTTTTTTTAAATGGTACACCCTGTATATTTTCATGTTATTTAATAGAGTAATAAAAACCCTAAAAGTTTTGTTCAATATATCCTATACCTATTTATAATAGTTTTTGAGATATTTCAGTTTTTCTTATTATCCATACTTTTTTACAGAAATAGTCTTCATTATCATAGTAGCCATGGCAAAAACAATGTAAAAGAACATTTTTCTTTGTGTCAAATTTATAACCGCAATCGCTTCTTTTGGTTTTTATGTAGTGTAGTTTGTTTTTTTTTGTATTCATCTTATATTGTAAAATGAATTTTCCAAAGAATGAGTTAATAGATATGATTTATACAATAGGAGAGGCTCAAAAAAATTGCCTTCTTGCTCAAAGAATTTACAAAATGAAGTATCCTGATCGACGCCAGCCTAATACCCATACTTTTCAAAACTTAATTAAAGATTTGATTCTTCTGGTAGTGTTGATTATCCAAAACGTAAAGTGGTCGACAAACCAGTAACTAATTAAGAAAAAGAACTACAAGTATTGTTAAATGTTCAGGAAAATTCTTATATTGGTAGCCGTCAGTTAGCAGCATTATGTGAAACATCACAATCCACCGCTAATCGTACTACCAAGAAATATAGGTATCATCCATATCACATGGAATTACACCAAGAATTGCATGGACAGGATTTTGAAAGTCGTGTAAACTTTTGTCGTACAATAAATGCGGAGATTCAATTAAATCCAAATTTATTATGCAAGGTAATGTTTAGTGATGAAGCTACTTTTAGAAGTAACGGTGCCGTAAATAGACGCAACATGCATTATTATGCCACAGAAAACCCATTTTGGATTAGAGAGGTGCAACATCAAAACCACTGGTCATTAAATGTTTGGTGTGGTATTCATCATAATCGAATTATTGGACCCCACTTTTTTAATGAACCACTAAATGGCCATAGTTACCTGAACTTTCTACAAGAAGAACTACCCCAACTGCTTCAAGGTCTCGATAGGGATGAGCTCGACAGTATGTGGTTCCAGCACGATGGTGCGCCTCCGCATTACCATCGTGAAGTTCGTGCGTTTTTGGACCAACGATATCCGCAAAAATGGATTGGACGTGGGGGTTTCATTGAGTGGCCACCAAGGTCTTGCGACATCACCCCATTAGATTTCTTCCTATGGGGTTATATTAAAAATAAGGTGTATGTTAATCCACCAACAACAGTGGAAGATATGCGAAACAGGATTAGGGATACCTGTAGAACAATAACGCCACTAATTTTGTCCAGGGTCCGAGAAAATCTGCAAAAAAGACTAAATTTGTGCATTACACAAGAGGGTAGTTTATTCGAACACTTATTAAAAATAAATAATTAATCTCAGTATTTAATAGGTAATTTTTTTGTTTCAATTTAGTATAAAAGTAAATATGTATTTGCCTTGTCGTTATTGTTGTGTTAATTTTTTCACATAATGTTTAATTAAACTATTGCCGTTGTAATATAACGAATAATGTATTTCATCATATTTAACCACATTCTGTTTGTTTCTGTAGTTTCTTTTTATTATTTTACAGGGCTACTATGATAATGAAGACTATTTCTGTAAAAAAGTATGGAAAATAAGAAAAACTGAAATATCTCAAAAACTATTATAAATAGGTATAGGATAGGGTTTTTATTACTCTATTAAATAACATGGTAAACATGAAAATATACAGGGTGTACCATTTAAAAAAAAAGATATTTATTCATTTAAACTTGTTCAAATTTGAGCCGATGTGTTCAACACCCTGTAGCTTTTATTGCAAATATTAGGTAAAAATTATGTTAACTTGTCCTTGGCCTTGCTAAATTCCAAATTTGAATATATTTGTCACAAAATTGAAAACGTTATTTAGGATTGAATTGAAGCTTGAAAATGTGACTTTTTTTCTTTAAACTTAATTATCTCAGAAACTATAAAGTTTTGTTCTAGTAAACCCTTAATAAAAAAGATTTAAAATTATAAGCTAAATCGAGAATACGATTCGTATATAGGGTGTTCTATTTAAAAAAATACAACTTTATGCTGTCCTAGTTTTTTGGCTCACCCTGTAGAGTCCTAAATATTTTTAAAATCTGCGTAAAAATAAACTGTATCAAACAATAAATATAGTTTCTTTGTAAATTTCACCGAAAAGGCATAAACTTACTTCATCCAATCGTTGACTCACCCTGTACAAAAAATGACTTTTAGATGCAAACACTCGTGTTTTTTGCTTGGAAGCTGACGGGAAAATTCGCGGGGGTGTTAGAGTGCTGCGTTTCCTTTTGTTTGTGTCTTGCTACTTAAAAAAATGCAATTTTTTAAATAAATTATATATTATCTATTTTTTTTTTAGATTATGAACGACCTAAGCGACAATGTCGCTAAGGCCATCACCGACAAGCAACGTCTGAAGCGCAGAAAAGACAAATCCGTGAAGCATGGCGGCGTCACGAGTTTGATTCCCATCGAAACGGATTCGAATGCCGAAGATGACCCGGACATGCCACAAAATGATATGAGATTATTGGAAGTAAGTGAATATAATTCCGATTTTATTTGAAATATATTTAGATTTAACTTGTTATCTTTGAAGATATCTTTCCTGTTCTTCCCCGAGACACTTTTCAACTATATTAAATCATGCATCATTAAAATAAAAAATTATTCGTTTTTTTTAACTCTAGGTTGGAGCAATGTACAATATACCGAAAAACCTATTCCAAAGCGCCGAAATGACAGAAATCACTGAACAAACAATCGATCGTCACGACGAAAACGCCGACAGTAATCTGGAGGTGGAGCAGCCCGTCGTTGTCAATTTGAAAGAGAGAGAGGGTAAAGTGGAGGACGACGACGATGTTTATAGGCCTATCGATGTCAGTCCTGATAGAAGGTAATTTCGTTACCCAGTCGCGTCCTGTAGTTGCCACCAAAATTGTAGATCTGTATGCTTTGAAAAAGGTTGAAAAATAATATTTGTTCGATTATCATTATAACTTCTAATTGAATGTATAGTGAGACATTGTCGCTTTTTGTTTATAAGATACCAAAATCTCATAGTTTATGGAGTAGAAATAATGTTTTTATAGTAAAACTAAGTGAATGGCGAGTTAGTGTGTTTGAGATACATCCCTATTCTAAGGTAAACATTTAAAATAATCTTCGTTTGATTATCAGAATTAGAGTTATAACTGGATGTGTGTGACATGGTCATGTTTTGTTTAAAATGGACATAACCCCATGGCTTCAAGACTATGAAAAAAATTGTTATGGTAGAAGTAAGGTAATGATGAATTAGTATGTTTAAAATACATCTCTATTCTTTGATAAACTTTTAAAATAATCTTTGTTTGATTACCAGAATTAGAGCTATAACTGAATGTGTGTGACATGGTCATGTTTTGTTGAACAAGGACGTAACAGCACAGATTCAAGACTATGAAAAAACTTGTTATGGTAAAACTAAGCTAATGATGAGTTAGTATGTTTGAAATACATCTCTATTCTTTGATAAACGTTTAAAATAATCTTTGTTTGATGACCAGAATTAAAGTTATAACTGTATGCGTGTGACATGGTCATGTTTTGTTTAAAAAGGACATAAACCCGTAGCTTCAAAACTATGAAAAAAATTATTGTAGTGTAACTAAGCTAATGATGAGTTAGTATGTTTGAAATGCATCTCTATTCTTTAATAAACATTTAAAATAATCTTGGTTTGATTACCAGAATTAGAGTTATAACTAAATGTGTGTGATATGGTCATGTTTGTTTAAAAAGGACATACCACCGTAGCTTCAAGACTATAAAAAAATTGTTGTGGTGAAACTAAGCTAATGATGAGTTAGTATGTTTGAAATACATCTCTATTCTTTAATAAACATTTAAAATAATCTTGGTTTGATTACCAGAATTAGAGTTATAACTAAATGTGTGTGATATGGTCATGTTTGTTTAAAAAGGACATACCACCGTAGCTTCAAAACTATAAAAAAATTGTTGTGATGAAACTAAGCTAATGATGAGTTAGTATGTTTGAAATACATCTCTATTCTTTGATAAACTTTTAAAATAATCTTCGTTTGATTATCAGAATTAGAGTTATAACTGGATGTGTGTGACATGGTCATGTTTTGTTTAAAATGGACATAACCCCATGGCTTCAAGACTATGAAAAAAATTTTTATGGTAGAAGTAAGGTAATGATGAATTAGTATGTTTAAAATACATCTCTATTCTTTGATAAACTTTTAAAATAATCTTTGTTTGATTACCAGAATTAGAGCTATAACTGAATGTGTGTGACATGGTCATGTTTTGTTGAACAAAGACGTAACAGCACAGATTCAAGACTATGAAAAAACTTGTTATGGTAAAACTAAGCTAATGATGAGTTAGTATGTTTGAAATACATCTCTATTCTTTGATAAACGTTTAAAATAATCTTTGTTTGATGACCAGAATTAAAGTTATAACTGTATGCGTGTGACATGGTCATGTTTTGTTTAAAAAGGACATAAACTCGTAGCTTCAAAACTATGAAAAAAATTATTGTAGTGTAACTAAGCTAATGATGTGTTAGTATGTTTGAAATACATCTCTATTCTTTGATAAACATTTAAAATAATCTTGGTTTGATTACCAGAATTAGAGTTATAACTAAATGTGTGTGATATGGTCATGTTTGTTTAAAAAGGACATACCACCGTAGCTTCAAGACTATAAAAAAATTGTTGTGATGAAACTAAGCTAATGATGAGTTAGTATGTTTGAAATACATCTCTATTCTTTGATAAACTTTTAAAATAATCTTCGTTTGATTATCAGAATTAGAGTTATAACTGGATGTGTGTGACATGGTCATGTTTTGTTTAAAAAGGACATAAACCCGTAGCTTCAAAACTATGAAAAAAATTATTGTAGTGTAACTAAGCTAATGATGAGTTAGTATGTTTGAAATACATCTCTATTTTCTAATAAACATTTAAAATAATCTTGGTTTGATTACCAGAATTAGAGTTATAACTAAATGTGTGTGATATGGTCATGTTTGTTTAAAAAGGACATACCACCGTAGCTTCAAGACTATAAAAAAATTGTTGTGGTGAAACTAAGCTAATGATGAGTTAGTATGTTTGAAATACATCTCTATTCTTTAATAAACATTTAAAATAATCTTGGTTTGATTACCAGAATTAGAGTTATAACTAAATGTGTGTGATATGGTCATGTTTGTTTAAAAAGGACATACCACCGTAGCTTCAAGACTATAAAAAAATTGTTGTGATGAAACTAAGCTAATGATGAGTTAGTATGTTTGAAATACATCTCTATTCTTTGATAAACGTTTAAAATATTCTTGGTATGATTAACACAATTAGAGTTACAACTGATTCTGTGTGACATGGTCATGTTTTGTTTAAAAAAAAATATTAACCTGTAGCTTCTAGATTATGAAAAAGATTGCTGGGTGAAACTAAGCTAATGGTGAGTTAGTATGTTTGTGTGAATCTTTGTTTGATTACCAGAATTAGAGTTATAACTGGAAGTGTGACATGATCATGTTTTGTTTAAAAAAGACATAACCCCGTAGCTTCAAGACTATGAAAAAAATTGTTATTGTGAAACTAAGCTGATGATGAGTTAGAACGTTTGAAATACATCTCTATTCTTTGATAAACGTTTAAAATAATCTTTGTTTGATTATCAGAATTAGAGTTCCAACCGAATGTGTGTGACATGGTCATATTTTATTTAAAAAGGATATAACCCCGTAGCTTCAAGACTATGTTGTGATGAAACTAAGCTAATGATGAGTTAATATGTTTGAAATATATCTCTAATTTTTGATAAACGTTTAAAATAATCTTTGATTACCAGAGTTAGAATTCTAACTGAATGTGTGTGACATGGGCATGTTTCGTTTAGAAAGGACATGACCCCTTAGCTTCTGGACTATGAAAAAAATGTTATGGTGAAACTAAGCTAATGATGAGTATATTTGAAATAGATATTTATTCTTTGGACAAAGTGTAAAATGACTTTCGTATTATTGCTAGAATAAGAGTTATAACTGAATTTACGAGATATGTTCCTACTTTTTGTTTAAGAATGATGTGAGCTTGTAACTTCAGGCCGATGAAAAAAATTGTTAAATCAAAAGTAAGTTAATAGTGAATTAGTATGTTTAGAATATATCTCTATTATTTTGAAAAACATAGGGGGATATTTATTATATTTTTTTTTTGTAGGTTCTTCAAATATGAAGAAGAAATCGGTCGCGGTTCCTTCAAAACCGTCTACCGCGGTCTAGATACCCAGACCGGCGTCGCCGTAGCCTGGTGCGAACTCCAGGAGAAAAAACTAAACAAAGCTGAAAGACAGAGGTTCCGAGAAGAAGCCGAGATGTTGAAAAAGTTACAACATCCCAACATAGTGAGATTTTACAATTATTGGGAAAGCCCCGGACCTAAGAAGAAGAATATCGTGTTGGTAACCGAGTTGATGTTGAGCGGAACATTAAAAACGTAAGCGACAGATTAGAATGTAGCAAAATTTCCAAATATTACAATTCTCATTATCCTCTCTAGATATTTACGTCGCTTCAAGAAAATCAACCCGAAAGTATTGAAGTCGTGGTGCCGTCAAATACTCAAAGGGCTCGCTTTCTTACACTCGCGCTCCCCGCCGATCATACACAGGGATTTGAAATGTGATAATATTTTTATAACGGGAACGACTGGATCTGTTAAAATCGGCGACCTGGGACTGGCCACGTTGAAGAATAGGAGTTTTGCTAAGTCTGTAAGTAGAGAAAAGGTTTGATTTACAGAGGTAAAATATGATGAAGGCGGATTAATGTTTTGGATTTCGTACTTTTAGGTGATAGGAACGCCGGAATTTATGGCGCCGGAAATGTACGAAGAGCACTACGACGAAGGAGTGGACGTGTACGCTTTCGGGATGTGCATGTTGGAGATGGCCACCAGCGAGTATCCCTACTCCGAGTGTACCGGACCGGCCCAGATTTACAAAAAAGTTATTTCTGTAAGTAATTTCGATTAATCCTTGATGTGATGTCTCAATTTTTTACGTATTCTTACTATCTAAAACAGGCGCGCATCCAAGGGGGCGGGCGGTTGGGGCGATCACCCCCCATCCAAGACCTTTGAGTTCAGGAAAATAGACCCTGCCTCTTATACTAGGAACACGAACTTGAGATATAAAACTGGACTGCTCATGAAAATAATTTTTGACCCCCCCCCCCCCCCTTATTGGTCGCCATTCGGTGCAATGATTTGTATGGCAACATTGAATTCCCTGCTAGTTTCTTACATTGGCGTGAATGTGTCGTGTATGAATGTCAACTCTATTATTCTAACTAACAGGTTTAGACAATAACTATCTTTTTCTATACTATATCTAAAACAATAAATCGCTCTTCCTTGTTTTACTTCACAGGTTAATCGAGTATATTCAATAAAAAAGAGCAGAGCTCCGATTCTGTAAGCATATTTTTTGACATTCTCTTTCCTTATCTCTTTTAGGACAGTAATATACTTATGTATTAATACAGACTAAACAAAGATAGAAGATCCTTATTATGACATCCTCTTTCCCTTTCCTCTTAGAGAATCGCAGCCCTGATCTTTTTTATTGAATATACTCTATTACCCTGTCAAGTAAAACAAGGAAGAGCGATTTATTGTTTTAGATATAGTATAGAAAGAGATAGTTATTGTCTAAACCTGTTAGTTAGTTATAAAATCTCAGCCCAGGATAATTGTTTCTGTAAAATAATATTTAACTTGAATTTCTACTTTTAGTTTCCTCAAAATTATAATTTTTCTGTTTAAAGCAACTCCAATAAAGCAAATTTTTTTAACTTCTTTGGAACAGCGTAAATATGAAACAATTTTATTATTTTTAGATAACAAGCATGAAATGTCAGTTCTTATAAATAAATGAAAATGCTTTTTCTATGACTGTTTACATATTTTATTTTTTACAATAAAACTGTTATTTAGCAAAATAGCTAAAATGTGAAATATGCGCCAAAAACAAATCCAAACTAATTTTTTTTTGAAATATCTGTTTTAGAAACATCCTTATTCGGACGTAGAGTATAAGAAGTTAACGAAAAAAAGTATTAAGGCATTTATTTTTAAAAATTTTATATCATGAATTAATATGGTATATCGTTTAATGTAATCTATTGCAAAGTAAGATAGTTTCATCATTTAAAAATAGCTTCGATTAGGTCTTTGTTAAAATTATTTTCTCCTCGATGCTTTTAGGGAACTGATATGTTAGGTATTTAAATAGGGTTAACAACATTCATAATAATGTTGACATTTCCTTCATAAAAACGGAGCTTTAATTTAAATGAAGTAAAGTAACATTATGTACTAAACCATTTTTATACGAAAAAAATTAAACTCTAAAGGGGATAGTGTTAAAGCAGTTTATATTTAATTGTAAACAAAACAATATTGCTCAGAGAGCTCATTTAAGGAAAATGTATCAGGAGTTGGCTGTTAGAAAGGAAAATGGGGAGAATGATTTGGCTATACATTTTCTACAGGGTGAACCAAGAATTGTTAATTCGAGACTATCAAAAAACGGAGCATCTCACGCTCAGCCAGTAGCCTGAGCTTAACCCATCCCCGGCTCTACTACCAAAACGTACGTGGTCTGAATACCAAAATTGAAGATTTTTATTGTGCTTCTTCTAACTGCAAGTATGACATTTTGTGTCTTACAGAAACTTGGCTGACAGATTGTGTAAGGGACTCAGAACTTTTTCCGGATGAATATATTGTGTTTCGGTGCGATAGGGTGACATCAAGAGGGGGAGGTGTTGCTGTTGCAGTGAAGAAATCTATAGACACTTCTCCGCTGGATATCGGTGGATTCTCTGAAGTGGTCCCGAGTGTGGATATGGTTGGCTGCCGGATTGTTGTGGACTCTGTTCAATTTGTTTTAATTTTAATCTACATACCTCCGTCTTGTGTCGTGGCTGATTATGTAGCATTGTTAGAGTTTATTGAATCTTTGGAATATCTTTATGATAGGAACCTTCTGGTGATGGGTGATTTTAACATCCCTAAATTTGACAATTACAGATATGGTAATGATCCTAAAAGTGAGTTGGCTTACAACTTTATGGATTTTTTCTCCTTAAACCAATACAATAGTATTGTTAATGCCAACAATAGATACTTAGACTTAATATTTGCTAATTTTAATTGTGTTGTGCGGAGAGATGAAGGTCCAATGATCTTGGAGGATGTTCATCACCCATCGCTGGCGGTCGAGTTGGAGCTTGGCCCGATTCGGCGGAGGGGTTTCCTCGTGAATGATAGCAGTAAATTTAAGTGCTACAATTTTAAAAAAGCTAATTTTGATGCTCTTTATGCTGACCTTGCGTCCGCTGATTGGGCTGAGCTGGATCGGTACTCAGATGTTAACATGTGTTGCGACCGGTTTTATGAGATGTTGTATAAAATATTAGATAGATCCGTGCCACTCTTCAAAAATAAGGGTCGCTCCTTTCCTGTATGGTATGACGCGGATATTATTCGTAGTTTGAAACGTAAGAATAGCGTTTTTAGAAAGTATAGAAAAACTAAAAGTGTCATTTATTTTAACAAATTTAAATTGCTGAGAGCGCGGACCAATCGGATGATAAAGGCCTCATATCAGCGTTACATTGAGCGTATAGAGAGAGATATTGGAAAGGACCCCAAATCATTTTGGAGGTATGTTCAACAGAAAAAAAATTGCTGCGCTATTCCTGATAAAGTGTCTTATCGGGGTAAAACTTTCAATCACCCTAATGATATTGTTAAGGCTTTCGCCGAGTATTTTAAGGGAGTTTATAATGGAATATCGTCTACTGAAGAGGTTAGTCTGGGGGATTTGGGCAATAATACAGTTGCAGTTCCGGTCTTTACGGAACAGGATATAATAAAAATTACGAAAGGGCTTAAACCTAAAATGTCTAGCGGGCCGGATTTTGTTCCAAGTTTTCTTATTAAAGACACTATAAATGTTTTAGCTGCCCCTTTATGTAAAATTTTTAATGCCTCTCTTAAGCAGCTGGTGTATCCCAAGAGATGGAAGATAGCTAAAATATGTCCCGTATTTAAGAGCAAAAATAGAACCGAAGTGGAAAATTACAGGCCTGTCTCTCTGATATGTGGTTTTTCTAAGATCTTTGAGATGCTGCTGTATAACTTTATTATCAACAAAGTCGAACATTTATTGTCTACAAAACAGCATGGATTTTTGAGGGGTAGGTCAACATCCACTAATCTGGCGTCTTTTCTGCAGTTTACAGCGGATGCTGTGGATGCGGGCGGCCAGGTCGATGTGGTGTTTACCGACTTCTCAAAGGCCTTTGACAAGATGAGCCATAGTTTGATTCTGACAAAGCTTGCGAAGTTTGGTTTTACTGATCAATTTGTGCGGTTTTTTAAATCATATTTATTTAATAGGTCTCAGTATGTCCAATATAATGGCTTTCAATCAAAGTGTTTTGCGGGGCTCAAATTTGGGGCCTCTCTTGTTTTTAATTTTTATAAATGATATCGCTGAATCAATTGATGTTGAATTCCTACTATTTGCTGATGATTTGAAAATGTACGTCCAAGTTCAGTCGAAGGAGGATTGTGATAAATTGCAAAATAGTGTTAGTACTGTCCAGAGGTGGTGTATGAGTAATCAATTGTTATTGAATGTGAGCAAATGTTCAGTGATGTCTATAACTCGTAAAATATCTCCAATTCGATATAGTTATCAAATAATGACCTACTTAAAAGAGTTGATGCAGCTAAGGATTTGGGTGTTGTATTGGATTCTAAACTTAACTTTAACCTTCAGTATAGCAGAATAGTGTCTGAAGCTAATCAAATGATGGGTTTAATTATTAGAAACTGCAGATCATTTAAGAATATTGAAAGCCTAAAATTATTGTTTATAGCACTAGTAAGAAGTAAACTTGAATACTGTTCACTTGTTTGGGCTCCAATTTATAATAAATATGTTTTGGCTATGGAGAACGTTCAGCGCAAGTTTATGAAGTATTTGTGACGTAACTTACATTCAGTTTTATTTTTATACAAACTAGTCAACGGCCAGATTGTTTGTCCTCAGCTTTTGGGCGAGCTAAATTTTAATGTGCCACGATTGACGAGCAGGCATGGTGTATACTTTCATTTAAGGATACCTAGGACTAATGTATATTGTATGTCGCCAATATATCGAATGTGTTCTGTGTTTAATAGGGTGTCGCAATCGTGTGATCTGAGTATGAGTTATACCCAGTTTTTACGTTCCTGTTCAGTACTATTGTAGTTCTGGGACTACCATTGTGATATTATTTCTGTTATTTTGTAATAAGTACTTTTTTTTTGTGTTATATTTCGTGATATTATGATATTATTTTTGTTATTTTGTAATAGATGTTTTTTTTGTTTGTTATATTTTATTACGGCCCTATTAATTATTGTTGTTGGGCTTTGATGTTTATAAATAAATAAATAAAAATTTTATATCATGAATTAATATGGTATATTGTTTAATGTAATCTATTGCAAAGTAAGATAGTTTCATCATTTAAAAATAGCTTCGATTAGGTCTTTGTTAAAATTATTTTCTCCTCGATGCTTTTAGGGAACCGATATGTTAGGTATTAACAACATTCATAATAATGTTGACATTTCCTTCATAAAAACGGAGCTTTGATTTAAATGAAGTAAAGTAACATTATGTACTAAACCATTTTTATATATAAAAAAAAAATTAAACTCTAAAGGGGATAGTGTTAAAGCAGTTTATATTTAATTGTAAACAAAACAATATTTATTAAGATACTTTAAATATAAAGAAGCTTGTAAATACAAGAGAATTCTTACATTAATACAATCATTTTTAATCTAAATATATACATAAAGGTTTACTAGCAACTTTTAATTTTTACACTAGGTCAAACTTTCAATTTACTTAACTGTTTAAGGATCTGAAATTGACCTTTCCTAGAGTTGAATTTTTGAAATGGTAATCAATCGCAGCTTCTCACTACTTTGACAAAGGATTTTCATGACACAAATTTCCTATCCGAGCTAAAATCAAGAATTTTTGTTTTATTAATTAATAACATATTCAAACAAAAGATTATTATTTTATTTTTAGACAAAACAAATACATAAAAGTAAAATTTATGTAGTTTCCAAACATCCTTAATAATATTGAAAAATTTCATATTATATGCAATCATTTATTTCTATTTTAATATGGCATATTGGTTTTTAAACGTATAATCATTTTAAATTTTAACACCATACCAGTTTCGATATTCAGCTTTATATGTCAGTGGAACATTAACTTTATGGTAAAACGATATTGTTGTTGGTTAATGCACACCTAATTCAGGACTTTTTTTGTACAGCCAGTGTATGTTATTAAGTCCAAGTTTAGTTGCTTCAAGATGTTTACATCAAACAGTGCGTCGTAGTTTTTTTCAGGCAGTTTATTTGTAAGAAGCACAACACAAACTTTTTGCTCATCTTCCTGTATAAAACTATTTCCAGAAATATGCTCTGAACAGAGTTACTTATCTGATGTATAAAAGAATTATGATCATGACCAATTTGCTTCAGCCCTTGAATTTGAAGATTCTTTTCTCTTAGAAAACTAAAATATTGATAGTATTTAATAATTATCTTATATCATATCCATAAGATTAAACGTGTTAGATTTACAATTTGATTCTAAGGTAAAATTTTATATAATTATTATTGAATGCTTTATAACTTACCAATTAAATAAATTCCAATTTACCCGATGAGGTATTTGCACGTCTTACGATGAAGAATCACATTTTTTAAAATACAAAAAAAAACCTTAAAGTTCACATTCCTGTTTGAAATTTTCAGTAAAACGTTACATAAAATGTGATAAAATCCATAAAACAGCAAAATCAAAAATAAATTTTTGTCAAAATGAAAACTATTCAGTCAATGTCATAAATACACTTTCACCAATATCATAAAAACTTAGGGAATTCATTGTTGCCAAAGCAATTATTTGCACCAAATGGCACGGAGCATGGTGGGGTCATTTTTTTTTATAAGGGAGATATGGAACATGAGCAGTCCAGTTTTATATCTCAAGTTCGTGACTAGGAATGTGTATGTTTCTGGTATCTCCCCTCCCGTCGACAACTTGGTTTTTCTTGTGATCGATAGATCCGATTCTGCCTCTTATACTAAGAATGTGTATGCTGCTGGCATCTCCCTCTCCATCGATAACTTGTTTTTTCTAGCGATCGACCCTCCCCCCCAAGAGCTTCGAATTCAGAAAAAGAAACCCGACCCTGATTTTTACACTAGAAATGGGAATGTTACTGGCGTCTTTACCCCCCCCCCCCCCCCCTCCGCCTCCCGGTCGGCAACTTACTTTCGCTAGCCATACTATTCTTTTATAAAATTACCCCCCCCCCCCAGAGAGAGCCTGGATCCGCCCATGATCTGAAGTTTGATGACTTTTGTTGTGCAAAAGAATAATGGTTACAATCTTAAGTCATGCGACCAGCACCCGCAACTTGCTAATTGTGTTAGTTGAAAATGATTAGGGAAAGAGCATACATTTGCACCTTTGAGAGGTGTGGAGTATTATCACTTTATTTTATTTTGGTGGTACGTTCTTATATTGTTCAAATTTAGAGAATTCCAGGCTGTATTTTACTTTTTGTGTCCCTTTTTTTTAAATGATCACATTTTTGGGAATATTGTCTTGTTAATTGCAAAGATACTCTCTCTGCAAAAGCTGTGTTGTTCTAAAGAATAATTGTCACAATTTAAGTCACGCGACCGGCACTCGCAACTTGCAAATTATGTTAGTGGGAAACGATTTGCGTCGCCTTTTTTAAATGATTAAATTTTTGGGAGGATTATCTCTTGTTAACTGCAAAGATACTCTTTCTGTAAAAGCTTTGTTGTACTAAAAAATAATGGTTTCCATTTAAGTAATGCGACCGCCACCCGCAACTTGCAAATTGTGTTAGTCGGAAACGGTTTGAGGTAGGGTATACATTCATCGGACATGAATTAAAGTTATGTGTTTTCGTTGTCCTGTTGCTCCTTTGAGAGATGTCAGATATTATCAGCAGTTCAAACTTTAGTAGTACGTTCTTATATTGTTTAAATTTAGAAAAATTCAGGTTGTATTTTACTTTTCGTGTCGCCTTTTTTAAAAGATCATTTTTTTAAAGATGTAATCTCTTGTTAATTCCAAAAACACCCTCTCTATAAAGTCTTTGTTGTGCAAAAGAATAATAGTTACAATTTAAGTCTTGTGACCGACACCCGCAAGTTGCAAATTGTGTTAGTTGTAAACTGACGACGAATTTTGTTTTCGCTGTTCTTTCCCTCTTTTAGGAGGTATCGGGTAATATCAGTAGATAAGATTTTTGTTATACGTCCATATTTTGTTTAAATTTAGACAATTCCACATTATATTTTATTTACTGTCGCTTTTTTTAGGAGTATAATCTTTTGTCATTTACAAAGACACCCTTTCTACAAAGCTCTTTACCCTTTATCATTAATGTGTATAATTTTTTTAGGGTGTTAAGCCAGCCAGTTTTGATAAAGTCCAAAATCCGGAAGTAAAAGATGTGATAGAGAACTGCATAAGACCTAGGAAAGAGGACAGACCGAAAGTCAAAGATCTGTTACAACACGCATTTTTCGAAGAAGATGTAGGATTAAAAGTAAGTTTTTTGTTACGCTTCTCAGAAGTTACTACTGTTCGAGTAAATCCTAAATTACTGTATGTATATTTAGTCATGTGATGAGTTAAGAAAAATTAAATATTTTATTGTGTATACGAAATACAAAAATTTTTCAAAATATCTGAATGTAGTTTCTACATGCTTTTTTACTGGTAATAAAATTGATATATATGAAAGAAATGTTGTTTCTTAGGTGGAGGTAGTATCTCAAGAAGGCAAGAAAATAGTGTTTAGATTAAGAGTGATTGATCCAAAGAAAAGAACCCATAAACATAAAGAGAATGAAGCTATTCAGTTTGAATTCGATATGGAAACTGATAAGTACGACGCCATCGCCGCTGAAATGGTTAGTATCAAGTAATAATTATTTGTTGCAAGTAAATTGGATTGATCTTTACTATATGAATGGTGTTAATGATATTGTTGATGCTTTTTATGAAATTATATATCAAGCAGTAGACTTCTTTGTGCCGAAATATACTGTGAGGAGGTCGAGCTTTCCTGTTTGGTTCAATTCAGAACTAAAGAGAAAGGTAATAGCTAAGAAGGTTGCGCACAAAAATTACAAGACAACAAATAGTCAGAAGTATTTTATTGATTTAATAATTTGAGAAATGAATGTAAAGCTTTGACCAGTGAATGTTATGAAAGGTATGTATCAAGTGTGGAAGGCTGGAAGGAGAATGAGGGAGAACGTCGATGAATTCTGGAGGTTTGCTAAGTCAAAGACTAGACAGAGTGATAAAATTAGGGAAGTTACGTTTCTTGATGATCGTCAAGCAGAGGGAGGACAGGAGGTAGCTAATCTCTTTGCTACACAATTTAGTTCTGTATATCAGAGTTTTAATGGTCAGGCTGCCCACATAAATGTGCAGGAACAGGAGATCATTAGCGGTCCACATTTTAATGTAAGCCATGTTGAGATTGGATTTGAGTGTTTGCTGGATTGCCTGTTGTCTTTGAATGTTAGGAAGGATGCTGGTCCTGATTTGTTGCCGAATAGGATGCTTAGAGAGTGTGCTGTCTCTTTATGTGAGCCTCTTTCTTTTATCGTTAATAAATCCTTGTCTAGTGGTGTCTTTCCTAGCAGATGGAAGCACTCGTATGTCTCCCCTATATTTAAATCAGGTGGCAGCTCTGATATTAAGAAATAAGATAAGATAAGATAATTTATTAGTAATAATATACAAATAGTACTTTTACTGTCAAATAAATAAAATATTAAAATTTTGTCAATTAATTATTATCATTGATACAAATAAAACATTACAAGATATTGATTCTTCCTCAAGAAGAAAGTTTTGGTAAAAAAAAAGCTAAGAGAAGCTGACAACAGACAAAGACAATACTACAGATTAAAATTATATTCGAAATACTCCTCGAACGAAAAAAACACGTTCAGCACAAGGTAGCTCTTGATTTGTTTTTTGTACTGATTGAAGTTAAGAGCTTTAATTCTAGCTGGCACGCAGTTGTAGAACTTTATTGCTAAATATCTTGAACCATTTCTGGATCTCTCAAGCCGGCGAAAGTCTGGTACGAGATTGTTGTTGTTTCTTGTTGGATAGTTGTGAATATCTTCGTGTGATCTGTATAGATCAAGATTTTGTTTAACGTACAACAAACACTGCATAATGTACACACAAGGTACAGTTAAAATTTTTAAATTCTTAAACGAATTTCTACAGTCTTCTCTATAACCAAGCCCAGAGATAATACGAATGCATTTTCTTTGTTGTCCAAACGCCTTATCAGTATGACAAGAATGACCCCAAGAAAGAATAGCATAAGCCAAAAGAGAATGAAAGTTACTGTGATATGCTGTCAAAAGAGTTTCTTTGGAAGTTACCCGTACAAGATTCCTGAACAAGAACAGTTGTTGAGATAGTTTTTTTGAGAGATTAACAAGGTGTTGTTCCCAGGTTAATCCTGCATCTAGGTGTACTCCCAGAAATTTGACCTCCATTGCACATTGAGGTAGAAAGGACTGTACAATTTCACTGTTATTCCTTAGAGTAAAGTTAATATTTTGTGATTTGGAGTTGTTCAAGGATAGGCGATTGGCTCGAAACCATTGAAATAGTTCTCTTTCTGAAGTTTTGTAATCAAGACTGTCAATCTCTGAAGGTTGGTAACTTATATAAAACGTTGCTTCGTCAGCAAACAAAACAGTATTGACTCCCTTGCCCTTACAGTATGCCAGGTCATTTATATAGATGAGGAATAAGATGGGACCTAATACCGACCCTTGAGGTACACCATACCTTAGGGATTGTTTTTTAGAATTACACTGCCCAAAGTGAACATACTGATCACGATCCGATAGATATGAATTAAGTAGTTGAATGGCATCAGCCTGAAAATTGTAGAATGGTAGTTTTTTTAGAAGAATGCTATGTGTAACGCAATCGAATGCCTTTGTGAGGTCTAAAAAGGATGCAAGAGTGTCAAGATACTTTTCAAAGCCCTGTAAAACATTACTAGTAAAGTGATCAATAGCTAAAGTTGTGGTCCTGTTCTTTCGGAATCCAAACTGGTTCAAGGCAAACAATTTGTTTGACTCAAAGTGATCATTAGCCTGATTTTTCAAAATTCGTTCATAAACTTTTGACAAGATTGGTAATAAAGATATGGGGCGATAATTGTTGCAGTCATCAATGGAGCCCTTATTCTTGAAGAGGGGTACCACCTTTGCAGTTTTTAAAACTTTAGGAAATGTACTGCAAGCTATAGATTGATTTATCAATATTGTTAGGGGCTGAACTATTATATCCTTAATTTTTATAATAATTTTTGTGTTAATTCCGTCAATATCTTTGCTGTTACTATTTTTTATTTCTGAAATGGCCTTGTCGACATCACTAAAACTAACTGATTGAAATTTAAAGGACGGGATGTTTTTCAGTGGCATAGATTTTAGGTAATCTTCAAAAGGCTGTTGAGAACTTTCAAGTTTATTCATCACACATTCAGCAATTGAACAAAAGTGGTTATTAAAATCATTTGCATTTGGTTTTGAATTAGAGTCAGAGGTATTATTGTTGCTTTTATTATTAATAAGTTTCCACATAGTTTGTTGAGGGTTACTGGATTTTTTTATAAATTCGTCATTAGCTTTAATTTTTGCAAGCCTAATTGATTTTCTGTAATTTTTTCTATATTCAATTATGGTACTCGTTGGCATGGTAATAGAATCTCTTTTATTTAATGCTATCATAAACTGAAGTCTATTACGCATCTCTTTTAAGTTATCATTGAACCAGTTTACTCCTTTATTGGGATAATTTTTATTGAATAGTCTTGATTTTTCTGGAAAAGAGATATTTATGCAATGTGTTAATGCGTCAATTAGCATTTTGAATTTAAGGTCAATATCCAAATTATCATCATTAACAAAATTAAAATTGTATTTGAGCATGCTTTGGTATAGATTGGAGAGGCCATCTTCTGTTATTGGCCTATAACATACTCTAGTTTGAAAATTTTTGGATGAATAGTCAGTCTGAAAAAAATACCTTTGTGGTCTGAGATGTGCGTGAGATCTACTGGTTTTGCAATACCATCAAGATTTGTGAAGATATTATCGAGACATCTATCACCACGAGTGTTAAATTTAACTTTTTTTTTGAGATTAAATGAGCGGAAAAAATTACACAGCTTTAGAGCTCTAATGTCTTTTTCATTAAAATGAACATTAAAATCTCCTGCTATGATAAGAGATTTGTGTACATCAATTTTTTTAAGAATATTTGCCATTATGTTAAAGAACTTGTCTAAATCACCGTCTGGTGTACGATATGCAGTGCATGCATACAAACCTGTCTGCATACAGTCTGCTATCCCTAAAGTTATGGAAAAAATGGTTCTGTCTTCTTTAAGTATATTCAACAGTATTATAATGGAGGAGCAGCATGGTTTTCAGGGAGGCCGTTCTACGGAGACTAATCTCTTCTTGTATACAAACTACATTAGCGCAGCCATGGATCGGAGTTGTGAGGTTCATGCAGTGTACACGGACTTTAGTAAAGCTTTTGACTTCATTGATCAAAGTGTATTGCTTCAATGACTTGAGTCCCTTGTATGGATGATCCATTCTATTCTTGGATGTCATCCTACCTACAGGGTGGAACATTGCAGGTTAGACTGGCAGGGTTTCTTTCACATAAGTTTGATGTGGTCTCAGGTGTGCCCCAAGGGTCGCACTTGGGCCCTAGACTACTTCAGTTGCTTATAAATAATATAGGTAAGTGTTTTAGTTCTAAGTATCTCCTGTTTGCCGATGATTTGAAACTTTTTAGAGCAATAGAGTCCAGTAAAGATTGTGAATTGCTTCAGAGGGACTTAAATATTTTAGAGACATGGTGCTTGAAAACTAACTTCAAGCTGAATGTTGCTAAGTGCTCATATATTATATTCAGCCGCAACAAGAGCGTGAACGAAGTTGAGTACAGAATTGGAGTGAGTAAATTGCAGAGGGTGAATGTAGATAAAGATTTGGGATTATTTCTGGATAGTAGACTTCGTTATGTTGATTATTATGATGCAATCATTAATAGGGGCCACCGTATGTTGGGTATGGTGGTAAGAATGTCCAAGGATTTTAATAATCTATGTGGTGTCTCTCCATTGTTTGTGTGTTACGTAAGGTCAATAATGGAATACTGTAGTTTGATTTGGAGGCCATAGAAAACGTTTGGCGGCTGTTCAGGTAAAATTTTTAAAATATTTAGGGTATAGATTGGCACAGAGAGGGCTGCAGCTTGGCGTTGATGAGTTAAGGGAGTGTTATGGTTTGACCAGACTGGAGGACCGCAGACGATATTTTGAACTTCTTTTTTTTGTATAAGGTAATAAATAATTTAATAATGTCCCCTGATATATTGGCTGGTTTTAATTTTAAGATTCCACCTAAGAATCTCAGGAGGTGTCCACTGCTGTCCTCCAGGTTCTATAACACCCTACATGGTCAGAATATGCCAATTAGTAGAGTGGTTACTGTTGTTAACAGTTTCCCTGATCTTGATTATTTTGTCACATCATTTAATGCATTTAGAAACAAGCTAAGACGTCTGATTTTATTTTAGTAGTATTAAGCCAATGTTTAACATTAAATAATTTTTTTGATTGTATATGTACTACAAATGGTGGAACCGTTGAAATAATAAATAAATACTAAAAGTTCTGCAGTAACTAATTAATATTGTACACATATGGCTTAATTTTGTCTTTCATTGAATAAGCATCCTCCCGTACTGGGTCATCTTAGTGCTCTAATAATGTTCTAAAAAAATTGTTACAATTTTGGGAAAATTTAGGTTGTACAAATTAAAATAGTAAGAAATACCAAATTAAAAGAACCACAAAAGCTAGAAATGGGGTTCTCGGAGACACAAAGGTGTTCTTGTTCTACCCTGTATGTTCGAGCTACTTTTTGAACGCAGTAAAAATTATGTCAGTTTATTTAATGCAGGTTACCTGCCAATGTCAAAATTCTTTTATCAAATTTTTCAAAATCATGAGAAAATGTTGTACGATCTCTTCAACTGCGTGAACTTCTTATTTATTGTGTCCGTAAGTCTCAATATTTCTAGAATTTTCGCAACGTTATTCTATTAACGTTGAAAAAATATTGTATTTTTGCAATTTTTTCATATATATATTTTTTTTAGGCAAAGTCCGGTATAATATTCGAAGAAGACGCCAAAACGGTAGCCCAGCTGCTCAAAGCTCAGATAGTCCAGATAAATAAGGAAAGGGAAAAGCAGGAGAAGCAGAACAAGGAACAGGAGGCGCTAGCTCAACAACTGCAGTACCAGCAGTATTTGCAAAGACAGCAAGGTAATGGATACATTTCTCAACGTTTGATCATACTTTATATTTAATACAGTGTGTCTCAAAAAAATATGGAACACCTAAACTTATTTTGACAATGTCAAATTTGTATACTTAATTTTAGTCGAACAACAACAACAACAGTTAAGTCAACAGCAGCAACAGCAAATAAGTCAACAACAGCAAATAAGCCAGCAGCAGCAAATAAGTCAGCAGCAGCAAATAAGTCAGCAGCAGCAAATAAGTCAGCAGCAGCAAATAAGCCAGCAGCAGCAAATTAGCCAACAGCAGCAGAGCGGTCAGGCTCAGCAACAGGTATTATCACTATTTCTTTTATGAATCATACACATATTACTTGTTAAAGAAATACGATTTCCAAAAATCACCTGGGAATATTTAATGTATTAATGTATTTTTCAGTATCAGCAAGCACCCCAATATCAACAGCAACAAAGCGTCATGCAACAAGATCAGCAACAGCCCCCATACCAGCAGCAAGCGAGCGTAGTACAGCAGCAAGCTCCGCCCGAATTGCAGCACCAATATTCACAGCAACAAGCCCCTCCGCAGATCATGCAGCAACCTCAAGAGAGCCAACAACAGCAACAAAACATCATGTATCAGCAGCAACCCCAACAGGCACAGCCCCAATCCCAATCTCAACCCCCACCTCAACAATTCCAAGCTCCTCCCCAACAACATGCTCCGCCTCAACAGCACGTGCCTCCTCAGCAACACGTCCCTCCACAACAACATGTTCCTTCACAACAACATGCCCCTCCTCCGCAACACCCTCCTCTTCAGACACAGCCTCAAATTCCGCCCAGCGACCAGTCGCAGGGCGTAACTCAAGTTCAGTCCCCGCCCACAGTTCAATTGCAGCGACAAACCTCCGTGGATCCGGTAATGCAGTCGCAGCCCATTGTGCATAAACAGGCTCCGCCCACTCAGTTTGTTCAGCAAAGTTATATGCAGGAGGGCGTGGCACAGCATGCAGAATATTTGCAGGTAATAAAAGTCATTTTTAAAGCCACTCGTGTTTAAAAATTGAAAATAAAGGAGAACGGATTCATTGAAGCAAAAAATTTTAGGTGGGTAGTACAAACCAACCTCAAGCCCAAGAAAATACAGCATTGAAGTCTCTATCGCAACCGGAATTATTACATGCTGCAGCAGGACATGGCGAACCCCATAGACTTAGTGTCGACAGTCAAATGGAGATGCAACAGCAACAGCAAAATTATCAGCAGCAACAAGGCTATGTTTCGCAGCAGCAGCAAAATTATCAACAACCTCCAGCTCAAGGATATCAGCAACAAGGTCAGACGTATCAAACCCAGCAGAGTTATCCCGATCAGCAACAGCAATATCAGCAATACCAACCGCCGCCTCAGCAAGATATATCTCAGCAGCAGTATCAACAATCTCAGCAGCAATATACTCAACCACAGCAACCACCTACGAAGTAAGATTTATAAAGAATGTTACATTGTATTTGGTAACGTCTAAAAATAATATAAACGTCTAAATTAATGATATTCGTTTTTACAGCTATCAACAACAACAGAGCTACCAACAACCTTTACCAACTTATCAGCAACCCACGCAACAACAAGTTTTGCCTCCTCAGAATCAGCCACCTCAAACCCAGCAACAACAACCGCCTGTTTACAGCAATCAACAATCTGTTCCTCAGCAGCAACCCACTTACAATCAGCAATACAATCAACAATCTCAACAATATGTTACTCCTCCGATTGATCCCCAACAGCAGGCACCCCAGTTCATGCAGCAACAAAGCATCGATCAGCAAGTTTATCAGCAACAGTATGTTCAGCAATCCGGTCAACAAATGCCAGTACAGCAATCACAGATGCCTGTTCAACAGCAGCAAATTCCTCTGCAGTCGAGCCAGCAATCGCAGCAACCTCAACAACCGGTACAACAAACTCAAGTTCAACAACAGGTTCCTATACCGCAACAGCAGATGCCCGTTCAGCAACAGCAGATTCCCGTTCAGCAACAACAAATACCCGTTCAGCAACAACCAATGCCGGTTCAACAACAAATGCCTGTTCAGCAACAACCGATGACAGTTCAGCAACAGCAACAAATACCTGTTCAGCAGCCACTTCAAATGCCAGTTCAGCAGCAGCAAATACCAGTTCAACAGCAGCAAATACCAGTTCAGCAGCAGCAAGTACCTGTTCAACAGCAGCAGCCGATGAATATCCAGCAACAGGTACCTTCAGATATGGCTCAGGAACTGGCGCAGCAACAGCAGACTCAGCAAGTTGGTCACAGGTTAGTTTTGTGTATGTATTTAATATCTATCACTATTCACCTGAAGACGGTCGGAGATACCAATTGAAACGTTGTGATTATTAAACGAAGACTGATCTGCGTCAATCACGAAGTTACTTAAAAGTTTCGAAAATGTTATACCTTATTTTAATAATTGGAATCTTTTCATAGATTGTCCAATACTGACATACCCCCCATGAATCTGGAACAGTTGCAACAAAAACTTGCCGCACAAAACTTAAAAGATCAGCACAGGGCTTCGACTACTTCTCTTCCACCCATCTCCACTTTCGATCAATCCCAGCAGGATCACAGAAGGTTGTCTACCATTTCTCAACCGGCTTGCCCGCAGGAATATACGCACTTGCAGCAACAGATTATCGCTGAGGAATTTGCACAGCAGGGTGTACAGCAGGTACAGTCTGTTTATGAATTAAATTCACGTAATATAGATGTTTAAGACGGTCTAGATAGGTATTTAAAGGTTTTTCTCTTTGTTTCGCGAGATCATCGAAAAATTTGTCCTTCTAAAATCCACCTTGTCAGGACAAATACATTCCTTTCAAACCCACGTCGAGTATCAGCATATTTTAGTGAAAATGCGTCCTTGGACTCCAAAGTTTTTACACAACCGTCCAAAACTATAATGTTTTTCTCATTAGTTGGACAATATATTCTTTATTTTAAATTTCTCCCCCGTCTACAGGTTCCTGCTACCCAGAGATCTGAACCTATTACTGAAAATGGTATTCATCACGTGCAGCCCGAACCTGTATTATCTGCAGAACAACTGTCTGCAAAACTACAACAGAATCAACAGAACAACGATGACTTGGACTTGTCTGTATCTGAACAAGTAAGATTTTTTTTTAATTTTAATTCATTTCATCTGGATTGGAAATCTCACACATTTTCATAAACCTGAGTTAGACTAGACTCTTTCTGAAAGTTTCTTGTCTATAACAGGTTATATTGTATAATTTTCATCATTAACCAATGCATCATAATTTTCCTTTTCTGCCGCCTTAAAACAAAGGATCACTCGTCTTCGACCGGTGCCGATCCGGAACCACCCAAACGCAGGAGCACAAAACGATCTTCAATCCGCCAAAAGCTGATCGTGGATTCCGTGCACCAAGACGGTACCGTGGAATGCCGCCTAGTTTCGAAACAACGAACCATCAGTTTTAAATTTAATCGTTTGGACACCACGCCTAGCGATATTATCGAAGGAATGACTAAGCAGGACCTTCTGAAGGAGGGGCAACACGAGAAATTGAGTACGCACCTCAAAGATGTGATGGACGAGTTGAAATTGCGACCGGATAGAATTCCGGAGTGTGCGAGGGCGGGGTCAAGTAGCAGGGAGGGGCAGAAGGTAGGTGGGAGGAGTCTGAAAGGGCAGGGCGTAGGTAGAAGTGGGAATGTTGTTTATTAACTGTAGGAAGACGTAGCTGCTGTTTTTCTGACGTTCAATAAAAATAATAGAAAAAAAAAGGGTTAAATAGTAGATCTCATCTAATTTTAGGATATCTTTTTACTAATATTTTCTTTCTTAACATGCTGCTTACAAAAGGTTAGACATGCTTCGCTTACAAGGCATTCTCATAAAAAAACGCATCGTAGGCACAGATCTGTAAGTATTGGAGATAAATTTAGTAAAAATTCATCAATTGTACAAATAAATTTTATTTGATTGTTTTATCTTTGTTTTCCAGAGAGACGAATCGAGTACTCAAATTCTTAATGCCAAGCAGAGCTATATGGACCAGAACACGAATCAGGATGATTTTCAGACAATAAAAACAACCTTAGCCGATACCATTTACCAGAATCTAAGATGCAGAGAAAGTTTGAATTCAAGTGGTACTGTATCGAGAAAGACCAGTACTGCTTCGGAATATACTCCCGAGCATACTTATATTACAAACACTAATAGTAGACCTGGACAGGTTATCTTGGAACAGACCAACGTCAGTTATACCAACGATAGCTGTTTGGTTGCGCCACAAGAAATTCCTACAGTAAGTGTACAACAAATTAAACCTGGCAAATTTTTGATGTAATGTTGCTTCATTTTAGGCTGTCACGAACTCGTCTCTTCAGCAAGATACAGAGCGCCATTCGGACCTTAAAGAGGACACTACAGACCACTCTGATGCTCTCAAAACGGAAATGACGAACAGTCTTAAGCAGAAAGAGAGTCCCCAGTTGGTGCCCGGCCAGAAAGTCAACCTCAAAGTGTTCGTGATGAGCGTGAACAATGACGAGGTTAAGGGTGCGCAGAATGGGGAAGGAGTCGGGGCGATGAGTCAGGCTGTTATTGGCGGGCAAGCTGTAGGACAAGGTGTTACACAGTCTGGTACTAAAGGTGAGTGAAATTTTTATATACTAGAGACTATTTTATTAAAAATAATGACGTCACCGGAAGTGTATTAAACGGGAATCCATAAGGAACACGAGAAGTAGAGGGATTGAAAACTATTTGATGGTGGATCGTGCTCCAGGAAACACATCAAATGAAAAAATCCTGTAACTATTACAATATATATATATATATATATATATATATATATATATATATATATATATATATATATATATATATATATATATATATATATATATATATGAAGTAAAATGCGAACAGTTTCATCATATCCTTTCCGTGTTAGAGGTTGTACAATTTGGATAAATTGCTACAGAACACAATTTACCCTTTTCCACCACCATCGAGATGATGGCCTACCTGTACCACCATACCGAGAAGAAAGTCAAAACTTACCCTCCCCGCCACAGTGATACGGCAGAGGTACATGTTTCGTCTCTACTAGACTCATCAGGGTACCGACATGCACCTGCTTGTGCAAAGGACAGATCGGAAGGAAGTATGCAACACTGAACACGGCGGGAGGTCGGCGAAGCCGCGTTCAGTGTTGCATACTTCCTGCTCTGAAGATGGTATTCAAAGGACCTTAAAGTTCAGGGTCAAGGTCACAACCAAGATCATATTTAGAATTTTAGTTCCTCCTCTGAAGATGGTATTCAAATGACCTTTAAAATCAAGGTCAATGTCACAACCAGAATTTTAGTTTGATTTCCTACAAATTTTGTCTGTTAATTTTTTCCTAAAGTTGGCATTTTCGAAGTTAACTGTGGGAGGGGTTTCACACTTTTGAACATGGTGTATTATATATATATATATATATATATATATATATATATATATATATATAGAGAGAGAGAGAGAGAGAGAGAGAGAGAGAGATATAGATAGTTGCTTTATAAACCCATCCCCAGATTTTCCAGTCGAACGCTTTTGTGAAATCATAGATCAGTTTCCAAAAGGAAATAATCGTATTGTTCGTTGTCTTCGATGCTCATAATCGAAACTGGAATAAACTTGATTTTCCAGGTTAAGTATACCAATGACATTACACTCTCTTTATTAAAGGTGTTCTCTTTTTTAGGCGTCCCTCAAAAACAAGCATCAGTCGAAAGAATTATTGAAGTTAAGCTGGAAGGCGACGAGAAAAAAGCCGAACTTCAACCTGAAAGTACCAAGTCACCCCAAAGGAAAATCTCAAGGTTTTTGGTGAGTCCTGTACTGAGCGGCCAGTTGGATATGCCGAAGGATAAAGGTTTTGGTGGAGACGGTGCTACTCAGGAAGCTTCTAAAGGTAAATAGATATCTTAGAATATAAATATACTTAAACGGTTTTATCTTTGCTTGCAACTTGAGAGTTTTGTTATTTGTACATTTTTCCTCTGTACTATTTAGCTAAATCCATTGAAAAATATTGTTTCAACTGGCATAGTCAGTGAGCAAGGTATGGGACCAATATTTTTCGACGGTTATCTTAATGGGCCTGTTTCTCTCAATTTTCTTCAAGAAAATCTAATTCCAGCTCTGGAAACCCTATTTCCTAATCAGATACAGCTCGAATTGCCTTACGATAGAATATAGTTTTACCAACAAAGAGGAGCACTATATCAACTATTTACATATTTGTCCATTAGAAGAAATGTGATTGAATGGCCGGCAATATCACCAGATTTTAATCCATTGGATTTATTTTATGAGGTCACCTAAAACATAAGTTTTCATGACAGCTCGCTATTTTGACGATCTTAAGAAAGATACTAGACATGGGATAATGCAAATAAGACTGGAAATGGTATATAATGAAAAAGATACGACTATCGTGCTATTTGTTCCTTTTTTTTTGGAGAGTAAAAGGCAATATTTTCAAAATATCGAATGGGCTCCTACATACAATAAAATGTATTCAAATTTTTGAAGTTTTAACTTACCATATAGAGAGAATTGAAAGTAGAATGATATTGTATTCCCTCCCCATGTTGAAAAATTGTAAATAAATCTATATATTGCTATTTTGGTTGTAACATTTTTCGCCACAGTAAAAATGTGTTCTATTAGGCTGGGTCCACAGCGCCATCCTGTCTATCTTGAGGTAGTCCTTACCATATTTCTTAAAATTTTGTGCATTCTTCTTAATATCAAAACAGTATTTTAAGACAATCTGTGATTAGAAAATTTTTATCATAACCTTTTTCTACAAAACATGTTATTTTATACCTCGGAGAAAATTTAATGTTTTATTACAATAGTAGGTAACTAACTGCACAACTAGTAATTTTATTTTAAACTCGGAATATTGCTAATTATCGAGTCCGTCATTAAATTATTAAGGCAATTTGCGGAGAAGTAAACAAATTAAACATTATGCATTTATTGGACGTGATATCGTTGCGTTTTCTTAGTTTTTCTTTAGAAATTTTATAAATGGCAAATGATTTTTAAAGGCGCATTGTATTTTATCGATTTTTTTGACTATAATACAATTTTGAACTGCTAATTTTTTTAATCAAGGTAAAGTAGTAGAAATGAGTTAGTTTTAAGATTATATATTTGATAATGCCCATTTTCGTCTAGGTAAGTCTAATTGGTACAGTTAATAAAACACAGAAAGTGCTACGAAATAAAATTTTCGTATAAAGACATGTTTTTGATCATTTTAAAGCAGATATATATATTTTTTTTGGAAATTTTTCTATTCCTCTTCATTTAAATTTTCATAATCTTTTCTGTATATTCAGTTACTAATGCTAAACACAAACAGGTAAAAATAAAATACGCAGGGTGTTCTAATGTGCTTTAATTTATGGGGAAGCGCTCTGTCACTCTTTGAAAGCAAGAAGATCTTATGCTGAAAGATTTCCGGCTCTGACATTCTCAAGTCCAGAAACCTTCCAAATTTTACAATGTTATTAAAATGCAAAAATAGTGTAAACGTTTAAATGTTATTTTAGCAAATGTTCAATATGGGTACTTCAATACATTTATAGTTAAAACGCTGTATATCTTTACGTCAAAATTTGACAAATGCATCAAACTAGTGACATTTTGTTTTTGAGAACTGTAACAGGATCGGAGTGACTCATTCTACTATTTTCTTTTACGGTTATATAACAAGAAATTTGTCGAATGGTTTATAAGCAAGTTTCACAAACTAAATATCCTTAAAAAAGAAAAATGTTATACACAAAAATTTTAAAATCGAAGTTTTTCCTTCTGTTTACGACATATCGATAATTTTATATCCCATTGGTATAGGGCTATTTAATGAAGGAGTTTAAGTGCTTATAATGGGTTTGGTATTTTAAGTGAAATTTTAAATATGAGAGATTTTAAAAGCGGATTAAAATTTCCTTTTATATTACTACACTAAGAGATGTACTACTGCTAAAAATAATTTACTTTACGTATTAGTACATTCTATAATAAGCATTGCCTTTTTAATATGTTGTTGTTAGCTGATAATTTTGAAATTGTAGAAACTATTGTACTAAAAATTTTAGACACACTCTTTTTAATTTTGCGATTAGTAGGGTGATGTCTGAAGGTACAAGTGTGGGTGCTTATGTGTATGTTCACTTTTATAAGTGAAAAAATTGTACGCACTTTGTTGATAAAGGTCTATTTTTATTATGATACTCCAGTTAGGTATAACAATATTAGGGTAGTCTAACTGAAAACTAAAAATAAATTGACTATTCTAATAGAATCGGAACTAAAAAACAGTATTCTTAGAAACAGTGGGTAATTATACAATATTCTAGAAATCATTCAGTGTTTTATACTTAATGACTCTAACTTTATGACTTCTGACTGCAATAAACGAAGTAGTTAAGCTGCAAAAATATTGAATAAAAAGATAAATAATTGATCATCTTCATCAAATAGCGACCACATTTCAAGATTCCTCATGCCATATCCTCACAGATAAATTTATAAACATATAAATGTGTAAAATAATGAAAGCGGTTTGGTCCAGGGCATCCAGATCTAAAGTCCCAATATTGCATCAGGTTCACTGAAATAGAGTAATACATGCATAAAAAATAATACATACATGGAACAATAGAAATCGTAAGTGAACTAATTACAATTAAGATTAATTATTTATTTATATACCTAACACTATTTTCAAAAATTATAGGTATACATACAATATCCTAGAAATGATAAGTATTTTATATTAAATTATTCGAAAGAAATACTACAAGAAAAAACCTCTTTATTAGTTACTTACAGGTATATCAAGCTGATTAAAATTATCCATATGTACATCCATATCCAGTTAGAAAACCTAAATAAATCCAATAAAAACAAGCACTAATAAAGTGTTTTTATTATAATAACGATAGTCTAAAATTTATAGGCTATCAAGTGTTTAAAGTCACAAACACTAAACACTATAATATTAAATAGCGGCACAAAGTGTCTAAACTATTTTATATCGTAATATAATAAAAATATCGCAACGTTGTCGACAAAAATGCGTTTAATTATTTTTTGCCTTTATTATAAAAGGACAAAATAAAGACACAGTTAGTCTGAGGCAAGGTTATGTAAATAACAGCGGCTTTTTTTTGTGTTCCTTGCTCCTGACCTGTGGATATCTTTTTCTTTTTCATTATTATGAAGAGAAACAAGGAGGGAAAATCATCATCTCCTTTAGTATTTTTCAATTTCTATTCTGTCTGGAGTAGATACGGAGTAGGTAAGCGTGTTAACGTTCATATTTTTATAAAAATATTAGTGGGATATTTTGTAGAATTATTACATTTTAGACAATAAAACATGATAAAAATTATGAAATAAATATAAATGTTGTTTCAGTTGTAAAAATAACTTATTTTTCTCTACTCCGAGAGGAAGACAGAAAATCGAAATGAACGACCCTAGTTATATTTACGAGGAACATTTTTTTTTTGATGTATGGCAACTAAAAACCGTTACAATTACTAAATTTTTAAAGATATACACCGTTTTGAGTATACATATTTTTCGAATATTTTCCCGTTGCACTACAGATAATATTCCGGCATTATTACGGACTTTGTTAAAATGCTGTGCTATTCTCGCTACTAGTTTTTCTCTAATATTTACTAGTGTTGAATAAACTAGTTCTTTTAGAAGTAAAAGTCTAAGGGATAAAACAGGCCCATGTTGACCTATCCATCGAGGGGCAAAAACGTTAGTTAAGTGCTATACAGTTAAAATGAGGTGAAGCATCATCGTGCATATATCACATTTGCATTCTTCTATCAAACGTCTTCCCATAAATTATGTAAATTTTGCTGCAAAAATTATAAATAAATCTTACCATTTAGTCTTCCTTCCAACACAAATGGACCTATTTCCGATGATGCCAGTCCACACATTTACAATAAACCTTTGTTGATGTTTGTTTTGAATTATAGCGTGCGGGTTTTCATCAGCCCAAAAATGTCAATTGTGTGAGTTTATTATGCCATTTCCTGTAAAACCAGCGTCATTGGTAAACAAAATAAGGTTAGAAAAATTTAGATTTAGGTTATGTTGCTGTATAAGCCAGTAGGAATATTAAAGTCTTGCGAGACATAGTGTGTACTTTTTCAACATGGTACGGGTGAAGTAACTGTTCTATTAGAGTTTTATGTACAATCCATTTTGTAACATTGTTTTGTGTCGCTAGCTTTCTTATGCTGTTTGAAGGGTTGTCAGCAATATCTTGCAAAATTTGTTTCTATGCGTGAGGGTGTCGTGCTCTCTTGGGGTGGCTCTCACTGTCACGTCGCGTCAAAAATGACCCTGAAAAAAAAACATGTAAAAAGTTAATTCGTTATTTCTGATAATTATTTTCTAATCATCTTTTAGCTGTTTCCCTTAGACTTCGATCAACACTTTGAAAGGTTTTTGAACTTGGCAATGTTTGAGCTGGAAATCTTTCAACATAACGTCTTCTTGCTTTCGAAGAATTTGACAGCGCTTCACCATAAATTAAATATATATCAGTATACTTTGCGTAAAAATATTCTTCCATTTTTTAAAATTATTTTTCGTCAATAGTAATTCATTATGTAGGATTAACAATAACAACCTGATTTTTACCTGTTTGTGTTTAGGCCCAACGAGTGTGGTTGCAAGTCCGTTCTTGACTTCTATGATGATCTAAAACGTCTTCTGTAGTATGGTTTTGTGAGTCTTTATGGTCTCTATAAAATATAAAAATCTTATTAAATTATACAAATCGGTTCAAAACTTACAGCCGATAAGGTAAATCGCTGGGTACACTTTAGGGTTCTGTATCTCCGTCAAGGGGCACTTTATGAATTTTTTTCTTTGACAAAGTAGGGTTATTTTGACCTCTGTATGCTTCCGAGAAATTAGGAGGTACTGGACACCCTGTATACCTCACTGATTTCGACTAATTTTTTTTTGATCAAAACCATGATGGATTTTGAAGAAACTCTCTAAAATGTTTTATTAGAGCTTCTTTGGGGGTCCATTTCATGAAATTAATAGTTCATGTATATATTTTTGTTAAAATTATTTCGTATGATAGAACTAATAGACCAGCACATAACCTTACTGCATCTTTTTAACAATTTTCAGAGATATACCAAATTTCTTATTTTTTTTTCATTAAAATGATTATTTATTTATTTAACCTATTTATATGTATAGCACAGAACAATTTCCAAATGGTACATAGATCCTACAAACTAAATACAAAAACAATATTGGTAATACTGATTAACAGATACCCAGTAATTCTTTTCAATTGAGAAAAACTTACATAAAAAAATCTATATTTCAAAAGTGTTCATTATAAATTTTGGTTAAGCATCGACAAAAGTTCTCACACCATAATTTGTTCGATGTACTGTTAGAGCAAATAACTGACTTTATTGAGTATGTCTACTGGGTACTCTAAAATTAAGCTGGCCAAGAAATTCATCGCAATTAATCAAACCATTAACCAGCGCTTGTACAAAAAGAACAAATAATGGTTTCTTCTACGCATTTCTAAACTTGGGAGACCTACCAACAATAAACGAATTTCGTGCGATAAATTTTCATCGGCATACAAAAGGAAATGACAAAATTTAAAAACATTTGTAACATCATTAATAAACACTATAAATAAAAATAGACCCAAACGAGACCCCTGAGTGACTCCAGATAACACAAGGATCTCCCTTGATATATCACCACACAATTTAATGCACCGTACGCGAAACGAGATATGAAGCTATCCATTTTACTTATGGATTATACAAACCGAGACACTCGAGCTTGTATACCAGCAACTTGTGGCAAACACTATCAAACAAATCCGTGTATATAGAGTCCACTTGATATCCTGCTTCCACACCTCGAACAAAACATCTTGATAAACAGCCAGATTGGTAACCGTTGATCTTCATTGGCAAAACCATATTGTTCTGTCCCGAGGTATGTTTTAAAAGCGTTGAAAATTCATCAGTTATTATCGACTCGAATATCTTTCCCATAATACACAGCAATGATATACCGCGATAATTTTCAACACGATTACGGTCACCAGATTTGAAAATGGGGAACAAGGTGAATATGTAATTGTTTTTTAATGCTTTGCTCAGTCTTGATGTAGCATCTATAGTTTCTCATATTCATTTATTTCAGGTGAAATACCCTCTTCGATTCCTCAACAACAACCAATACCAGAAAAACAAGAAATTCAACCTGCTCCTCCTCAAGTTAACGTCCCTCCTACCATATTCGAACAACCTATTCCCCAGCAAATTCCCACTCAACCAGTAACATCACAGCCGTCACTACCGCCTCTAAATGTCCACGGATCGACCGCTAATGGCCACGTCCCCATTGCAACGCAGCCGGGTGTAGTGCCCCAACAGGGCGGAGCCCCGGCTGTTGCTGTTGCGACTACGGTTCCTCCAACTAGAAAAATTTCAGCTCCATTGGAGAATACTAGATTAGATACGGAGAAGCATATGGAACAGAAAATTAGTGTTTGCAGTTTAAAGGAAGAGGGCACTACTAAAGGAGAAACAGGTTAGTAGCTTTTTTACTTTGTCATTTATGGTGAATTCTCAGTAACAATAATTTATCCTTATTAACCGAATATATCATGTAAGAATATCCGAGGAAAGAACAATCTTTTTCATATACTTTTTGTTTCTTAGCTCAAGTTTGTGGTCCCGAGTTAATTAACACAATAGAACAGTTGAAAATAAGTTTAGATAATTTGAAGAACAGCAGTCATCCTAAGAAGGACGAAGAGGCTAAAAAAGTGCCAAGCAGTGTCGATGTAAGTGGAACTTTAAGCAGACAAATTTAAAATATTTTAATAATTTAAAATTTTTATTTTATCAGGTACCATTAGCTAAACCAGTTCCTGCTGCTCAACCGGGTTACGTCCCACCCCCTCAAACTCCTGCTTCTCAACAAGCAGCGCAACAACCCCAATTTATTCCTCCAGCTACCATGCCTACAATGCAACCTCCTTTACAACAGGTGCCTTCTCAGCAGCAACCTCCCCCAAGTATAATCCCCCAATCTCAACAGATCCAAGGGCAAGTCCCGCAAACTCAAATACCAGCTTCACAAGTTATTAGTCAATCACAGATTACAGTTAGTCAAGCTCCACCCATTATTCAACAGCAAGGGCAGGCTCCGCCCCCTTTACAACAAACTCAGTTGCCGCCAATTTCCAATCAACAACAGCAAATTCCTTCGGGACAATACGTGACTCCTCCAGCCCAAAGCGTTCCCCAACCGCAATATACCCAGGTTCCACCCTCTCAAGCGCTTCCTCAACCCATCTCGCAACCGCCTAGCGGTCAGTACACCCAAGCTCCACCTACACAGCACATCGTACAGCAAGTTCCATCTGTTCAATCTATGCCGACTCAGCAAATGCCAATGCCTCCTCTTACAAGTCATGTTGCTCCTTCCACTGGACATATGGTACCGCCTCCTGGTCAAACGGTTGGGCAGATTCCACAGTCACAACCAGCTAGCACTGCGACTGGTCAGCAGGGATTTACTCCGATGGGTGGAATTAATCCACAATACGTGCAAGCTGGACAACAGGTAAAATAAAGAAGGCTACATATTGTTATATTCTCTGAAATTATAAAAAAATGTAAAATTTTCAATAGCAAATGCCGCCTAATATGACACTCCCACCGAACGTCGTGCCCCACCCTACGTCAGTGTCGTTGCCGCAGGCCCCTCCCAATAGTCAGATGACCTATCAAACAGCTCCTGTTCAACAGCAAGCGCCACTCCCACAGTCGACTCAACAGCAATCGATGACGTCGCCACAGCAGCAAATGTTGATGCAACAGGCGCCTGTTAATCAACCAAATGAAGTTATTTATCCACAGCAGGTAAATTCAAATAGAAAATGTTTTAACTTCGCTTCTAAAGGAATGTCAGTATTTTCTTGAGCGTTATTAATCTTTAAAAAAAGCTATAGCAACTAAATCTGGGTATCTGGCAGGCCAATACGTAATCTACACAATTAGTTGTATGTGACTTGTCTTTCTTTTAAATAGATTTATGGACAGGCTCAACAACCGATGACGGGTTCGGTGTCGGTGCAGAACTTGTCGATGGCTCAAAGCGGAGGACAGGTGCAGCAACAACAGCATTTCCAGCAGTCAATGTCGGAAAATCTCAAACATATTATGGAAAGGTAAAAAATGTTTTTTTTTTCACATTAATGTGATTAAATAAGTGAAGGATAATTTTTGACAGCGTTAAAATGATCTTTGAATAAAATGTATCAAAAACTATTGTTATATTTTAGTGGATCTAATAGGAGTAGTCAAGCGTCTACTCCTCAACAAGAGATGGTCTATGATCTCAACTTTCAAAGGAATCTCCAACAGAGGCTGTCGAATATTGGACCGCCAATGGGCCAGTACGTGCCAAATACTACGGTGAGCAACATTTAATTTAATTGATAGAAATATGGACTACCGGTTACGATTTCAGCGAATACTTCATCTCAATTAGAAAATTGTTTTGTGTCCTCAAGTGTGGGAGATCACTTGACACATTTAGAACGTAAATTGATAATATATAAAGGAAAAAAATCGTCTGACATGTTTTAAAATCACTTTTACAAGTTATTATTGATACTTAAACTTTTAGTAAAGTTTAAAGAAAGTCTATGATGTCTAAGTCTGGATATCATGCACGCCAATTCAGAAATATATATATATATATATATATATATATATATATATATATATATATATATATATCAAAAATACTAGTCTTGTAATAAAAATGAAAGCATAGGTAATAACTAATAAATATTCCCTCCTCCAGCTTTAATTATTATTTGCATCTTTCTTGACATATTACTAAGTAGAATTTAAATGTATCTTAAGAAATTACGTTCAATTGTGCAGCAAGTCGAGGCTCTTCTGTTGTAGCTGGAACAGGATTTTTGTACGAGATTACATTTGGTGAACTGTTCACCAATTTTTCCACCCAAGTGATTTCATTTATTTAGAAAGAAAAAATGCATCTAAAGTATCTGAGATCAGTTAACATATTTAGATCATGAATTGATAATACATAAAAAAAAATCGTCTGTCATCTTTTAATGTCACTTTTACAAGTTAATATTAATACTTAAGCTGATAAAAGTTCTTTTGGTAATGTTTAAAGAAAGTCTATGGTGACTAGGTCTGGATATCGTGCAGACCAATAGAAACGCTGCCTCGCATTCAACTTAACGTTTCTATTTTTCTAGTGTGTTCTTGTTATATAATATAAAGTTTCAAATAATTAATGAAACTAAATTTACTTTGCTGGACTTATCACTTTTATTATTAAATTGGCATAATCGCGGTTCCGTAACACTGTTACATTCTAAAGCGCAATGCTTTAAATACTACGGATACTAAAGACAGAACATCGAACAATGGATAATTTCATATGTCTCTTTGATCATTAAGAAGGTTAATTGTACATGTCTTATTGTACTTATAAATTTCTGTTGCCTCTATTTTTTTTTTTTTTACTTTGGACACGGTATGCAAAATTTGAATATTGTTGGCATCTGGGAAACTGAGGCCTGTTTCTATGAAATGATTAGCAAAATTTGAATTATATCTTTTTAATGAAAATGCAGTTTTGTGTTCTTGAAATCTTGTATGGAAAATTCCCGTTTGTCCGATGTAACAACTATTGCAGTCCGAACAATTTAGTCTCTAAACACCTGATATTTCTAGAGAGGAAATTTTGTCTTTGACATTAAACATGTGTGATAATTTTTGTGACGATTTGAATGCTATTTTTTAAGACATTAGCTATTCGATCTGAAATAGGTCCAAAATATGTAGGTGCAGTGTATTTAGTGTTATTTTTATTTATGTTGGGTGGGTATATTCGGTTGAGTGTAATTTGTTTTTGTTTTTTATTTATAAAATTGTTAATTTGCACTTCACTATAAACCATTGTTTAATGCTGTTTGTTTTATTTTAATAAGTTCTTTTTCTGTGTGTGTTAAAAAGATTGTTAGTGTGTATTATAGCTTTGTATGCTGCAAGTTTATGAAATACTGGGTGTATTGTGTGTGGTGGGATAGTAGAGTCACTGAAAATAGGTTTTCTGTAAATTCCAAAGGAAAAACTATTATTTATTTTTGTAATCTATCTCTTTTTCTATTGTGAATTTTATTTTGTTGTGTATATTGTTGAGATGTTGTACTGTATCATCTAATTCTGTTTCATTACCTGTAAAACAAACAAGGATGTCGTCAACATAACCATTGTAGAAAAAAATGTTTTTTGAAAGGTTCGTTCTAAAAAACTTTTCTTTGAAATTTTTTTGTAGAACTGGTTTTTATGATGAAAATAGTTTTCAGAAATGCAAAGATCAGAGAGTGATAAAATTTCATTTTTTACAACTGGGTTAACGGTATGATTGGATAGAGTGATTCCAATTATTAGTAAGCAATCTTGATTTGGAATATTTGAGAACATATTCGTTACATCAAAAGATACTTAGATACTGTTTAACTGCGTTGTAAGTTCAGTTGAATTTTTTATGCTATTTTTGAGTTTGAAATCTGTAATTTCTCTGAATATATTATTTAGTTGTACTGTTACGTTTCTTAGAGGATTGTCTGTGTACAGCTGGTCTTATGGGGGGCATCTTCTTTGTGAATTTTAATTAAACCGTATAGTTTGGGTGGTAGACGGTTCATGTTAATTATTTTAAATTTGTCTGAATCTGAATTTAATAAATAAAAAACAAAAACAAACTACATTTAACCGAATATACCCACTGATCATATATAAAAATAATACTAAATACGTATTTTGGACCTACTTTAGATAGAATAGCTAATGTCTTAAAAAAACAAAACTTAAAAATAGCATTCAAATCGTCATAAAAACTATTTATTATAAATGTTTAATGCCAAGGACAAAATTTCCTCGCAAAAGTCAGGAGTTCATAGGCTAAATTGTTCAGATTACAATAGTTGTTACATCGGACAAACGGGGAGAAACTTTCATACAAGATTGAAAGAACACAAAACCGTATTTTTATTAAAAAGACGTAATTTAAATTTTGCTAACCATTTCATAGAAACAGGCCACACTTACCCAGATGTTAACTATATTCAAATTTTGCTCACCTTACCTAAAAGTAAAAAACTTAACATCTTAGAGGCTATAGAAATTTATAAGTGCAATAAGATCAGTACAATTAACTTTCTTAATGATCAAAGAGACCTACAAAATTATCCGTTGCTCGATATTCTGCCTTTAGTACCTAGATGGTAGTAATAAAAAATGTACGAACTATAAAAGCCCTATAATTTAATGTAACCCGTAGTTTTTATGACATTTTGTTTGAGAATGTAACATAATAATAATAAAAGTACTAAGTCTAACAAAGTAAATTTAGTTTCATTAATTATTGAAAATATACTATCACAATGTAACAGACTACTCAATAAAGTATTTAATGTTTCAAAGTTGTGAGAGGAGTTATTTGCTGAAATCATCACCGTTAAGAATTAAATTATAGATATGTCTTTGATTTTATTACAAGTTTTACATTCCTATCATTACGAACACTTTAATTTACGTCCCTAGACTATTCTACGTAATACAGAGTTCTCATCCACACTACCAACACAACACTTTACATGTTAACGATATAGAAATTTAAGATTTTTTAGGTTTTTACCTAAGTGAATTTCTTTTAGGCACCGTCTAGCCCTCACGCTTTAGTTAGTTCTTTAGAGTTTCCGCAAGATGGGGCCCCTATGGCGCCTAATCTCAATAAGGTACGATCAAATATTGTTCTGAAATTTTGTAGCGCAAGATTATTTTACGGATTTTTTTTTCAATTAAAGTAGGATATAGATGTGCCAAAATTTGGCATATTTTTCTGGTGTTGTGTTGTAGAATAGAAATAAATGCTTCTTTGCATATTTTTCAGCGATTGTTTAGACCATTCTGTATAGCGTTTGTTGAAGATTGATTAAAATGTGGTTGGTTGTTGGATTTGTCTTGTTATTATTTTTATTCGGACAGATAAAAAATATAACAATTCAAATCCGACATTTTGTACAGCACTATGAAGAATGATTTCAACAATAATTGCTTTAATTAGTGAATTTTTCCGCGTAACGCTTGTATTATTGAGAATATTAGTTTTTTTTATACTTACAATTTTATTTTTTTTAACTTCAGCTTCGCGTAGAATCTAATAGCGCTCCAAATAGTGGCGCGACGTCTTCAGAAATACTCTCTCCCGTACAGGAATCAGAACAGCAAATCTATGCTCCCTTGGCGAGTCAAGCTGCACCACCAGTGATCGAATCGAAAATCAAAGATTTGAGCGATCTGAACGATCAGCTTAAGAAGATCAACGAGAAACAGCATTTGGAGAAACAGCAGCAGGTATTTTTTAGCGTGATGTTTCGTTGCATGCTGGTCGACTATCGGTAAGGCGGCACAGTGAAATAAAAATGTTCAGTTTTTTAAAGAACTCGTTAATTTTTGCAACTTTTGATTAGTAAATAATCGTTTTTGTGTATATAAGTTGGTAGAGAACTATTTTTGGGAATTTCGAATTTAGATATTTGACCAAGATGATCTGATGTGTTGGCGACATATATGTGATAGCCTGAAACTTCATGTACTGATACAGTATTTATTTGTGTGGTAGAAGAGACTGGACATCCGAAGACGGTCTCTTATGATTCTGCCAAGTTGGGAGTACTTTTCCGATTATTCTTAGTTCGGCGGGACGTCAGTCTATTCATCTTTAACCTTATCTTTTTTACACGTTTCTTTAAAAGGCAACGCAGGGTTGCAATCGTTGCGAATTACCCGGCTAGCTTGCCCTAGTCGGATTTCACGCATAAGATGAGGCTGCGCGTCTGGCCAATAATAAATAAATTATTAACATTTTATTATTACCTTCAGTTTTAAAATTAATTTTGGCTTTTAAAATTGATAACCGGTAACCCACCAAAAATTCGCGAGCAACCCCCTTGTGGATCGCGACAAACCGGTTAGGAACCACTGATCTAGAAGAATCTATACATATAAATAAAATTAAAGAGTCTGTCTGTCTGTCTGTCCGAGCTAAACTCCGAAACGGCGATGAAACTTTACAGACATGAAGAGGAGATTGTAAAGAATAATAAAGGCTGCTTTTATTTATAGCAGTTGTATTTATTACTTATTCTCTAAGTTTTACGCTGACGAAGTCGCGGGTAAAAGCTGGTATGAAATAAGTTTATTATCAAGGGGTAATTATTCTGAATAGTGGAAACACCGAATATTTAGCTGATTTTTTGCATACTCCCTGTTTTCGGGGTCACTTTTGAGTATTTTCCTACTTATTCCGTTACAACTTACCACTTTCGCTAAATCTTTTTAAAGTTATATACAGTGTTGTTTTAAAATAAAACTGAAAACACCAAAAATCGAGCCGGGAAATAAAAAGCTAACAAACTTCAATCATTAGACAATCACCGCACAGCGTTGCCGGATATTTTCCTATAAAATTGCACTGGTTCTACTTTAGACGCTTCCTACTCTTCTTCAAAAATTTTTGACTAAATAAAGGATAGAATGTTTTTTTTTTAAATGTATAGACAGAAACACATCTATGACGTCACAAAAGAGTGGCTGAACTTATAAATTACTAGAGAGGCATAAAATAATTTCCCTCCATAAATTAACCGTATTTTAAAGTCCTATCGGGATACCAAACGTAAGTTTAGTTCAAGTCAGGTGTGATCTTGGTTTTTAAATCAACATAGCTTGTTAAACGATCTATTTATGTTTGATAACCCGATTATGTACATGTTCCCGCATTTAATGCTACAATACTAGAATAACCACAAATAATTGCTATCTAACTACCAAGTTTTCCACCCCAATTAATTTTAAAAATGTACATCAACGTGGCAACATCGCATGTAAATCATGGCCTAAACTAGTGTTGTAAATATTCGGATGATTTTGATATTCGAATAATACGGATGCGGATGAATGTAATATTCGGATTGTTTAACAATCCGAATTGCGGAATGTTGACGAAACATTACGAATTAATACGAACCGAACTCCTCGCGGCTCTAGATAGGGAATTGGACAATAGTGGTTTAGTAAAAATTTAGACATAGGCGCCGGGTCAAATTTTAGGTTTTACATCATGGCTCCCGCACAAAAATCAATCGTTTTTTTTTGTCAATTCATCAAATAATAAATTTGCCCTATGTCGGTTGTGTAATCGAAAATTGGTAATTTAAAAAATTATATTTCTGAAATACGTCCACTTCTGTACCACGAAGAAATGAATAAAAATAATGTTACCGATGAGACTCAAGTTCATATTTCAGGTTTTGTTAAGCTCCAAGTAGTAACAAATATCCCTGAAGGCTTTTTTACCAAGATGAGATTCCATGTATAAGCCAATCCACAGAATTAAAAAATAATCCTGGCTCTTTAATTCTTTTAATTATGAACGAAAATCAGCAGCAAGAAATTTTGCGAAAACAACCTACCATTTCTACCTAAGTTCAAAATTATTGTTTTGTTTATATATTTTACATATTATTTTCAAAGAAAACTATCCTGGATTATTTTTTATTTATGTTCAAATTAAATATTACTAGAATGTATGCTTTCCTTGATTTATTAAAAACAATTTAAGATATGTTTTTGGAACTAACGTTAAATTTATATGTTTTTATGATATATATTTTGTTTTAATTTCTTTAATAAAACTTTTTTTGCATATATATATATATATATATATATATATATATATATATATATATATATATATATATATATATATATATATATATATGAATTATTTTATAACTTTAAAATATATTTTTATGCTCTGCGTCATCAAAAGTACTTGCACCTAAAATAATAGAATAATAATCATCCCCAGCACTGGTGAACGAACAAGTGTATTCGATGCCGCAGCGTCCGTGACATCCGTTTCCATCGGGCATCGGTCGTTATATAAAAAATCATCGGTATCATCACATTCCGTATGCCAAGGAAGTGTCTAAATTAATACGTATTAATTTGCTATTCGAATATTGCTCGGTTATTTCAATACGTATTCCCACATCACCCGAAACAGTACGAACTAATACGAATCAAACGAGCACCGTTCGTAGCAATCGATCTTCGTTTTCTTGTCGCTCCGAAGACCAAAACATACTTATGCGTTACTACAAATGAAACAAGGATGAAATTATTCTTATTCTGACACTATGTTTCCATTTATTTCAATAGAACCGAAGCACATCACATTCCGAATTCCGCATTCCGGATGCCAAAGAACTATTCGGTTTAATACGATTAAGTTACTATTCGAATTGTTCGGTTATTTTAATACGTATTCTCACATCACTAGCCTAAACCTTGGACACGCCTAAAAATAATACGAAACGACAGAACGACAGTTTTTCAAAGTTTTTATGGACAATTTTCATTTTTCCAAGGTTATTGATGTAAAGGGTCTAGCCGATTAAGAGTGTCGAAACTGCCCCCTCGGTAATAAAAAAAATAAAAAACACCCGGTGATTCTACATCAAAAAGTATCCACCAAAAAAATTTTTAGCCACTTTTCTCGTCACATAACCCCAAAAAAATTAAAACGTCATTTTTTGTTTTTTAACGATATCTTCGTTCTTAGAGTTTTGAAGCAAGGAATTTTTCCTCAGTTGTCTTAATACATACATAATTTTAAGATAACTGAGGCTTCAAAACTCGATAAAAATGCTAATAAATGTCGTTTTTTTGCGATTTTGACTATGTTTCACCACTTTTAAAAATCTTAAAAAATTCATGGACATAGTTTGGCGTCTAAAAACAACATATTATTTTTCGGTCCTGCTATTTTCCTAGTTTTTATTTTATTGAATTTAAAAATTTTCGAACACCCATAAAAATTTGAATTTCGCGCCAATAATTTTTGTAAAAAATATCTTGAAGGCAATAAAAAAACCTACAAACGAAGATAACGTCAAAACACGAAAAAAGACGATAAAAAGATTTTTTTGAGGTTATGTGACGATAAAAGTGATTAAAATTTGTTTGTATGGGTAGTAGAACCGGTGCTGTCAAATGTTCCACCGAAAAATACTTGGAAGTTTTATATTTATTCCTGGCAATTCCTAGCAAAATGCGTGTCATAAGAAAAAACTGATATTGCTTAATTAAACTGAATATTAGAAAAAGACAGACGATAACAAGATTGTCCATCCTTTAAATTTTAGACTGCAAAACCATAAAATAAAGAAAGAAATAACTACATGTGAGCAGCAATGAGATAGTAGAGAGATTTAATTTTAGAGATATTTTGTCAATTTCTGAGTACAAGATGTCTATTCCTGGCAAATCCCTGGCATGTTAGTATTCCTGGAAAAATTACTGGCATAGTTAATCATTCCTGGCAAATGCCAGGAATTACTGGCAAATTGACAGCCCTGAGTAGAACAACCGGGTGTTTTTTTATTACCGAGGGAGCAGGTTCGACCCTCATAATCGCTAGACCCTTTTATTAGATAGAAGTGTCAAACTTTAAAGATATAGATGGGAAAATTCGAGTTATATGTGTGAAAGTGATTTTTCTTTTGGAAAAACTATGAGAGACCACCAAAAAGAACTTCGGATCCGTATTATACGACTGGGAGGTTATACAAAAAATCAGCGAAAAATTTGGTGTTGTCACTATCCTGAATAATTATCTTATCCAAGTTAATATGAGTTATATAATCTTTTTCAAAACCAGTGCTGTGTTATGCAAAAAATTCCCGAAAATGTTCTCATTGATATTACTTGTATGTTTTATTTTCTTAACACTTTAAGTGTTTAATTATTTTTATATTATGTTTACAACTATTAGAGACATTTTTAATACTCTTCTTAGAAATATTTACTATCTGTCTAAAAAATTCCGCTAATTCTTTCAAAATTTAGAATTTCTCGATCTCGTATTTCATTTAGTTGCATTACCGCAAGTTGTCCAGTCTGAAACGGAATTTATTTAATCACGCACAAAGTTTTGATACAAAGTTAACCCTTACTAGAATTTTAGAATTTACGCTTTCACACGCTTTTACTTTATTCTTTCTGTTCGTCATTAGTGTTACGGAGACGTCATGTCACAGAACGTTTTCCGTATAGTAATACCATCGTTTTGATTTCGCCGCATCATATTTTATAGATCGCTGCCGCTGATAAACCACCGCAAACGCAATCGATAGAAAGTAAAACGGCCGAGGCCATAGACGAGGCGAAAAGAGAGATGAAATTAGAATTAGAAAAATTGCATGAGGCTGGCACCACTGTCAGTCAGGTAAGTGTAGATTACACGCCATGTCGAACAGTGTGGAGTGTACGAGGACCTTGCTGAATATTTTTAGACACTATTTTACCATTTCCGAACAGTTTTCCTCTTATTGAATCTAGGATAGTTATGATATCCACACCTCTCTTCATTTATTGCCTTGAAATATGCTCATGTGAGACAGACGCTATAAGTTCAGCTTAGCGTCTAGAAATTATCAGCTAAGTGCTCGTAAGCTCATGCAGGGTCCTAATAAATTTAATTTACAAGCTACAAGTCAGCAAAATGTCTCACTCTTTTAAGTATCTCCACTGAGTTTTCGATATGACAGATTTTTCTTTGAATTATACCATCATTCGATACAATCAAATCAAATAATTTAGTTTTTATTAAAGCAGCAATATCCAAAGATGTGAATTAAATTTTGAACAGGCTCTGTATAATAACAAGTCTATATTTTCAGGTGTTTTTGTTTTACTACTTAATTTTGCTATTTTTTGATTCTCAGTTCAGACGCCGCGTTAGTATCTTTATCAAACAACAAAAAATAAAATTGCTGCGTGTAAGTAAAGTACGGGTACTCATAGGTACCTTAAGTTAGACTATATAGCAGCCCTTCGCTATTAACACAGAATCGATAACAGAACATCTGTAGAATTGTTCGAAACATTTTTATTCATGAAATTTTCGAGCTTAGCATAATAGAATAGTAGTTTTTAAAGAATTTTCTAGATTGGCTTCTAATTTTCACATTCATTTCTATTGTCATTTTTGGTTATGATTTTAAAAAGTTTAAATTAATAATTCTCCTTCACTAGATTAGAACTTGCCACCCATACATTGCGTTCAGTCACTGCTATTCTCGCAATATCTATAGATTGTAGATGTCTACTCTATAAACGAATTCTCATCATTTTATATCAACGCTTCTCTTTTTTAATAATACATTTAAACTACACAAATTTTAATAATAATTTCTTTGTTCAATAGTACTTCCAGTTCCTGGTTAGTATGTACCTCCCTAATTTTTCCGACATATTTTTCAATTTAACTATATATTTTGTAGACGCTGCAAGAATCGACCCCGGATAATTCCACTCCTGCTCCGCCCCGTGAACGCCGAATCTCTCGCTTCAAAGTGAGCGTTATCACGGAACCCGAGCGAAGCATGCCGACGCCCCCCAGCGCTTCCGATTCGAAACCGAGCTTCCCCGAACCCATCCGAAAGGAAAGCGACGGCTCCTCTAACGGCGGGGACCCGAGCAATGTGGGTGTGCCTAACGTTAATCAAGCAGGCGTGCCAATACATTTGGCTAATCAGATTCAGATGGGCGGGGTTCAGACTGTTGGAACACCTCCGATGGGCGGAGGATTGTCCCAAATGGTGCAGACTCAGCTGACAGGGCCAGTGGGAATACAGGGCGGTACTATGGGAGTGCCTCACGGTGCAATGGGTGGACCGCAGGGGCATGATTTTGCGACGGTGATTAATACCACATTTGATTCGTTGAAGACTACGTTGGTTAAGTCGTTACCTAACACTGGAGGTAAGAATATTAGTTATGGGAAGTTTTTAAAATACAAACTGTGTAATTTTTTTATTAAATATTGGTTTCCTTTTGCAGAGGAGATGCCCACCGAAGAAGAAATCTCTCAAGTTAGGGTAAATAACTTTACGTTTAATTTACTAGCGTTTTTAATTTGATTGTAGTTGAACTTAAAAAATTATCGTAACATCACTTGTTCTTGGGTTCGTGTCTTGTATTATCACAATTGAACAGTAAGAATTTCGGATTTGTATTAAAAATTTTGATTGGAATTAATCTTTTTTAAATGAAATAAGAATTAAACTGACGATCGAAATTCTTATTGTTTATTATTTATAGATTTATACATAACCACATTGTTGTCTTTTGTCAGTGTTTTGCAGTGTTTGCTTCTATAGTAACGTTTATTGTTTTTAATTTTTTTAGTAGACTTTTTGAATTTCTTTTATTTTGTGGGCTTTACAGACATACACTCATAAACAAACTAGAAGTGTAGATTTAAAAAAAAATTAAGATATATTCGTGAAAATCAGAAACACTGCTAACTAAGGTGTTGTTTTCTTTGTTATCTTCAAATAGATCTGGGTTCATATTTTTCTAAACGTAGAACAATATTTTACTCATCTGTCTTACGTCACAACATATACACACACTTTACATTTTTTTTTTACATAATACATAATTATTTCAAAAAAACATCCGATATCCTAAACCCAATATCCTTATTAATTTTTTGTTTTCATTTGTTATTTTTGTATTATTTGTAGCCACCTCTCACCCATCCCACTGGCGGCACCACCCCGCATCCTATCGGCACCGCCCATTTTATCGACACGCCCACTATAATTGGCAACACCGCGCGATATGGTCAATCGGACGCCAGTCTGGCGCGTCCTTTAAGGAAATCTTTGAGTTACGTGGATTTGAAACGCGAAATCGAAACTATAATGCCGATAAGTAAAAACGAAGAGCAAAATATTCGTAGGGCGTGTTTCGGGGGGCGGAGACAGTCAAAAACGTTTCGGCAATTTCCGCAAATCGTTATTGTACCTCCTGAAAGCGATTGTTTGACCACTAGTATGCCCGACATTCGGAAGTCGTTGGAAGAATCAAAAAAAGACAAAACGTCGTTAAAATTGTTTATCAACAATGTGTCGGAAAAAAACGTTTCTTGTCCAGATCTGACCGACTCTAAAATGTTCAAAACGCCCGATATCGACGTTCTCAGTTCTCAAAAGTTTATTTTTCCCGACTCTCCGAAAATTTATTCCGAAGTTTCGTTTTCTTGCCCAAAAAATGCTTTTGAGTCGAGAACCCGAAGAACCAACTCGGCAACGGTTCTGGAAAGCCAAATGACTTTTAAAGACTTTACAGTAAAACGTAAGACTAGCGTGAAGAGGAAGAAACAAAGGGACGAAACGCCCACCGAAGTGATAAAGAGGAACTGGAAGGTTAAACACTCCAGGTCTATGCACAATTTGCTCAAAGATGTGCCAAAGAATAGGGTTAGGGAGCAGGGTTATTACACCATTCACTCTGGAGATCAGTTGTCGAGAAAAATTGGTGAAAATTTGGGTAAGAAGCAGCATTACGGATCGGCGGAAGGGTTGGGAAGTAGTAAAAGTGGTCAGCAAGTGAGTTACGGTCAGAAAAGTGGTTATGCACAACGAAGTTTTAACGAGTCCCGTTACAGTAAGTTTGGTGGGAATATAACTTCAAATATGCCTCAAAATCGAGGCGATGCACCCTATAGAAGCCCATTTTTTGAATACACTGAATCGAATATCAATACAGCCCCATTTTTCGGTAATGGAAGGGATATTTCATGCGGCTGTTCTTCTAAATCAACTTCACAAGCTAGCTTTTATTCCGACCCGAGATTTCGTTTAAACCGGAGCTATTCTTATCAGAATATCGCTGCGCTCGATTCCTACACACACTTCAACACTCATACATACCCTTATTATCCAGACAGAAATCGAATCTCACCTTTTGAAAGATCATCTCAGAACTTTCCCAGTCAAATTTGCGAATCCTGCGCTCGCATCGACTCCTCCCGTCAATGGGCGTGTCCTTGTTCGTCTACGCGCCCCGAATGGGTGTCGAATTCCTGGTCGAGGGAATTGGGGGCGGAGTCGTGGCGTTGCGGCGCGAGGGAGGGGGTTAAAAAGGCGGTGCCGATCGAGGAATACTTGGAGACGTATTTTAATAGCGATACGGTAAGGACAAAGCGGAAGTGTTGCAAAATAGATTTACCGCTGGGCTGTATGATCGTCTTTCCTTCGACATGTCGTCATCGTCATGTTCATGTCATTATTCTGTCGCTTTTCACGTGCGTGGTGAGGGTGTGAAGAATAAAATAGTGATTTGGCTTCTAAGGGTCAATTTATGGTGGTGGTTGATATATTACTAAATTGGGTGGTGTAATTTTGGGACACTTTGTAGATTTGTTTTGTTTAGTTGTATTTTAGTTACACGGGTATGTAATTGATGGTTAATCAATGATAATGCCGCACATCTTTAGCATGGTTTGCACGAGAGAAACCTTCCAGGAAGTGTTTGTAAAGGTTATCTGTGGTAAATGTATTGTAAAGTCACCATTTTTGAAAGTAACATTTACAAATAATTCTAAGATGGTTCCTTGACACGTCTAAAGTAGAAAAATCTAGTTTAAATACTTTTCTATGCTTAAGCTTGTGAATGTTTTAGTTAGTTTAAACTTTTGTTAAGTAAGCATTCTAGCATGTAATGAAGGTACTCTCGACGTTTCGTTTACGATTACATGGGATTCCTGAAACTTTGCTCTCCGAATTTAAGTCAGAGTTTCTTTGTTATAGGGAGCTTGTTATAAAGATGAACAATAAAAAAGCTTAAATAATAAATCTTTTTAAAGTGAGATCTCGGTTGTTCCTACAGTAATTTTTCTTGAAATGTCTCGAGATGAATGTCCTTGTTGCCAACTTGACTAATGAAGATTTTTTTCCCTGTAGGAAGAGACTTTTGAAGAAATGCTCAACAGGCAGAAGGCTGAATTGAACGCGTTGATGGAGGCGCATCGTAGGCAGCAGTTAGAGTATATGGGCAAGTATAAAAGACAGAAAGACAGGGGCGACACCTAGGGTTGTTACGAGAGTTCCATCGAAGGGAAATCAAAGGTTAGTGATACAGTCACTGGCTGAAGGAACTTTTTATACTCTTGTTGTATCTGGTATGAAAAGTGCATTTTTTTGTTAATTTTGGGGTGGTGAACACAAAAATGACAATAAAATTTTATTTATTTATTTATTTATTTATTTATTTACAGTACAGTACATTACAGATCTAAATCCAAATAGTACACTGTTGTCAAAGCTAGTTACAGATTAAAATTAAAATAAAAATTAAAATACAATAATACATTGAAAATTTAAACCAGTTTAATAAAAATACAATAACAGTTAAAAAAAAAAAATATGTATATATACTCAATCACAAACATACAACTCAACAACACAGGAAACATCAGAGTCGCAATCATCACGGTATCTCTGAATGTCAGACATCGTCAGATATGAGTAAATTTAGTTTTCGTTTGAACATTATCACTGTACCGTTGAATTCGGTGTCAAAGGGGACATAAATGTTAAAATAACGCATGATTCGATTCATAACACTGTATCTGCCAACATCTGTTCGGCTCCTGTTAACCGAAAACCCCTCGGTGAGACGAGTGCTTCGTGAAGGAACCCGATAATTAATAAGCGCCAAGAGATCAGAACAGTCTATAATATTCGCAATTATCTTAAATCCAAAGAGTATACTCAAGAAAATTCGGCGTTTTTCTAGGCTGGTCATGCTCAGAATTGATAATCGCTGCTGGTATGGTAAAAGACTCTTATCAATTTTTAGTCTATACAATAAGAAACTTGCAAACTTCGACTGAACCCGCTCCAAGCGCTTTATGTAAGTTCCCTGATATGGTGACCAGACTACGCAGCAATATTCCAAATGACTTCGGACAAGAGAATAATATAGGGACTTTAGGACTTCGGTGTTGGAAAATTCCCAGCAGCGTCTCATTATGAATCCAGCCATTTTAAAGGATTTTGATAAAACTTAGTCGCAATTTTCAAGAACAAGTTTTTTTTGATTTTATTTTTAACAAGATAATAAAAAAATCACACTTTTACTCTTATAGAGACACTAAATATCCTACGTTTGTTGAAGATTGACTAAAAGGTGGTTGTCGGACTTGCATTGTCTTTATTTTTGTTTGTTTTTACGACGTTTCGATTAGGTGGTATCTCTAATCGTTATCAAGTATAAACTGAATGTTTTGTCTTAAGGGTACGAGCTTATATAGGAACTGTGTCCATTGAAGCGCAAAGTTTCGTTTCATTGTACACACCTCAATGATTTGATGTTACGAAGTAGTGGTTGCCAAAGATTAGGTATCTCAACACTGGGTTTACTGAATATTCCATTATTATTTTTAATGTAAGCTGCTTCTATCAATTTTCTTTTTTTCATGTTGGATTCCATATATATTGCCGCAGCCTCAGACCATTTTATATGGTGTTGTTTATCCCAGGAGTGTTCTGCAATACCTGATCTCGACGTTTCCCCTTTTTGTGTAAGAGTTTTATGTTCCTTAATTCTAACTTCTAGTGGTCGTTTGGTTTCTCCAATATACATTTCACCACACTCACATGGAACTTTGTAAACACATTCTTTCTTATCGGTAGTTTTTGGTTTCGTTTTTGTTAAATGAGCTCTAAATGTATTTCCTGATTTAAAGGCTGTTTTTATATTATAACTTCTGGCAATTCGTCTTATTTTCTCCGAAGTTCCCTTAATGTACGGAATTGTGAAGAAGGAATGTTTTTCTTGCTGTCAGTGGTCGTTATTCTAAAGTTATTTATAATATCGTCAATTAATTTTAAAGGATAACCATTCTGTTATAAATGAGATTTAATGTTTTTTACCTTTTTTTCCAATGAATCCCCATTATTTCATATACGAGGGTGGTTCGATAAGTTCTCGGCCTGAAACAGAGAGGGCGCTAATAGGATCAAATAACTATAATATTTTGTTAGCATTAACCTTGAGATGACACTTTGCAAAGTTTCAGATGTTTGCGTTCAGTTGCTTGTTTGTGGCGATCGAGTGAACACCTAAGGTTCGATATTTTGTGAAAGATGGATAAAATTGAAGTTCGAGCTGTTATAAAGTACTTTGTTTTAAAGGGCTTAACTGCTACGGACATTAAAAATGAGTTCGATTGTACTTTAAAGGATTGTTCTCCTTCGTTTTCGACAGTAAAGAAATGGGCTGCAGAATTTAATCGTGGTCGTACATCAATTCAAGATGATGAGCGTTCGGGACGCCCAAAAACCGCTACAACTGACGAAATTGTCACAAAAATTCACAATGTCATACTTCAAGACCGCCGACTGAAAGTACGAGAGCTTGCTGGTATAGCAAACATCTCGATAGATCGTGTCCACTACATTTTACATGATGTTTTTGGCATGAAAAAGCTTCCTGCGCGATGGGTGCCGCGTTTGTTAACAGTCGACCAAAAACGCCTTCGAATGAACACTTCGCAAGAATGTTTAAACTTATTCAGACGCAATCCTGGTGAGTTTCTTCGACGTTTTATAACTGTAGATGAAACGTGGATTCACCATTACACGCCAGAGACAAAGCAGTAGTCTAAACAGTGAGTGGGGGCAGGTGAAAGTGCGCCAAAAAAAGCAAAAAACGGTTCCGTTTACAGGAAAAGTCATGGCAACAGTTTTTTGGGATTCACATGGAGTGGTGCTTATGGACTATGTAGAACAAGGCAAGACCATCACCGGGGAGTATTACGCTTCACTACTGGACCGTTTGCAGCATGTGATTAAGGCTAAACGTCCACATCTTGTCAAAAAAAAAGTGCTCTTTCATCAGGCTAACATGCTTGCACACAAATCTATGGTTGTTGCTGCAAAACTTCATGACCTACGTTTCGAAGTGTTTCCACATGCGCCATATTCGCTGGATCTAGCTCCCAGCGATTATTTTCTCTTTTCAAACTTGAAAAAATGGCTCACTGGACGAAAATTCCCTTTAAAGAACGAGGTCAGATCAGCGACAATCGCTTATTTTGCAGAGTTAGACAAATGGCATTATACTACTGGTATTAAAATGTTAGACCTTTGTTGGTCTAAATGTACTGAAATACAAGGGGACTATGTTGAAAAATAAATAAAAACATTTTCAAAAATCTTTTGATTTCTTTATCAGGCCGAGAACTTATCGAACCACCTTCGTAGATATACCGCGATTATAGAAGTTGCGTATAATTCTCCGGTTTGTTACAACAGAATAATTAGAACTATGGTTAAGATATTGGTCAGTATATGTTGGCTTCCTGTATACTGAAGTTTTAATAATTTCGTTTGAACGATTCATCATGACATCTAAGATGGGTAATTGATCATTTACTTCTTTTTCCATTGTAAACTTAATTGCAGGTCGTATGTTATTTAGATGTTTCAAGAAATCATTTTGTTCTTGATCATTGCCCATCCATACGATGAAGGTATCATCGACATATCTGAACCAGACTTTCGGTGTCACTGTTGCACTTTCTATGGCATGAGTTTCGAACCATTCTATATATATATATATATATATATATATATATATATATATATATATATATATATATATATATATATTGGCAACTACTAGAGAGAGTGAAGAACCCATCGGAAGCCCGTCATCCTAAGCGTAGAACTTGTCCTTTACTTGAAAGTAATCACCTTCGAACATACCCCTGTAGAAGTAGCATAACGTCAGAACTAGGGCCCGGTTGTTTGAACGCTGAATAACGTAATAATATTTTTATTTATATTTGAAAAAGTGTTGATAAACAGTAGATATTTAATTTCTTGGTACAGACATACCGATTTTATGCTATCCTTTTCTAATTGCATTATTTAAACGAGTATCATCGGTACGTCCTTCGGACATACCCCTGGGTACGTCAATTCTGAAAACAAAGTATGAATATATGGTTGCCTAAATTTTTATTATTATTATTTTCAATATGTAAACAATATTTACCAATAAAAATAAGTTTTTAAACCCTCTTTTTGTTAATATTAATTGTATACTTCGCATTTATAGTAATTTCTAACACTTAAAAACACCGAAAAAAGTCATGACAAGCAATTAAACTGAAAGACAAGATAAGTAAATATGTTTATGTCTGTCAAACATCAAAAAAGCGTCTCCCCCACCGACCATAAACAGCCTTCAGACAAATCTATTGTTGTTTAAATCTAGAGTATGATCGAAGGTAAGCACTATGCAGGCAACACTCCAAAAGGTCCATCACCCCGTCCAGTGGTAACGTGGTTCGATCTGAAAAAGTAGTATCATTTGAAAGTCTAGTTTTGATTATGTCTAGTGATTCCCCTAATGGAACATTACTATACAGATTTTCCATATCAAAACTTATTAGTCCATAATTTGGCTCTAGATTAATGCTACTAATAATAAGTAGGCTTGCAGGTATGGGATAACTCCGTCCATCTGTGCAGAGTTTTAATCAGCCAAAGAGAATTCCTGGAGTGAGATTTATACTTGTTCAAACGGGGCCTGATATTACCTCTTTAAAAATCTATAGTCATTTACCGCCCCATTTAAAAAATATAAATAAACAAAATTCGAAATGTCTGAGGATCTTACTGGCTCTTAATCCTTTTTATCCAATGGATGAATTTTTTAATTTTACTTTTTCATTGTTACTTTAGTCAAATTGTTCTTTTTTTGTTTGTGTGTCTTGTTAATTATCTCTGACAATTATAATATATACTATGTATGTTTATGAAAATATACCTTTTGAATTTGCACACTTTCAAGACATCTTACAATCTCAACTATTTGATTCGATTCAGTAACTTCGACTGACTATATACCCAAATACGGTTTCTACATTTTTAGAGAATATTCCAGAATTTTCTATTCAATTCCATAATATTCGCAATAGTGGCGTTTGTCATTTGTTCGTATACAGGGGCTGTTTAGTAGAAAGCAGACATAAAAGTCGATTTACATGGATTTAAATGGCTGTCTTCCTTCTTTTAAGCTCTGAGGGGTTGGGCCTTCGTATATGGGGGTCATCCCTGGAGATCCCCATGCGGTGTTGTCAAGTTGTTCAAAATTTCCTCAACTTGGGGAAAACTTATTTTGACAACGTCTCACCTCTCTATTGTTATAACAGCACAAATATACCACGTGCATCTTGCGGTTGTATTGTTAATATATAGGGACACATGATATCACGTATCTCCAAAAATTGAACTAATATTAAAAAGATACGTTTAGTTACGGTTTTAGCACAGCAAAAATGGATACGTTTTGGCTGTTATCCAGTGTTATAGACCAAAGATGTCTATGAATTTCATACTGCCATCCTTAATACAATCCAGATGGGTTATAGAGTTGAAAACTAATGTACTAGTACTCTCCTTTGGTATATAATTGAAAATGCAATTCTTTGAATGTTATTGGTGCTTTCTTTGCCGAGAAAGCAAATGTTCATACATATATGTATATAATATGTTTTTTGTTTGTTACAGAATGTGAGAAGCACCTACAAGAGAAAAAAGATGACTAGTGAAAAAAATTGTGAGAATGAAGGCTGTATAATCATAATTATTATTTATATTGTATAATATTGATTTAAAGAAGTCTAGTTTATTAATTATATTTGCTAATAATTTATTTTTAATATCCTCCTGTTATCCTAGTTTATTGTTTTATTATGATGAAGAGAAACGATCAGTAAAATCTTATTATAGGCATTATTTGGTGTGTTTTATTTCGAAACTATAACCTAATTCTAGAAAGGCCCCATTGGCACTTCCGCACTGTCATCTTTGATGTTAGGGTCATAAAAATGTGAGAAGGTACTTGTTCTCTAATCAGAAGCAGTATATTTCTTTGCATTTTTGTACTTCTAATGTAAAATCCGAACAAATTCTACTTTAAAATATAGGAAGAGGAATTGGCGCATTCACCATATGTGAAAGAAAATCTCGCGTATTCACCAAAATTTTTACTGATATTAAGACTAATATAAACAGAAACACGGGGCGATATTTTCTTCTAATCCAGCGCATTCACCATAACGTTTCTTGAAGTCAGGTTATTAGCCGCTTAGTATTTTAAAAATTGCTTAGTATTTTAAAAAAATTTTGTATCACTCATAAGCAATAACATTTCTATATTTGCCAAGGATTGTTTTTATTTGCAAACACATTTTATCGTAATCGAATATTCCGATAATTTAAATAAGCTTCTTTTTACATGAAGTTTAACTTTTTCAAATTAAAAAAGTGTGTGGATAAAATATTTTTCTGAATTTTTATCCATAAATTTTAATTAATATTCGTGTTTGCAAATATATATTAAAATTGTACCTTCGTAAATCTTGACATGATGAACGTGCCAATTAAAATAATTCTTGTTTATAGAATGGTGAATGCGCCAGAGTATCTGAAAGGCTTTTTTTTGTACCACGAGCACTAACCTTTTTTGTTCCAGGCCACGAGCAACAGTGGCGGCTCCAGCCTTTCCCTTTGAAGAAGGGGGTGGCTAATATCAGAAAAGTATAAGTATGGTAAGCAAAAGCGAGTTGTTGACCGGGAAAGCAACAGCCAGTGGCGTAATTAAGAGTATGTGCGTCCACCTGCATATTTTTGAATACACTCTACTATTTTGCACCTGTCTTGATACTTCATATCTTCGATCATACCCTAGATTTAAACAACAATAGATTTGTTTGAAGGCTGTTTATGGTCGGTGGGGCAGACGCTTTTTTGATGTTTGACAGACATAAACATATTTTCGTATCTTGTCTTTCAGTTTAATTGCTTGTCGTGACTTTTTCGGTGTTTTTAAGTGTTAAAAATTAGTATAAATGCGAAGTTTACAATTAATATTAACAAAAAGAGGATTTAAAAACATATTTTTATCGGTCAATATTGTAAGATATTGTTTACATATTGAAAATAACAATAATAAAAATGTAGGCAACCATATATTCATACTTTGTTTTCAGAATTGACGTACCTAGGGGTATGTTCGAAGGACATACCGATGATACTCGTTTAAATAATGCAATTAGAAAAGGATAGCATAAAATCGGTATGTCTGTACCAAGAAATTAAATATCTACTGTTTATTAACACTTTTTCAAATATAAATAAAAATATTATTACGTCATTCAGCGTTCAAACAACCGGGCCCTAGTTCTGACGTTTGCTACTTCTACAGGGGTATGTTCGAAGCTTCATATTTATTCATTTGCATCAAGAGACTTGAAGGCGTCCCCCGCACAGTGGGACCTGCGGGGTCGTTATTTACGCCACTGGCAGCTGCTACTTTCACGTTTCTACTGTAACAGACAGAGGTGAATCTATTTTGCTGAATTCGAAGCTCTATGTGTGTGGGGGGGGGCATTGCACAATTTTAAATCGACGTTTTTCAAGCCAGCTTCAAACTGAGGCCACTTGAAATATTACTTGAAATCCAGGCGTTTATATCACGGGCTTCAAGATCACTTGACCTTGACTTCAAGTCAAATTCAAGCGTTTCTCGTGCACTTTATGCGCAGGCGCACGTTTTGTATGTACCTAACTTCATGATGACCCTTATGACATTTTATTAATTATAAGGTTAGAAGACATCTTGTGTCATTTTCTGTTTACCTTTTGTGTTTATCGTCGAGTGATTCTGATTTACAAAATGAATAAGAAAAGAAATGTGTGGAGCGATGAGGAAGTACGTTTCTTCTTGCATCTCCTGAAGGAGAAAAAAATTCTAACCCTACTGGATGGGAAGAGATTCAGAACACAAGAAGTGTTTAAGTCTCTTGAAAGCCCAATGATGCAAAATGGATACCAAAGGGACTGTTTTCAACTGAGAACAAAATTTAAAAATCTTAAAGGTAAAAAAATATTTTTTCTTATAAACCAAGGCAACTAAACATATGCAATTTATAACTAAAATAATTAAGGTTTAATAAGAAGTATATAAAAATTGACGGTAAGACCTAAATTTTCTGTGATATAAATTTTATAAAGGATATCTGTTGTATTAAAGTCTTTTAATCTGCATATAGCATTTTATTACTCTTTATTTTCATCACCAGCCAAAATACCTGCATTATTTTCTAAAATCTCAAATTGTTATTAACTGATTATTTCCCAAAATTAAAGTGTACTAAAGTTTTACTTGCTAATGAATCAGTTTTATTATTTTTTTTTATATTCATCTAGTAATGTTTTCTTCTTTTTAGGGGAATACCAAAAGGTTAAAAGATATAGTGAAAGGAGTGGTGTGGAACCCATGACATTCCAGTTTTACGATGAGGTAGAAGAATTGCTGAGGGATCGTCCAACTGACAGCTTGGAAGGAATTGATTCTTCCCAGCCAGAGTTAGATAGTCCCCCAGAAAATCTTCCGATGGCTGATGACGATCAATCCTTGGTGGAAGGGATTTTTAACATAGATGAAGAAGATATGCCCCTCCCAGAATGTCATATTCTTGAAGCTTTACCTGAAGGGGTAGCCTCAACTTCCCGACAAAGTGGTATATCTGGTAGTTCCACATCAGCACGAAGAAGTAGTATCACACCTGCACGAGGAGATAGTGTTACACCAGGGCCTTCTCGTAGTAGGAGTAGCACTCCTCCAAAAAGGGGAGTTCAACTGCAAGCAGCAATTTTAAAGGTTCAAGAAACTGTTGATCGGGCAATTAAAAAAATCGAGGAAAGTACTGATGAGGACAATGATTTCCTCGATAGATTGTTAAGGGGTCAGGAACAAATACTGACAAATTGTACAAAACAATTAATACAAGGAATGAGATCTCTTTACAAAAGAAATAGAAAAAGAAAATACTCATCTTCATCATCATCGGAGGATGATCAAAAAAAGAGAAAGTAGTATTTAATATTTGTGATGTTATTGTTGAATTCTCTATACCGGGTGTCAACGAATCTATTAGACAAGTCATAATTTCTAGAGTATTATGTGTATCAAAATGAGAATTGGCACAGGTAAATGGTATGTGAAGGGGAGAGTTTTCGCATATTTTCCACTTCCGGTTTCACCGGAAATGGCCCCGGTTTTGAATTTTTAAATGGAACTCCCTGCATATTTTAACATTTTTGGATTTCTGAGACAATTCTAGATCAGAATGTGACATTTAAAAAACTTTTTACTTCTACTTCATATTTTTTAGAGCCACTTTTAAAATTGCATCTACGTGGCCATGATCGGACGCAAACTAATCTAAGGGCCTTAGGTGATGTCAAAAAAATACAATCGCAAAGTTTTAGTTACTAGTATGAAAGACAAGTTGACAAAATTACGTTTTCATTTCTAACTATTAATTTTCAAATGGCGACCCCTTTTTGACAACTACTTTTCGAAAAAAGCATTCTTTGACGAATCCTAACGGTACTAATTTATTTGCAATTGGATTAGACATAAGAACAGAAATTAAATATTATTAAGCAAAATACTGGATAATTTATTTACTTATGACAAGAACTGCAGATAAGTTATGAATCAGCAAGAAAAATACTGAAAAAGCATGGATATCGAGCATTTAAATATCAGTTACATCAACATTTGTATACTGAGGATGGCGATAGACGGGTAGTGTTTTGTGCTTGGCTGCATCAAAATCATAGAGTTAACCCAAATTTTATCGATTTTTTCTATTTTCCGACGAATCCCGATTTACAAATAATGGTATGTTCAATAAGCAAAATACTCGGTACTGGGCCCAACAAAATCAACATGAAATGAGAGAGGGCAATTTTCAAGAAAGATTTGGCGTCAATGTCTGGGCTGGTATCGTTGGAAACAGAATAATTGGGCCAATATTGTTTCAAGGTCAGTTAACAGGGGTTAGATACTTAGGTTTTCTTCAAAATGAAATCGAAAATCATCTCAATGATATACCTTTAGCAGTTTTACGGCGAATTTACTTTCAACAAGATGGAGCACCGCCTCACAATACTAGAGAAGTTCTTAATTATTTAATAGAGCATTTTAATAATTGAATTATTGCAACCAGTGGTCCGGACGGTGGCCAGCCCGCTCACCGGATCTTACTGTGCTCGATTTCTTTGTCTGGGGATATGTTAAAGAAAGGGTTTACTATGGAGCAGCCCCAGCTACTCTTGAAGAAAGAATTTTACGAGCATTTAGAAGTATAACGCCCCAAATGCTACAAAACGTGTTGAGAGAAACAATTGAATGAGCTGAAATGTGTCGTGAAAAAGAAGGAATGCACTTTGAACATTTACTACACTAAACTTTTTAACAAATTCAGCTTCTGTACTTTCAAATATTATAAGTACGTCGTCTTAGTTATTAGTTTATTTTGTTAAATTTTTAATCCAATTCCTGTCTTTCATACTAGTCACTAAAACTTTGCGATTGGATTTTTTTGACATCATCTAAGGCCGTTAGACTAGTTTGCGTCCGATCATGGCCACCTAGATACAATTTTAAAAGTGGTTCTAAAAAAATGAAATAGACGTAAAAAGTTTTTAAAATGTCACATTCTAATCTAGAATTGTCTTAGAAATCCAAAGATGTTAAAATATACAGGGTGTTCTATTTAAGAATTCAAAACCGGGACCATTTCCGGTGAAACCGGAAAATATGCGAAAACTCTCCTCTTCACATAACATTTACCTGTACCAATTCTCATTTTGATACACATAATACTCTAGAAATTATGACTGTCTAATAGATTCGTTGACACCCGGTATATTTATTTGTTTTTCTCTGTGAACTTTTTTTTCTTTGTATGTATGTTTATATTTTTTCCTTAGATTTTAGGCCTTAATTTTAACCTTGTTTATAATAAATTGTTCTTTTAAAACAATAAAGCATATTTTGATTTATAAATACTTTAATAATATTGGATAGTCAGTTAACTTTTAAAGAGCATATACATAATATCACTAATAAGGGAATGAAATTAGTGGGGTTTGTTACACGAAATTTGTCTGACTTCAATGATATTATTTGTATTAAAAATGTTTATTGCAGTGTTGTGCGTTCTATATTAGAGTATGCCTCACCAGTATGGTCACCTTTCTACAATGTACACAAATTGGAGCTAGAAAGGGTGCAGAAGTGCTTTTTAAGATTTGTAGCGTATAAACTAGGTGTTCCTAAAGAGAATATCAACTACCCTCATTTACTACTCCAATTAAATTTGAAGCCTCTTGAATATCACAGGGAATACATTGACTTACTTTATCTATTTAAAATCGTTAATAGTATAATAAATTCTCCAGAACTACTAATGCGTATTGGTTTCAATGTGCCTCAGAGAAGTAGTCGATGGGTTGAAGTGTTCTCTGTGGATGTTCATAAAACCAACTATTCCACCTATGCACCACTAAATAGAATGTGCACTTTAGCTAATGAATTATCCCGTGATCACGTTGATTTGGATATTTTTAACATGTCCTTAAATAGTTTTAAAAATTTTTTAAAGCGTAATCTATAGTCCAAATTTTTTACTTCTCATTGTTCTTTATGTAGTCTTAAATGTGAGCTTACTGTAGTTTTACCGGATGCTTTGGATTTATTTGTTTATTGTTTACTATTGTTTTTTTTATCTATTTGGAAACTTGTTTGTAGTTGTAAAGTGTTGTAAATTTTTAAATGGTTTGACCGTTAATAAAGCATTTATTTATTTATATTACACAAAATATATTTTTTGTTTAATTTTCTATAAAATACAATACAAATATTAATTTAACTATTTTGATTAACACTAATATATATTTTTGAGTAGTAGAAACTTATCTATAAAAATAAAAATAATATTTTTATATTGCGAGACTTTCTTAAAGGAAATGTAGTGCTTAAATATTCACATAGAAAATTTGTTAAATTGTGTGCATCCAAGTTATCATAAACCCTTGCATTAGGTTGTGATGGTTGGGGAAAAATAATTTCTGCATTTTCAACTTCATCCATCCAATTCTGTGGAAATTTATCTTTTCTACTTTCTATTATATTGTGTAGGGTGCAACAAGCCCCTACAACATTAGGTACGTACTCTATATCACTACGTTTCAAAAGTGTTCTCCACCTAGCCTCAAGTCTACCAAAAGCAATTTCTATGGTGACACCTGCAGCATTCATATAAACATTAAAAGCTGGTGTAAGTCCACGACTACAGTATGGTTTTAAAAGCCAAGGAAGTAAAGGATATGCTGGATCACCCAAAAGCACATAAGGTAAACTTTGGCCATTTAGCTGAACTGTGCTCTAAAATTCAAAAACAACTAATTAATATAATATTTAAAATAGAATTTGAACATGAAACATGGATTATATTAGTTTTGTTGTCAAAAATGTCTTTAAAATATATTTTTACAAGTTGCTATATACTTTATTCACCTAAAATATGTGTTTAGTTTTTGCAACATTATACTATACCTTGGGCAATATATCCATTATTTTGGTATAGTTTAGAATTCGCCAAAATAGCTGCATCATAAGTAGAACCTGGGTTTTTTACACATATGTCTTGAAACATATATTTATGGTCAACAGCACTATTGAAGCCCATCTTTTTCTGTTAATGAAATCTCGATAACCATCACTAGGTGGTAATATAGGTGTGTGTACCATCTATTGAACCAATAATATTGGGTAGATTTGACATTGTTTCAAAATATGAAGCTATCTCTACAGCTCTTGCTTCGTTAGGCATCTGTATATACTTTGGTAATAAAACCTTATTTACCGCTACGACAAACTCATGAATAATATTGTGCACAGTGGATTTATGGATGCCAAATGCATTTACAGTCGCCCTGTATTCACAACAGTTTCCCAGGAAATACAAGGAAACTGCCACTTTCTTATCGACAGTTGCAATATTCCTATATGAGTTCAAAAAATTATCTTTTGGTTTTAACATTGTTTTGTAACTCTCTGACTATATATTGGAATGTATCTTTGGTAATTCTAAAGTTCTCCAACCAGTCCTCATCTCTAAATTCATTTTTGACTATTCGTTCCCACCATTACTTTGTACTTTATTTTTTCATTTTATTCTGGTAGGAAATGTTTGTGAAGCGATCAGGTCAAGTGACGTCTTGATAAAATACAATGTTTTCAATAACCTAAGAAGAAATCATATTAAAATCAAATAAGAAAATTATTAAAGTATGTTGACTTACCTCTGTCTACGTTCTCTCCTCTTTTTATAATGAACAATCGCGAAATTAGTATTGGAAGTTATTTGTACCAATAACTGTAAATAGTAAGCACATACTGTTTGTACAACGTCTTGTTCTTTCATAATACTTAAAAAAAAATTTGAAAACTGAAAATGAATAGCAACAACAAAGGGATTTTTTAATTTTTGACAATTATGACATTTGACGTACGACGCACCGTTGTGAAGTTGGAAACAAAATAAACAGCTGATTTCAAGCGCGCTTGAGGTGTTTATTTCGCATTCGAAGCGCGCTTGGGTCTAGTCAACCCTAAATCGTTTCGGGCTTGACTTAACAAATCCAAGCCGGCTTCAAGTGTAATCTCGCCCGTTTAATTCGCCAGTTTAATTGAGCAATATCAACCTTTTCTTATTACACGCATTTTGCCAGGAATAAATATAAAACTTGCAAGTATTTTTTGTGGAACATTTGACAGCGTTGGGGGAAGTCTATTTTTCTGCATTCGAAACTCTTGGGAGGGATCGTCCCGACTGGATCCGCACCTGAGCAATATACATACCCTCTGCATTCCTGCGCTTTTAATGTTCATCGTCTATCTCAAAATTAGAGAAAAAAACTTTTTATTTGAAGAAATTCTTTTTATTTGGAGCATTTACCAAGACTTATGACGTTTTGGTTTAATTAGCGTAATCGCTATAACGACAGGATCTACTAAAATAAAACCTATTCAACATTTATAAATTCAGATAATGCTTTATCTTTTTTCTAATTTAGAAATTAATTGCTAATATAGAAACCAAAAATTTTCCAAGGAAATGCTTGTCATATGTTATCTCTATTTATTTGTTGATGGCTATACTCTTTTGAGTAATTATCAATTGATCAAAGTGAAACTGATAACTTCATGTTCTTTTGAATATGCATTTACTTGTCATTGGGTCGAAGTGATCATGATTACTTCAAGTGATCGAAGTGAAACTGATAATGACTCAAAAGAATAGCCTTGATCTATACAATTTTTTTATTCATCGTGTTGTGTTGATTTAAAGGTAAGTATGCAGTAGGTTTATTTAAAGGTAAAAATGCAGTACTTTTTTAAAATAAGTTTTACTAATTTATAAACTGTTTCTATAAATTAGAACAATAACCAGGAGTAAATAACATAATTTGTTTTCAATATTAATGAATTTTTTAATAAAAATATTACTGCATACTTACTTATAAATTTAGTGTAGCTTGGTAGCAAAATGTAAAGGTGCTAAGCGCCAGAAAAAGAAAATGACAAATATTCTTGGAATGACAGATTAACCTAGTTTTATGCTAAAATTTTGAATTTTCTTTTATAAGAATTTGTTTAAAGCAAAAAAGTTGTATTTTTGAAGACATGATTTACTCGAGTTATTTGTAGTCTTTTTCGAGTATGTATTACTGTAGACAGCTTCGAGTACGTTATATGACAAAGAGAGGGCGAATAGAAGTACATGCTATCTCTTTCGCTCTGAACAGTTGTAATAGATATCTATTTTATCGACAGCTGTTAGCGCGAAAAGTCTTTTTGTTTGAAAAAGAAATGACTTAGGAATAAACACCTTATAAATCTTCAAGATCGTGCGGTTCCTTTTGGTCGAAATAATAGGACATACTACTTTCGGATGAAACTTTGCAGTCGAGTTAAAATAACGATAACAAAATTGTACCAATTTTTTCTCTTAATGAACGAGATATCGAGTTTTACCAGGATACATTTTAGGGTCTAACTTTGAAATCAGCTTATACATTGTCATAATGTTTGGACCGTGGTGTATGATGCATATAAAACTGTAAGATTTGATATCCATAACATATCTAATAATTTGAAGTTGTTATCTTGTGATGTATATGAGGATAGAAAAATTCTTGACAAATGGTGAACGCACTAATTAAAATATGAACGCAAAAAAAAAACTTTTGACTGTGAATGATGTATTTTATTATGAGGGTATAAATATTCCTTAGAGCTAAAGTTACACTGATATTTGAAAAAGGGAAGATCTCATGTAGGCATTAGAGGGACGAAGAACATATAAAACAAAGCAAATATTTTGGTCTTTTTAATATGCAGAGGGATATTTTTAATTTTTTTTTTCTAGTCCATTCCCAAGAGTTCAATTACTGTGGGAACAGGATACTACAATTTCGTATCTACTAGAGGTACAAATCTGAAATGTAAGTCTTAGTAACCGTTACTTACTCTTAATAATTGTGCTATTTTCCTCATCATGAGGATCTTCAAAATAGAGGATTGAGGATTTCAGTTTTACGATGTAACCCTAAATCTTATCATCACAGAGAATGAATGAAATTTTTAGCCCTTAATAATTAACCAAAAACAATGTTCCTTATAACTTAATAAAAAGATTACACAATAAAAATCTAGACTTAGAAGTATATAGACTGCGGGTCCTATAGAAGTAAGTTGGCTCTCGCTTAGAGATAGAGCACTATTGGATACTGCTCTAGCTTAACCACCATTAGCAAGAGAAATACCACTGTCCTATTTTGCTCTGTCTGTTTGTAGGCGAGAGCCATCGTGCTTTTATAGGACCCACAATCAATATACTTTTATATTTTTAAAAAATTCCTACATTAGGTGGCTTTGTCCAGGGATAAATTAAAAAGACATATTTAATGCATTAATACCCTGTAATCGCTACATGTTAAAAAAATAAAAATATATTTTTTACACTAAAAACAAATCTAGAAGCAAAAACATAAATGTTTACAAAATCAGCCTAAAATATCATGGAAAGTGGATCCATTGTATCCCACATCGCTGGATGGTGCATTCTGGTAAAGGATGTACATTCTGCAAGAACAAGAAAAGCTTTTGAAAAATTTTATTTAAAACACTGCTTCAAGATTTTTAACACTTTTGACACAGTATTATCGTTCCCGACGTGTGTCACCTAAAGAATCAAAAAAGCAAAGACCAAAAATTAAAACAATAAACATCATAAGTCCTCACAGTTCATAAATAACTAAATTTTACAGCCATAATATCTGTCCCCAATAACATATTGTAATAAAGAACTAGGAGAAGTTTTTGATGCGTCCTCGCAGAAATATTATTTAGCAGTGCCTTTATGGAAATATTATATCGATGATTGCTTCTCTTAATTTCTAGAATTGTATTCTCACATATTTTAGTATATTCTAAAAAGGGATAGAATATTGGTTTCACTTGTATTTGACAGTGACAATGTTAAGAAGTAGTAATAAAGGAGTTGTTATTTATTAGTGGAAAGTGTAGTGTTTTTTTTTATGCCGACCCATTTTAAAGAGATAAAATCGTAACAATATTATATAATTTAAATAGGAAATAACCTACAATCAAAAAACTATGAGTACTTTTTTATCTACACATTATGCAGCATAAAAAATATGTTCCATTTGATATCTTAGAAACGGTAAATGCAATACAACTGATTTCATTTAAAAAAAGAAATTGAATTGAATAAAAATAATGGAAAACTATCAACAATTAATCTGATTACTTAATCCTTTAAAAAGCCCTGGTTAAGCAGGATGTTCCGGAATTAGCGCGAAACTAGAGGCCAGTCTCCTTGTTCCCTATTATCTTCAAGATCTCAGATAAGTTTATGTATTTACAAATAATATACTTCCTCAAGCATAACAACTGTTTCACTTAGCTTGAGGAGCACCAGAAGCACAGTTTTGTGCATTTTAGATCTTATATCTCACATTATAGTTCTTCCACAGGTTCCAGTTAGAAGCAGTGCTGTTTTAAGACTTATTCAAGGCTTTCAACTGTGTGGACCATGACATCCTGGGGTGAAGAGTGTTCAATATCGTAGAGATTTAATTTTTTCCAAACTATATTGATTTACTATCCATTAAGACTAATAAGAGGTGTACATTCTTTGCTGATAATACAAGCATCTCCTGTTCAGCAGACATAATTTTAGTATTAGTGTGGAAGTTTTGCGAGATGCTATGTATTCAAACTTGGGAGCTTAGGAATTACTATGTGCTAATACATTGCTTCTATAAGGCGAAAACTACGAGAATGGTATTTTCTCCGAGAGGATGGAGGTGACTTGGCGCAGCAAATGGGTAATATCCAGTTTCTAGGAATATATTCAAACCCCAAACTTCAGTGACGTTCGCACATTGATTATGTATGCAAGAAACTGAGGCAGAATCATTTTATACCTAGAAATTTTAATTACTGTGTTTTGACCGTTACGCTTAGACACCAGAAACACAATCTAGTGCCAGCCACTGGAGACTAAAGAGGTGTCAAAGTAGTCCAGGCTAATGGCCAATAAAATTTGACAAACAATTACCAACAGCAATTAAATTATTACCAGAAAATTTTTTATATCATATATATTTTAATTGAGTATTAAATAATGATGAGTGGGAAAATCATTACAGAAAAAAACATAAAAAACGGTAATCACGAGGAAGTACCCGAAATTGAATTGGAAAAAACAGAAAAGGCACCTAAATAAATTAAAAACAATAATAGAACTACCACGAATTGCATACTTCAAGAAATGTTCGAAAGAGATCATTTTTAAGAAAAGCAAGATGCATCAGCTTACTCAAAAAAAATGTTAGAAGCAGCAACCTTAAATGAAACAATACAGAAAGAAAAAATCAAAAAGGAGTATGACAGGGAGCCGTCATTCCCTTAAACTTTTAGATGTTAATGCTTAAAAATTTTAATTGGAATAAATACCCAGGAAGAAGACTCACTAATAACATAGTAATATTCACATAAAACTAATAAAGAAGTTGAAAATTTACAGTTAGAAATGAACATGCAAGAGAAAAAATATATGACCAATAAAAACACAAATGGAATTACTATAAACAAAGAACAGAAATGGGAAAATAGTCGAGTCGTATATTTACCTTGATGAATCAGTACTAGTTACCAACAACACCAGTAAACAGAGATAGAATCAAATTTGGATTGATAGTCTGTGGGAAATGAAGTATGTTTTTATTCAACTATTCCTCTAAAACTGAAGACAAAACGACCTGTTACAGAAACACGAGTCCACATTACAAAAATTCCAAATACAAAGAAAATCCATTGAAAGAAAACACTCAGAGATATGAAAACTAAAGAGTGGATCAGGATAAAGACTAAAATACCAGATCAGCAGGATACATAACTTGATATGAAGATTACTATGATATTAAATTAAAATAGAAAACATATTGAGTGGTATGATTATTAAAAAAAGATGATCATGAATTTTTTACTGAAATTTCAGTAAAAATTTATGAATTTAAAAAAGTTAATGTTCTTTAAAAATAATGCTATCTCAGTGTATTCAATTTTTTACCTTGTTGGGGGCACTCCAATAGCTTGTTCAATAGCTTCATACAGCACCTTGGAATGTTTCTTATTCTCATTTAGACCAAGTGCCCCGATACTCATTAAAGTTGCTTGAGCTGCAGGTTCATTGGTTCCTCCAAAGGACATGTTGACTCCACCAATTACAGTTGCCACACAAAACTAAACATGAAAAAAAATTGTGTGGACATCTTGAAATTTCATACAATTAAAATTTGGTATAACAGCCAATATTTTAAATATTACATAACCATGAACTTACATTTATTGGTTTTCCCAATGACTTAGCTAAAATTTTGCATAAGTTCGCCGGCAAATCCTTTGGAATTTTTTCCTGCTGGACGTTTGTTTCGATACGGAGATGGGGCATTTTTAAAACACTAAAAATAAAGATTACTTCTTACAAGTTTATTTTTAAAGAGATATTGAATAGGTCCTTTAAAATCTGCTTTGCCGTTATAATTGATTTTTTTTTCTTTTCGAAAGATAAATTTCTTTCCTTATCTTAAGTATTTATCTTAGTAAAAGTGTTAAATCATAACTTAGCGTTTATTAATAAATAAAAAATTAACAAAGCATATCTCGTTAATAATAGGAAAATTAAAAGGAATTTATAATATTTGATAAGAATAGATTTTAATTTACTTTAATTTTTTTACCTTATTTTTGTTTTAAATAACAAATTTTAATCAACTAATAAATTTTTAATCCAAAAACGCTACAGTCATTTATTTCTCTTTTAGATAAATCAACTATAGTTTTCTACTTTTTATATTTTGTGGCGTTAGCTACGTTAATATATTTCTACAAAGCAACTTGATAGAAAACATCTTGTGGCACCAAATACCCAGCAATATATTAGTGGTTTTAACTACATATAAAAGCCAATTTTTATTAATGAATTTAAAAATATGAAAATTATGATGTCACATCAAAATAATATAAAAACTCATCAATTCACAAAAAATTAATATTGGAATTACCTTTCCACAAAGATGGGGGACTATTCATATCGATATCCCAATGTATCGATAATTACAGCATCTATATCCGATAATTTGTATCAAATTACTGCCCTCGATTCATTAGCATGAACATCTCGGAGCTGTACAGGTGCAAGAAACCCTTGCTTTATTCAAGTAGGGCAATTATGCCTCGGCGCTTGTCAGATTTGCTTTCCCCTTACCCCTCGAGCACAAAAAAAATATTTGATGTATAAAGCCCTAACAGCTATCAGTTATCATTTTTAGATGCTATTTTTGGGTAAAAAAACATTTTATACATGAAATGGAGACACAAAAATAAGATTATTTCACAAAATATCGAACTTACCTTCATAGTTTTTTTAACGAATTGCGAAATATTTATGGCCTATAATGCCATGACACCCGACAAAATTCAAAACTAATAAGTAATAATGTAATATTTTTACCTTTTTGTCTTCAATATGTTTCGCTATGTGTATTAAAAACACAAATTCTGAAAAAAAATAATTTGTAGGTTATAAACTGTTCCAAGTAATATTTTTACCGCTTTTTTCAGATTTGCTCGGAGCTACTCAGGGTTGGATGCACCTGAGCTTAAAACTCTTGAATCGAGGGCAGTTTAAGATAATTGCCATCTGTCAAAAAATTCAAAAAAACAAATAAACAATAAGAAATGGGGGTTAAACATTTGTGGACTGTTTTGGCCCCATTTTGCGATAGAAAACCCCTTTATGAACTTCAGGGTAAAACGGTAGCAGTAGATTTATCATGTTGGATATGCGAAGCACAAAATATTGCTGAATATCAAGTACAACCTAGAATGTATTTAAGGTAACCTAACATTTACAATATACTGAATTTATTTTTTAAAATACTGTGATTACATTTATTGTTTTATGTTATGTAGAAGACCGTTTCAGGAGCCTTTAAAATATACTATAATTTTTAGAAATCTATATTTTCGTACTTGCTACTTGCTGCTTATGGATGTAAATCCAGTTTTTGTGTTGGAAGGAAAAGCCCCAGAACTCAAATATGACACTATTACAGCTAGAAATGCTGTACAATTTAAAGGGGCGAAGCCGAAAACTGATGGAGTGAAGACTGGAAAAGATAGAACTAGGTAGATAATAAGTTAAATGCAGAAATTACAAAAATGGGTGGGGCAATGGTGGTTTAAGGACATTTATATGAAACACTTGAAATAAATAAAAATAATAAAATTTTTGCTGTTTACTTTAATGGCTGGTTTTCAGGAAGAAAGTCCGTTAGAGGAAAGATAATTATATACGCTTAACTTTAAGGATTTCTAGTGTTACTAAAATAATTTGATTTTGATGAATTTTACCCTTAAAGTATCCTTTTTTCCTTTAAAATATCTTTTAATAACTCGAAGATAAGATATTTTTTTAATTTTTAGACATAACTTGCTACCTGTGTCGTAACCCTGTACATTTATATATTTCAGATTCCATTTTGTACTAAGACAGTGTGAAGAAATGTTAGGTTATATGGGGCTAGCATGTATTAAAGGTAAAGGAGAAGCTGAAAGCCTGTGTGCTTACTTAAATGAGGATGGGGTAATCAATTAAATTAATTTATTTTTAAAGTCTAGTAAATTTATTTGGTTTCAGTGAAACGTTAGTTGAAACAATTTTTACAATTAAATATGGACAGACAAAATTAAATGTTTTCGTTTCTGCTGAAGGTACTGTTGTTGTAGTTGGTAGATGGATGTATCAGTCAAGACTCGGATTGTTTTGCTTATGGGGCCCAAGTAGTTTATAGAAATTTCTCAATTTCAACACAGGGTGTTCAAGCGGCGAGTGGTGGGGCTGTAGATGTGTATGATATAAGGAGAGCTAACCAAAGTTTAAGTATGTATAGAAAATTTTTTAGTTTATATCAAAACTTTAAAGAAATTATCTGTGTTATTTAAGATACTGTTTACAAATTTATTTATGGTAAGGTTTAGTTAAATAGATATAGATGGATAGATTATAGGATTAAAATTTCACTTTATGTGCCTAAAAAAACATACAAACTCTCGAGGTCTCCTCGTTGGTTTTCTCCTCAATTAAAAAGGCTGGTCTTGTCGAAGAAGGCTACTCATGCTAAATTTAGATAAAGTTGGTCAGCTGCTGAGTACGTTTTGTTTTCTAATCTTCATACACAGTGCAAGTTATTGTCACAGCAGTGTTATAGATCTTACATTTCTGCTATAGATGAATTAATTCATTCAGATTCCAAACAGTTTTGGAATCATGTAAACTCTTTGAATAAAAATCATGAAATTCTGAACATTATGCATTTTAATGATTTGTCGGCTGAATCAAGCCAAGATATAGCAAATTTGTTTGCTAGTCACTTTTCTAGTGTATATCGCTCTGATAAAACTGATATTAGTAATTTTAATTTTACAGTAAAAAATTCTGTTGATATTCCATTTATTCAATTTTAACTCTCTGAGGTCTTTGAATCCATCGGTACTCTCAAGGATAAACTAAGTTACGGCCCTGACAATATTCCTACATATTTTTTGAAAGATGTATTTACAGTTTATCCAAACCCTTACAAACCCTATTCAACTTGTCTTTAAAATTACAAACTTTTCCTAATAAATTGCGTGATAGTTTTATAACTCCTGTATACAAAAATGGAGATAGAGATAATGTAAAAATCTGTTAGTCAAAGAACAGCATGGGTGCAGACAGGGCAAAACTACCTCTACAAATCTGGTCCTGTATCAGAACTATATTGCCAGGGCTTTCGAGAATGGTCATCAGGTTGATTCCATCTATACAGACTTCTCGAAGGCCTTTGACACAGTCACTCATTCATTGCTTATTTTTAAGTTAAGTTGTTATGGTTTTCCTGAGTGGTTCCTTTCATGGCTGAGTGGTTACCTTGATGATAGGGTTCAGTTTGTCTATATAAGGGGTTCATTATCAATTCCTATTTTGGTTACATCAGGGGTTCCACAAGGTTCACATATGGGCCCCTTTCTTTTTAACGTATTTATTAATGACATACATGAAATAATAAGGTCTTGCAAATTCTTGTTATTTGCCAACGATCTTAAGCTATTTCTCACAATTTCAAATTTGGATGATTGTGTTAAAATTCAAGGAGATTTAAATTCACTTTTTGATTGGTCTCTTTCCAATAGCTTACCAAATACAAATATTTTATCAACAGTGACAGAGATTAGGGATCTGGGGGTGTTATTTGACAGTTCATTGTCATTTATTCCCCACATCAATAATCTAGCTAGTAAAGCTTTCCGCAGTCTTGGTTTTATTACTAGAAATTCACGAGAATTTTCAATATCTACGTTTAGAATTCTGTATCTTACTCTTGTCCATAGTATCATATCTTATTCATCTATAGTATGGTCACCTTATTATTTTAATCACATTTACACCTTGGAAAGGATTCAAAACAAATTTCTCAGAATCTGTGCTTATAGATTGCACTTACAAAATTTATCCATGGTGGATCTGAGGTCACGGTTAAACGTCCCTTCCCTAGAAGACTACAGAACTAAGTGTGATTTAATTTTTGTTTATAAACTACTTAATGACAGTATTGATTGCTCTGATTTATTTGATCTGATTAACTTTAGATGCAACAGCCGAATTCTTCGAAATATTCGACTATTTTCGGTAGAACATCATCATATAAATTATGGTAAATTTTCTCCTATTAATAGATTTCACACACTAAGCAATGAGTTTAACCAGAACTTTGATCTGATTGATGTTAGATTTGCAAAATTTAAGCAGTGTCTGACTGAATTTATTAGGAATAGAACATAATTTATATTAATATTTTTTATTGTTAAGGGAATAACAATATATAAAGTTTATATTTCTGTTTTTAAGAATGCTTAGGTTTTTGAGTTTGTTAGTTTATTGTTTACTTTAAGGATTTATTAGTTACTGCTTTTGATGGTTAGGACATTTTATTTTATTTTTATTGTAAATATTTGAAAATGGGGACATCCTGTAAATATATAAAAAAAAAATTAAACAATTTTACATTATGTATTTGACATTGAATAATTTCATTTGCAGATTTTGGTAGAAATAAAATAATAGCAATGGCGCTGTTGATAGGCTGTGATTATTCAGAAGGCATTCATGGAGTTGGAAAGGATTCAGTACTGAAATTTTTTGAAACAGTTTCTAATGATGAAGTTTTGGATAAATTAAGGTATAGCAGTTATTTCTTAATATACCTTTATATAGAAATTTTTGAAGTCTTGTACTTAGTCTTGGGGACATATTTTGATATTTGTTTTGGAGTTTTAAAAAAATAAGACTCTAAAATCGTCCATTGTTCTTATTGCTGTCTGTAGTGGATATTCTGCACTGGAGTTTTCAAATGCGGTTAGACATACAACTTTAAACTTCTTGTCATGGCCATTTATTTACCACCGAACTCTTCTTTTGAATCCTTTGAAGAATTTTGTTCATCCATGGAGACAATTGTAACTGAAACTACTTATGATCGTCTGATTATCTGTGGCGATTTTAACTTACCTAACACGGTGTGGGTGAATGATGACTATGGAACTAAGTGTCTGGGTAATATTACTTGACTGCTTTTTATAATCTTTATCAAACAAATACTTTGCTATGTGCTTTGGAGGATCGTTGCCAGGTTGATATATATATATATATATATATATATATATATACTGATTTTTCCAAGGCGTTTGACACAGTGAATCATACTTGTCTTTTAACCAAACTGAAATCTATTGATATTCAAGATCCGCTCCTTTCGTGGATGCGAAGCTATCCTACGGAGAGAATACAGATTGTACGATTTAAGAACTACTTGTCGCGTGAAATTAGGGTCAATTTGGGGTTCCTCAGGGTGCGCATTTGGCCTCTCTTCTGGTCAACTTGTTTTTGAATGATGTCGTCAAGTCTTTTTCGCATGGAACGGCACTGTTTTTCGCTGATAATTTAAAATTTTTCAAGTGCATTAGATCATTGCAGGATTGCATTGATTTGCAGTCTGATTTGGATGCATTTAGTGTATGGTGTACTACTAACAGATTGTACCTTAACATTGGTAAGTGCAAGACAGTGCGGTTCTGTAGAAAGAAGACTTTAATTGAGTACGATTATAAGATTAACGCTGTGTCTGTGGAATTGTCCTATTCTATATCTGATGTTGGTGTATTGGATAGTCAGTTAACTTTTAAAGAGCATATACATAATATCACGTTTGTTACACGAAGTCTATCTGACTTCAACGATATTATTCGTCTTAAAATGTTTATCGTAGTGTTGTGCGTTCAATATTAGAGTATGCCTCACCAATATGGTCACCTTTCTACAATGTACACAAATTGGCGCTAGAAAGAGTGCAGAAGCGCTTTTTAAGATTTGTAGCTTATAAATTAGGTGTTCCTAAAGAAAATATCAACTACCCTCATTTACGTCCAATTAAATTTGAAGCCTCTTGAGCATCGCAGGGAATACATTGACTTACTTTATGTATTTAAAATCGTTTATAGTATAATAAATTCTCCAGAACTACTAATGCATATTGGTTTCAATGTGCCTCAGAGAAGTAGTCGATGGGTTGAAGTGTTCTGTGTGGAGGTTCATAGAACCAACTAGTCCACCTATGCACCACTAAATAGAATGTGCATTTTAGCTAATAAGTTATCCCGTGATCACGTTGATCTGGACATTTTTAAAATGTCCTTAAATAGTTTTAAAAATTTTTTAAAGCGATAACTATAGTGCAAATTTTTACTTCTCACTGTTCTACATGTAGTCTTACTGTAGTTTAACGGATACTTTGGATTTATTTGTTTATTATTTAGTATTTTTTTTGTCTATTTGGAAGCTTGTTTGTAAGTTGTAAAGTGTTTGACCGTTAATAAAACATTTATTTTATATAATATATATATATATATATATATATATATATATATATATATATATATATATATATATATTTCTTTCAGATCATGGCGAAAAAATAAAAATATGTATGAAAATTATGAAAAACGTTTGGCTGATAAAAATATCTGCACGTCATGTGGCCACAGTGGAAAAGTACAAGCTCACACAAAAAATGGTAAATAAATTCTAGGGATATCTTGAATTAGAAATATTTGTTATTGGGTCCCTAAAAGGCAGTAGGGAAACTCCTCTGAAAATTGTGAAATTTAGTTAGACCATGTTAGTGAATTAGGGAATTTAGTATTAAATTGTTCATAATTATTATTTACTAAAAATATCTTTTATATTCAATGTTAAGTAATATTTTCTTGTACAATATCCGAATTTTTTTTTAGGATGTGTTCCATGCAATACTACGAAAGGCTGCGATCCTTTCAAATACAAAAACGAACGTTTGAACGTGAAAAACGAAGTCAACATGAGAAACAAGGCGATCAAAGATCCGAATTTTCCCGACGAAGTACTGATAAAGGAGTTTTTGCAGCGAAAAGATGATGTCAGGAAATTGGACTTGAAATGGAAACAGCCGAATATCGTAAATTTCACTGTGAGTAATAAAATGATATTTTACATGCATCACAAGAATTGAGCTAAAAACTTTATATTCTTATGTTATAATTGCGATAATTCTTTAATTCAAGTTGTCCTAACTTTCTTTATACATGTAGTGTGTTGAATAGGTCCACAATGGAACGTAAATAAACTACTGGATCACACTTGTGCTTTTGTAAATATAACAGTCATATATATATATATATATATATATATATATATATATATATATACATATATATATATATATATATATATATAGTTTTTTTTAAATTAAAATACAACAAAGTTTTCTTAGATTGGTACATATATTCACATGTCAATGTAACGTCTCGGCTGGAACTTCTCCAGCCTTTTTCAAACATTGTACATTGAAATACTGCAAAAAATATTACGTTTAAACACCCTGCTATTATAGATATTAATTAAAAATTAATTTGAATTCTTACATCACAATCATAAAATAAACGGAGACAGAACAAACACTTTAAAATTATAAATTATACTGAACTCGTATGCCGGAAGGTTAACTTTTTTTAATAGTGTTTTTACTTCTCTGTATTAATAGATAAGGATAATATACTCTAGTATTCGTGAGGAACTGTTGTGTGACACTGGCTGTACCACTGACTGCAATATACAAATGTTCTCTCGGTTCGGGAGTCTTTCCTTCGGTGTGGAAGTCGGCTTTTGTAAGACCTTTGTTCAAAGGTGGAAATCCTTCTGACATACTTAAATACCGCCCTATATCTGGCTTGTCGTGTTTTTACAAGGTCCTGGAGTCGCTAGTTACATATATTTCTTTCGAGTTCCGTGGAGTCATCTCGGAACATCAGCACGGATTTCGGTCTGGTAAGTCATGTCAGACTAATTTGGCAGGTTATTCTAATTTTCTGAGTGCTTCCCCTGATCTTTCATTGCAGGTCGACTCGATTTACTTTGACTTTAGAAAGGCATTTGATTCGGTAAATCATCGCAATTTATTGAACAAATTACAGCAATATGGAGTCGGACCACCGTTAATGTTTTGGATTGCCAGCTATTTAACTCGTCGAATGCAAGTGGTCAAGTTTTGCGGTAGATTATCGTGGGGGTTCCATCTGGGCCCCGTCCTGTTCTTGCTTTTCATCAATGGCCTTACCTACATTTTCCAGGAGTGTTCCTATATTTTCATCGCGGATGACTAAAAGATTTACAGCCAAGTGTCGTGTTTCGGAGATTGCTGTATATTGCAGAATGAACTCTCCACATTAATTTCCTGGTGCAGAGACAATGAAATATTTCACAATACATCGAAATGCAAGATGATTTCTTTTTCTAGGAAGAAAAAGTCCATCCTTTCATCTTATCGAATTGGTGACACTGAGCTCACTAGAGTAACTCTTATTAACAATTTGGGAGTCATATTTGACAGTGAATTGCGTATGATCGCAAAATCTTTGAAGATCACAGTGTCACAATTTCAATGACATTGAAACTCTTAAGGCTGTTGAAGGTCAATCGACAACCTTTATAATGAAATGACTTGGCCGAATGGAATTTTTTTAAAGAGATTTTTCTTTTCAAAAGAACAATAGAAATCAGGAATGGAAATAATTCAAACACAGTTTCGATCAAAATCTTATTACGGGTGCTGTTTTCTTGGATTTGAGGAGGGCCTTCGAGACTTTAGATAGGGAAATACTACTTAAAAAATTAGAAAGCATCGGTATAAGGGGTGAAGTGTTGAAATTTATGAATAATTACTTAATTAAAAGAAAACAGAGATTAAAATTGAACGACGTTGTATCTGACGAGATTGAGAGCAGCATGGGTGTTCTACAGGGTAGTGTGCTAGGTCCATTATTATTTCTTATATATATATTGACGATATAGTGAATACAGCTGGTGATTGTTGTATACATCTTTTTGCAGATGATGGTCTTTTATATTTCGCATGTTCTGATCGTATTCAATTGGTTGACACACTTAACTCTACATTACAAAATTTATATTGGTGGTGTTCTTCTAACCAATTAAAAATAAATGTGGAAAAAAACAAATTTATGATAATCTGCAATGAGAATGATTACAGAACTTTTTCTCGTGGAGATCCTATTATTAAAGTAGGCAATGAAACGATTGAAATGGTGGAAAAGTTTAAATATTTAGGAGTAATCATAGATAGACAACTTAAAGTTAAAGAACAAGCGAATAACTTAATAAAAATAATCTCTTATAAAATAGCTATATTCAAAGATGTTCTAATTTTTTGACAAGGTGAACTAAAACAATCCTGTTTAACACTCTGGAATTGCCGCACTTTGTTTATTGCTCCACAATTTTGTTCCTTCTTAATCAAAATGAAAAGGCAAGATTTCAAACATTGCAAAATAGAGCCATGAGAGTTATACTCTCAGGTACAAGAAGAACATCAATTAACTACATGTTAAGGGAAATGCAATGGTTGTCGGTGGAGGACTTCTTTCAATATCAAGCATTGATCTTTATTTTTAAAATCATATCGGGTAGTTCTCCTATATATTTACAAAATCATATTAATTATAATAGAAATATACATGCATATGACACTAGACCGAAGGAAGACTTTTATATTCCTCCAGTATTAAAGAAACAAACACAAACCTCTGTATTCTTTAAGAGTCTAAACAGTTTTAATCAATTGCCCACAAATATTAAATATTTAAAATCTCTAAATAAGTTTAAGCGGTGTCTGAAGCAGTATTTTTTTATAGAGTCAATCCTTGAGACATGAACTTTCTTTGTTTTTTTTTAGATTTGTGCCAGTTTAGTTTAGTGTGTCATTTCTGCAAAGCTTGACGATGTTTGATTGTTGTTTGTAATTTTAAAATATGAATTTAGTTGTTAAGATTTCTGTGTAATTTTATTAGTCTATGACTAAATAAAGGATTTCTATATATATATATATATATATATATATATATATATATATATATATATATATATATATATATGTATATATATATGTATATATATATAGATACAGGTCCAAAACGAGTAAGGTCACTAACAGTCTATCACCAGAATGTTCGTAGTATTCGATCACATGACAAAGTAAAGACTAATAATAAATCTTAACATTGATACCTATGATAGACTTATACTTAAATAGTGTATTAGAATTTAATGATTATCAAGTATTTCGTAATGTTCGGTCTGAACTGACAAGTGATTGTATGAGGGGTGGAGGTGTTCTTATTGCTGTCCGTAGTGAATATTCAGCACTGGAATTTTCAAATACAGTTAGACATACTGAATATTTAATTTTACAGTTAACCAGGGGCAACTTTAAACTGATTGTCGTGGTCGTTTGGTATTTGAAGAATTTTGTTCATGTGTTGAGACAATTTTAACTAAAACTACTTATGATCGTCTGATGGTGATTTTAACTTACCAAACGCGGTGTGGGTGAATGATGACTATGGAACTAAGTGTCTGGGTAATACTATTAATCGTGCTCAGGTCTTGAGTGACTTGACTGCTTTTTATACTTTTTATCAAACAAATACAATCGTCAACTGTAATGACAATTTTATTGATTTAATCTTTAATGACTGTTATACTTTGGTTCAGTTAGTACCGGACCCTCTGGTACCCTTTAATAGTTATTACCCTACCTGGTGTTTTCAAATGGATTATGCCAATGGACAAGATTTATTGGACTATGATAGTTTTTATTATGACTTTAAAAATGCAAATTATCAGAATTTAATGATTTTTTAGGTGGGATTTTCTGGGAACTACTATTTCAGGACTTAGATATAAATATTGCTGTAGACTATTTTTATCAGTATGTAAATTACGCTCTTGAATGTTTTGTTCTCAAATTGCGATCAAAAGAATCCAAAGTTTCCTAATTGATTTAGTTCTGAGCTTAAAGAATTGATATTTAATAAAAAGATTGCTCATAAACGATTTAAGGCTACTAACTCTAAGACTGATTATGTGTTATTCTCAAACTTAAGGTCTCAATGTAAGATCGTATCTAGGTTAAATTATGAAGAATACATTTCTTCCCTGCAAAAGTTATTGGGTGGTGATAAGAAAGAATTTTGGAAGTATGTAAAAATGAAGAAGGGTGGTTACACTCTTCCGGGTACAATGTCATATAACGATACAACTAGCGACGACCCAAATTCGATAGTGAACTTATTTGTCGATCATTTTTCATCTTCATATATATATGATCACGATCCTGGGGCAGCTTTTAACGTTCATTGTGACTCTAACATAAATTTTTCAACCTGTACATTTTCACCCATTGATATTTTTAATAAGATAAACACATTAAAGGACAACTTGGGCTCTGGTCCTGATTATATTGCTCCAGTATTAAAGAAACAAACACAAACCTCTGTATTCTTTAAGGGTCTAAACAATTTTAATCAATTGCCCACAAATATTAAATGTTTAAAATCTCTAAATAAGTTTAAGCGGTGTCTGAAGCAGTATTTTTTTAATAGGGTCAATCCTTGAGACATGAACTTTCTTTGTTTTTTTTTTAGATTTGTGTCAGTTTAGTTTAGTGTGTCATTTCTGCAAAGCTTGACGATGTTTGATTGTTGATTGTAATTTTAAAATATGAATTTAGTTGTTAAGATTTGTGTGTTATTATAATAGTCTATGACTAAATAAAGGATTTATATATATATATATATATATATATATATATATATATATATATATATATATATATATATATATATCTTTGGAATATTAAGTCAGGTTTCGTACCTATAGATTTGTATGCTTGATGGTTATGGACTTAGAACGGTATGAGACTTCGAATTAAATTTGGCTTTTAAGCCAGTTAAATTTGGAAAAAGAGACCCGGCTTAATGATCAAGAAGCCAATCTCTGACGTAGGGGTACCGTTAACGTGGTGTTTTGGTGAGTGCGTGTGAGTCTGAGATAAGTGGGTTGGTTGGTCGAGTGTTCAGCTCGATCCAAGTATTTAGCGATATTTTCATGTATAAAAGTGCTGAAAATAACACAATTTAAATCTCTGTGAATTATCGTGTTCCAGACATAGTATGGGGCTCCGCAGATCATGCGTAAAACCTTGTTTTGGAAGCTCTCTATTCGCCTAAATCGAGACCTACCACTGGTGATCCAAGTTGGAGCACCAAATGACAGGATCGAACGTATGAATAACTTGTAGATGGTAAGTTTGTTCTTCAAATTTAACTTGCTATTTCGATGTAAGAGCGAATAGAGAGCCAACCATACTGATGTTTTTAAGATAAAAACAAGAAAGGATAGCTTGGGCTCTGGTCCTGATAATATAATATAACAGTGTTCTTTTTAAAACAATGCCAATGTATCTTTTCACTTATTTTGAGCAAATTATATAATTTGTCCCTTCAAAGTGGGATTTTTCCTGATGAGTGGAAGAGAAGTTATATATACTCTATTTATAAGAATTCAAATAGAGCACATATAGAAAATTATAGGCCAATTTCCAAATGTTCCATATTTTCAAAAGTATTCGATTCTCATTTAACTGATAGATTAACACCTGTTTTTGGAAACTATATAGTTCCGGAACAACATGGTTTCTGTAAGGGGACGTCCACAGTTACAAATCTTTTGATTTATGTTTACTTTTTGCTACGTGCTTTGGAGGATCGTTGTCAGGTTGATGCTATATATTCTGATTTTTCTAAGGCGTTTGACACAGTGAATCATACTCGTCTTTTAACTAAACTGAAATCTATTGGTATTCAAGATCCGCTCCTTTCGTGGATGTGAACCTATCTCACGAGGAGAATACAGATTGTACGATATAAGAACTACTTGTCGCGTGAAATTAGGGTATAATCCGGGGTTCCTCAGGGAGCGCATTTGGCCCCTCTTCTGTTCAACTTGTTTTTGAATGATGTCGTCAAGTCTTTTTCGCATGGAACGGCACTGCTTTTCGCTGATGATTTAAAATTTTTTAAGTGTATTAAATCTCTGCAGGATTGTATTCATATGCAGTCTGATTTAGATGCATTTAGTGTATGGTGTACTACTAACAGGTTGTACCTTAACATTGGTAAGTGCAAGACAGTGCGGTTCTGTAGAAAGAAGACTTTAATTGAGTACGATTATTAGATTAACGGTGTGTCTGTGGAATTGACCAATTCTATATCTGATGTTGGTGTATTGGATAGTCAGTTAACTTTTAAAGAGCATATACATAATATCACAAATAAGGGAATGAAATTGGTGGAGTTTGTTACATGAAATCTATCTGACTTCAATGATATTATTTGTCTTAAAAATGTTTATTGTAGGGTTGTGCGTTCTATATAAGAGTATGCCTCACCAATATGGTCACCTTTCCACAAAGTACACAAATTGGAGCTAGAAAGGGTGCAGAAGCGCTTTTTAAGATTCATAGCTTATAAATTAGGTGTTCCTAAAGAAAATGTCAACTACCCTCATTTACTACTCCAATTAAATTTGAAGCCTCTTGAGCATCGCAGGGAATACATTGATTTACTTTATCTATTTAAAATCGTTTATAGCATAATAAATTCTCCAGAACTACTAATGCATATTGGTTTCAATGTGCCTCAGAGAAGTAGTCGATGGGTTGAAGTGTTCTCTGTGGATACTCATAGAACCAACTACTCCACCTATGCACCACTAAATAAACTGTGTGCATTTTAGCTAATAAGTTATCCCGTGATCACGTTGATCTGGACATTTTTAACATGTCCTTAAATAGTTTAAAAATTTTTTTAAAGCGATATCTATAGTGCAAATTTTTACTTCTCACTGTTCTACATGTAGTCTCAAATGTGAGCTTACTGTAGTTTAACGGATACTTTGGATTTGTTTGTTTACTGTTTAGTATTTTTTTTTTATCAATTTGGAAGCTTGTTTGTAAGTTGTAAAGTGTTTGACCGTTAATAAAACATTTATTTATTTATTTATTTTATTTATTACTTTAATAATTTCTTCGAAAGAATTTAGCAGCCTTAATTTTTAGAAATTCACAACAAAATTTTTACAATGGGAAGAACTGTACGCTTTTGAAAAAATTCTACCCGTTTTAACAAGATGGCAGTGTAGAAACCCAGAATTACTTAAGCATGAAGACAAGTTAAAAGGCGTTCTCAAACCTGAGAAGATTAAAAAAGTAAGAAATCCAAAAGGTAACGAGAATTTCTTTTTGATCTATTTTTTTCTCAATTATTGTTAAATTTATGTCAAATTTTAGTTACTTTTATATGATTTATAAGTGTAGAAACGATGTTTTATTGAAATTTTACCAATAAATCTCAGTACGCTCCGTAGGGGATTCGATTCATGCCTTAACTAACATAATATTTTTATTTTAGGTATTCCTAGTTACGAAATAATTTGGTCCGATCCCGACGAATACTTTAAAGGCCTCATTCCAGAAAAACAAATTTTAGAAAACAATGTTGACTTGGAAAAGCTTTGGTCTACCATAGAACCGCAAAACCTAGTGGAAAACGCCTATCCTCGATTGGTGGAAGATTTTAAACAGTCCAAAATTAAACCTAAAAAAGTTAGCAAGCGAAAGAATAATAAAAAAGATAAATTGGACGAAATTTCCGATAAATTGAGTAACGTTTCAATAACCGAACCTAAAGCCAAAAAATCTAGGAAGCCTAGAGCAACCAAGGCACAAAAAACTATCGAAGACTTTAAAAAAACAACTGAAAATCACCTGGATGATCTAGATTCCAATTTGAAACAATCGATAACCCAAAATCCCAAAACAAAAGCGTCAAATACTGACATTTACGATCTAGATTCAAGCTTCAAACAAATGACTATTGAGACTCGAAAGACTATTAAGACTAAAGTGAATACTCTGGACAATTTCGTCAAGAAAGCGGTGATAAATTCTTATAAACAAAAAACTAGTGAAGTTGAAAATAAGGCCAAACAAATGAAAATCATGAAGAATGACGGTGTAAATCTAACATCTTCAACTCCATCTAAGCCTACTAAGGTCGATTTATCATTCGACCTTGATATGTCTTCGTTTGGAGACGAAAGTGACCTTGATCTGTCAGATATCATTGATGATATTGTTTCTAGAAAAGATCTGAAAGATAATCTTAAAAGTATTGCTAATAAATATGTTCATGATCTCAAAGGAAGTGTCGAGGTGATTAATTTGGATGTTAGTCTTGAAAATGATGAGTCTGATATAAGTGGAGGTGAAGATGAAGGTGATATTAATTTCAAATATGGCTTTAGTGATAATTGTCAAAATTTTAGAGGCAAAGTGGGAAAAAATAGCCTTATTTTAGAAAGTAATATTGATTACTTAGATAATGAGCTTCGAGAAGATGAAAAGCAGGTCTCAAGCTTTTTTATTAATAATCCAGCAGAGGATAATGATCTTTTTGAAAAGACTTTTAATGAGACCTACAAAAATTTTAAGGATAGTAGTGGGAGCGATACAGAAGAGTATGAATTAGATTGTAATAAAGAAAATTCATGTGAAGGTTTGGAAAGGCATTGTAATAAAAATTCTTTTGAGAGATGTGGAAATGATTTCCCTCTTAAGAGTAGCGGTGATGTTGTTTGTCTTAGTAGCGATGAGGATAATGATAGTTTCAGTGATAATTATGTGCCTTTATACGAAAGACTTAAAATGAAGTAGATTTTTTTAACATATATTTTTGATACTCTCAAATATCCTATATTTTATATTTTTGTATTTTTATAAATAAATATATTTTTTATAATAATGCTTAAATAACTTATTAAAACATTTTAACACCGTGCTGCTTAATTTGAAGCAGAGTATATAATGCGCCATGTTATGGGGATGCGAAATAATATTAGTAACTATTAATCATGCAGATTGTAACCGTTCTGTTCGATTATTTTGATTCATAAATACATAAATTAAATGTTAATTAAAGACTGGTGACAGAGTCATTGAGATGCAAAAAAAAATATATTTTAATGAAAACATATTTTTATATTTTTATTAAAATTAATAAATTGAACCATAAACGAACTTACACTTAGTCTTTGACTGAACCTATGAACATCTAAATAGAGAAAGCTAGTAAAGTTAATTGCATCAAAGGCGTGTAATATATATGTTTTCAAAAAGTTTTACTTTTGGGATATATGGAGGTCTAATATAGTTACTTTTTAAAATTATTTTCTTATTATACAGGGTATCTCAAAAGTTCTGAAAGTATTTTTTAAATGGAACCCCTATATATTATTGCATTTTTCGATTCTCTGATCAAAATAAGTGCATATTTTAATAAGGTATATAGTACCTAAACCTTAAGGATTTTTAAATAATTTTATTTTGGAGAAAATCTAACCTAATTTTCATGTTTCAAATATTTAAGAAGTATTTCAGTTATGTACAGGGTGAGTCAACGATTGGATGAAGTAGGTTTGTGCCTTTTCGGTGAAATTAACAAAGAAACTATATTTATTGTTTGATACAGTTTATTTTTACGCAGATTTTAAAAATATTTAGGACTCTACAGGGTGAGCCAAAAAACTAGGACAGCATAAAGTTGTATTTTTTTTTAAATAGAACACCCTATATACGAATCGTATTTTCGATTTAGCTTATAATTTTAAATCTTTTTTATTAAGGGTTTACTATAACAAAACTTTATAGTTTCTGAGATAATTAAGTTTAAAGAAAAAAAGTCACATTTTCAAGCATCAATTCAATCCTAAATAACGTTTTCAATTTTGTGACAAATATATTCAAATTTGGAATTTAGCAAGGCCAAGGACAAGTTAACATAATTTTTACCTAATATTTGCAATAAAAGCTACAGGGTGTTGAACACATCGGCTCAAATTTGAACAAGTTTAAATGAATAAATATCTTTTTTTTTAAATGGTACACCCTGTATATTTTCATGTTATTTAATAGAGCAATAAAAACCTTAAAAGTTTTGTTCAATATATCCTATACCTATTTATAATAGTTTTTGAGATATTTCAGTTTTTCTTAATTTCCATACTTTTTTACAGAAATAGTCTTCATTATCATAGTAGCCATGTAAAATAATAAAAAGAAACTACAGAAACAAACAGAATGTGGTTAAATATGATGAAATACATTATTCGTTATATTACAACGGCAATAGTTTAAACATAATGTGAAAAAATTAACACAACAATAATGACAAGGCAAATACATATTTACTTTTATACTAAATTGAAACAAAAAAATTACCTATTAAATACTGAGATTAATTATTTTTTTTTTAATAAGTGTTCGAATAAACGACCCTCTTGTGCAATGCACAAATTTACTTTTTTCTGCAGATTTTCTCGGACCCTGGACAAAATTAGTGGCGTTATTGTTCTACAGGTATCCCTAATCCTGTTTCGCATATTTTCCACTGTTGTTGGTGGATTAACATACACCTTATTTTTAATATAACCCCATAGGAAGAAATCTAATGGGGTGATGTCGCAAGACCTTGGTGGCCACTCAATGAAACCCCCACGTCCAATCCATTTTTGCGGATATCGTTGGTCCAAAAACGCACGAACTTCACGATGGTAATGCGGAGGCGCACCATCGTGCTGGAACCACATACTGTCGAGCTCATCCCTATCGAGACCTTGAAGCAATTGGGGTAGTTCTTCTTGTAGAAAGTTCAGGTAACTATGGCCATTTAGTGGTTCATTAAAAAAGTGGGGTCCAATAATTCGATTATGATGAATACCACACCAAACATTTAATGACCAGTGGTTTTGATGTTGCACCTCTCTAATCCAAAATGGGTTTTCTGTGGCATAATAATGCATGTTGCGTCTATTTACGGCACCGTTACTTCTAAAAGTAGCTTCATCACTAAACATTACCTTGCATAATAAATTTGGATTTATTTGAATCTCCGCATTTATTGTACGACAAAAGTTTACACGACTTTCAAAATCCTGTCCATGCAATTCTTGGTTTAATTCCATGTGATATGGATGATACCTATATTTCTTGGTAGTACGATTAGCGGTGGATTGTGATGTTTCACATAATGCTGCTAACTGACGGCTACCAATATAAGGATTTTCCTGAACATTTAACAATACTTCTAGTTCTTTTTCTTCATTAGTTACTGGTTTGTTGACCACTTTACGTTTTGGATAATCAAGAGTACCAGAAGAATCAAATATTTGCATTAAGTTTTGAAAAGTTTGGGTATTAAGCTGGCGTCGATCAGGATACTTCATTTTGTAAATTCTTTGAGCAAGAAGGCAATTTTTTTGAGCCTCTCCTATTGTATAAATCATATCTATTAACTCATTCTTTGGAAAATTCATTTTACAATATAAGATGAACGCAAAAAAAAACCAAACTACACTACATAAAAACCAAAAGAAGCGATTGCGGTTATAAATTTGACACACAGAAAAATGTTCTTTTACATTGTTTTTGCCATGGCTACTATGATAATGAAGACTATTTCTGTAAAAAAGTATGGAAACTAAGAAAAACTGAAATATCTCAAAAACTATTATAAATAGGTATAGGATATATTGAACAAAACTTTTAGGGTTTTTATTACTCTATTAAATAACATGAAAATATACAGGGTGTACCATTTAAAAAAAAAAGATATTTATTCATTTAAACTTGTTCAAATTTGAGCCGATGTGTTCAACACCCTGTAGCTTTTATTGCAAATATTAGGTAAAAATTATGTGAACTTGTCCTTGGCCTTGCTAAATTCCAAATTTGAATATATTTGTCACAAAATTGAAAACGTTATTTAGGATTGAATTGATGCTTGAAAATGTGACTTTTTTTCTTTAAACTTAATTATATCAGAAACTATAAAGTTTTGTTATAGTAAACCCTTAATAAAAAAGATTTAAAATTATAAGCTAAATCGAAAATACGATTCGTATATAGGGTGTTCTATTTAAAAAAATACAACTTTATGCTGTCCTAGTTTTTTGGCTCACCCTGTAGAGCCCTAAATATTTTTAAAATCTGCGTAAAAATAAACTGCATCAAACAATAAATATAGTTTCTTTGTTAATTTCACCGAAAAGGCACAAACCTACCTCATCCAATTGTTGACTCACCCTGTACTCGAAATTTACAGTGAAGTAACTATATTAGATCCTTAATATCCCAAAAGTAAAACTTTTTAAAAGTCACGTATTTTGATCGCAATATTCCGTGCCGTATATATATATATATATATATATATATATATATATATATATATATATATATATATATATATATATATATATATATATATATATATATATATATATATATATATATATATATATATGTACCATATTTCAGAAACTGATAGTCCAGGAACTTTTGAAAAAATATCTCGTCCTGGAAAGCGTCAAAGAGAAATAATTTTTAAGTTCCTAACTCTGTCGCCAAGGGGCGTAATTGCTACAGTCATCTCAAAAATATTTTTTTGAAAAATATCCCTATATAAGCAATCAAGAAAAATATTACACAGAAAATTTACTGCAATTCTACATCTTTTTGATTTAACACTTTTGGCTGTGAGATGTAAAGTTAGGGAAAGAGAGGAGGGGGAAAGTCCACTGATAAAAGTTATCATAAGTTTGGTTTGGCTAAACCGAATTTGATAAACTTGGTCTCGTTTAAGAAAGGAAGAATAAAAACCAAATAATTAGAATGATTTTCGCGACCTTCGGTAGAGAACATTATTTGGAACCCTTCTTTTTCTTTCAATTTTACTCCGAAATTTTAAATGGAAAGACATAGTTTTTATATTATATTCGGAAAGTAAAATAAATTTGGAAAAGGAAATATACAAAAATTAATTCGATATTTTTGTTTCGGAATTATAACCAAAAGAATAATTGATATCACGTTGACTGGCAAAAGCAGTTGTTTTCAAAGGTGCTTGGTGCCATGGAAAAATAAAAATTTTTTAAAACTTTTCATAATTGTGTGAATTTATGGTTGTCTAAATTATTATTATTGTTAATTTTAATACGTAAACAATATCTAATAATACTTACCAATAAAAAAAGGTTTTTAAATCCTCTTTTTGTTAATGTTAATTGCAAACTTCGCATTTATAGTAATTTCTAACACTTAAAAACACTGAAAAGAGTCACGACAAGCAATTAAACTGAAAGGAGAGATAAATAAATTTGTTTATGTTTGTCAAACATCAAAAATGCCTCTCCCCCACCGATCATAAACAGCCTTCAAACAAATCTATAGGGTACAAATCCGACTGCGTAACTGACGAATGATCCAAGTAGGCTTAATCGATTTTTTGTTTCAAAGCCGACTGTGCTCAATAATTTGTTCTAATACAAATGGCGTAAAACAATATCTAACTTCTTTGTTCTGGGGACAATACCAGAAAAGTAATTTACGAAAACTTTAGTGGATTTAACTGTATAAGAATTATTGATAACTCGTAGTACGTCTATAAAATATTCATAAAAAACGCTTTTCCCTTAAGCATAAGAAAAAATAAACACATACCGTATATGGCAAAGCAAAAAAAGTCAAAAAAAAACCCTTATCTGTCAAGCGAGCAGAGCAAAACTTTACATTAGGATAAAAAACGATTAATTTAATATTAAATGTTCTTTTCTTTAAATTGCACCCCCTTACGAGAGGGCAATGGCTTTGCTGCAAGGCAATTCGCCAGCTCGTCCCAAGGCCCGGCGCTTAGCTAGAGCCAGAGCCACCCTTTTGGATAGGTTACACGAACTCCGGTTTGTGAGCACTAAACGGTGAGGACTTCGGATAATCGGGTATGTACCCTCGAAAATCCTCTAATAGTACATAACTTAAAAAATTGACATATAAACAAGCTATGAAATGCATGAACTGCCGGATGTGGAGATGATCGCACATCATAAGTATATCCTTCTCTGTCAATGCGCAGAGCTCCGTTTCGTAGGGCAAAAAACACCCCGCTTACCATAGAGCACGCGACCACGCACAAACTTCACCCCTTACACAATAGGACCCACCCTATAACGAGCGCTCTCCCCAACACCGTACAATCAGCCCGGACCCCGCTTTCATCCCCAAACGTCCCAACCACGTTATTTTTTCTTGCTTACCGCAAGCGCCACCCGGCAACGTGTTGTTTGTTCAACAATCAAAACGGAAGTTGAATATTAAATGTTAATAATGAACAACGGATTTATTCGTGGTCATCCCGAGACACCCTCCTATGCGACGGGCGCGGAACCAACGAAAATTCAAATTTTTAATACGTTCACTACGAAGTTTCGGACCTAAAACAAGAAAGTTAGGTTTCCGAATGCAATGACCCAGTGGTGTTGCTAGGGTTTTGGCTTCGGGGGGACTGCCAGGGGCGCAAACCTCAAGGAGGCGTACTCGTAGATTTAAACTTTGAAGTTACTGTATTGTTTCTCTTCGTATAAAATAAGTAAGAACACATTTTATATTTAATACTTAAATGTATAACTTAAATTACACTTTAAAGTTATTTTACTGTTTCCCTTTCTAGTAAATAAGTTCTGGGGGCGCAAATTCATATTTGGCCTTAGCTACGACCCTGCAATGACCCTCGATTTCTCAAAATAGTCTCACAAAATTGTGCTCGGGCAAGTTCGGGGCAAAAAAAATTGAAAATTTTAACATCAGTAGGCCATGCGGGGTTATGCTGCATTTGTGTACTCTCAGAAGGATTTTTGTTTTGAATTTACCATAAGTCTTATTTTATTATTTATAGTATATTATTTAACGACATAAATCTAGAAAATGAAGTTTTTTTACCATATTAATTAACAACAATTAACACGATCAAAGATTTTTTTCGAAAATTTTTCATTCTAGTTGTCTAAAATTGAAGTTGTAGATACCCTTAAAAATATTTTTGATTTACGTCACATTAATTGTGGGTACATAGGGCTTTTAAAAACTAATGCAAGTTTCGTCACCTTCTAGGAAAAACTAGTTTAAAATAGTGACGTTGCGTAATAATAATAAAACGCATAAAATTCAGGGAGAGATTGAGGCAACAACAGTGAGTGAATCGATCCTACCAGCGAAGTTATTTTATATTTTCCTTGCAAACCATCGTGACCATGAATCCATTGTCTGGGAGTTTTATTAGTTCCTGACTAAATGGTGAAAGTATAAATATTAAAAATTTTTATTTTATGAAGCCAGTAAAAAGCAAAATACACCAGTATATAGATAAATAAAATGGTGATTTTTTGTCATTAATGTTACCCACAAATGTACTAATTTACTTTGTTATTTTTAACCAATGTTTAAAAGTATACATAACATGATTTTTTTTTGGTTTTTTCACTTCTAAAATAAAAACTAATGAAGCATATCAAAACTCCCCACTTATTCTACGTCTGCTAAAATTTTATTTAAGGTTAAGCGTAAAAATATCGGTTTTGATTGATTGAACGCAAAAAAAGATCAAAAAACTATCTTAAACCCTAGAATAATTGTGTGTTTGCAAAATTCTGTCTTTGTTTCATTGTGCCCCAGGTCTGAGGTACATTAGAACACAACAAATAAATCGGTGAAATATCTTAAAATATAATTTATTTGTTTGTTTATCTTGGGTTTATGGTCCGTTAAAAATTAAATCAAAATGTAATAGTGTTGGTGTACTTTCTCTACTTTACATTTTTTATATATAATTGACGTTTCGGTAATTAAATTACCTTTTTCAGAATTTATAGGATGCTAAAAATAATAGAACATTTTTATGATATAACCGATAAATTATTTAGAACATATTGTATATTTACTTTGAAAAAAAATTCACGAACAACACTGCACATCGTGTACACATTAACTAAATTTAATATTATGTTACCTTAAGAAATTATTTTTCATAATATAACAGTATAAAGATGACCACGTGGGTCACCTTGAAGTTAGAGTAGTACTGAAAGAACCAGATGGGATTTTTTTGTAAGGTTAAAAAGGTTGTTCTGGCTATTGAGGGTTTAAGTGGTTTAGTCCGAAACTGCATTCATTGCATTTTTGATTTGAAAATTACGTTTTTTCGTAGTTATTTTATAATATTGTTATATGTTCTAAGTTATTTGGTACCTGCCTTACCGTTTAATGCATGTTTATTTTCTTGTATCGCTAACATTTCCAGAATTTCTCCTTTTTTACGTGGTTTTCAGTTTTTAAAATTTTAACTCTCTCAAAATCAAAGAAATGATGGTTTTCCATGCTATGTGTTGTTAACGCCGTTTTATTTTATTTTTTTTGTAGTATTTATGTCCGTTTATTCTGTTTTTTTTAAGTATTGGCTTGTTTGTCCTATGAATTCACCATTGCACCCTTTACACACTGAGTGCTTGCAATTTATGACTCATATGCGTAGGTACTGTAAGAAGTATCACTCCGTTTTCCTTTGCAATATTCAAGACCTCTGGAGTTAAATAACTCTAATGGTTGTCCTTGATTACAAAAATCGCATTTTCTTTCGTAGAAAAGGTCATTTTCAAAATGCCTCATAAACATTTGTAAATAATTCGCTGGTCATCCATCTAGTAGGCTGAGCAAGGCCTAAAGTGCAGGAAGGTGCTCCTGTCAACATCTGAGTTTTAAAATTCTTTTGAGGGAAGACCATTGCAGGTGGCAAAGCAGATCCAGTGGCAGAAAGAATGCAACAGGTTATAACTAATGTCCTCCTTTCTGCAATGATAACTTTAACTGCTTGGATTATTTAGAAGCGAAAACTTTTTTGGGCTTTTGAACCGTGCTTGTTTCCGTTACATCCAAACTGAACACCCTTGGACCATCTCCAAAATTTGGATACCCTTGTAGAACATTAAATTGTCAAAAAACTTTTTGACGATGTCCTAGACAAGCTCGTTGACTTCAGATTACGAAGTCTTATTTCGGGGTGTCTTTTTCTGAAGCTGTAAAATCAATCAATACCAGCCATTTTCCGCTTTTCCCAAGCTTTAGGTATTTTCCCACACAGCACTAGACGTCTTATAGACGTCATTTTTATATCCAGATTATGTCTGAACGTCTTAAGACATAAATAAGGCGTCTTATAGACGTTGTTTTAAAGACGTCCGTAAGACGTCTATATACAACGTCTTTAAGATATCTTTTAAAAGTCTACATACTACATTTTATATGAAAATAAATACAGTTGTGTATAATTTAGTTGATAAAAACTAAAAAGCATTTCCTTCCCTATGAATTTTGTCGCAGTTGGGTAATAAGTTTGCAACGCCGCACAGAGCTCAGCTGAATATAAGTTCAGGTTAAAATTTTTGATTAAACGACAAATTTTTAGTAGCCTCACTACGACCTTGGTTAATAGAGCATTTGCATGATCTTTTTTTATCAATACTTTGGTGCTTTTTGTCACAGACTGTTTGATTTACCGATAACAATGACACATATAAATATGATGCCACCGAAACTATAACTTTAAAAAACCCGCCCTTTGTTTCTGACAACACTCATTTTTCAGTTTTGTATTTGTGTTTCGTCATGTCGTTTGTTGTTGGGGTGCCGACTGTGAAAATTTAGCTTTTGAAGGAATTTTATTAAAATAGTTGATTTGTCTATGTGCCTCTGAAAACCTTTTTATTCGTGTTTATGTAATAGTTAAGGTAAGATCGAGAATCATATGTACTTAGGAACAACAGTAACGTTATTTATAGGTTGTGTTACAGGAAATTCCCGAATGCTTTACCGCTTATATTTTTTAGTAACTCTATGTTATTAGAAGTATGAAATGAAATCTTCAAAAATATTATCTGTGCAAAAAAGGCTTGCACAGCTTATCCAGACCCGGTCCTAAATATTACTAATGAAGTGGAAGGCGAAATGTTTGTTTATGGAATGCTCCTCTAATGAAACCTGTAAGATTTATTTTGTTCCTGATGATTGGTTTATATTTAAAGAACAGAGAAAATAGAGTTTTGTTAATTACAACAAGTAATTTTGTTTAAGGTTTTAGAAATTTCAAAACTGGGAGTAGGGAGCATTTATGACTTTGTAAAGCGAGCTTGTAAAATTACCATGTACTGTTGATTAGTACGAAAAGGAAAGAGAAAGTTCTACGATTCCAACTTGGTGAGACTTATTATGAGTAAGTTCTGTCTTTCATTATACATATTAACCTTGAAATAATAAGTCATAATTCTATAGTAGAGGACAATTATAAAAATTCGTAAAAATATCAAAAAATTTACTCCCACAAATGATAAACTTTATCCTATAAAATTAAAATCAGTTTGTTATTAGGATCTACAGAGACAACAGGACTGGCAAAAAGTCGGAAGAATGAGGAAATTTCAATCCAAACATGGCTGAAAAGGGCATCAGACCAGATTTGTTATTCGACTAAATAAAAATTCTTGTTTTTAAAACTATTTAAAGATTTGTGTACTTTTTATTTCAATAAACTTTTATTTTGATGATAGTCTACCTTTTAGAGTTATTATATCGAAGGGATAAACTAAGGCTTAAATTTGAAAGGTTCACCTATAGTTCGAACAGTAGTAGTTCTGAAAATATTTGCTCTTCTACCTCACTTCCTCAATGTCAAATTAGAAAAAGTTTACATTATGCTTAAGTTATGTATTTTTTTGTATAAAGAGATTATGTTGAACATATTTTTTAAAGCAAATTATTCATGCGGAACTTGTAATTATTTAAAATGGTAGTGTATATTTTGCTCTTGATTTTTTCTTAATTAAAGTTATTTCTTGGACTTTTGAATAATCATGGTTTGACTTTGTAAACAACACAAACAAAAAAATTAAAGGGACCCTTTTTAATGTACATAATTTTAATGGCGGAATATGTTGGGAAAGGACGTCCATAAGATGTTGTAAGCAAATGTCTTAAAGACGTTACCTTTTGTAACATAAGACGTCTATACAACGTCTTATGGACGTCATTCGACTTTAATGGACATCCATAAGACGTCCTGAACGTTGATATCAAACGTTTTATGGACGTCTTTAAGACGTATTTGTGCTGTTTGGGTAATGTCCCCCTGTCTGCACTGGTGACTTTAACTGTCTGGATTATTTAGAACCGAACATTTTGTTTGGGCTTTTGAACCGTGCTTGTTTCCTTTACATCCAAAATGAACACCCTTGTACCATCTCCAAAATTTGGATACATTTGTAGAACATTAAATTGTAAAAAAACTTTTGGACGTTGTGTCTGTTGAAATACGTTGTCCTAGACAAACTGCTGACTTCAGATTACGAAGTCTTATTTCGGGGTGTATTTTTCTGAAGCTGTAAAACCAATCAATACCAGCCATTTTCAGCTTTTTCCAAGCTTTAGGTATTTTAAGATTATGATATTTGGTCATCTTATAACCTAAAGGTATTGTTATCAAAGTCTCGAGACCCCCCTCCCCCGAGAGGTTTGAATTCAGAAAAAAAATAGACTCCTCCGACTGCTGCAATAAGAACGTGGTTCTCTCCCACAGGGCACATACTGTAGTGTCTTGCATAACGTATGGGTAATGTCGATCTTTTCCTTGCTTTTGTGATATCGTTCCCCCCCTCGGGAGATCCAGACTGGATCAGCCCCTGTATTCTAAGGACTAGAACGCCGATGCGTAAGTGCCTCTAGTCTATCAATTTCATTGTGGTAGGAATAAGAAAGGACTAAGAATAAGGACATACAGTTGTTTCAAAAATAAAACCAACTTTTAAATACAGAGAAAAATTTTAATTTAGAAATTTTCAATGTTGATATGGTATAATTATGTACAATTGTAAAAATTATCAATAAAAACAAGAAATCTTACAGACTTAAAAAAAACTCTCTACTCAAGTATAAAACAGATTTAACAAAGGTATAGAAAAAATATTTTTTTTTTCAAAATTTTTGTACCAACATGTAAACCAGTATTTCTTCTTCATAATATCTTACTACATTATATCTATATAATGTTTAACACATTATTTAGGCCTTACACGAATATAAAAAATCTTTTTTTTTTGTCGTTACGTATTTTTCAGAAAACTGGCTTTACGTTTGATACAAACAATTTGAATTAAAAACGAACTTTTGTATATTCATTTCGTTTTTTAGTTTAACTATTTTTCCAAAGGAAGATTTTTTTTTTTGGAAAAATTTGCACACTAAAAACGTTGTTTAATATTAAAAAAAAATAAAAAATCAAATACGTATTAACGAACAAAGAATTTGTCTCTTTCTAAAAGAAAGAAAAACTATATTTTGCTAAAATTTCTACATGCATTTATTTAAAAATGTGCATTTTTATACATTTTTTTGCTAAATATTTTTATGTCTCCAATAAGACAATTTTACGTATTTGAGTTTTTTTACAATTATTTTGGTACATTGAGTACAAATTTAAAATTTTTGTGTTCTTTTTTGGAAGAATTGCTCGGGAACACACATAAAAATCGAGATTTTGAATAAAATTCTTAAAAATATAGACAGTTAAAATGTTTTTTTGATATAGATATGATTTAGAATGTGATTTATATGGTATTTAAAAAATGAATCAATTTTTAATGACGAAATTTCTTTATTAACAGTTTTTCAAAAATTAAATATTCATTTTTTTATTTACGTAGTTTTTTTGACACTCTGTATAATTAAAAATAATGAATGCCATTTACTTAAGTGATTTGTGCTTTAAAAGAAAGCTCGTTTTATAAGATACCACAAAATTTTTATTGTTTCGAGAAGAAATTATGAAGTTCTCAGCAGTAAGCTTTCTTGGCTTCACCTGGTATATTAAAAAGCTTATTTCGTCATTAACAACGAAAAAAATTTTTAATGAAAGTTGTTTGATACAACCGCAGCTGTACTGGAAGGAGTGTGTTCCAAAATTGAGAGCAAGAAAGTTGAAAATCCTAAAAATAATATTAACAATATTGCACATATTTTTTTAAATAACATTTTTCGTGCTATTTTTTAAAATAAAAAAATAAAGGAAAAAAATTGAAAATATATGGCGCATCTTTTTTAAAGTTATTTTAACAGTAAGAATGTAACAACATTTTTTTTTATAAATTCTTTCTTGTGGGTGGATTGAGAGAATTATATATATTTTAGTTCAGGTGATATTTTACTTGCACGCCTCTGGATCACGGGAATTTTCAATATTCACTATATCCATTTTTTTTGGCAGGAATATAATGCTTACCGACTCACATATAAGTCATAGGAAATATATATATATATATATATATATATATATATATATATATATATATAATATATATATATATATATATTATATATATATATATATATATATATATATATATATATATATATATATATATATATATATATATATTTATTTTTTTTTTTTCGAAAAATCTGTCTTGGATTATAGGCTATTGATTATATCGATCGAAAAGAGGGGTAAAAAAAACTAAATAAAACGTTAACATGTTTTCATTGTTTCGTACATTCAGTTGACCTCCAAATATGACAAAATCACAAAGTGCTACCGAGTTAAGGGATGGGCTTTTGAGATAAAGGTGGATTTGTTCATTTTTCGGTTTTTTGAATTTTGAGAAAAATTTAATGATGTCGTAGAATTGTTATAATTGTTCCTATCAACTCACATATTTTTATTATTAGATTACTTAGTCGAATAATGAGCATAGTCTGAATATAGTCTAATATTTCTGTTTGGTCTATAATGTTGGATGGTACGGAACTCTCGGCGCTCCAAAAGGACATTCAAGTAAAAAATCCGCCTGAAAAAGTCACTTAAATGTTACGATATGTTCAAGAAAAGGTATATAACATTCTATTTTACATCATTTGGAAAATTAAAGCTATTTTTATTCAAGGTTATTAAAAAATGAGATCTGCAAAACCGATCCGAGAGAAAAAAATTAGATCAAGAAAGAAAATTATCGTACAAGTTTGAATTACTGGCCTTTCGTCTATTAAAATTACGGTTAAAATTTTAGGAAATTAGTTATTCTATTTTGTATGCCCGTTTTGTGGAGGTTTTGTGCAACAACCACAAAACAATTGATAAATGTAACACACCTCAATATATTAAGGCAAAAATTATAATTACATTTGAAAGAATTGGTCTTAATTGAGATGCAGCAGCCACTCTGTATTTGTCAAAATGCTTTTTTTTTCGTAACATTTCCATTTTTGATTTTTAGTACCACGTGTGACCCATCGGGACATACTGCTTTTTTCTAATTAAGACAATGGTGATAATTTTTTTTACGAAAAAGCCTTTATAAGAAAAATAACTGGAAAATATTGCGATATTTTCCAATATACTTATTTCAATGATTCGTATTTGTTGCAGAACACCTCCTGTGTATAAGACTAGACTATGTGAAAGAAAAATTTCAAAATTAAAATTTTTAAAACTATTTTAAAATTATTTAGACTTAAAATAATGCTATTATCCTTATTTTGATTGCGACGTTTTATGTACAAAACTTTGGGAAAATAAAACAGTAAAAAGTAGGTTTTTTACATCTAAAAAATAACTTATATAATTTATTTTAGTACGTATTTATAAATAACTTCTTATTTATTTTGTTTTTTTAAATCTTAATATGGGGTACTGTGTCTCGATAAAATATTGAAATAAGTTCTAAAAATAAATTTTCAATGAAATTTATTTCAACGCATTTCAATTTTTCATCAGTGTAGTAGTACCGCGAAAATTGCTACTTTTTGGCCTTCAGTTGTTTTTTCTTTACGCGAAAATTAAAACTCGACAAGCACGAAAACTTTACAAAAAATAAAAATATTAAAATTAACCACAATTTTAGGTTATATCACAAAATGTTCAAAACATTTTTCATACTTAGCCTTTTTCTTTAAAAGTACGGACTAAAATATTTTTAATATAACAAGGTAACAGTCTTTTTTTAACTACTAAAATTGCTATAATGTATAATACAATAAAAAATGAGAACAATTTTTTTCTGTGTTTCACAGTTTTTTTTCCACCAGGAATCAAAAAAAAAAGTATATTTATTTCAAACGAAATTTACAAAAATGTGTAAATGTGGCAACACCGCATCGTACGATGTGTTCCATTTGGATCGCAAATTGTTTCTTTTGTTGTCTCCTTAAGGTAAAGACACATGTAAAATTGAGAGAAATTGTCCAAAGTAGCAGTTCTTGATTTCAATGAACATTCATATTTATTTAAATTTTACCTCTATTTAACAGAAAGCTTCAAAATTTAAATGTGGAGATAGATCAATACAAATCATATGAGTAAAAGAGAAATAATATATTTTTTTAAAGCTATGTAAAATTGTCCAAAAAACCCTTCAAATTCGTACTGTATGAAACAAAAAAGGATATACAAAAGGTAGCGGCGTTTCCTGAATTTCAAATAAAATTCTAGATAAATTTTTACTCTACGCAAAGAAGTTGGAGGGGGTAAAAGGAAGGGGAATACATTACAAAGATTAAACTATGTTGTTAACTGTAATGGATATATTTTATAGTTTATATTATGAAAGTATAAGTCTAGGACGATTTAGGTTAGTTCAGATTAGTTTTAGTTTTACAAGTTAACTAAAATCAAGCTAAACCTGAACTAATCAAAAATTTTGGAAGGTTAAGATTAATTTTTCCCCGAGATTGTACAAAACATTACAAAAATGAAACTATATTGTTGACTGAGATGGACAAATTTGATAGTTTATACCACGAAAGTATTTCACATCTGGCAACGTGTCAAACGAATATTAGTCGTTTTTGCGAGTCTGATGGTCGATTTTGGTCTTTCGTTGAAAATACAAGTTTTTCTAAATTTATTCACTAAAATTTGTGCAAAAATATGTAAGTTCGGTGGTGGCGCTTGGCGTTTTTCGAGTTTTCCAGGAAATTGAGGAAAAATAGTGAAAAACCACTATCAAATTTCTTTCTGCGCTTGCTCTACGTAGCCACTTGATGTCAATTTATGACATTTATTTTATGCATGTTATGATCATTTTTTTTTAGCCTAATTTTGTTGTTTTTCAGTTCCCCTCTAACTTCTTTGGCTTTACGTCAACAAATCTGACACATAAAGGCTAGAAAATAAAATTCATTTCCCTTACTTATTTCTGCAACATTGCCAGATCTACGTATTTTTCACGAAACATTTCTTGATCCCGTAGAAAAACTGTAAGAACCCAATGCCAATAATAAGAATCGAACAGCATAGGTACCATATTAAAAAAAAAAATCGAAAAAACATTGGCAAGACGTACGATTTTACGCATACAATTTTATACGCGAGCAGATATTTCAACAAAAAGTCCTACAAACTAAATAATTAAAATAAAGAACATCACATTTTTTTATTCATAAATATTTCTTCGTTTTCATAATACCTAGACTTAACTTTAAAACTCTTTTAAGTTCATTTTTATTTTATATGTTTTGGATGATTGCACTTTTTTAAATATATCTTACAACAGATTTTTAAAAATAATAATCTATATTATTTCCTTGTACGCTAACAAAGAAAAGTCATTTTTTCTCTTTAGAATTTTTCTTTCTAAAGAACCACGCATATACAGTATATTTTTGGAAAAATCTATCAATTCAAAATAACGGTGACCTTCATAAAACAAAAAGAACTAAAAATATCAACATCACACTAAATTTTCTTGAAAAACATTTATTTTGAATTGAAAAATCTTCTGGTCATACTATATGGTTTTAAAACTTTTTGAACCACCTCGTATATTACCGGCTGCCATAAAAGTCAATAAGCACATACCAGGCTGTCCAAAAAGTGAATTTCAAAAGGTGAATAAAACACTTTTAACACAGGGTTGTCCTCTTCCGTCGATTTATCACACATTTTAACAGTTCTTGTTATTTTTGGCTTCGATTCACTGGTATTTTTGATCACAACAAAATACTTCTTTTTAAATTACTGCTTGGAAACAGTTCTTTTTAAACTAATTTTAATTTGGAATACAAAATACACTGGGAACGTAAATTTTGGTAATCGACTAAGTTTATTTTCCTCCTTTGTAAATATTCCTCCAATCACAACACTTCTGTTTACTTTCAATTAAAAAAAGAAGAAGAAATCTTCTTTTTCACATACTTATTTTAGATTATCGTAGAGGTATATTATACTATATTATAAAACATAAGGTACTTATTCTGTACATTCATTTTTGGTTTGATCCTTGGACCTAGTCCAGCTAATTATATATATCCAGCAATATCAGATGCAACTAGGGAAATTTGGCAACATAAATCTGCTTCAATAACGTCTCGAATCAACAGGTGTTCTCAAAACCTTTGAAGAAATTATTGTTCAAATCGTGCTACGTTGCCCTTTTCCTCCACATTCTGCAGATTTCCTTAGTTTAACTGGACTGAAGCTGCATCTATATTTGATTAGATCCATCTCACTCAGATCGATCTATACGTATATTAATCACATTTAGTTCTATCCTTCTTCCACTCTAAAAATCCCATCGTTCTTCTTCGTTTTCCGTCTTTACATCTTGTCTCCCGCTCTCTCCTTCTCGTTCTCCCTCGTTTCCTTCACCTTGACTCTCTCTTTCTCGCTCTTCGCCTTCTGCTTCATGCCTAGAGCTATCTCTTTCGCTTTCGTGCCTCTGTTCGTGATGATCTTCGTTGCTAACGCTGCTCGTCTCGCTTCGGTCATCTTCGAATCGATCGAGAACAGCCTGCGGTTCGATTCGAATCGTTTCTTCGGCGGAGGGGCGGCGGGGGTTGAAGTTGTCTTCGGTTTGCATTACACAGACCTGAAAAAATACATATATTTTTAATACAATTAATTAAAGTTTAACAATAAATAAAGTAAAGGTAGAAAGAAACTATGCTTACCCCATTGATGATGACTTCATCCTGTGTATTTGGAGTTTTATCTTGGTTCTGCGAGTTTTTCTCTTCTTCCCAATGTGGATTTACCCACATGGGAGCTGCTGGTTTTCTCCGTGAAGATCTACCTTGGTTTTGACTCACACTGGAACAAAAAAAATTATTAGACTTCTTCTATTACACCCCTATGTTATAAATTCACTTACCTAGATACATTAGGTTCTTTACTAACTTCATTTTTCGCATCGTCTTGTATACTTCCAGAGATATTCGAGTCTTCGGATCCGACGTTAGAAACTTCATCGTCGTCATCCTCGAACTCTGTGGGTTCCCGTTTTAGGGAGGTCATACTGAGATCCAATCCGCTCATTTGTTCTTTAACAGCGTTGTTAAGCGCAGCGAGATCAGTAAGGTCTCCAGTAGGTAAAAGACCCCTGGATATCAACGCCGCCAAACTGGTATTTGCAGCTAGGTAAGGTGGGTAAGGTAAAGGAACTCCCGACAAGCCCATTCTCTCCTTGCTAAGTTCCATTAGTCTTTGGTTTAGTAGTAATCTAAATTGCACTGGATCGAAAGGTTGCTGGGAAGCGTTTTGGTCTCTCGGAGGTAAGTCTGAGGGCATGCCGTGTGGTACTTGTTGTTTGAGTCTCATACGGTGATTGTGGAACCTGAAATATATAAAAAAAATAGATAAGTTCTGAAGAATAAGTGATTTTTTAGCAAATTATCGCTATGAACATTTAAGCTTACCAATTCGTGATAGTTCTGCTGCTAAGACTTAACTCCTGAGCCAAGAACTCGATAGTTGCAACGTTCGGGTAAGGGTCCAAGGCGAAGGCCAGTCTAAGAGCTTCTTTTTGTTCTTCGCTAAACAAGACCCGTTGTTTCTTGGCGTTGGGGGGTCCTTGGGGACCCGGACTGTTCGAATGGTAGAACTCTGAAGTGTCATTGCTTGAAGTGTCACTAGAATTGTCATGACCTGGTCCGGAACTACGGCGGCGCTTGTTGGCTTCACGACGTTCGTTCTTCAAGGCTTGTAGACTAAAAAATACAAGATATAGAGATTATTAACAAATATTGAATTTACTTCTTTAACTCAGCAACATTGTTTTTAATATACACTTACCGGTCTACATTATGGGCATCTTGTAACCACAACTGCATCCTAATGAAAGGTTCTCGTCCTTTGATTGATAGCATATGCCATGGCTTCGGTTTCGATAGAAGTTCACTAACAGACCCTTGAGAAAGACCAAGGACTGCTTCTCCGAAGATCTGGAAGGTACAATTTATTATTAATTTTGATCGTACAACTATTACAGATAAAAACAGAACGAACAAAAAGTTTCACTAACATTTCTTACCTTTTGTCCGATATTATTTGCTAAAAGGGCTTCTTTAATTTTCGTTGTTATCACTTGGGTATCCAAATCTTGAGTTAGAGCAGCCATTTCATATACACTCGGACTAATGTGTTGGTGAAGACTCCTCATTCCTTGGTGTCCCATGGGTGAATGAGATGGAATGCCATGACCTAAAAAACATAAACAATAAATAACCACTCCACTTATTATCAAAAAAAACTTGAAACGATAAATTAAATAGTTTTAGAAATATGTACTTCCATACCTCCTTGCATGTTTTGCTGCTGCTTCTTCAGCATTTCCTGATTCTGCTGCAATGCCATTGCGTGATGTGGAGGCAGTCCTAAATGGTTCAATAGTTGGCTTTGAGGCATCTGTACCCCACCTGGTGGACCTAGAGGGGGAGGCGGAGGTTGGCCTCCTTGAGGTGGACCTAAGAGATATAAAAATGAAACTGTGCAATGTTTACTGTATCACGATGTACATACCTAATTGCAGTGAAGCTGGTAAGAGACTTTGTGAATCTTGTTGCATTTTAGTTAATAAACCAGCTGCTTCAGATAACATCTTAGGGTTTGGAGGTAGACCTGGCTTCGAGAGAGGAGTTGGGCAAACTAAAAATAGAAACACAATTATAAACTAACAAATAGAGAAAATTCATTATAGTTTCAATTCATAACATAACACAACCAAGTAGCATTAATTCCAGTTAATTGTTAGGTTCTGTAACGTAAATAAAAGCCTTACCCCCGCCATACCCACCGGTCCTCATCAATTTTTCCGGTGCAATCTTGTATTGGCTGGCTACCAGCTTGTGAACAGCATTGTCGTCCTCCAGAAACATCTTCATTCTTATAAATGGCTCTCGGCCTTTCTGGGTTAACATATGCCAGGGTTTAGGTCTGGCCAAAAGGTCACTAACCGAGCCTTGACTCAGTCCTAGTACACTCTCTCCGAACAGACGTTGTGAGATCGAATATTGGCTGAGTTGTTCCTTCACCTGCAAAAACATTTTGACCTTACAAAATCGCGAATTGAATTTTTTCAGCTGCCGCCACAAATTTACTTTCTCTATTTCTATTAAAAATAATCAGTACATACCCTTTTGACGATATCCTCGGTGTTAAGGTTGTTGTACATATCAAACTGTTGCTGGGTGATCGGTGGTAGAACAGCCTTGAGAGGTCGCTGAGAACTGCTGTGGTGAGGTTGCGAGGGCGGTTGGGAGATCAGGGAGTTCGTGATCGATGCCATGCGTTGTAAGGGTGAAGCTGCAGCTGAAGCTAGAATAAATAATAAATAATTAAATAATTATTGCTCGAATTTTAAGAGTATTGAAATGCTTACCGGTAAAATCTTCGCTGGTAGGAGTCATAGGAGGTAATATTGCGTTTCCCAATGGGCTAGAAGCGGTGCTGTTCCCACTAGCACCAGTTCCAGGTTCAATTTTCGGTCTAACCAGGCTAAATGCACTTCCAGAATGCCTGGACATAGCATCGTCATCTTTTTCCTTGCTGTCATCTATGCCGTTCATCATTTTCATTTTTTCTTTGGGTAAAGAGAGATCTTGCACGCCACCATTCGAACTTTGCTGAAAAATAAACACATTTATTACAAATGGAATAATAAATGCGAAATATATAACTTACCTGTCCCAAATGTTGACTTCCTTGCCCCCCTGACATGGATTGTTGCTGATTTTGTTGTTGATTTTGTTGATGCTGAGCCAAAGCCTGTTGCTGAAGAGCTAATAGACCCAGTGGCATCTGAGTGGGTGATTGGTTTTGGTTGAGTTTGGCAAGTTGTTGATGGTACGCGTCCAAAGCCATTCTGATCTCATCGGAACGGTCCAAAGGAGGATTACTAAAAAATTGGGGTAGAAACATACTGCACATTAGTTTAGCACTGCCCTGGTTTAAAAGTTAAAAAAGATTTGATCATATTTTCTATTAAAGAAGACAAAAACAATTTCATAAAATGTGACACTCACCCTTGCGGAAATCCCTCCCTGGGACTTCTCATATCCTCCATACGCCTCCCCATGAGCTTCGCTAATTCTTCCTGATAAATCCTGACCACTTTATCCTGCGAGATATCGTCATTTTCGTACTTCTTTAGCCGCTTGTTCAACGACGAATCCTTCGAAAAAGGACTGCTACATCCGTGGGGCGATTTCGAGTCTTCGTTACTGTGAGTATCGGATTCGGTTTTGATGTGAGTAAATTGGTTAGCTTCGTTCAAAATGTGTGCGAGTCGATCTTCGGTAAGATCCGAGTCGGGACGTCCGAAGGTAAGCGTACCTTCTTTTCCTGAGGAGGAAAAATTATCTGTAAGGATAATTTTGGAGAAAAAACATCCTTAGATGAGTTGTACTTTTGGTTCGTTGCTTAAAACTAGATTTTAAGCTGATGGAGTTAAGGCGGGCTACTCAAGCTAAGGCGGTAAAGCAGCAGTGAAATATTGCTTATAACGCCATCTAATTCTAAATGGCTCAAGTTTCTAAAGGGTGTTTTTTTATAGAGGTATAGAACTTTTAAATGGAATAAAACAAAGATGAATTTTTTAAATTGACATGAAATTTACTTTATTCGAAAGATAACCTTCTGGCATTATAATTTAAATATGACTTCTGGCATATGACCGCCACGGCTGGCTCGGACGTAATCTAATCTGGAGGTCCAATTTTCGATGACTTTTTCCAACATTTGTGGCCGTATATCGGCAATTACGCGGCGAATGTTGTCCTCCAAGTGATCAATCGTTTCGGGCTTATCGGCGTAGACTAGCGACTTCACATATCTCCACACAAAATAGTCTAGCGGCGTTAAGTCGCACGATCTTGGAGGCCAATTCACGGGTCCGAAACGTGAAACTATGCGGTTACCAAACGATTCCTTCAATAAATCAATTGTGGCACGAGCTGTGTGATATGTTGCGCCGTCTTGTTGAAACCACAGCTCCTGCCCATCATGGTTGTTCGATTGATGAACGAAAAAGTCAGTAATCATGGCTCTATAGCGGTCATCATTGACTGTAACGTTCTGACCAGCATCGTTTTTAAAGAACTACGGACCAATGATTCCACCAGCCCATAAAGCACACTAAACAGTCAGTTTTTCTGGATGTAACGGTGTCTCAACATACACTTGAGGATTATCATCACTCCAAATACGGCAGTTTTGTTTATTGACGTATCCATTCAAACAAAAGTGAGCTTCATCGCTAAACAAAATTCGCTTATGAAAATCGGGATCAACGGCAATCTTGTTTTGGGCCCATTCACCGAATCTACGCCTTGCTAGGTGATCGTGTGGCTTCAATTCTTGCACGAGTTGGATTTTGTAAGCACGCAAACCAAGATCTTTCCGCAAAATCTTCCATAAAGTGAATGGACACATATCCAATTCCTGTGCACGATGGCGGATAGACTGATTCGGGTCTTCCTCTACGCTACGATCTACAGCAGCAATTACTTCTATACGCACTGTACGACGTCTCTGTGGATGCGTATTATCATTTAGAGTAAACGTGGTGCGAAAACGTTCAATAGTTAGTCGAATTAATTGCTCTGATGGACGATTACGTTGACCGTAAAATGGACGTAGTGCGCGATACGTATTTCGAACAGAACCATGATTTTCAAAATAAATTTGCACAATTTGGAAGCGTTGTTCAGACGTCAGTCTATTCATGTTGAAATGCCAAACCAAACTAAACATAAATCACTTGACAGCTGACAAAATGGCCGCCAGTTAAAAAAGTGTTGCCAACTTAAAGTTCTATACCTCTATAAAAAACACCCTTTATTATTAGTTTTGTGGTTAGTAAGTTAAAATTTCATTTACTGTTTGCTTCAATGGACATAAAATACGATTTTTTTACTGAATGGATGATGAAAAATAAAGAATTTCTATCGAAAAAAGTATATTTATTTTTCTAAACAAAAACTTCTATTGACTTTACAATTTCGTAATTTTCTTTGTATAGATTTTCTTGGTTAAACTTCCACAAAACATTTTAATGGGTTACATTACAGAGCTTATTCGATTTTTATCGGTATCGCCCGAAAATTATAAAAACTTTTTTACGGATTTTTACTCATGCAACTAAATTTTAGGCACGCAAGAAATAAATCCACGAATCACGGCCAGCTCTGATTAATTTTCGATAGTATGAGTTTGGAATCGCAAATGTAGTCCAGTCAAAATAGACTTTAACTTCGCAAACATTCGGAACGAGCTGGAAATTGGTATAAATCATAAATACATTATTACAAATAAAATACTTAAAGTACTCATCAATCCTACGCTTGCTAAAAATTTTATTCAAAGTCAAAGATCAAAAATATTGTGTTTTCGCATTTTTTTCATAAAGGGAAAATGTTATCGTAAAAGTGTGCCAAACTAAAGTTGTAGACTATGCAATTCTCTACAAAAATTCCTCTCCAACTTTCTTTCCTAGAAGTCACAATTCCTGAGATATCGGGATTTCAAACATCGAAAAGACTTGCGAAGTAGTAGATATCTGTTGGACTTCCATTGTCTTTATTATTATTTTTTCTTCTGCAATTGAAGGAAGAATTTATCGTGTTCTTAAGAAACATGAACGGTATATTCCTGAGAGGATCCGGACTCAGTTGACACCACACCATAGCAAAACCCCACATCTTTATGGACTCCCGAAAATACATAAGCAAGACATGCCCTTACGACCTATCTTGAGTTTCCGGAACTCTCCGACTTCTGAACTTGCCAAATTCCTCCTCCCATTACAAGGAAATACATCGTCCTGGGTTAAGAACTCGCAACATTTCGTAGAAATTATACGTGAAATAGAAGTACAACCGGAAGACCATTTTATTAGTTTTGACGTGGAAAGCTTATACCCCAACGTTCCAGTTAAGGAGTCACTAAAAATTATAAGAAAGAAACTTGAAGAAGACCATACTTTAGCAGAAAGGACATCTTTACCACCGCACGCCATTATGGACTTATTGGAAAGTTGTTTGACTAATTCCTATTTTCAAGAAAAGGAAAAATTCTACATCCAGGATGATGGACTACCGATGGGATCTTCACTCTCACCGGTGGTCGCAAATATTTTCATGGAATGGTTCGAGACGTTTGCAATTGAATTCACAACTAAGAAACCAAAGTTATGGCTTAGATATGTGGACGATACTTTTATTATTTGGAGTGGAAACGACGAAGAACTTCGAAACTTCATTTTTCATCTCAACGATATCAGCCCAACTATTAAACTCACTATGGAGAAAGAAGTAGAAAATAAATTACTATTCTTAGATGTCTTGGTTGAAAGAAATGGCAGACAAATTCGAACTTCGGTTTACAGAAAAGCCACGCACACAGGACAATACCTTAATTATTCATCTAATCACTCCAACAACACCAAACAAGGAATTATAAGAAATCTCGTAGATAGAGCCTTAACTCTCTGCAACTCCAACGAAAACTTGATGAAAGAGATAGATAACATTAAAAATGATCTGACAGCCAACGGATACCCAGTATATCTAGTGGATAAATTTCTTGAACAACGCAGAAATAGGACAATATCGACAACGAATGAAAAACGAAAACCAGTTTTGAACATCCCCTATGTTAAAGGCATTTCAGAAAAAGTTAGAAGGATAGGAAAACGATATAAAATCAACGTTGTTTTCAATTCAAATAACTCTCTGCGAAGTCGGCTTACTAGGGTCAAACCAACAACTCAAAGGGACATGAAGAACTGTGTATATCAGATACTATGTGAATGCGGCAATTCCTACGTTGACGAAACAAAGAGACCTCTTGACGTAAGGATCAAAGAACACCAAAAATGCAAATCTCGAGGAGAAACAGAAAAATTTGGTGCCGCCAACCATGCCTGGACACCACATAAAATCGTCTGAAGCTAAAATACTACACCGAGAACAACATTGGAGAAAACGGAAATTCAAAGAAGCCGCGGTTATACATCAGAACCCGAGTTGTTTTAGTAAACCATATTTAGATATAAGAGAAGTGTGGAAACCACTTCTTAATAATTCTAAACTAAAACTAAATGCAGCACAAAAAGGGGATTTTGCCATAGCAGGCATGACTGCACCCATCTCAATGACACTCCACTGCTTTTACTTATAGTATAAATAGTCATGTAGCTAAGGGATTTATTTAGTTTCACTTGGAAATGGCTAGAGATAACTACTAGCCGAAACGTCGTGATATTCAACAAAAAATAAAGACAATGGAAGTCCAACAGATATCTATTACTTCGCAAGAAACATCGTTATCTATGACCTTCAAACAAACATCGAAAATACTAATATGCAATCTTACCCAGTCTGTGTACGTCATACTATGTTTAAAATCGCGATATCTCAAGAATGGCGATTTCTAGGAAAAAAATATAAGAACAATTTTTGTAAAGCATAGCATGCTCTATAACTTTTGTTTGACCCATTTTTACGATAAGACTTATCGTTTACCAGAAAAGTGAGAATAACCGATATTTTTGACTTTTGATCTCGAATAAAATTTTTAGCAGACCTAAGATCGGTAAGGACTTTTAGTATTTTATTTTTAATAGTGGATTTAAGACCTACACGAAATTTTCAGCTCTATGTGAATTTTTGTGAAGTTAACACTTTTTTTTTGTTTATTTTGACTAGACTAATGTTAAGTTTTTTCTTTATTAGTCAGAAAAAAATTATAAGCAAATAAATTTTTTCATGTCTATTGCTGAGATGAGTGAAAAATTTTTCAAACATTTCGATCGCGTGGAAATCTAAAATTTTATACATAATAGATATTTCTTGGTATTTAAAGTTGGTGATAAGTTTAATAATATTTGGTAGAAAAATAACAAAAAAAAAGGGTTTTTTAAGGTAGACACGCTTTATTTTCTTGACATATAGGCGAAATGGAACGAGTTTGGAAAGAACACATTATTGCTGTCGCAACATTATTCTAATTAATGGCTCTCGATCATTTCGCAGGCTATTTTTAACAAATTTAATATCTGTATTAGCTATCTAAAGATCAAAAATATCGTTCGAAAACACGCGAAAGGCGATGTCTCATCTTTTGGGAGACAATTTAGACAATGAATCAAGCCGTTGATCTTGTGCCAAGTTATTTTGTTCATTAAAATTGTTTCGATGATTGTTTTTGTTGGGCGGTAAGTGTATCTTTTTGATTTGTCTCATTAATTTTTCCCGTACATAAATTTCCATTGCGAATGACAGTTCTAATTCTAATAGACCGTGTTTTTTGCTACGACACGACGTGCGGATATCGTTTCGGTGATGGTTCTTTTTATTGGAACCGCCAGTTACAAGAAATATGACGAAGAAATAAGTATATTAAAAAAAACTTTGTTTATAATATCAGCAGCACATAATACTTATAAAACATATATATATATATATATATATATATATATATATATATATATATATATATATATACATATACGGTTTGTCGATGATTGCATAACACCAGTGCCACAGGATAAAATAAATGAAATTCTCCAAGAGTTTAACAGTGTCGACGAAAAATTACAGTTCACGTCCGAAGCAGAAAGTAATAATAAAATACATTTTCTAGATATGACACTTATATGCAGAAAAAACAAAATTTTAACTGAATGGTACACCAAAGCAACTTGGTCGTATAGATATCTAAACTGTTTCTCAAATCACTCAAAAACCCAAAAAAATAGTATTATTATCGGTCTGTCTGATTGTGTCATCTCTCTAACTTCTCCAGAATTCCGACCAAGAATACTACAAAAAGTGAAAAATATACTAATAAATAATAATTTTAATGAAAAGACTATCACCGAAATAATTAATAAACGAACATATAAATTTTATAATAACTTAATAACAAGAAACAGAGAACATAAACAGCAAAAATATGTAGCATTACCTTTTACACTAGTGAAGGGTCAGAAAAAATAAAACAAATTTTAAAAAGCATGATATTATCGTATGTCACAGGTCTCATAATAAATTAAATAAACTATTTACTAATTTAAAAAGTAAAACTCCTCTCATGAATAAGTCAAATGTAGTATATTCGATCCCTTGCTCAAATTGTCCCAAAAAATATATAGGCATGACAAGCTAATTGCTAAAGAACAGATGAATGGACATAAATATACGAAAAACGCTTCAACAGTGTTTAATAAACACACAAAGGATAAAAAACATACCTTCGATTATAACAGTACCATTATTAAAAACAAAGATATGAATAACCAAAAATGGCACATAAAGGAAATGATTGAAATTAAAAAAGACAAAAACACTGTTAACGACAGAGCAGATATAGGAAATTTGAGCCGCATTTACACCAGCCTAATTAAAGAAAAATATTAAGTATTCGATCCTGTTAA